>OZ009948.1:38053897-39383293 GCA_963932025.1 Erebia epiphron | reverse complement strand
GCCCCGCCTGTTTAACAACAACAATTATTGAATTCGCAGTGTTTTTTTTAATTTATAGACTAGCGCTTGGCTGCAACCAGACTTGCTGGACGTATTGATGCAGCCTAAGGTGGAACGCGCTTGCCTAGAAGATACATTTACTCGTGATTTGAAGATACCAACATTATAAACGGAGGGAAAAAAGTTTTTGAAAAGATTTCCAAACTTTGGCCTTTTAACCTTCGGGGATAAAAAGTTGCATGTCTTTTAGCTGTATCAATGGAAAAAACACAAATTCGTTGCTCGTTGCAGCGTGATAGAAGCACAAACTAACAGACAAACAGATTTTAACAATTACAATATTAAGAAGGATTTCGGTTCGTTTTTCTGTTTCCTTGTTTGTTTAAAGTTAATACCGTTAAAGTCAGGCCGTAGATCAAACATTTTTACCCTTAGCCAACTAAGCAACGTCACACAAACAAACACGACACAAAACACGCAACGAAACAAACATGTCATACCTCCGCTCGAGCTCAGCAGTCAATCGCGTGATCTCGACCTCAGCATCTCGCAACGAGTCGCTCAAGGCGCCCGTCTCCGCGGCGAGGAAGTCCTGCATCTCTGCTGCCTCACGCTCCGCTTCACTCAGTCTCGCTTGTAGCACCCTCGACGTCTCCCGGGCGTTACAAGCCTCCTATATAACACAATATGACTTGAGCACCTTTCATGACAATAATAGTAGATTATTAACCAAGGGGATAAAGCAGTGTCTTCTGTCGCGGGTGACGATTAAATCGCGAGCGTAACGAAGGACTCGAGGTTTACTCCCGAGCGTAGCGAGGGTGTTAAAAACTTAAATCACGAGCAAAGCGAGGGATTTAAGACGAGTCCTGAGTGTAGCGAGGGATTTAAGTTCACCCAAGACTAAGACAGCTTTATCACCGAGGAAAATACTCTACTTTTCGTACCATTTGCGAAAAAATTAACACAATAATAATATGAGATAAGCATTTATTAAAAATAATGACAATTAAAAGTAAAAGTTAACATTCGAAACATTGGTCTATTTATTGATAGAGAGAGTTACATTTTTGTTTGGTACATTTATTGTTGATGAGTTGATTTGAGTATTTCTCTGTTCTTGCGTCTGAGGAACTGTTTAGAACAGTGGTTTTCAATCTGTGGGTCGCGACTCCTAGGGGGGTCGCAAAGCCTTGATCGGGGGGTCGCAGGCAAAAAGAAAAAGACAAGGTTCTACACTACAATAGAACACAATGATAGTGAGAAGGATAGGTTTGTTTATTTTTCAAAAGTTTGTCAAATCGTGTTGTTATTCTAGAACTCTCGTCAACACCTTCCTTTGGATAGCCACCTGACCTCTGTGTGATAAAGGAGGTTTTGATGAAGCGAGCCCATATCTTCACAAACGATTCTGAATAACCGGGTTTGTAATGCTTTGCCTTTGATATAACTCGCGGCTTCTTGCAGGGCGTAAGGTCCATATCCATCCATACTTATTATTATAAATGCGAAAGTGCGACAGACAGACAGACGTCTGTCTGTCTGTCTGTCTGCAACGCTTTCACAGCCCAACTACTTAACCGATTTTGATGAAATTTGGTACAGAGATAGGTTACATCCCGGGAAAGGACATAGGCTATTTTTTATCCGGAAAATTGAAGAGTTCTGCGAAGAGCGGGAATAAAAAAACATTGATCCACGCGGATGAAGTCGCGGGCATCATCTAGTAATATTATAAATGCAAAATGTGTCTGTCTGTCTGCTACGCTTTCACGGCCCATCTGTTCAACCGATTTTGATGACATTTGGTACAGGGATAGGTTCTATCCCGCAGAAGGAACTTTTTATCCCGGAAAATTAAAAAGTATCCGCGGGAATCAAAAATCCTAATACACGCGGACGAAGTCGCGGGAATCATCTAGTATTGAATAAATGTATCAAAATATGTTAAATCTTTAACGCATATAGTCTTCTAATTTAATTATTTCTTTGTACTTACATTTTAAGGGGGTCGCCAGAATTTTTAAACCTTTAAAGGGGTCGCGAAATCAAAAAGATTGAAAAACACTGGTTTAGAACATTAACTTATTTATTAAAATAAACTTAACGTTTATGTATTTGAAGAAAACAAAAACGCGGCAAATTCCTGGACTAATATTTTTTTGTCGGAAAAACAAAGGCATCAAGCTCATACGGCCTCGTCGGTTTTCGTAAGGTTTTCGTAATTTTATTTAATAATCATAACTGCATAATAAATGCGTATTCCTTTTTCAAAAAGATGTTTAATGCTTTATATACAAACTCAATGGTGTAAACACAGATGTAGTTCAGTATAAATTTCGGTAAGTATTCCAAATTTAAATCACATTCTCCCCCTAGCTAGAGGATGAATGAAATTCAGTACAATTTTCTTTCCCTGTTTTTAACAGATTAAAAATGACTATTGTTATGTTCGCTTTTTGTGGCATAGAATGTCACTTTTTTGAGCAAGTGGTACGAAAAAAATATTTACTGCTGAGCATTTATAATAACATGGACTTGAGATACTATAATCTTCGTATATATTCATTGTATATCAATAACGGGAAGCAGCTGAATGCGGATGCGAATAGGGTGAAATGGCGCAACATAATGAAGAAGCCACAATCAGCCCTTGAACTGCAGCAACGAATTGAAAAAAAACGTGCGGTGTCGTGGGACACCAGATATAAACGAAGTTTCTTATTACATATATATTAATTATGTCACCGTAATATTGTAAAAACCGTAAGATTGTAATCTAACGCTTTTTTTTCGATAGATTGTAAACAGTCGAAAGATTGTGAACCGTTCAGTGTTTTAAGTGTAATTTTTTGAAATATTCATTGTATTTACGTTTTCTTGTCTCTTTCTTGTAGGTTAGATTAGGGTTCGACATAAATTCACTTAGGCACTTAGGTTTTATCGGGTTAATAAGCCTAACAGATTACAATCTACCGAAAAATAATCCGTTATATTGTAATCATTCGACAGTTTACAATTTCGCGAGTTAGATTATAGAATTTGAAATTACATATAGAACTTAAAATTTCAAGTTCTACTTTTACGTTTTTTTTAATAAAAAAATAAATCATATACTAATATTATAAATGCGAAATTGTGTATGTTTGTTTGTTTGTCCTTCAATCACGGCGCAACGGAGCAACGGATCGACGTGATTTTTGGCATGGGTATAGTTGAGGACCTGGAGAGTGACATAGGCTACTTTTTATCCCGGAAAATTAAGGAGTTCCCGGGGGAATTAAAAAAACTTAAACCACGCGGACGAAGTCACGGGCATTAGCTAGTAAAATATAAACCTTAACACTAAAGCATTAAAGTTTAATTTCGAATGTAATATATTTATTTATATTTAATACCTTTTGTCGTTGTAAAAAAATCTTACGGACATTTTTTGCCGGCTAGGGTACGCTCCGCATCGTCCCATAAGGAACTTCGTTCCAAAAAATGCGGGAAGAATTGACAACCTCCTCTACGACGGCGGAAATAAAACGGCAATGTGAACGCACCGCGTGTAATTTGTCGGCGAGTTCGCGCAGCGCGTCGATGTCGCCGCGCTGCCGCGTCGCCAGCTCGCGCGCTGACCGCAGCTGCTCCTCCAGTGCTCGCAAGCAGCCGTCTGCGTTGGCACCGGCGCCTGGAAACAGTTTATTGTTTCATACTATTTCGACAATAGGGATGATGCCTATGTCAAAACTGATTATTTAGAACTTGACTGCCTCGTTGGTCTAGCCGCTAGCGGTTAGCATAGTTGACTGCGGATCACGAGGTCCTGGGTTCGATTCCCGGTCGGGCATAAAAATGGTTAGGTATTGGGTTTTTCAATTAAGAAATTCTCAGTGCCAGCCCGGAGTTGGAAGTTGGCGGTGTTTCACCCCCGTGCCTCGGAGAGCACGTTAAGCCGTCCGTCCCGGTTATTATCACTAACATGATAATAGTCGTTAAAGCCCGCCAACCCGCGTTGGAGCAGCGTGGTGGGTCTAAGCTCTAATTCCCTCTCTCCTATGAGAGTGGAGGCCTGTGCCCAGCAGTGGGACGTTAATAGGCTGTAGTGGTGGTGGGTTTTAAAACTTTAATGACGTCACATTTTAGAATTTTTCATATATAAATTCCACACTACAATAGGACGCGTTTTGACGTTTGAAAAAAAGTTGCTGATTTGACTATTTGTAAAATACCCAAATATGCCACATAAAGATAAACGAAGTCGGATTTTTAAGCAAAGCGGAAACCAGCGTGCGCTCTCAAAGATATTCTATGACAATCTCAAACAAATTTGCCAATGGGTTCAAACTCCTTATTACCATAAGTAGTGTACCCATTACTAATTGATTATAAAAGTTGGCCTTAGTACTTCAGGTCATTATTTCGGGCACACCGCACCAGATTTAGAACCAGAACTGGGCCTTAGACTGACAGGACGGCAAGCAAGCACTTAATGACTGCAAGCATAAACTACCATTGGTCAATCCAGCGAGATTCGCAGAAGATTGTACTTAACTATGTGGTGCGAAACCTGATTGGAAACGCTAACATTTTAGCATTTTAGCATTTTTTGATAGTTTAGCACAACAAAACTGAATATAGAGTGGGTAAAGCCGTACCAGCACCGGCGAGCTCTAGCAGTCGTTGCGAGTTCCTCTCCAGTTCCGAGATGGCAGCCAGTCTAGCAGCACGCTCGGCAGCCAGCTGCGCTTCCACGTGCAACCTTCTCTCTCGCTCCTCAGTCGCGGCCGCCTCGGCGACCGCCGCTGCTGACACCAGTCGCGCGATCTCCGTGTCGCGGGCACTCGCTTGTACACCGCGGTGACATCGCGTTACGTCTATGCGACTGTACAAAAAAAATGTTAGAGACCTTATCGAGAGGCTGAGGTAACGAAAATATTATTCTCGTAAAAAAAATATACCTCTCGATATTTGGCACGATTCCCGCAAGAGCCGATTCGATATCTGTCCCCACCAAGACTGTCTGACAAATTTTCTCTGCGTATATCCTTACGCGAGTTTTAGTTGCGGACCTTGATGAAACTGACCGTGAAACTGTGGGTCTTCTGGAGGTGGGTGGCGTACTTTCGTGTTTTGGGGAAGACTCCGGATCGACATCTCGCCTTCTCCGTGGCAATGTTCCATATTTATCGGCTGCCACTCGGGTCGCAGTCGCGTCAGTGGGGGTTGATAGCCGTTGGCCGTTTGTAGGCCATTTTTTCTCGTCTACCGGCGAATTTGGTGTTCTACATCTCGCTGTAGAAGTTTTTGTAGGTTTGGCACGTAGAGCCGGACTTTCCCGGACTAGGTTTGGAAGATCGGTGGTTGGTCTTATGCGTGGTTTGGGTGTCAGGGGTCGGGGTTTTTCTGGAGGTGTTGGTTTTTCTCTACTTCTTGCGCGTTCTCTTGTTGCCAAATTAGGTCCTCTTGGTGCTGTAACTGGTCGTGGTGTTGACGTCCCCACTGGGGAACTTCTCTTTGGCTCCGCTACGGTAACGTTTACCCTTCGGCGGGGTCTAGGAGGCGCTCCGGCAAGCGAAGAGCTTTCAGAGCCGCATCCCGAACCACAAGAAACCACACTCGAAGCACAGGAACGAGATCCACCTCCGCTGCTGAGCGCTCGCCCGCATCCCTCTACCCCACTGTCGCTGCCCGCAGCTCCTAAGGCTAGTTCGTCACCGGCTGGTAAGCTGTCGAGATCGCATATTGAACGTGCGTCATCAATCGCTTCACACGATCCGTTCTCTACGAATGACTCCTTAAAATCTACACTTTCACTTTTACAGTCTTCAAATGTCTTCACAATTATATCACTTTCTTCTTTAGTTGTCGCAATGGAATTATCACTATTTTCTTTCACTTTACACTCGTTTGTTTGTTCTTGATGGTTAGCTTGATCGACGACGTTAGAGCTAGGCGGTGCGTCACTGACCTCGACAGTTTTATTCGTATTTTCTTCTTCCATGACGGGTTTTTCAAGTCACATGATCTGGAACAAAAACAAACGTTGCTATAATGAAAAATTGCAGTGTATTTTATGTCGGCAGACGGATGGTTTCAGAGCCAAGTAATCAGTTCGATGCAGTGGCATTGTGCGAGTGAAGCGTCCATTGTGCGGAAGCCCTCGGGCCACGGGTCGCAGTCTCGGGGGAGCTTATTTCTATTGTTCTCATTCGCCTATTCTCAAACTGTTCATGGTTTTATTGCAAAAGAAAACGGAGTATTTTGTAAAAGAAAAGATGTGACTTTAACCTTCGCAATTTATATGATTAAAGCCACAACTGTGGAAGTTGAACGTATATCTCAACATTCCAATTTAGGGAGGGAATTTTCTATTATTTCTTCGTTCATCCATTTCATTTTATTCCATACCACGAATGACTGTTTGAAAATGTTAACTCTACTGTAGACTGTAGCTATGTAGGGCGTTTTAATTTCAGGGGTGGATTTAGGAACGGGGATAAAACTCAGCCTGCGTGTTGATATACTTAAATAAAATTAATTTGTTGCTATCAGACATTTAGTGTGGTTTTGTAAATACAATATTATTTGTGCTTATAGGTAAATATAGTAGAACTTTAATTTATTGATGTATCAAATATATATATTTTTTTTCGCCACATTATGACATGTCATGGATCGCTTAAAGATCAAGCTAACTTTGAACCATTTATCGAAATTGATACAATATGAGCGACGCGAACTACAGTGGAACAAACATAGAATGTTAAACACATTACCCTTCCTTTGTTTCGCCGTAATCGGATGAAATAGGTAAACTGCTCCCATATAAAGTTATCGGTAGCTAGCGAACATATAACAAGCCTTAACTATAATAAATAGCTTTTAAAGCCCCCACAGGCAGGACTATGTAGTATGAAAGTAATAACAATGCACACCGTCGATATAGCCATATGACCCCTATTCAGGCTCATACAAAGCGGCGAGAGGAACAGCCGTCGTTCCCACGCGGCGAAGCACTCAGGCCTGTGAGTTGCGAGTTGCGACATTAATTCACATATTAGGTAAGTACAACCACTCTACATTTCTGCCACATCGTTCGGCACATTTAGCAGGTGCTTAACATTGAAGTAATATGTACTTATACATCAATGCTGCTTTATTAACATTCGCTTGCGATTGTCTGATATTCACATACCTACCTAGAATGTTTTTTTTTTTCAAAAGAGCATCTGCCGAGTGTTTCCTGACTCTTCCTGGTAGGAATGGCATTCAGGACCAATGGTAGATTCATAGATTTGGGATTTTTGTACGCTGCGCTACAGCAGTTAGATTCACTTATCAAAGTTTATTTGAAAAAAAAAACATTTGAATTTATTTTAAAAGTATCTCATGTCGTCCAAAAACTAATCGCAGGAAATATTACAGATTTTATATCTTCTGTTGGTTTGAAATAGCGAAGCATTTCGTAACGTAATTATTAAGGGCCGAAACGAATGAATAAATAATTTCAGCCGTTAATTAGTGACGTTGTAAATATTACCAAAGTACTTATATACATATTATAAGCAAATAGTTAACTCAGTTAATAACTCCGATGTTCCGATGGTCAATGAAGCATTATCTGGATACCATGTTTTTATAATCATCAATCAATTCTTACTGATACTGCTAATGTTTTCCATAATTAAATTAGAAATCCACCAGAGACTGCATTAAAGCTTTTTTAATGCGAAGCCATAATTTATTATGCGGCCACTGGCTTCTGCTTTTTGTTATCATGAACGTGTAACTAGGTATTATAGGTATTTTTATGGGGTGCTTATGATTATCCGGCAATATCTCATAGAAAATTGATATTTACGAGAGCCTTGATAGTGTGGCGGTCTTCGCAGTCCGCACATAATTCAATAGATGGCATTACTAGTACACGCACGCGACCACGAACAGCCCAACTCACGCTTACGAAGTTTTCTCAGAATTACGCTATATATATGACCTCCAAAGATGAACGGTCGGACCAGTGGTCCCCGAGCACAACACCCGCTCGGAGGATGATCATCCTATTGTTACGGTCGAGCCATATCACCTGCTCCCGTACAATAGAAACTGACGTATAAGATCAACGGTAGAAATTAAAATCTTTAATGATTTGAGACAGCTCTTAAAAATTAAGTGCCTACGATGAAATCTTAATAATTGAGATAAAATAAAAATAAAATAAAAGCTTCCGCAGTTCAGAAACATAATATTTGACTTATATAAAAACTACCTATTATTATCTATTTAATAAAAATCGGTACACTAAAAACCTTGACCGAATTGCAAGCGAGCAATGTCGTGGGAAACAACTAGTAGCTTTAATGAAATGTAGTAGATTTTATGTAGGTACTTAGTAAATTAAATGTAGGTACATAAGGTAATAGGTATATATCTTTTTCGAACGAATTTCATCTGGCCTTGTTCGGATTATCTAATCGTAAATGCAAGTACGACCGATTAGGATTTTTATCGGCGTTATTGATAACACACCATGCTATCTATAGTCTCTGCTAGATAACTTCAAATGCTGTCGAATAATATTTAGTCTCTCAGAGGTCATTGTATCTAATTTGACTAAAGACTTTTAAAAGGTCAGTCACATAGTCTACATAGTAAACGGGGTTTAGTTTTGCAGAGGTCAGTGAGGCGGTAATAGCTTAAACAAATAAAAGAAAGCCGAAAGCAACTATGGCATGGATTTAAGAGAAAAGAAAAAATGCACTAAAAGTGTTCACGATAATATGCTCCATCTTATATTTTAAAGACTAGCATTTCTCTACAATATTCCACATTACCGCAATAAAAATACCTGTTTTATTAAAATGCAAAAGTACGAGATCGAATTAAGATGTTCATGAGATTGTTTGAAAAAAGTTACTTGTGGTGGGTATCACTACCTCTTTACCACTACTGAAATCAACTGATCTAGTCATCGAAGTAAATCATACTAATATTATAAATGCGAAAGTCACTTTGTTTGTTGGTTTGTTGGTTTGTCCTTCAATCACGCCGCAACGCAGCAACGGATTGACGTGATTTTTGTCATGGGTATAGTTGAGGACCTGGAGAGTGACATAGGCTCCTTTTTATCCCGGAAAATTAAGGAGTTCCCGCGGGAATAACAAAAAACTTAAACCACGCGGACGAAGTCGCGGGCATCAGCTAGTGAAGTAATAAAATAAACCTATATATCTAGTATTTACGCCTCACCTCCGAGTTGCCCAAATAATACTGTAGATATATTATATCATGAACAATGTATATAGACTGGTTAATGTTACTACTAAGTATATCATTAGTCATGGTGTTATGATACCATGATTGAGGGGCGCGACACGCAGTCTGCACCCAATAGAAGAGCACATAAATCAATGTCTTTGTTTTTATCGCGACAAGTACGAAGCCAGCTAATTAAACTCGTTAGGTGAAGGTGAAGGCGCCGCGGATGACACTCGTCACCTCGCCACTCGTTAAATTGAAGGTCGCTAAACTGGCTGTGTCGATTATGTCACTAGCACTTAACAACTCGGAGGCTAACGTTGCTGAAACACTTCCCTGTTGGCATGAATTATACCTAAAAATTTTCGCATCAGAAGACTTCTTGAAGGCAAGTGTTTTTAGTGACTTAGATCGCTCCCGAGTAATTTAATGAGTTATTTCTAAACATAGTTGGTAAGTCTACGTTAAGTTGTTAACGTATAATATAAATTTTAATTAAAGCCATTGGCTTGCATTTCATAGGTGTGTTACGACTTAGGTTATAATACTTTTTAAGATTTTTAATATCTTAACTTAATAGAGTACTTAAGTGCACTTGGAGACTGAAAATGATTTATTAAAATTTTCAAAAATAAAATAGTTTTCTCACGTAAACATTTATTTTTAAAAAAATATGTTTGATCATCATGATCAGTTGCATTGCATCTACTGTTGGATATTGATCTATTTAGTCATGTTTGTGACGTTTGAAACTTGTAATATACTCGAGTTGGGACTGCGTCTCTGCAAGCAGTAAGCCGTACAACCAGATGGGGCGATAACTCCAAAAAATGACTGATCCTAATTGGATGCGAAAGGTCGACGACAGAAAACGTTGGCGCTGTCTTTAAAGAGGCCTACGTGTTTGGGTATACTAAGCTTTCGTCGTTTCGAAATAGAATTTCTATTTCGCAGGATCACAGGCTTTCCAAATTGAGGAAACTACAAATAAGCTGTTTAATATTCTATAAAGAGTTTTAAGACCGCACCGCTTGCGCAATAATTAATCCACTCACGTAGACCACGACTTTTCGCAGCAAATAAGGATACGTGGTGTATAGGGATTAGTGGAGTTTGCTCATGCATGTTTAATAAAAATGTATGTATAACAAATAATTTCACAAGTCACAAGAAATAATAAATAAAGTATAATGGCTGACAGATACCTACCTATAAAATACATATTATATAGGTACTAAGGACTACGACCAGGCTTTCCGTAACTCTCAGCCATAATATATTATGTAGATATACAATGTACGATGTATTTAAAGGGGAAAAAAATGTTAAAAAGTCGGTTTCCATGTATAGTATATACGGTCTGAAAAACCTATGGAATACGTATGTTGTAGTATATTAATACTAAAGCTGAAAGTTTGTAAAGTGCTTCTTCGATAAGATGGTAAACATGATAGTAGGTACTAGGCTACACGCGAAAATTTTAAAATTTTAAATTCATTGTACACACACATAACCGACCCATAATCCTTCAACTCCTGTAGCGGTACTACAGGAGTTGAAGGATACTTATCTCGACAACAGATACTAATTTTAGTAACTACAGGTACTATTTGTATTTTCTCTGTCACAATTCGATATATGTGGTTACATAAGCAAATTGTTAACTATTACTGTTGAGTAGTTGCCGCTCTGAGATACAATTAGTATCCCAAAAATTCGGCTACCGACCCTACAATAGTTGGGGGATACTTATCTCAACAATAGTAACTAATTTTAAAATTCAGTAACTAGTTCCTGTAGCTACGGATTTTTTTCTGCCACAATTAGGTATATATGTGATTACAGAAGCAAATCGTTTACGTTATTTGTTGAGTAGTTGCTGCTCTGAGATACAAGTAGGTATCTACAAACGTCGTGCCTGCAGCCGCCAAATTGGCTAACAGCTTCACAGCTTGAGCCTTCGAACTGGGTTAATGTTGTATTGCATATTATATTATGTATGTAATTATTCAAATATCTTTATCTCATGCAGGCCAACTTGTGTCGCTTATGAAGTTATGCTACGTCAATTAACTACCATTTTTTTAACTTACTAATCTTTTTTATAGAGATTGCCCAAATGAAGAAAACTATTATAATTTAAGAATTTTCATTATGTACCTCAAGTCATTGAGCCACCTCAATTATAATTAATTATTATATTGCTTATAATTATAAGGTTCTATCTATCTACGAGTACCTTTGCCTAACTTAGTTGGTCTTTACGGGATATAATATAATATCTGGGATAGAATAATTAACTGAAATTTTAAGCAATAAATATAATTTTACTCACACAAATATTATGTTATCAATATCCTATTAAACCGTCGGGATATTTTATACTTATGATGATAGCTTGAAAGGTAAATGGGCTTGTAAACATGTTGCCGCAAACTGACGGCTACGTACATAGAAATATATACTCAAGTAAAATACTTTTAAGCGATAAAATGTAAGCAAGAATATTAAAATATAGGTAATATTAAATTTAACTACGTGTGTACAGGTTAGCTAGATGTAATGGATGTATCCTTTAAATTGTAGATGTAAAAAGTAGTAGATGTGAGAGAATTTGAGAAAATGAAATAAAATTAGCAAAATTTGGATCTTTAACTACTATACTATAATATTATATAGGTACGAGTAGGTACGTGATTTTATAAATGGCATTTTGTAAATCGTCAATGATTCATCGTTAGCAGAATAGTCAGTTCACAACAATATAGATTTAAAACACAATTAGCCAAAACAAAAACAGTTGTTGAGAATAGAGATAACTCCTTAGTACTCCTTATACCAAGAAATCGACCACTATGTCGGCGAAGCACTAAAGATACTTCTTCCTTGCTATTGTATGTTCTTGGTACTAAACGACCGTTATTCTAGTGTCTAGCTTATTCACTTCTAACGAAGCATGTATCCTTTGCACCAAAAATTGTAAGCAACAATGTGACGAACGCAATCAGCACTATCTGGCTGACACTTTCTCGCTAGGCTATTGGATAAACCGCATTGCCACAGTATTATAATATTACCGTGGCATTGCCGTAGTGAGATAATCACAAATTCAGCAAATTAAATCAATTTCGATTATGCTAATGATACCCCATACCTCACAAGTAACAACCGATTAGCTAGGAGAAACAAGCAGGTAACGAAGTCGGGACTAAGGATTTTATTTAGGCTGTAACTATACGTTTTAGGCTGTGAAATTAATACGATTTCCTTACAAAATCGCACTTCTGGTAGTCAATATTTTGATGTAGGTAATTATATTATCTACATTAGAAATATTAAAGCTTATAACAGCCATGAACTCTTGCTCCGCGCGTGTATTTTTTGTGTAGTGGATGATGTCATTAAATAGATATGCAAGGTAGGTATACCGCAAATTGCTGGTTATGGTTTATGGCTTATCTTAATAGCAATTTAACAAAACATGGCCGACAAAATAGGAGATTTTGCTGAAAACTTGATTTTGCTAAGCTACATATAGAGACATATTTTTAAATTAATGTTCATGTTAATTTTAATGTTCCATCCACAAAATTTTTTAAACGTTTAACTAATTTTAAATAACAAGTAGGTGTGCTTCATAGCATTTTGTTTTAGCAAAAGGATCATAATATGTCTATAAGTTTGATATAAGAATCTCGTAATGAAGAAACTTTTAATAACATATTAAAACAGATTTCACGAAACTAGAATTAAAAAGAAAAGAAAAGAAGAAAACATTCTTAGAACTTCATACTGTAATATTAAACTTATTTAATAACTAATGAAATGGGAGAAAAAACGCCTTCTATCTAGCTTTTGGCAATAGCTGGTGATAATAGGTGGTCCACCCAGTCAAATGTTCTGAGGTAACAAACATTATAAAAAAAAAAAAAAAAAATGAGAACCTCCTCCTTTTTTTGAAGTCGGTAATTTTTTGAAAATAGTAATGTGCGGTTGCAAAAAAGTCCGTGGCCATCGCCTGGCTGTTATTTATTGCACACATCGTCGTCATCACTCGATTTAGACTGCTGATAGATAGTTCATATGAGTGCAGTCGAAGCTTATACAAACACGAACTACATATATAAATCTCGTGTCATTAAAGCTGCAGAGGGGAATCGTACATGTGTACTCAGATTTGTAAGACCTGCATACTCATAAGTAGGTATAATGTTGACGGATTTATGTACGAAAATCAATGGATAATGTGGACTCGGCCTTGAGTGCATCTGTGTCTGTATTCAACGTCCCTGGAGTAAGCGATTTAGGCACAGACCATACATAGGTTTACTACTCGGTGGTTATTTGAAAATTTGTATGGTTGGCATCGTTATTTACACTGCGTACATTCAATGGACCATACCATAGTGAATAAGTGTGGACTGCGGTGGTGGTTTGATGTTGGTGGTAGTCGCGGATTAGTAGGAGCAGGGGGGTTACTATGAGCTCTTAAAGCAGGACAGAAATTGAACTGCAGCACAGTTCAATGCAGTGTGTACCTACCAGTTCATTGCCTTGAAGTTAAGTGCAGTTCAATATCTGTCCTGCTATAAGAGCTCATAGTAACCCCCCCAGTATATTATTCAACTTCGCTTTATTCTATTAAAATGTTTAATATAAATCTATTTAGAACACATATTCAGTTAATTGGGTCGTTCTCGTTCACATTTAGCTGATTTTGTTAGATTTACATTCCTGAGATTTCAATAAAATCAGGAGTTTTGTATTCATTTCTGTGGAATGTTACTGCAGTTATATTGGAATATGTAGATCTACGAGAATATATAATAGTAATATTATTATTGGTGAGTTTCCTAATTTAAAGTGCTGACTCGACTGCCACCCTGTAAATATTTTGGAACTAAATATTTTCGTCAATTTGAAACGACCTTTCACGTGATGGTAAACATGGCAAGGTCGTTGCACCGCGCTGATCGGAACGGGTTCGATGCCTGCCGGATGTACGCTGGCGAATATTTTATATGCGCGTTCCTAATCTGTGGGTTTATCTCATTTTTACTACCAGCAAACGATTTATGGGTTCGTTAGAATTTTGTTGAATCAAAACGGTATTTGTCCTACAAGTTACAATTATTTGCCAAGTTGCTCTTTATAGTTTTTGAAACCTTACTAATTTTATAAATGCGAAAGTGTTTCTGTCTGTCTGCTACGTTTTCACGGCCCATCTATTCAACTGAATTTGATGAAATTTGGCAGAGGGATAGATTGTATCCTGGGGCTACTTTTTATACCGAAAAGTTAAAGAGTAATAATTCCCGAATCAAAAACCGTAATCCATGCGGACGAAGTCGCGGGCATCATCTAGTCACTAAATAAAATCATTTGCATCATAAAGCTATTAAAAGTCGGTGAAATCTACACTTGACCAATCATAGACAATATCCTAAATAAAGTCTAAGACAGATTTTTAATAATCCTAAATATGTAGGTTCAAGCTTTTTGTTCAGGTAGACAGGAACAGCCTAGCAAGTATCAATCAAATGTAGCAAGATGGTTCAACTTCTTGTTTCAACACCAAGACAAAATTAGGAATGAGTAGGTAGAGTCTAAAACAATGAATGCAACGTAGCATTTTAATTTAAACACCCGCCCCCAACACTAACAATCACATTGTTCTTCATTAGTACATGTCGGGCTTTGAAATCAGTTTGAAGTTCATTGCCATCTCATAATCTTTCATCTTTCATCTCGTAAAACGCTTGTCTGGAGCTGTCTCAACTCTCAACACACGGGAGAGCATCTAGTGAGACTTTATTATGTTTGTAAGAAAGCTTTGAGCTTTCGCTAAATTGTATCTTAAAAATGTACACGTATCCAACTTCATAAAAATCAGAAAGTCTTTGAGAGTGTCGTCAGCGTCTAGCAAATATATTTACTTACTATGTATGTATAACATACATATAAGGTATGTAATTTGAAAAGTAGTGACAGCCTAGTAGTTAAGACTTCAGCCACAGCTATTCCCCTTCAGACTTCAGCCAGTTATAAATGCAATTGTCACTTTAAAGGCAAACATCGTGGGGAAGCCGGAGAGTTCTCCATGATGTTTTCAAAGGTGTCTGTTGCAGACTGCTAATCCTCACAGCAAACGTGGTGGATTAGTGTCTAAATCACAAAATCCTACTTATTCATTGTAAGAGGAGACCAGCGAGGAGGTGCAGCAATGGGTCAGGAAGACAGGAACTGAGATGATGAATTGGTAATGACTTAGGTATAGAATACTAAATATTAGTAATTACGTGCTGTGCTTTTCAGGCTATTAAACATGTCCTTCAGGAGCAGGAGGCTCCGAAATAAATATTTGAGAATATAATACGAAAAAGTGATTTAAATATGTCGTAAGGATTTTTGTCTGTAATGAGGAGTGACAAAATTAAACCAACATGGGCTAAATCGCTCCTAATGAAACCGTCTCTCAATAATAATGAATGTGGAGCTCAATGATGAAACAAACAAATGGGAAAAGCTTTATGAGCTCTTCCAACGTGAGGCCTAAATGAATTGTATAAAGTTATGAGGTCGCCCGCACGTAACGGGGCTTGGTAGGGCAGTCCCGGAGGGCTCGGCCACCGCCGGCCGTCACCATTGAATAATACACGATGTCCGCTTCACACTCCATTGGGACATTGGACCAATAAACTTTTATTGCAGCACCATTCACGATATGACCGCTATCGCGTTTATAATTTGTGAATTTATAATTTTTATCACTGTTTACTTTCAAGTCGTAAATGGGAATTACCATTTGTGGAATAGAAAAAAATATCATACCTAATATTTATATAGAATTACATATTTAAAATTTTGTTTGTCCGGAACCAGAGAGATTCAAAACTACGAGTGTTTCGGTTTTTATTTTTTAAGGATTTAGCTCACAAACCGGTTGTAATTAACTCATATTATCTTAAAAATATAACCGTAGTCCTATTTATAGTTTTAACGTCTTTTGTAATTTCGTGTACTAGATTAGGTACATTAAAGATTTAAATAATAGACCAGTGCATCACTAGTATGCTCCCTTTACTGGTGAAGATCTTAGTAGAATAATTAATTATTATTCAATTTTAAGGCACAGTTTTTGTGACGATTTATGCGAGGCCAAGAATACAAGGGCTGCGGTCTGAGACCTCGCAGGTGAGGCGGTGGTAAGCGACAATACAATCTCAGATGGCAGTGGACTGAGTTACAAGGGAGAAATATGTCAGTTAAAATAGGGAAGAGTCTTCAGATAGAAAGTATGTATATAGAAATAATCCTGAAAAATGTAAAATAAATCATATTGTATTATGCGAATCCTGTATGTAGGGGTATGGACCATGGTGATAGCCCTTATAATTAGTTAAATGACTCGCTGTACATTGTACAACCCTTTTTCGCCAGGCAATTAGACAGACAGGGAGCGACCGGATGTCAGAGGCATATAACACAGCGGCCACGTCCATGGCGGCGGCGGCGTGCAAATATAAACGACACGTATTGCCATGCAATTTAGAAACCAGACTACATACATTGACGCTATTTCAATGACACAAAAAAGGTACATAATATAACTAAACTCTTACTGTAGTTCCGCACAAACTTTAGAACGCGGTATAAACAGACAATAAACAAAATACAAATGAATGAAGATCCATTAATTTTAATCCCAATAAAGAGAGAAAACGCGTAATGTTGAAATCAAATATTGTTGAGTAAAAGCTCAGAATTAAACAAGCAATTACGGGCATAATACCGATCCAGTTGTAGTGCCTCTAGTAGTGTAGTACCAAGTACTTGTTAACGCAACGATTTCGCTGGGTTCAAGTTTATTTCATAAAAAGTAGGCACTACTCTAACTTC
The DNA here is from genome assembly GCA_963932025.1 of Erebia epiphron. Taxonomy (NCBI): domain Eukaryota; kingdom Metazoa; phylum Arthropoda; class Insecta; order Lepidoptera; family Nymphalidae; genus Erebia; species Erebia epiphron. The sequence goes on along the minus strand of OZ009948.1, from coordinate 39,366,148 downwards.
TCGTTTCCTCTATGATCTTTTCGTTTCATTTCGAACCTACTACCTGGTTAAGTATAGCTATTTATGCAACTTTATCGTAATGAGGGTCATTTTTATTCGAGTGCTGTTTTTTGATACGAGGCTTGCCGAGTATCAAAATAGGATAGTACGAGAATTAAAATGACTAATTACGTACAGTTGCATACAAGATTTTATCTACGACAAGGACGTCTTTATAATTTTTTACTTTATAAATTAATAAAAACCAAAAGTGCCAGAACCCAGAGCCGCTAAGCTATAGGTATCCTATTTATGAAGATAACCATATCGATACAGCTACGACTCATAACGATACAGCTCCCATACAACGAACTGTATCGTTATGAGAAGCAAACACGAAAGAGGGTTCAATTCGATATAGTTGTCAAATTCGAAATTGGAACTTTTCGATGCTGGAGTAGATAAAATATTTTTCGGTACAAAATTATAATAGGCATGATGACAGTAACCAAGAATCAATGAAATTATGAATTTATCTAATGAAATAGGATTCATGGATTATAAAAAACGTATTTATTTTTCTATTTCGAGTGAGATTGCTATTTATTTTGATATAATAAAACTATAAAATACAGCAATCCGCCATATTGGATAAAACACCAAGAAGCGAATGACGTCACAATTGTTTGTTTTCGAGCTTTGACAATCACTCTATTGTTTAATGCACACTGCACAGAGTACATTGGTAAAAACAATAGTGACGTCACAAACGACGCCATGACACCGCCGAACGTTTTGGCGTGAATTTTAAAATTTAAATTTCAAATGCCAATTTTATCTACCAAACCTTATTTTTCTGCTGAAATAAGATATTTTTTCGAAATAGTAGATACTTCCGAACATAATCTGACCATTTTTCAAAATCAGTCATCATGCCTATTGATGTTTTACGTTGAAAACGTTTGTACCTAAAACTTGATTAACACGACATTTTCTATTAAACTTATCTTGTTATTAAATATATCTTAAATGACATATTCATAAAATATGCATTAATAAAGATAACCAAGTACTAATTTACGTAATCTAATGCATCCTGACAAGCATAGTATGAGTACCTATCCGAAAACACAATTTTTTTATCATATTCCAACGATTTGAATAAAATTTTGGACTTTATTTTCGAACTCTAACTAGAAGCTTTGCTGGTGTTGTCCTTGAGTTCCCTCGGGAATTTATGGATTACAACATATAGTATCGGGAACCACCGGACAATGCTCGGTCGCACTCGGATACTCTGTCCATATTATTGGCAATTATTTCTGACAAAAATTTATACCCATAAAGTCAATTAAACTTTCCATTTCGAAACTAAATCATAAATTAGTATGAATTTAGTATACCTAAGTATATTTTAACCTAACACAAGGAAACGATGTCAAAACATCAAAGTTATCCTGTTTTTAATTTAAATTGTTAATAATCCCAATACTATTCCCTATAACCTTACCACCCTGTGTTTGTAACTCGACCCTCATGTTTAGGGGTAGGATGAAATTGCCTCACTAATTAAAAATGGTTTTCAGAATTTCTACGTACGAAATGTCTTCATTTGATAATATAACGGTGTTTTTAATGTATACTATGTAAGCTCTATAAAAAATATGACCTAAGTAAATACGTAGGTCATATTTAGGGACTTCAATATTAAACCTAAATATATTGTACTTTGTAGAATACTATCATATGCATTTTGGTACGGTGCGTATTCTTTGTTGAGGATAAAGAAATAGCGGATTTCGTTTCGCGTAGGAGAAGTTCTTCTAAATTGCATTAACATGATCGGAAATTGCTAAATAAAGATTTGCTACACAGAGCAAATTTGAGTCACAGAGTTGATCAAAATAGAAAAAAAAAACAAAGAAGCAGACTTTAGTAGGCGCCACGAGCCATCTTATCTTGACAAATTAAGAAATCATAACATCAGACAAGCAATCTTCAGTTAGATTGGGGGACTTCAAATCTCATCCTAATCGAAACTTAGTTCCCGCCATATTAATTTTATTTTTGACTCGATGGTTGCCGCGACTTCGTCCGCGTGGACCAAGTTTTTTCGATTCCCGCGGGATCTCTTGAATTTTCCGGGATACAACCTACCCCTGTACCAAATTTCATTAAAATCGGTTGAACAGATACATTTTTTGATTCCCACGGGAACCTTCGCAATTTTCGGGATAAAAAGTAGCCTATGTCCTTCCCCGGGATATAACCTATCCCTGTACCAAATTTCATCAAAATCGGTTGAACAGATGGGCCGTGAAAGCGTAGCAGACAGACAGACAGACACACTTTCGCATTTATAATATTAGCATGGATATGGATGTAAATTTACATCTCATTTGAACTTAGTTTAGAGATGGCAATGATGGTTTAAGTTAATACAATGTTTGGGCCTTGGTTTTTTATTGAATTATTCCCCTTTACAGAATCTTGCAAAATATCTCTGTGGAACTCAACTGTTTGGGTGTACCGATTCCAGATTTCGCATGAAGAGTTCTCTATAACGCAGGTCGTAGATCAGCTATGTGATTCTTTAGGGTAAAATAAAATTTACAACCGTTGCAGTCAAGGTCGATCTCTTCGATGTTACATCGCAGACCGCATCGATGCTAGCAATGCTTAAATGTTTACACTGCATTGCACTGCTGCAGTGTGATTCTCTAAGAAACCTTCGAAACATCCTTCCTAATCCATCCTTCCCTAAGAAACATCGTAGAGATCGACCTTGACTGCAACGGTTGTAAATTTTATTTTACCTCAGAGGATCACATAGCAGGACTCTCTAAGAAATGATTTTCAGAAAGTCCACCGAGCGTGGCCTTGGCGTTCAATTATTTTACGATTAATCAGTTATCACAGCAGTCCAACACAGGTGATTGTGATTTCGATCGCCAAGCGGTAATTGCTCCAGTGTTGTCATAGACAACAGTTTTATTATTCCAATAAACATTAAACATTTTCTCCCCCTCTCAAGCCACCCTCATGTTCCGTCGACGAAACACAGGAATATTGGGTTCAATTCCATCGATTTCCGTGGGAGTGCAGCGTGCACGTGCTTTGAACTTTGAAGGTCTATTCTTTATTTATGAATCGGAAGAAAGGTAAATAAAATAAGTAGAAATAAGGATAGAAAAGGCAGACCTTGATTTTAACCGAAAACAGAATAACCAGATACGATATCAAAATCAATTAATTTTACTTGTTAGGAGTAGAATATATTAAGTAAGTATATCAAAATACTTATGCAATTTATTTAATATTTATTAAAAATACAATTTATACTTATTCGAAATTATTGAATTTGACAGCAATAGAAGTAATCAAGTAAAGTAACTACAAGACAAATACATTATTTTATTTTTATTTTATTTCTTTGCGTCCACAATCAACAGTAGGTATTTCATAGGTAAAGGTCCTAAGTATTACAATAATAACTGTGGCGTCAACCACGTAAACTACCGTTACAAGGGTACATTTTAAGTGGACTTGTTCATAAATATAAAGCCATAAATCCTAAAGAAGACTAATAAATATTGAGCTCCTGTTTCTAGAACGGAACCTGTGGTTAGTTATAGCAAGTAGTTGAGAAAAACATTGTTTATATTCACTTCACTTGATTGTAATAGTATAGAGCCACAGAAATTAGATAGCTTTCTTTTCATAAAAATATAACAATATAATTCAGAACACCTATATTCGCTATTCGTATCGAAGTGCGAAAGTAAATTTAAGTTATTACTTTTATCGAAATTTCATATCAGTCACTCAATTGAAAACTATTTTTTTTTGTAACTAATGAATTAGTTACTTATGTTAAATGGTTCAAATTTAAATTTGTCAAAAGTTATTTGTTGATATACTTACATTTTTATATGTACAAGGCTTTAGAACTCAAACGGTTGATAAATATGTACAATCAATTGATAAGTTGTGACAGATAATAATTTCACCTTAACATAATATAGTTATAAGTAAACAAGATTTCCTTATTGAGTTACGAAGATGTATGGTATTATTTGCTTACCCAGAAAATTTACGGCAAAATAAAATCCACTAAATGCACTCCTGAATTAAAATTCACTTATAAATTGAGAACTAACAAATCTATTGCAGAGGACACATGCACATCCGACACAGGCACGGATATAACTAAATGAGACTTCACGTCCGAGACTGGGGGGTGCGAGCCGTGATAACCCAACTACCGCTCATACACATTCCTTCAATAGCAATTACATGCAAGTACAGTACAACCTCACACGACAAGGTTATAATGCCCCACGCTGATTAGTTTTGCAGCTGTGGCCAATAAAAACAAGATGCCGTCCCGATACACTTCATAAAGTTGAAGTAAGCACAAATACTTAGTTGTATTTCAAATTTTAACGGCTTTGAAGTTCCTTTACATTACTTATAATACATCAGTAACCTTTTGTGTATAATAAAATTGAATCAAATTAGAATCACTGGGATGAATTCAGAGGGAATGACAAAAAATTGTCTCATCTAAACTTAATTCATAACTATATTTTAAACGAGTTTTATTTTATAAGAAATTATTTATGTGAATGAGCCCTTACACTAACGGAGAACAAGATAATAATCAATTCATAGGATCAGACATCGGCAAATAAAAGTAATTGGTCTGTCAATCAAAACCGACTAAAGAAATTTTGAATTGAAAATTTCTAAAGTTTTCTTCCTCCGATTGATCTCAGATGACCATCACAGAACTCGTAATAGCGATACGATGGCAATTTGCAACACAAATTAGTTTTTAATGCCTTTACATAAATTCTGCATCGTTGTATGACCTATAACAAGCTGGGATTGCACGGCATCTTTATAAAGGTCAAGATTTCAAGATTTCTTAAAACGAAACTTTCGCCTCGGAATAACTAGCAAATAGCAATCTGTGATATACATATTTATTTTTAAAATGTCACCAGATTTTTAAACTAAGTACATGTTATACTTAAAAGTTACAATTTAGTCTAAAGTCAGCCATTTATTTTTAAGAAGACATTAATAATTTTGTTTTTTAAAAGTTGTATGGAAGCAATAAACTTTGGGTTTGTATAGGTATATATACGCAATTTATGGTAATATCTAGCTTTTTTTAAAAGATATACTGCTAAGTTTTTTGCCGGCTTTTTACAGTAGAACTGTTTTCCAAACCGGTGATAGAGTCAAAACATGACGTAACATAAGAGACACTTTTATGTCCTACATGTTATAAATAAATTGAGTGAGTGAGTTTTATAATTGCGAGGCTTGCACTTGACGACAATCATACCTATAGCATGCCTATAGCACAGAATAATACTACTAACTATATTATGAGGTCTAGGTTGGAGCGCGCTTGCCTAAAAGATGCCTATTCACTCTTGCCTTGAAGCTTCTCTAGTTTTACATGGCAGAACAAATTAATAACTGAGCTATTCGGTATTCCGGCGTATGTACTTCGCAAAACCACTTCCAAAAGCGATTTAGGCATTATAAGTAAATCTATATTCAAATCAGTAGCTGCAACTAAAACAGGCACTCAGCCGCGCTTGTTGCATGATAAACGAACGATAATACAATTCATGGAAGCAGACGGTAGTATTTATCATCTGATTTGCCGCTAGCTCTTATTTGCTTACAATAATACTATTTTCTGCTTCGTCAGATCAATGTCAAGATTATACCGAACTAAAATGGAAACAAAACGTACCTATAATAGTCTGGAATTCTTATTTTTCTTTACACACTTATTAAAAAAATAGGACGATAATAAATTTTGTCAGTGATGAAGTTTTCCGTAATCGAGAAATCTGCATGAGAACCAATGGACATAGCCCAATTAGCAAGCTGAAGTGGCAGTAGGCAAGTCAATCAATGCTGTAAGTACCAAGTTACCAACCAAAGGCCGCTGGGGATTACAGGTTCACCTAGAATAGAAATCGTTTACCAGTAAACGCAGCCTGTGACTTCTTGCACCAACGACCACAAGAAGATGACCGTAAGTGGGTGGCAGCAAGATCTCTAAAATTAATACGTCCAGCAGTTGAAGCTAACAAGCTGATATTGATAAAGATGATAATAAAAACAATAAACAAAGAACATGTACCCATTCCTTGACTAAGAATACAGTAAATTGTCGTTTGTCGTAATATTATTCCATTAAAGTTCTTTAAAAGTTAAATTTTTACGATCACCTGTCAGCTCACAGTAGCGACAGCATTAGGACAAAAGTTAAGGAACGGATGTTGTTAAATGCGAGGAAAATACCGGCTCTATCGCACGACAGCCCAATAAGTAAGGAAATTTGTTTGCATAATGTACGAGTAAGTTTTTATATACATCTATAAAATGATATTATATATTGCATCTATAAGGTTAAAACACTATTAAAGTAAATATTATAAGGTTATAATTACACAATTACATTAAAATTAATGATTTGAGCTTAAGCACACTTAAATGATGAAGTCATTAGCAATTAATACACTAACTATAACTACCTTGACTGCGTTATTAAAATACTAGTCATTTATTTTGCTAAGTATGGAATAAGTACTGCGATAAAAAATATGAATTAATAGGGTGTTTTAGCTTAATTAGTTTTAATTTTCAATGTGTCGGCAGGGAAATGCTTAAGTAAATAATGGAACTTAAAAGCGATGCGTATGTATAAAAAAGTAAATAATCCATTTAAAAAATCAATAATATAAGATTCAATCAGAAATGTGATCATATAAAATATTCGAAATAAGAAGAACCGGAGTACGTAACTCAACGTGCTGATAAGCTGAAATGGTATTATAGGCGGGGCACATAGTTCAAAAGGACCGATGGACGTAGGAGTAGGACATTCGCATTGGGATTTGTGGTCCCATTGTGATGAAATGGCGAGTCTGCGTTGCTTCAACAATGTGACAATGTGAGCAAACGACAGCAATCTAGTACCTAGTCGCCGAGAACCGCTCTGTGCCCAAGCGTTATAAAACCATGAACTAATATGACCAAATAGATGAGACAGCTCACAGCAGTATGTTCAACGGTTGAGACGACAACGAAGACAATATAAGAAATTGAAAGAGCGTGACTAACCCTTTTTCCCCAAACTTCCAAAAAACTTATATCTCAAAATATTATTAAACTTTGGAACGTAGCTCAAAAAAGTCAATCAATTTCCCAGACAGCAATATCCTGATCAGACGGGGGTGGATAATGTGCCTGGCAAAGGCTTGCCGGTAATTCTATTAGCTTTCCCATCATAACTGCGTTACGGCAAGCCCTCTTTCGATTGCATGGCCATTCTGATTGGATTATAATCGTGCAACCGGAGTAGCCAGAGCATAGGATAGGTTGGTTCTGCGTCTGTTATTATTGTTTTATTTTTAGGGTTCCGTACCTCAAAAGGAAAAAACGGAACCCTTATAGGATCACTTCGTTGTCCGTCCGTCTGTGTGTCAAGACCCTTTTTCTCAGGAACGCATGGAGGTATAAAGCTGAAATTCATATAAAATACTCAGGTCTATAATACCTTTAAGCTGTAACAAACTACTGTCCCTTGGAGCTGTGAAAAAATCAAACTTCTAAACCAACACAATCAAAAGATACAGCCGTTTATGCTGCAAATTTCGACACTCGCAAGGGAATCAAAACCTACAGGGTACTTCCCGTGAACTCAGAATCTTGAAATTTTGTACGAAGCAACGTCTTATGGCACAGATAAAGGAAAAATTGCGAAAAGCTTCAACTTTTAGTTACATCATATAATAAAAATATTTTTAATAATTTTAAACTTACTACCCCTTTCCGCAAGAGGTATTAAATTGAAATTAAAATAGAGAAGTGGAATAAAAATATTATAACTTTTACTTATATACCTACAGGTTTGTACGGAATAACGGAACCCTCGGTGCGCGAGTCCGACTCGCACTTGGCCGGTTTTTTTCATGTAAATGTAAAGCATAGCTTACTTGAAAAAAGACGCGGATTGTACACGAGGTTGCAAATCAAACCAAGAATATCTGAATATTCGAATAACAACAATAATTGTTTCTGCTATTATTTTATAACTATAATAGCTTATCTCTCCGTTACTTCCGATTGAGATGAGATTATCGCAGATTGAAAGCATATAGAAAGTTATGCCAAATTTGCAGTAATACGCAAAAGTGACTGCACAAAGTTTCGTTAGGTGTAGCCGAACTAAAATTTCAAATTTCTAACAGAGAAAATAGATTTTTAAAGTCAGAAAATTGACTCTTCAAAGAAAGCGGATCTTTATTTTTATTTTTTAATTCTACCTGATGTCCAATTTTAATCTGTTCTTGTTCGATACTACTCTAACCTTATTCATCTCTAACGAACAGAAAATCCGATTTCAGAGTTGAACCGATCCTATAGCTTGTTGTTTGAAATCAATCACTTTCCAATCGCTGTCGTTCGTGCTTGAAATTATAGCAGTGCCTCTTGAGTTGGCCTATAATAAGCCTAAACTGGTTCCAATAGAAGATTACTTATATAAGCTTGGTATACTTAATAAAAAGACTAACTCAGGTTAGGACAGGACAAGTGTGTCTGTGATGGATTTGTAAGCCGTTAAACAATATACCTAAGGAAAGACTAAAATCAAATTAAAAGTAATTTTTCACGAGTCGATTACTCAACTAACTCACATACCTACGGGGACTCCAACGCGCCAGCCGGATCACGAATAGTAAAATTAGCTGACCCAAAACGCGGTCAACACAAAAGCATAAATACAACTTATAAATTCATCAGAATATGATAGCAATCATTGGCGTTCTTCGAAATCGAATCGAATCGAAATCTACTTTAGAAGTCTTCCACGTCGCGTTTTCCAGAGAAAACCAGGTTTTAGATATCAGCAATAAATTTTTTGAAAAAAATAAGGATTTTTTACAACCGACTATTGATTGGAACTCTACATACGCCATATAAGAAACAGGAAACTAATAATTATTGCTTGCAAGATTTTTCAGATGGTCAAGTTTACGCGTACGTAATGAGTAGGTAGGTACTACCGGTTTACATGCTAGAGAAGTCGACATAAAACTATAGTGACACTGCTATCACCTAGCAAAGCCCCTATATATTTTTTTCTATTCCGTGAGAATTATCAAGTAAAACCTAACCTTGCACAGACATATCACACATATTTTCTCAACATTGACAATTTGCTACGTTATTTGAACCTCTCACGTATGAAATATGGAATTCTCAACCTTGACCGGTTGCCATATGGTGCTGTGTACTTTTGTTTGGTTCGCTAGATTGCTGTTTTAGAACCGTACAAGGCATACTACAACATTAATTCACCTCTCGAGGTGTCAAACATGTTGTATTGAGGTCAGTTATGAGTTATTAAAACTTGCAAGAAGGTAAGAATAAAATCTGTGTCAAGTGTAACACTCGACCATTTCACGACCTATGATTCATGATATATGGTACTCCATGAATGAATTACCTACGTTCAATATGTCTTCATGATATCGAGGTGCGGAGAAAGTTAATTTGCATATCAACTTTAATAATATATCCGGATAAAAAATCAAGTCGTGGCGTAACTTTTTTATCGCATGTCTGAAATTGGTAAAGAAAATGTCATAAAACCATAATTGCAGTGGAATAAATTTGCACAAATACATCGTAAGCAGGCAGTATTATGTATTATAGTCGATCTTTGACCGTTTAGGTAAGTGGTAACTTATGTTACTATATTAATTTTTGATCACATTTTTGCGAAATTATCTTTACAATTTGACTGAATGAGTTCTATAAAACCCAAGGAACAAAAATTACGATTAGGAACGACATTTCTGAAAACGATTGAGATGAAATCACAGACCACTACTCGGTGGAAGAAATCGACATATTTCCGAAAATTTTAATAGAATATGTTACCTTTCAACAAAGTTATACAGTGAGCATTGAAATGGGTTAAAAGTTTTACATTGTAAGCAGGCAGTATTATGTTGTAGTCTAGTCGATCTTTGACCGTTTAGGTAAGTGGCAACTTATGTTAGTGTTACTATATTAATTTTGGATCACATTTTTGCGAAATTATCTTTACAATTTGACTGAATGAGTTCTTTATAGACCAAGAGATAAAAATGACGACTATAGGAACGACATTTCTGAAAACGATTGGGCAGAAATCTATATATGTATTTCCGAAAATTTTAAAAGAATATGTTATCCTTTCAACAAAGTTATACAGTGAGGATTGAAATGGGTTACCTTTCGACAAAGGTATACAGTTGAAATGTTAAAACTATCTTTCTTTGAGCGAAGTAGAACATAACTAAAATTGTATAAAATTATCTATGAGTACTTATTCGTAAAATTATAGTATCCGTAGACTTAATAACAATAAACAATTCTGACCGCGTTTTACTTAATGGTTTGGAACTGTGACGGTTGAGATCTTGGTCACTGCCAATGAATTCTTATACGTCTAGAAAGAGTAACGCAAACAAACAATGCGCGATAAGCCGGCCCCGCCACGTCTATGTGTGAGTGTAGCGGGGGGCGGGGTTATAACCTCGACTCTCAACCTAGGGATACCAGCAACGTAAAAGTTTGCACAATTTTGTAGATAAATCAATTCGAAATAAGGTGTACCTAGGATAAAATTATGTTTTTATTGATTATATTTATTCTTTGCGTGTGTAAAACTATTTGTTTAATGTAAATCAATAGTTTACAAGGAAAATACCTTAATCAGTAATTACTTTATTATTGAATATTAATTATTTATTTATCTCATTATCTAAATATCGGCTGGACTGATTCTGATGGAATTTTTAGTGTGTGCTTATTGGTGTCCCAAGATAGTTATCTACAATTGGATCCAGTAGGTGGCGCTGCAGTCAGGTTCTGGGATAATTTATTTTTATTACGGACAAACTTTGTCGAAATTTTTATGGTTGTTTTTGTCCCTGGGGGGCATAGATTCATTAAAATTGAATCCGATAGGTGACGCTGCAATCGGTTTCTAGGTTCCGAGCAGAACAACGAATTCAAAATCCTTCAAAATCGATATTCTTGCAAGACTATGTACATATATTATTGTAAATGTCAATCATAACCATGTAATCATATTATATAATTTGCCATTTTTTATTCTCAGTGGTGATTTTTTAATTTATCAAAATAAAACTCAAAATATAATTTATATACAATTTATTATTAATCTTAAAAATTTGTCTACCCGTTTTCTCGTGATATCTCTTGGAGATTCAAGTGAACTCTAGACAAGCTCTCTGGTCGCAGATGATATCCAGGGTCTGACGATGGCGCTGAAAGGTGCTTAACGGAACTCTGCAATGAAACTACGTAACTCTATCGAGTTTGGGCTTGTTTGATTCGTCTTGACAAGTACTCTGATCCCAGATGATATTTAGGGTCTGACGATACTAAAACTAAAGAACTAAAACATTGAAAATACTCTTTACTGCCTTATAAAAACAATTAAAAAAAATTAAAACCCGTCTCTTTGTCTTTGTTTTCGGAAAACTTTCCTTTTATATTTAATTTCTAAAGTGATGTTATCGGATTTACAAATATGGTGGCACCTTATTTGCAAATAGCTTGCAGATACGTCGAACAACAAACCCCGCAATATATCCTATTATTTGCTCAAAATAATCTGTATGTTCAGGGTCAATTAGTAAAGATAGGTCGGCATCTGTCACATTAATGTCTAGTTATTTAGAATAATTATTATTTAAACATATTTTATTGAAGGTCAAAATATAGTAAGTAAAAGTATACAAATCTATAATGTCATATATTTACTATATTCCGTGTGAGTGTGATAAAAAGTAGCCTCTGTTTTAATCCAGGGTTTACTCTATCTCCATTCCAAATTTCAGCCAAATCGGTCCATTAGTTTTTGCGTGAAAGAGGAACAAACATACATACACACACACAAACACACAACCTTTCGCCTTTATAATATTAGTGTGATGATGTGATACTATTATTAATGTTCACACACGTCAACGTGTATCATACAACAAAATTATTTATTTTGCACAATAATGTGCAAAATACCACAATACTTAGTTGGCAACACCGGTCAGTTCGTCGTACCTAAAAAACATCGAAATTAAAAATCGTGTTTTCTTAAAAAATCTTAAGCAAATATAAAAACTTACTGATGATATGAGATCTTGGACTTCGTATTAAGCTTTGACGGATAATTGTGGCACAGTTTGACCGCACAAACCGGCATATTTGATTTTTTTGCGGGAGCCGTTCACTGCGTAGTGAGTCAAGTGCCACTGAAGTAGGCGAGAGAGTCGTCTACCATATATGGTAGAGGATTTTGAGGACGTTTTCGTGCGTTACATGCTATATCTTGTCGTGTATATTATCTAAGGTCACTGCATACGGGCCGCGGTAAGGGTGTGACGTAAGAGCGACGCGAACTGAAAATATACGTTGCAAAACCTAATTAACACCAACGTATCTTACATAATGACGAACATATATGTCAATGAAATGTCTACAGTTTTTTACAGTTGAAAAATGAAATTACGACGCATGATTTATTAAAAAAAACATCGCTACAGAAATCCTGAAAGCATTCTTTTGGTTAGAAACCATTGATTTAATGCTAGAAACACACTGCATAGATTTAACTCAAAAGGAAAAGGTTCATTTTAGGCCCACTCTTGTACATTCTACCATGAATAGAGGAAAATACATAGATTGTATTAAAAATATAATAATTTAGAACAGTGAAGTAAATAACCAGAAAAAAATAAAAATGTATTTCAAGTTTTTGATACGTTTCAAAGATGGCAACCTTCAACCAGAGAGAATGTATCAAATGTCATTTCTGACAGTCACTGTCAAAATAACGTTTTTCTTTTGAAAACGTCAAAAAATATAAATTCGCCATTCTTACCCACTCATGTTTAGTGTTGCTTTACTTGGAAAGATTAAATAATTTCGCCACTGAAATTACGACGAATTCGTAGAATTAACTAATTAAATAGTCTAGTATTCCCTCATTTCTCTACTTGTACAAGACCAGGCCTACGCCCCACACAAATCTGAACAGTCTCTTTTATTAGGTTGGCGCATTGCTCGTATCTTCAAAATGTTACGGATGTAATATAGCAAAATCAGCAACCAATACCTTGCACTTCGATGAGTTAAAAAACGTAGAAACGTAGAAAAAGTACGATATAAGTTTTATAATTATTCCCTTTAAACATACCTACTGAAGTTGTCAACATTGTTATTAAAATTGTTAAGTATAATATAATCAATGCGAAAGTGTGTCTATCTGTATGTCTGCTACGCTTTAACATCCCATCTTTTCAACCGATTGTTTCTATGAAATTGGGTTCGGACTTCAGAGATAGGATGTATCTCGGGGCAGGGCATAGGTCAAAATTAAGGAGTTCCCGCAGGAATACAAAAAAAACTTATTTCACGCGGACGAAGTCGCGGACAATCTAGTATTCTTTATTCAAATCACTAAAAAACTTCATCAATGCTCATATTAATAGGTTAATTGCTACATTAACACAACCGTAAGGATTCGTTTCAATTAATTGAATTATAAAATAATTATCATATCAAAGAGAATGATGTCAGTAGTCAGTACCTTGTTAACAATCAATTGACAGTAATGATTAAATGTTACGAAAGTAAGTAAGTTATTACAAAATATAATAGGAGCATAAAAATATTTTAACATGTTACACAATATAGAAGCTAGATAAAGCAGCTTGCATTTATAATATGCCAGTAGGTGTGTGGTGTCACAATTTGTCACAAATAATAGTTTACAATTCTTTATGATAAATGAAATTAATAATGAACCTATGAAATCAGGTTCATAATTAATTTCATTTTACACAAACGTTTGTGTCACATTACTAGTATGTCTTCAAAATTGTGGCAAAAGGAGAGCTGTTGGACACGTAAACACTAAACGGCACAAATGACAAGACTGGACTGCCGAAATCCCTTTAATAGAACTATAACCAACATTGGGCGTCCATCGTAGACCTGCCCCCCAATTATGTAAGAATTTTCGATCAAATCGTCTAAGTTCGGCTTTAAAGTAAAATAAACCATAACAGCATTGAATTAGAGCTCAATTTCGTGTATTCATTCTCATACGTTTAGGTATGTACGATACCCTAAACGTATAAGAATGGACGCTCTTGAGCTCTAATTCAATACTGTTATGGTTTATTTTACTTTGAAGCCGAACTTAGACGATTTGATCGAAAATTCTTACATAATTGGGGGGCAGGTCTACGATGGACGCCCAATGTTGGTTATAGTTCTATTAAAGGGATTTCGGCAGTCCAGTCTTGTCATTTGTGCCGTTTAGTGTTTACGTGTCCAACAGCTCTCCTTTTGCCACAATTTTGAAGACATACTAGTAATGTGACACAAACGTTTGTGTAAAATGAAATTAATTATGAACCTGATTTCATAGGTTCATTATTAATTTCATTTATCATAAAGAATTGTAAACTATTATTTGTGACAAATTGTGACACCACACACCTACTGGCATATTATAAATGCAAGCTGCTTTATCTAGCTTCTATATTGTGTAACATGTTAAAATATTTTTATGCTCCTATTATATTTTGTAATAACTTACTTACTTTCGTAACATTTAATCATTACTGTCAATTGATTGTTAACAAGGTACTGACTACTGACATCATTCTCTTTGATATGATAATTATTTTATAATTCAATTAATTGAAACGAATCCTTACGGTGTAGCAATTAACCTATTAATATGAGCATTGATGAAGTTTTTTAGTGATTTGAATAAAGAATACTAGATTGTCCGCGACTTCGTCCGCGTGAAATAAGTTTTTTTTGTATTCCTGCGGGAACTCCTTAATTTTGACCTATGCCCTGCCCCGAGATACATCCTATCTCTGAAGTCCGAACCCAATTTCATAGAAACAATCGGTTGAAAAGATGGGATGTTAAAGCGTAGCAGACATACAGATAGACACACTTTCGCATTGATTATATTATACTTAACAATTTTAATAACAATGTTGACAACTTCAGTAGGTATGTTTAAAGGGAATAATTATAAAACTTATATCGTACTTTTTCTACGTTTCTACGTTTTTTAACTCATCGAAGTGCAAGGTATTGGTTGCTGATTTTGCTATATTACATCCGTAACATTTTGAAGATACGAGCAATGCGCCAACCTAATAAAAGAGACTGTTCAGATTTGTGTGGGGCGTAGGCCTGGTCTTGTACAAGTAGAGAAATGAGGGAATACTAGACTATTTAATTAGTTAATTCTACGAATTCGTCGTAATTTCAGTGGCGAAATTATTTAATCTTTCCAAGTAAAGCAACACTAAACATGAGTGGGTAAGAATGGCGAATTTATATTTTTTGACGTTTTCAAAAGAAAAACGTTATTTTGACAGTGACTGTCAGAAATGACATTTGATACATTCTCTCTGGTTGAAGGTTGCCATCTTTGAAACGTATCAAAAACTTGAAATACATTTTTATTTTTTTCTGGTTATTTACTTCACTGTTCTAAATTATTATATTTTTAATACAATCTATGTATTTTCCTCTATTCATGGTAGAATGTACAAGAGTGGGCCTAAAATGAACCTTTTCCTTTTGAGTTAAATCTATGCAGTGTGTTTCTAGCATTAAATCAATGGTTTCTAACCAAAAGAATGCTTTCAGGATTTCTGTAGCGATGTTTTTTTTAATAAATCACGCGTCGTAATTTCATTTTTCAACTGTAAAAAACTGTAGACATTTCATTGACATATATGTTCGTCATTATGTAAGATACGTTGGTGTTAATTAGGTTTTGCAACGTATATTTTCAGTTCGCGTCGCTCTTACGTCACACCCTTACCGCGGCCCGTATGCAGTGACCAAGATCTCAACCGTCACAGTTCCAAACCATTAAGTAAAACGCGGTCAGAATTGTTTATTGTTATTAAGTCTACGGATACTATAATTTTACGAATAAGTACTCATAGATAATTTTATACAATTTTAGTTATGTTCTACTTCGCTCAAAGAAAGATAGTTTTAACATTTCAACTGTATACCTTTGTCGAAAGGTAACCCATTTCAATCCTCACTGTATAACTTTGTTGAAAGGATAACATATTCTTTTAAAATTTTCGGAAATACATATATAGATTTCTGCCCAATCGTTTTCAGAAATGTCGTTCCTAGTCGTCATTTTTATCTCTTGGTCTATAAAGAACTCATTCAGTCAAATTGTAAAGATAATTTCGCAAAAATGTGATCCAAAATTAATATAGTAACACTAACATAAGTTGCCACTTACCTAAACGGTCAAAGATCGACTAGACTACAACATAATACTGCCTGCTTACAATGTAAAACTTTTAACCCATTTCAATGCTCACTGTATAACTTTGTTGAAAGGTAACATATTCTATTAAAATTTTCGGAAATATGTCGATTTCTTCCACCGAGTAGTGGTCTGTGATTTCATCTCAATCGTTTTCAGAAATGTCGTTCCTAATCGTAATTTTTGTTCCTTGGGTTTTATAGAACTCATTCAGTCAAATTGTAAAGATAATTTCGCAAAAATGTGATCAAAAATTAATATAGTAACATAAGTTACCACTGAAGTTGTCAACATTGTTATTAAAATTGTTAAGTATAATATAATCAATGCGAAAGTGTGTCTATCTGTATGTCTGCTACGCTTTAACATCCCATCTTTTCAACCGATTGTTTCTATGAAATTGGGTTCGGACTTCAGAGATAGGATGTATCTCGGGGCAGGGCATAGGTCAAAATTAAGGAGTTCCCGCAGGAATACAAAAAAACTTATTTCACGCGGACGAAGTCGCGGACAATCTAGTATTCTTTATTCAAATCACTAAAAAACTTCATCAATGCTCATATTAATAGGTTAATTGCTACATTAACACAACCGTAAGGATTCGTTTCAATTAATTGAATTATAAAATAATTATCATATCAAAGAGAATGATGTCAGTAGTCAGTACCTTGTTAACAATCAATTGACAGTAATGATTAAATGTTACGAAAGTAAGTAAGTTATTACAAAATATAATAGGAGCATAAAAATATTTTAACATGTTACACAATATAGAAGCTAGATAAAGCAGCTTGCATTTATAATATGCCAGTAGGTGTGTGGTGTCACAATTTGTCACAAATAATAGTTTACAATTCTTTATGATAAATGAAATTAATAATGAACCTATGAAATCAGGTTCATAATTAATTTCATTTTACACAAACGTTTGTGTCACATTACTAGTATGTCTTCAAAATTGTGGCAAAAGGAGAGCTGTTGGACACGTAAACACTAAACGGCACAAATGACAAGACTGGACTGCCGAAATCCCTTTAATAGAACTATAACCAACATTGGGCGTCCATCGTAGACCTGCCCCCCAATTATGTAAGAATTTTCGATCAAATCGTCTAAGTTCGGCTTTAAAGTAAAATAAACCATAACAGCATTGAATTAGAGCTCAATTTCGTGTATTCATTCTCATACGTTTAGGTATGTACGATACCCTAAACGTATAAGAATGGACGCTCTTGAGCTCTAATTCAATACTGTTATGGTTTATTTTACTTTGAAGCCGAACTTAGACGATTTGATCGGCAATCCTCACATGATTGCACCGCAGTGCTGTAACGACGATAAGTATCATACTATTTCAATAACAAAGAGATCCAGCGCTGAATTGTTACTGGAATTTAGGCCGGTTCACATTATTACAGCGCCTGTCTAGCGCGGCGATCCAAACCAACGCTGGAATGCAACTAATAATGTAAACAAGGCACCGGAATGAACCAGTTCCATTGAGAGATCCAGGCGACTGGATTGTTTTTCTGGATTGCTAGATCGCCGAACCGACCGATCACCGACCGAAGAGATGCCAAAGCATCTGGAATCGTGTAGGTCATCCAGTAGCATTCATACAGTATGTATGACCATGTGAGGGATACATTTTACTTTAAAAAGGAATCCAATTCAGTTAAAAAATAAAATAGCAGTACTTAAGCAAATTAAGTAACTATGCGGCTTGCATGTGGCATAGTTTTACGAGAAGAAAGAACAATAAATAAATTACGATCTTTCAGACATAATGTTGAAATGATATGAGTCACTGCCGTTAAGTTATGTGAGCGTGACTGGGGCAGCATAGATACTAGATACGAAAACAACTACTTGAATTCTTTGTTTCATTTTAATCCCAAATTTTTTTACTCAAACAAAATTGTTATAACACGTCCTCAAAATATGACAGACAGTTTTAGGTGGTTTGATGCTACTGTAATATCTTGTTTTTTTTTTTTTTTAATTTTAACGAGAGTCTTTTTGCAAAACATTAATCCAATTTAACAACACTGCTAAAACTGCATTAGTTAATGTTTTTGATGCTGCCACTTTTTGATAAGTTCATTTCGGGTTTGACATGAAAAAGACAGGTTCATAGAAAACTTAAACACATGTTACGGCCTTATGCAAGAGTGGCCTAAACCTTGTAAGTAATTACTTAGCCGGTGAAATATCTTAAATAAACTATAATACAGTCAACGCTAATGTGATTGAAGTCACTGACATTGATCTTGCAGTTAAAGTTACATCTCAAGGTTAAAAACATAAAAAAGACAATTCAAATCCATATTCTCATATCAATAATACAAAGAACGGTCTATTTGCTGCAACTGGATACGACAGTGCACAGTGTGAAACCGTGGCCGTTGATCCACGAGTATCACTATCAAGTGTGATTGCATACATCGATGAATTGCATACAACGGGTGCTAAGGAGTAAAACTATACCTTCGATGTCATAATATATCCGTATCTGAAGCAAGTCTTGAAATTTACATGAATTCATATGCGTTGGATATGAATAAAGATACATGTTATATAATAGTATGATAACAGCTCGATGTTGAATTGTTCCATAAAATGCATTTTTTAAATTTAGTAGAGTCGGTTGAAAAGGCAAAAGAGCACTTTTCAATGGGTACCCTGTAATATCTAGTAGCCTAGCCCATATTAAAGATTCAGCTGACACAACAAGGATGCAAAAGAAAATAAGAGTCCTTGCAATTTCACGTAATCTAGCTGAATTATTTACACAAGGTGCTCAATCCGATTCAACCAATTTCTTGACTGAATACAGTATCCAAGTAACACTTGCTTTAGTCAAAAACACAAAGAAGATCATAAAAGTAATCTAGTTACCTAAGAAACCCTTTTGTGAGCGTCAAGTATTCTCGTCGCGACAACTATTTAGGTCTTACGCAAAAATGCAGACTCCAGTGTGCAAGGAAAAACACTTTGCATGAAATATTCATAATATAAAAAGAGCGTATGAAATTTAACTTTGCAAGCAATTTTAATTTAGACACATGTAAGCAGTTACATCGTACATTAGCTACAAATTCCAAAGGAGATTATGAAGCTCTATTTTTAATTTATGATGATTTGACTCTATCGTGAACAGATTTTATTTTATAATTAAGTTATCTTATTTTTAAAGGTCATCTATAGTTTGGATCTGTCTAAGAACGTTTTTTAAGGTTTTCGTTTTAAAAAATCATATTTCTGCCTCTAGATGAATGTCATACGATAACAACGACCCACATGAGCCGTATTAGATTAATACGATTCCACTGACCTAATTATACTATAGGAGAGAAGAAAAACTTGAAAAATCTGCAAATAATTATTATTCAGTTATTGACGTCCGTACGGACAAGCCAATCTATTATAAACATGAAATACACATTTTGTACATCACAAAGCATCATCATAAAAGATTAGCGCCGAATTGAGAACCTCTTTTTTTGGCAGTCAATAACGTATATAGCAACGGCGAAAAGTATCACACGTGAAAGGCCCTTGAACACCTTTCTGTGTATTCAATAGAGTTTAAAATAACAAAGTCGGATTTTGAAGTTTAAAAAGCCGTTTAGAAAGTTAAGAGATCTCCGGCTACTTACAAGGAATACGTAAAATAATATTATAATAATAAAGTATTACTAAAAAAAAGTAAACACGAGGCAAACTAAAATCATATGACACTCATTTCGAATATAATGCGAAATATTCTGCTTTTAACTCGGAAGAAATCGGAATTTAATGAAATAACTAAGTTATCATGTAGATTGTAGGTTCCATTTTAAAAAAGGTTACAAATGAGACGATCTTTTTTTAGAACAGATATGGAAGCTTCTTTGTTAATAGATTGTTAACAGATTTTTAAACTAAATTAAAATAAAATGACGAATTTAGAATCGGAACAGAGCTGTTTCGGAAAGAACATAGTGAAACTAATCGGTAACACTTCTTTTAAATCCGTCTATAGATCTTTGTATTTTACAATCATTAGCACTCTGTAACTTATCTATTTCACATTTCCATTATATTAAAAGGACCTATCGGATTCGGAAGTGATCTATTTGCTGTGCAATATGTACTCGTAAAAGTTAACTCACTTTGCTAGTGAATGGAATAGGTAGGTACATTGCATGGTTTTTGTTATGGCAAATAACTGAGAGGACAGGGCAAGCCAGAACGAGTATGATCTAATTTTAGATCCTCGCTTGTCCCCCGACGCGTGCCTAGCATGCCTGTCTCGATCCACACCAGAATACTTTGGAAATGTTAAATATGATCGTCCATAAGTTATCCGCGATACAATTTATTGCGAGCATCGGTCGTAGCGTGGACTCAAAATGGACAAAAAACCGGTAAGGACTGCTTCGCGAGGTATATTATAAACGAAGTTGACTTGCAAGTTGCCTTTCAATATGAGCCGCATAAATGGTAACCCCAGTCGCTATACTGAATGGATTTAACAAACCATCGACATCCGACAAGGTATTTTAGATAAACCGATATAATATAAAATAGAAGTATTTATTTAGCGAGTTAGCACAAAGTGGGATTCCCGGTTCGTTAACATATTATATTTTTCTGAAAATGGGATTCCCATAACCCTATCATAACCAACTTTTGCATGAATCGTTTAAATATACCTACCTATTACTTTTTTCCTGTGGATTACCAAATTATTCCCAAGTAATTATAATTTTTACGTGCTCAAGTAATAAATCAATTATTAGTAACAAGTATAAGTGTTCTCTTCATGATTAAATGTTGAGTTACGTAAAGCTTGAAAAAATACCTGCAAAAATTAAGCTGTTTATAATCTGGCCCTTTAGCCCGTTTCTGTAGAAGCTCGAGCAAAAACAAATAGAGCCTATGTAATAAATAGGTATACGGTATGAAAACGGCTGAGGTTTGTGGGCGTTTCATTTTCAGAGGAAATTTGTCAGAAAATGAAACGAAATGAAAGAGCCTTATTCAAATATAGAGTCGAACCTATTTAGAGAGAAAAAAATGGCCGGGAAAGTTGCCAAGTTCTCAGTTTTAAACTCAGGCATAGGTGATATGGAATATATCAAACTTATGAAATGAAATATATCCGCACAATAATAACGCAATTAATTGCGTATGTAAACAGTACAATCAGCAAGCATGGTGCCCAATACTCCTATTAATGTTCCCGCAATAAAGACGAGCGCTAAATCCTCAACGGACAACATAAAAATCTCGGTCCCTTGAACTATTGCGTGCCCACAGCCAAAGAAGTACTTCGGTGTACTTTGGGATTACTTCCGTATCACTCCACATAATGTGCGCTGGCGATTTACTAATGTTCCACTTCCAATTTGATGTGCTGATTGCTTCAAACGAGCTGTAAACTTTAAACAAGCGTCATTGCTAGACCGTGTAAAACGCGAGGAGAGATTGCGATCAATTAGTTAAATCACACGACGGTTCACGATGATGCAGAATGCCGGCAGTAGACTTCCCAAATTTTTCCTAAAGAATGTGACGAACTAAACGAAATTTGTTAGACCGTGAAAGTTCTACCTAAGAGATCACTAAAAACGGTTATCTATAAATCGTTCGTAACTCAAATTTAAAAGTTCTAAAGAGATTAAAATATTATCCATAACGTATTTTGAGTGCGATAAGCATAATATTATAACCTATTAATAAAATAATGGTATAAGTTGTCTATTTTTTCAGTCCCGTACGAACTCTTCGATTTTCTGTGATAAAAAGTAGCCTGTCCCATCCCGGGACACAACATATCCCTGAACCAAATTTCATTAAAATCGATCAAACAGATGAGAGCCGTGAAAGCGTAACAGAAAGACTCACTTTCGCATTTATAATATTAGTATGGGTTTAGATAAATCCTGGTACGAATATCCAAGAGGTCATTAAAGAGCATCGTGATAGCATCTGAATACGTATACGATACGATATACGAATGTCGCCACTATAAGCATCGACACGGCACTAACAGGATAATGATCGCTAACCGCGCTAGGTGAAGGCCACAACCCGAACATAATGGTCATTTAATTCATTATACTACACGTCGAAGCTATTTTCAACGACTGCTTTATCTGCAAAAACAACTTGAGACGAATTGTTTTGCATGGAAAACGACCGAAGCTTGACCGAGGATTGAAGTTCTAAAACCACTTTTAAGAGCTCAGTATTTCAGTATTTTGATAATAATGGTATTAATAATAACGATGAAAAAAAAAAAACTTGAAAAAGTCTGTATGGAACTCTATGGAATTAATTGATTAATTTCTTTAATAGATGAAGGAATATAACAATTCATTACAATAACCAATGAACGTTAAGTGGACAGACATAATATTAAGGCTCAAGTTCCGAACCATGGTCTCTTATAGGTGATCTTGGGAACTTACAAAATTATTATATTTAAGTAAAACGATAAGCGACAGTTGATATTTCAACGTATAATAAAAACAGCACAGTTAGGCGACAATAACAGGAAAACGATCAATGTAAACCCTCGATATTAAGTATTATATATGAAATATACTCGTACGTTACATTTTGTAAGCTTGATAAGAATATTATCAGAATTTGGCACTGTAATTAAACTTTATTATTACTTTGTAAAATTATTTTTACGAGCAATTTTTCGAGTGGAACTATGATTCTCTCTGAGTATTTAATTATAAATTTAAGCGTGGAAGCTTTTAAGAAACCTATGCATAGCCTATGCAGTATTCATCAAAGTTCAGAATGTTTTAATCCAGACTGCAGGACTGAAACAAATACTCAATAGTATGTCCTACGAGTATAATACCAAATCCTAATGCAAAATCGTTCAGACTATGACGAATATATGAATGTAACGTATTATTACGTGTACAGAATAACTTCAGCGAGAAGGAAGCAGCGAACAACGATTAACGGTTAAAACTCAAAAAGGGCGCGCGTCGCGTCAGCTGCGCGTGCACATGTTTTTGTTCTGCACACGTGTAACATTTTGTATACTTAAGATAGGGCATGAATAGAGTAGCTGCGAATTGATTATTTCTACTTTCATGCTCATGTTTAGATCAAGATAGATGTTAAGAACTTCGGGCCACGAGCAACTTTATTTTGATTCAATTTGAAAGATCAAATTGTCTGGAAATGCCTGTGCACGTGGGTTTATCTTATCTTCGTATACTTCGCTAAAGATAGGGCTCGAATTGAGAAGCTAAGAGATGAAATCTTTTCTGTAGAAGATTAAACGTTATTTGTAAAGACCTAAGGGTGGGCCTGCTAGTATAAATAAAAGCAGAGAGATCATACTATTACATAGTAGATACGAAATATTTTCTTGTGGGCAACGTTCCCATTGTGTATTAAAAATTATAATATTGTAGAGCACATGTAAGGGAATAGCAAAGGATTTTTAATAAAATAATTAGTGAAGCGTGGTTTCTTGTATTTGGTCAGAATTAAAACTACCGCAGTGAATTAATTTAAAAGTCCAATGAATTTCGGTTTAATTATCGGTAAAATTCACTCGAAATTGCCTTGCCACATTCATTGAAATACAGCGTTAATTAAGGGATTTAAATTCATAATTTCATTTATATCCTACCAGCCAAATCCAGTTATGTTCGTAACATCCTAATATGAGCCAATTTAGAAAGGAGTGTCCTCAAAGGCTTGAATTAAAATTTAAACTAATATGCATTAAAAAAAAAGTAATATTTGTCATTATCTATTAATTATTTACCCAATGTTAGCCCTCTATGTCACTTCAATGACGCTGTAATTGCAAAAAGTTGTCCGGAAGCCACGGCAGTACCCGGGCTACATTAAGTTTTTTCAAATAAACTGCATTTCTCTTGGAAAAGTTTCCTATATTCTCTTGGATTGTACAGGCAAGACCACCAGCGCAAGGCTGATATGGTCGAAAAAAACGCGAAACTACAAAAAACATACCTAGACATAATGGCGCCTAAAGCTTTTAGTTAATAATGCAATAACAAGATACTTATCCTATTAAACGCACTCCAGATTCTAAGAACAGAATATGAACGGTATAATATGTAATTATAGTGACCATTGACCAACATACCCATATAAGTAGCCAACTATTAAATAAATGGGCAATCAATTATCTAATATTTCAATCGATGATTAACCAAACCATAATTTTATGCAATACAATACTATACCAGGTGATACAATGGATAGAAGTGATACGGTAGCAATAAAGCTAATCAAACATAAATTTGTGTGTACAGCTATGTATGACAGATGTTTGTCTGTAACACCATTTGTGAATAAATGTGTTTTCTTTCTTTCTTTCTTCTAATTTGAATAGCGTGTGCTTGTTGTTGTAAAGTTGGCGCGGGAGTTTGAAGTCGGTTGTTTAAAAAGTATTTTTTGTATTAAATTATTTTTCTAACTCTTATGTCGCTTAGGTTAGTTTTGTGCTAATGTTTTTTAAACTATTACTAAGATAGCTCATGATCGCTAATCGATCGCTTTCTCATAACTACTATCGATATAACGGCGGTATTACTCAAATCGTGACTAACATAAAGAACACGGTCCGTTTCAATCTTTTTATTTTTCTTTTTTCTGATATGCTTCATTTTTGTTTTCAATGTCTCATTGATAGAATCACTATGTGTCCGCGACAGATTCCCTAAATAGAAAACATCGTGAATCATTGGACAGTTCGATAGAGTCGACTCAATTACGGCTGAGTTCCTGAGTTCGTTGCACCTCGATTGTTTTGCACAGACGCCGTCTGCATACCTTATTCTTATTTTTTATTCTCTATTCTTGCTTTTTCTCTGTTCAAGAAGCATCGAGTTTAAATGCGTAAGCTTGTAATTCTCAGGCGCATTAATAATTGCCTACCGCATTTTTTACCGGTCAACCATGGTCTGTATGACTTTTTATACGATAATGATAATGAATCGTGTATGTATTGATTTCTGATGTTATGTAACCATACCTTTAATGTCACTTGCGGATGTATTGAAGTAAGTGCATTACCTACTATTAAAGTAGGTACGCAATAGCAATTTTAAAGTTACTATCATCATTCATCATCATCATCACTACAGCCTATTAACGTCCCACTGCTGAGCACAGGCCTCCACTCTCATAGGAGAGCGGGAATTAGAGCTTAGAACCACCACGCTGCTCCAATGCGGGTTGGCGGGCTTTAACGACTATTATCATGTTAGTGATAATAACCGGGACCGACGGCTTAACGTGCTCTCCGAGGCACGGGGGTGAAACACCGCCAACTTCCAACTCCGGGCTGGCACTGAGAATTTCTTAATTGAAAAACCCAATACCTAACTTTTATGCCCGACCGGGAATCGAACCCAGGACCTCGTGATCCGCAGTCGACTATGCTAACCACTAGACCAACGAGGCAGTCAACAGTTACTAGGTTTACCGAATTAGAATTCAATGTTCGTGATTAGAAGCAACATCGCCATGTCGAACTAAAATCATTGACCCAAATTGTATCAAGCACAATACGTTAAAACAAGCGTTTTACGATTGGACATTCGTTTATCTATTCACACAGTATTCACAAAGCCATCACAAAGCACGATGAAAAGACAAATGATAGTAACCTATCAAGGTGCGTCCGTAATGATTCCCAAGAGAATAGCGCAAAGGTCGCGTAACAATGACCCAAATCGGGCGACTTTTCGCAACACCATGGAAGGCGCGACAGACCGGCGCCATATGGTGGCACTCACATTTATACCATGGCTGGGTAATTTTGGGTAGATTTCTGGCTATGCACTGATAAATTTAGTATTATCTAGTTTTCCAGAAAAATTGAATAAAGTACTTAAAACATGTAGTAACAAAAACTTAAAACCAAAGAAAACGGCGTAGAACAATTATTATTATTCTAATAGTTCCAGAAGTTTTGCCTTCAGCTACTTCCTTTGGCTTTAGATTAAAATTTGGGCCAAGTCTTATAAGGCCCTGAAAATGATCTGTTTATTCCACGAATTTTTTGGTTCAACATGCCAACGAGTAGTTAATTTCTTGTTTGAACACACATTAGTGGTTTGCCCACAGATTCCTCGTATTTCCTATCGCGCTAGGTTCCAACAGATTTGGTTTCTTATTGCCTGAAACACTTGATAGTTTGCGACTTTGCGCTATCCGATATACTCAAGTGGGTAATGCGGTTCATTGTGACAACAGCGCCGGACCGTCGCGACTGCGGTGTTGCTGAAACTTGTCCCGCGAGATTTGGATTATTGCTACTTGTGCTATTTGATTATTTATAAGCAGATTGCTGCAAGTCTGCATAAGAATTTAACATACGCTTATAATTGGCTGCGCATTTCAAATGACCTAACTCCATCAAAATATATTCTTACGGAACGATTAACCTTGACGTGTGACGCTGTGTGACGTGTTAAAAAGTGACGCTATGGCGTAAAGACTAAAGACATACTGTGTAGCGCGTACAGCATTACAAGTGTGAATGCGTCAGTGTGCTAAAGGCGAAGAAATGCGGCGCGAATTTCTTGAGATAAAACTTAGAACTCTGGTCTTTAGCTTTGAAACAATAAAATTCCAGGCATTTTCTCCATTCTACGTAATAATGATGCAGTTAACCGTGCTTTGGAAGCAACTAAAAGTAATATATAACAAGAAGAAGGAATTAAATTAAACCAAGAAATACCTGCGACTCTAACCCAAGAAATTCAAGAAGAAAATAAATTAGAATCCATAGAAATAGTTTAGAGATAGAAACTGTTTAGAGACCTGGAAATGCTCCAAGACTAAGGAAATAATCTTATATATAAAATTCTCGTGTCACAATTTTCGTTCCCATACTCCTCCGAAACGGCTAGACCGATTCTCATGAAATTTTGTGAGCATATTGAGTAGGTCTGAGAATCGGCCAACATCTATTTTTCATACCTCCAAGCGGACGGAGTCGCGGGCATCAGCTAGTACTCTATAATATAAAGTTGTGGAAAGGAGAATACTGGTAATTTATTCTTAACCGTCTCAATAATGGCAACTAATAAGTTAAACTTTAGTACCTAGTCGAACATTTCGCAAAATCAACAGCAACAAACTACACAGAACCTAAAACAAAAATATATTCAACCTGAAACTAAGCAAACCACCACAGGTTAGAAGCAGTCGTTATCGGTTTACGAGTTGCCCCTATATATTGCTAGACGATAAACATGTCTGTTTGTAAAACGAGATGCAAGCTCGAAATATCCGAACACAAATAAACAGAAACTGTAAAAAGCTACAATGTTAATAGTAAGTAACTTTTTCCCTTTAACAAAATAATGGCTTGTTCAGATGTTCAAAAGAAAGCAGTTCTTTATTAGCAAAAACTGCAAAATGTTAGTGATATGCCCCTTTTCGCTTGCAAGCTCAGTTTTAATAAAGTTACAGTTGGAAAATAGATTTAATGCTCAATTTGGTTTATTTGAGCAAAAAAATTCTAGTTTCGTACAAGTTATGTACATTTAATATTTCTAGTATCCACATACCTATTATAGACGCAAAACTACTATGAATTATGATGTACAGACAAATGAATAAGATCTGTGCGATGTATCTTATCACTTTTGTCACAGAACTTAAAGACGTGAAGTGAAAAATATTTTCCGTTCTATTCCAATATGATGAAACCTAGAAACTTTTATACACTTAGAACTCTTCGATTCCACGCGTTCATCTACTATATTGGAGCTTGTGTCAACATTTGATGTAGCTCTTTGAATCTGAAAATCTTTTCAATGAAGTAAATGTCAGTAACACCTCGATATTACTTAGTTGCTCTCATCTTTTGGATCATTTACAAAATTGTACACATTATGTGAAATAGCAGAGCAATCTGTCTAAACGTTGGCAAAGTTCCAGTAGGTCAGGAATCTGCAAGACTACCTATCAATTTTAAATTATAATCTATCATTTACTAACATTGCCTTGATACCTTTATTACTTTATTACACTGAATGGAGACATTGATTCTAAAGGTACTCGTAATTCTCATAACAACATCGTGCAAATGATGATTTAACTTAACCGCAGTAAGTTTGACCATACAGTAAACATCAGTGTTTCCTTTCGTACAACTAATTTACCGACAGTAACTAGTGCTACCGATGTCAGATTATTTTAAGTTAAAGACACAATTTTATTTTATCTCATTACTAGCTGATGCCCGCGACTTCGTCCGCGTGGTTTAAGTTTTTTGTTATTCCCGCGGGAACTCCTTAATTTTCCGGGATAAAAAGTAGCCTATGTCACTCTCCAGGTCCTCAACTAAACCCATGCCAAAAATCACGTCAATCCGTTTCTCCGTTGCGGCGTGATTGAAGGACAAACCAACAAACCAACAAACAAAGTAACTTTCGCATTTATAATATTAGTATGATGTTATTTATACTATTCTTATCACCATAATATTAAAATTAATTATGTTTCCCAACTTTAAAAAAAAAACAAAACACAGAAAAGTTCCTGAACCACATTGGAACGAATCCCATAAGAAGCGCGGCGGGTAGAACTCAAGCTACCAATGGAATCATACCATCAGGTGAGATCGCAGTCAAGGGCTAACTTGTAGTGGATAAAAAATATAAAAATCAGACCTTAGAACTCCAGGGGCCATACGGCCAACGCTTGAAGTCATTGTTTTCTTTCGTGTTTTAGAATTATAATCCTTATTTTAACTACGTCAAGGCACGTGACATCAAACAGTCATTTTGAGCAAATATTGCTTAAGTATAGCTTTAGCGTTGGCAGGGCAGGCGTTTATTGGGTAGGTACGTACTACGTACTACATACAAATGCTAATAAAGTACTCTAAGCACAGTGGAGTGTGTGATATGTCCGTAAGTAGTATCACATCTCAGACTAGTCGGCGACGTCCGCGATTGCGTCGCGTGAAAGTAAAATAGGTCAGCGGCCGACAAGACAATCCCTACAGGAAATAGACTGGATGCGAAGACGGCACGCCCGTAAGGTCAAATAAAATAGCGTTTAATAGAGTTTCCTCCTCTACTGATGCGTTATTGAGTCAATCAAAATCATACTAAAATTATAAATGCGAAATTGTGTTTGTTTGTTTGTTGGTATGTCCTTCAATGACGCCGCAACGGGGCAACGGATCGACGTGATTTTTGGCATGGGAATAGTTGAGGACCCGCTGATATACGCTAAAATCAAAAATCAAAAAACTTAAACCACACGGACGAAGTCGCGGGCATCAGCTAGTAATATTTGAAATTACTAGTTGATGCCCGTGACTTCGTTCGCGTGGATTTAGGTTTTTCGGTTTCCACGGGCACTTTTTATTTTCCGAGATAAAAAGTAGCCTATTTGTTATTCCAGACTATAATCTGTCTCTGTGCCTTTCATCCAGATCCGTCCAACCGTTCAGACGTGATTCAATAAATGATAACACACCTCCATCCATCCATACATCCATCCAGACTTCCGCATTTATAATATTAACTAATAGATTATGTTCAGAAGATAGGTAGGTACGTACAAAATTATTAAGACTCAATATAGAATAGGTAAATCGAATGCCAAGAACTAGACTGCTTGTAAATGACGCGTGATTTACAACAAAAGATGCCGCAAGCCTATAACAACAATTGGTGAAGGACTATAAAGTTGGAAATAATACAAATTATGTTTAAGATTACATTTAAACTTAAATTTGAATAGCAGCAAATGGGACTGCATACTTATAGGATAATAGGACATAAGGAAATTTTACAAAGCCGGCGAAATCAGTCTGATTTTAGCCATATTATTAGTACCTACATCATGCTAGTTAGTTGAAAGGAATTCCAAAAGCTGTTCAATTTGTGCATTATACGCTTAATTGGCTTGTTTATTATTAGTTATTACCCAACTGCTGTTAATTACCTAACAAATCCAAACGGTTTTGCACGCATCATTAGCCATGATTTGACCTGAATAAAAGCAATTGTTCAACTCATCTCTATGACAAGGTATACAAGGTACAGCGAGGTATAGGAGTATAGGAGGATTTTTTAGGTACAATCTCTCTCTATATACCTATATAAAATTCTCTTGTCACAATGTTAGTTACGAGTACCATACTCCTGCGAAACGGCTTGACCGATTTTTATGAAATTTAACATGCATATTCAGTAGGTCTGAGAATCGGCTACTCTATTCACTGTCTTTCTCTATTCTATCTATTATTCGCGCGCATCGCGGGCATCAGCGAGTATTTTATAAGAAACTAGCTGTTGCCCGCAACTTCGTCCGCGTGGAATATGTTTTTTTGATTCCCAAGGGAACTCCTTAATTTTTTTAAAAGTAGCCTATGTCACTCTCCAAGTCCTCAACTATACCTATGCCAAAAATCACGTTGATCCGTTGCTCCGTTGCAGCGTGATTGAAGGACAAACCAGCAAACCAACAAACAAACACACTTTCGCATTTATAATTATAAGCAATTACTAAAATCTATCAAAAACTACATACTTAATTGAAACCTGACTCTATAATTAATTTTTGATGGCATTATTGGTTTAAGCGCGATACAACAATACTGAACCAATATCATTGCTATTCTAACTGTATCACTCAAACCTTTATGATGATCAATAGGTACCTACGTAATATCGAATTTCACCTTTCTATGCCCCCGAAAAATTACTGTCGAAGACGAACAACGGTTCCATTGTGCAACCAAATGATGGTCTTTTATTTTTTATTGAAGTGATTACGCTTCAAATAGCAACGATTCTCCACTGCGATAAGGTGACATCATCGATCAATTTGCTCGAGAAGATAGACAGGTTAATTTTGATACAACTTCCTCATGGCTATAAATGATATGGATACTAAAGTTTAATTGGAAAAAATCGAAGAGTAATTAATAGCTTAACATAAAACAGGGATACAAATGAGGATTCTGATTCTGAGGATTTAAATACCCTTTTTGATGTTAAACTATTGGTGCTTTTATGCTTTTATCCGAGTAGTTTACTTTGCGCACACACTTTCATTTAGTTGAGTGCTTGTAAAGTTAATTAACAACACCGTAAAACTAGAGAATATACATACACTGACTACCCTGTCCATCATTAAAACTATCAAACCCAAGAAAGAGGTAGTTCAAAGCAAACTCTATGTTGTAACTTGTAAGGTTTTTCAATCACGCGCTTTAATTGTTATACTTCAGAAAGTCGTAACCATTGAGTTAATATAGTAGTCCGTAACAGTTTACTTATTCATAATTAAAATTTAAAATTACTTACTTGACTTTAATTATTATTGCGACACAATATGAAAGAAAACCGAATTAGTTTAACGTTTAGAACAGTCGAAGAACAATGCGTAATTCGATCAATTTTTTAATTTATCATAACAAGTAAGAAAGTGCAATGTATAATAGAGTTTTTCGCGAGTACCTCAGCCCCGCTCCGGAACTAGAGATTTATAATTGAAAAGGTCGATGATCTAAAAACAACATGTCGGGTTCATTGGCCGGTAGTTAATACGTTAACCATCAGGTGTTTATTTACCGACAATACATTGCTATGAAAATAAATTACACGCGGGAGATCTGGCAGATCTTGCACGTTATTCATACAGATACTTACACTAGTAGCATCTACTAAAAGTTAACTTTACAAAGATTTTGCCTAAATAACAGATCAAGAGCAAATGAAGTGCGTACTATAAAATAGCTATAAACACGGATGACTTTGTTTACAACGGAAAGGCGATTGAATAGAAAAATCAATAAAGATATAAAAACAGTAAATTGTGAATTGTGTTTGAATTGTGTTAAAAATGTCTATCGGTACTCCGGTGCCCAGGGTCATTAATTTAAACATGAAACAATTTAGCCCATAGAATATAGATGAAAAGAATAGGCCCTTAATTCTATGGAGAAAATAAAGCAGAAATAGACTTTTTTAGAACGAGACGTTTTTCTTGTTAGAGGACTTTAAAAAAAACTTTGTTTGTCAAATAGAATATTAGTTATAAAAACTTTAGCCTGCAATGTTATCAGGACTAATTTAATTAAGTTAGTAAATATTTTTTACTAAATGGGAGAAAGATTTGGCGTTATATTATGTAATGTGTGACAATATTTTTTATTTTTATTACAGTAGTAACGTTTCTAAAATATGTAATGTATTTTTTCAAGTTATATTATGATGATAGATAAGGCTGCATTTATACCATGGTACAATTGTCTTCATTTTATCTTCGTCTACATTTTTCTGAGTTTAGTTGCAATTATATACGTATTTCCTAGTAATATGAATATGTGCACTGCTGGTGGTAAGCGAATAAGAAATCTAAATTTCTCTCTCTCTGCGTCGTATTCCTCATTACTGAGGGTGGTGTCCCCATTCCAATAATCAAATAATGCTAGGAGTTTTCTTGGGATAATAACTTGGGACTAAATTACTATTACATGTATAATTGTACGTTCACATTTCAAAGCATCTGCATCTATGGACAGCTGCATCTCTCTCTCAATGACTTAATTGGTAGTTGTTTAAAGTACATCAAAGTTCAAACATCGCAAACTACTATTTAGTGGCCTACTCGGGAATGAATATGCATTATGCATATGTAGTGCGCCAATTCAACTGGTAATTAAAATATAATTGAAATAACCTCAAATTATTGCAATTTGCAACAAAAGGCAGGTGTAAATAAACTTGCATTTAAGTTTTTGTAACATTGTTTATTGTTTTAAATAATGAGTGCTTAAAATAGCCAAATGCAACCAATCAAGTGAAACCAATGTAGATAGACCGTCTCAATACAACATTTAAATCTAAAAAACTTCCTTCTTCTAAGCATAACATTGAATATATGAATTCATTAATAAAACTAGATTAGAAGGAATAAATTAGCCAATCTTTCTTATGTAATTTACGCTGGGTAATTAAAAAAATCGTAAAGAATATTACTTTACTTTACTCGTAGCTTTAGTTTTACGATACCGTTACTGATTATCACCATTATATATTATAAAAAACTCGACGTCAATAAGTGTAGTATACCTACCTAAATTGAATAAACGTTATTTGACTTTGACTTTGACTTTTAATATTACCTTTATTAGGTCAGGCTATTTGACCTTTTCCATCACTAGGGCGGAATTACAAAGGGTCTATGGGGTAGTAAAGTGGGATTACAGGGATTCTAAGGGCACTTTGAGACCTGAGATTCGTTAAAGTAGGTACATGATTGAATGGGTCAGGCTCATTTTATGAACTTGGAGAGACGAATGTAAAGACTATATGATTAGATGAAGGTTCTTTCTACACCTAATATGAATATCTGAAAGATCATCTTCTGAATGCATAAAAAGAAAGTTGTTAAACACTACAAACTCTACAATAATTCGCGAATTAGCTTAATACTTACACTGGTACATACAAAATCCGGTTCCGTTAACAAAACGTCACTTTCCAACCGGTCTTTTTATACCTACGCGGATATGCCTAATACCTACATTTATCAGAGATGCATTAGAGGCTAAGATGATGAATGCTATAAAATCTTATTAGCCTTGGCTCTAACTCTAAACATAAAATGTTCAGCCCTCTGACTTGGCTTAACAGTAATATATTAAATATATTTTTTATGAAATCTCTAGTTCTTTTTGTGTGCCATGCACAAACCACTGGATCAAAAAAACTCAACTTTAATGCTAAAGTTTATTATTATTATGTCATCTCAATTTAATAATAATAATCAGTCCACTTAAAGCTGATTAACAGCTTGTTCAAAGTTGACGAAAGCAAATACGATGGCAAAAGCCAGTATAAGATGTATAATTATTAGGAAAAAACTTTAACATTTAGAATTAAAGCGACAATATATCTAGTACGGTAACAATAAAACCGTCAAAAGCATACTTACACATCAAAACAAAACCGGCACCGAACAGGATATGGCGAATCAGTCCGTAATTAAAGTAACAAAAGTTCACTTGGAACGACACAGCGTAACAAAATTAAAAGAATACAACGATAAGTGCACATGTCAATGTATAAAGCAGAACGATAGGCTGTGACAGAGCGCGCAGGGCGTCCAGCACCGACATGAGAGTGAGCGTAACTACTGAATCGTCGAGGATTCTGACTGCATAGCAATTTGTTGAGCCGGCTTTGCTGCGTGAAGCGAGAACTCGCACAATTTCGGCTCTGTGTAGTCTGTTTATTGTTTCTAGTATATTTATGTACCTGTTTTATGAGTTTACAAAATTATATTCGGAAGCGTGTACGGTTTTGTATACACACAGGGTT
Source organism: Erebia epiphron (assembly GCA_963932025.1). Classification (NCBI taxonomy): domain Eukaryota; kingdom Metazoa; phylum Arthropoda; class Insecta; order Lepidoptera; family Nymphalidae; genus Erebia; species Erebia epiphron. The sequence continues at coordinate 39,331,363 of OZ009948.1, read as the reverse complement.
ACTGAAAGCTGTTGTATCCCTGCATACTCATACTGTTTATTACTTTTTCACAGCTCAACAGCTGAACCGATTTCGACCGGTACAAATGTAATTTTATACAGGACAGGATACTATCTCAGTAAATAGAGTTCCACCTTGATTTGAAAAAATAATAGAAGCAGAAGACGACGTGGACATCAAGGTACTGTTTACTGCTGCTTACTGTTAGCATTATGTTAAGTGGGAATCGTGTTCTGCAAAATTTTAATCTACCCAAATGCATTCCATTGAAATTGAACTGAAAGGCATCAATAGAACTGATTACTGTGTGTTTAGACTCAGCCAAAACAAACAATATCTCATGTTCGAATATTTCGGATTTCAGTAACAATGATTATGAAGTTAAAATCGAACAGTTATAGATACTAGTTTTGTATGGAACAAACTAAATTACAATAATATAATAATCTGGCTCATAAGTCATACACGAAAATGTATGAATATATTCAGCATAAATAAATCACTTTGACCCAAAATCGTGCCATGTTTATTGTTCTAAGATTTATCGCGTTCAGTGAGGCAGATGTAATCCGAATTATCATAATGGCTGAGGCAATCATTTTACTGATTAACTACTGGAGCAGAGAAATGTGCAGCTGTCGTCTGCCGATCAGAATAAACTGTAGTCATATACTTCCTTTTTCTACTTTTTAAATTTATTTCAAAGGTTTTTGAAGTGAAACTTCTTAAGAATCATTGTGATTTGCAAATTCAATGAAACGAAAAAGCGACACCAAAAAGAGACAAACATATATAGGATTTAACCTGCAAGAGAATGAGATAGAAAACAAGAGTTTAGAGTAGTTTTTTTTTCAGAAATCTTTCTGGACCTTTACAAGTCCAAAAATTAACTTTTCTGCATAACTCTTTTGAATAATTTCTGATATTACGAAAGATTTTTTAAATAAAACATTAATTATTTATTCCAACTTCTAATGATAACAGTTTACGAGTCAGATAGTTTTTCTATAGGACTGAAACATAAAAGTGAAAATTTATAATAAATTACAGGCAAGAATGGGTGACATATAAAAATGATTTATACGACGAGTAATAACGGAATCTTCAAAAGTCTGTCATCTTTATAGGAATGATATATCACATTTGAATGCGACAAATTATCCTGAATATATTATTGTTTAGGGAAGAGAGAAACGTTGCTGGAATCGAGACGAATTTAGAGCGCGCTATGCTAATTATAACGAGACATTTAACGAGCTCTATCAAGCTTTGCTACTGCATAAGCATAACGTGCCTCTTCTTATCAAGTACCTACCTTACTAAATTATCCTATAAGTTTGATTAGAAACAACGAGTGCTTCACCTAACTCAAAGAAAAAAGTATTTAACAAAAACTATAAGATAACTACGAATCTTAGGTAATGTTCCGAGTTAATAACTGGAATCAAAGTAAACCTAGTAGGTACCGTCTTTCACTTTGCCCTTTAGTGAATGATAACACCGTAGCAAAACCTGTACAGCTCAGAAAAAAATCTAAGACAAACACCGTGACAAATATATTATGTACCTATGACTATGTTGCCTAGCCAATTTATAACTTGCATATAAAGTTTTAAATTGAGGGATAAGATTCAAAATTAAGTAATTCACAGGAGAAACAAGGTCAATGAGTTTGAGCAATCGAGTGAGCAGACTATACTTGTCGTAGAAATGATGGTCTTTAGGGTTATAAAGTCCTATAGCAGTGACTAGTAAGCGTAGTGTGGATCGCTCTCCAGCACGATAGGCCGGCGCGTCACAGAACAGAAGCCTAGTAATAAGCAGATTACCTATTCTGTGCCCGGCGTGTACCTACTGAAAGAGGGCGAAGGCGAATTATCTGGAACAAGAAGGCTGAAGATCGGGTGTGGTGCTCATTATGGAAGGCCTATGTCAAACATTGAAGGTAGACTACAGGCAGATGATAACGATGTGCAAGGCATATAGAAACTTACAATAAAATATGCATTTGCATTTATATCTGTCAAGATGAATCTTTTGAAAGAGTAATAAAACCTATACCTATCAAGCGTGAAACTTATATTTTAAATCATCAGCAACTGCAAAGTTTTAACAATTTATTAACTCCCCCTTGAATTCGCGTTGGAGTGGCTCTCGAAACAAGGCATTGAGTGTCTTTCATATAATTCGATTACATCGTTGCTCCTCAACGATACATCATTATTATTGTACATAATTTTGTTTTAATTGGTCCAAAAATCCTTTCAACGCGGATCAATCCTCCAATCCAATCCTTCAAATCTTTTTATTAATATTAACTAGTTTTTCATAAAATATTTTTTAAATAGTAATAATAAGAACTTCATTCTACATTTCTTTTTTATTTAAGCACCATGTCACTTCACCAAACTCTTATAATATGACTTCATTAAGGCTTTCATAAATTTTAAAAATGAGCCGTGACCCAATTTCGAACCAATTCAAAAAATGTGTTAGCTTTCGGTATATCCGACAACTTTAACATATACTACGTGGGTTAAATGCTTAAAGCATCTTTGCAAAGCTAAAAATTGTGTCTGAAAAGGGAGTGTTTGAAATTTGGGATCACCGAGTTCCAGCTGAAAATTGCCGGAGACATTATAAGTAGCATAAATTCTGATTTTCGGAGTGGTATTCTAAACTAACACTTTCAAAATGGCCTCATTGTGGTTGTAATCATTTAAAGTGTGATATCGGTAGAATGCTACTAATAAGAATAGTGATATATACAAAGAGCAGCGAACGTAGAGTTCAAAATGTATGAAAATTAAAAAGCTCAATTGAGAAATTTTTTTTTTAATACAGTAAGTACATAAATACTTTGACTTCACAATTGGAAATGGAATTAGAATTTCACAGTCAAATTAAATGATATACTTATTTTAACTTTAGTATAGTATAACTACTAAAAGGACACAATTTTTTTATATAAAACACCGAAATCCGAGTGTTTATAAAATCCTAATGTTTATTACAGTAAAAGTAGAATTACAAAACTGTTACTATAAGGAACAAATGCAAGGACCTGTGGTAGCGATTGCACCAGACTGTGGAATTAGGGTCGGTCACCGGCCATCTTACACTGGCATTACGTAAAAGAAAACAAACGACGTTTAAACATTTGTGTCTACTGACCAAGAAGTGGGTACAGTTTAAGTAATTGAGGTTTGAAGTTGATTACTTGATTGTAAGTTGTAACTGCATGTCTTTAAATAGACAGTTTGCTGTAAACAGTGATAGTAAAATATTAATTAAATAACTTAGATCTCATGGTTCTCCCGTGCCTTAACACTTGCATAATATAAATACCTATTAAAAAACCTATAACTGACAGTATATAAAACGAAATGAACTAATTCTAATAGAGCATGGAATGGGAGTAATGGAAGCATTCTGATAATTTAGAAAATAATTATATACTCGCAATATTATGTTGTAGAAAAATCATCATGTTTTGCGAAAACCGAAAATACTAAAATGACTAAAGAACAGAATGAATGTCCATTGTCCGTCCGTCGTGTGGTGCATGACAGGAAATTGCAAACACGTTACTGACTATTGAACTCATTTAGTCAGCTCACTGCATATAGGGGGAGAGGGGACCAAATCAGTTTTATATCTGTGTAGTAAGAGCTTGACCTATCATAAGTGACACAAGTTGTAGTATGTGAAATGAATCATTTCATTTTCATTTTTTAATATCTAACATGTGCCGCTGGGCTATTAATCTAGTTAAGAAAATATTATACATAACTCACAATATTGTACTGTACATAAAGTTATAGAGCGTATGGAGGTTCATACACCGAAGTTTGATAGACTACAGAAATACCTAGTCTACTTAATGAACATATACTAGTACTTCCTATTGTTGCTTTGTGAACAAGTTTGATATAGAATTATGTCGTTGACTATTCCACGACTTCACAAAAGTTATGAGAATTTAGCTGTTATTTTATAAGTGAAGCGTTTCACATAGTTGATACTATTATAAGAAATCTTTAAATTATCTTTGTTTTGAAATACTGGCTGTAAAAATTAGTTAATAATCAGATTTCATAAATTAACAGATTGTCGGCTGGTTTCTGAATTGAGAATTTCATGTTGAGACTGTCTCAATGACTACTTAAGGACTAATTAAGCAAATTTTTGTTTCTGAATTGATATTGTGTAAGGTTTGAGAGTTGGAACTTGCTGTTTCTGCTTGAATGCTTAATTCAGAAATCGGCCCAATATTAATTCAGAAACAAAAATTTGCTTGATTAGTCCTTAAGTAGTCTTTGAGACAGACTCAACATGAAATTCTCAATTCAGAAACCAGCCGTGTATCAGATAAAATCTGAATTTATATTTCTAAAAGAACGATAATATCCATTCTATATAATGCCTTTTCATGTTGCCGAATAATAAGCTTACTCATAACATTGCTATTATAATTTGCAGAAAAACTATGCGCAAAACTTTTTAGGAAAGCCATTCGTCGAGGTTTTTGTCTGTGAACTATAGAATGTCATAAAAGGTCACGCAGCCTTTCACGGTTGAGCTAACGACGTCCCTCATGCGCTCACAAATATCTCATAATGAAAATATGAATAGTGGAAAACTGTAGAAACCACTGAAGCCACGGGCCTAAAATATGAAAAGAATACTGAAATATGAATTCCCTAGTTACTATTGAAACCCGAAAGCCGCGGTTAGAAGGCCAAGGTCTTTCGGAACGAAACCAATTACGAATTACGGTGTACATATTTTGATATTTATAAAGTAAACGTTGACTCGCGGAATGGAGTTATAAATGGAGCTGCCGACGTGATCCAATTACATGGCAATAAATTATCCATAACTATTACTTTGGTCATTGTGTGACCAGTCTATTGTATGTTCCTAAATATAGAGCTTATAACGAGTTACTAACGAGTAACGACTTTATTAAGATAACGCCAATGAAGTATCTTTTCTTTCTGTTAATGTGCCGTCTACTTGCAAAGGTAAGTGAATCGTAAGGGTGGTTTCAAGATCAACTTTCGACACCGCCGCTCTACGGCTAAGTTGTTAAGCCACGATATTCTTCTTCGGCCAGGCCTACTCCTGCTTGCTTTATTTGCCAGCAAAATATTGAAATGTAGAAGTCATATATTTTTAAGAATCATAAACACGAAAAGCTTAAACCTGCATGATATTGAAGTGTAGAAGTCATATATTTTTGGAAATCCTAAACAAGAAACCATGTGAGGTAACTTGTAAATCTGGGTCTTAGCTAGCGCTCATATTATGATACTATTCACTGGTAGTTAGCAAAGATTAAGTTTACGCTATTAACTAAGAATTAAAAAGGAAGGACTGATAATTAAGATTTTTAAAACTTTGGCATTTCTTTTAGATACGAAGGTTTCGTAATTATCCAGTAATACTAAAAGTGGACTATTCAAAAAGAAGCTATAATAAATCAATAATGAATTATGTCGGCATAGAGAGCAGAAAAATTAGAACACTGAAGCAATATTTGTTTCGCAAAACGACGACATAATCTTTCTGTAATATAACCATGTTAGATCACGCAACAATAATCGTTTCTTTATCACGTTCACAAGATTTCATGATTTACTCGCACACACATTAGATAAATTCCCACATATCGTTCAATAAACTATGTATTACTTGATACATATTTATGCAAGATATGCCCCAACTCCCAACCCACAGTTGTAGCAATTTTTACAAGTGACATCTTTTCTGTAATACTTAATTTACTTGATAAATACGCTGCTCTATCTGTTGGGTTGAAAATTGAAACCACAGAACCGGGAATCAGTTGAAACTATAAGCCCTATAGAGTCCGTGTCACGCGTGTTAAAGAAGTCCCATGGTATCATTTTGTTAGTTTAGTGGAACTAATACAATTTGACTTGAACATGCGATTAAAAACATGCTGCCTTTAGGAGACTTACTTGTATTCCGTGACACGGAATCTATACTCGTACCGCGTACGTTGTTGCCTCTCAAGAAGAATAGCACCTTATTCAGGTCATGCATTTTGCTACTTTCAAATTTATAATAAATTTAGGCGCTTTCAACGGGTCTTAGAAAATCAATTTACAAATTTTACACGCAAAACTTATTAGTCACACTCGGTTAATACAAAATACCGTTCTTGGTCGAACCCATAGCCCATAGGTCTTCACAAAAGTACCGCACTCTAGTTCCGTCACTAGAATACTTCCCGAAATCTCGTAACATGTGTAAAGAATAGATGACACAGTTGATTAGTCTCACGTACGTAATGGAGGCTTAAAAAATTAAGTATCTACATTGTTAATTCGACAGGTGAAAGTTCGCCTGGGAACAGAGTGCGTTCTTTTTGTTACCAATCGGTTCACAATCGAGTTCCAATACTATATTGTGAATGCAACTGGTGACGTTAGACACGTAACATTTTTTGGTTTGATGCTTAATCGCTGCGAAAATTGCTTTATGTTATGTGATTGTATTAGCATTCGAATGGTTTTGGTAGAGGTGCCCAATAGAAATGGCCTTATTTAACACTGTGGAATACTAAGACTTTCGATTACTACGAATACTAATAAGCTACTAGTCATATAATATTTTGGGTAGTTTAAATGTAACGATTACTCTTTCCAATGAGAAAGCTAAGCATTATTGCTATTACTGAAGGCTGTTACTGTTACGCTCCTGAAACTGGCTACAATTCTGCTTTCCAGGGAAATCGTATGCAGTTTTGTTTGAAAACTGCTCAGAACTCAAACTTCTTTCATTTAGGGCATAGTTACTTGTGTATTACGTCTTGTTTTGACTGTACTGTTCGGAATGAAGATTCTAATGAAATAGCCGACAAAATACCAAACAGTAGCTTTTTTTTTATAAAAATATGTCACATAAGTAGATAGTTATTATAACTATAATCACACAAGCTCTGTCTATTCGCTTAACTTTACTCATTACTTTTGTTCACTTGCTTTGTTTACTTTTAACTATTTGTTTATTACTGTTATTTTACTTATTTTATTTTATTTGTCCGCATAATACTTATATTTTAGAGGAATGTGCAGCCCCCAGACAAGTCCACAAGGCTTAAGGGGTGCTAAGAATACATGTAAATGTATTTTTTTAATGTTGATAAATAAATAAATAGTCCCAGAAATAACAAGTAAATGCTACTCGTTACCATTTGGGGAAGTGAACGAAATATTGTGCTGCTTCCATGGATTATACTCGTCAAAGTACTTCGTCAAATTACTGTAAATGCGTATTGCTTATATAAGCCATGAATTAGTATGTAAATTGTTAACTATTAGCAAGCCTGTAATAGTGTATGTTAACATTTAAATTATTGTAACCAGTTCATATAACGGTCATTTTGTGAATATTACCAAGCTCAAGCTGTTTAACATCTGCTCAAAAACAGTGTATCAACCGCAAAGTACCAACCTATAACAGTTTTCAGTCGTCAGTCTTGTCGAAGGAAAAAAAGAAAACACATCATTAAAAAACCGGGCAAGTGCGAGTCGGACTCGCGCACGAAGGGTTCCGTACCATTATTAATAAATAATTACCTTTGATAATGAACCGCAAGACTAACTTTGTTTGTAGAGGTTTATTGTTAATATCAAAAAAACTATGCTAGTTAGAGCATTGGCTATAGTTTTCCTGTAAAGTATACGTAAATTCCTATTGACCATAATTATTTCAAATTTTTCGATTGGTAAACTCCGGAGATTAGGGGGGGGGAACGGTATTTTTTTAGACATTTTCCCCGATAAATCAAAAACTATCATAACTAAAAATAATTAAAAATCTGTTTTAGAATGTACAAAGTAAACCCTTTCATATGATACCCCACACAGTACAGTTATCTCACTTTTAAATTTCAACCCTCAGATTTTCCCCCCTTTTTAAATAAGAACAAAAATAATTTCCAATTTTTTTTAATTCCAGTGTCTTTGGGCCACTAATATACATAACTATTCCAAATTTCATGTCGATAGCTTCGGTAGTTACTGAAATAATCGAGTGTGACGGACGGACAGACGGGCAGACGGACAGACAGACGGAGAAAGTCGCACCATAAGGGTTCCATTTTACCATTTTGGTACGGAACCCTAAAAACAGCAAATTTCTAAACAATTTTATCAAATTGCGGATATAATTCAGTGTGCGCGCGCGCATCCTCTCCTACCACATAGGAAATGCGTTTTTGACGTTATGCAGCAGCGATGAACGTCGCGATTATACTTATAATATATTGCTTTGTTACTTTATGGTTATGAGAACAATAACTTCCGGAACAATATGCATGTTTTGCTTTATTGAGACTTCCTCATGCTTGGAGCGCAGTCAAATTTAATGTAGAGATAGTTGGTATTAATTCGACACTAACTTTCGAACTATCGGAATTTTTTTGCTAAAATCACGCTCAATATCATAGGGAGTTAATGTTATTAAAACCGCCCTACGAAATTGTCTTCACTAAGAAAAGAATTAAGCAAGTAGCAAAAAGTGGCTTAAAGATGAAGGCAAAAGACTGCGTGTGGGTTGCTCTTGAGAAAGCCTATGTCTAGATGTCATATGGATCAATAAAAGATACATGCTGATTGTACTAAGCACTCAATGTTGAACCTCGATTTTGTCTGTATATTATGGTATCTATATATAACAACACTAAGTAGATAAAATACGCAGAAGTTCACCAAAATCGACTTCGTCATCATGTGAATCTAGAGGCTGTAAAGCTCTTAGATAACACGGACATCAAAACGAGACTTAAAAGAATGAAACCATTCGAACTAGTGTAAAAAGTGCATAAGTGCTGTGTAGTGAATTAGTGCTTGTGCTACTTAAGTAGGTCACAAAAACGTAGTCAACACTTAGAAAAAACTAAGGACAGTTATTGGACTGTAAATTAGACGTATAAATTAATTTTAAGTAGAAGTTTATGCTAGAATAATATTACTTATTAGCCCATAGGCTAGATGGTAGTTGACAATAAAGTTGCCATTAAAACGTAGATAACATGTCTTAGGTGTGCGATAGCCATTATGTGTGATTGCCGTGCGAACTGGCGATCACAAAGCATCGTACGAGCCAGTTGATTCGATAAACGCATCCCAATCGTCCCACTCCCACCGCCTTCTTGTAGAATTAAAGTAACAAACTAACAATGATACGAGTACAATAAACGGGCTTAAAATGCGCAGTTGTGTAGTGATGCGGTAACTGAGTGTTATATAAAATGTAATTGAAACGGGAAAGGAACGAACCCCCCTGTTTTTATAGGTCTTCTATTTGCCATCTCCTATGGAGGTTGGTAAGCATTAAGATTAGCTGGATTTTGTTCACTGCTACCCTAAACATTGATTATGCTGTGCGGTGCATCGATATATATTATGTAGGTAGTTAGGTACTAGATGGGCCCTTTCATAGAACAAGTGAATATAATTAAAATTATTAAAAATACGACTGCACTGCCGTAGACACACATACACGAACCCTGAAAACATAACACTCTTAACATTTTTGAGCAGTCGTGTAATAAAAAATCCCCCTCGAATGGAAGTACGGCTACCACTGCTACTACGTAACGATAGCTTTGGTATCTTATTCACATTTTTATTAAATGAAATTTTTTTGTGAATCACTGGATATTGAACTATAGTGTTATAGGTATATTTTTGGAATCTACTCATCGTTTGCTAGATGATGATTATATAGTTAATCTTATTTTCGAATATTTTTTTTCAATCAACCATGGTCACCCCATCAATTTTTTTTTAAATTTTACTAGCCTATGTCACCCGGAATAAGCTAGGGATTCTAACGATACCTACCTCATTTATCAAAATCGGTTCAGGCGTATAGAAGTTATTGTGGAATACACAAACTCACATACATACATACATGAACCCTGAAAACAATATACTCCTTTTTTCAGGCAGTCGTATAAAAAAGTTAGGCGTCCGACTTATGGTGCCTGTCCTTGTCCCCGCCATAGCGCTGTCCCGCTTTTCAGACTAGATCGTCCACAGTCCACATTCTTTGTTTGACAGGGCCCGTCTATGTAAATTGAGGTCGCTGGTGCGGTGATATTCGCCCATGACCAGGCCTTCGTTTACCCTATAACTTGGCTTGTATGATAAGCAGTTGTTTATAGGTATCAGTCTTCAAATCAGATCTTTCATATAGCTGTACTGACGACTTGAGCTCATGATATGCACTCCACTTGTGTATGACATGTATAAAACGTCGAGAATGTTCTTCAAGTATGAACACTTCAGACGTCGCGCGTCGACGTGCTAAGTGACGCTCCTCGACAGACGTTCCAGGAATTATCCATATTTGTGCATACTGCATCGGAGAGTTTTCCTTATTAAAGCGACTCCTCGTTCCACGTTCATAGTACGTTCGTTGGTCTTATCAAATCTTGCACCTATGGTTACCTATCTATGAATAACAGCTCACACCTCCTAAGTTTGGGAGATAAGCCGGAGATAAGGTCTTCGAAACTTAAGTTCGTCTTTTGTATGACTTGTTTATGGTTGTGCAGTAAAGTGGAAAATAAGAGGACCAAATTTGATTATCCTCAAATTAAAAACCTATACAAGTAAAACAAAACGCAGAAATGTTCTTCAAGTAGCCTTCAAGGTGCAGTATGAGCATAGCGGTTTGTCTGACTTTGTTAACCGAAAACGGCTGTCTGACGAACTTTGTGGCTGAAGACTGGAGACAACTGCTGCAAAAAAATGTTTCTCATATTTTAGGTCTTGTAGAGATAGCCACGTTATTTGTATTTTCATTGTCAAATTTTAAAATCTTTATTCCAGTTTTTTAGAATTGACTAACAAAGTAATAAGAAAATATTATTTAAGGATCTCGTCCGTCCGTTTCGTTTCTAAAGACTTCTACTTCCACAAAGCAGATTCTGTCTACTGAGAAAAGCGATCAGGGAACTCGTCATTTACTCATTATAACAAAAGGCAAAAGAATGATGAAAAGAAAATGGTCCAAGAGCGCTAGAGACATGTCTATGCAGTAAAATGTGAAATGACGCAGCGTGAGGTAGTGAAAGACGTTCCAGGAACGATGTAGACGAGCCATACTGCATAGGACAGTTTAGCTAATTATAGTAGCTCCGCGTTCCTCACATTCTGTTCGGTGCTTTAACAGAATTTCACATCGCCCTATTTTGCTCGATTGGACAATTTCGGCCATATTGGCAATTTTCTATATGCCTTGTGCACAAAGAGGAATCTCAGACAAATATGAAAACAATTTCAAAATTAACTCGACTTAGGGCCTGTTTCACAATCGCCAAGTAAACCTTATCTGATAGGAATCATGACAAAATTTCATGCCCTAGAGAGTTTGTAAGTTTTTAATATGTGCTCAGTATGTAGGTATATAAACCACTGCATTAAATTAGCAAGATAACCCTATTTTCTGATTAATACAATTCATGAATAGGATGCCTAAGATGATTTACTTTTATACAGGTAAAGTAATGTCATGATCATCATCGACTCTACACACAGAACACGTGACTCCCGGGCCTGCTTTGGAAGATTCTTAAATCGATATCTGGCATAAGTACAGAGAACTTGGTCAAAAGGACTTGTTCATCAGCGGCAGAATTTAATTAGTTTATACCAATCCAGTCCATTCAGCGTATTTTTTTACTCCTACCAAACTTAATACTACTCACGACACGAAGTGGAACTAGGTAAAGCTTCGTTGGTCTGGTGGTTAGCATGTTCGACTGCGGCGGAGTTAGGAAGTTGGCGGTGTTTCACCCCCGTGCCTCGGAGAGCAGGTAAAGCCGTTGGTCCTGCGCCTGATCTCTCTCCGGTTGTGTCGGGTTTTCGGTCCCATCGAGCTATGAGAGTAAGGGAACAGAGAGTGCACCTGTGATTGCGCACACACTTGTGCACTGTAATACATCCCGCGCAGATCTCTCTGGAGATCGGCCGCCGTGGCCATATTTCGGTCGGTAGGACATTATTTTATTATTAAGTATCTAATGTAACAGAAATACTAATAATAATGAATAATTAATATTTGTAGTCGTATTTGTAGATGTATGGCACTTTAATTTGATAGATAGTTAATTAAATAGATAGATAGATTTGCTATTAAACTACAGTTCTACTATAGCTATATACCTCTTTAGGTATACTTGTTATGTATGGCACAATTTGGAAATAAATGTTTTTTCTTTCTTTAAAGTTTAAATACACAAAAATATTGGCATTTATTCATGTGCCTACATAATGTATCAAGACCATTAATAACTTGTATCAAATAACTGAAGTTACCTCAAGGATTTTTGTGAGAGCCTCGGGGCACACAAAGGCTAGATCAACAATGGCTAATGGGTTCTCCCAAGACACAAATTACATAGACTAGGTATGTATTTTTCTACAAACAAGTTACAAAATATTTTTTGTTCGATACCAGTTATTCTGCATCCCAAAATTCTGCTAAAGATTAAATTTAAGTAAGTGGGATTCATGTAAAGTTACTTAAATGTATGGTTTGGGTTTTTTAGAAAGTACATTATTCAGAATCTTGACATCATTTGCCTTAACAGGGAGGCGAAAAGAGTTGCAAATTAGAATGCGGAGCCTACGCAATTCCTGGGGGCAATCACAGCCAAAGATGGAAACAATGTGAAACAATAGTAAGAAAACTTTAAGTGAGTTGGAGAAACCTGAATGAAATAAAAGACTGACGTATTTTTATGTCAGTAAATTTATATAGATAGGTATAGGGCCGCACGGATTTGTGTTTTTAATTCTTTGAATTTCCAAGATAAAAAGTTTAATTTAAAATGTATTTTTATAAATACTTTTATAAATAAGTAAGTTTAACAACGTTCAAAATTACCTAATGATTTCTTTTAACTTGCTTTTTCCTTTACCAAATCTCGCATTAATATTTTGTATATAGATGTATAGTCATGTATTGGATCGAGGCAGGCGTTACTATGCGGAAGTCCATCATAATGAATGAACCAGAAGTTTAATTTGCTATAATCCGTTTAGTCATGTCACATATATTTTTCATTTGCACGTGTATTTGCCTTGGTTCTCTTTTTACTCGAGAGGATTCTTTCATAGAATATAGCTGCTCGTACCGATTGACTCACTCATTTTTTTTTACTCATCGATTCGTATAGAAGACAAAAATTCATTCAGAGGAAAAATACGGAGAGAGCTGATGATTGAGGATTTCGAAGACGGATGAAGAACACAGCCAGGGTATTGAAGATAGGTGGGGGTGCTCGAACAAATGTCAATCGAAACTTTATCCAATTGACAGTGAGCTGAAACAAAATTCAAAATGGCGGATTTAAGATGGCCGCCATACAAATTTCGTCGGTGTCTATCTCGGAGAGTATAAAAGATGGTCTTTGGTTTCTTGGCAAAAGATGATCAGGGCCCGTATTCTCTAACTCAGTGACTATCAAAAATGAAAGCCACTGACATATATGTAATATCCATTGAAGTTTTACCTTAGTTTTACTGTGAAATGTTACTTTTTATTTCATAGTAAACCTTCAATGGATATTACATATATGTCAGTGGCTTTCATTTTTGATAGTCACTGAGTTAGAGAATACGGGCCCAGGACATGAAAGTCTACTTGATGAATAGGAAAAAAGTTCAAGATGGCGGAATTTATTTTTGAAATGTATGGCGAATATTGAAGAAGCTACAATTAGTGTAGAACTACGCAAGACTTTGTTGCGGTTCCTTTTCAAAATTTGTTTTTAAAGAAGAACTCTCCATAATTTTTCGGAGAAAAAAATATACTTATTTATGGAGAGCGATGATTCGAGGGCTTGAAAGATGGGTGGGAGCACGGCCAAAATTTCATAGGTGTATATTTCAGAAAGTAGAAAGTATACTAGATGGAAGAGTGGAAGTAGGAAATATGCATGACTTTGATATGGGGTTTTACAAGATTTGTTCTGTATGGAGGAATTGTCGTTTGCCGTTAGAAAAGCCAAGATGGTGAAGTTCAATGGCACCCAAAGTTAGGTAGGCAACTATTATGATTTCAACATATTCGATTCGTTTATATTTTAATAAATATATATATATATATATAAGTACCTACATACTAACTATACATGAATTTGGATACTTTAAATATTTCATTTTCTTCCCTAAAAGTTGGATTGGAACTGTTAGTAGTTATGAGTTATGACGAATTTTATGCATGCATTATAAGTTATAACATAGATGATAAGCAGGTATTACCAATCTCGTCCGTCATCATATGGTGCTTAATATAGCGTCAAATCACCTTCTCGGTTCACTTCACTATCATGAGATCTACGTACATATACAACGAAAATAATGTTTCCTTCCGTCAATAGTTATTTGACTGACGACCTATGCTGACGACCTTTCTTACTAATCGCGTCTAGGCCGCGAAGTTTGGTTCCCGGTTCAGCAAATACGACCACAAGAGCCCTGACCTCGGTTTTTTGTAGTAAGGTAACTAGAACCTAGATATCTTTACCAAGTTTCAGTTTTCAACAGTGATAAGCTTTTAAGTAAACACTTATAGTTACATACTTAAAAATGATGCCTAAGAACATTATTTTTGGGTGTTTTACAGTCGTTACGAGGGAATAATAAAATTTTATAGGCCAATATAGTATCGTAAGTGGCCGACATAAATTGAACCTAACCGCTTACCGTCATTTCAGTTTCAGCGAGCGACGGGTTATGCATAAGCAAAATAAGCTCGTGTGACGGAAAATACGCATGTTGCGTCATCACAACGCGACTGGCCCTAATCACGCACGTTACACGGAAATTACGACCATAATAGTTACTCGGCAGAAAGATACTGTAAAGTATTCAGACCGGTGGATATGCCTGGACAGAGTAAAACTGCAGGGAGACAGGGGCAAAACGTATCTACAAGCTGGCAGAATTTTCAGTACAAAATTCAGTAATTCTAGCACGATAATTAAAGTGAAAACATAATTTTTAATTCTTTCTTATTCATAACTAGCTAATGCCCACAACTTCGTCTTTGTCGATCGAGGTTTTCGGTTCCCGTGGGAACTCTTTAATTTTCCTGGATAAAAAGTAGCCTAAGTGTTATTCCAGACTATAATCTATCTCTGTGCCAAATTTCATCCAGCTCCGTTCAGCCGTTTGTGCCTGATTGAGTAACCAATTTCCATCCATCCATACATCCAAACTTTCGCATTTATAATATTAGCTTATAATATAGATTGACAAGGGTCAACATAATTTCATAAGGAATAATTTTTCATGACCAGCAATCTTTTTTGTTCATTACCAAATCATAATTTTTCTGTATATTTGCGAAAGTTGTAAATAAGAAAGCATAAATTCACAAAATTTGTAAGAAACTGACCAAGTTCAGTAACTATGTTGATTTCCTGTACAGCATCACTATAATTAGTCCTATAAGCATTGTTTCTGTATGTTTAAAAATTCACTAATGGAAAAACTTAACCATTAAAAATGTTTCTACGTATTTAAGTACATTTTTCATAATCATAATACAGTGGGCACTGAAGTAATATATACAGTTTACTAATGTGAAGCAGTGATGGCCTAGTGTTTAAGACAGCCTGTTGAAAGGAATCAAGGTTTCTATTCCAGGCAATCTCTTCTAGTTTTTCAGAAACATGTGCATTTGAGAAGCAATTCAATATCACTTAGTCTACAGTGAAGATAAATACTGTGAGGAAACCTGCATGCCTAAGGTTTCTACTTAATGTTCTTATAGTATTGTGAGACTGAGACTGCAATGCATGGAACTCAAAAATGCAATCATCCTGAACTCATTGCTTCCATTTAGCAGTGGTGTTGTATTAATAGTTAGTAATAAGTTAATTTTTAAATTAAATAATTTTCTATTGAATATTGATCAATAAATTAGATCGTTTTAAGAAATTTTTTATACAGTTTGACTAACTTTTTCCCGCGACGTCATCTGCGCGGATTTTAGCTATAAAAACCCGAAGCTCCATAAAATCCTTACTAAATACAAAATTTAGCTAAATCTAGTTTCTCAATACAACAGTATGACTTGTATGCCTGTATATTGATAATATTAGCTACCCAGTCAGTTTTTCCCTAAGAGAAGACATCCAAATGTTCCACATTCGGTAAGATACCTAAAATAATTACATATAAATACAAAAGATTAAATAAATAACATACCATACCGAAGTCTCCATAAAAAAAACGATGCTCCTTTTGATGAAACGCACGATTATAAAAATCTATGTTATCAATTTCAAGAAACCTTTGAAAACAAATTGACCAAATCACTGCAGTATACATAAAGTTTGATTCAGAAATTAGAAAAAAATTCAAAATAAAAAAAATACCTTCACAGTTCACAAAACACACATCCAACAGCTACCACAGAGTACCTTGACAGCATTCATGATTCAATCATCGAATCATGAATGCTGTCAATAGGGATCCGCAAAAAGTATCGATACCTGAGTAGTATCGATACTTTCGTTTCGATACCTAGTATTTTTGTACTCGATACTTTTATGCTAGTATTTTACTAAGTATCGATACTTTCCCAATTACTCGATACTTTGGTCACATCATTGGATTATACACATCATATTTTCTGATACTACTTCTATTTTCGACGAATAGCGTTGTCTCCCTCGATGGAGTGGCACAGGCTACAGCTTACGGAGAAACCTCTATAGTCTATACTTAAATTGACTACTAGCTGATGCCCGCGACTAAGTCCGCGTATTCGTAATTAGACTTTAATCCTTTAGTTTTAAGGTTTATATTTTAATTATTTTTTTAATGATAAATTTAATCAAATATCAAATAAATATTATAAATGCGAAAATTTGGATGGATGGATGTTTGTTACTCAATCACGCCCAAGCGGCTGAACGGATCTGGATGAAATTTGGCACAGAGATAGATTATAGTCTAGAATAACACATAGGCTACTTTTTATCCCGGAAAACTAAGGAGTTCCTGCGGGAACCAAAAAACCTCAATCCACGCGGACGTAGTCGCGGGCATCAGCTAGTCGCTAAATAAATCATTACTAAATAATGTTGTTTTTTTGTTACTTAAATTTTCATATAAATATTACGCGATACCTATTCGATACCAAGTAGTATCGATACTTTTGATTAGATACTTTTATCGGTATCGATACTTTTCATTCGATACTTGGCATCGAGTAGGTATCGATACTTTTAAAAATTTGCGGATCCCTAGCTGTCAATTTCGATGTACTCTGGTGCTTGACAGCTACAAAACAGAGACTAATAAGTGTTCTGTGAACAGAGACAACTGACAAGGAGCAGAATAAGAACGGAATAAGATGTTAGTTTATTAATCTATGGCATTATGCAACCTTTTTAGGGTTCCGTAGCCAAATTTGGCAAAAACGGAACCCTTATAGATTCGTCATGTCTGTCTGTCTGTCTGTCTGTCTGTCTGTCTGTCTGTCTGTCTGTCTGTCTGTCTGTCTGTCTGTCCGTCCGTATGTCACAGCCACTTTTTTCCGAAACTATAAGAGCTATACTGTTGAAACTTGGTAAGTAGATGTATTCTGTAAACCGCATTAAGATTTTTTTACAAAAATAGAAAAAAACAATAAATTTTGGGGGTCCCCATACTTAGAACTGAAACTCAAAAATTTTTTTTTCATCTAACCCATACGTGTTAGTTTGGACGAACCTATCTATGGATAGGTCTTCAAAAAATGATATTGAGGTTTGTGATATCATTTCTTTCTAAACTGAATAGTTTGCGCGAGAGACACTTCCAAAGTGGTAAAATGTGTCCCCCCCCCCCCCCCCCCGTAACTTCTAAAATAAGAGAATGATAAAACTAAAAAAAATATATGTTGTACATTACCATGCAAACTTCCACCGAAAATTGGTTTGAACGAGATCTAGTAAGTAGTTTTTTTTTTAATACGTCATAAATCGTAAACCGCAATTTACCTTTCATTCAATCAACTCAAATATTTAAAAAAAACATTTAATTTAAAACTTACTACAGGTTTGTACGGAACCCTCGGTGCGCGAGTCCGACTCGCACTTGGCCGGTTTTTTTATGTTTAACTGGCTTTACGGCTCTGGGTTCTAGCCCACATATATCCACATGCAACCATGACATGCAACGTTAAACACAGATTAAAAGAATACCTTTGCTTAGGTATATAGAGAGGATGTGTTACATTTTACTCAATTATAGCTATACGATGCATTTTGTTAATAAAACATGTACTACTATGTTTTGACTATTCTTACTTAATGAAAGCTACGTTTTTAGAATGAGACAGGTGTATTATGTTATTGCGTGAACGTGTCAGGCAATTGTCATATGACGTCATCAAATTTTGCTATTGAAGCCAATTTTTTTGTACCTTTATATGGCGTCTGTATTGCTTCCGGTGTTTTGGTTGTGGCTAATTACCAGTTTTGTGAATATTTTCATAATATTTTTATGTGTTTTTGCTTAGTTTTGCGCAGTTTTGTGTAATCAACAATGGTGAAGTGCTCAGTTGTGGGGTGTCGTAATAATAGTATTGTAAAACGCCCAGGAATTTCATTTCTTAAGTGAGTAACATAGTTGTTTTTATTTTTCTTTTTGTGCCGAGTATTTTAAGTTATTTCAACTAATTATAGCATAGTTTCTTCTTTACTGAATCCAAAACACGTAAATTTTTGCGCTATCCCCGAAAATTTGGATTATTTCATTAGTTTTTGTTTGAGTGTTTATATAGTGTGGGGATTGTATTGATTACAAATAAATTGAGTGTCGATAAAATTAAAATTTCATATCACTATTTTTTTTTTAATCCTCTACAAGTTAGCCCTTGACTGCGATCTCACCTGATGGTAAGTGATGAAAGGTTTCATTCTTAATGTTTCTCACTCAGAGGGGTAGAGAGATGAAATTGAACAGTCAGCTTCTACTTATAATATTGCCAAACTCATTTTAGGCTGTAGCGATGATAGCCTTGTGATTAAGACACCCGATCTCCGGGATGGTGTCTCGTATTCGAAAATCACAGTGTCTATTCAAGTGGTTTTTGGTCCCTTCCACCACCACCACCACTACAGCCCATTAACGTTCCACTGCTGGGCACGGGCCTCCACTCTCATAGGAGAGTGGGAATTAGAGCTTAGACCCACCACGCTGCTCCAATGCGGGTTGGCGGGCTTTAACGACTATTATCATGTTAGTGATAATAACCGGGACCGACGGCTTAACGTGCTCTCCGAGGCACGGGGGTGAAACACCGCCAACTTCCTAACTCCGGGCTAGTACTGAGAATTTTCTGGTCAGAAAAACCCAACACTTAACTATGGCCCGACCCGGGAATCGAACCCGGGACCTCGTCGGCCGCAGTCAAACATGCTAACCACTAGACCAACGAGGCAGTTCCCAGTTCAGTTTGGTCCCTTAATTGCAGTTATTGTGTATCATTTTAACTAATTACTATTTTTGAATGCCTCGTTGGTCTAGTGGTTAGCATAGTCGACTGCGGATCACGAGGTCCTGGGTTCGATTCCCGGTCGGGCATAAAAGTTAGGTATTGGGTTTTTCAATTAAAAAATTCTCAGTGCCAACCCGGAGTTTCATACAAAATTTCACCCCCGTAGGAGTGGAATTTTGAAAAATCTTTCCTTAGTGAGTGCTTACGTCACAAAAGGAACCTACTGTCAAAATTTCAAGTTGCTAACCCAAGCGGTTTAGGCTGTGCGTTGATCCCTTAACGATTTAGTATAGGTACTTTCACTCCACTCTTCCATTTAGTATAGGTACTTTCTGAAATAAACACCTCCATATATTTTTTCTCCGAAAAATTATGGAGAGTTCTTCTTTAAAAACAAATTTTGAAATGGAACCGCACCCGCCCGCGTAGACCGTGCGGCCCACTGTCTACTTACTTGCTCTCCTTCTATCCTAGTGTTTACTGCCTACGTGTTCTGAAGTAAATAACCCACTGCTATGCTAGCGAGCACAGTGGAAGCGCCAGAGTGCCACGCGTCCGATAGACGTAAAAAAAATTCTCATAAGAAAACATAAAACAGAGACCCCTTAAATATCTAAAAGGGCCTTTTAATGTAAATAAACTTTCCAGACATGCATACAGTGTAAGAGACCGTTGAAGTAAAAATACAAAGAAACCTTCCTTAGTTGATTAATATCAATATCATACCACTGACGATCGGGTACCTTTGGGTGCCATTGAACTTCGCCATCTTGGCTTTCCTAACAGCAAACCGACAATTCTTCCATACAGAACAAATCTTGTAAAAAAACCGCATCAAAGTCTTGCATAGTTCTACACTTGTAAGCCTCTTCAATACTACATTTTCTATGGAAAAATAAATTCCGCCATCATGAATTTTTTCCTGTTCATCAAGTAGACCTTCATGTCCTGATCATCTTTTGCCACGAAACCACGCGTCCATCTTTTATACTCTCCGAGATAGACACCGACGAAATTTTTATGGCAGCCATCTTAAATCCGCCATTTTGAATTTTTTTTCAGCACACTGTCAATTGGATGAAGTTTCGAGTGACATTTGATGGAGCACACCCCACCTATCTTGAATACCCTGGCTGTGCTCTTCATCCGTCTTCGAAATCCTCAATCATCAGCTCTCTCCGTATTTTTCCTCCGAATGAATTTTTGTCTTCTATACGAAACGATGAGTAAAAAAATTTTTTTTCATATTTTTCATACAAAATTTTTTCATACAAAAAACCTCAATTCACGCGGACGGGGTCGCGGGCATCAGCTTGTTCATCATAAAATACGAATACTAGTGTATTTCAAAAATTATGTTTAATTATTTATTAATTATATTTTGATAATTTTATATCGAGTATATAAGTATCGACATAATCAAAGGTATCGATAATTTCAGCCCTAATGCCCGCATTAAGCTCCGCCCATGCGCCATTTTATGGATAAAGGAAGCTTCAATTTAAATATGTTAGGGCACATCCTCTCTATATACCTAATTAAAGACGCGGTTGCCCTGCTGATCTAGACTCTGATGCTTCATCTTAGACTCTGAAGTATACATTCGTGGTTCAGAACCATAGAGTAACCAGAACTCAGAGCCGTAAAGTTAGATAAATAAAAATATTGTTTGTTTATGTCCGTCAATGTCAGCGTCAAATAACTTCAAACATATTATGTCATTTTATTGGCAATGATGCCGATAAAGTAGAATTTCCATTAAATTTGGGAATTTCAGGGTATTTCGACATCTATGTGGTATTTCTTTGTGGTTTTGATTTGGCAGAGCCAAATAAAAACCAGAGAATTATAGAATAAATATTTACGTAAATAAATAAATAATTACATAAAAAATATTCAGACAAGATTCTTAATTTTTTGTTGTTCTATTTGTTTTTTTTTCTGTCTAGAGTTATAAGACCGTTACAACCTCCATTAGATGGTTAGTCTTCGAACGAATGCAGGATTTCACGATTTTAGGGATTCTCTAAAATCTAAATAATACGTCTTAATATATTTATACTCATTTCACTACCTATGTCCCCAGCTGTTCCTAATCAACCTACGTCACCCAGTATTGAATCTTGAAAGAGTAGCTACAAAATTATCGTAGAAAGCCCTACCGGCCTAGTAGTTAACACTTAAATGCAATTATCTAGTTTGCTTTGAAAAAAAATAATCTTATGATTTGATGAAGAAACACATAAAAGTCTTGTATTTTTGTATTCTTACTGCGACGGTGGATTTTGGCCGATGGCGGAAAAGTGTTAATCAATTTTTAAATGTTATGGCTTTACTTCAAAAGTGGATGCTCACTTGTGGTGAGCTCAAAAAATGTGTTTTTTTTTGGTTAGCAATATTGAGGGTTTTTATGTTAAAACAGTTTAATATTATGAAAATACCATCAAAGTTAAATAGTAGTTTCAGGTGGTTTGACGATATTTCGCCCATTTGAAGAATCACTTTTAGTGCGTTTGGGGAAAAAGTGGGCAACCACTGGCAACACTGCCCGTCGCTCGTTTTGTAAATTATTTTTTGCAAAAAATATTAAAAAAATAAAATGTTTAAATGTACTAATAGGTACATACTATTGAAAAATACCATCAATTTAGCTAAGTAACTAGTAATTCTTTTGAGTATCAGTAGAGGAATCTTTGGTAACCAATGATTAAATCAATGGATGAAAGTAAGCTTGTAGAGTCGTAACCTAAACAGAGCCACTGGACATAAAACATGGAAGCGGATTCAACTACCTACGAAAGTAACCCAAAATCACAAATTAATGAAATTTCTTTACCATTCAACACAAGTCCGGGGTAAGAATATTATTTTCTTCATCAGCTTGTAAGCTCTGACGCCAATCAAATATACTGATTCCATGTCGTTGGCAAAGAAGATACTACGGTACCTACAACACAGTCTAAGGCGATAGTTACTTTATTTCTTAACAGAATTACGTTGAGAGTACCATTAAATATATATAGGTACTTACCATACCTTTAGGTTCTGCAACTGTCATAGTAGCCAGGTCTCATTTGTGTGGGTGTCGATCCACTGTATACTAAAGCATGCTGCATACATACCTACATTTTCCGAATTACATATGCAATGTTGTAAACATAACCTTGGTATAATTGAATGACATTAACATAGTGTTGTCTGTGTATTTCAGGAATTTGAATCTGTTCAAAGAATTTATTAGTTGCGAGGGAACTCGTAACTTGGAAAGTCACATTATAGGAAAGCTGCAGGTTTTTGGGCTACTCCCTTCAAATATCACATGCCCCACACAAGGGCCAGACTGTAAAGTTGTGTGTAGAGCAGCTCGAGTTATTGACAGGTAAAAGTTTTATTTCGACAAGTAATAGATAGATAGATTCTTTATTGCTACACAAGACAAAAATTAGAGATGAAACGGATATCCGGTAACTATCCGGTATCCGGCCTATCAGGCGTAAATTTACTATTCGGCTGGATTTAGTTACCGGATATTCAAAAACTACGACAATTTCCTAAAATAAACTTTACAACATAAGTTTTTCAGAGGTAAAGAATAAGAAAACGGGCTATAATTATGATGGCTTTTATTTATAACTGAAAAGTTACCAAATCTTACAAGGAAGTTTAAAGAACCTTCCAAAAAACGTAGTATTTTTTTCGATTTTGTCTTAAATTGCACTCAAATCACGCACTTTACGCAGCAAGTTAACAACAGATTTTGACCAACTAATCACTCATGCCGCCGGCCACGATCACTCACGATGACACCCGAAACCGCCCGAATTAATTTCGCTGTACCTGTGCGGCGCTAAACTTGTCACAACCTGCTACGAGACCACGGGCCGGTTATCCGGCCGCCGGATATTCGGCCATCCGGCTACGTAGCCAGCTGGATATCCGGTATCCGGCCAAACAACTATCCGTTTCATCTCTAATAAAAATACATAGAAAACAAAACAAAACAAAGCGCGCAAGGGCGGTCTTATCACTAAAAGTGATCTCCTCCAGACATAACCCTTTAATTAAGAATCTTTAGTATAGGAGCGGGATAGTGCAACAATATAGACAGCTATACAATATACAACATAAACTTTACATACAAATAATACATAAATAATTTTATAAAAACATATAAACATAAATATAATAATAGTAATAGTAATTGGTCCATGCTACAAATTTTGTAAATATGTTATTTATATGTGTTTATTTGCTGGTTTGTCCTCAACTACATATGGGAGAAACAGATCAACATGTTTTTTTATTATTTTTTTATTTGGCTTTATTTTTTTTTTTTTTTTATTGAAAATAATACAATAGAACTTAATGCTAGCTAGCCTAACCTAATTACTATATAAATCATGCCCGCGTGGAATGGTGGCAAGAATGCTGGCTGCATTTCCGCGCTGGACAGCCAGGCTGATCCTTTGCGCAAAAAATGAGCCAGCCCTTCTGTCACCAGATGAGGCAATTAACCGCGGTGAAATATCTCGTAAAAAGTTTTTGGCACTAAGACTCCATGGCCCCAGGGTCTCCACGGCAAACGGATGACATGATTTTTTGCATAGATATACAAAAAAACTTGGAGAGTGGTATAAATAAAATGATTATAAATAAAATAAAATAGCCTTTTATTACAGAGCTTTTACAGTCTTGGTGTTTATACAATATAATCACAAAAAGTCCCTTAGTTCTGTGTGCCTCACTGCAAAGGCCTCCTCCAGCTGTGAGAGAGTGGTATAGGCTATTTTTAATCTCAGAAAATGAAATATTTTCCATTGGATTTTTCAAAACTATTATATTGCCTTCTTTTAGCACCACATTTAACTTATTTTTAGTGATTCAATATTACACCAATTGGTTTAGTATTAAAATATTGCCAATTAATTTTATATTCCCTTGATTAATGCTCTCCCGTTTTAAAGATAACAATTTCAAACTGTCAGCTGAAGCAAAAATGTGTGTGGAAAGTTGATCACATTGCAAATTTGTATCTTGTGCTAACTCCTATACTAAATGTGTTACTGATTTAATATGCTGGCACCATCCCTGTTATAATTTTCTTCCTTTTTCTACCTTTTCAGGGTACAATGGGTGTGCGAGGGATGCAGCAAAAGGCAGCCCATACGAACTGGATCATTCTTTTTCAAACTGCAATGTTCTATACTTCAAACCCTGCAGCTGATATTGGCGTGGTGTGAGGATGCTGATGTTACCACTGCTGCTCAGTATTTTGGTAATTACATCTTTAATACAAAAATACAGCACGTTATCGGGACATATCAGCTTGGGCCTATAAATTTGAGATTTTGCAAGAGTCTCTCTAAAAAGTACATTAGATTTATTTTAATTTTATTAGCAAGTTAGCCCTTGACTGCGATCTTACCTGATGGTAAGTGATGACGCAGATTAACCCATACCTCTAATTATTGGTCTACATGACCATAGATTAATTATAAACCAAGTATAGATTGCTAACTCCCATATAAAAATTTTTCTAGGTTAATACTATCGATAGGTGGCGCTACCAGGCTCGCTCGACAAATGATTATAGTAAAATCGGTGAAATATCGTATTTTCTTGGTTCAGTTTGTATTAATTATTTATATAAAATTATCAAAATACAAAAATTTGATAAAATCACTTAAGCAAATAGCAAATTTACATTCAATTAATTTTAACAAAATTAACTTGCAGAAGTAATTCGATTTGAAACAAGTTCTGTGTATTCATAAGTTATAATCAGCTAGTGGACCATGCAGTTATCCTGCATTCCTATAGATGGCGTCACAAACTGACGATACACTAAAATAATTTTTTCCTCTTGTTTTGGTGCCGGCCAAAGACGATATACTTATAAACCAGATTGGTACTTGGTATTATAATTAACTAGCTGATGCCCGCGACTTCGTATGCGTGGATCGAGGATTTTTTGTTCCCGCGGGAACTCTTTAATTTTCCGGGAATAAAAGTAGCCTATGTGCTACCTATTAAAGACTATAATCTATTTCTGTGCCAAATTTCAGCCAGATACGTTATGCTGTTGGGGCGTAATTGAGTAACAAACATCCATACATCCATCCAAACTTTCGCATTTATAATATTAGTAAGAGTAAGATCTATGGTGCCGGCTCAGTGAATTGTGCGTTTCTTGTGTTTTTAGGGTTCCGTACCTCAAAAGGAAAAAACGGAACCCTTATAGGATCACTTCGTTGTCCGTCCGTCTGTGTGTCAAGACCCTTTTTCTCAGGAACTTATGGAGGTATCAAGCTGAAATTCATATCAATCAGGTCTACGGTCCCTTAGAGCTGTGAAAAAATCAAACTTAAAAGCCTACACAATCAAAAGATACAGCCGTTTATGCTGCAAATTTTCGATTTTTCTTGCAGTCGCGAGGGAATCAAAACCTACAAGGTACTTCCCGTGAACTTAGAATCTTGAAACTTGGTACGAAGCAACGTCTTATAACACAGATATATAGGAAGAATTGCGAAAAGCATAAATTTTTAGTTATATCATTTAATTAAAATATTTTTAATAATTAGGGTTCCGTACCTCAAAAGGAAAAAAACTGAACCCTAGGATCACTTTGTTGTCCGTCCGTCTGTGTGTCCAGACCCTTTTTCTCAGGAACACATGGAGGTAGGTACCAAGCTGGAATTCATATCAAATACCTACTCAGGTCTACTGTCCCTTGGAGCTGTGAAAAAATCAAACTTCTAAGCTAACACAATCAAAAGATCTACAGCCGTTTTTGCTTTGCCGTCTTTCTACACGTGCAGTCTGTGTATAGACTATACGCAGCGGACCTACAATGCTCTGCGTGTTCAATATAACAATGTGCTGAGGGCGGTGCTGAGGAGGCCTCGACACTGCAGCGCGTCGGCCATGTTCGCGGACGCTCGCGTGGATGATTTCTACGCGATCGTGCGCAAGCGTGCTGCGTCTATGATGTGCAGGCTAGTGAGCAGCACCAACACCCTCCTCAGTACATTGGCTACTAAGCTGGACAGCCCTCTCTGGAGGCGCTGGAATGGGGCACACATTCTCATAAGGAGGCCTCAAAGAGACCTGTAAATGTGTCGAGGCTTAGGTTTGAGAGTAGGGTAGGTTAGTTTAGGTAATTTATGTTGTTTTTTTACTAACATAGGTTAAGTGATTGTTACTAACAAGTTATGGGTGTTGAAGCTTGAAATAAAAAGTTATTATTATTATTATTATTTGCTGCAAATTTCGACACTCGCAAGGGAATCAAATCCTACAGGGCACTTCACGTGAACCCAGAATCTTGAAATTTGGTACGAAGCAACGTCTTATAGCACAGATAAAGGAAAAATTGCGAAAAGCATAAATTTTTAGTTACATCCATACTTCCATACTATATCCATACTCCATACTATAATGTGTCTGTCTGTCTGTCTGTCTATCTGTCTGTCTGTCTGCTACGCTTTCACGGCCCATCTGTTCAACCGATTTGGATGAAATTTGGTACAGAGATAGGTTACATCCCGGGGAAGGACATAGGCTTCCGCGTTCAAGAGTTCCCGCGGGAATTAAAAAAAAAAATAAATCCACGCGGACGAAGTCGCGGGCATCATCTAGTCATATAAGAAAAAAAATATTTTTAATAATTTTAAACTTACTTCCCCTTTCCGCATGAACGCGTAGAGGTATTAAATTGAAATTAAAATATTAGATAAGTTGAATAAACATACTATAACTTTTACT
Organism: Erebia epiphron; assembly: GCA_963932025.1. Classification (NCBI taxonomy): domain Eukaryota; kingdom Metazoa; phylum Arthropoda; class Insecta; order Lepidoptera; family Nymphalidae; genus Erebia; species Erebia epiphron. The sequence continues at coordinate 39,304,048 of OZ009948.1, read as the reverse complement.
TATAGGATATACCTACATGTTTGTACGGAACCCTCGGTGCGCGAGTCCGACTCGCACTTAACCGGTTTTTTTTTTTGTTTGTGACCGTGATAAGACTAATGGACTCCGAGATCCTGCTACTTAACTGCTGACCTACGCTTGTTCTGGACTCTGAGATTCTGCTGCTATACGATTAATCTTTGAGGTTAAGTTTGGCAATTGGTAGGTATTCTTTAGCCATTTAGCTAATAATAATATATTTATCGACATGCAGGGTTCCGAAATATGTAAATCCATATATCCATATACTAATATTATAAATGCGAAAGTGTGTCTGTCTGTCTGTCCGTCTGTCTGTCTGTCTGTCTGTCTGTCTGTCTGTCTGCTACGCTTTCACGGCCCATCTATTCAACCGATTTTGATGAAATTTGGTACAGGGATAGATTGTATCCCGCGGAAGGACATAGGCTACTTTTTTTCCCGGAAAATTTAAGAGTTCCCGCGGGAATCGAAAAAATTTGATCCACGCGGACGTAGTCGCGGGAAACATCTAGTAAATAAATATAATATAGATAATTATTTTATTTATATCTAGCTAATTAAAGTAGAAGTCTGGTTGATGGCGATATAGGTAATTTAGGTAGGTACTTAGGTAATAATCAAGAAAAAATATTTACAGTAGGTATTGTGCATTATTCAAGAAATACTTGATAAAAAAACTAAATTTACCATTACTCTAGTAGAGTCTACCTACTTCAGAACTATAGGCACATTAGTTCTGATCTGCTTAGAGCCTTCGGTCATGGCTAGCTATAACCCTACCGGCGAAGCCAAGTGCTGCCAAGCGATTTAGCGTACCTAGAAATTGATTTGGGGTTTATTATAAGTACCAAGCCGTTATACCCCTTCTTATTAGCCCACTACTATCTTAGGCTACATCATCAAATACCATCAGGTTGAATCGCAGTCAAGGGCTGACTTGTGAAAGAATCAAAAAACAAGAATAACTAACATATTTTATAAGAAATACTTTTAAAAAACACAAAAACAAGTGATCAAGATTGTTTTTAAAAAAAAATATATAATTAGACACGTTTACGTGCTCTCCGAGGCAGAGGCGGCTCGTGAAAGATCATATTGGGAGTTCACTAAAAAAAAAGAAAATGCTTACCAATTATTTGTAAATGATCAGCGGTCATTACGTTATATTGTTCCATTTTAATCGCCTACACTATTTACATAAATCACAGTCTTTTTCACATAAATACACAACACAATATGTACACTATTTAAAACAACAATACAGATTTTCCAGCCACTGTACAATGATCCGACGCACTCGCGAAGAAATCAAAATAAATTTACTTTCGTATTTTGTGTTTTGTTTACATCTTACCGGCATAATACGAATAAAAAAAATACTCGCGAGTTTTAACTCTTTCTTCGTGACAACAGGCCATGTCATTTAGTCGGGTAATATCGCGCATGCGTACTTCGTGTCAGGAGCGCCGCTCCATATTTACCAAATTTCTCATACAAATCTTTTGTCTCACGCGCCGCTCGCATCGAATGCTCTCTTTTACTCTCATTGCATTTCAATAAGAGCGTTGTACTAAACTTTCGTCTATAGGAGCGCTGTTCTAAGCGCTCCACTTAACAAAAATACCATGTATTAAATTTGTGTTGATTGATGAAATAAGTAGTAAAGTAGGTAGGTAGGTACTTATGGATATTCATGATTAAAATGACAATGGGGATAGATTTATATAAAAATATTTATAACGTTTATAGCAAAGTTTATTTGATTATTATACCTACCTAGTACCTATGTATTTTTTAAATTTTGTGGGAGTTCACTGCACCAGCGCTCCTTTGAGCGAGCCGCCTTTGCTCCGAGGCACGGGGTTGAAACACCGCCAACTTCCTAACTCCGGGCTAGTATTGAGAATTTCTTGCCAGAAAAACCCAATACTTGTTATGGCCCGACCCGGGGACTCGAACCCGGGACCTCGTCGGTCGCAGTCAAAGACAATATATAAACCTGTATTATAACTTTGATTAGGTATATAGAGATCCTAATCAAAGTATTATAATTAATCTATGGTCGCAGTCGAACATGCTAACCCTTTGATTAGGTATATAGTGCTAACCACTATACCAACGAGGCAGTCATGGATATATAACTATACGTTAGATGGCACTAGGTAAGTTTGATCGAGTTGATGATTCAACTACTACTCGTTAGATGGCAATAGCTATGTTCGTTATTAATTATTTTTCAGCTTGCACAGTTACGCCATCTCAGATAATGCGAAGAACTACAAGGTACCGGCGACTTTAATGCGCATTTAGCGAGCTTTGATTTAATGTATGAAGAGAACAGTCTTATACTGGTTTATATATTGTCTTTGACATGACATAACCAGAACGCTAATTAATGGCTTGGCGCTTCGCCCTGTCCAGAATTTGTAAAAATCTCTCTGAATGAGAATACTCCCCACTCAGATTTTTAGAAATTTTAATGTTATCCAATAAAAAATTTATCCACATTGATGAATTTGCAAGAAAAGCCTGTATTGTGTAATATTTGACTAAGTGTGAGATCTATAGAGTGAACTTTGATTTTGCTTAGACTTAAGACATGGTTAAAACGAGACAGATTTATGTTACTCACATAAGTCCATCTCGTTTTAACTCTGAGTAAAGTCTGAGTCAAAGGAACACTCTATAGATCTCAGCATTAGACCTTTTAGCCTAAAAGTCTTTGTTTTGATTTTTGTACCAAAATCTGTTTGGAGAAAGAATAGATTCTATGCATACATATTTCCATTGAATTTAAGTTAGCTGACTCCTTTTTATTGTTATTCATGACATTAATTCTGTTCCATGCTATCATTCGTAATGGTCTGGTAAGTAAACCTGCAAAACTCTGTCATTTAAAATTTTCTTATACAGTGTTCTTTAAGTAGGACAGTATGGGGAAACTAAAATTGACTTATGTTTATTGATGCTGACCTAATCAGTTTAATGTAATGATTATTTAATTATTTTTGAGAAAAAAATGAGGACATCATAAGTTGGTCTTCATTGTCTGCTTTTGACTTTACTCTTACTTAACTGTATCTAATAATTTTTTTTCCAATTCTAGATGTAAAACCAAAGGTAGCCTCTTCAGTATACGACAAACTGGATTCGCTGGCGATAAGTGAGATAAAGAAAAGTAAGCTCGGTGGGGAGAACGATGCTGTCCTCAGTGAGATATACCCGGACTGTTTGAACAGGCTCTCTCCCGACACCACTGATCAGCCGCACGTACATAGGATACTGATGCTTGCTGATACCAAAGTAAGTTAATTTCTGAACCCTTGTAACCTATAAAATTAATAAAAAAAAAAACAAAAAACGACTTCAAAACTATACCTATAATTAACAACCTAAACTAAAAGTGAACAATTTAAAACTGAAATTGAAAACCCTCATCTTGACGTCCTTATTTTGACGACCTCCGTGGCGCAGTCTATAGCCCTGTTGTCTTAACGTGCGGAGGTCCCGGGTTCGATCCCCGGCAGGGTCAATTTGGGAATTTATAATTTCTGAATTTTCCCTGATCTGGCCTGGTGGGAGGCTTCGGCCGTGGCTAGTTACCACCCTACCGGCAAGCGATTTAGCGTTCCGGTTCGATGCCGTATAGAAACCGAATAACTTCCTCGTTGGTCTAGTGGTTAGCATGTTCGACTGCGACCGACAAGGTCCTGGGTTCGAGTCCCGGGTCGAGCTATAACAAGTACTGGGTTTTTCTGGCAAGAAATTCTCAGTACTAGCCTCCTCAATTTATGAAGTCGGTTAAAAACTGATTTCATCATCAGCATCATTTCAACAGTTTTCAGTATGAATTATATGTTTATAGCTTATTTGTTTTACAGCACATCCCCACTCACTACAAACTTCACGTAATTCGGGATTTCAAAAAGCCACAAACCAATAATGATCAGGTAAAATAATTTGTTTAGCAATTAAATACCCTGACATAAAGCGAGGAGAGTCTTCTGGCATCCATTTTACGTTTACATTTGTATGGACATCCTACATTAATGATATGGTCAAACGTCCTTTAAGCAAATTGATAAACGTTGAGCATTTATTGGTATGGTCAGTAATAGCTGAGTATATCTCAATTGTTTTATGAAATAATCAATTTTACGACATACATAATAATTATGTTCGCGATATAATACAGAAACCCTTCATCCAAAATCTCAATATTTGAAGCTAATATTATAGCTGTATAATTATAAATTTAAGCTGATAATACTAATATATCAGTTAGCAGTATATTTTTGAATATATTAAACACTTCAAAAATTAAACGTGAAGCAATCATGCTAATATTATAAATGCGAAAGCGTGTTTGTTTCTATGTTTGTTGGTTTGTCCTTCAATCACGCCACAACGGAGCAACGGATCGACGTGATTTTTGGCATGGGTATAGTTGCGGACCTGGAGAGTGACATAGGCTACCGGAAAATTGAGAAGTTCCCGCGGGAATAAAAAAGAACCTTATTCCACGCGGTCGAAGTCGCGGGCATCATCTAGTAGTTAATATAAAGTAATTTTTTTTTGTTTCAGTTGCTCAGAGAAGAAATAGAGCAAGTGTTAATGAGTGAAACCGACGCTCAGTCTATGCTGGTGATGGGTCACAATGTGCCCGTGGAGGGAACTGTTCCGTTGCAACAGCTGATGCAGCACTGTGACGTCGATATGCAGCATTTCAGTGAGTTGAGCAGCTATCAGACATAACTAACAGATAATGTCTATAGACATTATAATAAATAGATGTGAATCAATTTCTAGCACAGGGCTTGAAGCTAGGGTAGGCATTAGTTAGTCAGAATACCTATTTACTGACTGTTATGATGAAAAATGAACATTGACCTATTTCCATTAGGGTAAGCAGTGCTTTTATGCCTCTATGAAATGCACGCCACTGATTGTGGACAAACAAATAGGCAATAGGCAGACATAGTCAATTAGACAGAGTTTATTATCATGTCAACCCATCGGCGCCCACTATAGAGCACAGATCTCTCAGTATCATAATGGTTAGGCCATAGTCCAGCACGCTAGCCAAGTGTGGATTAGCAGATCTTAGCCTTTATTGTTGAAGTACTTATATGATATTTAATTACTAGATGATTCCCGCGACTTCGTCCGCGTGGATTTATGTGTTTCGATTCCCGCGGGAACTCTCAAATTTTCCGGGATAAAAAGTAGCCCATGTTCTTCCTCGGGATACAACTTGTCCTTGTACTAAATTTCATCAAAATCGGTTGAACAGATACATTTTTTTGATTCCCGCGGGAACTCTTCAATTTTCCGGGATAAAAAGTAGCCTATGTCCTTCCCTGGGATGTAACCTATCTCTGTACCAAATTTCATCAAAATCGGTTGAGTAGTTGGGCCGTGAAAGCGTAGCAGACAGACAGACAGACACACTTTCGCATTTATAATACATACTAGACGATTCCCGCGACTTCGTCCGCGTGGACCAAGTTTTTTCGATTCCCGCGGGAAATTTCCCGGATAAAAAGTAGCCTAAGTCCTTCCCCGGGATACAACCTACCCCTTTACCAAATTTCATTAAAATCACGTCTTTTAAACTAAGTACTATACAGATAGACAGTCAAAAAACAAACAAACAAAAGCCCAACGCTACATTTGCATTTCGCACTGAAACTTTAAATGTGGTAATTTTTATGACTGTTTTGTATTATTTAATATTTATTAGCAACTCTAAAGGGCAATACACACAGGGGACGGGCCCGGGTCGGGTGTCAGGGGGTTGAATTCCTGGTATTTATATAGACGACATCACACAGAACGCGGGCGCGGGTAGGGCGCGTGGCGGGTGACGCTGTGTGATGTCGTCCATATAAATACAAGGAATTCAACTCGAAGCGCAAAACACACAGGGAGCGGGCGCGTGACTCGTGACGCTGTGTGATGTCGTCCATATAAATACAAGGAATTCAACCCACCGCGCACCCGACCCGCAGGCTAATTACGTATCATGCAAAAAATTCGCAATAGCAAAAATTGTACAATATTTGCTATTGTTGCTATCGCGAATCGTTAGCTGATACTTAACGGGCCGGCGGAGGGCGAATTGCTCATACAAACGTAATACCAAAATAATTTGTAATTCGAGAATATTTCCACCATATTATGCGATTATTAAGATTGAAATTGTATTTATCTAGGTCCCTGGATAATTATCTTTTCAAAATACTTTCCCAAAATTAAATGTAAGCACATTGCGTTTCGCATGTTTTTACGACATAAATGACATGTTTTCTCCTTATTTGTTTCATATTAAAACCAACGATATCTCACGTACTAATTGATCAGGAACATAGCCTATATTGTCAAGTTACAGAATAACAACACGAAGTTAAAAACACAACAATTTTTCATTCATCATTTTTGGTATTCACGGAACAAGACCAAAATGTATAACAAACTCTGTACGCTCATATTGCTATAGCGCTTGCACGCGATCATGTGTCATCAGCCAAATAGAGATAGCAATATAACCGGCAAATTTATATTTGCGGTTCGAATAGAAGTTGCGAGCGCCGCTCCCCGGCCTCCCGGCCCGCGCTCGCTCCCTGTGTGTTTTCCCCTTAAATGTGATAACAGCGACGTTGTCACAGGTCCAGACAAGTTTGTGGGACTATACATGAACTGTTAATTCACAGTATCGTCGCGCATATGGTCGCAAGCGCTAACGCTATGCTTGGCGTCGCGCGACCTCTGCGCAGGCGCGCCGACGCACGCGTGCGCGGGCGCAGTGCAGCGCTACCTCGACGCGGCGCTCTACCGCCTGCGCTATGGCGACGGCTTCTACCCTCACATACTGAGGCTCATCTCGCAACAGTTCACGCGGAATGACACCAATGATCAAGCACCGATTAGTCTATAGGCAGACCGTCTTCTGAACAACTAGACACTAAACAGACAGTCTTTACTCTTCTGGACAACTCGACAGACAATCATCCAGATAAATAGACAGACAGTCTTCTGTACAACTAGACAGTAAACAAACAAACAAAATTCCACATTTAACTCTTTTATAGTATCGTCGCGCATATGGATGCAAGCGCTAACGCTATGCTCAGCGTCGCGCGACCTCTGCGCAGGCGCGCCGACGCACGCGTGCGCGGGCGCAGTACAGCGCTACCTCGACGCGGCGCTCTACCGCCTGCGCTATGGCGACGGCTTCTACCCTCACATACTGAGGCTCATCTCGCAACAGTTCACGCGGAATGACACCAATGATCAAGCACCGATTAGTCTATAGGCAGACCGTCTTCTGAACATCTAGACACTAAACAGACAGTCTTCACTCTTCTGGACAACTCGACAGACAGTCATCCAGACAGCTAGACAGACAGTCATCTGGACAGCTAGACAGACCGTCTTCTTGACAATTAGTCATACAGTCTTCTGGACAACGAGACAGATAGTCTTCACTCCTTTGGGCAACTAGACAGTGAAAAAACCAACAAAATTCCACGTGTAACTCTTTCACAGTATCGCCTGCGCTATGGCGATGGCTTCTACACTCACATACTGAGGCTCATCTTGCAACAGTTCACACGGAATGACGCAACTGATCAAGCGTCCATTAGCCAAAAGATAGTGTTTTCAACGCTTAAAACCATACTCGATTCCACAAACAAGGGTCGTTTTTCATGTAAGTTTTACTCACGTAAGTCGCTCGTATGAATAACTTACGAAATGCAAACAGTCCCGCTTTGTTTGCAAATGTTTTTATGTATGTTACTCATGTGATCTACCTATGTATAAGCGAAATAGGCCGCCTCTTTCTAATGAGTATGAATTATCTTTCGCGTCAATTATTATTGTTAAATAATTTGGTGAGCTGTGACAATAAGCAAATCTAAACTAAATCTATCCTAGACAACCATTGATATATATATATGTCACCGTAAGATTGCAAAGGCCGTTGGATTGTAATTTAACTAGCGATATTGTAAACTGTCGACAGATTACAATTTAACTCATTATTTTTCGGTAGATTGTAATCTGTTAGGTATATTAACCCAATAAAACCTAAGTGCCCGGCCGCATGTCGAACCCTAACCTAACCCACAAGAAAGAGACAAGAAAACGTAAATACAATGAATATTTCAAAAATTGACACTCGGAACATTGAACGGTTCACAATCCGTCAACAGTTTACAATATAGCTAGTTGGATTATAATCTAACGGTTTTTGCAATCTTACGGTGACATAATATATGGAGGTACTAGATGGGCCCTGTCATAGAAAAAAGTTGGGCGTCCGACTTGTAGGGCGTGCCCCTCACCTGTATAAGCCTGTCCTTGTCCGTTGGCGTAAGTGGCGTTAGTAAAAAAGGTTCACATTCTTTTGACATTGCCCGTCTATGTAAATTGAGGTCGTTGTAGACAACACGTTTTTGTATAAATTCTGTTTTCACAGACTACTGTATGTAATACTAATAAGTATCGGTTGTCTGCGATAGCCATTAGATCCGATATCGTTAACCAAGTAAGTATTATTATAGTGATAAATAAAATGATTAATAAAGTGCCTAGTTAGTGTAAGTCTTCCAAAGTGGCCTTCATTTTTCTATTTTGATTGGAAAAATAATGATATTATTTTTATGATATTAATATTATGTTTAATTCTGGTTTTTGTTCTTTTCTTAAAATTGTACATTTGTTACTTCGAATAGAATACTTATAATTATTCTGTTGCTTTTTCAACATACAGTTAAAATTTACTTAAGTTTGAGATTAGAAACACTTTCTCTGAAAACTTTTTTGTGACAGCAAATGGTTGATTTCATGTTATTTTGATTGGAATAAAGCACAATCAAGTCTTCCCATTGTTATACTAACTATGCGTTTCAACTTAATGGAATTCCATTGCCATTATAATAAATTTGAATTTAAGGTCATTGTTTTGTTAATTATAATATTGTTTGAAGTCTGGTCTTCTCAATTGAAATGCGTAGTACTTCTCATTGTTATTATTGGTTTGCTCCTGTTTGATTAATATTCTTGCAGTTATTAAGTTTTTTGTAACATTGATACTTTCCAAAAATGTTCCAACTTAAAGTTAAGTCAACTAGTACTTAGGTAATATTTTTTTAATTGATATTTTTTATGTTGTTTTTCAAATGATTTTTACGCGTGACTCGCTACGAAAGTTTTTACTCTTTATGTTAAAATAGTTTTAGTTGTAAGCTGGTTATAAGTGCCTTTAATAAAATTTAAGTTTATAAATAATTTGTTTTTATTTGATTCTTGAGGTCTTAAATGAAAAGTTTTTTATTTATTTCACGTAGGACAATTACTTGTGTCACTTATGAAACCAGATTCTACTGAGAAGAACCGGCAAGACAAATGTTACAAATATGAAGATAACTAGCTGATGCCCGCGACTACGTCCGCGTGGATTGAGGTTTTTTTGTTCCCGCGGGAACTCCTTGATTTTCCGGGATAAAAAGTAGCCTATGTGCTATTCCAGACTATAATCTATCTTTGTGCTAAATTTCAGCCAGATCCGTTCAGCTGTTGGCGCGTGATTGAGTAACAAACATCCATACATCCATCCATCCAAACTTTCGCATTTATAATATTTATTTGATTTGATATTCAATACATTGCGTTTATATGTAACAAGTACTACACTGACTAGTGGGCTACTGGATGCGAAGTCGATTGCTTCCATACAACTTTGTCATTGAGAAAATCATCAATAGTAGGTATAATAACCTGGACTCAATAAATGCTGTTTAACAGTTTTATTTATGCAATTGCAAATCTAGGAAATCTTTAGAACCATGTTATAAAAGCTTAGCTAGATGGACTCCTTTATAATCGATGTCCAAATTAATGCTTGAATAGACCCAACCAAAAGTAGGACATGCGCACAACGAGTAAAATTATGTCTACCCATTATCTCTATTTGTCTACCGAAGCTAACATGGTTACTTGTCTCATTACATCAAAAGTAGAGATAAAAGTAATATTACTTATCCGTGGTATTTTTCTCTATAAACCATTACATGTCGACTATTTTTTCCTCGTAGTATATTCCAGATTTTGTGCATGTCAGGGTGAACGAAAAATTTGCCGGCAACGACAACATCTCTCTCTTTCGTCGCGAGATATCTCGCTGTGCGAATGCCAAGCCAGCAGGAATCGAACCCGTGAGAATTCACGCAGGTATACCCCCATTTTACCACTTGAAAAGCCTATATAACGCTGCGCTAGGGAGGTCACGTAAACAGGGCCACAGGAAAAAGCTAGTATCGGAAAAAGCTTTCATTCAAAGTAGGACACTCGGTCCCGTTCCACACCTACATTTACTCTTTGTAATTGGTCCGTTAATCGGTTTACTCGTGATTAAAAGAAGGTTAATTTTCGTTGACCGAAAAAAAACCTGCTATGCAAATAGGAGAGTTGGATAACATTTCACTCTGTTAAGTGTAAACATGCTTGTGTTAAAAATACCTATTCCATTTTATATCCTTACTAATATTATAAATGGGAAAGTGAGTTTGTTTGTATGTTTGTTCCGCTTTCACGCCGTAACTACTGAACCGATTGCTTTGAAATTTTGCAGACGTAAAGTTAGAAGTCCGGATTAAATAATAGGGTACTTTTTATCCTGGAAAATTAAAGAGTTCCCGCGGGAACTAAAACTCCTCAATCCACGCGGACGAAGTCGCGGGTATCAGCTAGTATTACTATATATGCAGCCCACGACGTCGTCCGCGTGGATTAAAGTTTTTGATTCCCGCGGGAACTCAATTTGCCGGTATTAAAAGTAACCTATGTCCTTCCCCGGGATACAAATTCCCTATACCAAATTTCAACAAAATCGGTTGAACAGATGGGCCGTGAAAGTCTAGCAGACAGACATACAGACACATTTTCGCATTTATAATATTTGTATGGATTACCTACGTTTATTTCACGCCTGAAGCTTAAATATTAATTTACAAGCGTTTCTTCTCAAAAGAGCAACCGCCGAGCAACTTCCTCGCTGGCTCTTCTCGGTATAGAGAGCATTCCGAAACAGTTGGAGTGGTTAAAAGCAGATACTTACACTAGCATAATATTAGTAAATCTAAAATCTCCGGGTTCGATTGCCGCCAGCAAGGGCTATTTGGGAATTTATATTTTTTTCTAAATTGGTGGATGATAGGTATACCTATAGTGATCGTGAGAGGTTTCAGCCGTGGCTAACTATTACCTAATCTCCCTGACGGTTAAGCCGCCAAGTGCCAAACGAAGTGATGCCACGTAGAAACCAATGGGTTAAATTAAGCTGCCCTATATACCCCTGCCCAGTTAGCCCACTTCCATCTTAGACTGGATCATTACCATCGCGTAGCCAGCAAAAGCACATTGTACGTTACTGTAGACCTATCTCTCGATGATCGATCTAAGAGTGGACAAACAACCGTAGCATAATTCTATTTTTTTTTATCCACTACAAGTTAGCCCTTGACTGCTTGACTATCTCACCTGATGGTACGTGATGATGCGGCACGTCTTTGCCGGTAGGGTGGTAACTAGCCACGGCCAAAGCCTCCCACCAGGCCAGACCAGGGAAAATAATTCAGAAAATATAAATTCCCAAATTGACCCTGCCGGGGATCGAACCCGGAACCTCCGCACGTTAAGACAACAGCGCTCAACACTGCGCCACGGAGGTCGTCGAAACTAATAGCATTTAAACCGTTTAGGTACCGTTTACCGTTGGCCCAGTACAGTTACTGGCGGAGATCGCAGGCGCATCGTAACAGGTTGTTTTGCTTCAATTCGAGATCTGTACCAGTAGGTTGTTTATCACTAGCAGATCTTCCGACCTCAAGAGCCTTTCGACCTAGTTAGGGTTGCGTATCCACCTAAAAGGTAGGAAAGTAACCCTTTTACGACTAACTAAGTATGCCTGTCTGGTCAAACATTGCATTTTTAAAATTCCACTACAAGTTAGCCCTTGATTGCGATCTCACCATATGGTAATAGATAGTGATGATGCAGTCTGATGATAGCAAACCTGTTAGGGGTAGGCAGTTAGATTAATACCATCAATCAATCAAATACTTATCAAATCAAATCAAATATCAAATATAAATATTATAAATGCGAAAGTTTGGATGGATGTCTGGATGGATGTATGGATGTATGGATGTTTGTTACTCAATCAAGCCCCAACGACTGAACGGATCTGGCTGAAATTTGGCATAGGGATAGATTATAGTCTGGAATAGCACATAGGCTACTTTTTATCCCGGAAAATTAAAGAGTTCCCGCGGGAACCAAAAAACCTCAAATGGATGTTTGTTACTCAATCACGCCAGAACGGCTGAACGGATCTGGATGAAATTTGGCACAGAGATAGATTTTAGTCTGGAATAGCACATAGGCTTTTTATCCCGGAAAATTGAAGAGTTCCCGCGGGAATCAATCAAATGTATCTGTTCAACTGATTTTGATAAAATTTGGTACAGGGATAGGTTGTATCCCGGGGAAGGACGAAGGCTACTTTTTATCCCGGAAAATTAAGGAGTTCCCGCGGGAACCAAAAACCTCAAACCACGCGGACGAAGTCGCGGGCATTCGCTAGTAAATATTATAAATGCGAAAGTTTGGATGGATGGATGTATGGATGTATGGATGTATGGATGTTTGTTACTCAATCACGCGCCAACAGCAGAACGGATCTGGCTGAAATTTGGCACAGAGATAGAATATAGTCTGGAATAGCACATAGGCTACTTTTTATCCCGGAAAATTAAGGAGTTCCCGCGGGAACCAAAAAATCTCAATCAACGCGAACGAAGTCGCGGGCATCAGCTAGTCAATCAAATAAATATTATAAATGCGAAAGTTTGGATGGATGTATGGATGTATGGATGTATGGATGTTTGTTACTCAATCACGCGCCAACAGCTGAACGGATCTGGCTGAAATTTGGCACAGAGATAGAATATAGTCTGGAATAGCACATAGGCTACTTTTTATCCCGGAAAATTAAGGAGTTCCCGCGGGAACCAAAAAACCTCAATCAACGCGAACGAAGTCGCGGGCATCAGCTAGTAGATAATAAGTTTCTACGCGGTATCGGAACGCAAAATCGCTTGGCGGTAAGACTTTGCAGGTAGAGTGGTTAACTATAGCCACAGCCAAAGCCTCCGAAAATTCAGAAATTATAAATTCCCAAATTGACCCTGCCAGGATTCGAACCCGGGACTAACAGCACTCACCACTGCGCCAGGTTGGTCGTCAAACAAAACAAGCCACAATACAAAAAACAACGAGTTTATTTCAAAACAAGATTAATTAGGTATACTTACTTTTTATTTAGCCTAGTAGGTATTTAGTTTAGGTATAGTACTTTTTATTTAGCCTAGTATTTAGTTAGACCTGCGCGCGACGACAATCATGCCTAGGCAATAATTATGAAGTTTAGTTCTGAGTACGCTTGCCTAGAAGGTGCCGAGAACCTCTTTTGCCTTGAAGGGACTTTAAGATGTGGCAGGAAACATACGCTTGAAGGGCATTCCATTCCTTAGCAGTTCGTATCAGAAACGTTTAATAAGTAAGTCGATTTCTAGATGTTTTCTGATAGAAGCGAAAACGGATGTGAAATCATGTATGCTAGGAGTGTAATAGTAACGTCAATAGGATCTAAGTCTGGGCCACTATGTCTGGGTCTCAGAATTCTGGGCCGAACTTAGCTTAACAACTTTAGTTCTTTGATTTGATCTCGATATCTCTGTTTTCTGGATATTATTAAGATTCTCGAACAAAGATGACTTAAGTTCTATAAATTATCCGTAAATATCGTAGCCGAAGATGTAGATACTTGGCTACCGGTTATGTATTTAGATAAGGAAATTATCTCTTTACATAGGTAAAAACCTACTTCCTACATACGAGTAAATTATGAATTTTCATTAGAAACTTACTGTATTAAACTTGCATGTAACGACGGAATTATTGGATTCGTGTTCCACAGAATTGCAATATGTTTACTTATCCATTAGGTACTTATTGACGATATAACTGAGAAGAGGCTAAGAAAAGCTCAAAGCACTGCAGTAAAAACGGTCCTGATCCATGAACATAATATAACGGCCTACATAACGTTGCATCAATTCCAGTTTAGCTCGACTGGGTGGTAAGGTAACATCGACGCCGTCTGTACCGCTATCTCGGCGAATAAATAAAAGATGCAGCCCGCTGTGGTTACAAAGTCGGTCCCGCTAGCGAAAGCTCAGTGTGGCTCTAACGGACAATCGCGATGGTCAACTACAAATGTGTGGTCGCTGTGCTTGCAGTATTGGTGGTTGGGGTCTTCGCTGCGCCCGCTCCTGACTGCACCGAAAGACATTACGACCAACGGCAGAACGGCACCGAAAACTATAGACTTAACATCGACGGGGTAGTCATAGCAGTTGCCCCAGCGGAGTCTCTCATCGACGCCGCTGCAGAATTCAGTGATCTATTCGACATTACTGATATTGATGACTTCTTAAAACCACCCAGTTCGTCGAGTTCATCTAGTTCAGGCTCAACTGCCAAGCCTGAAGCCAGCAGCGATTCAAAACCTGAGTCGGAAAAGCCCGCCGAAACGCCTCTAAGCGATGTTAGTCTCAACTCTGAAACAAAGCCGCAAAGAAAGGATGCGTCTGCAGGAAAACCGGGAAAGCAAGAGAAAATTCAAAGGTAATCTATATATTACTTACCTATCTACTTGTTCATAATATTATGTTAGAAGATCTGTGTAAACCACCGAGTATAAACACCGATAAAGAAGACCTTAGCTTACCTTTCAGATATGTAGTTTGGTCATTTATTTTAAGTATTTATAGTTAGCGCCCATTGACATAAGTATTATTAAGTCAATGTTAGCGCCAATCAAATATGCGTCTCTGAGCTGACTAACTGTCGAAGTCCACAATAATATTATTATGTTGCGACGCGTCTTGCGGTCAACTTCAGACGCGACTAAATTATTGGCGCCAGCTTTAAGTGGGAAAATGACACGACCGATTTAAGGCCGTGAAATTTCAAAGTTGTGTTTACTGTGTTAAAACAATTATCACTTCAAAAGTTTCGGTATTTACCTACTTACAGAGGGGTAATCGACACTTATCTATTATCTTAAAATTGAAATTGTTGTGTTGTTATTGACCATTCTTCTAGATAAAGATAAGATATCATTCGCAGCTTGCAAGTCCGTCACGTTCTGATATCGCATCAAAAACATACCTACAAAAGTAATATTTAAAGAATGATAACAATGCCCGTCCCACTTTATCGCCTATTGACGACATAAAAATCAATGTTAGAGACGTTTATTTGCATGGAAAAAATTAGTTCCTATGCTAAGCATCTCTACACGCATAATTGATCATTTCGTTGTTTTCTTTAGCCACATTTAGATTCAAAATGTCGTATTTTCTAAAGTATAAGTGGTAGGTAGCTCAAACCCAAATACACCTAAAGATTCGCTCAGGCAAGACCTTTTATTTGTCTAATATAACAATGTATGAAAACGTGTGCACGCCTTGAACGATGGGAATGTGTATCATTTTTGATACACACTGTATAAACATCCGTGTGCAAAATTGATAGGCTGGCGGTGAAGGTGTTAAGACTCTAGGTGGGATTATAAGTTTTTATATCTTCGTGCGTGCGTTACCTCTTAAGAGATGCAACTTGCAGTTCAGAAGCATAGGTACCTACTATTGACTTATATGTACTATTGACTTACCCAAATTTACAAAGTCCTCCTTGAACTTGAAATACAGTGTGATTTCTAAAAAAGCTTGGGTACCTTTAAAATACTTACGCATTCCTTTTTAGGGTTAAAAATACTTTATTAAACTTTATTTTTATCTTTTCAGACTGAAGAACCGCCTTGCGCATGTTTTGATACCTTTATTAAGAAAGACACGCAATCATTGAAGAAAATGTATACTGAGCTAAAACATTACCCTCTTTCTGGTGCTTTCGGGTAAATGGAGGCCATAAGCCGCGAGTGATACCTACGCAGAATGCATTTATTTATATTTATTTCTAGTTTTAATTATTTAGTTCTAAGTTGTAGGATTATGTGTGAATTGTTACGTTGAAAATAAATGATAATTTTTATTGAAAAATCCCTAAAAATATATGCTTTGTTTTATTTTTTATATATTTTTTTTAACCGAAAAAAGCTCTATTCTAACAAGTTTAACGCTGCAGACCGTAGAGTCGACTTTACTATGAATCTGCAGATAGATAAACAGATAGCTAATGCAAAGAGTCTATTTTTATTGAAGCTCAGGCTTTAATACCTACCTACTTACTACTACTTTAATAACTACCGAATTTCGGTCACGGTGGCCAATCTCCAGAGAGATTAGCCATCTGCGCGAGAGATATTATAGTGCACAAGAGTGTGCGCAAACACAGGTGCACTCTCTGTTCCTTTACTCTCATAGCCCAATGGGACGGAAAATCCGACACGACCGGAGAGAGATCAGGCGCAGGACCGACGGCTTAACGTGCTCTCCGAGGCACGGGTGAAACACCGCCAACTTCCTAACTCCGGGCCAGTACTGAGAATTTCTTGTCAGAAAAACGCAATATTTGTTGTGACCCGACCTGGGACTCGAACCCGGGACCTCGTCGGCCGCAGTCGAACATGTTAGCATGTTGGTGTTGGTGTAGTGGTTAGCCACTAGACCAACGAGGCAGTCAATACCTACTATACTAACTTTACGATAATTCAATTTTATCGAGTTAAGCTATGGCGTCGGACACAGGATGAAAAGCTCTAATTAAGTCTGGTAAAAGTACGAACCGTTCTGTGGCAAATAGGTACTTAATTGTTAATTTGGGACTTTTACTAGCATAATATACCTACTATTGGTTTTCCTAAGAGACTTACGGCCGGTTTTTGAATTGTGAAGTTCATGTTGAGTCTGTCTCAAAGACAATTAAGCAAATTTTTGTTTCTGAATTGATATTGGGCCGGTTCTGAATTAAGCATTCAAGCAAAAACTGCAAGTTCCAACTCTCAAACCTTACACAATATCAATTCAGAAACAAAAAAGAGAATGACCAAAACTGGGCCATTCTTGCATCTTAATGAAATTAACGGTAAAGCATTGGAAATATACTCAGGATTATATAATAAAAAAATCATTAAGATATTAACTGGGAGTTTGGAGTAATCTGACTTTTAAGTTTTGAGGTTAAGTTGGGTAATTGTTAGGTATTATTTAGCCATTTAGCTTATAATAATATATTTATCGACATGCAGAAAAAAAAAAGAGAATGACCAAAAGTGGGCCATTCTTGCGTCTTAATGAAATTAACGGTAAAGCATTGGAAATATACTCAGGATTATATATAAAAAAAAAATCCTTAAGATATTAACTGGGAGTTTGGAGTAATCTGACTTTTAAGTTTTGAGGTTAAGTTGGGTAGATAATTGTTAGGTATTATTTAGCCATTTAGCTTATAATAATATATTTATCGACATGCAGGTTTCCGAAATACGTTAGTAAATATTTATAATATTGATAATTATTTAATTTTTATCTTTAAAATGAAAATATTTTTTTGCGTATAAGTTAATTTAGTTTACTTTGTACCATCTAGATGGCACCACTAGTACTCTAGCTCGCGGTAAAGCTAGCGTAACGCCATCTAGGTGGCACAAAGCAAACTAAATTAACTCATGCAAACAATTGTTTTAAGAATAAAATAAAATAATAACGTATTTCGGAACCCTGCATGTTGATAAATATATCATTATTAGCTAAATGGCTAAATAATACCTAAAAATTGCCAAACTTAACCTCAAAACTTAAAAGTCAGATTACTCCAAACTCCCAGTTAATATCTTAATGATTTTTTTATTATAATTATAATCCTGAGTATATTTACAATGTTTTACCGTTAATTTCATAAAGACGCAAGAATGGCCCAAATCTCATACAAAAATGGTCAAGATCCTTTGCTTAATTTGTCCTTAAGTAGTCTTTGAGACAGACTCAACATGAAATTCTCAATTCAGAAACCGGCCGTTAAAGCTCTCGCCTATAATAATTACTGGGCTTCTGCACCCGAACTCGTGCGCGTTGAAGCGAGCGGAATGGACTGCCGACTGAGGAAGCAGAGTCAAAACGAGCTCACCTAGAAAAGCAACTGCCAAAACTCTTTGTTGGTGGAAGAACTTTTAGATGATGCCATCCGCTTCATCCGCGTTTATTAAGTTTTTTTGATTCCCGCGGGAACTCCTTAATTTTCCGGGATAAAAAGTAGCCTATTTCCTTCCCCGAGAAGCAACCTATCTCTAAACCAAAAATCAAAATTGGTTGAAAAGATGGGGCTTTAAATCGTAGCAGACAGACAGACAGACAAACTTTTGCATTTGTAACAGTTGGATTTTTTCTACACGAAAAACATGCGGTGATATCTTCTAGTGGTCAACTTCGATGTATTCGGGGGATTCGCGGTTTGAGTCTCGGGCATGCATGCACCTTTAACTTTTTTAGTTCATCAGCCCTAAGTAACGTTTTCGTTATATACTCGTACTTAGCATAAGATATACGAAAACGTCGTAATCTACCTACTTCTAAGCATGAGGAAAACATCACGAGGAAACTTGCATGCCTGAGAGATCTCTTCATGTTTTCAAAGATGTGTAAAGCCAATACGCATAGACAATAATATACTCGTATTATTTTTTTAATGTAGGTAACAATTATGTTACACTTAACAGATAACACACATGTACCTAACAGGTAACTTAAGTAACAATTGACCTAACAGTGTGGTGGGCGATGGCCGACGATGGGTTCAGATGATAATGATTAGGTATGTTATGACCTACTTTGACTAACATTCGAGGGATGATGAATGAAATCATTACTTACTAAAAATAATTTATGCTAAAGTCTGTTTATGTGTTTTGGTTGGTCCTTCAGCAACGCATCGACGTAGTTTTTAGGGTTCCGTACCCAAAGGGTAAAAACGGGACCCTATTACTAAGACTCCGCTGTCTGTCTGTCTGTCTGTCTCCAGGCTGTATCTCATAGACCGTGATAGCTAGAAAGCTGAAATTTTCACAAATGATGTATTTCCGTTGCCGCTATAACAACAAATACTAAAAATTAAAAAAATATATATATTAAGGGGGGTCCCCATACAATAAACGTGTTTTTTTCGTATTTTTTTGCTCAATATTAAAAACGGTAACAGGTAGACGGTTCAAATTTTCACAGAATATTAACTTGTATATTATACCTACCTTTTAAAATAAATAATTAAATATCAATAAAGTAAATATTAAAGGGGGGCTCCCATACAACAAACGTAATTTTATGATATTAACAGTAAACCTCTACAAACAAAGTTAGTTTTGTGGTTCATTAACAAAGGTAATTATACCTACTTCTTGAGTACGGAACCCTCGGTGCGCGAGTCCGACTCGCACTTGGCCGGTTTTATTTTAATTAATATTCTTAAAGACCTCAAGAGTGACGTACGCCACTTTTTATCCCGGAAAAGTTCCTATAAGATTTAAAAAAACCGGCCAAGTGCTAGTCGGACTCGCGCACCGAGGGTTCCGTACAAACCTGTAGTAAGTTTTAAATTAAATGTTTTTTTTAAATATTTGAGTTGATTGAATGAAAGGTAAATTGCGGTTTACGATTTATGACGTATTAAAAAAAAACTACTTACTAGATCTCGTTCAAACCAATTTTCGGTGGAAGTTTGCATGGTAATGTACAACATATATTTTTTTTAGTTTTATCATTCTCTTATTTTAGAAGTTACGGGGGGGGGGGACACACATTTTACCACTTTGGAAGTGTCTCTCGCGCAAACTATTCAGTTTAGAAAAAAATGATATTACAAACCTCAATATCATTTTTGAAGACCTATCCATAGATACTATGGATTAGATGAAAAAAAAATTTTTGAGTTTCAGTTCTAAGTATGGGGAACCCCCAAAATTTATTGTTTTTTTTCTATTTTTGTAAGAAAATCTTAATGCGGTTTACAGAATACATCTACTTACCAAGTTTCAACAGTATAGTTCTTATAGTTTCGGAAAAAAGTGGCTGTGACATACGGACGGACAGACAGACAGACAGACAGACAGACAGACAGACAGACAGACATGACGAATCTATAAGGGTTCCGTTTTTGCCAAATTTGGCTACGGAACCCTAAAAACTGAATCCAACTCTACACGGACTAAGGTGGAGGATCAATGTAATGGATCATAAACTTGTAAAAAATATTGGATATAGACAATCCTTACTGATTAAAAAGTAAGTAGCCTGTGGCATACCTATCTAGTACCTAACGAGGTAGATCTGTCACCGTAAGATTGCAAAAACCGTTAGATTGTAATCTAACTAACGAAATTGTAAACTGTCGACAGATTGTGAACCATTCTGAATTGTGAATGTTCTGAGTGTCAATTTTTGAAATATTCATTGTACCTATTTACGTTTTCTTGTCTCTTTCTTGTAGGTTAGGTTAGGATTCGACATAAATGATCAGGTAGTGCCCGGCCGCATGGGTTAATATACTTAACAGATTACAATCTACCGAAAAATAATGAGTTAAATTGTAATCTGTCGACAGTTTACAATATCGCTAGTTAGATTACAATCCAACGGCCTTTGCAATCTTACGGTGACATATACAACGTAATTTTTTATCGGTAAGTACTTAAGTATAGGTAGGTACGTACTTACCTAACACAACTCACACAAATCCGATTTTATAAATAGATTATGAAACTATACTTATTAGAAGCCATTGCAAATTGCAATAACGGTTAATTTACATTATAATTATCTAGCTAGAAACTGTACTTTATAATATGAAATTCTTCTTGTCACAACATCGATTGACGGCTAGTACCTATCGACACAAAGATGCTTATGTTAGCGTTTATGAATAATAAGAGCTCATTTGACTTTAAATTGAATCAAGAAATATAATATCATGACAAAAACGTCATTATACTAAATGTGTCTTCTATAAATAAGATCGCTTGGCGGTACTTGAGTCATTCTTTATCTGTTAGTGAAAGTGAATTAAGTGAAAGTGTAATTATTATTGTCACCAGTAATTGTGATTGGTGTTTCGGGTTAACTAAATCGCATTATATGTATTTAACACATGAAATAACCAAACGTGGAATTATACTATATGAAGCATCATCTGTGTGTATTATTTACACGAGTTTCCTGCCTTCGTGTAACAGCTCAGAAGTGTTAATGAACCTCGTCTTCGGCTAAAATTAAAGGTACGTGTGAATCGATTATTATTTTTATAGTAAATAGTATCTTAATTCAAATCAGATTCGAGTGTTAACCAAGCAATGGTATATATTGAGTTTAACAAAAATGTGATAGTTGTTTATAATACAACCTGCTCATAAAATGTTTTTGGAAGTAGCTAAAATTGTAAAAAAAATAGTAAAAATAGAAACTTTAAAATAGTATCCGAGTGTAAAAAAAAAAATATATGTTATAAAATATATATATGATTATGTTTCTAAATTTTTATACGCCTTGTAGTGGCAATTGCATAAAATAATTCTATTAGCAGCCTGCATACATTCGATTTAGTTTTTTTTAATGGGTTCACATGATTTTCGTTTCGAATAGCTACTTCGATTTTCGATACTTATGTATCATGATGTATCCCTTTTCTGTGTTGGTTTAAGTACCTATCAGGCAGTAGCTGTACCTTGCCATACCTAGTACTGAGTAGTGCCAACATATCAAAAGTAGTAAATTGTTTTGTTTCGTGAAATTTTAAAAGAAAGCATGAACGAAAAGAATTTCAAACACAAACATAAAAAAATACATTTTTGGAGCAACCTCTATAGTAAATAGTAATCACGCATAAACTGCAATCTGAAACGGGTTTCGCTGGCAGCAACGCGATGTTGATAAGCGCAAAGCTAAAATTTTTGTAGATTACCCACTTAATTTTTAAGTTAGACGCATGTTTATTTCTTTAGTTATAATAATTATGTCTTTCCTATATATTAACACGGTGCAAAGTAAAGCTGACGGTGTCACTGTTTGTAACACAATTTCATATCAATTTATAATTAAAAAAAAAAAAAAAAAATTCAAAGATAATATTATGTAGATGTCATTATTAGTAAGCTGAAAAATAATCCACACACATTTTACATTAATTTATTATTTCCCAAGTTTACTACCGATGAAATATTTTCGTGTATTTCTTCTGCACGATTCATAGTAGTGCCGAGTCGAAAATTAACGTGTTTCTGTTTTTTTTTTCCATGTGGATATCAATTACTTCAATGAGTGCCTGCGGTGTGGGCAGGGTGTGATGATGGTGCTCTGACGCTGTGAACTTGATGGCGTGAATGCTGACATGGAGGCGCGTCAGGGTGTGATGATGGTGCTCTGACGCTGCGAACTTGATGACGTGAATGCTGATATGGAGGCGCGTGTGTACTTGCGGTGTCGGAGGCCACAAAGCTGCGATGGGCGAGTGCTGGCCTGTGGATGACATGGAGGCGCGTGTATACTTGCGGTGCCGGAGGCCACATTGCTGCGATGGGCGAGTGCTGGACTGTGGATGACATGGAGGCGCGTGTATACTTGCGGTGTCGGAGGCCACATTGCTGCGATGGGCGAGTGCTGGACTGTGGATGACATGGAGGCGCGTGTATACTTGCGGTGTTGGAGGCCACATTGCCTGCGATGGGAAAATACTGGACTACGAATATGGTGAAATCATTCATTAATTTATCTATTTAATTATGGGTTGATATAGAATCATGTACTTATTGCTCGGTCGAATAAGAATTTTTTTAATGGAATAAGGGCCGGTTGATTCAAATCAATAGCTGTTATCGTAGCTTACGTTGACTTTTGTTAATTTTCTAGTGTTGCTTCATGGTAAAAATAATGATCGACGCCTTCTTTGACTAACGCTTGTGGGCGCCATATTGGGAGGTTACGATCCGTCAAAATGTGTTGATGCAAGCCAACCTAAGCTGTAAATTTAAAAAAATCGTTAGGACTGATTTTTAACAACTTCATGATTGGTTTTGAAATAGAATTTTGAAAACGAAAATAATGATTCCATCTTCTTTTTATTGAATTATCTAGTATTTACGTTGTCTGTGTAATAGATGATGAAGAGATTAATTAATATTTGTCTTAGCTTTTGTTATCTAAAGAGAAAGAAATCAATTCCATTGAAAAAAACTTTTTTTTTCGTATTTTCTGAGGAATAACGTGATTTTATAACATGCTTTTGTAGGTAAATTTTATGTTTGATTATATTACGAAATTGATCGATCGAATTGAATGATGATTTAATACTGATGTCGACAATGTTGTGAATATAATGGACAATATCAAGGTTGAAATGAATAACTGGCTGTTAGTTGACAAAGTTATTTTAGTCGCCACCGAGTTTCTTACTGGTTTCTTGTCGCTAGATCGTGAACGAAGGTGGTTATGCAACTGGTATTGTGAAAGATATATATGATTTTAGTGTTGTGAATGAAGGTGGTCACTCAATTGATAATGAGAGAGATATGTATGATATTAGTTGTGATGGACGAAGGTAGTCCACAAATGTTATTGTGAAAGTATGATTTTAGTTGTTGTGACCGACATTGTGAAAGTTAGAGTTAAGTATTAGGATTACTGATTGTAAACGTGAAGTCTTCACTCGTTTGTTGTAATCTCAGTTCAATAATGTGAAGGTTACCTGGCTGCTTCACAAATATCCGATTGCATAGTATTCCTTTTATGATCAAAAAACCCAATAGACTAGTTTATCTAAACTATTATAAAAAGGTATATTTGCTTAAAAAAAAGAAACTATAATTTTTCACTGGAAAATCAATTTTATGTGGGCTATTCGTTTAACATTCTTTTAAATATATTGTAGTTACAATTTGGTATTCTGACTGACTGTTCTAACAATACACAGCTGGACGAATCGGGCTGAAATTTAAAGATAGCTATTATGACGTGGACATCTGTAGATAGCTAGGAAAGGATTTTAGAAAGTACAAACCCTAATAGGGGATAACCGGATGCCCATAAAGATCGAAGGCAAGGTATAGAAAACGGCAGTCTGACCTGCAGTGCTTGTACGGCACAGAGTGCTGGGCAACCAAAAAGACTCGCGAATAGAAATTGCGTGTTAACGAAATGAAGATGCTTAGATGGGTGCCCAATGAAACTAGACTCGATAAAGTGCGGAATGGGCAGATCAGAAGAAGTTTTAAGGTCGCCCCAATAACGGACAAAATGGTAGAGGGTCGTTTACGTTAGTACACATTATGCGGCGAGAAGAGGATCATGGTGTGTGGAGAGTATTGGCAGAACGCGAGGCGGAGAGGTTACCCTGCAGCCACGTGGTGGACAACTGTAACCTGATATGGAGCGCGAAGCAGTTTCAGCAGCAGACAACCCAAGACAGAATATATTGGCGCAAGCAAATGAGAAGAACTGACTCCAAATAATGGAAAAAGTCTAGAAGAAAGAGAAAGAGAATCCACTTAGCGTGGATAAGATAGGGGTTTGAAAAAGGAAATTTTAACTCAAGCTGCAGAATTATTACTTTTTGCTACGGAACCTAATTTCTGATATTATTAACTAAGCAACGGGAAAATGAGTTTTTTTTTGCAACAATCACTAAATATTTCAAAGAAAGCGTCAAGTAAAGAACAACAAACTACTTGTCCTACTGATATAATATATCGCCATCAAATTTACAAACTCAGCCACAGTGTTTACAACTCACCAATATTTCACGTTTTAAAGCTTCATCATAATACCTATAATGTTCCTCATTTAAAGGAAGAGCACCATTCGAATTTATGCAGTTAAATCGATTTTTTAAAGTTATATATGTATTAAAATCTTAGGTTAGGATTCAACATAAATATTCAAAAGTAGTTATGCTATTTTGGGCTAATATACCTTCATTCCATTTATTATATTGCTTTCATGTACAATGTTCATAATACAATCACAGAGACATGAGGCCCCGTTAGGGTATTGCAATATCGAATATTTTAAACAATCAATTAAACTTATTTAATATAAATGTCAACTTAATTTATAAAAATTTCAAATCAAGAATTAATTCAATAAATTTATAGGTACATAATATTAGACTTTCACCCTTAACATAAAACTTAATTAACATACTAAGAAACTGTAACGGTTTTGGTAAATTGAATTTAAACATGGCATGTCATGGCGCTTAGTATAATATGATATTTTTAAAAGTCATTTTAATCGTATTTAAAAGTCATATTATGTCCATGGAACTAATTCTATTACGTCTATGAGTATATTCTATTACGAGTAATTGAGCAAATAGTCAAATAACCAGTTAAATAATAAGTCAAATAATAAGTCAAATAATCATACAATAAAATAATAAATAATATATATTTTTTTTTAAATTTACGATTAAATTACATTACATTCGATAAAAATAGCACTAACTTACTCATTAAATATTACTAAAAACATTTAAAAAATGTTAAATGTCACCGAAAAAAATTTCGAAGAAATATAGCGGATACGATAGTATTTTTCAGACTTACTTTGATAGTGTCTGACTTAGTGATTTGGAGGACGGCGGCGTGAGTTTTTGAAGGCGAGTAGTGCTATTGAGAGTGGAGGTTTGTTTAATTAGCACCCGTTTGAAATTCGTAACAACGCGGTTTCGGCGACGCGAATCCACAAGTTTACTCCCGACCAAAAAGTGCTCAACGCGGCTGAAGAAGATTTCACTTCAAAAAAATAAAACGAAGCGAAGGAGAACGTATTATGTTTATACGTAAGCGGATCGGTAAATTAGCCTTAGAGATAGCTTCTAAGTTTTGTGATGATTAGAGTTAAATAGAAATAAGTTTTGTGAAAGTTAGATTTAAAGAGAAAAGCTTTATGACGATTGAGTGATTTGAGTCCTGAGATGACTCCTAAGTTTTGTGATGATTAGAGTTAAATAGAAATAAGTTTTGTGAAAGTTAGATTTAAAGAGAAAAGCTTTATGACGATTGAGTGATTTGAGTCTTGAGATGACTCCTAAGTTTTGTGATGATTAGAGTTAAATAGAAATAAGTTTTGTGAAAGTTAGATTTAAAGAGAAAAGCTTTATGACGATTGAGTGATTTGAGTCCTGAGATGACTCCTAAGTTTTGTGATGATTAGAGTTAAATAGAAATAAGTTTTGTGAAAGTTAGATTTAAAGAGAAAAGTTTTATGACGATTGAGTGATTTGAGTGTTGAGATGACTCCTAAGTTTTGTGATGTCTAGAGTTAAATAGAAATAAGTTTTGTGATAGTTAGAGTTAAACAGTAAAGTTTTATGACGATTGAGTGATTTGAGTCTTAAAATGACTCTTAAGTTTTGTGGTCTTTGTGATGATTGAGTGATTCGAGTCTTATAGATGACCCGAAGTTTTATGATGGTTAGAGTTGATGAGAAAAGTTTTGTGATTTTAGAGTTTTCGTGATCTTGGAGTCCAGTCTAAGGTGTATCCTTAAGTCTTCGAAATTTTGGAGTAAAGTTTTGAAGATAAGCAATATGTGTGATGAGCAGCTGATCTTGCAGTGTCTTGAGATTTTGAAATTAAGTTTTGTAGATAAGCAGTATGCGTGATGAGCAGCTGATCTTGCAGTGTCTTGAGATTTTGGAGATAAGTTTGGGGGATAATCAGTATGAGTGATGAGCAAATTAGCTTAAAGGTATTTCTGATTTTATGTTATGTGCTTAGAAAGCTTTGAGAAAGCTTGGAAAATAATTATGTAATTTGAGAAAAATCATAATTATTTATACCATCAGTGCAAAATATCAATAGTGAAACTAAAATTATGATGACGAATTTTAATTAAAAAAAATTGTTCTTAGTCACTTATTGTTGAGTGATGAAATCAAACTAAATTACAATAGATTTTTGGATCGAAATTATGCATACTATAATTAATAAAAAACACTTCGATTTCCAAAAAAATAATGAAGATGTCATGTCAATAGCAATTGGAGGACCAATTAAATGATCAGATGGCCGGAACAAATTATCATTTACCGATAAAATAACTATTTTTTTTTCCATTCTGCAGAGTTTCTTGCCGGTTCTTCTCTGTAGAGTATAGGTTCCGAACCGGTGGTAGATTCACGCGAGGACTCGTCTAAACAGGACGGCCGAGCTGTTAGCGTTTATGAATAATAAGAGCTCATTTGACTTTAAATTGAATCAAGAAATATAATATCATGACAAAAACGTCATTATACTAAATGTGTCTTCTATAAATAAGATCGCTTGGCGGTACTTGAGTCATTCTTTATCTGTTAGTGAAAGTGAATTAAGTGAAAGTGTAATTATTATTGTCACCAGTAATTGTGATTGGTGTTTCGGGTTAACTAAATCGCATTATATGTATTTAACACATGAAATAACCAAACGTGGAATTATACTATATGAAGCATCATCTGTGTGTATTATTTACACGAGTTTCCTGCCTTCGTGTAACACTTAGCTGAACGTATATATACAATATACATAGGTATAGGTAAAACATGTGAGTAACGGCTAGGGTTGCCAACATTTCTTCAGCGAAATATAGTATTTTTCAGACTAAGCTATAAAAAATATAGTAGGTACGAAAAAAAAAAGTATTTTATACGATATATGTAGAGACGAAGTAGACTTATTTTTTTTATTAAAACTATATTTATGTGCACTTCTTGCATTTTTTAACAATTTTTTGTCTAAAAACAAGTGTCCTTTCTTCTTTATCACATTCAATTTAAAATTAATGTAAATCAAAAGCTCGTTTTTTAAAATATAGTGTTTTTGCGTACTATGTACTTCTTCAACATTATATAGTACGCAGGCCCAAAATACAGTAAGTACAATACTATTGTAAAGGCGTAAATTGGAACGCAACCATAGTGCACAGTCACTGTCAGTGTCACAAAGTGAATTCTTATATGTCAGTTTAAAATGTCACAATTAATTGTTAATCGAAAAATATAACGGTCGTTTTATAGCAGTAAAACCGAGTATCTTTTAGCCGCCTTTATGCGCATCCAACAAAGCGCTATTAAATAACGAAGATCCAAAACGCCTGCAACATACGATCAACGAGACGCAACAAAGTGCTGTGGGCACATAGCTGTTCCTTTCGAGCCGGACGACGTGGATCGCCAATCACCAGCCAACCACTCCCATCCTAGTCTTTTCCTAAGGTATTTCAACGCGTTAAACGTGAGTACTTCACCCTTTTCTCTTGTTGTCTAGCCTTTCCTCTACAAAACGCATAAAATCTTGCAATTTACTCCACCTTTTACAGGCTATCGAGATGAGTACAAATGAGTTGAAACCTAGGTCTAAATCGCCTTACAGAATAGCATTAACCGATGACGAGAGTACTAATCAGTTAATACGCGAATTAGTCAAAAAACGCGCCATAGTTAAGAGTAGGTTAACAAGATTTTCCACATATATTAATGGAATCAAATGTGATGATTTGCCTAGTCAAACTCAACTCGATTTAAAGCTGCGTATACAAGGTGCAATGAGCCTGTATACTGAGTTCAATGAGCTTCAATCAAAGATTGAAGAATCAGTGTTGGAAGTAGATTTAGAAGAACAATTAAATCAACGCGATGCATTTGAAAATAGTTACTATAGTACATTGGCTTGTGCTGAGCGTATGATAAAGAAGGAAGGCACTAGTGCATGCTCTAAGCGCTGTCATAGTCACAATGACACAATAAAGTTACCTACTATCTCAGTTCCTACCTTTGACGGATCATGTGACCACTGGTTAGAGTTTAGGGATACCTTTCAATCGTTGGTTCATGAGTCTACTCAGATAAGCAGTATTCAAAAGTTTCACTACTTAAAATCATCCTTAAAGGGTAGTGCAGCACTAGTTATAGATTCAGTGGAGTTCTCGGCTGATAATTACTCGGTAGCATGGGAGTTATTATTAAATCGATTTAATAATAATAAATTGTTAATTCATAGTCACATTAAGGCATTGTTTACACTTCAGGCATTGACCAAGGAAGCACCAGATTTATTAAGAAATTTAATAGACACTTACTTAAAGAACCTACGCGCATTAAAAATATTAGGCGAACCAGTTGATAGCTGGGATACCATATTAATTTATATAATTGTTTCCAAGCTTGATAAAACAACAGAGCGAGCATGGGAACAACACCGGAATACAATATTAAATAAATCTGATGATTCCAAGTCCCGCCTGAAAGTTGATGTACTACTAACTTTCCTAAAAGATAGGGCAGACATGTTAGACACTTTGCAGGCAAATAGTACTAAATCAAATGATATTAAGAAGCATCATGCAAGCACAAATTCAAAGGTACACTGCAATGTTTCTAGCACCAAGAGCAAGCCGTACACATCACAGAGGGCATGTTTACTATGTAAATCAAATCATTCACTATATGCGTGCAGCAAATTTCTAGGTCTAGATTTAAAAGCAAAACTAAAATTTGTGAGGGATAATAAATTATGTGAAAATTGTTTACGGCCTGGTGGGCATACAGCAGCCGACTGTAGATTTGGTCCATGTAGGAAGTGTGAAAATGTTAAACATAATTCCTTAATCTGTGATAAGGCTACTGACACACAGAGCCAAGTCCCGTCTCAAGCACTACCTAGCGATGACAAACGGCCTTCACTAGTTACACTAGCATCCCTCAGTGACTCTGCTGCACCTCAGCTGCATGGTGAACAATTGCACACAGATATATTATGCGCTCAATATCCTTGTGTGCAAAGAGTCCTCTTATCGACTGCGTTAGTTGAAGTACGTGATAAATTTAATAATTACCATTTAGCTCGCACTCTTTTAGATTCTGGCAGTGAACGTTGCCTTATTAAAAAATCTTTATGCGATATTCTAAATATACCAGTGATACAGTCCACTCAAGAAATTCGTGGAGTTGGAAATTCGGTGACACAGGCCACACTCATCTGTGATATTGAAATTAAGTCACGCACCAGCTCCTATACTACACACTTACAATGTATTGTTCTACCAAACATTACATCTACTTTTCCTGCGATACCTAAACATGATGCGCAATTTAAAATTCCTAGCAACTTACAGTTAGCGGATCCTGATTTCTATGTAGGTCAAAGTATAGACATACTGATAGGGGCTGATAAGTTCTGGGATTTACTGAGCCAAGGTAAAATGCGTTTACCTGCTGGTCCTTTCTTGCAAAACACTAGACTTGGCTGGATTATTTCAGGTCCCTTAAATATTAATGCGCGCAGTAAGGGCCATGTCCAGTGCAATTTCTCTCAAGCGGTTAACGATCAATTGCGTCTGTTTTGGGAGATTGAGGAACTACCTAAGCCATGTGATACGCGCACAGAAGAGGAGAAAGCGTGCGAAGATCATTTCATCAAAACTACCACGCGCAATAGTGACGGAAGATTTTGCGTAAATATTCCCCTCAAATTATCACCACATGAGTTAGGTGAGACGCATCCTCAAGCCGTTAACAGATTCATGTCGTTAGAAAAGCGGTTACAACGCGTACCAGAGTACAAAAAAATGTACAGTGATTTCATACACGAGTATGAAAATCTAGGTCACATGACTCGAATAACTACATATGGAACACCACATTGTTTTATGCCTCACCATGGGGTATTCCGAGAGCATAGTACCACAACGAAACTGCGTGTTGTTTTTGACGCAAGCTTTCCGTCATCCACGTCAGTCTCGTATAACAGTCTCCAACGTGTAGGCCCTGCCATACAAGGCGATCTATTAGCAATTTTATTGCGTTTGCGGCAGCACAGATACGTTGCTTGTGCTGACGTAGAAAAAATGTACCGTCAAGTAATGGTGTCAGAGGACCAGCGAGATCTACAACTAATCGTATGGCGTGATGATCCCGCGGAGCCTTTAAGTGTTTACAGGCTCAATACTGTCGTGTACGGAACCGCGTCCGCGCCCTTTCTCGCCGTAAGGTGCCTAAAAGAATTAGGGTATACCAGCTCGGATCCCGACGTAAAGAGGGTTATCACGGAAGACTTCTTTGTCGACGATATGATTACCGGCCTAGACGACAAAGACAAGTTAACGGAATTATGCGAAAAGATCTACAAGGTTTTGCAATCGGGATGCTTCCCTTTGCGAAAATGGATATTTAATTACGAATGCGATCAGTCTATTTTCAACGGCATTAAACAATTAAATTTAGATGGGAAAAGTGAATGTAAGACATTGGGGATAGGATGGAATAGCTCCACCGATGAATTTAATTATAACACACAGTTCAAAAATGATACGCAAATATCTAAACGCACGATACTGTCACATGTATCGCAGATATTCGATCCGCTGGGTTTATTAAGCCCTGCAATCATAATCGCGAAGATACTATTGCAGAAATTATGGTTAACAAAAACCGATTGGGACGACGCGCTACCGAATGACGTCATCGAGACGTGGAACCGGTTTGCGTCAAGTTTATCCGCATTAAATAACATAGTCGTTCCGCGACACGCTATCGGGCTAGAACCTGCGTCCATCGAGTTGCACATATTTACGGACGCATCGCAAGTAGCCTATGGCGCATGCGCATACATTCGCACTGTAACAAAAAACAAAACCACTTGCAATAGGTTATTATGTGCAAAGGCAAAGGTCGCGCCGGTGAAGCCTCTCACGATACCCAGGCTCGAATTAAGCGGAGCTGTTTTGGGTGCGCGGCTTTATAAGAAAATAAATGAATCACTTCACTGTCATTTTAATAGTGTAACATTCTGGACTGACTCAACTATAGTTCTGGGGTGGCTACGAACTGCTCCGAACTTACTAAAAACGTTCGTTCAAAATCGGGTAGTTGAGATTCACGACTTAACGGGTGAGCTTCCGTGGCGGCATGTCAGTGGCAAAGAAAATCCAGCTGACATGGCATCACGCGGAGTTCTACTGAACGACCACTTCCACTCTATGGTGGGAAGGACCCTCGTTCCTACGCGATCCTAATTTCGATCACTCATGCGTTACACCCAAACAAGATCAAGCTGCGGTACCCGAAGAGCTGCCCGAAGTAAAATCTAGTTCAGTATTAGTTTGCACTGAAGAACGAGAGTTATTCCCATTTTCACGATTTTCTCAATTCAATCGAATGAGACGCACCTTCGCATACGTACTGCGGTTTATACATAACTCGCGCAATTATAAAATTAATCGGCGGACCGGTGCTCTCAGCTTGGATGAATTGAGGGGAGCGGAGTTGGGCTTAGCAAAGTTATCGCAATTAGAGTCATATAGTGAAGAACATAAATTAATTAATAAAAATACGACGCATAATTTAAAATCATCTTTATTGAAACTCAATTTATTTATCGATAAAAATTCGGACCTCATACGTGTAGGTGGTCGTATTGTAAATTCAGAGGAATTCGATTATAACAAACTGCATCCAATTCTACTCTGCTCAAACCATCGATTTACAAAATTGTTGCTACGTCACGTGCACGTGCGTATGCTCCACGCAGCACCTCAAGCACTATTGTATGAAGTGCGACAGCAGTGGTGGCCTGTAGGCGGAAGAAACCTTGCACGTCAGGTTGTTCATGAGTGTATCTTATGTAAACGATTGAAAGGTAACACGTTGCATCCTCTTATGGGTAACCTACCAAAGGAACGAGTCACTCCAACATACCCTTTTCTTTATTGTGGAGTTGACTACGCAGGGCCAGTGCTTACGTTGAACCGGAAAGGTAAAGGTGCTAGAACTGCAAAATCATACATTTGTTTATTTATCTGCTTTGTTACTCGCGCAGTGCACTTGGAGCTTGTCAGTGACCTCACTTCTGAGTCATACATTCTGGCACTTAAACGTTTTATCGCTAGGCGCGCTAAACCGTCAGAAATTTCCTCTGACAACGGAAAAAATTTCGTCGGAACAATGAACGAGTTTGGAAAATTCTTAACGAGATGTTCCGCTGACATCTCTGAATATGCGGTTAATCAAAGCATTAAATTCAAGTTCATACCCGCTTATAGTCCTCATTTCGGTGGCCTGTGGGAGGCTGGGGTGAAATCCTCCAAATTCCACTTACTCCGCGTCATAGGAAACGCTCACCTAACTTTCGAAGAACTTACCACAGTTCTCACACAAGTCGAATCAATTCTCAATTCCCGTCCTCTTTCACCTATGTCGTCCCATCCTCAAGACTTATTACCCATTAGTCCTGCCCATTTCCTGGTTGGCCGACCCTTGACAGCGCCAGTCTACGAGGACATGCGGAATCACACCGGCTCATACCTCAGTCGCTACCAACGAGTCGAACAGATGCGCCATCACTTCTGGGAGAGATGGTCAAAGGAGTACATCTCTGAACTCCAAACGAGATGCAAATGGATGAGCGGCGTCGACACACTGCAACCAGGCATGATGGTCGTTATCAAAGACGACAATCTTCCTCCACTAAAATGGCATCTTGGACGCATCATCAATGCCGTCCCAGGCAAGGATGGCATCTCACGTGTAGCAGACATTCGCACGGCAACGGGCGTGGTCAGACGCTCATTTCCGAAGATTTGTCCACTGTTTTGTGAAGAGGAGGTGAAGAAGACTTCTTTGGAACCTGGCGATTCCAAGGCCGGGGGCATGTAAAGGCGTAAATTGGAACGCAACCATAGTGCACAGTCACTGTCAGTGTCACAAAGTGAATTCTTATATGTCAGTTTAAAATGTCACAATTAATTGTTAATCGAAAAATATAACGGTCGTTTTATAGCAGTAAAACCGAGTATCTTTTAGCCGCCTTTATGCGCATCCAACAAAGTGCTATTAAATAACGAAGATCCAAAACGCCTGCAACATACGATCAACGAGACGCAACAAAGTGCTGTGGGCACAACTATAATCAATGAATTTTATAATATATTATAGTACAGTTGGCAACCCTAGTAACGGCACTAAATAATATGAGGCTGAGATAACTGCTCTGAGTTTAATAATTTGTCTATCGATAAATTTATTACCTACCTACTATTTACTTTCTAAAATTAAAAAAGTAGGTCTTAATCTTAACTGGTAGGTACTTAACTACTTAAAGGCTTTTGCCTTTTTAAAGGCACTGCTTTAGATGCAACTTTTTATGGTTTACACGAGACGAGATGGTTGATTGGTATCAAGTCAGTAGTCAGGTTTAATTCTTTTATGGTGTAGGATCTTGATAAACTATACATACTTAGTAGGTATGGGCCTTGTAGAGGCTGATGAAATAAATTATGAGTTTTGCTACATCAACATAAGTTAATCTGAATGAGTAAGTAGGTAAGTGAGAAAATTACTCAGGCAAGTAGGTATAGCAATAGTTGAGCAGGCAAGCCACCTCCAACTTAGGTGCTTTGGGTGTAATTGTTTAGTAGATGCTCAAGTCAGCGGAGTCAGTACCTACTTAGCATTAGCTGGTATGGTATGCGTATGTATAGATTAAATGTGCGCATCCGTTTGTAGGAAACTCGGTTATCGTAACCGATAACCTACGGTTCAGTTAGAGCCCAGAGGTGACCAACGCTCTGTCTCTATGACATCACGATTCACGATACGATATCCTGTTAAAAAATTAAAAAAAAACGCATAAAGTGATAAACTCACTCACGCGCAGTACATCATAGGTATCTACTTATTATTAATTGGATCTAAATAATATGAACTCACTTTTAGTAAAATTACGGCCGGTTTCTGAATTGAGAATTTCATGTTGAGTCTGTCTCAAAGACCGTACTTATGGATTAATTAAGCAAATTTTTGTTTTGCCCATTTATTTTCTGTTTTTCATTTGTTTTCTTATGATTTGTTAACCTGGAGGTGGGCGTTAACAGCTGCAATAAAGTTTTCAACCGACTTCAAAAAAAGGAGGAGGTTCTCAATTCGACTGTATTTTTTTTAATTTTTTATGTTTGTTACCTCAGAACTTTTGACTGGGTGGACCGATTTGGATGATTCTTTTTTTATTTGAAAGGGTATACTTCCCATGTGGTCCCATATAAATTTTATCGAAATCGGTCGAGCGATTTTGGCGCGGGAGTTTGAAGTCGGTTGTTTAAAAAGAATTTTCTATATTATTTGTATATATTTGTATATAATATTATATAGCTCTATATATATTTGTTCCGTTTGCCGTGGAGACCCTGGGGCCATGAAGTCTTAGTGCCAAAAACTTTTTACGAGATATTTCACCGCGGTTAATTGCCTCATCTGGTGACAGAAGGGCTGGCTCATTTTTTGCGCAAAGGATCAGCCTGGCTGTCCAGCGCGGAAATGCAGCCAGCATTCTTGCCACCATTCCACGCGGGCATAATTTTGGTATATAGTAATTAGGTTAGGCTAGCTAGCATTAAGTTCTATTGTATTATTTTCAATAAAAAATAAATAAAATTATGTATCAAATATTATGTCGTCCGTCCACCTTGTGCCGATGCCACCGATACTTCCCAATGCGTCGCCATTCTAGCATTTTGGGACCCCCAACGTCTATGAATCGATTTTCCGAACTATTACATAGTTATGTGCTGTTCGCAACACGTCGAGCCATTAATAAAGTTAATTAATATAATTCATGTAATTTCCACGACTACTTATACCGTGGCCCCAGAAGTGCGATTGTCTAACTTATGTTCATGGATGGATATTAATTCGCAAAAAATAGTAGTCAGATGATTCTAGATTCTCAAAACTTTAATGAGACTGGCGCGTTGTGAGATTATAAACGGAAATCAAATTAAAAAATATGAAAGCTTATTTGCAAAAAGCGGTATTTTACTGTGTCAATC
Source organism: Erebia epiphron (assembly GCA_963932025.1). Classification (NCBI taxonomy): domain Eukaryota; kingdom Metazoa; phylum Arthropoda; class Insecta; order Lepidoptera; family Nymphalidae; genus Erebia; species Erebia epiphron. The sequence continues at coordinate 39,268,097 of OZ009948.1, read as the reverse complement.
GTGAAAGTTTTAAAGAATAGCCTGCGATCTCGATATAGACCAGTTTTTGGGTTTGTTTAGGTCTTGAGATCTTAACGTTTAAACTGGTACTGGCAACAAAATGTATCATATAGATACATTTTGACTTTGTACCTAAATAAGATGCCTGAGATCGTCCGATCGTCCGTCGATCCGATTTACCTAATAAAATTGGGTCATCAGTCATCAGTTCAAGGACATTATGATTAATGTTATTAAATAATAGTAACTAATTAATTGATTAATAAGTAGTAATAAATATGTCAATAATTTCATTTTTATAAATTTAAGATATTTGTACACCACACTGTGGTAGAATAGGAGCACTTGTAATACTCATTCCACCTCATGTACTCTATTCACAAATAAATAAATTGATTGATTGATTGAATAAATCCCTATACACACAACAACAAAACAGTAAAATAACTAAAGGTCGTGGAGCAAAGGTAGTAACAGGTAAATTACTAATTAACAACGCATGCATAGGTGACACATGCAGGCAATACCGGCTTACAATAACATAAATATTATTGCGGCTCTACATTCTGAGGTCTTGCGGTCAGCAATCGCCAATCAGTAGCCAACATTGTGGCAAAGTATCACGCGTGCCATACAGGGCCGGCGGCCATACATAAAACGGCCCAAGCTTACAAGGCCGCCGCTGGTCTAGAGGGGGCCAAAAAATAAGGTCTTGCTACGCGCGTCTATTATTGTCTCTGTGTTTATGCTTCGTTGGTGTTGACAGGTTCGATTCCCGGGGCCAAATAGAAAAGTATTGAGTTTTCTATCAAGAAAGATCTGTACTATTACGGAGTAAGGAGCTTGGTGGTGTTTCACCTCCCTGCCTCGTGTCCAGTCTTTATACAATAGGGCTATGAGATAAGGATATAGATCATAGGTATATAAGAGTGCACCTGTGTTAGCGCACGCAAGTTTGTGCACCAGAATACTCGTACCTCACACGAAGAGCGGTGGATGGAGCCGAAATTTGGACGGGATAGATAGGTGAATGAATCCAGATCGGCTGAATATTTTTTTTCTATTCATTAGGGGCCTACGTAAGAATTTCCGGGCCACAAGAAGTTCTGCCGCCGGCCCTGGTGCCGTATGTTAAATTAAGAGCGCGATCGTGTCGTTTAAACCGTTACAGTGCTCTCGATTTATCCGGCGACTGGTTCGCGGGTGCTTGGTAAAAGCCGAGCGAGAGAAGATCGCGCACAGTCACAGAGCACGGAGTGTTACCGACGCACGCACCATGCTCCTCATCCTCGCATGCATGCTGTCTGCGGTCGCTGCCGCGCCGTCCTACGACCAGCGACAAGACGGGAAATACAACATACAAGCTGATGTCTCGAACATAGTATTCGTCGTTGCATTACCAAAGAAATTACCTGTCGGCAGTCTGCTCAGTGCTCTTTTCAAGAATTCAAAGAGTGGTGACGAGTCGATCGCACAGGACAGAGCTGATGTGTCCAGTTCGTTGGCGTTTGTGGAGCCTAACACTCCGTATAGAGTTATCATCGGTTCGGATGGCGAGAGAGTAGTGGAAGCTGACGGTGATGATGCGGTCGTCATCGCTGGCCGCCGGCGCTTGGAGGCTGAACCTCAAGAGGAAATGAAGCTGATTGGAGCGACAGAACAGTGTGGGCCTGACAGAAGACGAGACCCGGTCACCCTTACGTGCAAATCTATCAACGAACTTCGCATCGCAAAACCAGATAACACACCTGAAGTGGTCCCAGTTCCAACGTAATACTTTCTGACGGTTTCGATCTTCTGACTGTTTGTAGAATTTAAGCTATTTATTTTGTTAAACAAAACTTTTGATTAGTTACTTAAAAGTTTTACATAAGTAAGTATTTTTTATGTAAATAAAGTTAATTTATTTTGTACTTAGTTGTTAATTAATTATTATCCTAGTAAGTACCATATTTTTAAAACATCAAATAGTTAAGTTTGTATAAAAGTGCGTCATTTTCGAGCACATTATAAAAAATATTTGGGCTATCGGATAAAAATTCATTCAGTACTAATTAGTATACACCGATTTTCAAAAATTATATGTATACCTACTCTACCTAGCCTAGGAAAACTTATTAAAATATATTTCATATTTAGACTAATAAATAATTTATCGCCAAGTGGCATCTTTGTACCTATTTACGAAAACATCGCACGGCTTTTCCTTTGGTTCTATATTTAGGTTTCATATCAGCTACTTAAACAATATAGCTCATAAATGATTTATAATCTACTTTATATCTACTTATTCAATCAAATATAAATATTATAAATGCGAAAGTTGGGATGGATGTATGGATGGATGTTTGTTACTCAATCACGCCCGAACGGCTGAACGGATCTAGATGAAATTTGGCACAGAGGTAGATTATAGTCTGGAATAACACATAGGTTACTTTTTATCCCGGAAAACTAAGGAGTTCCCGTGTTCAAAAACCTCAATCGCGCGCATCAGCTAGTATACTTACAAAAATGTGAAAGTTGGTATTACTTATTTAGTATCCCTATCCCTACTAATATATAAAGGTGAATGTAAGTTTGTTCGTTACGCTTTCACGCGAAAACTACTCAACCGATCATCATGAAACTTTGTCCTACACATATTCTTGGAGGTATTAGAAGTAACATAGGATACTTTTTATCCTGGAAAATTTAAGAGTTCCCGCGGGATTGAAAAAGTTTAGAATATATAAATGTGAGTGTAAGTTTGTTTGTTACGCTTTCACGCGAAAACTACTCAACCGATCATCGTGAAACTTTGTACACATATTCTTGGAGGTATTAGAAGTAACATAGGATAATTTTTATTAAGAAAAAAAAAAAATTTTTTACGATCAATCAAAAAATTGTTTGTCAAAAAATCTCAAAATCTAGCTAGTCTTCAACGCAATCTAGCGGCTTAAGATTGGCTTTTTGCTATACTCAGGTTCAATTCAACCACTGTGTAGTCCATACTAATATTATAAATGAGAAAGTGTGTCTGTCTGTCCGCTACGCTTTCACGGCCCATCTGTTCAACCGATTCTAATGAAATTTGGTACTTTTTATCCCGGAAAATTTAAGAGTTCCCGTGCGAATCGAAAAAATTTGGTCCACGCGGATGAAGTCGCGGGAATCATCAAATATTTGGCAGAGAGATAGATTATAGTCTGGAATAACACATAGGCTACTTTTTATCCCGGAAAATTAAAGAGTTCCCGCGGGAACCGAAAAACCTCAATCCACGCGGACGAAGTCCCGGGTATTAGCTAGTACCTACTTATATAAGTGCGATGGATGGATGTAGGGATGGATGGATGTTTGTTACTCAATCACGCTAGAACGGCTGAACGGATCTGAATAAAATTTAGCAAAGAGATAGATTATAGTCTGGAATAACACATAGGCTACTTTTTATCCCGGAAAACAAAGGATTTCCCGCGGGAAACAAAAAACCTCAATCAACGCGGACGAAGTCGCGGGCATCAGTGTACTCGTAATTATAATACGTCATGCGTGGCCGTGGGAGTTATCATCATAGTTTATCACACGTATGGGCAAATTCTTTATTTATCATCTTGAACCCTACTTAGTCACACCTATTTATTATACCTACTTAGTTCGGATATTTTTATATATTTAAACTAACTAAATCAAATTTAAAATGACATTAAGCATGCTTCTGTATCAGTTGCTAGATCTCATACAACAGTTCTGAATTCACTCACTTGCTGAAAGATTCATTGACGAAGAGCCAAAATAGTAAAATAGTAAAACAGTACAGCTGAAATTATGTACAGAGTAATACAGACGCGACGTTCCCAAATAATGTTGGCAAGGACTAAGGCCGGAATTTTCGAAATCTCCAAGGGATATATTATATAATAGCCCCTCTATTCTCTAATTCAGTGACTATCAAAAAAATGAAAGCCGCTGACATATATTTTTATCCATTGAAGGTTACCTAACTATGAAAAAATTAAACGAACGTTTCATAGCAAACCTTCAATGGTTAAAAATATTATTTCAGTGGCTGACATTTTTTGACAGCCACTGAGAGAGAATAGGGCTACAGTGCAGTTATATGTACCTACTTCAACTTCAAATTGTCTGTGTACTACCAGGGTGGCTGAAAAGTTCTAAGCCTAAGGTATCTGCAGTCATGCTAATTAGGTAGGTACTCATCTGGCGGGTCACTAGTTAAACGACACCTATCCACTACTAAGAAGAGTTTCATGTCACTAGCTCCAACGCTTTGATTAATTCAAGCCATTGAAAAAAATAGACCGATTTTTTTCTTTATTTTTTAATCCACTACAAGTTAGCCCTTGACTGCGATCTCACCTGATGGTAAGTGATGATGCAGTCTGAGATGGTAGCGGGCTAACCTGTTAGGGGCATGGCAGTTATATTAAACCCATGCCCCTAGTCGGTTTCTACACGGCATCGTACCGGAACGCTAAATCGCCTGGCGACACGTCTTTGCCGGTAGGGTGGTAACTAGACACGGCCGAAGCCTCCCACCAGGCCAGACCAGGGAAAATTCAGAAATTATAAATTCCCAAATTGACCCTGCCGGGGATCGAACCCGGGACCTCCGCACGTTATGACAACAGCTCTACACACTGCGCTACTGAGGTCGTCAAAATTATGTCGGTAGGTACTAATACTGTCAGACTATAGTACCGACATGCCTGCCCCAAAAGGGTTTTATCAGTTATCAGAGAGGGATTAGTCCCTTATCAGTTTTGTTATCACATTATTCAAAGTCAAAATAATAAAAAACTCAACACCATGCATTTTGAATGCTCAACATTTTCAATGCATATAGGTAATTAGGTAGCCGTAGGACCTAGAGAGGGTTAAAAACTAGTCACTATTAAAACGTTATGTCAGCATTGGTCGGGCCCAATATCTCGGGTCTCGGGTCGGGTCGGGTTGCAAATAAAGGAAGGAAGTTGCATATACTCGTAATAACGAGTATATGCAACTTCCTTCCAGCTCCAACATCCAAAATCCTCATGTCCTTTTGTCGATGATCGACGAGATACATGGCTTGGAGAGTGACATAGGCTATACTTTTTATCACCGACATATTAAGTATATATTGTAGTACACGTAGGTGTACACGTAAGTTTGACGTCCTCCGTGGCGCAGTGTGTAGCGCTGTTGTCTTAACGTGCGGAGGTCCCGGGTTCGATCCCCGGCAGGGTCAATTTGGGAATTTATAATTTCTGAATTTTCCCTGGTCTGGCCTGGTGGGAGGCTTCGGCCGCGGCTAGTTACCGCCCTACCGGCAAAGACCTGCCGCCAAGCTATTGAGCGTTCCGGTACGATGCCGTGTAGAAACCGAATAGGGGGTATGGGTTTAATAATATAACTGCCATGCCACTAACAGGTTAGCCCGCTACCATCTTAGACTGCATCATCACTTACCATCAGGTGAGATCGCAGTCAAGGGCTAACTTGTAGTGGATAAAAAAAAAGGTATAATAGGGGTGGTCAGCTCAAAGCGGTCTGAATAGGAAGCAAAGCGGTCACTCTTAATTTTTCGGTTATTTGAAATGATAATGCGATGTTCCAGTTTTGTCGCGGAACCTCCCGCGGCCCGCCCCGCGCCGGGCAGTCATTTGGTAGCTGTAGGAACGATCGCGTGGCTACAGTGTCGAAATAGTACATTATTGCAAAGGCTGGGAAATAGGCAATTGCAGGTCGACCGTCGAGTATGAGTTTCACTAATACGAGACAGGCAATTGCCATTTCCGCCGAGGCATTTAAAGTGCTTTTCTCAAAAGAATGTAGGGAAATAAAACATACTTTTTATGCTATAGATTAAATTTAATTAATAGTAAAAGTTACATTAGACATATTGGGGCAATTACTAAAAGAAAATGTTATTGATTTCCCCGGTACATTTATGTTTGTTTGTTGAACTTCTGATGAGGTTTGCAGGTGAGCATTGGATGTAGTGGTAGATGGCTGAATATGCTGTTTTGAGGTGGATGGCTGTGGACTTAGATGTTGGCAAGTGGCCAACGGGTGAAATTCTGTTTCCGAATTAGGTTGCACTGTGATGTTTTGATTTATTTTATTATTTATGTCAGTTTTGTTTTCAATTGAGTCCTCAATGTAGCCTTCAGCCACTTTATCGGACTTCCAGCCTCCGTGTCTTTTCAGAGTCGTCAAATTTGCTCCAGAATCAGCCAGAAGAGTGACTGAAGACCTACGGAAACAATGTCCAGTGCAACATTCAGGATTTGTCCAGTTTAAATAAGTTGCTACTTCTTTAGGTATTTTAGCTATTTTATAAATAAATAAAAATATTTTATTTCAGACATTTGTCCATATAGATCAATTCATTCACCAAACAAATCGATTCATTTTTACAATGAGCTAATAATTTTTACTATTGTAGTGAAAATCATTATAAATTAATAAATTAATTGAGATGTAACTAGTTAAAAATTAAATTAAATTAAATATTAAGCATTAAATAAAACAGAATAACAAAAATAAAAGTAAAAATTATAGATTGCAAAATAATGTAGAATGTGTCAGATATAATGTGAAATTTTTTGGAATATTGTTGTGGTAGAATTTTACAGTCTTGATTATTAAATTATTATTTGTATTATCAACTCTTGATATAAATTTTGCTCGAGCCCTACGCATCACAGCATAAAAGTCGTCAACCCTGTGCATCGTGAACATACCTGACGCGCTACACCTCCACGGCAGCCCCAGCAGAGCTCTAAACGCGTTATTGTATTGCACTCTGAGAGCGTCAAACGAGGTTTTGGTGTAGTTGTACCAGAGCTGAGAGGTGTAGAGCACCTAGCAGTAGGCTTTGAACAGGGTGACCTTTACTTGTCGAGAACAGCAAGTGATACGCCTAGCCAGCATGTTGCTTTTAGCTGCCAAATACCTTCTCTGTCTCTCTAAGTCCTCATTGTCCTTCATCGTGTCGCTTAATACATGCCCTAGATATTTAAATTTGGTAACATATTTCAGCTCGGAGCCACATAGTTTTATAGGCAGTACATTTTCTGGACCTTTCTTGTATTTAAATATCATTACTTCCGTTTTTGCTACGTTATACAAATAAACCATGTTTTTTCGCGTATTTTTCACATATATCAATCAGGCTACGGAGACCGCAGACCGAAGGACTGAGCAGGGCCATGTCATCGGCGTAGCTCAGGTTGTTAACGCTGACGCCTCCAACTTGGCAGCCTGCCCTGGCACTGCTCAGTTCCTCGATCAGCTCATTTACATAAAGGTTAAACAGTATTGGTCGTCAGACCGCCCTGCCTAACACCGCAGTTTAATTTGTAGGTATCTGAAAAGTCATTTTGCCATTTTACTTGGTTAACTTGGTTTGTGTACCAAAACTGCAACAAATCCACTATCTTATCAGGGACTTTAGTAGCTCGTAGTTTGTTCCATAAAATGTTGTAATTAATAGTATCGAACGCTTTACTCAGATCTAAAAAACATCCATATACGGATGTTTCCCGGGCAAGATAATAGTTTACAGTGCTTTTTAAAAAAAAAATAGCTAAGTCAGTTGATAAACCACTACGAAAGCCAAACTGACCGCAGTGTAGTTCGATATTGCAATTTAAGTGAGATATTAACAATCTCTCAATTATTTTCGAGGATATAGTTGCTAGAGAAATAGGGCGGTAGTTTTTAGGATCGGAGAAGTCACCAGCTCTGTTTTTAACGATTGGTATTACATTCGTTTTCGTCATATCTGCAGGGAGATAGCTTTGATCGATACATGTATTGTACAATGCAGCCATCATTTCGAAAAGCTTAGGGCCCCCATATAGCACATGCTCCACACTGAGGTGGTCATGGCCCGGAGACTTGCCGCGCCGCATATCACGCAAACACTGCGCAACATCGTCAGCTGACACATGAAGCGCGCGCGAGTCGCCCGCACCCGCTTCTCCACCAGAGTGTGACTCAGTGCTAGGACATGCGCCAACTATAGGGCTGTCTACACAAAATTTATTTACAAATGAGTTTGCTATATCTTTATGGTTTTGCAAACCGCCCACCGACACAGGAGTACTGCATTTTGGCTGTAATTTATTAGTTTCCTTCCAAAATTTTCCAAAGTCATTATTTCGTCTATAAGTTGCAATTATGTCCATTTTAATTTTGTCCTGATTGGCTTGGCACCATTTTAATTTTTGCTTAAAGATTTTTCTAGCGATAGTCATTTCCTCATATATATCGCCATGAGAAGGACGCCCATGCCAATCCCATATCAGAAATGACTGTCTTGCCTTAGCATGGGAATCCCTCACATGTCGATTCCAGCCTACCACTGTCTTTTTCCTGGTATTTGATCCTCCTGCGTAGGTGTCAGTTGCAGCTCTAGACATACACTCAATCATGCTGGCATATAATGAATCTATAAACATGTGATGACTACGAATGTCACAAGAAGTACCATGGCACGGTAAATTTTCGTTTTTATAGTTATCTAGGTATTGATTACATAATTCGGCATATTGACACAGCTGGTCCAAGGTTCTATAACCCCACTGCATTTTATTAACATTAATTTTGTTTATCATATTACTTTTTGGTACAATTACGTCAAAATCAAAATCAGCAGCTAAAGGGAAGTGATCGGACCAAAAGACATTATTAAGTACACGCACGACCCTGAGCGCGCGGAGGGCAGCGCTCGTGACAACGATATGGTCGATCCAACTTGTCGTACCATGCGCGTCACTCAGGTACGTGTGTGCACCTGACGTAGCACCTAGTGTACACACATCCGCACAAGTCCAGTCTTGCTCCTCGCAATAAGCTACTAGCTCTCGACCAAATAGGCTATTTGCACGTGACACATCACCGTTAAAATCACCAAGACAAATTACACTTTCTACATCTTCATGTGACGCAATCACTGCACTCATGACTCCTAAGCATTCGGTAAATAGGGGTAAGCTATCCGCAGCCTCTGTGGGCATGTACACCGACACCGCTATAATACTGCGACGCGCGAGTTCTAGGTGGACTGCAACCACACGTGGATTACCACAGTCGATAGGGTAAACAGTAGGGAACATATTATATCCTTTCTCCATAAAATCGCGACGCCTCCGTATGGTCGGCCCTTGAGTACACCACTTGTCGTATCGACCGCAGACACACCATACGATCCAAACTTGTCATCAATGGTATTCAAGAAGTCAAGGTCATCAGGTAGAAGCCAGTGCTCCTGAATTGCGATAACCTGATAATCACTACATAGATCTCGAATATGCTGGCAGGAACGTTTGACCGATCGGCAGTTAAATGAAATCATTTTTACACTAGTCATTTTTGCTGATGACTGTACTTACGACGCCTATCAGTGTAGAGGGCTGATCAGCGGAAAATACGATCGAGCGGTATTGGCGTTTAGGTCTAAACTGGAATAGCCTGAACTCAATACCTACTGGCCAAAGATTGGCTGACAGTAGGGTATTTTCTTCTGTCTTATTTACTGTGATCTTGAACGAGCAGAAGTTAGACTTTTTGAATTGAACTAATTTTTCAACCCTTACAGGCTCATCGTTGTTTTCTAAAAGAAAATCTGTGATGTTTTTGTCAGTGGTTTGGGAATCAAACCTGGACGCGTAGATGTACGACAGTCGTGGCGCCACTTTAATGTTACTCGATGCTAAAACAGCTGTCCCAGTTCTTTATACACGTCCTAGCGATTGAGTAGGTCTCTTTTTATTCTTAGGTATATTTTTCCTGCGTCTTTTCTTGTTATTGACGATCTCGAAACCGCCTTCAGCGTCAAAAAAGCTCGAAGTGCTACTACAGTTAGGGCTACTAGTAATAAGCGTCACTTGCCTTTTGCAATTATGTTTACCTCCCTTGGGGAACGAGGCGGAGGCGGCGGCAGCGGAGTTTACGCGGGCTCAGCCTTCGCGGGTCTGCGTAGGCGCAGAGCAACAATGAAGCGCCGTCGGCGGCGGCGGCGGCTGCAGTGGTAGCGGCGGCGTCGGGGGGCCGCGCTTAGGCAATGGGGCGGAAGTACCGGGCACTGCAGTTCCGACTGGTATCGTAATAACCAGTGGCGCCGGCGGCGTCGGCGGCGGCGGCTGCGGCGGCGGTGGCGACTGGGGGCCGCGTAGTGGGGCAGAAATAGCGGGCGCTGCAACTCCAACTGATTTCGAAATTGTTGTCTTCGGTCGCGCCGTTGATTTTTTATTTACCCACAAGTTCGGATTTTCGTTATGATTATTCGAGTGAAATAGTGTTTTTAGCTCGTCCAAATGAGTTGAAGTCACGTAGTTGCATTTAATAGTGTTTACGTCTTGTTTCAGGATCAACAGATCCTTTAGCAAAGCCGTAGCATCGACGTGATCAAATGTCACGGGGGGTAGCCGGTGCAGCTCCTTCGCCACAAAGACAGGGAGATCCTCAGGATCGGTTTCCTTGAGGATTCTCACGATCTCCTTGAGCGTCTTTTTCTGTTCACCCTCTCTTTTCCTTGTGATTCGCTGTTTAGTAATCTCAAAGAGAACCAACTTTGCACTTTCGATATCAGATTCCTTGAAACCCGAAAAACATATTTGCACTAGGCTCACTTCATCCATGACACTCCGCTTACATTGCACGAAAGCTAATAATTCGTTTATTATAACCTTGCAGCTACTGCAGCAATTCGTCATTTTAATAATTTCGCTAATATTTCGGTAGGTACGCATACACGCACTAATTGCTAATAGGCATGGCCGCGCTCGAGTGCAGATTATGTCTTTTACGCGATTTATGTCTTCCAATGACCTGCTTCGTGCACTTCCCTTTCTGAAATTTAAGAAAAAACCTATCTGATGTTGTGTTCGCTGGACGAAGATTATAATATTTTTTTACATATGTTAGCAACTCTCCTTGGATTACAAATATCCGGTCAACCTTTGTTTTAGTGTCGCGCAATGTTATTATTGCTTTGTCATCAAGAAAGTCTAGATGTCTTTTGTGGTAATATTATAGAGTTCGATACTCCGACATGCTCCGTTAATGCCTAATATCATAGCAACCTGTTTAAAAAACAAAACTAAATATCAAGCTACAGCCACGGACAGTATATTTAATAAGACTTTTAGATAATATATCCAGTGTATCAAAATTCATCCAAATCCACCCGCCATTTTGGTTTAACTGTGTCTCAAATAAATAATGAATAATTATATTTACCTTTGTCGCTAAATATATATCATTTGGGGCTTTAATTAAAAATTGCTTTATGTTTCCGCCAGTAAAAATTTTCGATTTCTTGCTTTTAAATCCGGTCGATTGTCGTAGTTAAGTTCCCATAATTATTCAAGTTAATGCCGTTTTTAACATGAACTGTACATTTCAGCATGGAATAAATTGCCCATATTGTAGATGGCTTTTTAGTTATAGCAATGTCATTAAAATACGCCAAAAATACTGTTTCGGAGAAAATGTTCACTTTTTTCTCGTTTTTCCAACTCATACAATTTTCATATACTTTCATGTATTTTTCTTTGGACTTCGCTGGAAGCAGGTTTTCCATTGCCAATTTGGCTTCTGATCTTAAATCTGGTGGAGTACAATCAATCTCCATTTCACACTCTGAACCGTTGGAACTCATTCTACTTATTATTAAATTTATATTTATTAAGTATGTAAATAACAAATCAAGACGAATTTTCAGCTTTGCCGCCAATTTTTTTTAATCATCTGTGCCGACAGGCAAACGCATTTATGGTTATCAGCCACCAATTTGTACTAAGCAAAGAGACTATGGTGTGTCAAGAATAACAAAAGAGATCCGATCCAGAGTATTTAATAATCGCAGCACGCTGTTTCATACAACATTGCAGGAGCGTTGTAATGTTCCAAATTCAAAAAACGCTCCTGCAATGGATTTGATTTTCTTTGTCTGAAAATTCGATACTTTGCGTGCTCTTTTTTCGAAAATAATGACAATATTTCCATGCAAGTTTGAGAAAAATATTATTTTTACATGTTTTGTTAAAAAAATGCAAGGTAACTTCATCCTGTTTTGATCATACCTCTTTAAATTTAAATCATTTGATAATATGTGTATTGTTTCTTATTTTGTTCGTGTTTCATTGAGTTCGAGGATATTTTTATAATAATTTTAATAAAATAACGATAATTACTCAAAACTGTATCTGGTTAAATTTAAAATTATTTAGAAACTGAGAACTAGAAATTGAGTATAAGACGGGTAAAATTAATACCAAATGTTTCTTTAATAAATAATGTTCTTTTATATTTTTTGGACATTTTTATTTCGTCAAGCATGTTAAATTTAAAAAAAATAACAATTATACCTACCCAGTAACGTTGGGGCTGGCCACGTTGCCCTTGGCCCCCTGTCCGCTTTACGCGGCCGCTCGGGCAAAGCGGAGGGCAAAGTTTTTTACAAGTTGCCGTAATTTAGACATCATAATATGCTTATTTTTTCAATTTTCGAGACCTTAAATTTCACAAATCATAAATTTAATAAACTTCTTTCCCATCTGTATAAAATTCTTGTGGAAAATCAATCGTTTGATAGGTTTTTTCTTTACTCAAAGTTAAGGTGGCCGTTTAGAGATGACCTCCCCTATATACGAGTATGTCGGTGCTTTTTATTCCGGAAAAAGGAGTTCCCGCGCGGACGAAGTCGCAGGCATCAGCTAGTATTGAATACTTACATAATATTATTTGATATATTTTGTTTTTATAAGTATTATGATTTGATATAATACGTAGACCGTAGGCATATTTACTTTGCACTTAAACTCTACTGTCATCATTTTTTATCAGATATTTGTATCTTCAATAGATCCTTGATAAAATAAAGATAAAAATTCTGCATATAAATTATAATGCATCTAAATGAGCCTCACAGTACATTTTCGTTATCTTGTGACTACGGCTAGTTGCACAAAAGATATTGCTATTCACTAATTTAAAAAAAATATCTTGTAAACTAGTGATGGATGAAATAAACAATAAAGATTTCCCTTACGAAGTTGAAATATTGGATCCTAAGGAAAACCAAGATCTAATAGAATACTATGGTAAGTGCTAGGTACAGTGGTGAGGCCATTTACCTATTGAATACTTATGACGTACAACGACATGTAAATACTTATGATGAAGAAACAAAATAAACTCCAATGTATCTAATGAAGGAACCAGAAGTTTATTTCGCTATAATCCGCGACAAAAGGGAAATCTATGTGGTACTAGTGATTTTATAATTAAAATATATATATTGATTATATATTATATATTTTTATTAATTGTGATTTTATATACTTTTATTTATTATTTTTTACTTTTATTTTTTATTTTTATATTTTTATTTTTTTAGGCTGAAACCGGCAAGCGGCGGAAGTATGCCTCTCTCATAGAGAGTTACATATTTGTTCCGTTTGCCGTGGAGACCCTGGGGCCATGGAGTCTTAGTGCCAAAAACTTTTTACGAGATATTTCACCGCGGTTAATTGCCTCATCTGGTGACAGAAGGGCTGGCTCATTTTTTGCGCAAAGGATCAGCCTGGCTGTCCAGCGCGGAAATGCAGCCAGCATTCTTGCCACCATTCCACGCGGGCATGATTTATATAGTAATTAGGTTAGGCTAGCTAGCATTAAGTTCTATTGTATTATTTTCAATAATAAAAAAAAAAAAACTGAAAAAAAAAAAAAAAAAAAATTTTATACATATATATACATATATATATTAATTAAAATCACAACTACCACATAGATTTTCCTTTTGTCGCGGATTATAGCGAATTAAACTTCTAGTTCCTTCATTATGAATGGACTTCCGCAAAGTAACGCCTGCCTCTATCCAATGTATCTTATTTGTGAAATAAATAAATAAATGTGTACCTATCTATCCTCAATGTGTTGAAATTGGTACAGGGATAGGTTTTATCCCGGGGAATCACATAGGCTACTTTTTATCCCGGAAAATTAAAGAGTTCCCGCGGGAATCAAAAAATCTTAATCCACGCGGACGAAGTCATGGACATCATCCTAGTTATGAATATATTTTTAGTTTTTAGTTTTTTAACCAATTGTATCCTTTATGTAGGTGGCACGTTCGACTATATTCGCATTGGTCCAAAAAAGTATTTCATGCTGAAAGGATTTGTTCCAAAAGCTTCAACTATTTACAACTTCCCACTGCGCTCTGAGGATACTTTTGTAGTTACCTTCCCAAAATCAGGTGAGGCAATATTTTTAAAAAAGAAAAAGCGGCAATGTCACTTTCAGACTGACACAGGTACTAACTGGACATGGATGTTTCGGTGAGTACCTGTGTCGGATTGGTCGTGAAGCTACTCCCCAGTGCCATCATTGCGATGAAGACAGAGACACGGCACAACATACCCTTGAAGAGTGTCCTCCGTGGGAAGTAGGTACAACGTAGCGCCTTAGTAAACTATGTGGCGAATGACCTCTCTCTAGTGGCTATAATAGCGGTTATGCTGGAAAAAGGTGCTATAACACGCGAATGCTCCCGGTGAGGGAGCATTCGCGTGTTATAGCGCCTTAAAATACTACGATAATTACCATACGTGGGCTGGTACGTAGGCAGTTTAATAATAATGATTTAACCTCACAGATTCCAATCCTTAATTACTTAAAAGAAACACCGATTTAGATGTTAAATTCAGATGGTTTTTATTCAAATGATCAAATGAGTCTACGACCAGCTCGGAAGGCCACTCTCACAGAGAAGAGCTGGCGAGAAACTCTGCGGTAGCTCTTTTTAAAAGATTTGACAGTAATTTTTACAATATTAACTTAGTTTACGATATTCAAGATGGAAACCGATTCACAAATATTTATCACAACTTAAACAATAATAAACAAAGTTAAATTTTATAATTTTATTACAGTGCTTCACACACGAGGATAGTTTCTAAACTTACTTAAACATGCATATCAAAAATTCGCGGAACCGGTAGGATTTGAACCTGCGTCTCTCTGAGAATCGCGCCCTGAGCGCCTTGACCGCTAGGCCACGGTCAAGGCGCTCAGGGCGCGATTCTCAGAGAGACGCAGGTTCAAATCCTACCGGTTCCGCGAATTTTTGATATGCATGTTTAAGTAAGTTTAGAAACTATCCTCGTGTGTGAAGCACTGTAATAAAATTATAAAATTTAGTTTAACGCAAAATATGTCATTCCTCGTTCAATGAGTTCCATCGAATATGGGCCTTGAAAGTAGTTTCGATACTGCAATGTATCGCTACTGGATGGCATAAACAGTCGCGTTAGAAGACTGGATTACAGATGCCTATCTCAAATTTCGGCACTGGTAGGAAAGTAAACAAAGTTAGTTTGGTCTAAAATGAAACTAAAACCGAGCACACAATATAGATGGAAAATCAAGTAGAAATTGGTCTTACAACCTTTTCTTACCAGAGCTCGAACAATAATTAATACTATCGCGCCCCCAAACAGCCGACTCGCCCCGATTGGTGGAACGATATAGCGGGTAAACAATTGAAACTCTTATTATTAACAAATCACTTAACTACAGTGTTAAACGAACCCAACTAGTCTCTAAAATTATTAAAACAATTAGATTTACGAGTATTAAACAGCAAAATCTCTGCATAAAAATAAATAGGAAACTAAATAGTACATGCGGCCAAGACTAGCCTTTTAAATCTATAAACTCCTCTTTAAATCTCACGATGTAAGAAACAATTAATAAACTTTAACAATAAATTGCTAATATTATCATAAAACTGATCAGATCGGGTTGCGAGTTCGACGCCCTTCTTTCTGGCTTCTCCCCCGATATATATATATATATATATATATATATATATATATATATATATATATATATATATATATATATATATATATAATATATTGTATTTTATATTATTTTTATTTACATTTACTACCTTAATATTAAGTATCATATTTTTAAGTACATAAGTATATCCATACTAATATTATAAATGCGAAAGTGTGTCTGTCTGTCTGTCCGTCTGTCTGTCTGTCTGTCTGTCTGTCTGCTACGCTTTCACGGCCCAACTACTCAACCGATTTTGATGAAATTTGGTACAGAAATAGGTTACGTCCCGGGGAAGGACATAGGCTACTTTTTATCCCGGAAAATTGAAGAGTTCCCGCAGGAATCAAAAAAAAGAGAATGACCAAAAGTGGGCCATTCATGCGTCTTAATAAAATCAACGGTAAAGCATTGGAAATATACTCAGGATTATATAATAAAAAAATCATTAAGATATTAACTGGGAGTTTGGAGTAATCTGACTTTTAAGTTTTGAGGTTAAGTTGAGTAATTGTTAGGTATTATTTAGCCATTTAGCTTATAACAATATATTTATCGACAGGCAGGTTTCCGAAATACGTTAGTAAATATTTATAATATAGATAATTATTTAATTTTTATCTTTAAAATGAAAATAATTGTTTGCGTATTTAAGTTGATTTAGTTTACTTTGTACCCTCTAGATGGCACTACTTGTACTCTAGCTCGCGGTAAAGCTAGCGTAACGCCATCTAGGTGGCACAAAGCAAACTAAATTAACTTATACGCAAACAATTATTTTAATAAAAGCTAAGAATAAAATAAAATAATAACGTATTTCGGAACCCTGCATGTTGATAAATATATTATTATTAGCTAAATGGCTAAATAATACCTAATAATTGCCAAACTTAACCTCAAAACTTAAAAGTCAGATTACTCCAAACTCCCAGTTAATATCTTAATGATTTTTTTATTATATAATCCTGAGTATATTTCCAATGTTTTACCGTTAATTTCATTAAGACGCAAGAATGGCCCAAATCTCATACAAAAATGGTCAATATCCTTTATCTGTTCAACCAATTTTGATGAAATTTGGTACAGGGATAGGTTTTATCACGGGGAAGGGCATAGGCTACTTTTTATCCCGGAAAATTGAAGAGCTCCCGCGGGAATCAAAAAACATAAACCCACGCAGACGAAGTCGCGGGCATCATCTAGTTAATATATATATAGCTGCTCGTGCTGATTCATTGATTGATCACCTCTCCTGAACAATTTTGTATGAAAAATTTTTTTTCACTGACCATTTCGTATAGAGGGGAAAAATTCATGAAGAGGAAAAATACGGAGAGAGCTGATGATTGAGGATTTCGAAGACGGGTGAACAGCACAGCCAGGGCATTGAAGAAAGATAGGGGGTTGTTGGACCAAATGTCATTCGAAACTTCATCCAATTGACAGTGAGCTGAAAAAATTTTCAAAATGGCGGATTTAAGATGGCCGCCATACAAATTTCGTTGGTGTCTATCTCGGAGAGTATAGAAGATGGAAGAGTGGTTTCTCGGCAAAAGATGATCAGGACATGAAGGTACTTGATGAACAGGAAAAAAATTCAAGATGGCGGAATTTATTTTTCCATAGAAAATGTATGGCGAATGTTGACTGGGATTTGAAAATTATGCAAGACCTTTTCAAAGTTTGTATCTTCGTACTATCATTCTGGCAATTGATTCGGAGAAAAAATATGGAGATCGAGGGTTTGCAAGATGGGTGAAGAGCTCTTAGCTAGCTAGAGAGCAGGGTATTAAAGATAGGTGGGGGGTTTGGGTTGGGGAATTACGTGTTTTTTTTATTTCACAACAAGTTAGCCCTTAACTGCAAACTCACCTGATGGTAAGTGATGATGCAGTCTAAGCGGGCTAACCTGTTAGGGGTACGGCAGTTATATATTAAACCCATACCCCTAATCGGTTTCTACACGGCATTGTACCGGAATGCCAAATCACTTGGCGGTACGTCTTTTCCAGTAGGGCGGTAACCAGCCACGGCCGAAGGACCAGAGAAAATTCAGAAATTATAAATTTTCGAATTGACCCTACCGGGGATCGAACCGGGGACCTCCCACTTATAAGACCACTGCGCCAGGGAGGTCGTCAAAAACAAACATATTTAACCCATACCCCTAATCGGTTTCTACACGGCACTAAATACGGCACGGCACGTCAATAAAAGGCACCACTTAGTATGTATTAGGTAAACACCAAAACTGCAAATCCAAACGGACTTATTATCCACTATTCTACGCGGTCCGCTTGAGCGGGCCGCGCATCCACGCGCCTTACTAGTTAATATAAACTCGCCGGCATATTTAGCGGAACATAAAAAAAAGGTCCATTTTTTAAAAAATATGGTTTTATTTTAAAATCTACTTACTACACTTCTTTTGTTATTTAAAGTTTCATTTGTTTTACTTAAAATGAGATCACATTAAGAACAGATTTTGCGAGTAAAGGCTATTTGTGAAAAATGGTACATTTTTGAACTTTTCATGTAACCGGGAAAAGTGAAATTTAATATTAAAATAACAATTAAGTAATTAAATTAGAGAAATGGTGATTATTATCGCGTATTTCCTCCACGTGCTCTTATTAAAGTTTCTACCGGTCTAGGCATACTGAGAATGATGTTATCGATGGTCTCCTGGGATAGTCTCCACCATTCCTCAACTACGGCGATTCGCAGTTCACCCACGTTGGCAGGAGCTGGAATTCTGGACTTAACTTTTCTTTTCAGCAAGTTCCAAACGTGCTCAATTGGGTTCATATCCGGTGATCTCGCCGGCCACTCCATAACAGTGATATTCATATCATTAAGATAAGCTTGAGTTACCCAAGCGGTATGCGGCCGAGCATTATCCTGCATAAAAACAAAATCGTCACCGATATATGGGGCAAACGGTACGACATTTTCTTCTAAAACTTCTCTGATATAGCGGTCTGCAGTCAGACTCCCTCTGTCAATCACTAACAAGTCTGTGCGAGCTCCCAAACAAATGCCCGCCCAAACCATTATTGATCCACCACCATATGCAACTGTAGTTTCAAAATTTGTCTGAATGTATCGTTCTCCTTTGCGTCTGTATATTCTTTGCCTGCCGTCAATTTGATTTAAGAGAATAGGCATGATGACAGTAACCAAGAATCAATGAAATTATGAATTTATCTAATGAAATAGGATTCATGGATTATAAAAAACGTATTTATTTTTCTATTTCGAGTTCGATTGCTATTTATTTTGATTGAATAAAACTATAAAATACAGCAATCCGCCATATTGGATAAAACACCAAGAAGCGAATGACGTCACAATTGTTTGTTTCCTGCTTTGACAATCACACTATTGTTTACTGCACACTGCACAGTTTACATTGGCAAGAACAATAGTGACGTCACAAACGACGCCATGACACCGCAGAACGTTTTGGCGTGAATTTTAAAATTTAAATTTCAAATTCCAATTTTATCTACTAAACCTTATTTTTCTGCTGAAATAAGATGTTTTTTCGAAATAGTAGATACTTCCGAACATAATCTGACCATTTTTCAAAATCAGTCATCATGCCTATTCTGCACTCATCACTAAACAATACCTTACTCCATTGGTCCGCGTTCCAAAGTCGATGTTTCTGAGCATAAGTTAACCTGTTTCTACGATGATTTACCTCGAGCCTTGGAGCCTTGGCGGGCACAGATGAACCCAAACCAGCTTCTTCGAGCCTTCTTCGTACCGTACGCTCACTTACGGTTACACCCCGCACTGCTTCTAACTCATGTCGGGCTTGGACGGCCGTCAAACGGGGGTTCCTACGTACACGAAGCCGAATGAAACGATCATCCCTACTCGAAGTGCGTCTTTTTCTGCCTTGTCCTGCTCTTCTCACATAAGTACCGGTCTCCCTGAACCGTTGGATACTGCGATGGATCGTTGAAACTGGTCGACGAAGATCTCTGGATATCACTCTGTAGGTTTGACCATTTCTTCGCATTTCGAGTGCCCTGGAAATCTCCGTTGGGGCTAAGTCAGGCATAATTTAGTCATCAACTCCAGAAGGATACGCGATTAAAAAAAACTAACAAAAAACAGTATTTCAATGAAATTTTAGATCAAACTCAGAAGGAAGAAATACTCGAAGTTCGCTCCAGATAAGGTGTATTTGAATAAAATTAAAACAATTGCATAAAATGTGATGTTCAGTTGTTTTCTTAATTTGAAAATATTTCTTTTTAAATTTAATGACGTATAAACCAGCCAGCAACCTTATATGATACTGATATCAAACCTTTTTTTTATGTTCCGCTAAATATGCCGGCGTGTATATATATAGCTGCTCGTGCTGACTGACTGATTGATCACCTCTCCTGTAAAATTTTGTATGAAATTTTTTTTTTAAGTTATCATTTCGTATAGAAGACAAAAATTCATTAAGAGGAAAAATACGGAGAGAGCTGATGATTGAGGATTTCAAAGACGGATGAAGAGCACGGCCAGGGTATTGAAGATAGGTGGGGGGTGCTCGACCAAATGTCACTCGAAACTTCATCCAATAGACAGTGAACTGAAAAATTTTTCAAAATGGCGGATTTAAGATGGCCGCCATACAAATTTCGTCGATGTCTATCTCGGAGAGTATAAGAGATGGAAGAGTGGTTTCTTGGCAAAAGATGATCAGGACATGAAGGTCTACTTGATGAACAGGAAAAAAATTCAAGATGGCGGTTTTTTTTTCCATAGAAAATGTATGGCGAATATTGAAGAGTGTAGAACTATGCAAGATTTTGATGCGGTTCCTTTCAAAATTTGTTTTTAAAGAAGAACTCCATAATTTTTCGGAGAAAAAAATATATGGAGAGCGATGATGATCGAGGGTTTGAAAGATGGGTGAGGAGCACGGGCAGGGTATTAAAGATAGCTGGGGGCTCCTCAAACAATAAATACTCGAAGCCTCATCCAATTGGTAGTGAGCTGAAAAAAAATCCAAAAAGGCGGATTCAAGATGGCGGCTATACAAATTTCATAGGTGTCTATTTCTAAAAGTATACTACATAGATGGAAGAGTGGAAGTAGGAAATATGCATGACTTTGATGTGGTTATGTTACAAGATTTGTTCTGTATGGAAGAATTGTCGCTTTGCCGTTAGCAAAGCCAAGATGGCAAAGTTCAATTTTCACACAAAGGTACCCGATCGTCAGCGGTATAATATTGATATTTATCAACTAAGGAAGGTTTCTTTGTGTTTTTACTTGAACGGTCTCTTACACTGTATGCATGTCTGGAGAGTTTTTTTAGATTTAAAGGCCCTTTAAAATTCTTAGGGGGTCTATTTTTTATGTTTTCTTATGAGATTTTTTTTTATGTCGGTCAGACGCTTGGCACGCTGGCGCTTCTATTGTGCTCGCTCGCAAAGCAGTGTGTTGTTTACTTCAGAACACGTGGGCAGTAAACACTAGGATAGAAGGAGAGCAAGTAAGTAGACAGTGGGCTGCGCGGTCTATTACGTGGTCCGCTTTAGCGGGCCACACACCCACGCGCCCTACTAGTTAATATATATATAGCTGCTCGTGCTGACTGACTGATTGATCACCTCTCCTGTAAAATTTTGTATGAAAAAATATTTTTTTACTTATCGTTTCGTATAAAAGACAAAAATTCATTCAGAGGAAAAATACGGAGAGAGCTGATGATTGAGGATTTCGAAGACGGATGAAGAGCACAGCCAGGGTATTGAAGATAGGTGGGGGGTGCTCGACCAAATGTCACTCGAAACTTCATCCAATTGACAGTAAGCTGAAAAAAAATTCAAAATGGCGGATTTAAGATGGCCGCCATACAAATTTCGCCGGTGTCTA
Organism: Erebia epiphron; assembly: GCA_963932025.1. Lineage (NCBI taxonomy): Eukaryota > Metazoa > Arthropoda > Insecta > Lepidoptera > Nymphalidae > Erebia > Erebia epiphron. Next base: position 39,246,353 of record OZ009948.1, on the reverse strand, counting down.
TCTCGGAGAGTATAAAAGATGGATGAGTGGTTTCTTGATAAAAGATTATCAGGACTTGAAGATCTACTTGATGAACAGGAAAAAAATTCAAGATGGCGGAATTTATTTTTCCATAGGAAATGTATGGCGAATATTGAAGAGGCTACAATTAGTGAAGAACTATGCAAGACTTTGATGCGGATCCTTTTCTAAGTTTGTTTTTATTTCGGAGAAAAAAAAATATGGAGAGCGGTGATGATCGAGGGTTTGAAAGATGGGTGAGGAGCACGGCCAAAATTTCATAGGTGTCTATTTCAGAAAGTAGGTATGCTAGATGGAAGAGTGGAAGTAGGAACTATGCATGACTTTGTTATGGTTTTTTTACAAGATTTGTTCTGTATGGAAGAATTGTCGGTTTGCCGTTAGGAAAGCCAAGATGGCGAAGTTATTTTGATTGTATGCATGTCTGGAAAGGTTTTTTTACATTTAAAGGCCCTTTTAGATTCTTATGGGAATCTCTGTTTTATGTTTTCTTACGAGAATTATTTTTATGTCTGTGGGCCGTGCGGTCTACTACGCGGTCCGCTTTAGCGGGCCGCGCACCCACGCGTCCTACTAGTTATTATATATTTTTGATGTATTTCTTGCTATGTATTTTGACTTAAATTCTTTATTCAAGCAATTTACTAAATTGCTTGATAAATTATCATATCTCACTTTATTACTTACTACCTAATAATATGTTTCTTCTTACCCCAACTTTTTCTCTTTATATTGTAGGTACGCACTGTGATCTCAACCCTGTCCCCACTACCAAAGGTTAACTGGAAGAGAATACCTCTAGGTATTAAGTTCGCCTTTGTACATTGTTTTTATGTGCAATAAAGAATTTAAACAAACAAACAAACAAAGTTCATAAAATCATCTACAAAATGCTTTTTATTTCATTTCAATAGACCTAATACTTTCGGAAATATGACGATCGAAAATGTGCATGAGATTATATTTGAAAATCATCGATGCTATTAAACAATAAACTAATAGTAATAATCATGATATCTTTATCTATCTATCTACAAAACAACACCACACTTCGTAAATAATGGGGGGAGGGGAGTTGTGGGAGGGAGGAGATGAGTTGTGGGCGATGGAGAGTGGGGGTTATGGAGGGTAGGCAGGGGGCTGTGGGATGCGGTAGGGGGGGTGTGGAAGGTGGGAGGGGGGTTGTTACATAAATATGTTACTTATTTATAGGTTAATTTCTATTTATTCCGTAGTATTATGCTAAGTCTACATGACTACCACCGGTTCTTACACAACAGCAAGGTATATTTCGAAAACTATTTGTCCTTCTCCTTCTTCTGCTTCATGTCCTGGGGTTATTTTCCGCACTTGACCGTAGACGTCCGCTGTGCGTGAAACCGCTGGTGCGACACCTCGCTGGATCACAACTACCACTAACTATTTGTCCTATCAAAATAAACTAAACACAATTTTATAGGTAAATTAATAATCTTTGTACTAAGTCCTGACAGCTTTTTTCCTAACTCTAATATTTTTTCTTGAAATAACAAAAATAGTTCACGGATTTTACAAAGGTTTAGTTTTTTATTCCAGTTAGGCAGCCATATTTCCGAAACTATTAGTTTTATCATATTAAACTTAAAACTATTTTGAAGATAATTTATAGGGTTAATTTTTGCTTATGATATTTTTTCCCTGTTCTAATAGGTTCTGTGAAAATTCTAAAACATATGCCACGGTTGTTGGAAAAAATAAAAAACTTGGAATATAGGTTGCCATATTTCTCGAACTATTGATCCTATCTGAATTCACCATAAGACTTTTTTGTAGGTAATTTGGTGAAATTAATTATTCTGCCGAGGTTTTTTTCCAGCTCTAATAGTTTTGTGGAAATTGCAAATAACACAGGATTCCAGCAATTTTTTTGTTTCATTTCGTACACTATACATGGATGTGTATACGAAATTATTAGTCCTATCTTTATGAACTAAATATTTTTAATAAGTGGTTAAATGGTGTTTATTTTCACTTCTGGGATTATTTTGCCTAGCTCTAATAGTTTTCTAGAAATTACAGAAAACATATAAAACTTTGAAAAATATTGTTTTCATGTTAACTATGACAGGTATATTTTCGAAATTATTAGTGCTATCAAAATGAACTAAATACTATTTTGTAGGTATTTAACTGTGTCTCTTACTGCTTTAATCAGTTTTTCCTAACTCTGTTTTTTTTTTCGGAAATTAAAAACAACGTACACGGTAATTGCATATTATTTTCGTTATCTTACACAATAGGTAAGCAGATGTCCAAAACTATTACTCTTATCAAAATAAACTAAGTATTATTTTATAGCTAATTTAATAACCTTTCATTTAGCTTCAGACAACATTTTCGTAGCTCTATCAGTTTTTATGGAAATTACAAGAAACATTACAAAAAGCCATACATGCAAAATATTTTCTTTACATGTACAAAGGGTTAACATATCTCCTAAACTATTAGTCTTATCGTAATGAATTAAGATATTATTGTGTAGATAATTTAATGAAGATAATTTTCGCCATAGTAAGTTTTTTTCTAGCTCTAATATTTTTTGAGAAAATCATAAAATACCGCGCTCAGTTACACATTTTAGGGGGGGGGGGGGGGGGGGGATAGGACGCGACCTAGGAGGGGGGAATTTTGAGGAAATACTTCTAAGAGTTCTTCTGCGAGTCTGACTCGCGTACCGAGGGTTCCGTACAAACCTGTAGTAAGTTTTAAATTAAATGTTTTTTTTAAATATTTGAGTTGATTGAATGAAAGGTAAATTGCGGTTTACGATTTATGACGTATTAAAAAAAAACTACTTACTAGATCTCGTTCAAACCAATTTTCGGTGGAAGTTTGCATGGTAATGTATAACATATATTTTTTTTAGTTTTATCATTCTCTTATTTTAGAAGTTACGGGGGGGGGGGACACACATTTTACCACTTTGGAAGTGTCTCTCGCTCAAACTATTCAGTTTAGAAAAAAATGATACTACAAACCTCAATATCATTTTTGAAGACCTATCCATAGATACCCCACACCTATGGGTTAGATGAAAAAAAAATTTTTGAGTTTCAGTTCTATGTATGGGGAACCCCCAAAATTTATTGTTTTTTTTCTATTTTTGTGAGAAAATCTTAATGCGGTTTACAGAATACATCTACTTACCAAGTTTCAACAGTATAGCTCTTATAGTTTCGGAAAAAAGTGGCTGTGACATACGGACGGACAGACAGACAGACAGACAGACAGACAGACATGACGAATCTATAAGGGTTCCGTTTTTGCCAAATTTGGCTACGGAACCCTAAAAAGGGGTTCAAATTTTAAAAAAGGTTTGTTAATTCAAATCAAATCAAATCAAATCAAATTTTATTTCTCACATACATGCATATATACATTGTTCAAATGGTTAGATCTATTACTATTACAATGCACAATTCAGTGTTCAAATGAAAATAACAAAAATTAGTAATGAGATCAATGGTAGTTGTCCTTTCTAGATTTTTTAAGATCTGTGTTAAGGTCAACTAGCCCTCTCCCTCGTTTACAACAAAGTAAGTATTTTTACACAAGTGCATATTGAACAGATTTCAATTTATTTTAATGTATAGTAGTTCAATCCAAAACTATGCTTAATTTGTGTGTGTGTGTGTGTGTGTGTGTGTGTGTGTGTGTGTTTGTGTGTGTGTGTGTGTGTGTGTGTGTGTATGCGCGCGTGCTCATAAGAAGTGTTTAAGCGCATGTAAGTGACTAATGCTTTTTTTAAAAGGAGTGTAGGTTAATTTAATTTTGAATTTTTAAGAATTCCTCTATTTCGTCGTATGATTTATCAATAAGAAATGATATAACTTTTTGTTTGCAGTGAGTATATGACAGGTTGAATATGGGTAAAGTAAGATTAATTTTATTGTATAGGTATGGGCCTAGGAAGTAACAAAATCGTTTGGTGAAGGCAATTTTAGGTGCACGCAAGGTACAAATTTTGTTTTTGCGACGGCCTTCAATTTTGCGGAATGGAGTTAATTTATGTTGAAGTAGAATTATATTTAAGATAAAAAGTTTCCTACACTGAGGACTCCACAATCTTTGTATAAAAGTGTGGTGGGGAAAAGGATAGGCCTAAAAGTTGCCACCTTTAAAACAGCCCGTTGCGCGACTTCAAGGGGCTTGAGTGTGGTTTTTGCTGTGCCTCCCCAACATGTGATGCAGTATTGAATTGTAGATTGGCATAAGGCAAAATACACCTTGCGGATCACTTGAGAATTTGCAACATATCGAAGGTTTTTAAAAATAAAAATCAATTTGCGGACCCTAGCTGTAAGCAAAGCAACATGATCCTTAAAATTTAAATGCTCATCCAAAACTATGCCCAGGTATTTGATGTTATTAGTGGAAGCTATGGAGGGACATTGGCAGGTTGTACTATGCTTGTCGTAACAAGAGTGAACTTTAAGCGTTAATGGGGTCGAAGGCTGCGAGGTTGAGCGGATCGAATAGGCTATAATCTTGGTTTTGGAGATGTTCAGTGTTAAAGAATGTGAAAGTAGCCAATCATAGACAGTATCAAACCCTCGTTGGGCAGTTTTTTGAAGTTGAGGCCATGTTTTGCTATAAAATGTTATGGCAGTATCATCAGCAAATGATACTATTTGGGCATTAGGTATATGAAGGTTACAGAGATCATTAATAAATACAAGAAAAAGAGTCGGGCCTAGAATGCTGCCTTGTGGAACACCATAAGATATTGGTAGCTCGTCACTCAATAGATTTCCAATTTTAGTCATTTGAGACCGACCAGTGAGGTAGTCGCAGAAAAAATTTAACTGTTTTCCACGAATACCCATTCCTTCAAGCTTCGTTAGGAGAATTGGGATTGGTACTGTGTCAAACGCCTTGGCAAGGTCCAAAAATACTGTCATAACTTTATCTCCATTATTAAGGTGTTCAATAACATTATCAGTGAGTTCAAGAACAGCATCCGATGTGCTTTTATTTTTCCGAAAGCCAAATTGTTGAGGTGATATTAAGTTAAAATGTTCAAGATAGCACACAAGCCTATTTCTAGCCTAATTCTTTTTAAAATTCTTATTTTGACTTACGAGTATGGTGAAAAATTACAAAAAAAACACCTGTCTGTGGTATCGTAGCGCCCAAACCCATGAACCGATTTTCGTTTAGTTTGTTTTGTGTCAAAGATAATTTTATCCCGAGTGTTCTCAGCCATGTTTCATGAAAATCTGTTCATCCGTCTGAAGGTCATCAGCTTTTTTCTTAATCTGTTACTTCCATATTATGTCGGGGGTTGCTTTAAATTTGTAATTTATATTTGTTGTATATTGTACCACCTTTAATATTATGAACATAGTGTAGCAATAAATAAATTCTAATTCTAACTCTAAAGGATATTTTTTGAGAAATCAGCAAGAAACTTGGGGGTCAAAATTTTAAAGTGGAGTTACTATAATATAGTGTCGTATCATATGAAAGAGCTTTATTTGCACATTCTAAAAATTTCTTTTTATGTACCTATCATAGTTTTCAATTATGATGAAAAATGACAAGCAAAACAGCGCCCCTTCCCCTTTATATCCGAAGATTGCAGGGTAAAAAATCTGAAAAAAATTGAGTTGATAGAAATGTATGTAAACTTTACAGGAAAAAATAGCTAGGACAGTTTGTAAGAAATTAGCCATAAACCTTTACAAACAAACCTAGTTTTGTGTTCCGAAATAGAAGGAATCCATACTAATATTATAAATGCGAAAGTGTGTCTGTCTGCTACGATTTCACGGCCCATCTGTTCAACCGATTTTGATGAAATTTGGTACAGGGATAGGTTGTATCCCGGGGAAGGACATAGGCCGGAAAATTCAAGAGTTCCCGCGGGAATCGAAAAAACTTGGTCCTCGCGGACGAAGTCGTGGGAATCATCTAGTATTTTTATATATTTTCAATGTAAAATTTACAGGAAAAATAAAAGAAATTATTTTGTTAGGACAGTTTTTTTATAAATCAGCAGTATAGCTAAAACATAACTACAAACAATTTTTTAACTTCATTTATTGTAAATTTGTAGCACCGTCCTCATTAATTGACTTAGAGGTCCAATAATTATGATTTTTAAACTAAATCCTTGGTTCAAAAAACCATCGGTACGGAACCCTCGTTGCGCTAGTCCGAATCGCCCTTGGGCGGTTGTTTTATTTGAAACATACTTTATGTGAAATTTATGTTCCATTCATGTGAAAAAGCTCATGATCTGATCACGTTTATAACATTAGGTTCATGAGTAAGTTGTGCCAATAAATTGATGTGACATACCTACCTAGGTATTTTTTATACAATAATTATTTACTGTGAATGCCTGTGAAATTGTGTCTGCATAGTTCAAACTTAAGCATTTAAATACCTATTTGCAGAAGTACAGCGCTGTTTGAAGTCGAAAAGCTCCCATTAAACGACGTTCAAAAAGAAAAAATGAGGAAATCTCAATTACCTGTAACACTTGAGGAATTGGAAGAAATGCCTTCACCGAGATTTATTAAGAGCCATCTGCCGCTGTCACTACTGCCACCGACACTACTGGACACTTTAAAGGTCAAACAAGGTTCCATAAGAAGATAATAATCTAATATTGGATAGAAGCAGGCGTTAGTTTGCGGTAGTCCATGATAATGAGGAACTAGAAGTTTAACGCAATAATCCGCGACAATAGGCAAATCTATGTGGTAGGTACAGTGCGTATCCCGCACCTATAAGATGAGAACGATGAACCTAAGATCTTTAGATGTTAACTCGACAATGCGTTGTAAACAATCGTGCATTGTCGAGTAAACATCTCCTGAAGATGCTCCGGTATCGGAGTGAAACGTACGTTGAGAGTAATTTGGAAGATTTCTGTGGTGTGGTGAATAACGTGGGCTGTAAAGGAGGGATACGCACTGTATTTGAAAAAAATTAAACAAAAAATTATCTAAAACCTACGCAGATAATACATGATAATCATGTATCTGCTATTACAACCAGCTGATGCCCGTGTCTTCGCCCGTGTGGTTTAAGTTTTTTTGTTATTCCCGCGGGAACTTCTTAATTTTCCGGGATATAAAGTAGCCTAGGTCACTCTCTAGATCCTCAACTCACGTGTATCCGGTGCTTCGTTGCGGCGTGATTGAAGGACAAACAAACAAACAAACACACTTTCGCATTTTTAATATTAGTATGATAGCTGATTCCCGCGACTTCCTCCGCGTGGATTGAGGTTTTATGGTTCCCGCGGTAACTCTTTCATTTTCCGGGATAAAAGTAACCTATGCGTTAATCCAGACTATAATTTATCTCCGTGCAAAAAAATAAAAATCAAGATCCGTTCTGCCATTCTGGTGTGATTCAGTAACAAACATCCATCCATCCATCTAAAATTTCGCATTTGTAATAGGTATAAGCCTGAAATGTTGTAGGTAGTACCTGTACCTACCATTAATAAACTATTAAGTATAGATAAGCATGACATGCTTAGGAAATCTCTAGAAATTTAGTTGTTTATTTTAGTTGTTTATCTGTTGTGTTGTTGATGTTGGGAAAATTATCCATTTGTATATATAATACGTATATGAAGGCTTAGGGTAAGCTAAACGCGACTATTTATTTGTTAATGTCATCAAGGCAAATAAATTATTAAAAATTTTATTAAATTTACTCGCAATTTCTATAGATTCTCGGGAGCCTGGTATGGACTGGCTCGTTTTAGTCCTTTGTTGCAATATAATATTAAATATTAAAGTTGACATAAATTAACCTAATTTGTCTAACGCTTTTCGTATTTTGTTTATCAGGTTGTCTACGTAGCACGTGATCCTCGCGACGTAGCCATCTCTTTCTACAATTTTCAGAAGTTTTTGAGGCTGTTTCCCCCTGATAGAGAATTTAAAACCTTTTGGAAATTATTGATTTCTAATAATAGTAAGAATTTTTAAGCGTATTACATGAAATATATGCAGGTTATTCTAAAATCCCCAGCATAAATCATGTTTATAGTGTACCTATTTCTTTTTATTTTAATTTCTCAAATTAGGTACGACTGTTTATTTTACACATAGATTTATTATTAATAATGACTTACTTATTTTATAACTGATTATTGTGGATATGTAAATTTATATTCTTTATTTCTTCATTTTAGTAGTATGGTCTCCATATTTTGAACACGTTCTAGAAGCTTGGGAGATGCGGAACCATCCAAACCTGTTATTTTTATTCTATGAGGATATGGTAAAGGTAATTAGGTAGATACCAATACCTACCAGCATACATATTTCTTAGTCTCAATTAAAAATTAATGTGGTATAAAAATATATTAACATGATGTATAATATAAGTACATTTTCTAAAATTTGTACACAGAATAAAATATGTGTTACATTGATTCAATTACCAGGATTTGGCGGGAGCTGTACAACGGGTGGCAATTTTTTATGGAAAAACACTTACAGAAGATCAAGTAAACAGACTCGTTGACCATCTTAATATCGATAATTTTAAGAGAAACAAATCTGTTAATATGGAAGATATGAAGGAAAGTGGCATATGTATGAGTGACGGAGATTTTATAAGAAAAGGTGAAAATAACAAATTAATATTATTATGTCATCTACCTATGACATCTATATGTAGGTACTTTAAAGAACAATTAATATCTTTTACATAGAATAATATATACTTACCTCTCTCTGTCTACGGTATTTTATATGCCTGAATATAAAAAATTGGGTGAATAATTATTGTGGTATGAATAAATAATATAGTCAAGTCAAATAACGTTTATTCAATTTAGGTAGGTATACTACACTTATTGACGTCGAGTTTTTTATAATATATAATGGTGATAATCAGTAACAGTATCTTAAAACTAAAGCTACGAGGGTTCCAAACGCGCCCTGGTCTGAGAAGAGCCCACAACAAACTCAGCCGGGTTTTTTTTTTCATTATCACCATTTCGCAAATCATCTTAACTAAGGAACTATCAGAGCCAATAGATCAAATCATTGCCAAGCTTCCTTGTCATTTAAGTAATCCTTTACATGGTAATAAGATTTTTTAATGAGTTTACGTTTTACATTAACTTTGAACTTATTCAGAGACATTTTCAACATGTCTTCTGGGAGCTTATTGTAGAAGCGGACACTGTTTCCAACAAATGAATTGCTAGTTTTACTAATTCTAGAAGTAGGCATTACAAGTTTCATTACAAGTTACAATCTTACGGTGGCATATATATACATATACCTACGCAATAGTAGTATGTCTATCTCAGGATAACCCACAATAAACATTTTTAACCTCTAAAGAGACCATGTTTGTATATTGTCTAATGACAAAAAAGCTGTGAACATTGTATATGTCACCGTAAGATTGCAAAAACCGTTAGATTGTAATCCAACTAGCGATATTGTAAACTGTCGACGGATTGTGAACCGTTCAATGGGCCGAGTGTCAATTTTTGAAATATTCATTGTATTTACGTTTGCTTGTCTCTTTCTTGTAGGTTAGGTTAGGGTTCGACATAAATGAACAGGTAGTGCCCGGCCTATATCTAACAGATTACAATCTACCGAAAAATAATGAGTTAAATTGTAATCTGTCGACAGTTTACAATATCGCTAGTTAGATTACAATCTAACGGCCTTTGCAATCTTACGGTGACATATATAAAGACAAAATTTTGATACTTGAATTAAATACCAATTGATAATTACACTAGCGACCCGCCCCGGATCCACGGGTGCAATGCTGATATTAAATATATCTACTACAGAATGTCTTTATATATGTCACCGTAAGATTGCAAAGGCCGTTGGATTGTAATCTAACTAGCGATATTGTAAACTGTCGACAGATTACAATTTAACTCATTATTTTTCGGTAGATTGTAATCTGTTAGATATAGGCCGGGCACTACCTGTTCATTTATGTCGAACCCTAACCTAACCTACAAGAAAGAGACAAGCAAACGTAAATACAATGAATATTTCAAAAATTGACACTCGGCCCATTGAACGGTTCACAATCCGTCGACAGTTTACAATATCGCTAGTTGGATTACAATCTAACGGTTTTTGCAATCTTACGGTGACATATACAATGTTCACAGCTTTTTGTCATTAGACAATATACAAACATGGTCTCTTTAGAGGTTAAAAATGTTTATTGTGGGTTATCCTGAGATAGACATACTACTATTGCGTAGGTATATGTATATATATGCCACCGTAAGATTGTAAAAACTGTAAGATTGTAATCTAACGCTTTTTTTTCGATAGATTGTAAACAGTCGAAAGATTGTGAATCGTTCAATGTTTTAAGTGTCAATTTTTGAAATATTCATTGTATTACGTTTTCTTGTCTCTTTCTTGAAGGTTAGGTTAGGGTTCGACACAAATAAACAAGTAGTGCCCAAGTAGGGCACTTAGGTTCTATCGGGTTAATAAACCTAACAGATTACAATCTACCGAAAAATAATCCGTTATATTGTAATCATTCGACAGTTTAATATTTCGCGAGTTAGATTATAATCTAACGGTTTTTACAATCTTACGGTGACATATACATTTGTACTATTGCGGACTTTTTTGTAGACCTTTTTAAGGTGTACAATACTGTAGTAGGTACATTATTTTGATCTATCACCAGGTTCATTGGTTCAGCCAGCGTGCGTTTGAAATGTAAGCACAAAAAATTATGTTTATTTACGACACCACATTAGAAACCTCTAAAATGATCAGTGTTTCTGTACTATATTATGCATTTATTTATTATACGTATAAACCTTCCTCTTGAATCACTCAATCTATTAGAAAAACCTCATCAAAATCCGTTTCGTAGTTTTAAAGATATAATCATACAATAGGGACAGACAGCGAGAAGCTACTTTGTTTTATAGTAGGTATGTAGTTAGTGATATATACTACGATTTGTTGTCTTTTTGAAAAGCCGAAGTCTGTCTGGGTAAGGCCTCGGAGCTAAATTATATCCTCCTTGCCCAGGCGTGTACTCACCGGCAAACTACGATTCAAGTGTGGATTTGATATCGTAGTTAACTTACACGCGATCGATTAGGTAAAAAATCTCCCATTAGACCTATAGAATATAATAATAATAAAAAGATGCAGTAATTTATAAAATTGTTACAGGCAAGTCGGGCGGGTGGCGAGATCATTTCGACGCAGAGATGACGGCTCAGGCGGACGAGTGGATCGCGAAACATCTCCGCGACACTGACTTCCGCTTCCCACATTTTTAATAAATCGTAATATACTAAAATAAAAAGTATAATATATTATTAAAAAAAAAATTATTTTAATACTAGCTGATGCCCGCGACTACGTCAGAGTGGATTGAGGTTTTTTGGTTCCCACGGGAACTCCTTAATTTTCCGGGATAAAAACATCAGTTTTGGCATAAGTTCCAACAATAGGGTTTGTATTAAGGGTAGCTAAACAAAGGCTAACAGGATTTACGTGTGGAAATGAGAAAATACTTATCAACCTCTATAATATCTATCTCTACCTATGAAACTGAAAAAAAAAATCGGTTTTTATCAACGACCTCAATTTACATAGATCAAAGAATGTGGACTTATTTTACTAACGCCATCTAGTCTGAAAAGCAGGACAGCGCTATGGCGGGGACAAGGACAGGCTTATACAGGTGAGGGGCATGCCCTACAAGTCGGACGCCCAACTTTTTAGGGTTCCGTACCTCAAAAGGAAAAAACGGAACCCTTATTAGGATCACTTTGTTGTCCGTCCGTCTGTGTGTCAAGACCCTTTTTCTCAGGAACGCATGGAGGTATCAAGCTGAAATTAATATAAAAAAATACTCAGGTCTACGGTCCCTTGGAGTTGTGAAAAAATCACGTTTCTTAGCCAGCGCAATCAAAAGATATAGCCGTTCATGCTGCAAATTTTCGACACTCGCAAGAGAATCAAAACCTACAGGGTACTTCCCGTGAACTCAGAATCTTGAAATTTGGTACGAAGCAACGCCATGAAGCACAGTAATAGGAATAATTGCGAAAAGCATATTATTTTTTTGTTACATCATATAATAAAAATATTTTTATCAATTTTAACAGACATACAAATTAGTTACAATTTTGGCCACATAAGTTTGACGGACTGTACCTGTTTGGTTTAGCCCCGATTCACTCCCTCAAGTTATGTTATAAGCAATTCAAACTATATATATATTTTTACTTACCTTTATTTGAAATGAAATTATTCAAAAAGGATTTAAAATCTTTATCCGGTGAAATAATCCTCATCAATTTGTGATGGTGATAAAAAGAAACTGCCACATCCCTTGGATCAAGTGCTACGTAAACCACCTGTTAAAAACTTTACAATTAAAGTAAAGTACCTACTAATGTACTTAGCACATTTTATTCTATTAGATAAATTTTACGACCTTAGTTTTATCCAATAGTGGAGGGGGCAGCAGTGTCAGCGGTAGGTAAATGGCTTTTGATGAATCTTGGAGATGCCATTTCTTTAATATATTTAATTGTTATTGGAATTACATTTTTTTGTATTACATCCATCAGATTTTCAGAGAAAATAACATTTGGAGTTTCTAACGCTGACATTCTGAAGCAATAAAAATTTATTATATTATAACTAGATGTGCCCGCGACTTCGTCAGCGTTAGCAGTTAAGCATGCATCAGTTTGCGGAAGTCCATGATAATGAAGGAACTAGAAGTTTAATTCGCTATAATCCGGGACAATAGGTATAAATCTATGTGGTACAGATTCTCAGACATCAGGAGATGTCAGGAGAGCATCTTCAGGAGAAGATGGTCCGTTATCGGAGTGAAACGCACCTACGTTGAGAATAATTTTGGAAGATTTCTGTGGTCTGGTGAATATCGCGGGCTATAGGTGCGGGATACACAAACACACTGTACCACATAGATTTACCTATTGGCACGGATTAAGACGAATTAAACTTCTAGTGCCTTCATTCGTCAGCGTTGACTAAGCTGCCGCCAACCACATACATACCACATTTCAACAAAATCGGTTGAGCCCTTATAGTGTAGCAGACAGACAGACACACTTCCGCATTTATAATAAGACGTATTACCTAATATTGAATTATTATGGATTATTTCTGCGTGAAAACATAATGTACCTAATGTAAAACGACGACGTATGTACAGAGTCTGAAACAATGGTTATTTGATGTTGAGGAACCAATAGTACGGTGGCACAGACCGGCACTGTCCTGTGTGTGTGAGGACAGTGTCGAAAGTACCCTGTCGAATTAAGGCGAAGGAGTTACAATGGAGATCCACAGTCCACGCGCAAGTAGTTAAGAAACCAACGAACTCAGAGAGGCGATGGTTGAGCGGTTGAACTCTACCCTGAAATTCGTTTCAGATTGGGGTGTTGCCAATTTGGTGGAGTTTAACGCCACCAAAACGCAGGTGTGTCTGCTCACAGCGAAACGGAGTCCTTTCGTCTTGCCTCCCACTTTCCGAGATGTATCCATACCCATTACCACATACCATACAACTCGGTGCCCATTACCGATCACTTTAATCTCCTAGGCCTCGACATCACGGCCAACATCAACTTCGGTAGGTCTATCGAAGCGAAAGCCAAGACAGCCGCCAAAAACTCGGTATACTTAACAAGGTCAAGCAGTACTTCACGCCACGGCAACTGGTTACCCTATACCAAGCCCAAGTTCGGTCGTGCATGGAGTTCTGCAGTCACCTTTATGATGGCTCTGCTAAGTATCAGCTGGCGGCTCTTGACGCCGTAGATCGTCGGGCTAGGAGATTGATTGGCGAAGATTCATCTCTTCTGGCGAAACTTCAAACCCTGGATCACCGCTGTAAGGTAGCTGGCCTATCGGTATTCTATAGGATATATTTCGGTGAGTGTGCTCAGGAGCTGTTCGATCTTGCACCTCCTTCATCCTTCTACCATCGTACCGCAAGACGTCGTGAGAGTTTCCACCACTATGTCGTCAACGTTTCACCTACACGCACGAAGCGCTTTGCGTCTTCATTCCTTATTCGCATGGCTAGGGTCTGGAACACTCTACCAAAAACTGTGTTTCCCACCAATTACAATCCGGGTATCTTTAAATCAAGAGTGAATAGGCACCTTCTAGGCAAGCGCGTTCCATCTTAGGCCGCATCATCACTTCCCATCAGGTGTGATTGTGGTCAAGCGTAAGCGTATAATGAATTAAAAAAAAAAAAAAGATCTACTTATGCCTGTCGAACAGCTTTTGGCATCAGATAAAAATAACTTTGACCATGAACCTGTGCATTGGGAGATTTGCAATATTAGGTGGTAGCTAGATACGAAGTGAGGACAGTCTGTGCTCACTTCGCTTATATATCATTGTCACCTATTCCCGCCCCTTATGGTTACTTAACGAACTCCTCCCCTACAGTATACAGAATACTTTTAGGTCGCAACTTTTTCTTTGCCTATTCTAATTTCTACACCTATGTAATAAGTAGTTATGAAAGGTAAGCCACGGTAATTTTTACTCAATGGGTTTAAAATAAAACAAGTCATATGAAAAACAATCCATATAATATGACGTAAAACACTACCTATACTTATACTTCTCTTCTTCTTCTCAGTCGTGCACTCTTGACAGAGTGGGCGTGGCTGCTGGGATGATACTGGTATGCTCATCATCGGTCTTGTTTAATTTGGGTCGCACCGCCTCCCGCGCGATGCTCCTCCACTTGTCTCGATTGGTAGAATTGCGGGAGCTCTCCACCACAGTTTTCTGGGTCACACTCTTTATTAGGTCTGTCCATCGAGTAGGGGAACGTCCTCTGGCTCGCTTTCCTTCCACATAACCCTGTACCACCAGGCGCTCAATTGACCCTTCATTTCTGGAGATGTGGCCAAAGAACTTCAGATTTCGCAATTGCACAGTCGACGATAGCCTTTCCTATACTTATACTTACTTGTATAATAAATGCGAAAGTTTGGATGGATGGATGTACGGATGTATGGATGGATGTTTGTTACTCAATTACGCAAGAACGGCTGAACGGATTTGGATGAAATTTGGCACGGAGATAGACTATAGTCTGGAATAACACATGGGCTACCTCATTGCCGGCTCCCTAGTAAGCACGGTCTCGTCTCAGAATGATAAGGTTTTGGTCATAGTCCACCACGCTGGCCTCGTGCGGATTGGCAGACTTCACAGTTCACACGCCTTTGAGAATATTATGCAGAACTCACAGGGATGCAGGTTTCCTCACGATGTTTTTCTTCAACGTTAAAGCAAGGGATATTTTCATTTCTTAAAACGTAGGTACAAGTGTCCACTATCGCTTGCCATTGGTAGACATTTTAAGCCAAATATACTAGAGCTTGTTATAGACCAAGGCTGGGCTTCGCACGGAGCCGGTTTAAAAGTAGGTACTTATACCTACAAAAACCATCGACATATATTATGTAGATTACTAGATGGGCCCTTTCATAGAAAAAAACCGGCCAAGTGCGAGTCGAACTCGCGCACCGAGGGTTCCGTACAAACTGTGACGTGGTAGGCCGTCTACGATGTGGTGGCCGGCCCTTGGGGCTGTGAAAAAATCAAGCTTCTAAGCCAACGCAATCAAAAGATACAACCGTTTATGCCGCAAATTTTCGACACTCGCAAGGGAATCAAAACCTACAGGGTACTTTCCGTAAACTCAGAATCTTGAAATTTGGTACGAAGCAATGCCATAAAGCACATGTGTAGGAATAATTGCGAAAAGTACCAAATTTCAAGATTCTGAGTTTACGGAAAGTACCCTGTAGGTTTTGATTCCCTTGCGAGTGTGGAAAATTTTAAACAAGTTTAAAATTAATAAAAGTATTTTTATTATATGATGTAACAAAAAAATTATGCTTTTCGCAATTATTCCTATATCTGAGCTTTATGGCGTTGCTTCCTACCAAATAACAAGTTTCTGAGTTCACGGGAAGTACCATGTAGGTTTTGATTCCCTTGCGAGTGTCAAATATTTTAAACAAGTTTAAAATTAATAAAAATATTTTTATTATATGATGTAACAAAAAATTTATGTTTTTCGCAATTATTCCTATATTTGTGCTTTTTGGCGTTGCTTCGGACCAAATTTCAAGATTCTGAGTTCACGGGAAGTACCCTTTAGGTTTTGATTCCCTTGCGAGTATCGAAAATTTTAAACAAGTTTAACACTTTGGTTGCTATGACAACCTACTTGTGTTGTTGACTTCAAATTATTGAAAATAAGAAGACTATTTTTATGAAAAGATGATTTGGAATATAAAGGCGAAATAATTTTAAAGAATTATGTCATAATTCTTTAAATTTATTTTCAATAATTTGAAGTCAACAACACAAGTAGTCATAGCAACCAAAGTGTTAGGTTTTCAATTTCGTTACGGAATTTCTGGATTCGGTCTCCACCCTCAAGGCCCGCGATAGAAGCTATGCAATAGCTTAATAATATAGATTATCTCTACAATTTTTCTCCTAAACATCACCTTTTCTGAGATAAAATGTTTGAAAAAGTTGTATTCTTCATAATATGTATAAGTACGTCGGGTACATCCATCACTGGAGCTGTAATACAAGTAAAAATCTTTTTGTCTGTTTATCTTATGTATGTATGTATACATACAAAATAGTACAATTATGGGAATATAAACTCGAGAGAAATTTAGTCCCTCATCTTCTGCGCTAGTGTAACCTTGAGTAACATCTGTCTCCTATTCAATTCAATTCAATAGGCATGATGACTGATTTTGAAAAATGGTCAGATTATGTTCGGAAGTATCTACTATTTCGAAAAAATATCTTATTTCAGCAGAAAAATAAAGTTTAGTAGATAAAATTAGCATTTGAAATTTAAATTTTAAAATTCACGCCAAAACGTTCGGCGGTGTCATGGCGTCGTTGTGACGTCACTATTGTTTTTACCAATGTACTCTGTGCACTGTGCAGTAAGCAATAGTGTGATTTTCAAAGCTCGAAAACAATCAATTGTGACGTCATTCGCTTCTTTGTGTTTTATGCAATATGGCGGATTGCTGTATTTTATAGTTTTATTTTATCAAAATAAATAGCAATCTCACTCGATATTGAAAAATAAATACGTTTTTTATAATCCATGAATCCTATTTCATTAGATAAATTCATAATTGCATTGATTCTTGGTTACTGTCATCATGCCTATTGTCCGCATGGCAAGAGTCGTATACCTACCTGCTTTTTTTTCAAAGGCCTCCCATAGACTTGCACAGTACTAAGATTTAGGGACGAAGGGTCCCTAAGAATACTACCTAGTAATTTACTATATTATATTACTAGCTGATGCCCGCGACTTCGTACGCGTGGATCGAGGTTTTGTGGTTCCCGCAGGAACTCTTTAATTTTCTGGGATAAAAAGTAGCCTATGTGCTATTCTAGACTATAATCTATCTCTGTGCCAGATCCGTTAAGCTGTTGGGGCGTGATTGAGTAACAAACATCCATACATCCATACATCCATCCAAACTTTCGCATTTATAATATTTATTGATTGATTATTGATTGATGATTGATATGAACTACTAGCACAGAATAATATAATAGTACTGCTACTAGATGATGCCCGTGTGAGATATGGGGAAAATCACCAGCTTTTCCATCGATTTCGCTTTAATTAAAACAAAATATTTTAGCAAACCGTGAGAATGTTCCTTTTCTAAAGCAATAACATCATTCAACTATTTCATACAAACTGGCTATAGGGGTTAATTTCTATTAATTCCATACTATTATGCTAAGTCAACATGACTACCACCGGTTCTTACATTAACAGAAAGGTAATATTTCGAAAACTATTTGTCCTATCAAAATAAACTAAACACAATTTTATAGGTAAATTAATAATCTATGTACCTACTACGTCCTGACAACTTTTTATACGACTGCCTGAAAATAGGAGTATATTGTTTTCAGGGTTCATGTATGTATGTATGTATTGTATGTATGTATGTATGTATGTATGGTAGTTTGTATATTCCACCATAACTTCTATACGCCTGAACCGATTTTGATAAATGAGGTATCGTTAGAATCCCTAGCTAATTCCGGGTGACATAGGCTAATAAAATTTAAAAAAAAATGATGGGGTGACCATGGTTCCGCATTAAAAACGAAAGGTGAAAAAAAATATTCGAAACTAAGATTAACTATATAATCATCATCTAGAAAATAATGAGTAGATTCCAAAAATATATAACACTACAGTTCAATATCCAGTGATTCCCAAAAAAATATCATTTAATTAAAATTTGAATAAGATTGCATAGGTAATTAATTAATGACTGTGGTATCGTTCGTATCGTTCGTATACGGTTCGTATTCGGATATCGTATTCGGATACGGCTGGAGGCTCTTTATAAAACTAAATTATTAAGTACTTACCTACCTAATTATTTAGTCTAATAATCCAGATTTACTTCCATCATGGGATAGGATGGTAAAACATATAGTAGTTGTTCATTTTTTTACATAAGTGGCATTATATACTTACTCTATAATAGGTACTGAAAAATAAAAATGTGTGAATGTCTTTGTTTGTTGGTCCTTCAATCACTCCGCAATAGTTATAAGGATCATCGATGAACGACGAGATGCATGGCGTAGGTATAGTTGAGGACTTGGTGAGTGACACAGGCTATACCTACTTTTTATTCCGGAAATTGAAGAAGTTACCGTTAGTAAAAAAATCTTAAACCACGCGGACGAAGTCGCAGGCATTAGTTAGTATTGAATACTTACATAATAAAATATTATTTTATATTTTATATATTTTATAAAATCAGCATACCTACCTATTATATGTAATCATGATTAGATATAATATGTAGGTATGCTGATTACTTTGCACGTGAACTCTACTGTCATCATTTTTTATATCTCCGATAAATCAAATAAAGATAAAAACTCTACATACTAGTATAAAGTTATAATGCACCTATAATCTTTACAAAGCATTTTTGTTTTCCTGCGACTAAGGTCATGTTGCATTTATTTACTTAGGTATTTTAAAAAAATCCTTGTAATCTAGTGATTACCGTGATGGATGAAATAAAAAATAAAGATTTTCCTTACGAAGTTGAAATATTGGATTGTAAGGAACACCAAGAGCTAATAGAATACTATGGTAAGTGCTAGTGTATAGGAGCCAATTACCGGTTGAATACTTAAGATCAAAAACCAAAAACTCCAAAGTATCTTATTTGTGAAATAAATAAATAAATAAATGTCTGTCTATCCTGAATGTGTTGAAATTGTGTATTTTAACTTGTGATATAAAATACCTTTTAAGCTTTGAGAAACTGTAAAGTATAGCTGTACCTATGATTCAGGTTCAGTAAATTCCTTATATATTTTTAGTTATTTCAAATAGAATTATTATTTAGGCATATTATTATGATAAAAATAAATATTTGCCGTATATTGTTCGTCACTTCAATGTTACCTGGATCACCTCACATCCAACTGTCAAAAACGCATCCTTATAATGTCTCAGGTATAGTTTAATTTTTATCATACCTACAACCTATAACTATTTTCATAGTAAAATTTGTCTATGTAGCTATATTGTCAAAAAACTGTTTTTGGGCGTTTTTTTGAATATGGCGGCGCGAGCGGCAAATAATTATACGAGGTGGCAAAGTGAACATTCGGAAAGAGCACGTCGAAATCAATAAAATACACCAATTTTCAAAACCCCCGAGAAACTTTCCAGGTAAAACTACCAAATGACTATATGTCAAAATTAACAACAAATAAATAAATGTTTATTTAGCTCTACACGGAAAAACACAGAAATGAGAAATTATAACTACAGAATAAATACTTACTAAACGTAGCGCGTTTTTAAGTTTGATGAAGACAGAAGAGTTGCTAAGTTGATTGAGTTGTCATCATCCCTATTGTATCCCTTATGTGTAGATAGCAAGATCGACTTTATTCGCATTGGTCCAAAAAAGTATGTCATGCCGAAAGGATATTTTCAAAAAGCTGCAACTATCTACAACTTCCCACTACGCTCTGAGGATACTTTTGTAGTTACCTTCCCAAAATCAGGTGAGGCATTTTTTTTTAATTATTTATTTTATCATGAACTTAGTCATCGAATATGTCGAAGACTAAGCTATAAGTATTGTACATATAGACTATATTTATGAGTATAATTTTTTTTTTTTTATATATTCACTTCTTACATCATTTTTACAGGAATCCCTAATACGATGGTGCAGTTACAATACTTATATCTAGCTTAGCCTACAGACTATATTTATGAGTATAATTTATTTATTTTTTTATATATTCACTTCTTACATCATTTTTACAGGAATCCCTAATACGATGGTGCAGTTACAATACTTATATCTAGCTTAGCTTATAGAAATGTGCAAAACCTAATATCCTATTAAAAATATGTATAAAAAAAATATCACCTACTTAGTTATAACTTATAGTCCACATTGCTACCTTTGTGAGTTCACTCAGAGAATATAATATATATACAAGCCAAATAATTTTATTTCCAAGCGAGACAAGATAAAGAAGTTGCATGACGCACCGAAAACGCCTGGAAGAGCTGTTGGGCTATGAAGAATTGATGAAAGGAAACCTTTCATTCGCTTTAAAACGTATATTTGTGGATATGTGCATTCTCCCAATTTTCACTTACGGTGCCCAGACTTGGTCTTTGACGGTTCATCAAAAGCCCACACTCGGATTTTGCCAGAGAGCAATGGAGCGTAGTATTCTAGGAATAAAACGGACTGATCATGTTAAAACACCACACTGCCTAATTATTTAGTCTAATAATCCAGATTTACTTCCATCATGGGATAGGATGGTAAAACATATAGTAGTTGTTCATTTTTTTACATAAGTGGCATTATATACTTACTCTATAATAGGTACTGAAAAATAAAAATGTGTGAATGTCTTTGTTTGTTGGTCCTTCAATCACTCCGCAATAGTTATAAGGATCATCGATGAACGACGAGATGCATGGCGTAGGTATAGTTGAGGACTTGGTGAGTGACACAGGCTATACCTACTTTTTATTCCGGAAATTGAAGAAGTTACCGTTAGTAAAAAAATCTTAAACCACGCGGACGAAGTCGCAGGCATTAGTTAGTATTGAATACTTACATAATAAAATATTATTTTATATTTTATATATTTTATAAAATCAGCATACCTACCTATTATATGTAATCATGATTAGATATAATATGTAGGTATGCTGATTACTTTGCACGTGAACTCTACTGTCATCATTTTTTATATCTCCGATAAATCAAATAAAGATAAAAACTCTACATACTAGTATAAAGTTATAATGCACCTATAATCTTTACAAAGCATTTTTGTTTTCCTGCGACTAAGGTCATGTTGCATTTATTTACTTAGGTATTTTAAAAAAATCCTTGTAATCTAGTGATTACCGTGATGGATGAAATAAAAAATAAAGATTTTCCTTACGAAGTTGAAATATTGGATTGTAAGGAACACCAAGAGCTAATAGAATACTATGGTAAGTGCTAGTGTATAGGAGCCAATTACCGGTTGAATACTTAAGATCAAAAACCAAAAACTCCAAAGTATCTTATTTGTGAAATAAATAAATAAATAAATGTCTGTCTATCCTGAATGTGTTGAAATTGTGTATTTTAACTTGTGATATAAAATACCTTTTAAGCTTTGAGAAACTGTAAAGTATAGCTGTACCTATGATTCAGGTTCAGTAAATTCCTTATATATTTTTAGTTATTTCAAATAGAATTATTATTTAGGCATATTATTATGATAAAAATAAATATTTGCCGTATATTGTTCGTCACTTCAATGTTACCTGGATCACCTCACATCCAACTGTCAAAAACGCATCCTTATAATGTCTCAGGTATAGTTTAATTTTTATCATACCTACAACCTATAACTATTTTCATAGTAAAATTTGTCTATGTAGCTATATTGTCAAAAAACTGTTTTTGGGCGTTTTTTTGAATATGGCGGCGCGAGCGGCAAATAATTATACGAGGTGGCAAAGTGAACATTCGGAAAGAGCACGTCGAAATCAATAAAATACACCAATTTTCAAAACCCCCGAGAAACTTTCCAGGTAAAACTACCAAATGACTATATGTCAAAATTAACAACAAATAAATAAATGTTTATTTAGCTCTACACGGAAAAACACAGAAATGAGAAATTATAACTACAGAATAAATACTTACTAAACGTAGTGCGTTTTTAAGTTTGATGAAGACAGAAGAGTTGCTAAGTTGATTGAGTTGTCATCGTCCCTATTGTATCCCTTATGTGTAGATGGCAAGATCGACTTTATTCGCATTGGTCCAAAAAAGTATGTCATGCCGAAAGGATATTTTCAAAAAGCTGCAACTATCTACAACTTCCCACTACGCTCTGAGGATACTTTTGTAGTTACCTTCCCAAAATCAGGTGAGGCATTTTTTTTTAAATTATTTATTTTATCATGAACTTAGTCATCGAATATGTCGAAGACTAAGCTATAAGTATTGTACATATAGACTATATTTATGAGTATAATTTTTTTTTTTTTTATATATTCACTTCTTACATCATTTTTACAGGAATCCCTAATACGATGGTGCAGTTACAATACTTATATCTAGCTTAGCTTATAGACTATATTTATGAGTATAATTTTTTTATTTTTTTATATATTCACTTCTTACATCATTTTTACAGGAATCCCTAATACGATGGTGCAGTTACAATACTTATATCTAGCTTAGCTTATAGAAATGTGCAAAACCTAAAATCCTATTAAAAATATGTATAAAAAAAATATCACCTACTTAGTTATAACTTATAGTCCACATTGCTACCTTTGTGAGTTCACTCAGAGAATATAATATATACCTATACAAGCCAAATAATTTTATTTCCAAGCGAGACAAGATAAAGAAGTTGCATGACGCACCGAAAACGCCTGGAAGAGCTGTTGGGCTATGAAGAATTGATGAAATGAAACCTTTCATTCGCTTTAAAACGTATATTTGTGGATATGTGCATTCTCCCAATTTTCACTTACGGTGCCCAGACTTGGTCTTTGACGGTTCATCAAAAGCCCACACTCGGATTTTGCCAGAGAGCAATGGAGCGTAGTATTCTAGGAATAAAACGGACTGATCATGTTAAAACACCACACTGCACTCCACGACGAGAATCAGAGATGTTGGAGACAAAGCGGCAAAACTAAAGTGGGACTGGGCCGGACATGTGAATTGTGATGCGCATGCCACAAAACTCAAAAAGACGTCGAGGAAGGTCGAGACGCCGCTGGCGCGACGAACTCGGTGCCTTTATGGAGGACTGGCCCCAAACATCTATGGACCAAGATAAATGGAAGCAGGAAAGGGAGGCCTTTGCCCAACATTAGGACAATACAGGCTGCCAATAATAATAATATTTCATCTAGGTTAACCCTTTTAATTAATTTTACAAGATGTTGAAAGTTTAGCGATTGTCCGGACATTAATGATTCAAAACTTCATTTTCATTCGCGTACCTACGCTAGTTCCTAGAAGACCAAATGCTGGCATAGGTACCTTCTGCAGCAATTGCAAATAATCCACAAGAATGCTAATTGCTTAGTCTAAAGCTGTAACTCTATTTTAACAATTCGCTTTTAGACTTGGAAGCAATTCAGACACTTTCAGATTGAACTGGAATACCTACTCGTTAAGTAGAAGTCGAAGTTTTGCATTGTAACTAAGCACTTTGGGCATTCCTGTCTCTTGAGGATTGTACTAGTTCAAACGCGATATACCGGCTTCATGTACCTATAACTACCTACTCAGGTACCTACTACCTGCAATATATTCTGACATTCTCTTTATTTTTCAGGAACGACTTTGACTCAGGAGCTGGTATGGTTGTTAGGCAACAATTTAGATTACGAAAAGGCTCTATCAACAAATATCAATGCAAGATTTCCATTTATTGAGTAAGTTAACAGTTTTATCCGAAAAGATTCTCTAGAAAATGATCATTATAATGTATCTAGTACCTACGCTCGTTTTAAATATCTTAGGTCATTCAAACATTCATAATGGCTATGAGTTATTCACTTGCATACATATTATAAGCCTACCAGCTGATGCCCACGACTTCGTCCGCGTGGATTGAGGTTATTTGTTCCCGCGGGAACTCATTAATTTTCCGGGATAAAAAGTAGCCTATGTCACTCTCCAGGTCCTCAACTATACCCATTTACGTTCACCCAGCCAATTCACGTCGATCCGTTGCTTCGTTGCGGCGTGATTGAAGGACAAACCAACAAACAAACACACTTTCGCATTTATAATATTAGTATTATTTTCTAAGCATCACAATTCGTTTCCGGGATTTGACTTTTTACGTTGCGTACCTAAAAGGTAGAAAAACAAGTACAACCCTTGGTGTGACTGTGTCCGTCCGTCACACAAGCATATTTTAGTAACTATTAGCTAAAGACTTTGGAATAGTTTTATAACATTCTTAGATACTTTTTCATTTTCTCTCTTTATCTCCGAAGATTGCAAAGTGAAAAATTGGAAATAATTTGAGTTGATAGAAGTTTATGTAAACTTTACAGGGAAAATATAACAAAGTTTCTAGCCAGGATAATTTTTGAGAAATCAGAAAGAAATGAAAGGGTCATGGGGCTTACTATATATCGAGTGGGATTTCATTTACAGATTATAAGCCTTCTTTTAAGCCTCTTAGTTCAGCCCTATGGTGAAAAATGTCAAAAAACCGTCAAAGTCACGGATTGAAGATTCAGCAGGCCCATTCATTTCATTGTGAAAAATAAAAAAGCTCATGATAAATACGTATTTATGGAGGAGGAGCGTAAGCCTGTGAAATTGAGTCTATAACGTTCATACGAGTAAGTGCATTATATTTGCAGAAAACGATCGTATGAGTTCGAAAAGCTCCCATTAAACGACGATCAAAAAGACAAACTGAGAAAATCTCAATTACCTGTAACACTTGAGGAATTGGTAGAAATGCCTTCACCGAGATTTATTAAGAGCCATCTGCCGCTGTCACTACTGCCACCGAATCTACTGGATACTATAAAGGTCAAACTAGGTTCCATACGAAGATAATAAAATCTAGCCCTAATTTTTTATTTTTTACTATTGGAAAAAAATTAAAGAATAAAAATATATTAAAATCTACGCATAATCAAGTATCTGCTTTGATTGATTATTATTATATACTAGCTGATGCATGCTACTTCGCGCGCAGATTTTAAGGTTTTGATTCCCGCAGGAACACTTAAATTTTCCGGGATTAGTAAAAACTTATTCTTCGGAATTTCTTAATTTTCCTCTATGTCCTATGCCTTCCCCGGGATGCACCCTATTTCTATACAAAATGTCGTCAAAATCGGTTGAAAAGATGGGCCGTTAAAAAGCATAGCAGACACAGAGACAGACAAAGAGACTGACAGACAAACTTTCGCATTAATAATATTAGTATGGATATTTGAATAAGCGACGCCGACGGCGAAAATTTGTTCATATTTTTTGTCTGTAATGATTTCACCTTTTGCCACCCCACCTGAGGCACCTGAGGAGGTACAGAAATAGCTTGCATGCCGGAGAACGACATAATAATATGCTTCCATCTTGTTCTAATACATATATATCTTTAATCTAATACATTTTGCCGGCCAACCCACACTGGAGCAGCGTGGTGGGTCTAAGCTCTAATTCCCTCTCTCTTATGAGAGTGAAGGCCTGTGCCCAGTGGGACGTTAATGGGCTGTAGTGGTGGTGGTGGATACATTCAGGAAAATAAATTATTATTTATTTAAATTCTCGGATTCAGAGCAATATTAATTATTAGTAAAGTTGACACAGTGACCTACTATAGGTATACCGTATAATGCTTTTCGTATTTTGTTTAGCAGGTTGTTTACGTAGCACGTGATCCTCGAGACGCAGCTTTCTCTTTCTACAAGTTTCAGAAGTTTATGAGGAGTTTGCCTCCTGATAGAGAATTCAAACCCTTTTGGAAATTTTTCATTTCTAATAATAGTAAGAATTTTTAAAGATACTAAAATTATGTAGTATTATTATAATCGTCTGCATATATTATACTATAAATTACTGTAACTGTAACTTGCCTACAATATTCTATTTTATAGTATAAACACCAATAATAAAATATTGTGTAATAATTTTTTTCTAATAAACACTGATAATAATCATTTTTCAGGGTTTAGGCTATTGATTATAACATTTAGAAAGGAACTAAGACGTTCACGGGTTTTTTTGCAGGAATCGTTCAATGGGTTTTAAAAGAAGATTGAAACCGTGGAGTGATATTAAATTAGAGGGTGGAAATTGAGGATTGGGATGAAAAATCCTTTTTGTATTTTTAGCATCCCTTTTAGTATGTTCAATATATCTTGTAAACAAAGCAAAATTTCGATATATTGTATATATAACTTTTTGTTTAATCAAATCAAATTCCCTATCGGAGTAGCATTTTTAAAATATTAAATAAAAAGAATACCATGCCAAAACAGTCGAAACAAACTTGAAAAATAAGCCAAAATTTAGATTTTTTGAGTTTTTTTGCTTTTTCGCCTCTCTTTTTTTTGGGCTGAGATAAGTATAGGCATTGCGTTAGATAAAAACAAGTAGACTAAATTTCCTTCAAAATGCGGGGCTGAAATATTTTTTTGATTAAAAATTGACCAAGATATGGTGAACCTGAACTTTTTTTCGAATTTCGTCCCTCTTGTACGAATATTGTTTCGTTCGCATTTTATTGAAAAGATTATTGTTTTTCTCAACTAAAAAAGGTGTTTTACGTTTTTTATGTAGGAATAAATAATAATTACAACAAATGTTTGGAACAATGATCAATATTTAAACAATACCTACTTTAAACAATTTATAATACATCTTCACAAACAATAATACTTACTAATATTATTAATGCGAAAGTTTGGATGGATGGATGTATGGGTGGATGGATGGATGTATGGATGTTTGTGACTCAATCACGCCAGAACGGCTGAACAGATCTAGATGAAATTTTGCACAGAGATAGATTATAGTTTGGAATAGAACAAAGGGTACTTTTTATCCCGGAAAATTAAGGAGTTCCGACTCGCACTTGGCCGGTTTTTTCTTCATTTGTAACCCATTGAACGATTCCTGCAATAAAAACCCGTGAACGTCTTAGTTCCTTATTGACCAGTTTTTAAGTTATAATCAACTAGATGATTCCCGCGACTTCATCCGCGTGGACCAAGTTTTTTCGATTCCCGCGGGAACCTTTGAATTTTCCGGGATAAAAAGCCTATGTCCTTCCACGAGATGTAACCTATCTCTGTACCAAATTTCATCAAAATCGGTTGAGTAGTTGGGCCGTGAAAGCGTAGCAGACAGACAGACACACTTTCGCATTTATAATATTAGTATGGATAGCCTAGTTCTTGAATGAATATAATTGCATCTTTTTTACTTGGTATATAATTTTTTTTTGTTTTTCTCAAATTACTACTGTTTATTTACACATAAGTATTATTTTATGACTTGAGTGATAATTGTTATGTTATTTTTTATTTTATTTCTTCATCTTAGTGTTGTGGTCTCCATATTTTGAACACGTTCTGGAAGCTTGGGAGAAGCGGAACCATCCAAACCTGTTATTTTTATTCTATGAGGATATGGTAAAGGTAATATACCCATATCTACCTACTGAAATTTTTGTAACTTTAGAGCATGTAACATATTTCTTAGTCTCAATTTAAACTTAATGTGGTATAAAATATAAAGATTGATTTTCAAAAATTTGTGCGCAGAATAAAATAGACTAAGAGATAGCTGCACTTTTTGTAACCATCCCCAGAAAAGCTGATTCAGTAATAGCTGGTAACACTCTCCGCTGAATAAGGTGAAGTCTGTCAGTTGCCTGTCTGTCGGTATTCTACAGGATATATTTCGGAGAGTGTGCTCAAGAGCTATTCGATCTGGTTCCTCCGTCACCTTTTTATTATCGAACCGCAAGGCATCGACTAAGTCTGCACCCTTACGCAGTCGAAATTCCGCGGGCTCGTACGAAGCGATTTGCTTCCTCGTTTCTAATTCGAACCGCTAGGATATGGAATGCCCTCCCGGCTTCCGTTTTCCCCTCCTCTTTTAATATAGGTACCTTCAAATCAAGAGTGAATAGGCATCTTCTAGGCAAGCGCGCTTCACCTTAGGCTGCATCACCACTTGCAAGCAAGTCTGATTGCAGCCAAGCGCTAGCCCAAGCGCTAGCCTATATATTAAAAAAAAAAAAAAAAAACTCGCAAATTTTGGCCAAATCGGAATTAAGGGTTCTAATGGTAGTAGAGATACGGTCAGCAGTATCTGAGGTGTAAATTTGTACATCATCAGCGTAAAACTGAAAGGAAGAGGAAATAACCGTAGCGACAGTGTTGATAAAAATTGAAAAGAGGAGCGGGGAAAGGACACCACCCTGTGGAACTCCTGCAGAGAGAGGTAGGGGCGAAGAACAGTTGCCATCAGTTTTTACAGACTGTTGACGACCGCATAGATAAGATCGGAACCAGTCAACAACTCCAGATGAGACATTCAGGGTGCCTAAAACCGCAAGGAGCAATTCGAAGTTAACATTGTTAAACGCGTTGCTGAAGTCTAACAGTATAAGAACAGTGACTAGTTTGTTATCCATGGCCTGGCGGATGTCGTCGCAGACTTTGATAAGCGCCGTGACTGTACTGTGGCCTGGTCTAAAGCCAGATTGGTATGGGGATAAGACATTATTTTTGGTAAGAAAGATGCTCAGTTGTTTGTTGACCACGCGTTCAAGGACTTTGGAAAGAAAAGGAAGAATAGATATTGGCCGGAAATGTGCAGGAGACATAGGATTAGAAGTTTTAGGAATTGGAATAATGAAAGCTTTCCGCCACCCAGAAGGAAAAGTAAAAGAGGACAAAGAAGAATTAAACAGGTGACATAGGACAGGAGTAATTTTATCAAGAACTAGAAGGATCATCCTGCGACTAATTCCGTCCCAACCCACTGCATCTGACTTAATGGCCAAGACGTGTTTCTTTGTTTCCTCTAGCGTCACCTCAGAGAACTCGAAAGAAGGATAACCAGGCACAGGCAAAGATCTTAGATAAGTAAGCGTCACTTGTTTCCTTTGGCCGTCCAGCGTATTAGCAGTCGTAAAGTGCCGATTTAAAGTCTCAAGGTTTGGGATTCGGTGCGCCCTTTTTTGTTGACGCCCAATGCCCTGCGAGTTCAAAAATCTCCAAGTTTTTGCAGTGTTAGTGTTTTCGACGGAATTAGAAATGAAATTACGCTGGGCATCACAAATTTTATTGCACCGATTGCGTAAATGTTTATATTTATAAAGGTTGGCATCCGTGGGACATAACTTATACTTGTTTTTAGCCGCATTACGTTTGTTCATGAGGGCTTTAATCTTCAGAGTTAACCATGGCGCCGGGAGGTGTTTAAGTTTGACAGGTCTCAAGGGAGCGTGCACATCAAAAAGTTCAGTTAGGAGAGAATTAAAGATACTTACCTTGTCATCCACAGTGCCAGCGCTGAACACGGCATTCCAATCGATATTGTTCAAATCAAACATAAATAAGGGATTGTTAAAATTTCTGAAACTGCGTCGCATCACTATTGTAGGCCTTCGGAGGCCGAATTTTGTAAGACGCATAAATAAGATCATGGTAAGAGAATGCTTCGGCTGGAAATTGCCCATGATTGTCTACGTGATAAAGAGAGGAAACTATC
This sequence comes from Erebia epiphron, assembly GCA_963932025.1. NCBI lineage: Eukaryota > Metazoa > Arthropoda > Insecta > Lepidoptera > Nymphalidae > Erebia > Erebia epiphron. Next base: position 39,216,406 of record OZ009948.1, on the reverse strand, counting down.
ATTAAATCTAGCAGCGACGGAGTACAATGGGGAGAGAAATGGGTAGCATTTGTTGGTAGTATGTGGAGGTTGGAACTACTAACTATATTTTTAAGCTTTCTTGCCCGTGGGTTATCTTTGATAAGACAAGTGTTGAAGTCTCCCATGATTATTGTATGATCGACACATGTAGAAAATTGCTCCAACAGGCTTTCAAACTTATCAAAATAGTCAATATGTAGGGAAGGACTATATACTACGCCTAACAGTAGCTTTAAGTGCCCGAACATAACCTCTATGAAAAGGTGTTCTGATGATTCTGAGTACAGGGAAGGAGATTTGTCAAGAACAGTCAAAGGTATATGGCTACGGAGATAGATTGCCACCCCTCCACCCCCCTTGCCCGTCCGATCATTCCAAATAAGGTGGAAGCCGGGCAGACAATAAGAGCTTGAAGGTAAGCTAGGTTTTAGGAATGTTTCGGACACAAGTACCGCATGGATATTTTTGCTATCAAAACTGAAAAGGAGATCGGGGAAATGGGAAGGGATGCTCCGCGCATTAATATGCACAACGTTAAAGATTTTTGGATGAGCGGAAAACGTAGAATCTAAGAGAGTACCGAGCGGCTGCGAAACACTATAGTAACTGTCATCTGAGAGCGAAGAATCGGACAGATCGGTGGAATTATCCGCTTCAATTCCACAAGTGTCGTCTGAAAACATATTAATAATATTTATGAATAACTAAAAAATATAATAATAATACACTTAAATAAATATAATTAATACAAACTATAATGATTACAAAAAACGGGTTTTCGTGGTCCTTTATACCCGCCAGCAGTGTGTGAGTGATCGCTTTACAACGCAACAAATTATGAAGCTAAAATATACAAAATCAAAAAGGTAAAACTAGCTTAATTTCTACAAAGCAGTCCTATAATAACTAGAAGACAACTATAGCATTACCTATTACATAAAAAGCACAAAAATCCTAAATTATGAAGCTAAAATATACAAATCATAAAGGTAAAACTAGCTTAATTTTTACAAAGCAGTACTATAATAACTAGAAGAGAACTATAGCATAATTACTTAAAAAGCACAAAAATCTTAAATTATGGCGCTGGCAGAAGGGCATTAAAGCAGCTGGTAGCTAGTAATTAGGTCTTTTACATAAGTCTTCTGCATTTAATACATGACTATTAACATAAAGCACAGGATGCACGGCACGGAAAATAAATAAATAAAGTTTGTTATTCCAAGGAACATCTTGGGATGCATAAATAAATACACATAATTGCTTGTGCATTATGTGTGGAGAGTGATGTAGAATTTTAGTACCCTGTGCGGGTAACTTTGTAACGCCATTAGCAATGCGTGTACACCATAGACAGTGTGAAGTAAAAACTGGGTATTGATGGAAGTACGAAGTGTCGTAATGTCAATGTCATTGTTTATTGACGTATTACATTTGACATTTGAAATGTTTTGATTTGAATTTACGGCTTTCAAGTTATGTAATTTTTTAAACAACCCTGCGATTGTATATATGTATTGATAAGTATGTAGGTACGTAACGTCTTTGAGAGGTGATATCTAGTGAAAGGCCCGATGTGTAGCGTCAGTTCTTATACTGTTTACATAGGTATTGCGTATACTTTAATACTGAACAAAAATCCGCTTTTCTAATTATGGTTAATTTTTGGTAACGATAACACGTCCTTGACCGGCCATGTCTAGTGAAAGGCCCATCAACATGCGGTCAGACTTTCACTACCATTATCAGTGGAGAGTGTATAGTACCCAGCTATTACTGAATCAGCTTTTCTGGGGATGGTTACAAAAAGTGCAGCTATCTCTTATAATAAAATGGGTTACGTTCATAGAGGTAGTACCTCTGTGGTTACGTTGTTTCAATTACCAGGATTTGGCGGGAGCTGTGCAACGGGTGGCAAATTTTTATGGAAAAATACTTTCAGAAGAACAAGTAATCAGACTCGTTGACCACCTTAATATCGATAACTTTAAGAAAAACAAATCAGTTAATATGGAAGATATGAAGGAAAGTGGCATATATATGAGAGACGGAGATTTTATAAGAAAAGGTGAAAATAACAGTTGAATATTATTTTGTCTTCTTTAAATCTATAGGTACCTACTACCCACTTTAAAGAACAATCAATATCTTGACTGAATATAAAAATGGGTGATAGGTAATAATAAATAATATATTGAGTTATAAATACCTATAATAATAATTTGAATTTTCGAGGATGCGAGTATTTATACCTACATATAATATATATAATTATGTACCAACATCATTGATAGATAAAACATGCATGCGTGAGTAGTCTTCAGCAGGTCTAGGGGCAGATACTTGTATTAAATGCCAATTGATATTAATATATTACTACTACGATTTGTTGTGTTGTCTTTTTGAAAAGCCGAAGTGTGCCGGGGTATGGGCCTCGAAACTTATCCTCCATGACCAGGCGTGTCCTCACTGGCAGTCGGCAGACTACGATTCAAGTATGGATTTGATATCGTAGTTTAAAACTTTACCAAGCAATCGGATAGGTAAAAAATCTCCGACTAGACCTACAGAATAATTAATAAAAAGATGAAAAATATAAAATTGTTACAGGCAAGTCGGGCGGGTGGCGAGATCATTTCGACGCAGAGATGACGGCTGAGGCGGACGAGTGGATCGCGAAACATCTCCGCGACACTGACTTTCGATTCCCACATTATTAATAAATCGTAATATAGTTATGTATTATTATTATAAAAAATATATTTTAATATAGTATTAAAATATATTTACGTCATATATACAGATTGTTTTTAATATGACTTGATTTATTTTAAACCCATTTAGTAAAAAACCGTGGCTAACCTTTCGTACTACTTATTGCGTATGTAATAGGCTTAGTAATTAGAATAGTTAAAGAAAAAGTTGTGACATAAGTGTATTCTGTAGGAGGGAGGAAGTTAAATTAGTACCTAATAAGTTACAATGTCCTCACTTCGCTTCGTATCAGCAGAAAACTGACAAGAGTGTGACTACTGAAAATTTTGTGTCACTAATCACCAGCAAGTTGGATCAAGGACACTTTCTTGAGTTTTGTAAAAAAGTGCCAAACAATGCGATAAAAGGGAACAAAACATAAGTTGGAAATAGAGTTCGTCAGTTTAATGTATATTGTGATAATATAATAAGACTGCCTCGTTGGTCTAGTGGTTAGCATAGTCGACTGCGGATCACGAGGTCCTGGGTTCGATTCCCGGTCGGGCATAAAAGTTAGGTATTGGGTTTTTCAATTAAGAAATTCTCAGTGCCAGCCCGGAGTAAGAGTTGGAAGTTGGCGGTGTTTCACCCCCGTGCCTCGGAGAGCACGTTAAGCCGTCGGTCCCGGTTATTATCACTAACATGATAATTAAGAATCAAACGAACTTACCTTGTGATGTTTGATATCTAATTATACGAGCGTCTTGACCGAAGATGATTACAGTTTACATGCAGCAGTACGCCAGATTATGCTGTCCTAATCACACTTTTAGAGTTATTTTTTCAATATAATATTATTATTATTATTATTTTATTTTCATATTTTTTTAAATTAGTCGCTTTTTGACTTCAGACTACGTCCCACCACTATAATTTCTCCCCGCCATATTGAATCCAGTCTAGTGTCATTTTTTAGAGCCTTATTTTTTCGATAGGTCCAGGGATTTTGGCAAAAAACAGGGTGGGTGGGTTTGTAATCATCTTCGGTCAAGACGCTCGTATAATTAGATATCAAACATCACAAGGTAAGTTCGTTTGATTCTTAATTATACTTCGCATCTCTCCCGAAGATGATTACAGTTTACATGCAGATGTTTAGAGCATCGAAAAAATACAACAATATTACAACACGATCATCATTATTTATTACCTGATCGTTATGAATCATTGTATACAATAGTTATTTAAGAAAAATAAATTAACTTTATATTTAACTGGGAAAAAGAAAATTATAATAAACATTTGTGATCAAACAGAAATCAACGTTACCTATAAGTACATATTAATAATTAATACAATAATTAGGTAGATAATTAATCGATAATACTGTTTCGAAATAATGTGTCTGCAAATTCAATTTGACCTGGTTTTAATACTTCTTTATTGTAATATTTTAGAAATACATTTGAAGATTCAGACCAGCCTGCTGTTTTTCGGATAATTTCGAGATTAACACCTGCTCTGTGAGCAGCTGATGTTGACGCGTGTCGCGTGCTGTGTGCGCCGAAAAATGATATGTCTATGCCACTTTTTTCTAGGATGGACTTAACCCAATGAGATAAGGTCTGGGACCCTACCTGTTTGTGTGGTTTTTGGTAACTTATGAACAAAAAGTCACCTTGTGCACGTAATGGATTAGTCCTTTCCAAATAATTTTTGAGACACAAGGCTGGACAAATTTTAGGGTTTTCTTGAATATATGGTAAAACAATGATTGGTTGAAAAACATTTGGCCTTGAGGTTTTTACGAGATTATCTATTTTAATTTGAATTTTATCGGATTCCAATGAAATATTTTGAACTTTTATAAGGCTAAGCGTCTGCATCCTTTGTGCAGACGCTAATGCCAAAAGTGTTATAGTTTTTTGAGAAAGGTCTTTTAGTGAGATCAGATCATTGGGGTAATAGGTATGTAGATAATTTAAAACTAAATTTGGGTCCCAAGTGGTATCATATTTCGGCGCCGGGGGTTTTGTACGGTACACGCCTTTAAAAAACCTTTTTACTGTGTCATGACATGTAATTTCCTGGCCTAATAGAGTAGATAGTGCAGAACGATAGGTATTCAATGTACTATAACCAGCACCTGAATTAAATTTTTCTGTCAAAAATTCAATCAGCTGTGTATTATTTGAATCACAATAATTATAACCTTTGTTTTTGCAAAATTGCCACCATGACTTTAAAGATAAGTTATATTGATTTATAGTACTATTAGAGAAAGATGCCATTACTATGTCGAGTGACACGTTGGGGACTCCGCGTCTCAGGAGCGACTGCCTGATAATTTCCCTGCCATCAGGGTCAGATCCGCATGGAGAGGATGATGCTCCCTGGAAGGACAGATTAGTAGGTTTTTATCAGGCTGAAAATATAATATTTCGGAAATCAGCAGGTTGGTCCATATCGGATACCAGGGTTGAGTGGGCCAGTATGGAAGTACAATTACGCCCTCTGCCTTATCGCATTTTATTTTGTGTAAAACTTTAGAAATGAGGCTAAACGGTGGAAAGGCATAGAAAAATATGGATTTCCATTTAAACGTAAATGCATCAACAATTTCAGAGTTTGGGTCTAATTTCCATGAAGCGTATCTCTGACATTTGTTATTTTGATTACTGGCAAATAAATCAAATTCAGGTATGCCGAAATAATCTTTTATCTGACGATACGCGTAATCAGCCAGTTCCCATTCAGTGTCTGTATTGAACTTTTGGCGAGATTCAAAGTCTGCAACTACGTTCATATTTGATTGGATGTATGACGCAAAAATATGTAAATTTCGATTTTCGCACCATTGCCATATGTCACGTGCAATTTTATTTAAATGTGTGAATTGTATTCCGCCCATTTTATTTATATAGGCGATAGCTGTAGTATTATCTATTCGTAATAAGATATTGCAGTTTGTAAGTCGCGACGCAAAAACTTTGAGGCTATAAAAGGCTGCAAGTAGTTCGAGAGTATTTATGTGCAATGCTAGTTGCAAATGATCCCAGTGGCCGCGAGCTGTCTCGTCGTTACAAGCTGCACCCCAGCCCGAAGGCGATGCGTCACTGTACACTACTAGTGAATATTCTTCATATTGAAATGAACAACTTGCAGAATCAATGTGATCCCTCCACCATATGAAATCATTTTTTAAATGGACCGATAAGTTCATATATTTATTGTAGTTTTCGGAATAGTTAAGTGCCAAGAACTTTTCTCTTTCGAACATTTTCGTATAGACCCATCCGTAGTCGACAGCCGGGCACGCCGACGTCAACAAACCAACATAACTAGCTAATTTCCTGATCGTACATCTTTTTGTATTTAGTAATTCGATTGTAAATAACTTTATACGTTTTTTCTTATTTTCTGGTAAAGTTAAGCACATTTTAGACGAATCAAAGATAAAGCCCAGAAATAAACATCTTGTTTGTGGGCAGATTTGACTTTTTTCATCGTTGATTAAAAAACCTAATTTTAAAAGTAAATTCTTGGTTGTTTCTACATTATCTAAACAGCTGTTAAATGAACTTCCGATGCACAAGAAATCGTCAAGAAAATTTACTGATAAATATCCTGATGAACGTAAATAGTGAAGGACGGGTTTTAATAATTTTGTATAAACGTATGGCGCAGTGCAAAGTCCAAACGGTAAAACGTTAAATTCAAAATAAATATTGTTCCATTTAAATCGAAGATATATTCTATCACTTTCAGCAACTGGTAATAAAAAGTATGCATCTTTTAGGTCTAGGGTGGCCATAAAACAATCTTTATCAATTAATTTTAATGCGGTGCGATGGTCTTCCATTTTGAAGTGATTGACACAAATAAATTTATTTAATTCTTTTAAATTCAAAATAAAACGATATTTTCCGTTGGGCTTAGGAACTGCAAAGATTGGTGATATGAATTGTTTTTCGGACGGAATACAAGTCGATATGTAATTTGATTCTAATAATTCTGTAATGCACTCATTTATTATGTCTATTTCTTTGGGAGAATATGACCTACTTTTGGCATCCATTTGCCATGGAGCACTAGTAAAGGGAATTTTATAACCTTTAATCCAAGATAAAATAGTATTATCGTTGGTAATATTACGCCACTCGTGAAAAAAAAACTGAAGTCTGCCAGCGATAGGTAAATACATATCTGTGTTATGTACCTGTGACGAAGCAGCTAGCGGCGTCGCGGTTGTGCGTATGACCTCGAGCGGTGATTCGTCGTCGGAGCTGGCGCTCGGCGGTGATTGCGCGGCACTTGTGCTGACGTTCGAGGCGCCGGCGGCGGCGGCGGTTGCCGATACTGTCCCGGGTACACTCGCGTCTCGGCGGCTGGTGCCCGCGGTGCCCCCCGTGCGTTTAAAGCTCCCAGGTTTCGAGTCGGAGTGCTCGCCTGTGACCGGAACTGGTAAGGTTTTAACTCTGAAGCGGAGGTTGAAATAGCCTTTGAGGATTTTAGGTGCTCAGATAGATCAGAGCCAAACAAATGGGTATCTATTTTCGTATTTTTTAATATATCTCGCTTTTGTTTGCTAATGCAATTAACGATAGCATATCGCCTCGAGAGAGATTCTCTGTAATGCGTGTCGCATAGAAACCGCCCTGCGTCACTCAGAATTTTTATAATTTCTTGAGGAACAGTATCTTTATGTTTCAAACTCAAGCCAAGTGCTTTGCCGATTGCAGAGAGACAGCTTGATATTTGATTTTGTTTTTGCTCGCTATATAAATCCCTCTTGACGTTAATCTCCGATAATGCCGATTTTGTCTCGGGATTTAGAATGGGTGCTCTCATATAAGCACAATTTTCAGCAGGTAAATATTTTTTTAGAAGATCGATCTTTTCTTCCTTAAGCAATCCGTTAGTCAAAATATGTTTCCATCGTGTGGCCAAATCTTTGTGTATGTTTTCTCCGAACGGCTTGTCTTGCGTTGGGTCTGAGCCCAATAGCTGTAAAATCTCCGGATCTAATTCGTCATTCTCGTCAGTGATCTGTTCTTCTATTAATGTTTCAGATGGAATCTCGTCTGTAAAGACGTACCTTTATGTAAGTATTTAGTTAATTTTTGATCTTACAGGGAAAACTCACACACGCTGTGCGTCGGAGGACCTAGTTAAAAACTGGGTAGGTAGGTATAATTTTATCCACACACAATATATGCCGGGATAGTAATTTCCACACACGATATACGTCGGGATATAATAGGTATTATGTTAAAACATAGTCGATAATATAAAAAAAAAACTTATTTTCAACCAACCACATTTATGTGTTTTTTTTTTTTTTTTAAAGGGTAAGCAGATAAAAAGAATGAATAATCATAACAATTGTAAGCATTCAGTGATGGGTTTAATCTAATTTCTTCATGTAAAGGAAATACTAAATATATTTTAGACTTACCTTGTATTTTCCCGTCACTCGCTATTTCTTGGTCTTCATGATTATCGCGTGACAATGAATTATCATGGCGTTCATGGTCGGATGAATCGCTGCTTGACGAAGATGATGATGATGTTGACCTGATTCTCCTCCTTCTTTTAGCTAATTTTTTTAACACTTTTTCAACTATGTCACGTTTTCTTTTTCCCATTTTACTCCTAATTTTTAATTTAAGTTTTGTTTTTGGGCGACGTGTGACTCGGACAACACAAAACTACGTAATGACACTAGACTGGATTCAATATGGCGGGGAGAAATTATAGTGGTGGGACGTAGTCTGAAGTCAAAAAGCGACTAATTTAAAAAAATATGAAAATAAAATAATAATAATAATAATATTATATTGAAAAAATAACTCTAAAAGTGTGATTAGGACAGCATAATCTGGCGTACTGCTGCATGTAAACTGTAATCATCTTCGGGAGAGATGCGAAGTATAATAATCGTTAAAGCCCGCCAACCCGCATTGGAGCAGCGTGGTGGGTCTAAGCTCTAATTCCCGCTCTCCTATGAGAGTGGAGGCCTGTGCCCAGCAGTGGGACGTTAATAGGCTGTAGTGATGATGATGATGATGATAATAAGAAACTTCGGTACTAAAAAAGTAATTAAAAAAATCAAAACCCCAAAACCCTCCCGACCCGACTACTTGAATACCAAAAAGTATAAAACAAGACATGAATTGAAGTATTTCATTATTATCAATTTTAATCTTATAATATTTATAAAATGCATCAAGGCGCAGTCGCACGTCCAATAACTAACCTTAACGTGCGACTAAATTTTATTAATATTAAGTATACGATTAAAATTGATAATAATGAAATACTTCAATTCATGTCTTGTTTTATATACACGCCGGCATATTTAGCGGAACATAAAAAAAAGGTTTGATATCAGTATCTTAAAAGGTTGCTGGCTGGTTTATACGTCATTAAATTTAAAAAGAAATATTTTCAAATTAAGAAAACAACTGAACATCACATTTTATGCAATTGTTTTAATGTTATTCAAATATACCTTATCTGGAGCGAACTTCGAGTATTTCTTCCTTCGTTTGATTTAAAATTTCATTGAAATACTGTTTTTTGTTAGTTTTTTTTAATCGCGTATCTTTCTGGAGTTGATGACTGAATTATGCCTGACTTAGCCCCAACGGAAATTGCCAGGGCACTCGAAATGCGAAGAAATGGTCAAACCTACAGAGTGATATTCAGAGATCTTCGTCGACCAGTTTCAACGATCCATCGCAGTATCCAACGGTTCAGGGAGACCGGTACTTATGTGACAAGAGCAGGACAAGGCAGAAAAGGACGCACTTCGAGTAGGGATGATCGTTTCATTCGGCTTCGTGTACGTAGGAACCCCCGTTTGACGGCCGTCCAAGCCCGACATGCGTTAGAAGCAGTGCGGGGTGTAACCGTAAGTGAGCGTACGGTACGAAGAAGGCTCGAAGAAGCTGGTTTGGGTTCATTTGTGCCCGCCAAGGCTCCAAGGCTCGAGGTAAATCATCGTAGAAACAGGTTAACTTTTGCTCAGGAACATCGACTTTGGAACGCGGACCAATGGAGTAAGGTATTGTTTAGTGATGAGTGCAGAATTCTCTTAAATCAAATTGACGGCAGGCAAAGAATATACAGACGCAAAGGAGAACAATACATTCAGACAAATTTTGAAACTACAGTTGCATACGGTGGTGGATCAATAATGGTTTGGGCGGGCATTTGTTTGGGAGCTCGCACAGACTTGGTAGTGATTGACAGAGGGAGTCTGACTGCAGACCGTTATATCAGAGAAATTTTAGAAGAAAATGTCGTACCGTTTGCCCCATATATCAGTGACGATTTTGTTTTTATGCAGGATAATGCTCGGCCGCATACCGCTCGGGTAACTCAAGCTTATCTTAATGATATGAATATCACTGTTATGGAGTGGCCGGCGAGATCACCGGATATGAACCCAATAGAGCACGTTTGGGACTTGCTGAAAAGAAAAGTTAAGTCCAGAATTCCAGCTCCTGCCAACGTGGGTGAACTGCGAATCGCCGTAGTTGAGGAATGGCGGAGACTATCCCAGGAGACCATCGATAACATCATTCTCAGTATGCCTAGACGGCTAGAAACTTTAATAAGAGCGTGGAGGAAATACGCGATATTAATCACCATTTTTCTAATTTAATTAATTGTTATTTTAATGTTAAATTTCACTTTTCCCGGTTACATGAAAAGTTCAAAAATGTACAATTTTTCACAAATAGCCTTTACTCGCAAAATCTGTTCTTAATGTGATCTCATTTTAAGTAAAACAAATGAAACTTTAAATAACAACAAAAGAAGTGTAGTAAGTAGATTTTAAAATAAAAAAATATTTTTTAAATTATGGACCTTTTTTTTATGTTCCGCTAAATATGCCGGCGAGTTTACTTTTTGGTATTCAAGTAGTCGGGTTTTGTTTTTTTTAATTACTTTTTAATTTAAATTTTTTTAGTTAAGTGTTTATCGTAAACAGTCGACGTTTTATCTGCCCGAGACCTCGGCAATGAACGTCGGTCTTTTACGAAAATGCCCGTAGACAATGCAAAAAAAGTATTTTTAAGTATTTTCAAAAACACAAATTGTACGTAGTGGACGTATTTATTTATTTAGTATTTAGTTTATAGCTAAGTGGACTCGGAACCAATATTTTAATAGTCGTTAAAAATGTTAGTCGGAAATTATGTTAGTTGAAGATGCGCTGCATGTGGCATTGATGAATTTATTGATTGATCGATTTAAGGAGTACAAATCATCAAGTTTTTTGAGACTCGTTATGTCGTCACATTAAGCTTATACAATTATATGTTACTACTGTAATATTATATGGTGAGAGTACACCCCACCTTCACCCTTACCTAACCGCTGCCGGCCGCGTCATTTTCTGTTGAAGGTTACGGTTATTTCTATGATACGCTAGTAATATAATTAAGTATGATGATATCTCATAAGATATTTATTATGATAAGGAAATAACGATTAAGAGTATGTTGGTAAAAACACCTTCGCAATTAAAGTACTGTTTAGACCAAATTTGAAATCATAAAAATGGTTATTGTGAGTAAACCCTAAAACATATAAATATGCTATCGCGGACTTTTTTAGAACATTTTAAGAGGAACGTTTCCACCGTACATTGTTGTAGCAGCGCACGCCACGTAAGCTATCAGATGAGATGTTTTTTCATTATTGCAATTTTCGTAAGGATCTCTAATTTTTATGGAAATAAAATATAGCCTATTTTACTTGTTATTTATGTAGTATTCTATAAGTGATATAATTTTTAAAATTGGTTGAGTGGTTTTTGAGATAATCCACCTAGTTTGATATATATGTCGCATTTGAACGGCGGCCTATGTCAGAAAAGACGTGACGCGTCGGTAAAGCGCGTCACATTTTTCTTTTAAATCAGCAGAACCGCTGACCCTTAGTAGGTCACCGTCTCTGCTGTCACTATCTACAGTACTATATAGAACTGATATCAAAAGCAAGTGCCATCCAAATGAGGCACTGAAGTTAATTATCGAAAAGCAGAACTAGATTAACGTTCCGATCTTGACAATGACCACCGCAAATGCAGATACGTCACAGATTGCAACTGAAGGTTACTATTTGAATGAATAGCTTTAATCACTGATTTTAATAGTTGCCTAGTCTATCACTGGTATTTGCAATCACTCAATATATAGACTACCTACAAATGCAACTCATAGGAACACTACGCCACTATAAGACATAGGTTGTAATTATTATTAATGATTCTAATAGTTAATCCATCATTGACTTGCAAAAGCCTTACTATTATCACAATTAAGGAAATCACTGATAGCAAAGGTGATCAAATGAAATACTACGATAATTGCCATACGTGGGTAGGTACGTAGGTAGTTTAATAATAATGATTTAACCTCACAGATTCTAATCCTTAATTACTTAAAAGAAACACCGATTTAGATGTTAAATTCAGATGGTTTTTATTCAAATGATCAAATGAGTCTACCACCAGCTCGGAAGGACACTCTGACAGAGAAGAGCTGGCAAGAAACTCTGCGGTAGCTCTTTTTAAAAGGTTTGACAATAATGTTTTACAATATTAACTTAGTTTACGATATTCAAGATGGAAACCGATTCACAAATATTTATCACAACTTAAACAATAATAAACAAAGTTAGTTTGGTCTAAAATCAAACTAAAACCTAGGCACACAATATAAGTAGAAATTGGTCTTACAACCTTTCGCTTACCAGAGCTCCCACAATTATTTCTTTCGGCCATTACAATGCTTTTAAAGCGCACTATCGCGCCCCCATAGGCAGCTCGCGGCGTTACAACAGCCGACTCGCCCCGATTGGTGGAACGATATAGCGGGTAAACAATTGAAACTTTTATTATTAACAAATCACTTAACTACAGTGTTAAACGAGCCCAACTGGTCTAAAATTATTAAAACAAATCATTGTTAGATTTACGAGTAATTAAACAGCAAAATCTCTGCCTAAAAATAAATAGGAAACTAAATAGTACATGTGGCCAAGACTAGCCTTTTAAATCTATAAACTCCTCTTTAAATCTCACGATGTTAGAAACAATTAATAAACTTTAACAATAAATTGCTAATATTATCATAAAACTAATCAGATCGGGTTGCGAGTTTGACGCCCTTCTGGCTTCTCCCCCGATATATAATATAGTTGATATGAGTAGGAACTTTAAACATTTCCTTTGAAACCTCGTAAATCCTAAATTATCATTTAAACAGAAAAATGGTTTAAGGAACCTAGGTGTGATTTTAAAAGACCTATTTAACGATACCTCACTTGCCTTTGTATGCCCTAGAGCCTATCGTCTTTCATTTATTAATTGGCTTCTAGTGGACACCATTTTGTTTTTCTCAAATTCGGCCTCCGTAGTGACACTCGGAAGATTAAGATAAATCTAGTGGTGCCAGTATTATCAAAATCGGTTCAGCCGTTTTGTCTGTAATGCGACACAAAAGAATACTGCACTAAAATGAACCTTTGAAACCTCGTTAATCCTAAATGATCGATAAAATGAGAAAATGATCAAGGGAACCTAACTATGATTTTGCAAGACCTATTCATCGACACCCCACTTGCCATAGTCTATCGACTTTAATTTTTTAATTTGTTGTATTATGGCTTCTAGAGGAAACCATTTTGTTTTTTCTCAAATTCGGCTTCCACAGTGACACTCTAATGATATACTCGGCATAAACTGGTGCAAGAATCATCAAAATCGGTCCACGCGTTTAGGCTGTAGCTGTCCTGCAAGGAACAAACAAAATATATAGACTGATGAACACAACCCTGTGCGTTCCGCAGTCGGGTAAAAATGGGCAACCTGTGTTGTCCATTTTGTCTTTAACTAAACAGTAAATAAACAAATTATCCGGACAGTTATAAAAGATCTCCGACCCCAACATCGGAGGGAATATAGGACTTCATTTAAAAAAAACTCATTCCTTCGCCTTACTTCGACAGGGCATTTTCGACACTGTCCTGGTGCCGGTCTGTCCCACCGTAGGTACTATTGGTTCCTCAACCTCAAATAACCATTGTTTCACACTCTTTAGAGTACCCACTAGGGCAGGGATGCACAGACTTATTAAGACTAGGGGCCACTCGGGCAAATTATGAACTGATGGCGGGCCGCCAGAAGTATAGGTAATTAAAGACAATAAAGAATTGATAAATATGTATTAAAATTGAAAAAGAATTTATTAATTTGAAGCGTGGCACTGCATAGTGCTTACAATCTTTTTTATATTTGGCTCAAATTTACTTGTAGCAACACGTAAAACTGCTTCCAAACTTTCATTTGCAAGGCGGTTTCGATTTTTTGTTTTATTATTATTTAGTATTGAAAAGGTTTGTTCACATATATAGGTAGAACCAAATAAGCTGGCACATTTCAGAGCGTTTATACGCAACTCTTTGTACGTATTTTTATCAATGCAGCGGTAAAAGTTCAGCAAGTCTCCTTCGTTGAATTTGTTGCGTAAATCTTGGTCGTTTTGAATGTCGATAATTTCTAACTGCATTGACTCTGGCGCATTTTCAACTGAAATCGTGAAAGGATTGCTGAATATGTCCAACAGAGGTTTCAATTTTTTAAACTCCGAAAATCTGTCTTGAAAAGATTGAATCAAAATATCTAGCTTTTCTACATAACTGAAATTAATCGCAGTTTTGTTGAATTTTTCATCCATTTTCTTATAATTCGGAAAATGATTGTAATTTCCAGAATTCAATTGCGATCTGAAAAGTGTCAGCTTGCATTGAAAGGATGATACATGAGCGTAGAGCTGGGATATCAGTTGATTTTTGCCTTGAAGCCGTGTGTTCAAGACATTCAAATGATTTGTAATGTCAACTAAAAAAGCCAAATCACACAACCAATCAGGATTTTTAAGTTCCGGGACATCCCTTTGCTTGTCCGCCAGAAATATTCCAATTTCTTCTATTAAATTTAGAAATCGTTCCAGTGTCAATCCACGACTTAGCCACCTTACTTCTGTATAATACAGTAAATCTCCATATTCGCTTTCGATGTCATCAAGGAATTGTTTGAATTGCCTGTGATTGAGTCCTCGTGATTTTATGAAATTTACAGTCGAAACTACCACTTTCATGACATTTTGAAATTCAATTTTTTTAGAACAGAGGGCTTCTTGGTGTATAATGCAGTGAAACTGCATGAGATCTTCAGCGTTTATGTTTTTTTCTTGCAGATGCTTTTTCAGCAAAGTAACTAGCCCAGAATTGACACCAATCATCGAAGGAGCACCGTCAGTCGCAACTCCCGATAATTTTGATAAGTCCAAATTAGTTTTTGAACACTCATCCAAAAGTACATTGAGTATATCAACTCCTCTGGTTTGACCTTTCAATGAACACATTCCTAATAACTCTTCTAAGACTTCAAAATCTTGAGTAACACCTCGTATGAATATGAGAAGTTGAGCTGTGGAACTAATATCAGTGGATTCGTCGAGTGCTAATGAAAAAAATTCAATGATATTAGTTTTTTCATTTAATTGTTCCGCAATATTACCTGACAAAGACATAATTCGTCTTTGGATAGTCATACGATTCAGTTGAATTTTCTCAAACTTTTTTGCTGCTTCTGGGCACATTTTCTTAGCGGCAATTTCTATGCATTCTTTTACAAAATCCCCATCATTGAAGGGGCGACTTCGCTTTGCTATCATTCGAGAAATTTCATAACTAACTTCTGTAGCTGTTTCTGAATCTTGAATAGGTTTTGTAAACATAGCTTGCTGACCAATAAGTTCCCGTTTTAAAGACAACATTTT
Source organism: Erebia epiphron (assembly GCA_963932025.1). Classification (NCBI taxonomy): domain Eukaryota; kingdom Metazoa; phylum Arthropoda; class Insecta; order Lepidoptera; family Nymphalidae; genus Erebia; species Erebia epiphron. The sequence continues at coordinate 39,200,828 of OZ009948.1, read as the reverse complement.
TTGCTTTCTTAATTCGCCTGTAAACTTGGTAAAAGTAGGATGCTGCGTTTCATAGTGCCTTTTAACATTATATTCCTTTGCAATCGCAACAGAATTTTTGCAAATTAAACAAACGACTTTGTTATGTGACCATACAAAAAAGTATTTCTCGGTCCAAATTTCTTGAAACTGCCGATTTTCATCTTTAACCTTACGTTTATTACTAGGTCCTGGCTTGTCCATGTTGCGTTCTAATCCTGGCTAGGATTAACACAGCACCTAAAAACAATTACAGTACCTACTTAAATTACCCATCCTTTTTTAAATTACCAAAAATAATTGATTAAATAGGTAGGGAAACACTTATTAATAACAGAGTTTTACTTACGATTTCACAACACAATTATACACCGGCTAGTCGAGTTAAAATCTACACTAGAACTATTGACACTTCACTCAAATTAAAACCGAACTGTCGGTCGCTGCGGTTAGCGTGGCTTTTATACCGCGCGTATAGAGTCGAAAACTGTCTGGAGAAATCTCGAAACCGACTCTGGAAGCTTCGTGTATCTACCTACGCGAGCAATCGGGAATTCGGGACTATTGCTATCTCGCTTGCTCTAACAATATAACCCGCGGATAACGCGCCGCCGCGCCGGCCGCGGCGCTTCCTCAAGAAAACGAATTTAACCGAGATCAGCACGAACATTACCGACCGCTGTTACCGACGCATGCACGGCGCACCGATAAGCGCACTTAAGAGCGCGCGCGCGAGATTCAAATTACTTTTCGAACATATTTTTTTTGGTTTTATTCTGGAATAGAATTCAATATTTTTCGAATGTACGAGAGTATTATTTTTGCTGTCGGCGGGCCACCAGTATTCGACCGGCGGGCCGCATGCGGCCCGCGGGCCGCGGTCTGTGCATCTCTGCACTAGGGCTTTCAAATACCGGTTTTTTTCAATACCGGTATTAATACCGGAAAGATTTTTTCAAATTAAACTGGCGTAGATGTTTATTAACTTAAAATTAGTACTTTCTGAAGCAAACGAAACCACAACAAACAGGTTTTTCACTAAAAATGATTTCACCAAATCAACTCCAAATGCTGCTTAAATTCTGGGGTTGATTTTTACACTGTTGATGGGTATGTCTATTTCATTGTCTCATGAAACGATTAATAACCTCTGACGTCTTTCTCGAAACTGGACCTACTTAACTGGACTGGATGTCCCAAGTATCTTATGTACTCATCACCAATTACGAGTGCAGTGTTCTTAACTATCATTGGGTGGGGCTGAATGTGTGCATTAGAAATGATCTTCGTCTAGCTAATATTCATTTTTAGGCTCAGCTGTTGAGAAACTGCTGAGTTCGTTGAGCGTTAAAACGCTATAGTAAAATGTATTGTGACTACTAAAATAAGATAAACGATAATTTTTTTTTAAAAGTCGATCGAAGTCGAAGAAAACGATAATTTTGTCAAAACACAAAATATTAATCTTAAATTCAATAGCTATTATTTAATAGAAAATACGCCATAATAAAATATGTATTAGTTATAAAACAGATTTCGGAACGTTTTGAGAGACAATGAAATAGAAATGCCAAGCCACAGGGATCTAAATTCAAACACTAATTTTTTCCCCCTGAGTGAACAAAAACGACTTTTCATCACTGGTTTTAAGCAGTAAAGGCGTTCTTTTTGAGCTAATATGCATAAATACAAATTTTAAACTTAGCCTAATAAAATACAGTGGCATGTACCAAGAAATAATATATGCAATAGTTACTGTTTCGTTTATAGTGTCGCCAATACCGGTATCCCGGTATTAGACATTTCAATACCGGTATTGAAAACCGGCGAAAAAAGTCCGGGATCCCGGTATTGGAAGCCCTAAACTCGGAATTTTAATTCCATTCCAGATTTGACAATTTCAGTGTTGCAACGTTATGACAAGTACTAAATAGTGACGTTGCGTAATTATTCGATACGAAAATTATAGAATATTTCCGGATCGAATCCTCTCGTTTATAGTAGTATATCTAAACAACTTCTACTTTAATAGAAACTAAGTATATCAGGAAATTAAATATTTCTGACCGGATAATTTATTTATGACGATTAATTTTATTAAGGATCTGAGAGTTTTCTTTAATAATTGTGCGTGAAATAAATAAAAAAATGTGATCATGAAGGAACATGAGAAATAAAACAAATAGATGTATTATGGTTACCTATATCATATTTTATAAATCGTCGCCGTCATCGCTATCGCTATCGCTGTCACTTTCTGTAAAATTTATTATAAACTAGCGAACGCCCGCGACTTCGTTCGCGTGGCTTAAGTTTTTTAATTCCCACAGGCACTCCTTAATTTTCCGGGATAAAATTAATTTTCTGTCACTCTCCGAGAGTCTCCAGGTGCTCATCTATAGCCATGCAAGAAATCACGTCGAGCTGTTGCTCTGTTGCGGCGTGGTTGAAATTATCTCTCTATTGAAATTATCTCTCTATTGAAATTGTCTCTATTTAACGTCCTTGAGGATAAAATGTTCAAAAACTGTGAAATACGTATTTTTTGTTTTAAACCAGGAGCCCAAATACCAACTTTCATGGCTATAACTTGAAAAATGAAGGACTTTCATACAAACTTTCAACCCCTATTTTACCCCTTTCGGGGTAAAATTTTGAAAAACTGTGACACACGTATTTTTTATTTTTAATCCACAGCTCATATACAAATTTTATGGCTATAGCTTGAGAAATGAAGGACTTTAACTTTCAACCCCTATTTTACCCCTTTGGGGGTAGAATTTTGAAAAACTGTGAAAGACGTACTTCTTTATTTTTTAACAAAAGCCAAAATACCAAGTTTCGTTGATTTAACTTGAAAAATATCTTGAGAAAAGAAAGCCTTTCATACCAACTTTCATCCCCTATTTCACCCCTTTGGGTGTCGAATTTTCAAAACTGTGAAACATGTATTTCTTCATTTTTAACCCGCAGCTCATATACCAAGTTTTATGGCTATAAATTGAGAAATGAAGGACTTTAACTTTCAACCCCTATTTTATCCCTTTGGGGGTAGAATTTTGAAAAACTGTGACAGATGTACTTCTTTATTTTTTAACGAAAGCCAAAATACCAAGTATCGACGATATAACTTGAAAAATATCTTGGAAAAGAACTCCTTTCATACCAACTTTCATCCCCTATTTCACCCCTTTGGAGGTCGAATTTTTAAAAACTGTGAAACAAGTTCTTCATTTTCAACCCGCAGCTGATATACCAAGTTTCATGGCTATGACTTGAAAAACGACGGACTTTCATACAAACTTTCAACCCCTATTTTACCCCTTTGGGGATGGAATTTCGAAAAGCCCTTTCTTAGTGGATACCTAGTCTTCACAAAGAAAACACTCTCCAAATTTCATGTATCTTGGACCAGCGGTTTAGGCTGTGCATTGATATATAAGTCAGTCAGTCAGTCAGTCAGGACTTTGAATTTTATGTATATACGTGTCTGTGATATTAACTTACTAATTTTTTCCTCTTCTTTGACAACATGGGATACGCATTTAGACCATTCGGTAGCCGTAATTTTTTGAATGCCTTCCTCAAATAAATTTCTCACGTCTGTCAATTTGAAGGTTTTATTATTTTGAGCTACATGCCCCTTTACCTACCTACATACATCTCAATTCGATAGGGTTCAGCTCGCAATGGTAAGGGGGCAGTCTTAAAACCGTGATCCCATGTTGTGCTGCCATTTTGTCTACAGCGTACTTATTAAAAGACTCGTTATGTTCAATCAGTTCTAAAAGCGTAGCTTTAACCATATCTGGTTCGTAATGAATATTTTTATTTAAAAGCTAGTCTTGAATGGCAGCTTTTTTCCAGCTCATTTTTGGTGCCGTTTCCAATTCCAATTCCAAATAACAAAATATCGATTCGCAATGAAACAAGATATTCGTGCAGTCAGACTGGGAGAATGAACCCGAATGACAAGATAAAGAAAATGGCGATAGCTGCACGGGCTGCCAATACAGAAAACTATCTAGGCTCTTTTATTATAAGTTTTGTTTTTAATATAAAAACAAAAATATTAATAACTTTTATAAAATAAAGCAGCGGTTACTAATAAATAAATAATTATAATGAATAATTATGTATTTATTTAAATAAAAATCAATAATTTAGTCTTTAATTGGCACACCAATATTATGATTACATAAACATAAATCGCGATTGTTTATCGATTTTTGTGTTCATCACTACACTATTATATGTGGTATCCTTATTTTACAAAATGACAGTGGCTTATGTCAAATGTGGAATCGAATTATAATTCCGACTTTAGTACCCACTGCCCACACAAACACTTCGATTCCTGAGCAATTTTCAAATAAAGCTGACTGCAATTCAATTTAATATGCGATTAATCAGCATCACGACGCACCGTGCTGTATTACATCGCGAGACCGGGAAGTACGCGTTTTCTGGTCGAGTGTTAGTTAGACTATATACGAGATCTATATACGGGACCAGTGCTCTCCCGGTCGAGGTCTGTATAGTGCTTTTCTAAAAAATGAAACAAGTGACTTTTTTTAAATATATTATATTATGTAATTAAAAGAAAGTAAATAAAAAAGCAACCTACTTAAGAAATATTAAAAGTTAAATTAGTTTTTCTGACCAGCCTGTCGCTTGATTTTCCTCCTTCCACTTGATAAATTTTTCGTAAGTACGAATACCTTCCTTTGGATTTCGGCAGAAGCAAATTATTTTTAGCTAGTTCGGCCTCCGCTCTCAGAAAAGGAGGCGTACAATCTGAATCCATAATATCCTCACTCAAACTCATTTTTTCGTCACTTTTAAATAATAAATTATAAAGATTAGGTATGTAGTTAATTCCCGCCTTCCAATATTATAAAGATAAAAAATAAATATTATACTTTTAATTTTTTTTTTGCGCTGTGAGTGCTGAACGCGTAATACGGTAGAGTTGCAAATTTAAACTATTTAGGCCAAAGAACATTATAACAAGTTATAAGATATTCAGGAAGAAAGATTCTAAATTCAGACTTATGATATGTATTGAAAATACATACATTCTTTACTGGCCTAGGCCGGGAAGTTTAACTTTCGAACTCATTTACAGGGTATGAAATGTGCGCATTTCATATCATTTTTTAGAAAAATACATTATTACGATGACGCTGTTGCCACAAAATACACGTTATAGTGCACTGTAACTTTTACACGCAATGAGCGTGTAACAAAAGTTTTCAGTATGAAGTTATTGGTATTAAAATACGAATTAACCCTGTATACTAGGAACATAGAAACAAGGAAGTCGTCAGAAGGTTCTTGCTACTTACACGAGTAAATAAACGTATCATATATCTATAGTAAGTATATACGTGTATAATCTGAAAATAACTTAGTGATAATTGTGACTATACAATAAGATTCTAATGATTATATTTGTTTTTAACTATCAGATATGAAGACATAAATTAATCTATAACCAAATAACGTTAAATAGCAAAATATGATAACTCTACGCACTATTCTATATAAACTCCTCACAAGTTTTTCTTGTAACTGTTTAGTTTTTAGGACGATACATTTTGTGCATTAGCATATTAATTATAATAATGGCCGTGAAACGCAATACAGACTTCCCTTACAAGGTTGAAGCATTCGACCCTCAAGAAAACCAGGAGCTAAAAGATTATTTCTTAAGTAAGTAGGTGATCTTATTTTTAGTTAGGCTGTACATATCTTAATCAGTTATCGCGATTGACTTGTGTTCATCTTACCCGTTTGAGGATTGAGGCGTTCTATAGATACTCCATCTCCGAGATCAATTCTATAATGCAGTATTCTACATTATTTAGGGAATTAGCTGTAAGTATAATATCAAGTTTTATTTAAATCCGTTGAGTAGTTTCAGCGTAATGAGTGCACAAACAAACGGACAAATCGACAAAATTACATCGCGAGACCGGGAAGTACGCGTTTTCTGGTCGTGTGTTAGTTAGGCTATATACGAGACCAGAATGCTCTCCCGGTCGAGGTGTGTATAGTGCTTTTCTAAAAAATGAAACAAGTGACTTTTCTTTGGATTTCGGCGGAAGCAAATTATTTTTAGCTAATTCGGTATCCGCTCTCAGAAAAGGAGGCGTACAATCTAAATCCATAATATCCTCACTCGAACTCATTTTTTCGTCACTTTTAAATAATAAATTATATCGATTAGGTATGTAGTTAATTCCCGCCTTTCAATATTATAAAGATAAAAAATAAATATTATACTTTTAATTTTTTTTGCGCTGTGAGTGCTGAACGCGTAATACGGTAGAGTTGCAAATTTAAACTATTTAGGCCAAAGAACATTATAACAAGTTACAAGATATTCAGGAAGAAAGATTCCAAATTCAAACTTATGATATGTACTGAAAATACATACATTCTTTACTGGCCTAGGCCGGGAAGTTTAACTTTCGAACTCATTTACAGGGTATGAAATGTGCACATTACATTTATATCATTTTTTAGAAATATATAAGATTTATAAATATTATGTTATGTACCTATAGACTTACATAGCACTTAAAGTCTGTTTTCTAAATAAGTTTCTAATAAGTTTCTAAGTCTAAGATTGCTTTAGCAATAAGACCGCCTTTGCACATTTCTATGGAGTCTTACTAATTATTAAACTGTATACTGTATATTTTGTGTGTGCAATAAAGATATCTAAATAAATAGATAAATAGGTTTAAATATTATGATTGGACACATTATATTCTACTGACTATTTTAGTAGAGCATACCTACGTTATTTAAGCCAAATAACGATTTGATGGAATGGTGGCTGAGGTTGTTGAAGAATCAAGAAAGGTATAGGTAGAGGGATACGATAAAATTATACTCAGTTTAATTTCTTTTTTGTGTAGCCAGACAAGATTATTTTCGTATTGGACCAAAAAAATTCGTCGTTCAGGAACAGTTAATGTCAGAAATGGCAAATATTTACAACTTCCCACTGAGAGATGATGATATTTTTGTTGTCACGTACCCAAAATCAGGTAAGAGTATCTGCAATTTGAACAATATACTTATCCTTACTTCCTTACTAATATTATAAATGGGAAAGTGAGTTTGTTTGTATGTTTGTTCCGCTTTCACGCCGTAACTACTGAACCGATTGCTTTGAAATTTTGCAGACGTAAAGTTAGAAGTCCGGATTAAATAATAGGGTACTTTTTATCCCGGAAAATTAAAGAGTTCCCGCGGGAACTAAAACTCCTCAATCCACGCGGACGAAGTCGCGGGTATCAGCTAGTAATATTATAAATGCGAAAGGTTGGATGTATGGATGGATGTTTGTTACTCAATCACGCCGCAACGGCTGAACGGATCTGGCTGAAATTTGGCACAGAGATAGATTATAGTCTGGAATAGCACATAGGCTTATAGCTTTTTATCCCGGAAAATTAAAGAGTTCCCGCGGGAACCAAAAAACCTCAAACCACGCAGGCGAAGTCGCGGGCATTCGCTTATAGTTAATACATTATATTAATGCAGGTACAGTATCGCCGAAATAATAAAAAATACATTCGTTTTTTCGCAGGAACAACTTTGACTCAGGAGTTAGTGTGGTTGTTATGTAATAATTTAGATTACGAGAAGGCTCAATCAATAGTCCTCAATAAAAGATTTCCATTTTTGGAGTAAGTATCTATACCTTAATAGGCATGACGACTGATTTTGAAAAATGGGTAGATTATGTTCGGAAGTAGGTATCTACTATTTCGAAAAAAAATCTTATATCAGCAGAAAAATAAGGTTTGGTAGATAAAATTGGCATTTGAAATTTAAATTTTAAAATTCACGCCTAAGCGCTCGCCGGTGTCATGGCGTCGTTTGTGACGTCACTATTGTTTTTTACCAATGTACTCTGTGCAGTGTGTACAAACAATTGTGACGTCATTCGCTTCTTGGTGTTTAATCCATTATGGCGGATTGCTGTATTTTATAGTTTTATTTTATCAAAATAGTAATATATAATAAAGTCGGTTGAAAATAAATACGTTTTTTATAATCCATGAATCTTATTTCATTAGATAAATTCATAATTTCATTGATTCTTAGTTACTGTCATTATGCCTATTCCCTATTGAAAGCTAGGTAGGTACTTAATCGTAGGTACGTCGTCTTTTTACACTGCATTATGTTTTTACGCAGAGTTAATTTTATATTAGGTAATACCTAGGTACCTATTACCTATTCTGTGGTAATACGTCGATAGGCAAACTAGAGGCCGTCATAGCTCGTGACTCCATCGCTTCGCCTCAAGAAGGTCCGAAGGTCGTTCGTGGGAATGAGCAATCTATTTGGTAACAAAATTCCACAACCTATCTTAAACTTGCCTTTACACAAGTATAAGAGGTCCATTAAAAGTATGCTCCTGAAAAAAAGCTTATTAAAGGTATGTTGAAGATGACAATGAAAATGACAAAGGAGCATGGATTTGACTCGCTCCAGCAATGTTACTTAAGTACTGTACAAATTAATGAAATTGTAAATTATTTTTTCAAAAGAGCAACCGCCGAGTTTCTTGCTGGTTCTTCTTGGTAGGAATTCATTCCGAACCAGTGGTAGATTCACTCGACGATTCAAAAGTAGGTACTTGTCAAAGTTTATTTGAATAAAAATCATTTGAATTTGAATTTGAATTATTATAAATGCGGAAGTGTGTCTGTTTGTCTGCTATACTATAAGGGCTCAACCGATTTTGTTGAAATGTGGTATACCACATTGATGGTTGCATTTGTAAACTAGTCCTAGGCCGCAAGCATACTTACTGGCAAGGAGTGATGCAGCCACAGACCGGTTTACTACTCGGTGGATGCAGCCTAAGGTGGACTTGCCTAGAAAATGCCTCTTGATTTGAAAATACTAAATAGGTATTGGTATCTAATAAGTGGGGGGAAAAGCGAAAACCGGAAGGTCATTTTATCAGCTATAGGTACTATTACCTATTCTGTGAATTTATACCCTAGTTCGAATTAGAAACGAGGTAACAAATCGCTTCGTACGTCCGTCAAATTTTAATTAAGTAGCTGTATGTTCGAACACTACTTTTACCGTTCCAGCGGGATTAAAAATAACTTAGTCAAGGCTGACGAATGAAGGAACTAGGAGTTTAATTCACAATAATCCGTGACAATAGGTAAAATATCTATGTGGTACAGTTTGTATCCCGCACCTATATCCCGTGATATTCACCACACCACAGAAATCTTCCAAAATTATTCTCAACGTACGTTTCACTCCGTTAACGGAGCATCTTCAGGATATGTCTGAGAATCTGTACCACATAGATTTCCCTACTGTCGCGGATTATAGCGAATTAAACTTCTAGTTCCTTCATTATCATGGACTTCTGCGAACTAACGCATGCTTCTATCCAACGCAGACGAAGTCGCGGGCACATCTAGTAATAATAGGTATAATAAACTATTATTGCTTCAGAATATCAGCGATGGAAACTCCGAATGTTAATTTCTCTGAAAATCAGATGGATGTAATACAAAAAACTGTAATTCCAATAACAATTAAAGAAATAAAAGAAATGGCATCTCCAAGATTCATCAAAAGTCATCTACCGCTGACACTGCTGCCCCCTCCACTATTGGATAAAACAAAGGTCGTAAAATTAATCTAATAGAATAAAATGTGCTGAGTAGATTAGTATATTAGTACTTTAATTGTAAAATTTATACCGATAAGTAAATGTTTTTAACAGGTGGTTTACGTAGCACGTGATCCAAGGGATGTGGCAGTTTCTTTTTATCACCATCACAAATTGATGAGGATTATTTCACCGGATAAAGATTTTAAATCCTTTTGGAATAATTTCATTTCAAATAAAGGTTAGTAAATATATATGTATATATATATATATATATATATATATATATATAGTTTGAATTGCTTATAACATAACTTGAGGGAGTGAATCGGCGCCAAACCAAACAGGTACAGTCCGTCAAACTTATGTGGCCAAAATTGGAACTAATTTTTAAGCCTGTTAAGTTTTTGTTTTTCAAATAAATATTATAAATGCGAAAGTTTGGATGGATGTCTGGATGGATGTATGGATGTATGGATGTTTGTTACTCAATCACGCCCCAACGTCTGAACGGATCTGGCTGAAATTTGGCATAGGGATAGATTATAGTCTGGAATAGCACATAGGCTTTTTATCCCGGAAAATTGAAGAGTTCCCGCGGGAATCATACAAATGTATCTGTTCAACTGATTTTGATAAAATTTGGTACAGGGATAGGTTGTATCCCGGGGAAGGACGTAGGCTACTTTTTATCCCGGAAAATTAAGGAGTTCCCGCGGGAACCAAAAAACCTCAAACCACGCGGACGAAGTCGCGGGCATTCGCTAGTTAAATATTTTCAATAGATACTAGCGACGCCGTCACCGGGCGAGATAAGTTTGACGGACTATAAAACCATAATATACTATACTAGGCAACGGAATAGAGTTTATAGGTACGTGGTAAATATGTGACAATAATTTCCAACGTGATCGCTGTTTTCAACCGACTTCAAAAAAAGGAGGAGGTTCTCAATTCGACTATTTTTTTTTTTTTTTTTTTTTTTTTTTTTTTTTTTTTTTTTTTTTTTTTTTTTTTTTTTTTTTTAAATGTTTGTTACCTCAGAACTTTTGACTGGGTGGACCGATTTGGATGATTCTTTTTTTATTTGAAAGGGCATACTTCCCAAGTGGTCCCATATAAATTTTATCGAAATCGGTCGAGCGGTTTTTAAAATATCAACAATCAAATAAGTACTTTGTATAGCGTGTGCTTGTTGTTGTAAAGTTGGCGCGGGTTGGCGCGGTTGAAGTCGGTTGTTAAAGAATAATTTTTTATATTAAATTGTTGCTTGGTACTTACAACCAAATTAATTGGACACGTACGTATGGACCTATGGATAACAATCAACATGTACTAGCTGTAATATTACTTAGTCTGTGCTTGTACCTAGTATTTTTTGCCTGCTTGATTTGGCGCTGACTACAAAAATTACCTAGAAAAACTCAAAAAACCAAAATTGATTGTCATTTTGTGTTTTTAAGCTAAACTGATGAATAAAAAATCTAAATTGAATAATCGTTCAATTTTAAAACTTTTTAGACTTGTCAACTGCTTTACAGAGCTTTTTAAGCAGGTTAGTTTTATTTCAAAGTTGAAAATGAAAATGAAATGAAAAATGAAAAGAAAATGAAATTTATTGGTAAAAATATTCGTCGTTTCACAATTTTGTCGGGAACCCTGAAGTAAGTTTGAAAAAACCTGTATCTCGGGGTCCCCGCTCTTCCTTCTAGTATTCAAACAAGTAACAATAATATTTATTTTTAACAATGAGACATTCAATTTAAAATTAATAAAAATACAAAGTTAGCATGCATTGTTCTGTACGAGTGGTTGTGTGCGTGCGTGTGTGTGTGTCTGTGTGTGTGTGTGTGTGTGTGTGTAAGAATATATGTGTTTGGATCGAGTAGTTACTAGGTATGTACCATATCATATTTTATCTCATTACCAAATTAAATTTAAATTTGTGATTTTAAAAGATTTTCGGTATCGTCGTAGTTTAAGTTAATCAGCCAATTAGTTAAAATTTTTTTAAGTGGAAATAGTTGCTTATCATATATGTTGATTCTATTAATTTAATTGTATAGATAAACTGATTGTTTTTGGTATTGTCTTGCAGCAAATTGGGTCTTATTACTTGAGACATGTTAATGACTGCATGGTTACGTCTTCTGTTTTGGAGTGATTTATTATATTCAGTAGTACGGTGAACCCTAGCTATAGTTTGTAAGATGTATAGTTGTCTGATAGTTAGTAATTTGGCTGTTCTGTACAAACTATGAGTCGGGTATTATTATGTACGGTCTGAAATACATTACTTTAAGCAAGGATCTTTGTGCTCTCTCTAACTGAATAAGTTGAGTCTTACATGCACCTCCCCAAGCAGGAATGCAGTACATTAAATTTGACTGTCCCAGAGCTATGTATATTTTTTTTAAAAGCTGGTGTGGGGCAACATGACGTAGTTTTTTAAATATCCATTTATGAGATTTCTAGTTCAGTTTATTAAGTGATTAATTTGTGTGTACCAGATAAGATGTTGATCTACTATAACTCCAAGATATTTATAGTGCGTTACTTTCTCAATATGTGGGCAGTCACAAGTAATTCCCTGCTGTTATTTGCACGAATGGCATTTTATGACAAACTTATCTGGAGGTTGAGTTGGTGTTCTAATTGATAATTTAATATAAATAATTATTTTTAAACAACCGACTTCAAACTCCCGCGCCAACTTTACAACAACAAGCACATGCTATACAAAGTACTTATCTTATTGTTGATATTTTAAAAACCGTTCGACCGATTTCGATAAAATTTATATTGGACCACTTGGGAAGTATGCCCTTTCAAATAAAAAAAAGAATCATCCAAATCGGTCCTCCCAGTCAAAAGTTCTGAGGTAACAAACATTAAAAAAAAAAAAAAAACAGTCGAATTGAGAACCTCCTCCTTTTTTTGAAGTCGGTTGAAAAGGTCATAAACTTTGTCTTTGTTACATTTAAAGTCAACACATTTCTGTCAAGCCAGTTTACCACATTACTTAGACCTTTCTCCGTATGACATTTTACTTCCTCCCATGTGTCACCGTGAAATATCAGGGCAGTATCATCTGCATAAGAATAGATGTTGCCTTTATTACGATCTATAAGGGCAAGGTCGTTTATACACGGTGTAAGGTAATTAGTATAACATACCCGCGGCTACCCATGTTAGATGGTGTATAGATATATTGGAAAAATGTCATAAGACGTGTAGCTCATATCCTGGGGGAGTTATGTGGACTTCAAAATTTTAGCATAAATGTTGAGGTGGCATCCCTTAAAACAGCTGATTCAATATCAATGAACTGCGAACAATACGACGTATGTTAAGCCTCGTAACCAGCGCGAGCGTTGCGATATAATCCATTCGCGATACTAAAGTAATCATTATTCGGCATGCAATTAAATTCTCAAAGCAAAAGCCCGGCTACAACTTACGTATTGTTGTAAAAAAATGCCAGACTAGTATCGGACATCCTAAGTCGAAGTCAGTCACTTATCCTTATTTTATGAGCCGCCTTTCCCTGTGATTAATTTCTCGACTTACTTCGTTTAAGTTTTAATCAATAATTAATTATTTTGTGTAGTTTGTTCTTTCAATGATTTGCAAATTGTAATGAATTGCCAAATTGCATAACGATACGATAATAATTATTATTATCGCTTGTAGTACAGTTCTGACTTTAGGTGTAGAAGGAACAAAGGACTCCACAGGGTTGCCAAAATTTATTTTCCATAATTAACTAATTAATTTTGTATGGAAGTTTTTGATAATTAGTTTTGACTTTTTGACTCTACCATAGTGTTTATAACGTCAAAATGGCATGGGTAGCCGCCGGTATGTTATACCATTTACCTTACAAAGAATAGGGTAGGGCCTAGAACGCTATCCTGCGGTACACCATCAATCAAATCAAATAAATATTATAAATGCGAAAGTTTGGATGGATGTATGGATGTATGGATGTATGGATGTTTGTTACTCAATCACGCGCCAACGGCTGAACGGATCTGGCTGAAATTTGGCACGGAGATAGAATATAGTCTGGAATAGCACATAGGCTACTTTTTATCCCGGAAAATTATGGAGTTCCCGCGGGAACCAAAAAACCTCAATCCACGCGGACGTAGTCGCGGGCATAAGCTAGTACGTAATAAAAGCTTCGGAACTTCGAACGTCACCAATTTTTACTTGTTGTTTTCAGTTAGTGAGGTAATTTTCAGAATTTTCAACGGAATACCCCTGATGCCGATCCCATCCATTTTTTCTAACAGTATGGGAATACAAACAGTATCAAATACTTAGGCCAGGTCCAAAAATACACCAATGCATTTTTGGCCCTGGTCAAGCTTTCTTACGATTACATTGGTAAGATCAATTATCGCATCTTCGGTAGATTATTACCCTTTCTAAACCCATACTGAGAGTCAGTGATAATTTTATTCTCGTTCAAATATACATTTAGTCTTTTATTTATAATTTTTTCTAATATTTTTATAATATAAAAAATTAGGTATTTTTTGTAGTTAGTTGCGGGCCCTACTTTAAGCACTTATTGGAGGCTTGGGAGCACAGAAATAATCCAAATATGCTCTTCTTATTTTATGAGGATTTGATAAAGGTAAAGGCAATTTGTTTAATTCATATAACTAACAATCACCCACGACTTCACTCCCCTGTGAAATGCCAAAAATCCGCCTACATTTTTGTCTACATTATAAAGTGTATCTACTATGAAAATTTGTTCAGCTTTCTGGGTGCAAGGGTATAATTTCTTTTCAGATTTATTTTTTCCATCTGTTCATTATTTGCTTTTTCCCGTATCTTCTTTCGTGTGTATTTAGGTTTTTTTCAGAATCATCATCATCATCATCATCATCCTCAACCGATAGACGTCCACTGCTGGACATAGGCCTCTTGCAAGGATTTCCACACGCCTCGGTCTTGCGTCGCCTGAATCCAGCGGATACCTGCGACTCTCCTGATGTCGTCTGTCCAGCGAGTAGGGGGTCTGCCAAAGCTGCGCTTTCCCGTGCGTGGTCGCCACTCCAGCACTTTGGGACCTCAACGTCTATCGGTTCTTCTAACTATGTGCCCCGCCCACTGCCACTTCAGCTTCGCAACACGTCTATCAATGTCGGTTACTTTAGTTCTTCTGCGGATCTCGTCATTTCTGATTTGATCTCGCAAAGAAACCCCGAGAATTGCTCTCTCCATCGCCCGCTGAGTGACCCTGAGCTTTCTTATGAGGCCCATAGGCAACACGCACTATTCGAAGACTTTAGTCTTCAGGCAGTGAGGAATCTTGGACGAGAAGACATCTCGAAGCTACCCGAACGCTACCCAGCCGAGCTGGATTCGGCGGCTCACCTCTTTCTCGAAATTGGACCTACCTAACTGGACCGTATGTCCCAGGTATATATACTCGTCTACAATTTCGAGTGCAGAGCTCCCAACGATTACTGGGTGAAGCGGAACATGAGCATTAGACATGATTTTCGTCTTACTCATGTTCATTTTAAGGCCCACCTGTTGGAAAACTCTGCTGAGGTCATTGAGCATTGCATTAAGGTCACCCAGAGTCTCTGCCATCTATATCATCGGCAAACCGAAGGTGAGTGATGTACTCGCCATTGATGTTGATGCCAAATCCGTTCCAATCCAGAAGCTTAAAGACGTCTTCCAACGCAGCGGTAAAGAGCTTCGGGGAGATACATCTCCCTGTCGCACTCCCCTCTGCAATTGTATCGGCCTCGTAGTCTGGTCCTGTATACGAACTGACATTGTGGCGTTTCCGTACAAACACTTCAGCACTTGGATATACCGGTAGTCTATCCGGCATCTCTGCAGTGACCTCAACACAGCCCAAATTTCCACCGAATCGAAGGCTTTCTCATAGTCTACAAACGCTAAGCATAGTGGCCGGTTATACTCTTCAGTCTTCTGTATAATCTGCCGCAGCGTGTGAATGTGGTCTATGGTGCTAAAGCCTTTTCGGAATCCGGCTTGTTCGGGAGGCTGAAAGTCGTTGAACCTAAGAGCGCGACGATTCGTTCTTCAGCAAGAATATACATATTATGCTAAATAAATTTTAAATTTCTAGCAGCTTGAGCTGTCAGTCAGTAAACAGTAACTTCAAGTAAATACTAACGTACAGCTGTGTACCTTGAACAGATGGGCGATGAATGCGTAGCTGACAGACAGACAACAGACACACTTTCGCATTTATAATATTAGTACTTATGGATATTCAGCTTTTGTAGTTCCGTACCTCAAGAGGAAAAAAGGAACCCTTAAAATTTTAAGGATCACTTCGTTGACTGTCTACAACATCTACCTATCAAATTGAAAGTAGTTCTAAATATGTCACTGTTGCTCACAAGAATAAAATTGGAAAAGTACATAAACTTTTTAACCTTCATTCACCAACCAAATTCAAGTACCTAATATATAATAATAATAATAATAATAATAAGATATACGCTTAGTTGGAAGGGATAGTGAAAATTTGGATAATTTATGACCTGACAAATTAATATTGTCATACTTTAGCTTTTTTTTACCCACTTACTTACTTATTTTTTAGGATTTGCCAGAAGCCATACAACGTGTAGCGAAATTTTTCAATAAAACTCTTACAGACGACCAAGTAAATAGACTTGCTCATCACTTACACATTGATAACTTTAAGAAAAACAAGTCCGTCAATTGGGAAGAAATGCGGAAACACGGCATATTCTCGAGTGACGGAAATTTTATAAGAAAAGGTAAGTAATAAATATTAAATCGTAATAGTAAAACAATAACGGCTCGTTAGAACGCTTGTTTTCCCCATATTTTTATACGCTGCGGAGACGTGGACTTTGCGACAAGTCGAGAAGAAAAAGATTGATGCTCTGGAGATGTGGTGTTGGAGGCAAATGTTAGGTGTCTCATGGACCGAATTCCGCACTAACGTTTCTATCCTCCAAGAACTCGGCATTAAGCAACGGCTTTCATTGCTAGTACAGAGTCGCATACTAAAATTTTTTGGACACGTCTCCCGTCGTGAGAATGACTCCATCGAGCGCCTCGTCGTGCAGAGCAAGGTGGAGGGCACCAGAGGGCGAGGAAGGTCACCCATGCGATGGACCGACCAAATTAAGTCCGCTGTTGGCGGTTCATTGCACGAGTGCAACAGGCTGTCGGCCAGCAGAGAGAAGTGGCGGATGCTCGTGAGGCGCATAACATCTGCCACTAAAACCGACATTCGTGATGACCACGACCACTCTGGCAAGAGTGTTGCGACGAAGAAGAAGAAGAAAACATGTAACCATATAAAAATAACCAATCATCTATTTTAATATTATAAGTGCGAAAGTGTGTTTGTTTGTCCTTCAATCACGTCGCAACAGAGCAACGGATCGACGACGTCATTTTTTACATGGGTATAGTTGAGGACCTGGAGAGTGACACAGGCTGCTCACTGCTCTTTTATCCCGGAACATTAAGAAGTTCCCGTGGGAATAAAAAAAACTTTCCATGCGGACTAAGTTGCGCGGCATCAGCTAATAATTTAACATTAATATTGATTGTTAAATCAATTTTTTATTTCATTTATTTATTGATATTGTTACAGGTAAGTCGGGCGGGTGGCGAGAGTATTTCGATGAAGAGATGACGGCTCAGGCGGACGAGTGGATCGCGAGAAATCTACGCGACACTGATTTTCGGTTTGCCCCTTGTTGAAAACGTAATCATTTAAGTATATAGGAAACATAATGACCGTGTTCAAACTACGAATGGGACGGACAATATAATATTTCACCTTTCAACTGTTGTCACATTGAGATATTTTTCAGGGTCTGTCTTCAATAGGTCTTGTTAGAAGCGTTTCTCAATCTCCGAGTTTCATTTTTAAGAACTGTTTTATGTAGACTTCACTAAGTATAATACGAACTTTCAGTCATATTCTTACTTACTTACTTAGTTTGAAATTTTTATAACCTTTGTATCTAATAAAGTAAATTTAAAAATAAAAGTAAATGAAATTTGTCTTTTTTATTTTATCTTAATAATATAGTTATATATTATATTGTTTATTAAAATAACAGTAAAATCACAGTAAAGGATTACTGTATCGTTGGGGAAACATAAAAGCATTTTTTAGATATAACTCGTTTCGCAAACGTTTTTCATTAAAATTTAAATAATGAAAAATGTTTGTAATGCAGAGTACAAACTAAATACTTATATTAAACCTATTCTTAAAGTTTCTAACCATTCAGCCCCTTCTCATTTAAATCCGATCTCCATTCTTCCTTTCTTATCCAAAGTGCTTGAGCGCATTGTGCATTTAAATAGAAATTATCTAATTTACCATCAGGATTTCGGCAGGGACATAATATGAGTATAACAAAGAGAGGCAAAGTTGACGCGTCAGGCTCGCCCGACTTCAACATAGTGTGTATAGAAATCAAAATTATTTTTTACTTTACAGTGGCTTTGGGAGTCGGTTTTCTGGAAATAATTTTTGAGGACTATGAAGGTATCACCAATTGTCATCAGCTGGTTCCGGTCTTACCTATTTCATCTTAAGCAGTGTGTTCGGTTGAATGACAAATTCTCGACTTTTACAACTCTTCATTCTGGGGTACCGCAGGGCGGTGTACTCTCTCATCTTCTCTTTTCCGCTTACTTTACTTTCAAATTATTCTGCTAATACGTCACATAACATGCGTCATTTAACTACATCTATATAACATATACCACCTGTTCTCTTGCATG
Organism: Erebia epiphron; assembly: GCA_963932025.1. NCBI lineage: Eukaryota > Metazoa > Arthropoda > Insecta > Lepidoptera > Nymphalidae > Erebia > Erebia epiphron. The sequence continues at coordinate 39,182,350 of OZ009948.1, read as the reverse complement.
GTACAGTTATTCCCCTGAGTAGTGCAGTCAAAGATCTTGGTCTCATCCTTGATAATACTATGTCCTGGGTTCTTCAAATATCGGAGTTGAGTCGCAAGATTTTTGCTGCTGTTGGATATTTAAAACGGTGGAAGCATTTTTTACCTGTAAAAACTAAAATCCTTTTGGCTAATACTTTGCTGTTACAGCAAAGCAGTAAAAACCGTAAAACATAAATACGTAAATGGTTTACGGAAATATGATCATGTGTCCGAGTTTCGTACTCAGTTGAAATGGCTGTCAATCCGATCTTGTAGAAATTTACATGCTCTTTCTCTCTTGTACTCTATTTTATACTATCCTAAGACACCACTTTATCTAAAAGAACGATTCAACTTTCTTGGCAGCTATGATGTACCTTTTTGTTTACGGTCGAAAAATGACAATAAGTTCTAGTCATACAAGGGCGTACAGTAGTAATGAATTGCCGAGCGACATTAGACAGTCAAAGCCTTCAAACATATTTTAAACCTTTCTAATATGCTATAGAATATTTAAGTATTTTCTTTTGTATGTAGGTTTATATACTGTTATATATTATGTATATGAGTTTATATTTATTAATATTAAACGTCTTACAACCGATTTCTATCAGTTCTTTACCTTGCAAAATACCGGAGATAAGCATGTTGGTCCCGAAACACAAATTTTTCACAAGATTGTTAAAACCAACCACGACGTCGCGGATATCATCTAGTATTTTTGTAAATACCACCAAAAAATTAGTCCTTGACTGTGATTTCAGCTGATGGTAAGTGATGATGCAGTCTTAGATGGTAGCAGGCTAACCTGTTAGGGGTACGGCAGTTATATTAAACCCATACCCCTAATCGATTTCCACATGACATGACATTGTAATTTGTAGCGGAACGCTAAATCGCTTGGGGGTACTCACCAGACCAGACCAGAGAAAATTGAGAAATTACAAATTACTAAATTGACCCTGCTGGGAATCGAACACGGGTGCTCCCACAATAAGACCACAACACTTACCACTGCGCCAGAGAGGTCGTCAAAGACAAAAGGGGCTTTAATGTGCAAATTAATGTTTCTTATTATATTACCTTATTTCATCTAAAGTACTTAAGCTGTTAGTTATCTTATTGCGGGAAATAATGGATCACATAAGGCTGATATGTCACATTATGATGTAATAATTGTTTGCTTTAATTATTACTACCTACTTTCAGAAAAAGATATCATATACTTTAATTACAACACTTTAAATCTTACTTTAATCAAATAAAGAAAGACGCTGAATGATTAACAAGATTGTGTTTCTTTTGTAAAGTAGTCTTCTTGCGAAAAACTATACGCGATGGCCAAAATAAATTTAAAAGATTTCCCTTACGAGGTTGAAATTGTGAATCCTCGGGAAAACCATGAGCTTATGGAATATTTAAAAGGTGGGTTATATCATGATTCATAAAAAATTCACTATTAGCACAGAATAGGTAATAGTATACAGCTGTACTATTTCCTAGTAATTCTAATTGCTACGAAAGTTTAGCTATATTACCTAGTTCTAATTGCTACAAAAGTTTAGCTATATTACCTAGTTCTAAGTGCTACGAAAGTTTAGCTATATTTCCTAGTTCTAATTGCTATGAAAGTTTAGCTATATTACCTAGTTCTAATTGCTACGAAAGTTTAGCTATATTACCTAGTTCTAATTGCTACGAAAGTTTAGCTATATTTCCTAGTTCTTATTGCTATGAAAGTTTAGCTATATTACCTAGTTCTAATTGCTACGAAAGTTTAGTTATATTACCTAGTTCTAATTGCTACGAAAGTTTAGCTATATTTCCTAGTTCTAATTGCTACGAAAGTTTAACTATATTACCTAGTTCTAATTGCTACGAAATTTTGCTATATTACCTAGTTCTAATTGCTACGAATGTTTAGCTATATTACCTAGTTCTAATAGCTACGAAAATTTAGCTATATTACCTAGTTCTAATTGCTACGAAATTTAGCTATATTACCTAGTTCTAATTGCTACGAATGTTTAGCTATATTACCTAGTTCTAATAGCTACGAAAATTTAGCTATATTACCTAGTTCTAATTGCTAAGAAAGTTTTGCGCGTGTCAAAATCAAAAGCCCTTTGTTGATCTTCAGTAAATTAGGAAACAAGATTGTACTATGTTTTTTTTTGTTTATTTGACTAGCAGACCGCCCCGGGTTTGCACGGGTTTACTTAATAATTAATATGCTTACAGGAACCGTTCAGATTCAGTTTTATTATAATATTAGTAGGTACCAACTAAAAGCCCAAAATTCCGGCCTCAGACCTTGTCCAAGTTATAGCAGGAACCCAAACGCACGCGCAGCTTTTTAACACGCACTGTTGGAAGACTTTGATCTTTGCATTGGGCACTGAGGCATTTTAGACAAGACGACATTCCGAAACTTCCTGGAATCTGGATGCTATCCAGCAGAGTTGGATCCGGATTAATTTAATTATAGTATTTACTATCGCTTAATCCTTATGTTAATCCTCTAAATTGTAGATTTTAAGATGGATTTTATACGCATTGGTCCAAAAAAATACTTTTTGCCGAAAGGATTTTTGTCAGGAGCTGCAAATATTTACAAATTTTCATTGAATTCTGGTGATACTTTCGTTGTTACATTCCCAAGGTCAGGTTAGTTCATCAAAATATTTCTGATACATCCTATTAAGTATTTATCCGTCATATTACAGTATTTATTAAATTGGCTCGTCAATAATTATAGTAGCAATAACATAGGAATATATTTTGTCTATGAAACAACTCGTAAAAATCTTCCTACTTATTTACAGGAACAACTTTGACTCAGGAACTAGTTTGGTTAATAGGCAACAATTTAGATTACGAGAAAGCTCAATCAAAAAATATCGGCGAAAGATTTCCATTTATAGAGTAAGTTTCAGCAAGTTATTTTAATTCATGTTTTTTGTTAATATCATTATTCAATTAACATAGCACAGGTTAGGTTACTGACTTAGGAAAGTAATTTTTAAGATCCATATTAATTTATTCAAACAACTGTGTGTTTTTCTATAAGCCTGTAAGGATGTGTAATTTTTTTAACCACCAGAATTTCTTAGTTATTTTACGAAACATCACACGATGTGAAGACCCAGTCTATTTAATTTTACATTTTTCATACAATTCCTGTATTTAAAGCTGTATCATTTTGCAGAATAACGACGTGGTATGAATTAGATAGGCTATCATTAACCGACATTCAGAGGGACAAATTGAGGCAATGTATGTTACCTGTAACAGTTAAGGATTTGGAAGAAATGTCTTCACCGAGATTTATTAAAAGCCATCTGCCGCTGTCACTATTACCACCGACATTGTTAGACACTACAAAGGTTTAACATGTTTCAATAATTGCATTTTGTTTAAATAACTCATTTTGTTTTGCAAGTGAAAGCCGCTGTACGAATCTATGGGTTTGTGTGTGTAATCTGTGAGTTTCGGAACTATATCATATTTTTATGTGTTTCTCTATATTGTTCCCTAAAACTCATAATTTCACGTACTTAGATGCTTTTTATTACAAATATTTTTATTCATATTTAAGTGTACTCGATTAGTAACAAAAACCTATACCGGTAATTTTCGACCGTTTGAAGAACTGCACCGTACGTTCTAGTTTTTAGAGCTTCGCTCAACGCTCTAGGGCCCGTATTAATAAGCCGCCACCAGCTAAGAATAGGTTCTCAGACCGTTCTAAAATAATCACCATAAGCTAAGGTTGACCGATATACTTGAGAACGTGTTCTTAGTTAGTATTATTTGCTACATTTAGTGCTATATTGTTCTTGGACCTCTTATAAAAAATATACTTATGTATAGGTATTATACTTACTTATTATAATACTACTAATAATATAATAATAATAATTTAAAATACAATATAATAATACTTATTATATTGTATTTTAAATTACGATTTTTTAAAAATTCATCTTCATCTTGAAGCGAAGCGAAGTTCTTGGTATTTTTTTCAGGTGGTATATGTAGCACGTGATCCAAGAGACGTGGTCCTTTCTTTCTTTAAATTTGATAAGTTTTTAAGGTTTATTTCGCCTGATATGGAATTTAAGATCTATTGGAACTTATTCATTTCTAATAATAGTAAGTTACTCAAAACTTAATATTTTTATATATTACTAGCTGATGCCCGCTACTTTGTCTACATGGTTTAATTGTTCTTTTTTCCTAAGGGAAATTATTTTCCGTAATAAAAAGCCCCGATGCCGATGTGACTCTCCGGGTTGAGAACCCTATAACCATGCAAAAATTCACGTCGATCCGTTGCTCTGTTGCAGCGTGATTGACGGACTAGCCAACAAAGGAACACACTTTCGCATTTATAATAGTAGTATGATTTAATTTACCTTATAAACGATGTTGTAAACTAATAAATCTGTTTAATATCTGCATTCAATAATTTTGAAAAATCTTATCTGCACCTGGAAAATGAACCTACTACTTATTATTAAAAAAAGAAATCTTTATATTATTCAGTCTAAAATATGAATTGCTAAGTATAAATACCTAACTGCCACATTTATAGTACTTATGTATTCAATTTGATAAAAATATAAGTAATATAAGTAGATAAAATTAAAATCTAAATTAAATCTAAATTAAAAACTAAACTAAATCTAATTTAAAAACTAAATTAAAAACTAAAAACTAAACATTAAAAATATCATCTATCCCGCAGCAATGAGGCAGTGTGCCCAGAACGCTGGCTGCGTTACCCCGCTGAATAGCCAAACTTATATTATGTTGGCCGAGGTAACTGCCAGCCCTCCGGTCACCTGTGGACTCTGTGAGACGAGAAGATAGATCCTTAAAAAAGGATCTGGCATCTTCGCCCCACGACCCCAGGGTTTCAACACCAAAAGGCACAAAAATGAAATTATTTTCAATAATTACATACTTGCGCCTCTTGGCTCTTTCCGCATTAGTGGCCGCCGCCCCCGCTGACATGGAGGACGCCTGCAAGTGGGATAACGCTAGCGTATCCACGCATGTGGCATCCCAAACAAGCGACCTTCCTTGCTTCCACGGAACAAGAGTCATCCCGTCAGGTCTCTTACCATCACTGCGCGCCAAGCCATTAGGCTCTAACACTGCAGGCACTTTAGCGGTGGCAAGAGACCTACGAATGATGTCGTTCAGGGAAGCATGTCGCGAAAGACGACCGGCACTTTTAATGCAAGAAAGCCCGTGATGGCCATACGCGTCCACTGCCCCACCACAGTGGCAAAGATGTGGCTGTTGTAACTTGGCGCCAAGTCGAAGACCAACCGCAATCGTCAGAGTGAGGTGGTCCAACAGAGTGCCTAAATGCTTAGACGGGAGAGCATGAAGCTAGTAACTTGATTCCCTCGTAGACACTGCAAGAAGACGAGCACGGTCGCTTGCAGTAGGTGATGAATTTATAAGCTCCTGCAAAACATCTGAACATAGTGCGTCGTCCCATTGTCTTTGAGAAAACAAAGATGCCGGCTCCTTACTAGGACATGCCACATTGAAAGCACCTCTAGCTTCAGCCAAATACGACGGCTCAATGGGACCTAATGATTGGTTTAAAATATTGCCAAAGAGCTTAATCGTACTATAAGCAGAAGATAAAAATGCTGGTAATGATACACTGCTAATTTTACGAATGCCTAAACCACCGTACCGAACTGGGAGAGAGGCTTGTGTCAAAGTCGTGCCATATAAAGGACAATTTAGAATTTTGGATAGAGTGTTTTTAATTTTCTTATCCAAATCGTTCAATAAGGGAAGGAACTTCCAAAGTGGTGAGCATCAAAGAAAATATGTAAATTTTGGAACGAAAAGACAATATTTAATAATAAAAAGGGCCATGTGTGAATTAATTTGGAAGAGGCGTTCCGCATATTGATCAAAATTAGTAATTTGGTCATTGATAAAAAGTGGAATAGAATCAACTAAGACGGGAGCCCCAAGAAGGCGAAGCGAGTCTTCACTTAAAATTTTGATACCTGGTGCCAAATGATTAAACTGTTCAGTAATGATGTGTCTTTTTTGGTCTTCCATTGAATTTGGAATATAGAGCTCACATTTGCCAAAATTCAATTCCAAACCAACAGATTTAAATTGTTCAATTAAAACCGCAAGATCACCAAAAACAGATGAAGCTTCACCTCCTAAAGTTCCATCATCTAGATACCAAATGTTAAATTTAGAATTCAATTCCGAAATAACTGGGTGAATAGCCAAACTGAAAATAGCAGGTCCCAGTGTATCTCCCTGTTGGCAGCCTACAGCAGAGCTTAGAAAATTGGATTTATATAATAATTTGGTAGGTTCCGCGTAACATTGCCAAAGGTAAGGGAAATTTTTTGGAATTTTGTTTTTAACCTCAGAGAGGAGGATGTTACGATCAATTGAGTTAAAAGCATTTTTAATATCAACTTTCAGCAACACCTCCTCACCTGAGTTTAATAGAAAAGTACGAGCAGCGTGAACTGCAGCTTCACAACCACCCTTACATCCGAAGCCTAGTTGTATAGGTTGAAAAAATTCTGACATAGATGGTGCAATGTTCCTGCAGCAGATTTTGGAAACAATGCGTCTTATGGTGGAACCCACAGCAATCGGTCGTACACCACCATCTTTTTTGGCAAGGGCACAAAGATTGGCGCCGTACAAAATTGGTGTTATTTCTTTAGGTACGACGCCCGATAACATTAAGTTAACTAAATTGGTGATTGATTGTAAAAGTCCCTTGCCAATATCACAGTTTAATCCAATTAAGTCTTTAAAATGCTGTGGTGACATAGCATCTATACCGCCAGCAGAACCATTTCTAAAAGACAATACTGCTGCACGAACATCCTCCACCTTAGCCAGAAGCGAAGTTGTATCTGAAATATTCAGATCTGATAAAACAGAAGAAATAGGATGCGGATGTTTTGATCGAAGAGCCTCTAAGGTCTCTTCTGTATCAGGGGCCAACACATCACTTGAAAATAAAAGCCGAGCTGCACCCTTATAATCGCCATCACTAATTTTATTTTCAATATATAGTACCGAATCAAATCTTTTGCTAATTTTATTATTTGCTTCTGGTATATTATGGCTATAACTTGAATTTGGGTCATAACATTTACCGCAATTATTTTTTATTTTCTGAGTAAGGGAGCAGCTCTCGCTTTTGTCTACATTTAAAACTCTGTAAGCAAAAGATAGTAAATGTTCCCAACTTTGAGAAGAATTTTGAGTAACTACAGTATCGATCGTTTTCTTTAAAGTATTTGCTACTACTAAACGTGATCCCCTAGGAATACGTTTAATAATAGGTACATTGTTTTTCAAAAAGCTAAGATGTTGCCAAAATTCAGTTGATGAAATATTTGAGGTATTAATTGGTGCAGAATTTTGAATTTGAGTAATTTGTGGCTGCTGGTAAACCGAAACAGTTTTGTGAATTTTTCCAATGTGTATGTTATGGCCCGTTTTATTTTTGAAATACTTAAGTTGAGAACAGTACTTACAGAGCAGCTGGCTTTCCAGTGATGAATTATTCCCAAGGCTACCAACTGAAGCACTCATTGAATTGGCGACAAGAAAACAGCAATAAATAACAAAATGAAATAAAAAATTAAAAGATAGTGAAAAAATACACACAAAATAACTTAAAAATAAAAAACTGAAAAGTTAAGTCGAAAGGCCCGGGAAACGAGCTTCTTCGGCCTGCCACCAAAATAGGAGGTCGGGTATCAATCGAAACTATTAAATATCCAGTAGGTATTATTTGATACTTCGTAGTTTCATTTAAAAATGGATCAAACCGAATCAGTTCCAATTTGTCTGCTAGTCGTTCACAAATAGTGTTGAAACTGTGTCCTGTCACTACACTTTCCATCATGACCATTATGTTTTGCTTTTGGCCTTCTCAAGCAGAACATTTGTTATAAATCATGGCTTCAATAATATATTTCACTATGTTGTAATCTTATTTTTTTCTTAATTATAGTTGTGTGGTCTCCATATTTTGAACATGTACTAGAAGCTTGGGAGAAGCGAAATCATCCAAATATGTTATTTTTGTTCTATGAAGATATGGTTAAGGTATTTAGTAGAATTTTTCCTTAGTTAGGATTTAGGAAACTGTAATTGTGGACCTGAGAAGTATAATAACGCTTTAGGCTTTTATTAATTATTTCTTTGCCTTTCTCATTTGTATAATAATAACCCTACGTTGTACATAGAAATCATTGTCTCTTTAAGTGGTTTGCAATTTCTTCAGGATTTAGCAGGAGCGGTACAACGCGTAGCACATTTTTATGGCAAAACCCTTTCAGACGAACAAACAAAGAGACTTGTTGACCACCTTAATATGGATAATTTTAAGAAAAACAAATCAGTTAACATGGATGACATGAAGGAACTTGGCATATTTTCGATCGACGGAGCTTTTATACGAAAAGGTAAAAATTATGAGACAAATGTCAAAGATATTAGATCACACTGCTAGTAGGTTAAAAATAAACACAAAGATAGCCATGAATAGGTTTTAATTTCTGTTCATTCCAGTTTGTTGTGTATGTTAGAATCACATTTATATTGCAATTATTAATCTCAATGTTAAATCTATTCATCATTAAATGAAAATACCACAGTTTCGGAAAAGCCATTCTATCCAGAAGAAACTGCAAGAAACTGGTATAGTTGCTCTTTTAAAATTATTGAACAGTCAATGATAGTAAAACATAATAGTGTATAAAAACGATGAACTATTAAAGTTGATTTTACAATTATATTGATTTTAATAAATTCCACTACAAGATCTGTCTGAAATATGATTCCGAAACCCAACTGTTTAGAAATTGATAATGATAACCTAACATAACCTCTTAAAATAGTAATGTCGTACTATGTCATATGTAATGTCGTAATATACGTAAATGTCGTAATCCACCCTTATTCTTCACCAAAACATTCAATAATAATATACACTTTATACACTTGTAATAATTCCTCAAAATTTTAATACTGACTGAACTCCTGACGCCATTTTCGCTTACTTTTATATTATTTTTTTGTTACCGACCCATCAACATTTTCCTGAATTTTTGTGAATGTCATGATTACAGTTTATATATTGAAAAACTACGATTGGTGATTAAATTACTTAGCATTAATCAAAATAAATTCTGCATCCTGCAACACTCAATGTTGCCAAAATATAATTTCTTAAGTAAAATTAGCAATTCATTGTAAGAAATTTAAATTGAACATGAAATGTAATGTAAAATTATTTATGAATCACAACTTAGCATCGTAATACAAATGAATATTTTGTAAATTATTCTAATAAGTAAGTGTTATACACTTAATTTATTTTCAATGGATACATAAAAAACATTAATTAGTGTGGAAGAAAAAACATTAATTAGTGTGGAAGGTGATAGTGTACATAAAACCTGACTATTAACTATCTGTATTCTATATTCTATACTATACTAAGACCTATTGCGCATTATAAGAAAATTTCTTGTGTCTTATAAGAAATTCAGTCGCAATGGTTGGTATTAGTATTACAAGATATTTTTTCTTGTGTCGGATCAGACACGCGCATACAAAATATAAGATGACTAGATGGTGCCCGCGACTTCGTTCGCGTGGATTAATGTTTTTGATTCATGCGGAAACTCTCCTTCCTAGTCTATGTCCTTCCCCGGGATACAAACTATCCCTGTACCAAATTCCACCAGAGATATAATGACAATCAGTAATAATGCTAACAGCTCGGCCTTTCCTGACAACTTCACGTCCCGTGAAGCAGCCAGGTAACTTCATATTACTGAGATCACAACAATGGAGTGAAGCCTTCGCGATTACAATCAGTAACCCTAATACTTAACTCAAACTTTCACAATATCACTTAACCTAAAACCATATATATCCTTCACAATATCAGTTGCGTGACAACCTCTGTTCACGTCAAAAAAACCATATACATCTTTCTCAATATCAGTTGCGTGACCACCTTCGTTCATGTCAATTAAAACCATATATATATCCACAATATCAGTTGGCCAACTAAAATGTTACTCGAATCCTTCACGTTTTCAATAACCAAAAAAACTCCAAAGTAAAGCGATCTCTAATACGTTCACTACAACACAACACAACTTGATTAACTTACAGTATTCACTTTCAACCTCATCAAACAGTAAAATCTTAAACATGTTAAAAAATAAACAAAAGTCCAATAATGTTATCACGTAAAATACGAGTAATTTCACAACTGCAAATCTACCACTGGTTCGGAATGCCACGACCTAGCGAGAAGAACCAGTAAGAAACTCGGTGGCGTCTAAAATTCAAATTAACTTTGTCATAGCTACCGAAAAAAAATAAAAAAATAACCCACGTTTAAAAAAAAAACAAAAAAATGTGCAGAAGGCAAAGCAACAAGGCAACGAAATTCATATCCCGCTTCTGAACTGTAAGGGACAATCCAAAAGTAGGTATTTATGAGACACTTTTAATATATTAATTGTTCTCTCATTAGGAACTTGCACGAGTAAATGGTTAAACGTTTAGAGGTTCCACGAGAGATTTAATGTAATTAGATAAAAGTTGGCTAAACTTAAAGATAATATTCATTTGATCCGGCCATGATTGCTATCGTTAAGCTCTAAATCAAAATGCGATCTAAACACAAAAGTATTCAATAATCACTTAGTCTGCCGGCAGGAGACTAAATTACCATCTTCAAAACACTCACATTTATACTAACTTTTTTCCAACATGGCGTCCGCATCCGCAGATTAAATGTCATGCCATGAAACGAGTTAAATTGACAGATAGGTATTATACTTTCTGTTTCATGGGATATAATGACAAACAGTAATAATGATAACAGTAGGTACTAGGTACACACTACAGGAATGTATGTAGGTAAGCCCACCCGTCCGAAGCCGGCGCGGCTCAGCTAGTTAACAGAATATATAATTGTTACAGGTAAGTCAGGCGGGTGGCGAGATCATTTCGACGCAGAGATGACGGCTGAGGCGGACGAGTGGATCGCGACACATCTCCGCGACACTGACTTCCGCTTCCCACATTGTTGATATTTTTTTTTTTTGTGAGCTCATACGCAAACAATTATTTTCATTGTAAAGATAAAAATTAAATAATTATCTATATTATAAATATATTTTACTAACGTATTTCGGAAACCTGCATGTCGATAAATATATTATTATAAGCTAAATGGCTAAATAATACCTAACAATTACCAAACTTAACATCAAAACTTAAAAGTCTTACTCCAAACTCCCAGTTAATATCTTAATGATTTTTTTATTATACAATCCTGAGTATATTTCCAATGCTTTACTGTTAATTTCATTAAGACGCAAGAATGGTCGACTTTTGGTCATTCTCTTTTAGAGGTATGTTTAAAATAAATTTCAACGCAGAGATTTTTTTAAATTGTGTTTTGAGATGCGTCAATGGCTGCTTAAAGGTCTTGAAAACAGCAAATTAGTGTTACAAGCATACATTATGTCACCGTTTGATGGATACACTGCCTTTAAAAACCCCCTTTTACGCTACACAGGGTCTTAAATCAGATAAGTTTATCGTATTAAGTTTATCATTTATTTATTCTGATAATAAATAATAAAATAAAAACCGGTCAAGTGTAAGTTAGACATGATTCGGGTTCCGTAGCTTGGCAAGAATTAAGAAAGTTAAAAAATAGTTCCTCAAGTTAAGCCGGTGCAGTACGAGAAACCGCAAAACCAAGTTTGATTGTTTGCTTAGTGCTATTTTATGAAGAAAAAAAACTATTTATACTAAATTAACTTGAAATTAACACTTAGTTTTATCTCCTGTACGTACAGCTTGCATGAACTTCTATCAATCATAATTATTTCAGACTAGATGATGCCCGCGACTTCGTCCGCGTGGATTGATGTTTTTTGATTCCCGCGGGAACTGTTCATTTTTCCAGGATAAAAAGTAGCCTACGTCCTTCCCCGGGATACAACCTATCCCTGTACCAAATTTCATCAAAATCGGTTGAACAGATACATTTTTAGATTCCCGCGGGAACTCTTCAATTTTCCGGGATAAAAATTAGCCTTTATCCTTCCCTGGATTGTTACCTATCTCTGCACCAAATTTCATCAAAATCGGTTGAGTAGTTAGGCCGTGAAAGCGTAGCAGAAAGACAGACCGACAGACACACTTTCGCATTTATAATATTAGTATAGAAGTATAGAAGATATAGATATAGATATAGATTTTTTTCATGTTTTTCAGTTGTAATAGTAGGTATTTCCTTTTATAACTATTTGCAAGCCTCTCAATTAGTTCCTAATTACTGAATATATATAAGTGTGAAAGATGGACAGATAGACGGACTATGATTTTTTTGTATTTTGGTAGGAAACCCTAAAGATATATATATAGGACGATAACCTAATCTTGTGTATAAAAGGTATATAATGATTTTAAGGTGCTGCAGTGATCTAAGATTTGTGCTAATGATGGATCCACTTCTCCCGTACGAAGTCAAACTACTGGGTTGTCAGGAACAGCAATACATAGCAGGTTATTTAAAAGGCAAGTACTTACAGTTAGTGACCACCAGCTCGTGTGTGCTCGAGTCATTGGACTCTAGGTACAAGTTGTTAAGTACCTTTGTACGCCAACGAATAACCCAATCATAAAAATGTTTTAAACGCGTTTTTGGAATCAACTTCAGAACTTGCCGAATTCTCTTTTATTAACCGACTTGTGTTATCTATCGACTGTAAAATGGGTGTCTCAAGTAGTAATTTTAGTTTTGGAAACAAAAATGCCAGCCGGAGCCTTATCAGGGGATCACGATGGTTTTACGATAAGATTTGTTGAGTTTGTGGCCTTTATACGATTGCGTTTTTTCCGAAAAAACACAAATTGAACGGCAACACGTTCCATACCCAAACGTATATATGATACGACTAGCTTATGCCCGCGAATTCGTCAGCGTGGATTGAGGTTTTTCGGTTCCCGCGGGAACTCTTTAATTTTCTGGAATAAAAAGTAGCCTATGTGTTATTCCAGACTATAATCTTTCTCTGTGCCAAATTTCATCAGATTCGATCAGCCGTTCCGGTGTGATTGCGTAACAAACATCCATCCATCCATACATACATACATCCATCCATCCAAACTTTCGCATTTATAGCTAACTAGACTAGATGATACTCGCGACTTCGTCCGCGTGGATTGATGTTTTTTGATTCCCGCGGGAACCCTTTAATTTTCCGGAATAAAAAGCCTATGTCCTTCCCCGGGATACAACCTATCCCTGTACTAAATTTCATCAAAATCGGTTGAACAGATACATTTTTTTGATTCCCGCGGGAAATCTTCAATTTTCCGGAATAAAAAGTAGCCTATGTCCTTCCCTGGGATGTAACCTATCTCTGTACCAAAATTTCATCAAAATCGGTTGATTAAGTATGGATAGTATAGTAAGTATAGTATAGTATAGTATGCTATAGTAAGTATAGTATAGATAATATACTTATAATATAATAATAATAATAATATAATATATAAATATTAATATAGATTGATTCGGGAGACCAGTGGCTCTCTCAGTACTAGTCTAAGTTTTCAAAACTCCGCATGATTATAGAGGACAGTTGTGCCGTGCCCTTTTGAAGCGGGCTTTTTTTTTAATGATTGATCCCCGGAAGCTTTTTGACAGAAACCTACTTACCACTAACGAATGTTCTCTTTTGGTAGATGTTGGTGATAAATATAATTTCGTGCGTCTGGGTCAAAACAAACATTTGTTACCGGAAGAATATTTGTTGGAAGCTTCAAATATTTACAAGTTTCCTCTGAGACCTGATGACACTTTCATTGTTACGTTCCCAAAATCAGGTAAACACTATGAACTTTTTAATGCTCGAAGGCTATGAGGCAAGATATACGTACCTATTTAATCGATGAATTGCAGTTTACAGCTATAATTACTTAAATAAAAAGCTAAAAATTAAAAATAATTTACTCAGCATTTATTTTTAATTATTTAGGTATGATATTAAGAGTTGTCCATTTATTTTATAATTTCCCAGGAACAACCATGACCCAAGAATTAATATGGTTATTAGGTAGATAATAATTTAGATTACGAGAAGGCAGCATCAACGATCCTTACTAAAAGATTCCCGTATTTAGAGTAAGTTAAAAGTCAGTGTACGAAGAAGAATTTAGTTTATGTAAAGGAATTGTACCTACTCAAGGTGTAGGTATTTATTTGTAGATTATCAACGCTTCCTTATACGGAAGAACAAACGAAGATACTTCAAGACAGCATGATGACGATCACAGTTAAGGACGTAGAGAAAATACCATCACCGAGATTCATTAAAAGTCATTTGCCATTGTCACTGCTACCACCGTCACTACTGGATAAAACAAAGGTACCTACCTATTGTTTATTCTATGATAAGTTAGCCTTTCACAACAATCTCATAAGTCACAAGGTTGAACTTGAAAGATGTCCCAAACCCTATAATCGCATCGTCCTGGAACAATGAGTTTCAAGGCATTGTAGGTGCGACGGTAAATAAAGTCGAAGCTTCCTCAGACAGGAGAACTTAAAATTTTGAAATTGACTGGTATGAGTCTTTTGTCCAGATGTGTACACTTACCTACCTGGTCTAAGACATACGGAAGAAAAGCAATAAGTGCAGAATTTCGACCTCTAAAGTGAATCAAAATCACAGCGGATTGTAATTTTTCGCTGACGCAGTTATGTTGCAATTCCTTCAGAAAAATCTACATTTTACTTATGCCTGTTACATTTTATGATTTCTACTTATATGTACCTTACTAGTACTATTTTATTTAACTATCTATATATTTGATTTACAGGTATTTTATGTGATACGGGATCTAAGAGATGTTGCTGTTTCTTTCTATCATCACTTGAAATTAATGAGGAAGATTACACCTGATTATGAATTTAAGAGCTTTTGGAAGTATTTCATTTCAGATAATGGTACGAGGACCTCACTATTACACTCGCACACAATATTCACGTCGTAAATGTAATAATAGTGTCCTCTCTACCGAATTTTGGTCACGGCGCGGCGGCCAATCTCCAGAGAGATAAGCCATCAGGAGATATCATATTGCACAAGAGTGTGCGCAAACACAGGTGCACTCTCTGATCCTTTACTCTCATAGCCCGATGGGACGGAAAATCCGAGACGACCGGAGATATTTATCAGGCGCAAGACCAACGGCTTTACGTATAGCGTGTTATTTATGTCGCGAATACTTATTTTATTATTTATTTATTTATTTATTCTGCACAAAATAGAAAGGACGTGTACAAGGACATCTTTCCACTACAAAATGTGGATTTCTTCCAGATGCCCTAGGCTTGAGAATCCATACTAATATTATAAATGCGAAAGTGTGTCTGTCTGTCTGTCCGTCTGTCTGTCTGTCTGTCTGTCTGTCTGCTACGCTTTCACGGCCCAACTACTCAACCGATTTTGATGAAATTTGGTACAGAGATAGATTACATCCCAGGGAAGGACATAGGCTACTTTTTATCCAGGAAAATTGAAGAATTCCCGCGGGAATTAAAAAAATGTATCTGTTCAACCGATTTTGATGAAATTTGGTACAGGGATAGGTTGTATCCCGGGGAAAGACATAGGCTACTTTTTATCCCGGGAAATTGAAGAGTTCCCGCGGGAATCAATAAATATAAATCCACGCGGACGAAGTCGCGGGAATCATCTATATATATATTTTATACTAGCTAATGCCCGCAACTTTGTCCGCGTGGGTTGAGGTTTTTCGGTCCTCTTTAATTTTCCGGGATAAAAAGTAGCCTAAGTATGTGTTATTCCAGACTGTAATCTATCTCTGTACCAAATTTAATTCAGATCCGTTCAGCCGTAGTCGTAGTATTTTAATATCGTTTGAAATAGTCCCAATCTGCTGGGTGATTCTCTAAGGTATAATAAAATTGACAACCGTTGCAGTCAAGGTCGATCTCTTCGATGTTACATCGCAGACCGCATCGATGCTAGCAATGCTTAAATGTTTACACTGCATTGCACTGCTGCAGTCTGATTCTCTAGAAACATTTAAGCATTGCTAGCATCCATGCGGTCTGCGATGTACGTAACATCGAAGAGATCGACCTTGACTGCAACGGTTGTCAATTTTATTTTACCTTAGAGAATCACATAGCAGATGTAATAAAGCTTACGACCTCGGTCTCCGGATTTGTACAGTTTCGGTTTCCACGTGATACCTACTAACACTCAAAGAGTTTTGCGCATTGGACAAATATTTGTAATCGGATAACAGGACACCTCGCTTTCCTCTTTTGCTTAATTTTATTTTCCTCAGATGTAGGTTTTACCAAGTAGGTAAGCAGTCTTCCGGGTGTAGCCCATATTATGTAAGAACGAAAATTTTTCTTTTAGTATTTATTCTTTATTAGCAGTATAATCTCGAAATTTTGATAGTATGTGAAAATTAAAAAATAATCCAAACTAAATCCATACTTTCATACTAATATTATAATCTGTCTGTCTGCTACGCTTCACGGCCCAACTACTCAACAGATTTTGATGAAATTTGGTACATAGATAGTTTACATCCTGGGAAAGGACATAGGCTACTTTTTATCCCGGAAAATTGAAGAGTTTCCGCGGAAATTAAAAACGTAAATCCACGCGGACGAAATCGTGGGAATCATCTAGTAGTTAAATAATTAGGTTCATTCTTTTAGTACACAGACAAATAAGCTCACACAAACACACACGCTCACACACACACACACACACACACACCCACACACACACACACACACACACACACACACACACACACACACACACATTATACAAAACTTAGTATCGGAGGTGTGCGTTGACGGCTGAAACGCAGTTTATCCTTTTTTAGCCGTCACCGTTCATAGAAATAAGACCAAATGTTATCGTTTACAGAAAAATAAATAAATTTCAAAACTTTATCCTTACTAATATTATAAATGGGAAAGTGAGTTTGTTTGTATGTTTGTTCCGCTTTCACGCCGTAACTACTGAACCGATTGCTTTGAAATTTTGCAGACGTAAAGTTAGAAGTCCGGATTAAATAATAGGGTACTTTTTATCCCGGAAAATTAAAGAGTTCCCGCGGGAACTAAAACTCCTCAATCCACGCGGACGAAGTCGCGGGTATCAGCTAGTAATTAATAACCGAAATGCTTGTGTAGGTACAGAACCTAAGTATGTGATACAAAACCAAATATGATACATAATTTAAAAGCATATATTATCTATAATATATAAATGATATACAACAGGCAACAAAACATAAATGAAGAACTAATTATTATTATTTTCCAAAGAAAGATAGTGTTGTTTCAGTCTTGACCTGAACACTCCAAGTGAAGGGTTGGACTGGAAGAGAATTCCAGAGACGTGCAGCCTGGACAGCCAAGGATTTAGAGGCGAAGATCGTATTGTATGAAGGTAGATCGAGAGTTCTCAGTGTTACACAGGAACGCATCGGACGAGCTCTGGGAGGAGCTACCTGGAAGCGTTACCGTATGTAGAGAGGGGTAGAAGATTGGAAAACTTTAATGAGCAAGGTTAGGATGTGAACATTCCGGCGAAGGCGAATAGGGAGCCACTTCAGTTGAGGTCGGAAATCGGAAATATGATCGAATTTGCGCAATCCGAATATAAAACGGATGCACAGATTCTGAAGCCGTTCTAATTTGTCGAGTAGCTCCTCTGTCGCATCCAAGTAGCATACGTCAGCGTAGTCGACGAGAGGTAGGAGAAGAGAATGTGCAAGCATTATCCTAGTAGGCAGAGGCAAGAAGTTCTGCAGTCTCTTTAAAGAATGGAGCGAGTAGTGTAACCGTCTACTGACCTCATTTATGTGCGCAGACCACGAAAGGTTACAGTCAATTATCAGTCCCAGATTCCTAGCTTTGTCGGTTAATTGTATGGGAACACCGTATTACTACTACTATTATTACTACTATTGGTATTGGGACTATTTGAGGTAAAGAACTGAAATTAACTTTGCTGCGCATCCTACTGCTACCTACTATGAGAGCCTGCGACTTTTTTGGGTTGACGAGTAGCCCGTAACATTCTGCCCAGCTCTTTATTTGTGCTAGGTCAGTATTGACAGCACCTACTGCTAAGGCAAGGTCATTAACTACTGCGTGCCTGTACAGCTGCAAATCGTCTGCATAAAGATGGTAGCGAGAAGAGATAACTTTGGAGATTTCATTTATGAAAATAGAAAATAATAACGGAGAGAGTACGCCGCCTTGAGGCACACCAGCAGTAAGATTAGCCCAGTCCGAAGAAGCTTCTTCAGTGCTAATCCTCTGCTGGCGACCGTGGAGGTATGACTTAAACCAATCTACTACGGAGGGAGAGACGTTAAGAGAGCGAAGGATAGCGAGCATTACGTCAAAGTCTACTGAGTTAAAGGCATTACTGAAATCAAGAAGTACTAGAACAGTAAGCTCTTTGTTATCCATAGCAAACCGGATATCATCAGTAACTTTAAGCAAGGCAGTTGAGGTACTATGTGATGGACGGAAACCAGACTGTAGAGGATTGAGAAGATTATTATGACATAGATAGAGAGATATTCGCTTGAAAACTATGTTTTCTAGAACTTTAGAAAGGATTGGTAATATATATAGATATAGGGCGGTATTGCGAAAAAGAAGAGGGGTTACAAGTTTTAGGTAAAGGAATAACATTAGCCATTTTCCACGTAGTGGGAAAGGTTTTGGAGGCTAAGGAGAATTTTAGGATATGGGCAATGAACGGCACTATAGCGTCAATTACAAGTAAAAGCATGTCGCGACTAATGCCATCCACACCCACAGCTTTAGAAGAGAGATAGGATACCCTTTTTAACATCACCCTCCGAGATAAGATCGAAAACAAAGGACTCACAATTAGGTAGGGCTACCTGACACAGTTTGAGGAGCAGTGAGTTTTTCTTACTTTCAATGATACTGACAGGAGGAGTAGAGAAATGTTTATTGAGAGAGTTCAGGTCAACAGACTGACTTAGAGATGGTTTACCCACACCTAGTGATTTAAGAAAACTCCAAGTTTGTCGTGAAGTGAAGTGCTTAATAGAGGAGCGACGTTTTGCATCCCTACACATTTTATTGCAGCGATTTCGCAGCCGCTTGTAAGCAGCATTATTAGTCTCACTGGGGTCCTTTTTACAAATTCTCTTAGCTTTGTTTCGTTTTGACATAAGAGATTTAATCTCCGCTGTCAGCCATGGTGCAGGTAAATATTTGACCCTTACAGGACGGGCAGGAGCATGTGAATCAAATAGTCGAGTAAGGGTCGTGTTTAAAATGTCCACCTTACTTACCCATGTAAGAAAAGTTTTTCATTTCAGTTTCATATAGCCCGTATTTTGGACATGTATTAGGAGCATGGGAGAAGAGGCATCACCCGAACATGTTGGTTTTATTTTATGAAGATATGATTAAGGTGGTAAAAATAATTTTTTTTTTTTTTTTTTTCGAACAATCGATAGTCTAATTTTCTTATTGACAAGATAATGCACTTTTAGGACTTGCCAAGTGCTATACGAAGCGTGGCAGTTTTCTTGGACAAGACCCTTACAGACGACCAAGTTATGGGACTAGCCAACCATCTAGACTTTAATAACTTTAAGAAAAATAAGTCAGTTAACTACGAACACTTACAGCAATGTGGTATGATGAGTAAAAACGGGTCTTTTATGAGAAAAGGTACAGTATCTGAATATTAGATTCGATTCCCACAAATTTAGTTTTCAGGATAGTTTTTCGCTTGTCTACGATGGAGATGGTTGATGAGATTTAGGGGACTTAGGTACTAGTTACTACCATCGGTTAAAGCAGTACTATTTTAATAATGCAGTTTTTTAAGGCGTATCCTGACGTCCCTGAAAATAAAGATTAATTTTAATACTGAAACAAGAGCGTCTACAATATTCAAATAATATCACCATTTATTTTTTGTTTTCGAAGTCTATGTAGAATTTTAGTAACTATTTCGAAGTAAAACAAAGCATAAATAAACTAGTTAGTGTCCTGTGTTGTGTGTGTTGCGTAGGTAGAGGTGCGAAACTTATGCCGTTTAAAAATTGTTACAGGTAAGTCGGGCGGGTGGCGAGAGTATTTCGATGAAGAGATGACGGCTCAGGCGGACGAGTGGATCGCGAGAAATCTACACGACACCGACTTGAGTTTTCCAAATGATTAAAAATATGCTGTTTTCTGTTATAACTATATAATTAAATTGACTTAACTATTAAATATTCTATTGATTTTGTTATGTATAATAACTTAAACATTTTAAAGCCCGTAGTAATAAACCGACATAAACTGAGAAAACTTTCTCAAGTAGGCTAGTACACTTCTATGCTTGTGATAGGTCATACAAGCATAGATTGACTGACATAAGAACCTGTTCTCAGCTGAGTTTGGTTTATTAATACGGGCCAGCCATTACTAAGGACTACGTTTTTGCGGCGCTTGCTTTTGAGACCCATGGTCATTGAACACGAAGAATTTTATAAATGCAGTGTCCCAAAAACTGATCCATGCCTCTGGTGACCAAAGAGCTGGCACTTATTTAGCCCAACGGCTTAGCCTTGCTATTCAACGAGGTAATAGCGCCAGTGTTTTGGGCACCAAGCCCATTAACTATCACTTGGACGGAGTGTATTTTTTGTAAATATTATAATTAGTAATAATTTTGTTTTCTTAATTTAAGTCTTTTAAATATTAATAAATATTATTTTCATACGGGCTTCAATGTGACACCCATTATTAGGGGATAGAGCCGATGAGTTCTCTAGAAATGTGACCAAATAGGTATGCAAGCTCTGTTTCGATATAAAAGAACAACGGTAGGTTAGAAGTATGTACAATGACGGATCCAAAACCAAAACAAGCACCGGGGCTGGAACCTTCTGCCAAGAACTAAACATAAGAATAAGCCACTAGCTAGGCACTTGGTAAGGACAACTCGGTTTTCCAGGCTGTGTGTGTGGGCATCACAACAGCGGCCATGGCAATGGTCAACAGACGGGTAACTTCAAAATTAACATTAACTCAGACAGCCAGGCCGTCCTCAAAGCCCTGGCTAGCTCCTCGACTACCTCCCAACTCTTACAAGACTGCCACAAATCCCTGGAAACACTCGCCGCTTCCAATGAAATCACCGTTCGGTGGATCAAAGGAC
This sequence comes from Erebia epiphron, assembly GCA_963932025.1. Taxonomy (NCBI): domain Eukaryota; kingdom Metazoa; phylum Arthropoda; class Insecta; order Lepidoptera; family Nymphalidae; genus Erebia; species Erebia epiphron. Next base: position 39,160,983 of record OZ009948.1, on the reverse strand, counting down.
ACGATGGGGATCCAGGTAACGAAGCAGCTGACATTGGCACGTAAGGCTACGACGCTAAAGGTAGCAGGACCAATCGTGCCCATACCTTTTAGTGTGTATAAAACCTGGTTGCATGAACTAACACTCAAAGAGCATTCCCGACTGTGGACGAATGCCTCGGACTGTAGACAAACCAAGGAGGAATTCCCTACCATCGACAAACGCTTAACACACTAACTAATCCGCCTGGATAGAGGAAAATTCAGGAAGGTGGTGGGACTTATAACAGGGCACAGCAGACTAAACAAACACCTCTTTGTTATAGGCGTCACCGACAGCCCTCTATGCAGAGCTTGCATGGAGACAGACGAAACGCCGACGCATGTGATACTAGAATGCACAGGCGTCACAGACCAACGAGTTACGAGAGCGACACCTAGGATCCCCAACCTCGCTTCGAGAGGCCGTAGGCAACCTGGGCAGTCTTCTAGGCTTCCGGAAAGAGCTCGGATGACTGGAGTGAAAACTGAAAACTGAAAACTCCAGCGGGGAACGGCAACGCACGCACAACAGGCCCTCTAACTGGGGTTTAAGTGCGGAAACCTGCCCAGCAGGAAGAAGAAGAAGAACGGTAGGTTAATGGTTTGTAATTGTTGCACCCCATGACCTTGGACGAATCTCCTCCAAGCCCACGAATACGATCTATCAGAGTATTAAAAAGCTAAAATAAAATATAATAGTCGATTTCGACCAAAACAATCAAAGCAAACAGTTTGGAATGTGAAATTGCTGTTCGCTTGAACCACATGTGAGAGGTACACCTGTCAATATTCGTCATCATGCTCCTTACTATGGTGCCAGAGTAGTGTATAAGCTATCTCCGTCCCTGTCTTGTTTGTCTTGCGTCTTGGAAGTCAGCGCGGGCGGCTATTTCCATCAGTACCGGTAGAGAGTAGTATATTCCTTGATCAGTACGCTTTCAATATTCGTTAAGATTGCACGTATAGTACGATAAATTACTCAGTGTGGAATACTATTCCTTAAGAGAGTATTACAATTCCGCCTATTATTCGGCAACCACCCGCTTGGCGCCCAAGAGCCCAGCGATTAACCTTTTGTGCTCGGCGCCCATTGGCCCAGCTACAAAAATAGATATGCACATTAGAAATATCGTCATATCTCATAGCCGTCTCAATCAGTACGTCACTTCGTCTCCATGAAACGACACGTCGCCTGACGCCTCGATCCGATCGACGCGTCGCCTCCGCTCGGCGCCCAAGGGCCCAGCGATGAACCTTTTGTGCTTGGCGCCCATTGGCCCAGCTACAAATATAGATATGCACTTTAGAAATATCGTCATATCACAATAGCCGTCTCAATCGATACGTCACGTCGTCTCCATGAAACGACACGTCGCCTGACGTCTCGATTCAATCAACGTGTCGCCTCCACTCAATCGGCACGCCGCCTCAACACAATCGGCACGCCGCCTCAACACAATCAGCGCGTCGCCTCGGGAGAGAACTGATGCGTCGTGTCCACAGACATATAAAGTCTGTGTATATGTCTGTGGTCGTGTCGGGGGACACGAAATGACATTTCGTCTGAGTCTATGTTCAATGTACTCTGGGGTCTCAGTTGAGACGATATGACACATGACGTTACCTCGGCAGCACCTATGTTGCGTCCGTATACACGTCACGTATCCAGGCAACCCCAAGTGAAATGGAATCGCGAGTGTGTCATCGCATCAGTCGTGGAGAGTTGGCGCGAATGGCCGATCTTCAACTTCTCCTTCAGGGACTTATTTGGCGGAGATGAACTGCCCCAAGAAATCGAAGTCAAATTAAGATTTGCAATCCCTACAGTGGATTTGGCTCGAGCTTTCGACCCGGCGACTTGCTTACTATCGGAGCGCAGTTACAGGGCAAAGATTCTAAAGCGGCCCCTAGGTAGATCGCTGCTCTATTCTCCACATAGTGAAAGGATGGAGAAAATACATGCCTTCCTACAACATATTTATGACACGGTTGCTAGCCTCAAACATTTATTTACGAAGCGATCTGACGCTTCCTGTGACCTTGGATGGAAAGAGAAGAAAAGAGCAAGCAGTGGAGATACGAGTCAGTCGAAGCGCTTGGCTTCGACTCCATCTTCAACAGCGAGTTTAACCCAGGGCAGTAGCGACCACCTACTGGCTACAGTACTGAGTCAGCAAATTGAGCTTCTCAACAGGATGCTCGGTATGCAGTCGGAGCAAAATGAACATGTCAGGCAGCTCCTTCAGCAACGGAGGGGAATCCTTGAATGCAGCCAGCGCATTAGATGTTGACCTGGACAAATTGTTTGAATCCCTACTATATAGATAGCACAAGTTCGCGAAAAGAATCCAACTGTCGATTGGAACAATCGGAGGAAACAGAACTGCTCTCTGCAATCGCCGATGCCCAAAGGAAACTGGCGAGGCTACAAAGGGCTAGAAGCTCCGAATCTGAGTTGAACTTTGACTTCACCCCTACAACATCATGTCAGGGACCAAAAATTGCTAAAGCGGAAGTGCTAAAACATGCATAAATTGCCAAAAGTTCCGTGACACCGTTTGGCGCAATGTTCAGTATGCTGAAAACCAGAAGCAATTTCAGGCTACCCCAGCCTTTGTTGCGCAGAAGCCGAATAATTAGTGGCCGAGTGGAAATCAAATTCTATACTTGAAAGATTCGACATGACATTAGGATCCATAACTAACGGGCTCCTTCAACAGAGACTGGCTGGTTAGAATAATGCAATATGTTTGCGGCCGCCGAGCTGAAGTGCTGCAACATCGCAGAGAAATCTACAAGCCCCAAAGCAAAGCTCTCAGGGCCATCTTACACGAGATTCTACCCTCTAAAACCCACCTCTTCGAGGAAAAGGCTCTCACGGAAGCAGTCAAAAAGCAGGGAGGCATCCATTAGCTTTTTCTCGATAAAAAACGACAGAAATAAATATTCACAGCCAAGGGAGGAAAACAAGGATCAACGAAACACACCATCACGCTATCAAGATTCGAAGGCCGCAAAAAGAGGTTATTTCTCCAACAAAAGAAAGGAAGCACAAGTGACTGCTTCAAAGCGGGCTGCCTCGCTCATTACACATTAAACTGGAGCGGAGTACCCAAAAACATTTTGAAAATAATTAATGGCTATAGAAAGTAAGGATAATCCCCTTTCGGAAAATCCCTCCAATAACAAACTTCACAAATGCGAATATCGAAAAGTTTCAGACAAAATATTCCAAGCAGATGTCTTTCGAAATACAAAAAAAATTGCAAACCAAAGCCCTTCAGGAGAGTTCACATCAAAATAAATCAAGTAGGGAAAATAGGCCCATCTGCAAACTCAAGAGACTAAATGATTACGTCTCTGCTTCAGCCTTTCGACTTGTAAACTAACAGCAAATCCCATTGCATTTGCACTAGACTCTCAAGCATACTTCAATTTGCCGATTATGCCGAACTACCGCAGGTTCCTTGCCCTATCATATTAGCTAAGGGTTTACGAATTGAAATGCCTCCCTTTCAACCTGGCGAGTGCACCTTCAGCCTTCGCAAAAGTAACGAACTGGATTGCACATCAGTTACGACAAAACCATTTGCAAGTTCTGGTCTACTTGGACGATTCCCTGCAGAAAATCTTGCTCAGCTTGCTCGCTGTCCCTGCGACTCTGGAAAATCAGGCAAAGTTCACAAGGGATTTCCTACAGAAACTGGGATGGCAGGTGAATCTGGCAAAATCATCCTCAGTTGCTACGAGCAGGCTAGAGAACTTGGGAATCACCTGGGATACAAAAGAAAACACCAAGAGCTAGTCAAAAGCCAAAGTCAACCAGCTAAAATCTGCTATATTACTTACATCTCCTACGGGAAAACCGATGGAACTGGCAAGGAGCGAAAGTAATTTTGGGCAGGCCAAACATTACATCGTCAGCAGTGCTGTTAGGCAGGCTTACACAGACTATCGATGCGGCTGGCTACCTTCCAACGACCCTCGTTGGATGTTTCCCTTACCAGAACCAATTCGGAAAGAATTATAATGGTAGTCGGCGAACGTCCACAAGAGTTCCCCTATCCACTTCGAAGATCCATCGGTCTTCATTGTGACAGATGCAGCAACTATTTTTGGGGGATGTGGTCACCAGCTCAGAAGAAGTGGCACAGCAATATGAAGGATCTTTGGACAGTACTAGGGGTCCTTCAACAACTCAACTCAGAAATAGTACGAAATAGGATAATGCTCCAGTCGGACAAGCGTCGCTTACATCAACAAACAAGGAGGGACGAAATCCCTACTAGAAACGACACGAAAAATCCTTCAGTTCTGCGAACTACGTCGCTGTCATTTGATTGCTCGCCATATTCCGGGCCTATACAATGGAATAGCGGACAGCTTATAGAGACAAACAGGCCTGCCCGAATGGCATCTGGAGCAGGATGTGATATCTATGATATTTCAGAAGTTTGGAAAACCGGAGATAGACCTGTTTGCATCGGAGAAATCAGCGGTGGCAACCTCTTTCGTCAGCTTATTCACCGACAATTCCGGCTCATTCGAGACAAGAACAGGTTATTCACCGACGCGTTCAGCAGGACATGGCGGTACAAACTGGCTTGGATATTTCCACCCCCGTCGCTTATACCGAGTGTATTGCGACATAGAAAGGAGCGTGATGACGAATATTGACAGGTGTATCTCTCACATGTGGTTCAAGCTACGGCTGAAACCTAAATATCCGTTTTATGCATCGATATATATGTAGGTACTAGATGGGCCCTTTCATAGAAAAAGGTTGGGCGACCGACTATGAGAACGCGTTCCTATCCTGTCTTTGTCCCCATCGTAGCGCTGTCACGGTCGCTCGTCGTGTAGATAATTTGTTATTCTTAGGTTAACATCTAAAGTCTTATTAGTTTGGCACTGTACAATTTTTATTTTAAGGTAAGTGTTTCAAGTCACAATTATACATTTCCAAAAAAACGTTATTTAATCTTCCTATTTAATATTTTTATCCATTGCGCAATCATTTAATTTCCGCGGCAAACTGTATGATATTTTTTTTTACTAACTGGCCTTACGGCTTCTATGGCTATGGCCTATATTATCTATGACGGAATCATACGTTTTCAAGCTTTCATTCAAATGTTGCGAGCAAGTTCCCGCTTTTCAGACTAGATGGCGCTGATGGCGTTGCTAAAAATACGCCCACATACTTTGTTTGACAGGGCCCGTTTATGTAAATAATTGAGGTCGTTGGTTTTATGCCCTTCGGGGGTAAAGCGGGTCTATAAATTATCAACTAAATACGTAGGTATTTAATATTCTACGGTTTTGGTTTTACTTGTACCTACTTATATTTTTTAATTTTAAACCATTGTAATTGTTGATTTTAAACGAATAAATAAAATAAAATAAACAGCAGTGATCATTATTCTATTTTATTTTTTTAATATTTTTTTCATTGATCATGTTTTTGTAAATTGGCTTAGAAAGATATTATGTAGGGGCCAGTGATTTAGGGACCATAGTTGGTATTTAAGTACCTACTTTCTTGTGATCATGTTATTTTTATCGTTTTTGTATGGTCCATTGCCGTCAAGCTCAGTATAGGTACCTCAGGCGTCAGCATGAAACAGGTACCTACCTAGAAAGCTAAAGTGAAAGTGTGTACCTACCTACGTAGATAGATACGTACGTAGTCTGCTAGTAGACTATTAAGCTTAATAAGTAGCTATTTCCAAATTAAATAGTAGTAGGTAGTAGGTACTAGTTACCGACATCTTTATTACCTGGTGTAGTATATCTAAGTAATAAGTATTTACCTGTATTAATCTACCTACTTGGTATCAGTTAATTTTATTAGTATCAGAATTTTATGGAAACCTTTCGTAGAAAAACTATAAGGCTTCGTTCATAATTAAAATAATGCTTATGATATTAGGTATGAAGATATACAAAGATCATAATTTAAGTGTACCTAGAGAATTTAAAAGGTAGGTAGGTAGGTATACATTTTAGATAGATACCTACCTACTTATATTTTTTTATACTTATGCTTCAGGACCATCAAAGTATAAGTAGAACAATGAATATAGCTTAACATCTATGCTTAACATCTGTGTACAATAGCCTACTATTTTCATTGTTACTATTTTTATTGTTGTACACAAAGCAATTAAGTAGTGATTGCTAATGTTTTTTTTTAAATATCAAGGTACCAAATAATATGAGTAGAGATAATTAAGTATCCAAAGAACTCATTAAAGTGTCACAGACTGTATTGATTACAAAATACGAAATCAACATTCAACAGTCGACCGCGAAACTGGCGCGCGTGCGCAGTGTTCATACTATACCGTTAAGCTAAATAAATAAAAACATACCTACATAAAGCTCTTTAACCTCGGTGATATAGTGAAATAAACATGGAACAAGTAAACAATAACTATCCTCTGGAGATCAAAGATGTAGAACAAGAAGTGGCAGAGATGCTCATGAAGTATTTCACAGGTAAGTTTTCTTTTTTAAATGTTTTTGATTTCCAATTTCCATCGAAAACCTACGTCAAGCATTATATTCAAATCATTGGGTTTGAATGGTCAATGAACTGTTTGTAGGTATAGCTGTCAGGCGATAGCCATGCATTATAGACGTAGTTTATTCAACTACTAGATGATTCCCGCGACTTCGTCCGCGTGGACCAAGCTTTTTCGATTCCCGCGGGAACTCTTGAACTTTCCGGGATAAAAAGTAGCCTATGTCCTTCCCCACAATACAACCTATACCCCTGTACCAAATATCATTAAAATCGGTTGAACAGATAAATTTTTTGATTCCCGCGGGAACCTTTGAATTTTCCGGGATAAAAAGTAGCCTATGTCCTTCCCCGGGATACAACCTATCCCTGTACCAAATTTCATCAAAATCGGTTGAACAGATGGGCCGTGAAAGCGTAGCAGACAGACAGACAGACACACTTTCGCATTTATAATATTAGTATGGATTTTATAGATAACTATACTCCATATCGACAGCGCATTAGCAGTTGTTGATGATGTGCTAATTAATACCAGACGTAATTTCTTTATTTTATTATTATTATCGATATGAATTTAACTCTCACGCCTGCATACAAAATAAATACATATTATAAATAAGGCCAAAAAATCTATAAACTTACGTAAATAAATAGAAATGAATAAACTTACATACACAAATACACAAATAAATAATTGTATCGGGCGGAGGATTACACCCCGGCAGGGGAGACCAGACGGCCGGGGGTCAGCGGGACAGGTTGAGAAACCGGCGGACTATCCTAGCCGAGTCTAGCAACACCGCTTTCTGCATCCTGGCTGCGAGCGAACTGCCACGGAACCCCAGTCGCCTCAGATGGTGAGCGAGGCTGACTGGGATTAACCCATTCGCAGATATAACGATTGGGATGGTTTCATTGGACTCCACATGCCACATGGCGGAAACCTCGTGAGCCAGATCGAGATACTTTCGTTTTTTCTCCGTCTCAGCTCTCACAAGGTTCTCGTCATATGGAATGGTGATGTCCACCAAAAACGCCCGCGACTGTGCCCGGTCCAACAGCACGATGTCAGGCTTATTCGCTAGAATAGTCCTGTCCGTGATGATGGACAGGTTATTATTATTATTATTATTAAATTATTTATTCCATACACAAAAAGGACATACACAAAGGACATTATTACAACATTACAGACAAAAGGCGACCTTATCACTAAAGTGATCTCTGCCAGGCAACCTACATGAATGAGTACAAAGACTTAAAGACTTTTATTAAAACGAACTTTTCTGTATCCTGTGAAAATACTTAAGTATTCTTATTCTGCTAAACTAACACTAAGCGTCTCTTTAGTCTTTAGATGTTATACCTAGAAGAGTTTCGGTTCCGTTTGTATAGCGGATAGGCCGTGTAAAAGTATCAAAGAGACAGACAGCTACACTTTCGAACATATTTTAGAATTTTTTAAGTATATTATATTTTGTTAAATTGTTAAATTTCGTAGTTGTACTTAGTTTAATGAATGCATTTATTAATAAGTGATGTAGGTACCAGTTTCAATGTTAACTAAATTATGTAAACTTTACATAATATTTAAGGCGAATTTAATTTACCGCTGTAACGTTTTTGCTAAACAAAATATTTTATAAATCCGGTACCTATGAAAACATGTAATTAATCAAACTAATTTATGTATACGGTAAGTTCGTGTCCTAAACACGTGTTATTAGAATCAATTTTATATAACAAACGTGATAGATACATTGATGCTAATTGCTATATCGAAGGTAAATACCTACTTACCTGCAACAACATTGTAAATAAACATAAAACACGATGAAGTAGTACTAACATCAACGTGTAAACAGTTTGCTATCAATAATAATATTTTGGTCAGTGACAAGAGTGACACGCGAGGATAAGGCTGACATCCTTGGCTGACACACTGGAAAGCAACTTATTTAACTAGTGGGCCCAGCAGACTTTGTCCTGCCCTGAACCTCGAACCCGATTGCAGCGCCCCCTATCGGGTCCAATTGTGTATATAAACCATACCGGGGTCCAAACAATCACAACAAAAAAAGAATTAGCGAAATTGGTCCAGCCATTCACGCGTGTTGCCGTGGGGAATCGCCCATTTTTGGCCAAGGAGCAGCCAGCAATGTAATGAATATCATAAAAAGACATATTTAATAACTAGTATATTCCAGTTACCTATTTGTACGTAGCACTCGGAAATAATTAGTTAGTTTAAAAGAGAAACTCAGTCGACATTCTTTATTTTCAAACCACTTCCGTGGGCCGTGGCTCGTAATGTCAAACTTGACAATGTAGGGACTGCAATCATCATTTCGTGAAGTCGATATACCAAAAAACGATAATCCGAGATCGATATTTTCAGAAAAAAAATAATAAAAGCTTTTTCCTTTTGTTTATTTAATGGTTTTATCGCTATCTTATAAAAACCTTATTATATAAAATATTATATAAATAACCATTTACATGCTAGATCAATCAATTGAACTGATTCAGTGAATGTACACATCGATATAAATCGATGTACGTAACATCGATTAATCATCATTGGCTCACGGCATGCGTCTCTATGGCCATAGACATTATTGACATTATTGACATTTTATCTCTATTCTCTTTATTCGCGTTCATCGGTTGCTACTGTCGTGTGTTTCGTAAGCGTGATTTTCTTCCTCGGTTTGCTGTATTTTACACCTGACGACTTTGCTGCTATTATGGACTCTGCCGATGCTCCCGATGTCGACCCTGGCTTTACTTTGGACTACGTATAGCTAGTCGAAGGACAGTAGGCCCTTGTGTGCTGTTGTGCCCATGTGATGACTATGTGGTTCTTGGGCTGGGCATGATATCAGGCTAATATTAATCCCCCAGCCCAGTTCGTAGACGACGTTCTAGTTATGAATTTACGTGAAAATTAAAAAAAAATCGAAAACTACATGTGTGTTTTATTGTAACTTGACTTTTTTTTAAACATGCTCCACAGAAGTTCGTCCGAGTTTTACGTTAAAAATTGTGTTTGTTTCTTGATCTACGATTTCAATCCTTATGCCTACAATTTGTTTCATTGATGGCTGCACCTTGGCCAAAACCCCTTAGTCAACTGGGCGTTTCCTTTTAGGGATTCATTTTTATACGAGTTCAATGTATTCTCGGTATCGGGGTGACTAACTAATGACTAAAGACCAAATTAATTACCTCATTAACATAACTATATTCAAGATATTTATTATTTGCCACCATCATTTATAAGTCAATGTTTGCCACTAAAAAGTATTTTCATCCCACCATCTCGGAAAGAGTATTTTTAATCTTCGATATCTGAATGCAAAAGCCGTTATTATCCTCTTGAGGATAAAGTAAATTGAATTTAGAACATCGTGTGCACGTTAGTAAATATCACTCGTCTATAAAGTTTGTGGATTCAAAACATCATTAAAACCTATTTACTTCTACCTCTATGGTGCCGAATTTCCATACAACCTTTTTTAATTTGTTAAAAACTCACACTCGTAACCTTCTAGGTGTACTTTTTTAATTTGCTTTGCGCGCACCATTTTCTTTCACGTCATGTCATTTCCTCGCTGAGGTGGGATGAAAAGTTACGTGTTGCACTCGAGTGAAAGGATTTTTCACCTCGTGCTCTTTTGATTCCCTCGCTGACGCTCAGGATTCTAATTTTTGAACCACTCGCTGCGCTCGTGATCAATTTTAGAATCCTTCGCTTGCTCGGCCATCAAAATTGAGCACGCGGTTAAAAAACAACTTTTCACTCTTATATAACAAATAACTATTAACTTCTTGCGTGCGTACAAAAGTCCTACTCAACAACTTCTTTTTTTTAAATCTTACCATTCGTTTTCGTACTCTTAAAAAGGGTTATTTCGTACTTTCGAATCTACCGACCTTACGAATCCAAGAGCTGGACGCTACCTTGGCCAAATAATAAGTTTGGCCATAAGTTCTAAATTATTATTGTAACTAGAACAAACGTGCCAGTTTAGAACGTTTTAGGAACTGGTAATTCTATTACTGAACAAAGTCATTGGATATCAACCTTGCTACAAAATGTCATAAGGAAGTTTAATTACGATATCAACTGAAAAAATATTAGAAAAAATATTTGTCGAATTGAACTGGAATTTAATGTTTCTTGAAGGTCATGTCAGGTCGGTTAAATTACAAGCTACAGTTCCGGTTACTCGCTTCAGTAAGGTTTGCTTTGATTAAAATTACTTACGAAAAAATGTAATGCATCGGGAACATATTTTTTTAACGACTTTAAATAGAGGCTAATACTCGTAGATGCTAAGTAGCGTCTAACTCCGTCCTATTTTGAAAGAATGTCCTGCCAGTTTAGTCCCATGAAGAGAACAATTTTGTCAGAACAACTGAAATAAGATCTATGGATAGGTCTTCAAAAATGATATTGAGGTTTGTAATATCATTTTTTTCTAAACTGAATAGTTTGCGCGAGAGACACTTCCAAAGTGGTAAAATGTGTGTCCCCCCCCCCCCCCCCCCTGTAACTTCTAAAATAAGAGAATGATAAAACTAAAAAAAATATATGATGTACATTACCATGCAAACTTCCACCGAAAATTGGTTTGAACGAGATCTAGTAAGTAGTTTTTTTTTAATACGTCATAAATCGTAAACCGCAATTTACCTTTCATTCAATCAACTCAAATATTTAAAATAAAAATATTTTTAATAATTTAAAACTTACTACAGGTTTGTACGGAACCCTCGGTGCGCGAGTCCGACTCGCACTTGGCCGGTTTTTTTAATATTTATCTGATACTTACATTTTCAGGGGAACACACGGGCTTTGTCCGCGTGGGGAGCAAAGGCTATTTTCTGCCACATAAGTTCAAACAGGAGGCGTGGAACATTTACAGTATGGAGATCCGGCCAACCGATGTATTTGTCGCCAGTTATCCACGATCAGGTTAATTTAACTAAATCATAATATTTAGTCCGTGCCTCGGAGAGCACGTTAAGCCGTCGGTCCCGGTTATTATCACTATAACATGATAATAATCGTTAAAGCCCGCCAACCCGCATTGGAGCAGCGTGGTGGGTCTAAGCTCTAATTCCCGCTCTCCTATGAGAGTGGAGGCCTATGCCCAGCAGTGGGACGTTAATAGACTGTAGTGATGATGTGATGATGATAATATTTAGTATTATGTCCCACGAAAGTTGATTATACCCCTTCAAGTAAACATAAAGGCTATCATGCTAGGATGCAATAAGATAACCTATAATAAAACCTCTCGGCATCATACTGGAACGCTTAATCGCTTGGCGGTACGTCCTTGCTGGTAGGGTGGTAACACCGAGTGGTTGTATGGTCTGTGGGTGGTAACTATGCACAGCCGAAGCCTCCCACCAGACCAAACCAGAGAAAATTCAGAAATTATAAATTCCCAAATTGACCCTGCCGAGAGGCATACAAACACAGCTTGCCATCAAATTCCGATTATCTAAAAAAAATAAATAAATAAATAAATCTAAACTATCTAAACTAATATTATAAAGAGGAAAGATTTGTTTTTTTGTTTGTTTGTTTGTTTGTTTGTTTGTAAGGGATAAACTAAAAAACTACTGGACCGATTTTAAAAATTCTTTCACTTATGAGAAAGCTTCTTTATCAGCGAGTAACATAGGCTGCATTTTATTTTAAAATAAATTGGAGATCCCTTCGAAAATTGCAATAATGTGAATTAAGTCGGAAAAATTCACCTAACTTAACTTTTTACGTTAAACCTCTATTCGTCTATTAATTCAGGCTGTCTTTTATGTCATATTTGTCAAGACAAACATAGTAAATACAAGAGAACTTACTAACATTTTTTTGAACATTTTAATATCTAACTGTTGTAGACAGACTGCGAAATGCCTAAAAGAGCCAGGTCTCAACTTAGTTGTTAGTTCTAAACATAGTTCCCAGGCGAGTGCAGCGAAAATACGTATTGGAGACTCAAGTGCCAAGCGTTCACAACGGTTTGCTGAACAAAATTTGAGAACGTATGATGGAATTGTTCGTCTCAGTGCCGACTGACCATTATTGGGTATGGACTATTTTGATCAAGTGCTACCCGTGCGAAGCCGGGGCAGACCGCTAGTAAAATAATAAAACTATAGTAACAGGGGCCGTTAAGAACCGCAGGTCGCTGACCTCATCTATCACTTATAATATACACAATTCGCATCTTATATCTGACTGATCAGAAAAGCTAATTAGGTATTTAGATACAATCAATTCGAAAACCGAACTCAGCTATTTTGGAATCGAAACCGGAACCTGGCAGCACAGCACACCACTGCGCTAGAGCGGCTAGACAGTTGGTAGATTTTTAAAGTACTACAGCTAGTAGGTCGGCGTAGTGGTCACCGTTAGTTACAAAACTGATTACAATTTTATCTTTTTAGGAACAACTTGGACACAGGAACTAGTTTGGATGGTGGTCAACAATTTAGATTACGAGAGATCAAATGCAATACCTCTTACTGAGAGATATCCGTTTTTAGAGTAAGTAGGTACTTGCTACCTTTAATTTATATTTAGTCGTTTTTACGCTTCAAATATAAAATACTAGCCGGTGCCCGCGATTTCGTGCGCGTGGTTAAAGTTATTTTTATTCCCGCGGGAACTTCTTAATTTTCCAGGATAAAAAGTAGCTTTTGTCACTCTCCAGGTCCTCAACTATACCCATGCCAAGAATCACGTCGATCCGTTGCTCCGTTGCGGCGTGATTGAAGGACAAACCAACAAACAAACACACTTTCGAATTTATAATAATATTAGTATGATAACTGGCGTAAAAGTAACAGCAACACGACATCTCGTATATGTAATACTTATATGTGTGATGTCTGATGACTGATGATGATGAGCATAGGGCATTGAGGCTGCCTAATGAAAACTGTGTGCACTTACACTACCATGTATTAGAACTTCTATAATACTATTCCTTGTACCAGAACTTCTAGGACACGCGATTGTTAAGTTTCCGATGCGTTGTACCTTTGGCTTTACACCTCTAGTAAGCAGATAGGGCCATTTCAAAAAATAATTGTAAAAGAAACCAGCTATATACTACAGCAGAGAAACCTTAACCTACTAATTTGTATTTTGCACCAACCAGTCTTTGCACCGGTACAAAAACCCTAAATTCTCGCGAGGTGACTCATCGTCCAACTAAGAACACGATTTATGCGTGCATAACAAAACAGTACCTATGTGGCGGATGGCCAATCCATTATATTATATTGTGTATAATATGTATTTATGCTGCTATAAAGTAGAATGATGATAATAGGCTGCGCATCACCACTTGCATGCAAGTCTAATAATTCCAGCCAAGCCCTTAAAATAATAATCATGAAAGCTCATACACATTGTAAATAAAAATGTATCCTACCCGTCATTTTTCAGGTTCTCAGTATACGTCCATCCAGTAATGAAAGAACGCTTCCGCCAAGAGAACAGCGACAGCGAGAGGAAGCTGAAACTGCTCGAATACGTCAGCCAACCAGGCACGGAGCAGCTAGCCGACGCGCCCTCACCACGCTTCGTCAAAACACATCTACCCCTATCTCTGTTACCCCCCAAGTTACTGGACACAGCGAAAGTGATTTATGTTGCTCGAGACCCCAGAGACGTGGCGGTCTCGTTCTACCATCTGAACAAATCGATGAGGACGCAAGGATACATTGGCGATTTCAAAACTTATTGGCGTTTCTTCATTAGTGATTTACGTAAGTAGAAACCTAAAAAATCTCACTCTTATTTCCTGAGTAGAAAATAGTCATTCTAAAATTTTAGATAAGTAATACTCTAATTATCAGTTATAGTAGTTAAATCTTTTCGCCCGCAGCTCGAATTTCGCCCTATCCCTTTCTCTGTGGAGGACCCCATTAAACCCAGACCCATTATATGTAACCTATACTGGACACATGGAAAGCCATTTATTTTGTTCATTGACACCAGTTAAATCACTCTCATGTTACCATCCAAGTAAGAAGGTCACGTATCTCAATCTCACGTATGCTATGTAATAATAATATGTCCCAAAATAATCTTCTTTCAGATCATTGGACTCCATATTTCGAGCACCTCAAAGAATCGTGGGAAAAGAGAGATCATCCGAACATGCTGTTTTTGTTTTATGAGGAACTCTCTAAAGTGAGAACAATATGCGTACCTACTTTAGAATTAGTTAATTAAGTATTTATTTATTTATTTTATTAAATCAAAAATATACAATCTTTATGATGCACAGTTTAAAAGGTAATACAATAAGGTTTTGTGTGTGTGTGTGTGTGTGTGTGTGTGTGTGTGTGTGTGTGCGTGTGTGTGTGTGTGTGTGTGTGTGTATGTATGTGTGTGGTGTTTGCTAGTCAGTATTTGTGAGTGAAAGTGTAGTGTTAGTATAATCGATAGAAGTTAATGGGAATAAGATGAAAAACAAATTAAGAAAAGATTGAACAATCATTTTTGAATTGTTATTATATCCTCTGTTTCTTCGTAACTTTTTTTTTATTTTTTTATCCACTACAAGTTAGCCCTTGACTGCGATCTCACCTGATGGTAAGTGATGATCCAGTGTAAGATGGTAGCGGGCTAACCTGTTAGGGGCATGGCAGTTATATTAAACCCATACCCCTATTTGGTTTCTACACGGCATCGCACCGGAACGCTAAATCGCTTGGCGGCACGTCTTTGCCGGTAGGGTGGTAACTAGCCACGGCCGAAGCCTCCCACCAGGCCAGACCAGGGAAAACTCAGAAATTACAAATTCCCAAATTGACCCTGCCGGGGATCGAACCCGGGACCTCCGCACGTTAAGACAACAGTGCTACACACTGCGCCACGGAGGTCGTCAAAAGAGAAATTTTGTTATTTCTTTTTTGCATTGAAATAAATTCAGTGAATATATCAGAATAAACTTACTTATGGCATTATAAAGAAAAGGTCCTAGAAAACATTGCTGTCTCTGAGCATGGGAAGTGGAGAATTATTCAATCGTCATAACTCTGTCCTTACGTCTTTGATTATGGAAATCCTTCGATTTGTATAAATTAAGATTTTTATGATATTTGAGTACAATTTTTAGGATATATAACTGCCTTACAGTCAGTATATTTATAATTAATATTTATAATTAAATACCTACCTACTCAATTCCATAATTAAAAATGATTATTAGTTTTCAACTCAATGGCGCAGCGGTACACTATCGCCTTTAGGTCTATGATAAGAGGTTGCGGGTTCGATCCCCGATTAACAATTTTCGGTTAGATGTGGTTTGCGAGGAATCCAAGTGCGAAGAAACTATAGTGTTTTGGCGTATTGAGGTGCAAGAAAAGGCCATCCAAGTAACTGGGCGAACGGAGAGCGGAATCGTCAGTTTTAAAATAATGCGCACGCTATGATAGTTAAATCACATTGATATCATATCCCATATTGATATGATATCATAGCCCGCCAACCCGCATTGGAGCAGCGTGGTGGGTCTAAGCTCTAATTCCCTCTCTCCTATGAGAGTGGAGGCCCGTGCCCAGCAGTGGGACGTTAATGGGCTGTAGTGGTGGTGGTGGTGCCTGGTGGATATCATATCGTGCAAATTATTATTTTCGATACTTACTTAGTACTAAATATAAATAACGCTATTATAGAGTGGCCAAAGCGAAAGTCTGTTTTGCTCACTCAGTGAGATGCTCACTGAAACTAGGTGAATTGAACTGAGGTGAAAATATCTAATTATGTTCTTAGGATCTGCCTGCAGCCGTGCGTCGAGTCAGCAAGTTCTTCGGCAAGGAATACACGGAAGAGCAGCTCGCGCGACTCTGCGAACACCTGAGCATAGAGAGCTTCAAGCAGAACAAGTCCGTCAACTATGACGTGATGAGGGAACTGGGCATCCTTCAGGCGGGAGCAGAGACCTTCATTAGAAAAGGTATCAGCCTATTTCAATATTATTTTTCACATCATTCAAGCAATTACTTAGATAATTAATAAATGCACGGACAGACACACTTTATCGCATCTATACTTGCTAATATTATAAATGCGAAAGTTTGGATGGATGGATGGATGTTGTTACTCAATCGTGCCAGAACGGCTGAACTGATCTGGATGTTTTTTTTTTTTATCCACTACAATTTAGCCCTTGACTGCTATCTCACCTGATGGTAAGTGAAGATGCAGTCTAAGATGGTAGCGGGCTAACCTGTTAGGGGCATGGCAGTTATATTTAACCCAACCCCCTATTCGGTTTCTACACGGCATCGTACCGGAACGCTTAATCGCTTGGCGGCACGTCTTTGCCGGTAGGGTGGTAACTAGCCACGGCCGAAGCCTCCCACCAGGCCAGACCAGGGAAAATTCAGAAATTATAAATTCCCAAATTGACCCTGGGACCTCCGCACGTTAAGGCAACAGCGCTCATCACTGCGCCACGGAGGTCGTCACAGAGGCACAGAGGTAGATTATAGTCTGGAACACATAGGCTAAAGAGAGGGAGAGAGGCTAAAGAAAATTAAAAAGTTCCCGCGGGACCCACAAAACCTCGATCCACGCGGACATCAACTAGTTTAATATACTAGCTCATACCCGCGACTAATCCACGTGGTTCAAGTTTTTTTTTAAATTCCCGCGGGATCTCTTTTGCCTATGCACTTACCCGGGATACAACCTATCTCTATACCCTCCGATTGAGAACTACTCTGAGTCTGTACCAAATTTCATTATAATCGGTTGAACAGATGAGCCGTGAAAGCGTAGCAGGCACACAAACCACACGAGTAGGTATATATATCCGAACTCGACGAACGAGTATTATATATGTCACCGTAAGATTGCAAAAATCGTTAGATTGTAATCCAACTAGCGATATTGTAAACTGTCGACAGATTGTGAACCGTTCAATGTTCCGAGTGTCAATTTTTGAAATATTCATTGTATTTACGTTTTCTTGTCTCTTTCTTGTAGGTTAGGTTAGGGTTCGACATAAATGATCAAGTAGTGGTTAGGTAGTAGTAGTAGTAGTTAGGTTTTACCGGGTTAATATACCTAACAGATTACAATCTACCGAAAAATAATGCTTTAAATTGTAATCTGTCGAAAGTTTACAATATCGCTAGTTAGATTACAATCCAACGGCCTTTGCAATCGTACGGTGACATATACGTACTCTGTGCACAAACATACACACTTTCGCATTGATTATGTAAGTACATATGGATATGGCTATAATGAAAATTATTGGCACAGGGAAAGCTGGCGGCTGGCGCGACTATTTCGACGAGGAGATGGCGGCTGAAGCAGAAAAGTGGATCTCAGACAACCTGCGCGACACAGACATGCGGTTCCCCCATCTACAACAATAACCCCGGAGCACACTCGGCAGTGTGAACTGTGATGTCAGTAAACACACCATAGGTCCTGACACTGACACGAAAGAATCTCCTAGAGGCAGCGCTGTAGTGGCATGTTTTAAATGCAATTGTTTATAAATGTATTAGTTCCACTAATTGCCACGCGACTATCATGGCACGGACTCTACTGGTTTTGCGATCACTTCTCTCCAAAAACGTTTAGAACTACCATTTATACTCAGCCTATGAAAACGTTACAGTGCGGAGCACGACGTCAGCAGCACCTTTCCTACGCACGCCGCAGTGATGTACTTGCATAGTTACTTTAATTTTCCTGTCGGCTATTTTCAGTAGTATATTAATGCTTAGGACTTTTTTTTGACATGGTGAAATACTATTGTATTTTCCTTGCAACCACATTTTGAGGCTGCCTGTCCACTGAAGCGGAGCGATATGGTGGGCTAGAGATTTACGTTATAGTCTAAGATCCCGATATACGACGACCTTCACCGAGCTGGTTAATGGATGACTTAATTTAACAATAGTCTGGACCGGATTTTGATAGGCAACCTATTTTAGGCGTATTTATCTATGATTAAATATAAATAACTAGTGGTTCGCCCCGAACTGAGACCTCGCGGTATCCATAAAACGAATAAACTTTTACAGAGCCCCATCTATTGACATAATTGTGAAGTTCTGTTAAACTGACTGAATGCTGAAGCTCATTAAAAATTAAACAATTTCGTTTCCATATAATATTTATCTCTTAACATTAGCGCCATCTATTGACACCATTGTGAGGTTCTGTTAAAAATACTAAATCTCATTAAAAATGAAATAATTTCGTTTCCTTATAATATTTATCTAATTTTAGTATTTGTTGTTCAAGTACAGGATATAATTCAAATAATTGATCTAGTTTCAGTCTTAGCCTTTCAGAAAATTGAGAGTTCTGAGGTCAACTTTGGACGTTAGAAAATCACCACTTTGAAAGCCCCCCATTTCGTCAATTTTAGGGGAAAAATTTAAACAAAAATATTTTTAGACTCTATTCCTAATTATCTTTAAAATGATATACCACAACCATATGTAACGCTATAAAAAATATTTTACTTCGCATTCGCTTCTATGAGAGCCCCCCTGAAATAAAGATTTTTATAACTTTTTAAGCCATATTTGGCTTGAGGCCATCGGTTTACATATTATATTTATATTTGAAGTAATTACGTTCAGTAATTCAGAAGTTATAAGGCTCTGACAGACAAACGGATAGGGTTGCTAACATTTCATAAGCGAAATATAGTATTTTTCGGACTAAGCTATAAAAAAATATAGTACACTTCACAAAAATAGTATTTTATGGAATATTTTTGCGTACTATGTGCTTCTTCAACAGTATATAGTACGCAGACCCGAAATACAGTACAATACCAATAATAATAGTATTATAGTATGGTTGGCAACCCTAGGACGGACAAGTGCAAATTCACTCAAGTAGACTCAGAAACCTTCGCTTCGCTCGGTCAAAAAGTACGTTTCATCCATTAACCGGCTCTGTGAAGGTAGTCGTATATCGGGAAGGCTATTAGTAAGACGTATTACTAATTATAGCTGTATTGGGCTGACCAATCGGATTCCTGACAGGTAACTCATAAAATTATAGCGTCATCTGTCAGGTATCAGGTTTGCTTAGCACACCTCCGCTCCGCTTCGGTGGACAATGGACATACAGCCGAGCGAGCGAGCGAGTTGCGAGACATTGAATTGTCCATAATTGTTTTGTCGCTTTTTAGTTTGTTTTTAAGTTAGATATTAAAATATTACACAGAATACTAATAACGTTGTAAATATTGTATAATAAAGGACATATTATTCGCAATTATAATTGTTTTTACTAAAGGATATGCTGCCAAAATAAAGAAAAAAAAACAAAAATGGGTGATATAACCATTTATTTGAATAAAATGCTCTATTTTATTTCGTATTTCTTTGTAACACCATGATATTTAAGTTAAACATTGACAAGTAAATGTAGATATTAAGTAAACATTATTTTTTTTTTACTTTTTATCATCATTATTATTTATCACTATTATATTATTGAGTCATAATTTTAAAACCTCAAAAAAATAAAATAAAACCCATTTCTCAGTCGTTCTTCACATTTTTTATTTAAATAATACGGTTATACAAAGAAAATAAATTAAAAGCCCGATTTATTAAAATCGATCGGTTGGTAATAATTATAAAAATTCTCATAATAATGGATAATAAGCCGGACGCGTCGGTGCGCGTGACTGCGGTCGCGCGCACCGACGCGTCCGCTCTCTGCAACGTACTCTTACCTAAAAGCTGATGTCTATAATATAAAAATGGGAGATAACCCCCGCACCTAACGACTAGCCGCTGAGAGCGACTTAAAGGTGTGTTTCCACTAGAGACGTGCGAGGAATCCGAGCGGTGCGAGGTATAGGGGGACTCTTTTCACTATGCTATACGAGGATGCAATGTATTACCGTAGGCACGTAGGGTCATGGTGCACTGAGTCATGACTATTTCCCGAATACGCGTCTACTATCTAAGAAACACAGTCTTTTGAGTGGTAGTCTAGTTAGATTTAGACACATCTCTCGGTTATCGCTCTTCTAAGCTCTTATCCACCAGAGCTGCACTTAGCGATGCTAAAGAAATGCACTTATTTTATTGATGGAATTTATCGCCGCGCACCGGTTAGCTACAACACAAATATCTGGTGGAAACACACCCTAAGACTGAGACCTATAGATCGTACTTTGACTCAAGATGTTGAAACGAGATAGATGTATGTCCGTCTCGGTTAACACTAAAGTTCGAGTAAAGTTAGTCTATAGATCTTAGCCTAATACCTGAATTTCTGCTACGCTGATGTCGTTTTAGCGTACGACTACACTTGGTGGGATAGTGACCACTCGCAGCGGATAATACGCGACCGACATCAGCGTAGAAAGAATTCAAACCTAATGTTGATCGCACATTCCATACGCAATTGCGCAACGCATTTATAGTACGTACACAATATGCGAATGACCGTTACAATACCCGCTGTATGTCACGTCATCTGAGTGACTTCATAGCCGTAAATATTGATGCTTTATGATTCTGCTCAGTCATTCGAACTGTCAGAACTGAAATAAATGTGTTGCGTTCGCATGCTGCAATGTTTGATCACCTTATCGGCTGGATATTGAAACGTCTCTTAATACTAAAGAAGGTCTTAAATGACTGTTTTTTTGTGGACTTTTGCTCGAGCGAAATGTCAGAAATTGGACATAGATTTTAATACAATTTTGGTATTAAGAGAAGTTTCATTATTTGACCGTAAAGGCCATCGCAAAATCGTCGAATTTTTACGTAAATTTCTTCGTCCTTCGAAAACGGCAAAGATGGGTCCGCGCATTAAGTTTTTAAGGTATTTCGTTCAGGATTTGACTGACGAATCAATGCGAGGCGGCATTTGGCTTTTTACCGCCAAATAGAACGATAAATTACCACCCACCAACCACTACCCACTGAGCAAGCGAAGTTAAGTGTTAGAGATCGTCTAATAAAAAATTACCACGCCTTCCTATGTGCTTACTGCTTACGCTCCTATGTAAAGCAATACGCACAACTTTTGAATGTATGATTTTAGATATAAAATGTACGTCAAAATTCGACGCGTGTGCGCGAGCCGTAAAACTATGATACACTTATAGAAAATCACAAAATTGAAGCGGAAAAGAATAGGAATCGTGTGGTGGCGTCTACGCGATGACATCGGGCAGCGCGTCCGCGGGCGGGCTGGGCGGCGCCTTCAGGGCTTCGGGCGCGCCGTTCGTTAGGGCTTCGCTTTCCTTCTTGTTGTCTTGCTTCTTTGTTACCGCTTTCGTGCCTTTGATGCCGACTGGGGCCTGCGAATAAAACGACTATTAGATACCGACCGACGCTACAGGCTATATAGCCGAAAGTTTAAAATGCTATAGAGAGTTATTGAGTAGATTTTTGCTTTTAGGAAAAGTTGTCTTCTTCTTTGCCATGCCCACATCCCATTTCATTTAGGGTCGGGCCTCCTTGTACGTACTTTTAGGAAAAGTTGTGTCATCAAAAATATTAATTTATTTCTATGCCGACAGGGGCCTGTGAATAAGAGTAGGTCTTAGCTATCAGAAAGAGATAAGTGTCATTAGAATTAATATAATTTATTTCTATGGGTATGTCGGATGTCCTACTGTTATTTGTAGTTCGCTACTTGTTGGCGTCGTTTGAATCTCTTGCGCAAAAAAAAAGCCAATGCGGAACATTATTATACCGCTTCCAGGCGAGAAAATTAATTTAAGGTGCGGTGATAGTGAATTAACATTACATTACCAAAGGGGTTGTTTCATCTTGGGCCAGGTACTTGTACAGTATTCCAAAAAATAGTATAAAATCATGGAAAACAAAATAAAATATGCTTTTTTGCAGTTTTACAGTGATGAAGAGGTACAAAAATAAAATGTTATTTTGTGGAATAGCAACTCTCGCAGCGCATCCATCTTTTTTTGTTGTCTATGTTTGTAATTACGTTACACGTCATTTTTATTGTCAAACATCGAGACAACATAAACAATCCCATTAAGCAAAGAAGAAGAAGAAGAGAATACATAAATCTCATTATTATTTATTCGTCCACTTGTAAAATAAAATCTTTCGATCGACTCGCTGACTGCTGTTGGATATTTTATGGTTAATTCTCATTTCTCAGGTTATTTTTATGTGAAATGTCATCATGACACGTGTATTATACGTCAATGTCAAAATGGACGCATGTTGTTGCGTTTTATTTTGCAAAATAATTTCGCATTGTACCTCGTAAATTGAACTTTTTAGTAAGAAATAAAGAAAATAAAATTACTATTTTATGACTCCGAA
Organism: Erebia epiphron; assembly: GCA_963932025.1. Lineage (NCBI taxonomy): Eukaryota > Metazoa > Arthropoda > Insecta > Lepidoptera > Nymphalidae > Erebia > Erebia epiphron. The sequence continues at coordinate 39,138,087 of OZ009948.1, read as the reverse complement.
CATTTTAAAATACCGTACAAATACCTGGCCCAGGCTCCATATAAATTTGAAACAACCCCTTTAATATTTTACTATAAATTAGAATGAATTGTTCATTCGTTAACACTGAATACACGTCGTTCTATCGCGCCTCGTAATAGACGCGCGGAGCTTACAGCACGCAACGTGCCGGGCTAGTGGGTTATGGCTCTAAAAGTAGTTTCACTGACCATACTGAATGACAATGGCAAGAGATAGGAGAAATAGGGACGCATGGAGAAAATTGGAGGAGGCCTACGCCTAGGAGGCGACTTCTACCACACAAAAATACTTATGTAGCATAGAACGCACAAAAATATAGTAATACCAGTTGATGCCTGCGATTTCGTCAGCGTGGATCGAGGTTTTTGGTTCCCGCGAGAACTCTTTAATTTTCTGGGATAAAAATGTCACTCTCCAGATCCTCAACTATACCTATTCCAAAAATCACGTCGATCCGTGCTCCGTTGCGTCGTGATTAGAGGACAAACCAACAAACAAACACTTTCGCATAATATAATATTAGTATGATACTGAAGGTGGTAGTAGAAATAAGTAGTTTTTTTTTATTTATTTAAGTCACCGATATTTAAGTAGGTACTAGATGGGCCCTTTTACAGAAAAAAAATTGGGCGTCCGACTTGTAGGGCATGCCCCACACCTATATAAGCCTGTCCTTGTCCCCGCCATAGCGCTGTCCCGCTTTTCAGACTAGTGGCGTTAGTAAAATAAGTCCATTCTTTGTTTGACAGGGCCCGTCTATGTAAATTGAGGTCGTTGATTTAGGTAGGTTCAGTTGTAAGGCTCACCTTGTGCGGGACGGTCCTGGGGGGCGCGGCCTTGGCTGTGATGCGCTTGTTGGCGAGGTCCTTACTTTGCTTGTCGAGCGGCGCGCGCGCGGCCGGCTTTGGCGCCGTGGGCCTGCTACACGAGAATACAACATGCTATGAATTTTACTTTAAAACAACGTAGATATAGATAATGCCCCATAAAACTGTGAAGACAAAAGTTTTAGACATATTTCAACTATTATTTAATATTATTTAATTAACTAGTTATATATTGCTGAAAATGACATGACAGTTAAGCAAAAATTTTCCACCTGCTTTAAGCTCGCCATTGAGGCTGATGCTGTTGTAAATTACACTAAATAAAATGACATATTGCTAATCCTTTCATAATATTCCCTGCGGAAAGGACAAATTTCATACGATCAAAATATTGATTAATATGGTATTATAGAATGGCGATTGGCGACTAAGTCATATGACTTGTCAGCATTAGAAATCCATACTAATATTATAAATGCGAGTGTGTCTGTCTGCTACGCTTTCACGGCCCAACTACTCAACCAATTTTGTTGAAATTTGGTAGAGATAGTTTACATCCCAGGGAAGGACATACTTTTTATCTCGGAAAATTGAAGAGTTCGCGCGGGAATTACAAAACCTCAATTCACGCGGACGAAGTCACGGGCATCATATAGTCATACTAATATTATAAATGCGAAAGTCACTCTGTTTGTTGGTTTGTTGGTTTGTTGGTTTGTCCTTCAATCACGCCGCAACGGAGCAACGGATTGACGTGATTTTTGGCATGGGTATAGTTAAGGACCTGGAGAGTGACATAGGCTACTTTTTATCCCGGAAATTTAAGGAGTTCCCGCGGGAATAACAAAAAACTTAAACCACGCGGACGAAGTCGCGGGCATCATCTAGTGGGTTATAATATGTAGGAGTGAACAGTACTGACCTGGGCGGTGCGGGGCGCGCGGTCGGGCGCGTGATGGGCGCGGGCTTGGCGCTGGGCTTCACGTCGCCGTTGGTCAGCGGCTGCCGCGGCCCGGGCGCCTTGGGTCTGCTGATCGGCGCGCGCTTCTCTGGCGCCGGTCGACTCATCGTGGTCGGAGCGCTCTTCGCTAAGGGCTTCGGTGCCGCTGCTTTTGGCGCTGCGGTGGTAGCCTTGACTGTTGTGGTTGTCGTTTTGGGTGCTGCGGGTTTGGGCACAGGCGCTTTGGGGGCCGGTCGGGTTATGGGCGCGGACCGCGGTGCCGCAGTCGTTTTCGGGACGGGCGCTGTCGTTGTGCGTGGCGCGGGTTTCGCGGCGGTTTTAGCAGGAGCGGGGGCTGGTTTTGTTGCCGCTGCCGGTTTAGCGGCTGCAGGTGGTTTGGCGGGTGAGGGGGCTGACTTGGCGGGCGAGGCGGCTGGTTTGGTCGCGGCGCGTGGTGCGGCCGGTGATGCCTTGGCGCTGGATGTCCGCGTGATCGGAGCTCGAGTAATTGGCGCGGCTGGGGAGCGTGCCGCTGTAGTAGCGGAGGCGACGCGTTTGGCCGAAACCGGAGTGCGCGCGGCGGTCGGTTTCGGCGTAGCTTTCGCGGCTGGCGTCGTCGGTGATTTTTTCGGCGAGCTCGGTTTAGCACTACGCACGGCGGCTACAGCCGCCCCAGCAGCGACAGCAGCGACGGCAGCGGTGGCGGCCGCAATGGGCGCTTCACCGACCGCCGGCGTGGGCGGCGGGGTAGCTCCAGGCCGTACCACATCCTCAGGCTGAATTTCGCTGGTAACAGGCACGCAAATCTCTTGCGCCCTCGATTCGGGAATGCCGATGTCTATGTCTGTGACTAGTTCGTTGCGCGGTCGTTCTTCAGGCACGATGTCTGGTGTCGCGCTCATTTCGGCTACTTGTTCGGGTTTCACTTCAGGCTCAGTCTCAACTAACGGAGTGGGAGACACTGGAGTCTCCGCAGGTGCAATGGGTTCCGCCAATATTGTTGGTTCAGGTGTGATGGCTGTAGTATCAACAGGCACAATTGTTTCTACAGGTGCTGGGGAACTCTCGAGTCGCTCGGACAAAGTTTCAGTCGCTGGTGGTTCGACAGGCAAAGGCGATTCTCTAACCGGTTCGCAAACTGGTGATTCGATATGCCTATGAATAGGTGACTCTATTTGTTGTGCTTCTACTGGTAGTGATGATTCAACTGATTCTTGTATAAATGCAGACAACTCTTCATGTTGTTCTCTTGAGAAAGCTTCCTCGATGTTTTGTTGAGGAAGAGGCGACCTAGAGATTGGTTCTTCAACATGTGGCTCAACTGGAAGAGGAGATTCTTGTTGTATATCATCTGGGACAGATGTTTGTTGTTCAAATTCCAGAACATGTTGTGAATCTATTTGTGCATCGATTTGTGACTCAATTTGTGACTCTATTTGTGATGCTACTTGTGGTTCAATTTGTGATTCAGTGACTGATGGTTCATTCATTGTGGTTTCAACAGGCACAGGTGATTCTGATAAGAGTGTGTCTTTAGTTTGTGATGCTTCACTAAGAAGAGTTGAATCAACAAATTGTGTATCATCTGGTAAAGGTGAATCGGAAGGTAAAGGTGATTCCCGTGGTAGGGGAATCTCGGCCGGTACCGGAGGCTCGAGATCGTCATATGTGGGTAATTGTGTCTGTGGTTCAGGAGACTGTGAGGGTAATGGCGACTGTGCTGGTGCAATAGACTCGGTAACCTCTAACTCTGTGGGAAGAGGGGACTTTGCGAGAGGCGACGCCGTCGGTTCTGGTGCGTCGAGATGTTCAACCGAACTGGGAACTGGTGATTCAGTGGGTAAAGGAGACTCACTGGGCAACTGCAGCTCTTGGGGCAATGGCGACTCACTGGGCAACTGTAGTTCTTGGGGCAATGGTGACTCTCTGGAAAATTGTAACTCTTGGGGCAGTGGTGACTCACTTGGTAGTGAACTTTGGGGTAGTGGAGATTCTCGAAGTACATTACAATCTTCTTGGAACAATGGTAAACTTTCAGGTAAAGAAGTGTCTTGTAGCATGGGGGACTCCCTCAATGCAGATTCTTGTGGAGCAGGCGACTCACATAAGGGAGAATCACGTGGCAATAGAGACTCATTTGGCATCAACGTCTCACTTGGCACAGGGGAATATATCGGAGAATTGCCTGGCATCTGCAATACAGGGGCTTGTAATTGTTCCATTTCTTGTTCAGTTTCTAATCTTATTTCAGTGTCTACATCGAATTCGGACGAGTCTTTAATATTCTCATGGACCATATCTTGTTTCTCCTCAGTATCAAATCCATCAAAATTGCTAAGCTCAGGTTCCGGGTTTTTATGAACATCAACTATAACATTTTCTTGTGCCATATCTGGAGAGTTTGAGAACTGTTCTATTAGTTTCTCTTCTAATTCTGGTGTGGCTTCTGATTCCGTTATTTCATTCGTTATTTCGTTTTCAATATTGTCTAGTTCCACTTGATTGCTTGTCTCAGACATATCAATGTGATCTGAGTGAGCTAGTTCATCTTTAACTTCACTGGCTAATTCATTGTGGACTTCTTCTGAGGGTGATTCATCAAGTTTACTCTCCATTTCAATGTCTTGTGAGGTCTCGTCTTGTGGTGTCATGACTCTCGCATCTCTTTCACTCTCCGAAGGATCCAGTAAGTCTTCATTCGTAAACCCTAGCTCTGAACTCTTACCATCAGGTATTTCTGGTATTTGTTCGAAAAGAAGCTTGTGAGATTCAGGTGTGTCTGTTTGAACGACTGATTCTTGAATGTTGCATTCAAACTCTGTGTTAATATTGTTTTGTATGTTGTTTGTGCTGTTTACATTGAAGTCCATGAAATTATCTAAGTTAGTAATATTGTTTGCTAAGGTTTCAGACTGTTCATCAAACCTCATTATATCATTATTTGGTTCCTGGCCATCTTGTAGATTGAACAAGTTTGATTTATCACTAGGACATAAATTTTCTTTGTCTTCACCCTCGCTTAGATGTTCTCCATTTGGTTGCATGTCCTCATCATCACTGTCAGGTAGAGGTTGAACTGCATTGAGATCAACACTTGGCTCAATTCTGCTGAAGCGTTCACACGTATCATCATCTTTTTCCTGGTAGAAGCTCATACTCATTGGATCCCTTTCTTTGTTTTTAAGCCTTTCAAAGAATTCGTCATCAACGTCATTGGTACTAAAAGGATTTGTTTCTGCATGTGCTGGAAACACCTGAAAAATAAAATTTATGAGTAGTTTATTATAATTAGCTGATGCTTGACACAAAAGCATACAGATTGGTGTTATGTTGTGGGCTAAAAGCTGAATTTCACTTGCTTTTTTTGAGCAGTAGCTAAATGAATCAGTCAAGATATTTAGATGATTTTTCTTAATACATATTTCGCATATGATACCAACCTGAATGTTACAAAAATCTGTGGTGTCCTTTTGTATTCTTTCAAAGTCTTGTATAAGACTGCTGTCTTTGATCTTGTCCTTTTCAATTCCTACATTGAATCCAAACCCTAAGCTCTCCATCTCATCCTTATCATTGCCATTCAAGTGTTCTGTCACACCTTCCATTGATATATTCTGAAATAAATAAAGCACATAATTTATTATGTTGCAAATGTATAAAAAAAGTATACATGCAGGTTTATTTTATAAATGCAGAATTGTGCCAGTTACGTTTTTATGACCCATCCAACTTTATTAAGCAGTACAGAGATATCTCGCAACCCAGACATGAATTATAGGCAAAAATTTTTTATCCACTACAAGTTAGCCCTTGACTGCGATCTTGCCTGATGGTAAGTGACGATGCTTAAATGGTAGCAGACTAACCTGTTAGAGGCATGGCAGTTATATTAAACCCATACCCATACCCTATTCGGTTTCTACACAGACAGAGAACGCTAAAGCGATTGGCGGTATGTCATTGCCGGTAGTGGTAACTAGCCACGGCCGAAGCCTCAGGCCAGGCCGGGGAAAATTCAGAAATTATAAATTCCCAATTTTACCCTGCCGGGGATCGAACCCGGGACCTCCGCGCGTTAAGGCAACAGCGCTCAACACTGTACCTCAGAGGTCATCAAATATATAGAAAATCAAACAGAAAATGGGGAAACTTAAAACAATGCAGTTGCAGACATAATTAGTGGGGGAGCAGCAACATGTAATTATTAATATTATGTTATAACATTGACTATCAACAATTGTGTGCACTGTGCGGCCGACTATGCACTGGAATGGCCATTCCATTATGACTTGATGGTCAGTGTTACATTATAAAATTAGACAGTCTCTTAGGACACTGTTTTAGTTCAGAACCGCCTTTCTATACATGCAATTCAATGTTACCTGTATAGCATACACCATAGCAAACAGTAGTTGTAACCATATCTAACAATATGAGAGCTGACCTTGAAGAAAGAGCTACAAAATGACAGAAGTTATAACAGAACATTAAACTCACATGATGCCCATTGAGTTGGTCACAGTTATCCAAGTCTTGTATTTCGGCTGGTCGTACCACAGCCTCATTTTGGAACTGGTTTACATCTGGCAGCTCAATGTCATCCATGGGCATTGGTTTCCGTGGAGACTCGGCCAACAGCACATCTGAGCCACCCACTCCACCCGGCACAAACACCGGCGCGTCGGGGTTGAGAGGTGAACTGTTCATGTCTACTGAACTACTTTCCCAGGCAGACTAAAAGGAAAATTGTATGATTAGTTGTTGTTCACTATAGCTCCTTGTACTACTTGTAGTAGCCATTTATTATGAATTTATGTTGATATAATGCAAAGAAATGAGAGAACATATAAAATAGTGTAGCGAGAGAATGCTTGACAGTATCAATATTCCATCATGGACTTATTAAAATGTATTCCACAGTTAAATAAATCTACAAATTATTTATTACTAGATGATGCCCGCGACTTCATCCGTGTAGATCGATGTTTTTTGATTCCCTCAGGAACTCTTCAATATTCCAGGATAAAAAGCCATCTCCTTCCCCGGGATACAACCTATCCACATACCAAATTTCATGAAAATTGATTGAACAGATACATTTTTTTTATTCCCGCGGGAACTCTTCAATTTTCCAGGATAAAAAGTAGCCCATGTCCTTCCCCGGGCTGTAACCTGTGTACCAAATTTCATCAAAATCATTTGAGTATTTGGGCTGTGAAAGAGTAGCAGACAGACAGACAGACACACTTTCGCATTTATAATATTAGAATGAATTTGATTTAGAATAGATTAGACTTAGAAAAGTAAAGATTTTTTTAACTTGTTCTATCTCAACAAAAAACAAATTGTTGACTTACTTTCATATGTTTATTCAAAAGAGTAGTAAGTAACTATATACACTACAGACAAAACCCAAAACTATGACCAATCCAACTACTCGTACATAGCTGTAGTTACTAGCTAGGTGGATTGCATTGGTTGCTAGCTGTTTGACCAACTAGGAGTTAAAAAGATCTGTGACCATGGGCGTCATGTCTAGGATTGAATTAATAAAATTAATCACTGTACCTAGTTAATATGGAATCTTCTTTTTTGAAGTTGGATTGAATGAAGAAAGTGAATCACTGTAGTTAATATGCTACTTTATTTTTTGAAGTTTGTGTTAGAAATAATACTGATAAGACTAGGTATATTTTTATCTGATTAGTTCACATAAGAAAACTCTTTATTTTACTTACTACTAAGTAATATATAAACAATTCATTCAACATTCTTATAGCATCAGATGCCAGTGAATACAACAACTGTCCCATTCTCAAGTACACAATGGAACAGCAATGCATAGCTATTTTTAGATAGCATTATCAATACACATTTCTCGGAAACTATGAATGTAAAACACACTTTGAATAGTAAGTAAGGATTCTTTCTACATTGCTATATAAACGATCTTAACCTATGAGTACATAAATTGTATTTTATTAATACTCTTTGAATGCTTTGTCTGTGAAAGTCTCAAAGCAAAAGGTGTATAGTGGTTAAGAACTGAGAAGGTAGTTATCCAAATCCATACATTTATAATATAAATAAATGTGAAAGTCTGTCTGTCTGCTGTTGTATCAGCACATATTTTCAACTGATTTTGATAATGGATAAGTCTTAATTAAAGCAGATGAAGTCATGGACATCATTTAAGTAACACAAACAATAAAGTATTTAAGTAGTTGCATGATTAACTATTGCCGTAACTTATGTATATTTATGCCATAATTTTATGTATATTTCTTGCATTTTACTTCCAATTCAAAACATTGTATTGGCATTGGATCCATACAAGTTTAGTGCTGGAATTTTGGAAAATAACTAAACCAGTTACTTAAAATCAGCATTAGGACACCTGGCACCTCAGATGCAAGACCTTGTGGCAACTCCAGTAAGTCTGCTCTAACACAAGCCGAGTGACTCTCAAAGTAACTATCTGTTACACAATGTTGTAACTTAGTTTAATTTATGTTTTATTATGTACATTTTGTGTTTTAGCTACTAATAAAGATATTCCATAGATCAAGGCTAAGGAAATGAAAGGTTTAGAGTGAACTCACATTATCTTGACCAGGTGTCTCCGAGCGTGGCGGCTCGTCGGCCTCCTCGCTAGGGTTTTGCTCTCGTTCGCCTTCGCCCTTGAAGTAATTCCACTCGTCTTCGGACTCCTCGCCACTCTCCGCTACATTATCCACCAAGTTGCCGTCGACGTGGCTTGATTCCACTGCACAACACAAAAATAACACATTTACAATGGCGCTATGGACGCTTGGTTTCACACCCGATGATCATACGTTCATCCCTAGCCAATCCCTAGGCCCTTTGCACTATCAACAGGTGACACACCCTGACAAAAACAGACGCGTTGTCGATCAGATGTTTGATGTTTCATTAAAATAGACTGCAGTCAGCTGTCTGGTACTGTAATGCTGAATTTATCTTCGACAAGTCAGTTTCGCGGTTTGCCGGCTACGAAGCCGCGTGCTACCGGTAATAATTTTACCGGTCGCTTTTCAAACTCGCGAAAACTTCGCGGACGCCATTTCGAGAACGGCTAGAGGAGGCCGGAGACACGCCCGCTGAGAAAGACATATTCGGGTAAAAAAATGCATGTCGAGCATCGGTCTTTGCGGGAATCCTTCACAGGCCGAAGCAGGGATGCGCCACAGTACGAACGATCTATTTCCAGAACACCGCTCCGCATGAATCAACACAGAAATAACCTTTCACTAAATATTTCGTGTGTTAAAAATATAGAAATTTTTCTCATAAATTCACGTACCGCTAACGGTAATTTCACAGCACAGATTTTAATCACCACCAAAAAATGTTTCACGGTGTCAATAATATAGACAAAAGCCCGTTCACAATAGTGCAAATGTCGGTAGAGAGCGGAACAGAGCCCACGAGCGTTCGGTGTGCGACTGATCGGCGCCGGGCGCGGGACGGGGGCGTCGCGACGGGGCGCGAGGCGAGGGCACACGGGCTCGGGCTCCGCCGGGCGGAATCGGAGGAGATCCGTGGCCGGCCCGGTGTCCCGTCCCGACATGACATGGGGGACACGGGGCTACGTTCAGGAATTACGTTTTCTAAACTAAATCCATAAATAACATCAGCTGTTCTTGATACTATAAGGAATAATTAATATATCTACATTCTACTTAAGTATACTAAAAATATCTTCCCCAAAATGGTTTTGTTTATTAAAACGAATAATGGGATTGGGGGAACAGACTCCCACTTATCATATAATTGTCATAATAATTACAATATTAATTGATTTCACTTTAAATTTGAAGATACTTTTCGCTCAGAAGTTACCAACCAATTGAATGTAAGTACCTAATAAGTTATCTTATAAGTTATAACTAAGTAACTAGTTCACTAATTTTACTAATGTAGTACGACGTACCTACCTGTACCTACGTCGATTAACAGTAGTAAGTACATGTGCAAATTTGCAAAACATAATAAATATACAATTTTAATAATTTAAATTAGCAGCCAACGGTAATTTAAACACTTAAGCGGAAAACCTGACAGTTCAAACTTCAAACCGTGACGCAAGTAGCTAAATACCGGCCACCGCACCCACAACACCCACTGTAACTTAACCAGTTCAAACAGAAGCTAATTATTTCGAAGTAATTAATAGGTGCGAAATGCGAATCATAACCACACCTTTCAACAGTAAGTAATTAATTAATAACATACCTACTTATCGATCTTAAATTAATTAAACAGATATCGAACTAATAGGCAAACAAACATAACAGCAGTGTAGATAATAAAATATTTAAGTAGATAATATCTACTGCTGAAAGTGGGTGTGATATTTCGAAAGTTACTCAAAGATTAGTACTAGTATCGGCGGTGAATAAAGGTCTCTGAATCGCCTTCAACCAAGTCAGCATAGATCACAGCTACCACTGTCTCTCCGGGCTATCTATGTCCTCCTAGAAACACCACTATCGACTCCTCAGGCACTATCCCGATTTTCATTAGATTTTACCATTGATCTCGACGACCACAGTTTTACTGACTATCTGTTACAACTTGGTAGGATACTTTTGAAAATACTTAAAGCTTACTGGCATAATATGCAAGCGCGTTGGAGGTCAATTCAGCGTCGTCGTCTACATCCAGGTCAGCATCTACCGCATTATACAGCCACAGAATATCGCTGTCGCTGTCAGAAATTCCACTGTCCCCTCTTTAAGCACTATTCCGAACATTCATCTCGATGACAGCTATTTAACAGACTTGATTTTTTATATCAACTTGATATGGTTCTAATCCTAACGTCATTTCAAGCTTACCGGCATGCGCAGGCAGCGCAGGCTCGTATCTCAATTCGGCGTCGTCGTCTACATAAAGGTCAGGATCTACCGCAGTCTCCGGTCCAAGGTCATCGATGTCGCTATCCGAAACACCGTTGTCGTCGCCCACTTGGATACTTCTATCCCTATCATTCGTTCATATTATCATATAATAAAACTTAGAACCTATGGCAAGGGTTTATCACTTGAAGCTTACCGGCATGTGCAGGCGGCGTCGGAGGTGCAGGCTCGTCTCTCAATTCGGCGTCGTCATCTACATCCAGCTCAGCATCTACCGCTGTCTCCGGCCCCAGGTCGTCGCTGTCGCTGTCAGAAACACCGTTGTCGCCTCCTTCCGCGCATTCGCCGCCTCCCGGCTCGGCGACCACGGTTTTGCAAGCTTCATCCTTCAAGACGAACGGTGGAACGTTCGTCACCCGTGCGTTGTCCAGCCTGTATTATTACATTCATATTGAAATTTCAGACCTTTTCACAAGTTTTTTTAAAAGTTAACTACTTACTAATTGATGTAACTTTTTTATCAAGAACAAAAATGCCATTATTTCCTTTAATCTCATTTTAAACATTTACCTTAGTATTTAATACAAGGACACTTAAATATTTGTTCTTAAAAGATTTACTTTTTCCAATAGTGTTGTTAAAATGTATATTTCAAAGTACACACTTTCATGTCTTGTGCTTTTGTTTAATCATGTAATAATTGATGACAGTAATACTGATAAGTGATTACTAGAAGGAAAGTACTGTATGACAAAATCGTTGCAGTGCAGTCTACCAACCGTTTTTTAAACTGTTTTTTTTTTCACTAACTGCCGGTGGCATCATTGATACTGTGCTTGATGATTTGAATAGTTGAATAGATTCAAATAATTCAAGCACCCACATATAAGTTAAGAAAAGAAAAGTGAAATAACACTTTCATTTTTATGCCTCATCTTGGGGAAAGATAGCCAAATAGGCATGACAAGGCTAACGTCTACTAGATATGTAAATATGTTTCCATTTAAACGTTATTTCTCGTCTCGTAGATATTACTCATCAAGAACCAGTTTGTAAAAGCATAAAAAATAATGATATTTAAAAATTATATTGGAGATTTGCGATGAGAAATGTTCAGTGGCTTTTAAATTTTCAGGATCTTTAAAGAATTTTGCAGGATTCTTTAGTTCTCCGTGACATGATCTCTTAGTTTGTGGTTTATACTGTGACATGCGTAATAAGGGAATGTCGTTGAAATAAAGTTCATTGCATGATTAATTGATAGTAAGAATTTTAATTGCGCTTATAAGTTACTAGCTGATGCCCGCGACTACGTCCGCGTGGATTGAGGTTTTTTGGTTCCCGCGGGAACTACTTAGTTTTCCGGGATAAAAATGTGCATTCCAGACTATAATCTACCTCTGTGCCAAATTTCATACAGATCCGTTCAGCCGTTGAGACTCCATCCATCCAAACTTTCGCATTTGTAATATTTAACTTACTTACAGCGTTGCTCGGACACTTTATTCATACCAATATCAATAAGTAATATACGCTCGGCCACGTCGTTTTAATAAATAGAGTAAAAGGAAGGGGATGCCGCACTACGTGTTGTCTGACACACAATTTGGGTAAGTTCCAAAACAACCGTGAATAAGATTCTATGATTAACTGATTACGTTTTGTTTTGGCTGCATCATTACTAGAGGTGTGATAGGAAGTGTTAAGGCGGAAATGTAAGCACGATGTGATTAACGCCACTGCCAAACACCATACATTTAGTACCGGTGATCGATGTTTTTATACGACTGCCTGAAAAAAGGACCTGCCTGAAGAAGGAGGAGGAAAGGACAAAGGTGGTATCGTTACTCATAGTAGCAGTGGTAGCCGTACTTCCATTCGAGGAGGATTTTTTACGACTGCCCAAAATAGGAGTGTTATGTTTTCAGGGTTCGTGAATAAACTGTCCCTAGATCGTTCCGTAATCATCGCTTCGAGAGCTTCGGAAGCGACGAAAACAAAACTCAGCAGAAAAACTCTTCCGTGTTTTTTTTATTCCACTACAAGTTAGCCCTTGACTATGATCTCACCTGATGGTAAGTGATGATGCAGTCTAAGATGGTAGCGGGCTTACCTGTGTACGGCAGTTATCAGCTGTATTAAACCCATACCCCTACTTGTTTTCTACATGGCATCGTACCGGAATGCTAAATCGCTTGAAGGTACGTCTTTGCCGATCGCGTGGTAGCTAGCCACGGCCGAAGCCTAGAACGAAAGTATCGCACCAAAATGACCGATAAGCAACTGTAAAATTTAATAAAGAAGCTAATACCCAAGGTCCATGGGCGGGCAGTTATCGGCGATGATATCACGCGGGTCCTTCAGGAACACCACGATAACTGAGATGTTGTCCTCGGAGCCGGCCCTCTTCGCCTGCCTTACCAGATTCTTGGGCACCGCCTTCAAGTCATCTGTATGGACAAAAAAATCTTTATAGATTTTCCACTATAAATGTAATTAATAGGGTGAATATCATTTTGATAACATAGCTGCCTTCCTCTACCGCAGTCCATCCAGTTCCACTATGTAACCCGCAAGTAACCTTTTTATAGTGATTTTACGTTTTCTCCTAGCTATCCCGTAAGAAAACTTAGATTTCCAAGAACGAAGTAAAAGGGCGCTACGTCTGTCTCCAGGTTGCAACTCGCAATCTACCTCTTCAGTCTTCACTAAATCTCGTCAAGGATGAGCCGTGAAACGATTTCTAATATCGAGCATAAATTAAGCATAGTCATTTAAAATACAGATTGGAAATTGTTGCGGACGATATTTCTCAATGCTATTATTATCCTTAAAACACCGACGAAGACGTGTCATCCAGCGCAAAGTTTCGTTGCGAAGTCTATTATGTCTGCAATTAGTTGCGGCACAATGGTGAATAGAGCGGACGGATATGGAGTAACGATGTTTATGTTTCCATTTGCCACAGCTTGAGCTGTGTGAGGATGTCCTTGTTCATTCTCTAGCTTGTCGTATGACTCACCAGCTCCTATTGGGCCATCTATGTCTTACGCATGTTTGATGAGATACGCTATCCGTTATTTTCTCCGAGCTATTGAAAACAACTCCAACTTTGTAAAAGTATCAAAGTTGGTCAATTTTGTCACTGTATAAAGGTTGGATACTTGGATATGTCATATGAACAAAACATGTGCGCCCGTTTCTGTAAGCGCTTTCGACATGGTTTCGTTTTGAAATTCCGCAGTGCCTAACGTATTTACTGCGTGCGATTTCGTTTTAATTTATATGGGTTTCGCGTGAAATTTTGCCTTTATTTAAAGGTCGAATTGCGTCACCGTAACATTATTAGGTAATGATAATTTTGTAATTATGTAGCGTCGTGCGAAATTAACCAAACACTCCCTATAGAGCGGGCGCGCCCTGAAATATCTTCTGTCTGGAATATTATCCTTGGCATGTCTAGGACTCTTTTGACAATAAAGCTTGCTTATAGGCACTAGTAGATACACGCCTTGACTTTGCTCGCTATTTCGGGGCGCGGTCATCGCCACCGCCCTTTGCTTTTTTACCCTGTTTAGTCTGGCTCGTAGCCAAACGCGCCTTGTCTCTTAATAGGCAAGACATGCCCGAGATTATAAGATGATATTATATGGCATTCATTTCAGGAAGCACAAATTTAACTCAGATTTTGGAATGTTAATAAAGTCAATATAAATAAATCCCAAATATGACTACATTGAGAAGGCTGGTGATTGACTAGGACGCCATAGTCCTAATCAATTCTAGTTCTAGTTATATGTGGATATCAAACCCATGTAAGATATCCACAAATAATCCATACTTAATATTATAAATGCGAAAGTGTGTCTGCCTGTCTGTCTGTCTGTCTGTCTGTCTGTCTGTCTGTCTGCTACGCTTTCACGGCCCAACTACTTAACCGATTTTGATGAAATTTGGTACAGAGATAGGTAACAACCCGGGGAAGGACATATAGGCTACTTTTTATCCCGAAAAATTGAAGAGTTCCCGCGGGAATTAAAAATGTATCTGTTCAACCGATTTTGATGAAATTTGGTACAGGGATAGGTTGTATCCCGGGGAAGGAAATAGGCTACTTTTTATCCCGGAAAATTGAAGTTCCCGCGGGAATCAAAGAACATCAATCCACGCGGACGAAGTCGCGGGCATCATCTAGTAATAAATATATGCTTCGTAATAATAAAAGACTAATCATTAGTGCTAACGAGGTTCAGGTGAAAACGAAAAACGAGTTTCAAATGAAAGCACTAAGTACAAGATCACGCCGTAATTCAAGGCACCAAGGTACCTTTTAAAGTAGTTTAAATAGTAAGTACTCGTAGGTACATAAGCTCACGAAATATTCTTGTTTTGCTTCTCTATTTAACTTAAGAAACGAGATCAAAATTAACGTTAACAAAAGGGCATCAGCGTCATAAATACAAGGCAGTGCAACAACGATGATAGTACGGTGGTGATAATTACAACGATTACCGCGGCACTTGCCCACCTAACGGTGATACGGGTGGAATGTGCCGTCGGCCATTGTTCCTATAACTGAGCAAAAACGGATCACGGCCCGTCACCGCACACTAAGCCGAACACCTGCCCTGTGACAAGTTTTAGGTCGCGATTATAAAAGCCGATCACGACTTTAAAGGTACAACGTGATTGTGAATAGGCATGATGACTGATTTTGAAAAATGGTCAGATTATGTTCGGAAGTATCTACTATTTCGAAAAAATATCTTATTTCAGTAGAAAAATAAAGTTTGGTAGATAAAATTAGCATTTGAAATTTAAATTTTAAAATTCACGCCAAAACGTTCGACGGTGTCATGGCGTCGTTGTGACGTCACTATTGTTTTTACCAATGTACTCTGTGCAGTGTGTAGTAAGCAATAGTGTGATTTTCAAAGCTCGAAAACAAACAATTGTGACGTCATTCGCTTCTTTGTGTTTTATGCAATATGGCGGATTGCTGTATTTTATAGTTTTATTTTATCAATATAAATAGCAATCTCACTCGAAATTGAAAAATAAATACGTTTTTTATAATCCATGTATCCTATTTCATTAGATAAATTCATAATTTCATTGATTCTTGGTTACTGTCATCATGCCTATTATAAATGACGAAACGAAAACCAATCAGCAATATTACAGACTTTACAGAGTAAGTTAGAGATACTTACATTTTAAAAGTCCAAAATCAGTCATTATAGAATTATTGGTTGGGACATTAGTCTCAAATATAAGCAGGCCGAATCAGTAGAATATTTCTTATAGTTAAGGAAAATATCAGCTTGTCTAAAGGAATGTTAAACAGACAACAAATTCCTGAAAAGCCAGCAACACATTCGTGGTTTCTCTACTGCTGCAAATATTCATAGACCCACCTCGCAATTTAGATTTAAAAAAACACATTATAAGGGAAGGGTAAAGCATGCTTTGCAGCAGAAAAAGACCAGAGGTTATAAGCAATTGAAAAAAAAACCTATAACACACTCTGCCTCATTGCAAAATGTTTTCAGTGGCTTGTATTGTACAGCAATCCGTAGACGGTTTTAAAACAAGTATATAATGTACAACTCAGCCTAACGAAAGATGAATTGTGAAGAACGAGACGACAGATAAAATAAGGTAATGTCTTGTACATAGCGTTGACGTAAATAGGAAATGCAGTAGATCTGTAATGGAATTGAGAGGCGGAAAAGGGGGTGCCGTGGGCGGGGATCAAGTGCAATTTTGCAGCAAGTTCATCCGGCCCAGTGCAACCTGCATGTCGGCCGTAAGATTGAGTACCTACTACCTACCTAGGTGTATAGTAACTAGCCGTGATATGAGAGGACGGAATTTATTGCATGGTATATTATGTGTTTATGTTTTTAGTTATTCAATATTGTTATTATTTAGTTTTTAGTTATATAAAGCATTCGCAGATCTGTTGATAAAACCCCGTTAAAAGGTGTAATAGATTAAAATAAAATGTCATAACAAGGTAAAAATAAAACTTAACTGAATAATGAACCTATAACATTTGCCATATTATATAACGACTCTCTCTTACCCCTTGCAAATGTCAATGACCTACACATTAAAACTGATTTGACACATCATGATATCATGTACCTAATTTGATAATAAAAGCTGTATGGGTATGGACCATAAAAAGATTATATCATTTTATCCAAATAAAGATCTGTAGGTATTCAATAATCAAGCAATAACCATTCAAATAGAAACAATACTTGTATATTATATAGCCCGTATAAAATTGGCAGATAAATATTTATTAACTAAGCTAGATACGCCTGCTATTACATTATACTTACTAAATAATTCCCCAGACGGCTGGATGTCTGTCTAACCTTCAACTGTACCCATGGTTCACATGAAACTAGTTTTTTTATGTCTATTACACCGTACACGTGGACTTTCATCAAATTTTGTATTGAAAGATCAATGTGTGCGTGAAATGGGGGAGACTGGGCGGCTTCATGCTGCAGCAGTTTAGTTTAGGGAGAAACCCATACCACTCCAGGCTCCACCTACGACCAACGCTCCAACTATATCTACGAGTACATTGAAATTTGAATTCAAACATGTGAAACCTACGTTGCCCCCAGCATTAACCAAGATACTTTTCAGTTCTTCAAACGGACTCCTCTGTGATACAAAAATGTATAACAGAGAACCCCGTTTTTTTTATTTGAATGGAAATCATTCGAACATAAAAAAATTGTAAATGGATATCCCAGTACTTCTACAATAAATGAGATTAAACTTGGATTAAAGCGATTCAATTGGCTTTGCGAGAATACAAATTGTAATCTCATTTTAGATGTAGAGCACTTCGATGCGGCTGTAAACAAAATAAGAATCCATAACATAAAATCTGTTTCTATTTTGTACACCGTTAGAGATAATTTTTCATTTGCAGTCTGAAACGTCCGTACGATGCCTTAAAAATAATTTAAAATGTGGACAGATTCCTTATTATGTACGAGGTTTAACCACATTTTAACATCAAATCAGATTTCACCCTCATATCGCGACGCTTGGAGTTATTTGGACCAATGTCTACTTGAGCCGCTGTGGGTGTCTTTATCGAAAACTAGCGGTCCGCCCCGGCTTCGCACGGGTGCAAATGAAGATTCTCCAATACGACGTGTTTTCACTGCGCTCGCCTGAGAACTATGTTTAGAAAGTTGAGACCTTGATCTTTTAGGCTTTTCGCAGTCTACAGCAGATTGATATTAAAATGTTTAAAAAAAATGATGGTAAGTTTTCTTGTATTTATTATGTTTGTCTTGACAAATTAAAATAAAAGTGTCTTGACAAATTTAGCATAAAAGACAGTCTGAATTAATAGACGAATAGAGGTTCAACGTAAAAAGTTAAATTAGGTGAATTTTTCAGACTTAATTCACATTATTGCAATTTTCGAAGGGATCTCTAATTTATTTTAAAATAAAATGTAGCCTATGTTACTCGCTGATAAAGTGGCTTTCTATAGGTGAAAGAATTTTTAATCGGTTGAGTAGTTTTTGAGTTTATTCATTACAAACAAACAAACAAACAAACAAACAAACAAACAAACAAACAAACAAACAAACAAACAAACAAACAAACAAATTTTTCCTCTTTATAATATTAGTTTAGATTTAGATGAAACTTAATTAACGCCACAAATGACAATACATTAGTACCTACTTAATTATGTCACATCTGCAACCCATATCTGAGGTTTCGTATGAAATATCTCCACCCAAAGTGGGAGCGTTAATTAAACCATTGTATACGCAAATAAGCATCTGAACCGTGAAAGCGGCGAGGGGCTGATATTTACAGACACATTATCGTAGGAAAACAAACTCTCTACTGCCACTTAAGCCCAGCCGTCTGCGCGACTGCGGGGCGACCTACGACTAACGAGACTTGAGACAGATTCCAAATAAAGGACAACTTATACAAGAGTTTTCTTGCAGATATCCAATATCTAGTTGCGTAATTCCATTAGACCCGTCGGCCAGCACTCGATTCAGGATAGGGTTACCAGCTGATGTTGGATTAGACAGTCCTGAAAAAGAACTGAAAATTCCCAGCTGACAGTTTACCGCGGGATTTGGTTCTCCTCAATTATAACCAAATAATTTATTAGATGGATAACAATAATTATTGAATTGTTAATTTACTTCACAAAAATCCGGCTTTTTAATTTCAACTGGAATTCTGACAATTGCCAAAAATCCTATCATGTTAGTACAAACTCTTATCTGTTACAAGACATAAGAATGTTACACAAAACGTTAATAATCGTTTTAAATAATAGTCCTGAGATTACGTTAATTTAGTATCGATTGTCTCATCCATCCATCCATCCATCCATCCATCCATCCATCCATCCATCCATCAGCCTATATGCATGCCTTTTTGAGAGCGCGCCATCAAACACGGTCCTCCACCTTCCTCATCCACCCGCTGCCCGCCACCTTCTTTAGGTAATCGGACCAGCGAGCTGAAGGTCGAAGGAATATCGATTGCCTATTAAATTGAATTCGCAGAAGAACATAATAACTGATATTCAACATCAAAGCATTTAGTAAACTGTAAAGGCTAAAGAACCCTTTCAAAAGTTCATTACAATGTGAACATTAAACAGTTACGGTACTTTACAACCTTCGTATATGCGAGGCACTCTGCGAGCAGCTTGTTATAAAATGTGATTAGTTATTTTTTATTACAAAATCATTACATGTTACCGCGGCGTTTGGGAAACATCGATTACTTATATATTATATTTAGAGTTATTTAGGTCAAACTTGAATCATACATGTTTAATAAAAACGGTGAGTAACGATTTGGCCTGAAATCAACAATCAACAATATTGGCATTATTAGATAGAACGAAATAATACTTAAATCATGAAGTCCACATCATATGATAAAAACATCCACAGAGAAGACCAGCTAGTCTTGAACTAGTTCGCTGATTATATTATTGAGTGAGGATACCTGTGCATGTAGCTTCATCACGTGGTCGCTAATTGGTTAGTGTGAGGGCGAGAGGACCAGAGGGCTTGGGAGAGTTATCTGTGGGACTAGCGGGAATTCTCTAATTAATGCTCGCGGCAAGCTGCGCGGCGCCAATCCGATTGGCCTGCTGTAATTGGAAGGTTGCCTGCACTGTCTGTCGCTTTTCAATTTTGCCTCTGTGCACTTGTTTCCTGGAGCCTCTGTATCTTGTTAATAACGCAACAACCTTATCGTTGCATAAAATGACGTTGCAGAAAATGATACAGCAACTTACTTTCCTAAAATTGGAAATTATAGTTTCATAAGATAGAATCTTTATTAGTAAAATAGCGTACTTACGTACGTAAATTTGTTTCAACATAGGACATTACGTATATCTTAAGACAACAAGTTTATCTCAAGTCTCGGACTGCTTACATCGGAGTCTGGCTCTGTCATAATAAATTCTAAGGTAAGTCAAAGTTACGCTTCAAAGGTTTCAGCAGTAGTCTAAAAAGGCACAAAATATTTCAAATTCTAGCATTCTCAGACTATAATGACTATGAATACGGAAAGAAACTCAGATTTCATTTAAAGAAAATACTATACGAAAGCTTCTGGTCCTCGAAACATTTATGACTTACTCGTATTTTAAAGTTCATGTTCGGAAATGACCCTGTACAAACATCGTTTATCATTGTATCTCTAATCCTACCTAGTACCTTCTATAATAGGACATAATCCTGACCGAACATACTAAGTATAAAGGACATATTAAAATTGAACTTCTCAACTCAATTATTCAGCAGTGCCTATGGGCGGCATAACTCGATCCATTTTTGGGTACGTTAACAAACTAGAGTTTTAGAAATACTCACTCCATACATGAGGAAAAATGAAAAGAAATGAAGAAAGAAAGAGTTCTGAAATATTAGCACTGACGTTTCAGTTATGGATGCTACATGAAAGCCGGCGAGTAGCTGCAATGGTTTATAGAAACTAGGCCAAAAGTTTAAGACTTCCTCTGTCACACGTTATATCCATTAAAGCCCTGATACCAGTGATACCTGGCCACTTAAAGAGAATGTCGGTTGTTGCGTGAACACGCTGATCTCACAGTTAAACAATGCGACACACAATGGACAGCTTCCACTGCGCTAAGCCGACCCGAATTACACCGGAATTGAATACCGCGTGAAAGATGAGAATCAGGCCAAAATGTATGCGTGTTCCGGGAAACATTTAACCGTTGTAAACTATAGTTTGGATATCAAACATGGCGGAAGCTATGGGACTCGTTAAATTGGTAATAAAATCTACCGGGACCTCATTATGTAGATTGCTATAGGTATATTGTGACGATCGCAATCGCTTTTGGTTAACACTATTCCGCTGTTGGGCAAAATTCACTGTCGCACCAAAAATGCCATAAATTCAAGCAATCCATCACAACAATTAAGACCGTCACGATGATTGATGCAGGTTTAATATAAATAGCTACAGCAGTTTTCACATAAAAGAGCTACAGGTATCCCATGTGTAATATATAGGAAAATACGTCGGGATTCAGGGAGAATCAGAGGCCCAATTGTATAAGGCTCTAAGCAATACGAAATCATTTGAAAGCTTAAAACTTATTAATCGAAGTGTTTAAAAGAGACCTTACATTTTTGAGAAGCAAGCATCTATGATTTTCTTAAACAGTTCGAAATATACTTTTGTCAAACGTTTACGATTACTATTTTCTAACACAATCGGGGGGCAGATTTTTGCAAGTTTATTTTAAGTTAAACCAGAAAGTTACTATTAAGTATTCTGTGGTTAAACTAACTAAAAGATTTCTCTAGAATTTTAGTGGGATACTCTTGCTAACTGAAAAGGTACACGAGTTTTTTATACAAATTTACTATTTTCATGTCAGGGAATGGAAATAAAATTGTAATTTGGTTTGTCCCGCCAACGCCATCGATCGTGTGCCACAAGTCTGCCTCTGCTCATGTGTTGTGCCTGCCATGGCTGCCATGGTGGTTAAAGGGTGGGTGCAAAATGTAGTTCATAGACTTGTTTCTTGAGAAACGTAGACATGGAGTAAAGGTTTAGTAGTATAATAAACGGTAATAATAAACACTACTCTTTGTACAATACAAAGAGTAGTCTTATACCTTTTACATCCGGATCCGGATTACATAATCCGGAGATTTGGAAATTTTGATTAGCGGATCCATTGCATTGCTTGCTTGTGTAGTTTCGTGCTCAAGATTGTAGGCCCTAAAGATTTTGATCTTCATTAAATGGGGGGGGGGGGGGGGGGGCTTAGAAGTTCACATTGACACATGGACATACAGTAAGATGTACACCACAACACACAGTGATCAGACATAGTAACGTCTTCTAAGAAATTCAGTCGCAATGGTTGTTGTATGAGACCCATATTACAAGATATTTTTTCTGGTGTCGGATCAGACACGCGCATACAAAATATAAGACATTACTCATAAGACATAAGACATTTTCTCATAATGCGCAATAGGCCTAAGGGTTGTGTTTTTATATGGAACCCTACAAATAAAGGCTTATGGTATGGGCTTATGGGCGCTCGTCTGGCAAAATAAGAAGCAGACAAAGAGTCTCGCCCCTTAAGTCTTATGTTCCTAATGTGCGCTCCAGTTTAACAGACAACTTTTTCAAGCGACAAATCACGCCTACCTTTATATGCAAAACTTGGAAACCCACGCAACAAGTGCTACATTCTAGGCCGAGTTAACAAGCGTGGTTAGGTCTCGTTTGCTATTCATATGCACGAATATTTCGCACGAAAGAGTTTTAGTACAGGTTCTTTGTTTTTTTTTTTGCGGACAATGCAACGTGGAAACATTTGTTTTTGATGAGTGGATTTTGTTTTTCATTGCTTTACTAAACTAGAGCTCATTAATTAATCGGATTAGTGAAAAGGAAGTGTTCTAAAATGGAGCACTAAAATTGTTCGAAAAACTGTGAGTTGGCGAACAGACTACTCATATCAGTCAATAATATAATTAAGGAACCGGATTTTCGGGTTTAAGTGATGTACACTTTTATGGAATACAACAGGCGGCGTGTAAAAATGTATTTATAGAACATGCATGTTACGAACCTACCTAATATTATAACATGTATCATTCGAGTCCTGAAAGATACTGTGTTTGAAATCAATCCGAGCATCATTTTCTGAAATGAACCTTTCGAACGGAAATATACACATGTCGTTTTACTATGCTGATTGCTGATAATAATAACACATAGAAATAATTATGTATACAAAACAAAAGCGATAATGTTGTAAAATGAACAAAGAATTATGATCGATAAGCAATAAGCATGATAAGTTTTCGACGAAATGCATATCGAATGTTGGACGGCGGCGGCCATAACCACTTGCTATCTATCCGATATTCAGCTAATCTTTATTGCAAGCAACGGCTCCATGTCGAGTTGCAATTTGTAGAGATGAGACCGCGTCGCACCGTTTCATAATGTGCGATCGAATTAGCCTCATAAACGCAATATTGTTCGTTTATTTATCAGATAGCGTGGCTTAAGAGGCACTTCAGTGAAAACATCTGCATATTAAAAAGTGGTTCGGTCAGTATTATGCTACTAATATAGCTATACTATGCTATCAGTTATAACTTACAAGTAAGTTGCAGATTGCGTGTAGATTCTTGTGAGTTGGGACAGAATTGATACTCGATGTTAAAATGGCATATATTTACAGATTAATCCTAAGCTTATATGTATACTAAGAAATTATGTACATTAAAGTGGGGGAAACCTAGTAAATAACAAGTGCTGACTAAAAAATGCTTAGTTATCCGACGTGACAAAATTTAAACTAAATATAATTAAAATTGTAACAAATAAAATTGCAACCTAGACATATTATATGGTCACGTATTGGTAAGTGCCATATAAGTTATACGTACTCGCGACCGACATCACAGAAGGGATCAAGGCCTAACTAATGTCTTCAGTGAAAACGGCTCCTATCACGTGTCACGGATTCACGGACACCGACCTCAGTGCGCTAGACGAATCGAAATTACAGCACTGGATAATTCACATTGCAGCCGAGGCTCTATCTACGCTGTGTCATGTATGATTCATGCAACCGCTTAGTTGCTGCGAAATTTGTAGTCCTAACGAACTTGCTCGCGTCATACTCAGCCAATTTAGTTTTATAGACTTGTTTACTAATATCGTAAATATAGGTTTGTTTAATAGATTGTTCCAAAGAAAACGGATTCCTACATTCGTGTGTTTCTAATTTCTATGCGTGTGATTTCCTAAAATATGTTTTGAAGGTTTCTTCATCATCTCTAACTATTGCGCCTTCTACTGAGCACGGGTCTCTCCTCAGAATGAGAAGGGTGTTACATGCAAAAATACCACACTGGTCAATGCGGATTGCTATCATTTCTCACAGTTATCATCGCTTATCATCGACGCTTTGAAGGTCGGACTGATGACTGATTGGAATGTTAATCTCCTGAGCACACTATTTTGGAAAATGATATAGAGTCTTTAGAGAATCCAGATAGATAAGTATACGGAATTGGAGGCCTAAGAATTCTTTATCTTTAGACTTTCCGATACAGTTCATGGCCGTTCTTTGCTCTTTTATTTAACGTCTCCGTGTTCAAAAGGGTAGGTATTATCTCATCAACTAAATAATTATTATTCTTATATCAGCTAGTTTTTTTTGTACTTTACTCTCCATATTGTTTAGGTTTTAATTTATTATGAAGATTATATTTTTTTTAAAGAGAAATTTATCTGATTTAATTAAAAAATTAATATCTCGCTTAACTATAAAATATAATATGCATAAACTATGAACTGATCATGTGCTCTTTGCACATCATGCAACACTAAAAAGAAACAAGACATTTCCTTTTTTAATCATGCTTTCCTTTTCTTAATATCATCGCTTTCGCGAATTAGCTCGCTAAAAATATATTACGATCTGCAAATTGCAATATATGCAAGCTTGTACTAAACACTAAAGTTTACAGGAAGTGGAAAGAACCAATAACATACTCCACAGTGAAGATAAATAAAACAGTTTCAAAATGGTCAGTAATTAATTATGTTACGTTCTTCAGAGCTCTCGCCTTTTATCCTATAGCTAAAGATATATTGCTATGCATTAGTAATTGCATCCCGTATTTGATATACACCACCGAGCCGGCTATGCGCAATGCGATATTTGATTTGGCAGATGAGTCCGACCCGACCGAATCAATCAGAATTTCTATTTCCGAATACGCGATACATCCGATTAACTGTCTGCTAATTGGAGAGTTTGATTGCAGCGTTAAAGGAAATATGAAAAGTGATTCCGACGTAAAATTATCCCGAGGCACAGAAGGTATACTTTACGTAGAAGATAAGGTGCCAACAGTTTTAAGGTTAACAATAATGGCCTCTTATTTACAATGTATTCGTTATTCACCCTATTCCAAACTAGCTGACCTGCCTCGGCTTCGCTGAGAAATAATTTATTTAAATCCTTTCTCTCAGAGGAAATTAATTTACTGCGAAATCACAAATTCAAAGTCGATATTATGAGCTGGGACCATACTGTCACGCTTAAAGATATATTGTTTCATTATTGTTGTATTTCGTGTTTGGAATTATAATCCTTATTTAAGGAACGTCAAGGTATGTGACATCGAACTGTCATTTTGGCCTCAATGCTTGTAAGACTAATAAATCGTTAGATATAAAATGTAATTTCTTCAATACCAGATTACCGGTTACGATGATACCGACTAGCAATAGTTAGCATTCTGTCATTTGTCATCTGTGCCACTAGGTTCTGACTTCTTTTAACTCACCTCCATGCATCAGCAACCTCACTGCTGAGGGTCGTGATCTTCGCCACGGAGTATCTTTTCTTTTATGATTTTACGCCATCTTGGTCTGTCCGTGGCATGGTGCAGAGCAACGTGGACAGGTGTGCCGAGTGTGGTGCTTATTTGATCGGCCCAATGCATTGGACTACCGTCCTCTTGGTCTCCTACCGTCCACTTCTTTTAACTAGAGGGTCCCGAGTTTTTTTTGTAGGTACACAACATGAACAAAATAAACTTTAAGTGGGGCATGGTTAATGACCAGCTTGGAAGTCGTAGCTACTAAAACCATGTTAAAATAAACTTGATGACTGACTCGTGATAACGAAGCAGTCCATAATTAACTACTGGACTGGAACAAGATGGTCCATTTGCTTCCGTCGTTAGAACTGCTCAGTGGAGTAGTATTTTGTCTTAAAATAGCTATACGAGTATGGTTTTTAATAGTTTACTGCTTTTAAACAAAACAGATACAGCAAAAATTAACCATAACTTATTTATTACAGTTGCTTTACTAAATACTTTCTGAATGGGGAGTTATACAGACATTGAATACGATATCGCAACCTTGCGTGCAAGACACATTCAATTTTATCAAGATGCGGTCGTTGAACCTCCCGCTAAGAATACCTTTGCGCCTCCTAACGGCGGGTCAAGGATATGTATTATTTCGTACAATGCGATCAACTCAATGCATTTTTCATCTGAACGCTTTATTAACTCAGTCATTGGTGGTTAGTTCCGCAGGGGACGTGGGGCGACTGCATACGATGTAGAAACATCGTCGAAGTCACGTAGACTAGTCTAGAGGCGACTCGAATGTTTTGGTGAATCACGTAACAATCAACAGGAAAATGTCGTTATTACCCCATCTAATCACGAATGGCAAAGAGTAGCTCTACGAGATTGATAGTTCCTGCAGTTTCTACTTCCTACTGATACCTCTATATTACGATTTACAATGTTATGAATGAAGTTACCAGGAGCATTGAAGGTCTTCTTAGCTTTTGAACGAGGGAATACCGTTATCACCTACAATAGGCATGATGACAGTAACCAATGAAATAATGAATTTATCTAATGAAATAGATTCATGGATTATAAAAAACGTATTTATTTTTCTATTTCGAGTGAGATTGCTATTTATTTTGATAAAATAAAACTATAAATAAAATACAGCAATCCGCCATATTGGATAAAACACCAAAAAGCGAATGACGTCACGATTGTTTGTTTTCAAGCTTTGACTATCACACTAATATTTACTGCACACTGCACAGAAGTACATTGGTAAAAACAATAGTGACGTCACAAACGACGCCATGACACCGCCGAACGTTTTGGCGTGAATTTTAAAATTTAAATTTCAAATGCCAATTTTACCTACCAAATCTTATTTTTCTGCTGAAATAAGATATTTTTTCGAAATAGTAGATACTTTCGAACATAACCTGCCCATTTTTCAAAATCAGTCATCATGCCTATTACCATACTCTCCAACTATTTTTGTGACTAGAAATAATCGCAAGTAAATTTCGAGGCGTTAATAAATAAATCATCAGATCGCGCATGACAAATAAATTATGAAACCACTGCAGTAGATTCAAAAGTGTGCCTATTGTATGCCGATAAATGGATTTGGACACATTCCAACGTGGACATTGGAAAAAAGTTCTATCTCTGCATGACGTAAGAAAATGAAATGAACGCCGAGATCTTTTTGCGTCCGTGCCTGCACTGCCTGCTGGTTTAATAACTTCGTTGCCTTACTAAAAAAACTCGTTAACCGATTTTTTATAGGAATTCTAGCAACATAAAACTCCTCATAATTATGTAACTCATTAAAACATAATATTGCGCTACGGTTGATTTTTTTTTAGACTCGGTATAAGGGAGAAAATTTAACTGCTCACGTCGTCACAGAAAGCTAGGGAAACATTCAAATACAAAAACCTTTGGTACTCTAAGAAATCTCTATCAGTTAATATTTAATGAGCCCAAAAGCGCGCCTTAGCCTATTCATTGACATTGCTTTTCATAGGATCGTCGTCTTAAAGAGGAGGATAGTGCAAGAAAACTACACGTTTAAATAAATATTCTGTGTAGAGGAATGGAAAAAATCGCTGACAGAAAATCAAGGTAAGGTAAGGTCGGCTATAAATCGAAGTCTAAAGATAAATGCGACGGTATTTCAAATTTACGGCTACAGCATCAAAATAGTACATTCTCAAGAGGGATTACCTACAGTGCAGAAAACCTATCGTGTCGTGAATCTTCAAGAAAAGCCATCACGACACGAATCGTGAGAGCCAAGCGAGCTGATAAAATGTACTAAACAACCATGTCGCTGTTGTCGCTGATCAGTACACGACTCCTTATAAAGTTAATTACTTGCTTAGTTGAATGCTCGTACAGAGCAATAGATACACAATAAGCGATGCAGCTTAAGTACAGCTACTACTGTATCAGATAGTTGATTCTGTAGAAATCACCAAACGCCCAATTTCATTCAAAGGTAACGTTACATTCTGACAATGGTGGGCTTCGACTTTCAATAGGAGATTTTAGAAAAGTTAACAGTGAAATAACCAATTTGAATTCAATTTCATTAAATTTGGTCTTATATTGTTTAAGGTATGATATAATCAAGCTGTTTTTAGTGGAATTGTATTATGCAAAGGTCATCCAAATTATGTCACCATTTCATCACATTTAAAACCTTTTCAAGCCAGCCAGCCAGCGGCTTTATAGAACGCAAAAGTCGAGTGTTTCTGAAGAGACTTTTCACTTTACTTTCAATTGTTACGCTGCAAGCGTTATTATAAACAAAAGGCGACCGTGTTATAAATGTAAATAGGTTAAGCCTGTGCGCGATAAAAATAATAGAAATAGCAAGAACAATAAGTTGGTCAGGCTGGTATGCTAGGCTGGGCCATCTCTTGGCGCTTTCTCTTACATAGCGGTTCTCAAAGAGAGAGTCATACTCCGGAGTCCGACCCTGCATTGATCCACGTCTATTTAAATCACCACCTCTGAAGATAGCTGATAAGTTAGACATTTAAAAACATACTTTGACACCCAAACAAAGAAACAGACTTGAGTGTATTTTATTGCGATTTGGGTACATGCGAATTTCAAAAAACAATTGAACAAATTAACAATGCAGACCACTAAAAATGCTCAATTTCCCCCTTTGTCATCGAACTTGGAAAATTCAAATTGTCAAGATTGACTGATAGAGCCAATTTAGTTGTCGGTTTAGCAGGTGTGGCATACGCATAATTGTATGAAAGTTTGGAGTAAGAGCACTGAAGCCACGGGAAACAGTTTGAGAAACACTACATACTCTTATAACAGCACTAGGACACGAGGGCGTCGCGGGCGCCCGCCTGCGCCTCCTTTACATACAATCATACAATGCAGTTCCTCACAGGCACTCTGAAGTCTCGCCTCAGCACAATGCCCCGCGCCGGCCCACATCGCGATTGTGTGACTCACAGCCGGCGCCGCCATACGGGCTTGTTTACAATTGACACGATTAACTAACTAACTACACACACACCAAAACCGGCTCACCATCGCTGCGATTTCTCACAATCACTTAAAGCCGATTTGCATGAATAAGCGTGCAAGTAGTTATACAATATAAGCTCTCCCTATGATATGAAACCGTCTGAAAAGTACTGTAATTTGAAAAGTGTGCCTTTGCAAGAAAAACTCACAAGCACAACTCTGACACACGTAACAAGCAAACGACTGATTCAGTTGACAAGATTAATGACACATTAAAACCAGCTTTTACCATCGCTGCGATTTCTTTGCAATTTATATGCAGCAGAAAGCGTACCTGAAAAGCAAGATCCGATTGCCATGAGTGCCACCGCGTTATTAGAAACAAGGAACGAATTTTTTTTGTTTAAACACAATAGACAATAACAGATACTAAACTAGAATTTCCAAAATCATCTGGAATATTTTCCATTTCATTTATATGAACTAGCAGACCTGCATCTGTGGAATTTCTGAAATTTCTCAGTCTCCATGGTGGAGAAAACCTAAATGCGTAACAAGCAAACGACTGATTCAGTTGACAAGATTAATGACACCAGCTTTTACCATCGCTGCGATTTCTCACAAATATTAGTTTTGCAATTTATATGCAGCAGAAAGCGTACCTGAAAAGCAAGATCCGATTGCCATGAGTGCCACCGCGTTATTAGAAACAAGGAACGAAATTTTTTTGTTTAAACACAATAGACAATAACAGATACTAAACTAGAATTTCCAAAATAATCTGGAATATTTTCCATTTCATTAATATGAACTAGCAGACCTGCATCTGTGGAATTTCTGAAATTTCTCAGTCTCCATGGTGGAGAAAACCTAAATGCAAAATCTGAAGCTTCTAGATCCAGCGGTTTTAGCTGTAGTTGCTAAATCTGAAGCTCCTAGATCCAGCGGTTTTAGCTTTAGGTTGATTAATAAATCAATCGTACAGTTTATTCTTTAACATTTTGGTACCTAGATAGGAATGATTTTAATTTCAAAGAGAAAAAATATTTCTGAATCCGATGAACGGAACAAGCTCACTGCAAAGACACTCCATCTATCACAGTGTTCACATACCTTTTTCGACTCTAGACAATTATCGCATTCACAACACTCATTACAAATAATCTGTTGGACCATTTCATACACAAACTACTCTATTCATTACAGCTTTACAGCCATTGGAAAGTTGCGAGTAATTTATAAATAAGTAATGTGACAATAGCAATACAAATAAAACGCCAGACGATTGAAACGGACCATTAGTAATCAATGTCTCAATTTTAAATCGTGTGTACAGTGATGTTCATTAGCCACGTTTACGGTTCATTGGAGCACAAGCTATACACATTATAAAGTACATTCAAGCGAAACAGAGTTACGAAGGCGGGCAGGTAAATTAATTGCATACAACAAATTACACACTGTATAATCCAATAGCGTATACTGAAGTCACTTCAAACTATAAACTTCGAGCACTTCAGTGAAGTGCTCGAAGTTTATAATGTGTTGAGCAACAGCTTCAGCGGCGCTGATGTTGAGAAACATATTGTTCAAAACGCTTCCATCCCATCTTAGATGATTCACAGTAATTTGTATTGAGCTTGGAATATCCGTTCCTAACGAAGCGTGTATTGCGCGAGGTACGAAAGCTGAGTTTCAACATTATCATTACTCAAAAAGATTGTAATGGGAACAGTTTTTCTGTTTAACCATAATGCGATAATAAGAGTAGAAAGTTCATGTTTGTATGCTGTGAAAAATTTGAGCCGTTACAACTTACAATACATTCTATTATTTGACTACAAACAATAGATTTTTGGATAAAAAATATCTACAACGACATATCAACGAAGCGAGGGCGAATGCCGTAGGCCGTCTTGCGTTTGGAAATATCCTGACAGGAAAAAGAATAAACATAAATGATAAAAATCGCCAGATAAACAAACGAGTTAGGTATGGCTGACAAATATTCTATTTTAGACATCTTCATTTATACACATACACATATAGATAGATTACACACCCAGCGGGCTTCGTGACATTTTCTTTCTTTTTGAGCTGATAATTAGCAATGGGTCAATAAAGAGGTCAACAATATGCAATGTCTTAGAACTCTTAAGTATGTAAATGAGGATCTGGGCTAACGGTGTCAAGTTAAATTTAAGAGGAAAATTATAATATGAAATTTTTTCAGGTCAAGTTATTATGTACCTATTTATGAAGTGACGCAACGTTATTTAGTACCACGATCAAGGATCGAGGTCGGCCGGCTGCAGGACTACTCAAGAACAATAATACTTTATTTATTGTCTGAATCAAGCAAGTTTTTACGCTGAAACGTGGCTCAAGGTTAGCGCATAAAAACTTTGGTACTAGAGATAACAGATCATACCGTTCTAGAAACTCTGCAGTGTTTAAGTTTTAATTTTGATATTCCATGCGACCGTTTAATTCTCAGTCATTATTTTGTCCTCGCTTAAAATATTTTGTGGTATGTTTTTGTGTTGTGTTTACAGTACGTTTACAGTCACCATAAAAAATATGTCTTGGCTGTTTAACTTTTCCAAAAGGGTCGTAAAATGAAAAATTATCAGTACCGACGACAAAATATAACCTAACTTGAAATTGACGGAATCTAATGCATATTTGATAAAAGGTATGTAGGTGTTAACTATGAGCATAGCAGCAGCGGTATGAGAGTTAACGTTTCTGCTGAATAGATTCAACCTCTTGAATCTGGAAGCAGGTTATCTTAAGCTTTTGTTCGCAAATCGCAGAAGAAGATCCTTAAGTAGCGTGAGAAATTATCAAGTGTTTTCAAAATACTGGCCGCACTGCCATGAGAGAAGTGTTATGTGCAATAACACTTGAGTTTCGTATGATATCACGTTTTATGATAATGGTCATTGCGATAAAAAGTCAAGGTTATGACAGTGCAAAATTTAGACGTAGAATATAGTGGTAAAGCCTTAAATTCCTGAACAATTTGGAAAGGTATGGAAATTGATTAATTCCAAACAGAAAAGGTTTTATTCTTATTCTTGAAACCCGGTGTTCGGAAAAACTGCTATAAAAAGCATAGGTAGTAGGTACCTACTTTTCAACTCATGAAATTTTCCCATCGTTGTTATAAAACAATGATTGTTTTAAAGTCTTATTTTACTGGTTGGATTTGAGCAGTAAAAAGACAGATCATATAATTGCGAATAAATAATCTCATCAAGCATTCAATTACCTTAACTATATTTTTTGTTATTATTTGGTTTAGTAGCAGTTGTACTTGTTTGTGTTACCGTTAAAATGAACAAGTACGGGATCCTGTGAAATGCAAGTATTATTAACAAAAAAAAATGATTTCTACCCTAATTCGCCGAGAGTACATTACTTAGTATAGTACAGAATCACTGCAGTTCGACTGTGCAAGTAAACTCAAAACAGTAATGCACAGTTGTTTGTTTTGCAGTCTCATGGTTAGATGGTTTGAAGACTGTGTACTAAACAATTAGGCGGTTATTAGAATACTGTATCACCATTTACCAAGTAGCCATATGTTCCTAGTTCCTAATCTGCCAAACAATTATACAGTCACATTGCAAATGAATTGGTATTGTGCGTGTCGGAACCGGAGGCCGAGGCCGAGAGAAATCGAATTCTGCACAATGATCTCGAGAGGTCAGCTGATTTGTATTCAGTCCTAGGGGTACTAAACAATATTACGTCTTATTGCTAGTGTATTTATTATATCATTGAGTACATGGCGGATGACGTTGCAAAAAGAGAAAGAGATATTTAAATTCATCATACACACGGGAAATCAGCCCTTTCCGATTTCCATAATATTTTAGAAATGCAAATTTAACACCTCCTTAAATACTTTTAACCTTGAGGAAGCTCCAATTGAGACTATAAATTTTTATGACTAATTTGACCTAAATACATATATATCTAAGACTAAGCTGGTGTTAGTATGCTAAATTAATGACATCATTATTATTTTATGAGAATATAAAGGTTTTTTTTTTAATTTATTTAGTACCAGAAAGAAGAGAAATAAGAAGAAAAACAGATAAATAGTGGACAAGGAAGCACTTATCTCTATAAGAGATCTCTACCAGTGACCCTTGGCAGTGAGAAAGGTTGTGGAGGAAGAATAGGTACAACAAGATATGAAATGAGATATATCATAAACTTACATAAACACACAAATATACATACAAATGACATAAATATATATAAATACATATCAACATACATATTATATAATATAATAATGATATAACAGATACATATTATTATTTATAATTATGATAGAGAAGATAGATAATGCTGTTTCAGACGAAGTTTAAATGTGTGAATATATGGGTTATTCATAAAATGTATATAGATTTATAAAGACAGCCCTATATTCTTGACTCAAATTTTAATTGAATAGAATATAGTTTATCATATTAGTTTTTCCAACAAATATCGATTCACAAATAAAGGATTACCCCATAAATTGCACATCATTCGTTGACTAAAAATAAGAACTCTTGTGGCGTCTTAGTTATGTCTTACAAATAAAATACTGTATCCGAAGTCCGAACTCATTTCCTGAACCCAAATATAGAACGAGTTGTTTATGATTAGAATAGAAAAAGAGCGAGAGGAAAGTTTTAAACTCTGTA
Source organism: Erebia epiphron (assembly GCA_963932025.1). Classification (NCBI taxonomy): domain Eukaryota; kingdom Metazoa; phylum Arthropoda; class Insecta; order Lepidoptera; family Nymphalidae; genus Erebia; species Erebia epiphron. The sequence continues at coordinate 39,104,271 of OZ009948.1, read as the reverse complement.
TCGTTGTATAGCACGTGTAATAAGTAATTACAAACTGAAGTATTTGGCGTCTTCGTTAAACAATGAGGTTGTTCACCTCAAGCGAGCGATACAGCAGATAATGTTAATCGTGTTTTAATTCGAAACATGTTTTTTTTCCTGCAGCTTACCAAATAAATATTATAAATGCGAAAGTTTGGATGGATGGATGTATGGAAGTATGTATGAATGGATGTTTTTTACTCAATCACGCCCCAACGGCTGAACGGATCTGGCTGAAATTTGGCACAGAGATAGATTATAGTCTGGAATAGCACATAGGCTATTTTTTATCCCGGAAATTTAAGGTGTTTCCGCGGGAACCAAAAAACCTCAAACCACGCAGACGAAGTCGCGGGCATTCGCTAGTACAATATAAATTGTGGTTAGTATTTCTGAATGTAAATGCATATTTGATGCACAGCTGTGAGCAAGGCAGCTTGCGTGCGTGTCCCGAAAAAAATTGGTCCAACTGCATTATATTTATCAGAGAAAACAATTACAAATAAATAATCTGTGTAGTTACATATTTATTTGGATTGCAACGTCTTGGTCACGAATCCATACTAATATTATAAATGCGAAAGTGTGTCTGTCTGTCTGTCTGCTACGCTTTCACGGCCCATCTGTTCAACCGATTTTGATGAAATTTGTACGGGGATAGTTTGTATCCCGGGGAAGGACATAGCCTACTTTTTATGCCGGAAAATTAAACGAGTTCCCGCGGGAATCAAAAATCTTAATCTACGCGGACGAAGTCGCGGGCATCATCTAGTAAACTAATAAATCATTTTATGTATTGAGATTTAAAAACAATTATGACAATTTTTTTTTTAAATGCCACGGTCATCGTCGGAAAAAGAAACTGTAGAGTTAATTATTGATTAAATACGACATGAAAGACTAATACCAAACAAATATGCAAAAGAAAAAAGTTGACATGATCGCAATTCGCAATGTAGTGATATTATAAAATTAATTTCGTACGAAGCTGATCCAGTTTTTGCCACAAGCTTATCAGCAAAATATCGATCGATATCAGATATATTAATATTAAGGACTCGGTCAGCGTGGGTTTTTTACGAACAATTCGGTTGGAACAACGGTTTTAATCGGACTACGCATATCGCAACTGCATTTATACCGTTTGCCGGTGCATTAAAAAGGTACCAGACTAATTTACTTTCATACTTTGCAATTTCATCCAAATTCAGACTAACGAACCGTTGTTTTAACTTTTATTTTAAATTTATTGAGGGTTGTTTGCATTAACTTGAATATTATTTAATTTATTTAATAATTAGTAAGTATTACATAATTTTCAGAAAACTGTTATCGCAATTACTAAGACTATTTAGAAAAAAGCAGCCTTGCTTGGCGTAGTTAGGATAAAATACTAGAACAAAATTATGAACTACCTACATTTTTCTTCTTCTTTTAATTATTTTAAAAATTGGCATGTTCAAGACTTGCCAATTGTTTGTTTACTGTAGCACTGGCTCCGCATGATATTGCCTTTAGTGAATGACATTAAAGTAAAATAGAAACTGAAACGCCCTTGTAAGCAGACACTGGTCATAACGATCTGGTTTCAAAGGGAAATTTCTCTTTCGACACACACTCACTTCATACGCGTGGACTGAAATAATGCGGTTATAAAATTTGATGCACTCGATTTAGTTACACCAGGGAGTAACATTCTTCATACATCAGACACCAAAAGGCGCTCTCATAATATAATGATTATGAAGAAGTTAGTTTGTAAACATAATTTATTAGCAATTAGCAAATCTGTAAACTTATATCTACATAACAATAATTGGAACGAAGTTCCTTATCGCGCGTTACGAAAGGGGCCTAGACGGAAAAAAATTAAGACCAAAAGTTGTAACAACACTTTTTGGTTGCTATGGCTACTTGTGTTGTTGACTTCTAGTTTTTGAAAATAAAAAGACACTTTATGAAAAGATGATTTTGGTTGCTATGACTACTTGTGTTGTTGACTTCAAGTTGTTGAAAATTAAAAGGCGAAATAATTTTATTAAAGAATTATGTTTTCAATAGTTAGATAGGCTAGTTATTCGTTCCATCCGTGGACGTGGACGTCGATTAATTAGTGAAGGAGTTGTAATAAAATTTACACAGAGAAACACGCGCACGCCGCACGGCTTACAACTACAGCAAAAAGTGTCGTTACAACTTTTGGTACTTCGTTCCATTCGGGTGTCCCTTGACACCTCTCAAGTTTTTTCTTATTCCTTGCCGTAACAGTTGAGTCATATGATTAAAAGACAGACAGAAACCACAATTAGCTTAACGACAAAAAAGCTACACTGGTTAAATTACACGCACTGCTGCTCTAGTAATATGATAACTCACTGCTTCCAGTACGAAGATGCCAGAAATGGAAAAAAAGACAAAAAGGAAACAAAAACTCCAGCAGCGAAGTGCATTGGTGGAGCAGCGACGGAACTGTCGTATCGAATACGGTGTGGGGGCGGCGTTTATTTCTGTACATTTTGCGAGAATCTGTGACATCGGTAACGTCTTAACACTCTCACTGCCATGGGATCCGCTGGCAGGCCCCAAGTTTTCGAGTGCAAAGGGCCGGTCTTATTTTAAAGAAACATTAACGAACAGGCCGTGGGGGTCGCCGGCCGCCCCCAAAAAATTTTGTCCGTCACGCCGCTTGTAATTTTCTTGAATTAAATTATGACGCCAGCTAAAGTAATTGTTAGTTGACCGCCGGCCGCCCCCTTGGCTTGCTGTGTGCGTCGTTTTCCCGCGCTTTCGCAACTTTCAGAATTAGAGGCAATTTTGTTGCGAAGAATATTGTTTTATAGTGTGTAAAACATGTCGGACGACTCGGACTATGATCCCGATTACGTGCCTTCATCGGATTCTAGTTGCAGTACCGATATTGATGGCGACACCGATAGCGAAAACACCGACGAAGATGTCACTGCGCAGAGTTTACATCAAAGAGACCGCCCCGTACAACAATCGGTAGATAATGGTTGTTGGATTACACCAACTGGCTCTCGTCAAAAACAATTCCCTTTGGCTTTTACATCTGGTATAAAAAATATTCCCGACACGTGTAAGACCGAACTTGATTACTATAGTTTGTTTGTGGACGACGAAATAATTAACCTGATGGTGACTATGACTAACTGTTATGCGAATAAAACGAAGATAGTTAGAGTTTTGAGACGATCAAGTAGACTAGTAAATTGGAAGGATTGTGATCAAAATGAAATGAAGAAATTCCTTGGTCTGCTGATATGGATGGGTATAAAAAAACTGCCTAAGATATCTGATTACTGGAGTCAGAATATATTATACAAAAATCCCGTAGCTGGTTCAGTAATGAGCCGGAATCGCTTTGAATTGCTGCTGCGGTGCTGGCACTTTGAGGATACATATTTTTATTTGTCACCTGGCGCTGGTAGACTTATCCGAGTAAAACGTCTGGTTGACTTGATTACAAAAAAATTTCAGAATTATAACACACCTGGAGAATATCTAACAGTCGATGAGACAATGGTTGCCTTCCGCGGCAGGATTGTTTTCATGCAATATATCCCTGGGAAGAAGCACAAATATGGGATAAAACTGTTCAAAATATGTGATGACAATGGTTATGTACATGATCTGATTGTATATGAAGGTAAGAAAACGACGCCAGGCCAAAATTTGTCTAAAGATGTGGTTATGAAACTGAGCGAGAAATACTTAGATGCGGGCCGAAGTATTGTAACCGATAATTTTTATACAAGCGTGGACTTAGCTAAGTCCCTTTTAAATCGGTCTACGCATTTGCTTGGCACAGTTCGAAAAAATCGAAGAGGGTTGCCGAAAGACATTGTTTCCACAAAGTTGCAAAAAGGGGAGATGATAGCTAAAGAAAATGATGACGGAATTTTGGTTTTAAAGTGGAAAGACAAGAGAGACGTCCTCGCGTTATCAACAAAACATTCAGTTGGATTCGTAACAGTCCGGAGCAAGCGAAATAGGCGAAAAGCTGCTTTGAAACCATCAGTAATTGCCGAATACAACAAATACAAAAGTACAATTGACTTTTCTGATCAGATGGGCAGTTACTGTAATCCGTCAAGAAGAAACGTACGTTGGTTTCAAAAACTGGCAATTGAATTACTGCTAACAACGTCTGTCGTAAACGCCTACTTGATATACAAGTCTCGTAAAAGACTTACAACAAAAACTTATACAATAACGAAATTTCGTGAGAACCTATGTATACAGTTGATGGATTTACAGCAGCGCCGTGCTACTGATCCTGTCGTAACCAAACATGAGTTCGGAAAGAACCCCTTGACTGACCATCGCAATCGACTAATACGTCGCAAGTGTATACACTGCTACGAAAGTTTACGACAAGAAGGCAAATCAAGCGTAGAGGCCAAGAAACTCACAAAAAAATCAAGTTCTGTATGCCTCACTTGCCCAACGAAGCCCAGTGTTTGCGCGTCTTGTTTTGCCAATAAACACAGCCAAAAGTAATTTTTTTTTCACAATGCCTGTTGTTTCCTTGTTTTTGTGCTAAAACAATAAAGATTTGTCAATTTATTTATTTATTTTTCATTTTTTTCCCCTCCATACAGAAATGTAATTTTTGCTCCTATTGCCTTGATTTTTTTTCCAACATGTAGCTCACTGCATGCGCAAGCCAATACCAGACATATTTTTTCCTTAATAACAGGCCAGTAGCACAAATATCTGTTTGAATTTAGGGGGTCACAGCGGATCCCACGGCGTGCTAAAAGCATTATTAACTAGACGCCGGCGGACCCCACGGCCTGCTGTAATATTTTTTCATTTTGAGTGACGGCCTACCGCAGCGGAATCGTTGGGACCCGCTGGCGGACTCCATGGCTTGCTGAACTGGAACCATGCTATATATTGCTGGCAGTGAGAGTGTTAAGGATTATACGCTGATAATTATGTACGCTGATGAGATTATAAAATGTGTCTACGGGTATATAAAATAATGGATAAATGAATGAAAGAAGAACTATGTAAACGTTGAATTGACTTTTAAACAGAGGTGCATTCATGTAAGGATTGCCGATTCGGCTTCAAAGTAAAATAAACCATAACAGCACTGAATTAGAGCTAAATTTCGATTTGATCGATAATTCTTACATAATTGCGGGGCAGATGGCAGATATCAAAATAAAAATGATTAGTTCCCTGGATATGCAATAAGCGGTATAATCATAATTATTCGTTATTTACAAGAATGGATATTATTATCGTAATATTAAAACTTACAAGCAACCATAAATCCATATTAATATTATAAATGCGAAAGTGTGTCTGTCTGTCTGCTACGCTTTCACGGCCCGTCTATTCCACCAATTCTCATCAAATTTGATATAGCTATAGCGGAAGGTTACATCCCGGGAAGGAGATAAGCTACATTTCATTCCGGAAAATTAAGGAGTTCCCCCGGGAATTGAAAAAACTTAATCCACGCGGACGAATCGTCTAGTAACTTCATAAACTTTTAAACATGATTAAATAATGCTATAACTTCTTTATTGACTAAAGATACTCATAATAATATATTACTATGTATTTGATCTGATAATTAATATTCAGATCTCTTTGGAACAAACTTCTATTAAACCCATAACTCTAGAACTGCCATAACATTAATCATACACACACGTTACAGCAATAATGAAACAAACTGCAAGCCCCAGGCAATATGCGTGACGTTATGTAATACATATGCAACAACGCTTGCACAAAAACTCTCCTCCGAAAGCTGTCCAACTGGAAATGCTAAATCTGTTAAATCTGCCATGTATGGTATCACCAGACGCAACGCCAATGTTCATGCTTCATGGAAATGCATAAACGTAAAAGTTCAGTTGCATTAAAAGCTCACAACCATCTAGACTTTACATACGGCCATACTGCTAAGTAAATAAAAAGGCAAAGAGGGGAGGACGGCGCTAGCGAAGCGTGTTTCATTTCTGGAATAAAAATATATTGAAGGTAAAAAGACCGCAGCATAAAAATTGCGGAAGAAAACACGGTTTCGACTCTTACATGAGTCTAGCGTTCATATATTTAGAATGCAAATGACGTGTGATAATAATCATAGAAAGTACATTATTTTCGCTCCAAAATCTCACTACTACGTAATACTGAAAGTAATTTATAACACTAACGAGGTACGTCAACGAGACGACGAAACGAAGCGTAATGTAAACAGTGGTGAAAATCTGATAGTTGAATAGGGTAAGTTACCCAACTAACGAGTCTGTCGAGATAATTAGTTAACACCGGAGACTTGGTCTATCTGGACGTCTGTCAAGCCATGAGCGTGAGAACACGCTAAAGTAAAGTTTCCAGTTATAGAGATAACTAGTCTACTTTTAATTACCGTCTCTGAATTACTATCCAGTATTAGAGTTTAAAATCAAGAAAGCACACATATTGCTTTCTTTTAAATAAACATCAAACATAACAAATCCAAAAATATACAAAATATGGAAGGTGAATTTGGGAAGTTTTACCGCGTGGATGTCAATAACAGCTAAACTATTGGAAATTCATTTATTGCAATACCAGCAGGAAGGCGAACGCAACGCAATCTGCTTAATGATTATTTTACCGAAACACAGATTCGACAATGGTGAAATGCAGCTGGAGAAAATGACTTAGCGGGGCTAATGCCACGGGTCAGGAGGATGGCAGAGGCGTAGGCAGACTTGTAATAGGAACCTGTTTGGGGCATGCAACTCGTGCAATTCTATTTATACCCCGAGACTTTTCTGCATTCGGCCCACATAAAATCGTTTCCTATAATGGGACTCGCTATCTCCAACTCGGTTGCATTAAACTAGTAAAGGTATCTAATAATATCCCTACTGGTTATCGCGAATGTGTACTTAGGTCTTAGACATTGCGGATTGAACATTTGATTTGAATAAATTGAACAAGGTTTAAATCTAAAGGAGCATTATGCCACTTTTAGAATTACTTGTATTGTTTCATTAGAAATGGAGAGAATTATCGATTACTATAAAACAAAAGATAACGAGACCTTTAGCCTTTAATTTAACACTAACATTCAAATGCAGTTAACTTAATACCAAACAATTTTTTAAAGAGATAGCAAAACAGGTTCCCATTATTAAAGTTAGGACTTAAGTAAGATGGTATAATCTTAGTTATCTTAGTATCTTGCAAAGTGGGGAACGCAGCGGGTGTTGATGTAAAAGTAGTTCCAGCAATTTACAAGCCATCAACAAGTGGAATGCAATAAGACAATCTGGTGTACGCAGAGCACCAGCCCACAGACCGAAACTCGTTATAGCTAAAAAGCTTCGTGTAGGTGGACTAAAGTTATTTGCAATAAATACAATTTACAGTAATAATATGCTCTGAAATTAATAGTTCCTAAAAAAATATGGGTGATAAAAAGGATACAGGTATCAATCGATAAAAAGAAAAGTTTAAATTAGTGTGGATAAGTACCGCATACATCATACATAAATTATCCACTAGCTGATGACCGCGACTTCGTCCGCGTGGTTTGAGGTTTTTTTGTTCCCGCCGGATCCCTTCAATTTTCCGGGATAAAAAATAGCCTATGTGCTATTCCAGACTATAACCTATGACTGTGCCAAATTTTATCCAGATCCGTTCAGCCGTTCTGGCGTGATTGAGTAACAAACATGCATTTGAGGTTTTTTGGTTCCTGCGGAAACTCTTTTATTTTTCGGGATAAAAAGTAGCTTATGTGTTATTCCAGACTATAATCTATCTCTGTGTGTGTGTTTCATCCAGATCCGTTCAGCCGTTCTGACGTGAAAGAGTAACAAACATCCATACATACCAACTTTCGCGTTTATAGTATTAGTAAGGATAAGGATTAGTAAGGATACTAATATTATAAATTCGCATATGAGTCTGTGAATTAATAAACTTTTAACGGCTCATCCGTATAATTGATTGTGACGAAATTTGGCACAGATAACTTGTATCTCAAAGAAACACATAGATTGTGGATCAACATAGAGTAATAGAAACATAAAACCATTGTTTTATTATAACGGATATTATGCTGTCAAAACAGCAATCAGTCGGCACATTGAATGATTATATTCGGATGAAATCGTTTTCATCCAACAGATTGTAAATTATGGGCCCAACACCCACTGCTATAACTACTTGCTGAAGCAGTGTGTAGGTGAGTTACTTACGGACTTTCTAGTTTCAAGCTCTAGTTGATTAATGTTAAACAAAACAGACCATTATCAACGTCTTGTTAGGTCTCTATAGGAAACCAATAATTCAAAGTCGTGAAAGGCAGCACCAATCTTCTTTCTTCTTTAAATCAAAGCACCATCTTTTAAATCAAATGTAGAAAGGATTTCAAATCTGTAAGATTTGATTAGTGTCAATTACAATTTAAACGGTGATTTTTGAGAAGGTGACGAAGTAAACAGAGCTCAGAAAAAAACATCAAAGATTTGCAGACTAATAATACTAGATATTATCAGTCTGCAAATCTTTAGGAGCAAAGTAGAAATGAGTGAAGGATAAAAGCGCGCAGAGTTTTTCCAATCCAGTCTACAATTAGTTGGAGAACATTTTAGCGATTTAAGTTCTCTACTAGGAATAACTATTACCTACTTTTCTCGAGCTTAATAGTATACATATTGCAAGAGCCAGTTCATTCTTTAAAAAAAGAGCCTTATTGTAGAGCACATAAGATTCAAACTATTAAATTCCTAGTTGTATTTGTTCGAATCAACCATGCTCTGAGCCGTTTTTAGAATTCAACAGACACGCCGAGCTCACAATTATATTAACTTCTTCAGATGAAGCATTCCTTTAATTCCTCCTGTCAGCTTTACGACATTCTCTTTAGCCACATGGTAAATAAATGACACCTTATAATAGACAAATACGTAGACTATGTAAATTAAATAAAGATGGATAGTAAAAGATATAGGTGCAAATAATACTTAAAACATTTCAATAAATGTAAATCTATTCTGATGAATTGAGAGGATAGTTATTCGTTCCAATAATCCAGATATTTTATACAAGAAAGGAAAAACTAATTGAGAACTTCCAAAGAGATGTTTAAAACTTCGAAATCAACGCAGATAAATTCGCAGGAAAAAGCTTATTTTTAACCGACTTCCAAAAAGGGAGGAGGTTCTCAATTCGGCGCGTGTTTTTTATTAATTCTTTAATGTATGTCAGTGCATATCTCCGTAGTTTCTGAACCAATTTGAAAATATTTTCTATCAGTCGTTAGAGGAAGCTCTCTAGGTGGTCCCATAAAACATTCTGACTCCAAATCCTCAACCCTGACACTAAAAAGTTAAAAATAAAAATTCTTTCCAAAAAACCGACTTCCAAAGCCACTGTAAAGTTATTTATGCAACAGTTGTGTAATAAGGGGTATTAAAACACGAATGCGAGTTTATCACACGACGCGAAGCGGAGTGTGATAATAGTATCGTATGAGTGTTTTAATACCTAATTATCAACAGTTGCATACAAGATTTTATCTACACTCATGATATGGATCCTCTATAACAGATTCTGAAATAGTTAGCTTACTGCTAACATTAAAACATCCAGTCCTAGTAACCTAAAATCATCCATTACTGAGTTTAAACAAATAAACTAAGTATTAATGAAAGAATTATTTATTGTAGTAGTAATTAACATTTTGTATAGTGCAATTATTAAAATTCACTTGATGTTCTATAGTGTTGGAAGGTCCCGCTCCAGATGTACTCGGCGGAATATTTATATTTACCACTTCACTATTTTTATTTTCTATGGAATTCGAAATTACATTCGACACGTGGATTTATTATGGTTATTGCAGCGTTTAAAATATCTGGCGGTGTGCTATCAAAACTTGAATCGCTCATTTTTTTGTTAACAAAACAATTAAAAAAACGAAGAAAAATGGCGGGGTAAATTCTAATAACCTACTTTTTTTTTTACAGCGCGCGGCGTTCTTGTAGTGAAACGCGCGTGTATGACAATGTTCTTTTTTTGAAATTCGTATAGATGTTCTTTTTTTGTAATTCATACAGATACCACGCATCGAGCAGATGTAGCTGTCTGTTTTTTGAAACCCTTTGCGCAAAGGGTTTCAAAAAAAAAACAAAGTGTTGTAATGAAATTCAGTACAACATTACATCACCCGTTTGGATGATGTAATGGTTATTATGACATTGGGTGTTTTAATGTTGGCAATAAGCTAACTGTTTCAGAACCTGTTATAGAGGATTTATAGCATGGGAGTAGATAAAGTACAAAACAATTTTAATTTCTACCCCCTATGTTGAAGTCGGACGGGTATAACAAGGATAAGCAAAGTTGACGCATCAGACTCGCCCGACCTGGTTTTTTGGAAAGAATTTTTATACAATAGAAAGCAAACGGATCTGTAAATTAGAGTCCAGTTAGCTGTAACTACAAGCTACGCTTGCGGCTGTTACCATTTAGTTAAAGTGCGAATAATAAGAATCATTCTAAACAGCATCCGCTTCTTTATAAATCATTCTAGCAAAGTAATAAACTGTCTGAGAGTTACAAGGCTTTAAATATTTCAACGACTAGCAAATTCTAAAACAAAATACAAAAGGTTAAACTTAACTAAAATCTGGAATAGCATTGCGATGACATTTATTCCTCGATCCTTTCACGGTGCAAGATGCAATCCGTTTGCATGTGGCATTTAAAGCAGATACGAAATCCATTCTTGTAAAGATTCTTGCTCTTTGAAAATTATTTGCATTTATAACCTCAGGATAAAACAGAACACTATTATCTTTGTTTATTGGCTTCTTGTAGCAACATAAACATTTTAGGAAATCAACTTCCAACTACATACTTCTAAATTGACAAATCAGAAGATTTTTTTTTGAAAGCGCAATGTGTTTGATGTTTTTTTTTTCATTTGAAAATAAACTTTTGGATTTCAAACATTTCAGTTCCTCTTTAAATTTTCTTTTATGAAAACCACCTACTTATCTCATCTACAACGTCACTCAAGTTGCGATAGCGTAATAAAAGAATTGCTTATAATTTTAATTCTAAAATTAAAATGAAAGAGCAAACAGCAGAATTTTATCTAAAGGATATTTAGCCGAGGAAAAGATTGAAACCTAGATACTTCATGCAATTAGCATGAATCATTTAGCAGTCGGCTGCACCAATGTTGAGTTTTTGTCGCGTTTCTTACATTGCTGTCCGGCCTCATTGCTGTCCGGCCTCATTAGTCAGCGGATTGAAAAGCGATTTCCTATTGTACAGCGTAGCATAGTCTAGCTATTCAGAATTGACCTTCAGGTTTAACAATTAAGATTTGGAAGTGTTCATTAGTACATGAAAAGATATCTAAGTTATTATGAGGGAGATTATTTTCCATGTTTTAAAGTTTTCTATTTGCTCATCTATGTTAACCTATTGTTAACTGGCTGATAAATATCGGCTTCACTTGGGTAAAATTTCTTTAAGTCTTTTTTAGTTGGGGAGTTATAGAGAGAACCTACATGCAAAATTTTTAGTTTTTAGTTCCAACGGTTGGTGTATTTATTGATATCCCAAGCAGTGTTTGTTTGTACATTTATCATCAAGATATACTGTGATATAGTCTGTGATTACATGTAGCTGTCAATCTAGAATCGAGGTAAAAAAGTTGGCTTTCATAATTATAAAACCTCGTGTTCCTATGCGCCAGAACCGCACTGCTTCACCATAATTACTGCTATTAAGATGAGTCATGCTTAACGATGCACTTAAGTCAGTCGCTAGTCGCAACTATTGAATTTATTTTTAACATTACCATTTGCAGACGTTTTGGAAAAGTTTAGTCAATGGAATAGTAAAAATAATGATGTTAAAAAAAATATCGTAGTTTTGGTCTATTTGATCTGTAATATAACTTAAAGATTCCAATTTAATCTACAGGTTTGTATATACGTGTTATACACAACCATGTTTCATTCTAAGCTTATGGCAGATTTAAAACAATCATATTAATTAATAAGTAGGTCAATCCGTAAATTAAGATTTTAGGACATTTATGCGTATTTTCTTCAGCATTTGTCCCAAAATATTACCTACAATTAATTATCAGGATTTCTTAAGAAACAGAAAAGATTTCGTTTCGTTTAGTTCCTTGTGGGCCATTGCAGACAGGATGCAGAAGGACAATTGCTGATATTATTACTCATGGATGACGACCTTGAAGGTCTGCAGTTGCGATTTGTTATATATCGCTGCAGAGAAAGCAGCGGTCGTTGTCGTTTCCGCGCGAGGGCCCCCGGTAATGGCGGATGGAGTCACGCTCCCGCGGGTGACGTCAGCGAGGGTAATTAGCAGGCGGGCACACGCCACATGCGGCTCCAGCTCAGCTCTAGCGGAGCCCGCAGGAAATCGCCGCTTACATCACCGGTACGTGCCTGGACAGTGCTATTGTTTATTACTGAAGCCTTAGTAGTCAGTAAGAACTAATAACTTAGAGGTACATTTTTGTTGTGACAATATATACGATCTGGTATTAGATTTGTTTGAGTGTGAAAGTGTTTATTAAATTTTTAACATTGTTTAAATATAACAATACGGCCCAAAGCATCGATACTGTAACCGACTGACACTCGTTTAGCATATCAATCAAGCAGACCAGACTGGTTGATGTCACCGTGTTTGTTTATCCATACTTCATTTTACATAATATCATTATCTTCATTTATACCGAATCTTGTAAGAAAGTTCATTCAACAAAGATCACAGCCAAACTGATTTGGAAGCCGAACTTTTTAATAACTTGAATAATGTTTAAAATTTAAACAATAAATTAAATTTTTAACCCAAATTGAACTGTTTTATTCAAATTATTTTCGGCGATATTGAGCACAGATTACCGACATCCTCATAGCTATTACTCAGTGGCAACTGGCAATATCAATCTCAGTTCCAGGACAAAGGATCTTGACCATTTTTGTATGAGATTTGGGCCATTCTTGCGTCTTAATAAAATTAACGGTAAAACATAGGAAATATACTCAGGATTATATTATAATAAAAAAATCATTAAGATATTATATTAACTGGGAGTTTGGAATAATCTGACTTTTAAGTTTTGAGGTTAAGTTTGGCAATTATTAGGTATTATTTAGCCATTTAGCTAATAATAATATATTTAACATCATGCAGGGTTCCGAAATACGTTATTATTTTATTTTATTCTTAGCTTTAATTAAAATAATTGTTTATTTTGAATTAAAATAATTATTGTTTGTGTGTAAGTTAATTTAGTTTGCTTTGTGCCACCTAGATGGCGTTACGCTAGCTTTACCGCGAGCTAGAGTACAAGTGGTGCCATCTAGATGGTACAAAGTAAACTAAATTATCTAATACGCAAACAATTATTTTCATTTTAAAGATAAAAATTAAATAATTATCTATATTAAAAATATTTACTAACGTATTTCGGAAACCTGCATGTCGATAAATATATTATTATAAGCTAAATGGCTAAATAATACCTTACAATTACCCAACTTAACCTCAAAACTTAAAAGTCAGATTACTCCGAACTCCCAGTAAATATCTTAATGATTTTTTTATTATATAATCCTGAGTATATTTCCAATGCTTTACCGTTAATTTCATTAAGACGCAAGAATGGCCCACTTTTGGTCATTCTCTTTTGCTACGCTAATACTGTCCTATAAACAAAGTAAAAATCTGGTTTCTGTCAAGAAAACATCGGTGTCTATCACCTTTAAAGCTTTTGATGTGCGTCCCGCATCGATACCAACCAATCTAACTCCATCATTCATCTTGTCAAGTTGTCTTTTTACTAACGACGTCTCGAGTGTCATTTCTCACGAAATTACGCCACTTTCAAGGGAAAGTAATTCTAAATCCTAATCAGTGTTGTAGAAATGTAAGAAGAGTTTATAGGTAGGGGGATATAGGTACAGCGAAGAATGTTATGATAGAACTAAGAATACACAAGCAATAATATATTATTATAACCAAAATACATATATAAAATTCCTGACTAGAAAATTATTGTTGTATACGAGAATAAAATTTTCTAATTAGGTATTTACAGGTAATAAAAGTCGGATTGGAAAAATAAGGTATAAATACATACATATAATTTGCTACTGCCTTGAAAATGTTACTTATTTACTAACGAGAATTAGAAAGACAGAAATCTTCTGTATCAAGAATCAAGATACACATCTGCATTTGTAATACCAATTTTATGCCTAAATTTGGTAGCGTATAAAATTGTATAACATAGATAAGGTCAGCGGGATTTATAAATCGGGATGGTAAGGCAGCTTCTCTAAATAAGGCGTGTTTATAAATAGCTCACACAGAATGAAGACTTTAAGGCGTGCTCGGAAGCAGACGGAAGGAGGAAAATAAAATATCGGTGTGACACACGACACAGCACTAATTTAAAGCCCCCTGTCCGATGGCGGAGTGGCACTGTAAATCATGCCGCTCCCGCACACGAAAAGCAAATAATTACGAGTATGACCGAGCACGCCCAACATGCAACGACAACTACGTGGATGTTAATACCGCTGAAATATGAATATTTATTCATAACTCTCTTTCGTTGCAGACGAGATAAAATGGGGGTTGAAACAAGTTTGATGATTCAGTATTCTCTAAAAAAAACCATGAACATTGCCATTGAAAAAGTGTGTATAAACTAAAGCTGTTGTTCAATAGACAATGGAAACATTAATTATATTGTTAAAGCTGACCCACGCGTATACAGTATATCAATTTTAGGAAAGCTATTGTGAAAGATTTTTATCTTGAATACATAAAGAAAAATTACTTGTTACGACGTTACGTGATGAAAATTGTGAACATGACAACGGGGCGCACATCTGCAGCGGGTGCAACAGATAAATGAGGAGGCGTCAGCACTTCTAAGGGCACGTGCAACTATTTTTACTAACAGCGCACGTTGCCGTCACACTTGTTTAGCCGAACCTTTCAACTTCCCAGAGTTAAAACAATCCACACCTTTAAGGTTCCGCTTTCTTAGAACCAAATTTTAAACAGACGGTATAAAATTGAATTACACCGGGCAGCGAGCAAATTGCGCTATTTTGATAGAGCAATGAACTCTTAGACGAAACGTTTTAGCGAGTTCTGGCTTCTGATTTTACTGACATTATAGAAGAGATAGCGAAAACAAGGAATATAATAGATAGAGAAAACAAGGAATAAAGTTCTAGCAATAAAATGTCTGTCTTTATAACGTTAAATTATATGGAGCACAGTAAAACATTTATATTATCTGCAATTCTAGAAACATAGCTCTCACGATCGGCCGCAACCACAGACCATTAGTCACACGGTTAGACTCATTTCTCATTGGAAATAAACGAACAAAAAATAAACGATTAGGAGAGAAAAGGATAATATAAAGCACAGAAACAAAAAATTCAATTGAATTCCATTTATAGAAAATTTTATATCAAAAATTAAACAAAACAAAAGATCAGAGCAAGTACCGCCTTCAGTTAACTTCCGTTGTGACAAAAATATGCCAGCAAACGCAGTCGGTAACGCTGAAGCTAGAGCTAAAGCATTAAAGTCTCAATGGAAACGAACTGTTTGCAAATGTATTTTATTTATATGGGGGATGCAATTAAAATTTCTGTGGTCCACTTCAGCACGCTTATGAATCAGCGAGACCCCTTGACTCTGCGACGGCCCCGTTAGCAGTGCAGAAAACCAATTAATGTAAAACGGTAGCTCTTACAGTTACTCGCCACTTTCATGAATGTAGTCTGCTTGTAGAAAGCAACTTATTGTTTATCGATCACTGCAGTCCAAATACGACCGGGAACAGCGGAACCACTTAAGATAAATTCTCTCTCAGACTCTGAAGATCTCAACATGCTCATATCTTTTTTATGTTTTACGTTCACACGTTCTTAAGTGATATGATATAATCTACTTGATTTATTGATTCTTCTTGTATATAGGTAGCATTATTTTGATAGAAATTATATACATACATTTTAAATATTTCCAGTATGTTCGGAGTAAATAATTAGTCTTAAATCATTAAAAAAACACATTTTAAAAAACAAGCTTTTATCGTCATAATTAATTTAGTGTGACGTCATTTTACTATTCATATGTCACCGTAAGATCGTAATAATCGTTTGATTATAATATACCTCGCAAGATTGTGAACTGTCGAAAGATTGTGAACCGAACATACGGCTTACAATTTAACGCATTATTTTTCGGTAGATTATAATCCATCGAAGTGAAACTGTTAAATCACAATCTGCCGCGCGTTAAATTGTCAGCTGTCCGAAGGCCGTCCCTGATTGGTCGGTGTTGAAAGATAGGCTCAATATCCGACATTGTAAATGTTATCAAATGAGATCACATAGGTTCACGCGCATAAAAAATATTAAAACACGCAAAATTTCTGTAATATAAGGCTATGTTCAGTGACGAATACTAACTTATCTATCATTCAAACTGCACTTCTTTGGTTAATCATAGAGTCATTTTACTTCCACAACAATTTTATGTAACGAATTCTAAAGCTGTGAGTTATTTTCAACACGAAATCAATTTACAATCACCAAAACACTATTTGTTTACATTCGACAACAAATGAATTATCAAACAAATATGGCGACGCATGGCATATGCCGTTCAACCAATCAGCGCGCTAGGTGCGTTCCGTCTCACGGTATTTCACAATTTGACGGTTTTACTTCGATGGATTATAATCTACCGAAAAATAATGCGTTAAATTGTAATCAGTATGTTCAGTTCACAATCTTTCGATAGTTCACAATCTTGCGAGGTATATTATAATCAAACGGTTTTTACGATCTTACGGTGACACATATACTACTCAGCTAACCCTTTTAGTTGATACACATATCATGGGGGTGCATAAAAAATAGCTAGTCCGCCATTTTTGGGAGTCCGCCATATTAGATTGAGAATGACGTCACTCAGGTAACCATGCATTGTCATCCAAACCAAACGTGTATCCAAAATTTCAGCTCAACTGGTTAGGGATAGCTGGTGCAAGATTTGAAATTGCAAGTTAAATAAAAGGTTCGAAAAAATTCCATTCCAAGTATCCATTCCAATTTCCACTGTTTATTTTATATTCTGAGAGATTATGATCATATGCAACAACTTTCTCAATAAAGTTTTGATGTTACGATTTTTATATAATCCTGTTAGTTCTAGTAATATGTACCTATTATGTAAATCCTATAAATCCATATCCATACTTCCATACTAATATTAATAATAATATTAATCCCGAGGAAGGACATAGGCTACTTTTTTCCCGGAATATTGAAGAGTTTTTTTGCGTTAATCCACGCGGACGAAGTCGCGGGCATCATATAGTTAAGTATATATAGGTATATATTTTTTAAGTTTTGCAGCACTTTCAAGAAAGAAAGTGCACATTTTTGTATGATCTAGTCGACTCGCCCAAACCTCACATGGGTCCACCCATGTGAGGTTTGGGCGAGTCGACTACCTAATCTCGGAGAAGACAAAATGTGTAACACACAAAAAAAATCTCCATAGATGTTGTAAACGATAGTGATAGTACTTCATCTACAAAATAAAAATTATAAGCGAGTACATAATATGACAACCGCGGATGCTGATATATAGAGATGGTTTAGTTCTACTGCAGTAATAAGTTAATAAGTTAGTGCAGAGATATACCAATAATTACCGCTAAAGGCTCTCCCCTCTTAATTCATGAAGCATCTTTTGTTACTCCAGCCAGTTCTTTAGAAACGTGACTCTAATGATATTGCTAAGAATTCTTAGTGACATTTTTCAATTTTAAAATTAAAAATAGAAAAATTGTCCACTCATGATTAGCACTCGCTTTTATTGTTGTCCAAGTCTACTTACTTACCCACTAGTTTTTTTTTTGTTATTGGTATCAAATGAGATTTTTAGTACATGTCCGTGATTCATTTGAACGGCTCTGGATTGTCACCTAGCCTGAGGCAACAATGGTTTGTTTTGTGACTGATCATAAACAGTATCAATATAATACACAGTATTAGTAGATACAGTGGCTTGCGTAGGAATTGTGAGCAAAACTAAGGTAGACGAAGATGCTAAACGTCTGAACTAAAATAAATGCGAAAGTGTGTTGATTCGTTTGTTTGTCCTTCAATCACGCCGCATCGGAGCAACGGATCGACGTGATTTTTGGCATGGGTACAGTTGAGGACTTGGAGAGTGACATACGTATCCCGGAACATTAAGGAGTTCTCGCGGGAATAAAAAAAACTTAAACCACGCGGACAAAACGCGGGCATCAGCTAATCAATCATAATAAGTTGCATACTATTGCGGTTCTTTGTCGATGTTAAATGTTAAACGAAAGTGTATGGCTAAAGATTAAATTAAGACACATGATACGAACATAGCGGCTAGCAAAGTGAACCGATCTGACCTTGTATACGACAATGACAAAGACGAACTTTTTTTTTTGTGATTATACTGTTGAGTCTTGAGTGGTGGTGAAAATATATTTTTACTTAGATTCAAAAGCTATAAGGATATGGTACAAGCAACGTGAATTTAGCAAAACATTGATTAATTCAGATAAACAATTTTTAATTTATCAAATAACACCCTCAAGTATGAAAATATATAGAAAGCTATAGGAGTTTCCAATATATAAATAGTAAACCAGGAACCCTCTAAAATGAATTATGAAGAAGCTAAAGTCAGTAGCTTGTAGTTACATAAAAAGTCGTCCTATGGGACGTGACATTGCAATTTATCTAAATATTCCTTGGCAAGCAAGCCCTCTTTAGGGAGCGAGACGTGAATAAAATGTTGAATACCCTACATTACGACCTTCGGAGCAGTGTCTACTGTCTGGTTAGCTTGTAAAGATTTTTTATTCATCTTACCTAAGTATTTTTTGAATTTTTTTTTAAAGTTCGAAATTAAATCTAGTGCCTATTACCATAGATTAATTATTATGATCTAGATGATTCCCGCGACATCGTCCGCGTGGACTAAGTTTTTTCGATTCCCGCGGAAACTCCTTAATTTTCCGGGATAAAAAGTAGCCTATGTCCTTCCCCGTGATATAAACTATCCCTGTACAAAATTTCATTAATAATTTTTTCTTGTGTTTTAAACTGCAGTTTACTTTAGTATTACTATTTGGATAGATTGCACAGCATCCAAGAAATTATATTATCTTCATAAAGTTAATTAAAAGAAAGTTACTTTCCAGTTTCAACGATAAACTTATGCGCTACAAACCATCCATAAAATAATGATACATTTGATAATCATTGCTCTCTACTTTTATGCGATTCATGAATGAAAAGTATATAAAAGTAGTGAAAACGTTTTTAAAACGAAAGCGCCTCAATTATAAGCATATTGCTCATGCTGTGTCTGCGTAAAATAATCGTCTTCTTGCTGCAAGAAGCCACTAACATTTTTTTTAATATTCTAATTTTAGGACTTCTTGCATTGGTTTAAGTCACATACTACAATGAAAGAATATTGAAGTTACGAACTTTTTGCAGCAACTTGACGATATGGTATTTAACGTCTTGTACGAGTAGATGTGGGGCGTGGATGAGCTCGCGTGACGCTGGAAAGCCAAGCGGATCGCTCGTACAGTGCACCCTTAACTTAAAAACATTCAAACAATAACCACCCTTGTTTGAAGAAAAATAAAGACTACAATACGATCATAATATATTTTTTGTCTGTATCAGATGGCGCGCGGCTGCCCCGCAACATGAAGAGCTATTGGAGAAATTCAGATGGACGCGATAATCGTAACGCTATTTAAAAATCTATCGCGGATCTCAATACATTTGAACGATATCCATGGATAATCTGTTCTAAAATTAGCGTGTCTAGTAATCTATAATAGATTTCAAGTTTCTCGAGTGAAAGGTAGATATTACTCGTAATAAAAAGAAATGACACTAAATGTAGAGCAAGATAATTTCAGGGAGGGAGGGAGGTGACTGTTTCAAAAATGTTGACTTTGAAGACTATTAGTATTTTCTTCAGACTGTTGCGGTTACAGAGCGACGTAAGTTTGTGATTAAAATGGTCAAAGTATAATTAAAAGTAATATATTAATTGTGGAAACGAAAAACTACGTGCACACAACACATTTTCCTGCACACGTTCGAAGTTAAACAGTAGGGATTTTCACACATATCACCGATTCCTAGAAATCCCATGAGAAATATCACATTCATTTGGGGGCGGTAAAAGTATAGGGGACGCACCGCGAGACTGAAATGTTTGGGTAAACTCTACGTAAAGTTCCATTTTGTAAATGATTTCGTACCGGTGCGTACCTATGAAATTCTCATATAGTGAAATTAAATGAAAATGAAACGATTTATTTGCAGGAAACATTGCACGTTATAGGATTCTGCAATAATGCATGGTGCAAATATTACACCAAGGTTATAAAATGGTCGTAGTTATTGTGGTCTTGGGTTCTTATGTGCTCCAATAAAGCATTGCCCTACAGAAGGGAATACTTGAGATGGAGCATTTTATAGAAGTCGAGGAGAATGCTCCTATTATTCCGCTACAAAGACGATAAATAACGCTCAGCAATTCAGGCACAGGTTGCCCCAGGTCGGCGAATACAGCTCATAATATAAGTTATTCATGATATTAGAAACGCGCCGGCCGCAGGGCCCATAGGGGTCGTCGCCCCTGCCAACGTGACGTCACCCGCCCTACAGCTGTCCATGACGTCACCCCACCGCCACAACAAAACGAAACCCACCCTAAATCACAGACCTTAAGATCCAATCTAACACCAGTCAACGCAGTATGGTTACCACATGTCTTCGCATATGATATTTATGCTCATATGATACTCGGTGTGGTCAGACAGTTTGTGCTCTTGCAAAACGTACAAGAACAACAAACACACAAAACCGCTAGAGGTGTTCCATTTCAGCAACAACTCATAATTCCTTAAGATTCCACTGAACACTGACTTGTAAATGTTCGTACAAGCAAAGACAATATATAAACCAGTATAAGACTGTTCTCTTCATACATTAAATCAAAGCTCGCTAAATGCGCATTATTGTCGCCGGTACCTTGTAGTTCTTCGCATTATCTGAGATGGCGTAACTGTGCAAGCTGAAAAATAATTAATAACGAACATAGCTATTGCCATCTAACGAGTAGTAGTTGAATCATCAACTCGATCAAACTTACCTAGTGCCATCTAACGTATAGTTATATATCCATGACTGCCTCGTTGGTATAGTGGTTAGCATGTTGGACTGCGACCATAATTATAATACAGGTTTATATATTGTCTTTGACTGCGACCGACGAGGTCCCGGGTTCGAGTCCCCGGGTCGGGCCATAACAAGTATTGGGTTTTTCTGGCAAGAAATTCTCAATACTAGCCCGGAGTTAGGAAGTTGGCGGTGTTTCAACCCCGTGCCTCGGAGAGCACGTAAACGTGTCTAATTATATTTTTTTTTTTAAACAATCTTGATCACTTGTTTTTGTGTTTTTTAAAAGTATTTCTTATATATGTTAGTTATTCTTGTTTTTTGATTCTTTCACAAGTCAGCCCTTGACTGCGATTCAACCTGATGGTATTTGATGATGTAGCCTAAGATAGTAGTGGGCTAATAAGAAGGGGTATAACGGCTTGGTACTTATAATAAACCCCAAATCAATTTCTAGGTACGCTAAATCGCTTGGCAGCACTTGGCTTCGCCGGTAGGGTTATAGCTAGCCATGACCGAAGACTCTAAGCAGATCAGAACTAATGTGCCTATAGTTCTGAAGTAGGTAGACTCTAGAGTAACGGTAAATTTAGTTTTTTTATCAAGTATTTCTTGAATAATGCACAATACCTACTGTAAATATTTTTTCTTGATTATTACCTAAGTACCTGCCTAAATTATATCGCCATCAACCAGACTTCTACTGTAATTAGCTAGCTATAAATAAAATAATTATCTATATTATATTTATTTACTAGATGATTCTCGCGACTACGTCCGCGTGGACCAAATTTTTTCGATTCCCGCGGGAACTCTTAAATTTTCCGGGATAAAAAGTAGCCTATGTCCTTCCGCGGGATACAATCTATCCCTGTACCAAATTTCATCAAAATCGGTTGAATAGATGGGCCGTGAAAGCGTAGCAGACAGACAGACAGACAGACAGACAGACGGACAGACAGACAGACACACTTTCGCATTTATAATATTAGTATGGATGGATTTACATATTTCGGAACCCTGCATGTCGATAAATATATTATTATTAGCTAAATGGCTAAAGAATACCTAACAATTGCCAAACTTAACCTCAAAGATTTATCGTATAGCAGCAGAATCTCAGAGTCCAGAACAAGCGTAGGTCAGCAGTTAAGTAGCAGGATCTCGGAGTCCATTAGTCTTATCACGGTCACAAACAAAAAAAAACCGGTTAAGTGCGAGTCGGACTCGCGCACCGAGGGTTCCGTACAAACATGTAGGTATATCCTATAAGTAAAAGTTATAGTATTTTTATTCAACTTATCTAATATTTTAATTTCAATTTTATACCTCTACGCGTTCATGCGGAAAGGGGAAGTAAGTTTAAAATTATTAAAAACTAGCTGATGCCCGCGACTTCGTCCGCATGGTTTAAGTTTTTTTTTATTCCCGCGGGAACTTCTTAATTTTCCGGGATAAAAAGTTGCCTATATCACTCTCCAGGTCCTCAACTATACCCATGCCAAAAATCACGTCAATCCGTTGCTCCGTTGCGGCGTGATTGAAGGACAAACCAACAAACCAACAAACCAACAAACCAACAAACCAACAAACAAAGTGACTTTCGCATTTATAATATTAATAAGTATGATATGATAAGTATGATATTTTTTTTCTTATATGACTAGATGATGCCCGCGACTTCGTCCGCGTGGATTGATGTTTTTTTTTATTCCCGCGGGAACTCTTGAACGCGGAAGCCTATGTCCTTCCCCGGGATGTAACCTATCTCTGTACCAAATTTCATCCAAATCGGTTGAACAGATGGGCCGTGAAAGCGTAGCAGACAGACAGACAGATAGACAGACAGACAGAGAGACACACTTTCGCATTTATAATATTATATAGTATATATAGTATGGAGTATGGATATAGTATGGAAGTATGGATGTAACTAAAAATTTATGCTTTTCGCAATTTTTCCTTTATCTGTGCTATAAGACGTTGCTTCGTACCAAATTTCAAGATTCTGGGTTCACGTGAAGTGCCCTGTAGGATTTGATTCCCTTGCGAGTGTCGAAATTTGCAGCAAATAATAATAATAATAATAACTTTTTATTTCAGGCTTCAACACCCATAACTTGTTAGTAACAATCACTTAACCTATGTTAGTAAAAAAACAACATAAAATACCTAAACTAACCTACCCTACTCTCAAACCTAAGCCTCGACACATTTACAGGTCTCTTGGAGGCCTCCTCATGAGAATGCGTGCACCATTCCAGCGCCTCCAGAGAGGGCTGTCCAGCTTAGTAGCCAACGTACTGAGGAGGGTGTTGGTGCTGCTCACTAGCCTGCACATCATAGACGCAGCACGCTTGCGCACGATCGCGTAGAAATCATCCACGCGAGCGTCCGCGAACATGGCCGACGCGCTGCAGTGTCGAGGCCTCCTCAGCACCGCCCTCAGCACATTGTTATATTGAACACGCAGAGCATTGTAGGTCCGCTGCGTATAGTCTATACACAGACTGCACGTGTAGAAAGACGGCAAAGCAAAAACGGCTGTAGATCTTTTGATTGTTTTAGCTTAGAAGTTTGATTTTTTCACAGCTCCAAGGGACAGTAGACCTGAGTAGGTATTTGATATGAATTCCAGCTTGGTACCTACCTCCATGTGTTCCTGAGAAAAAGGGTCTGGACACACAGACGGACGGACAACAAAGTGATCCTAGGGTTCAGTTTTTTTCCTTTTGAGGTACGGAACCCTAATTATTAAAAATATTTTAATTAAATGATATAACTAAAAATTTATGCTTTTCGCAATTCTTCCTATATATCTGTGTTATAAGACGTTGCTTCGTACCAAGTTTCAAGATTCTAAGTTCACGGGAAGTACCCTGTAGGTTTTGATTCCCTCGCGAGTGCAAGAAAAATCGAAAATTTGCAGCATAAACGGCTGTATCTTTTGATTGTGTAGGCTTTTAAGTTTGATTTTTTCACAGCTCTAAGGGACCATAGACCTGATTGATATGAATTTCAGCTTGATCCATACGTTCCTGAGAAAAAGGGTCTTGACACACAGACGGACGGACAACGAAGTGATCCTATAAGGGTTCCGTTTTTTCCTTTTGAGGGACGGAACCCTAAAAACACA
This sequence comes from Erebia epiphron, assembly GCA_963932025.1. Lineage (NCBI taxonomy): Eukaryota > Metazoa > Arthropoda > Insecta > Lepidoptera > Nymphalidae > Erebia > Erebia epiphron. Next base: position 39,079,773 of record OZ009948.1, on the reverse strand, counting down.
AGAAACGCACAATTCACTGAGCCGGCACCATAGATCTTACTCTTACTAATATTATAAATGCGAAATTTGGATGGATGTATGGATGTATGGATGTTTGTTACTCAATCACGCCCCAACAGCATAACGTATCTGGCTGAAATTTGGCACAGAAATAGATTATAGTCTTGAATAGGTAGCACATAGGCTACTTTTAATCCCGGAAAATTAAAGAGTTCCCGCGGGAACAAAAAACCTCGATCCACGCATACGAAGTCGCGGGCATCAGCTAGTTAATTATAATACCAACCTGGTTTATAAGTATATCGTCTTTGGCCGGCACCAAAACAAGAGGAAAAAATTATTTTAGTGTATCGTCAGTTTGTGACGCCATCTATAGGAATGCAGCATAACTGCATGGTCCACTAGCTGATTATAACATAAGAATACACAGAACTTGTTTCAAATCGAATTACTTCTGCAAGTTAATTTTGTTAAAATTAATTGAATGTAAATTTGCTATTTGCTTAAGTGATTTTATCAAATTTTTGTATTTTGATAATTTTATATAAATAATTAATACAAACTGAACCAAGAAAATACGATATTTCACCGATTTTACTATAATCATTTGTCGAGCGAGCCTGGTAGCGCCACCTATCGATAGTATTAACCTAGAAAAATTTTTATATGGGAGTTAGCAATCTATACTTGGTTTATAATTAATCTATGGTACAAGTAACCAAAAATACACTAACAAGTATAATCACCCAGCAATATTACTTGCTCATAAAAATATTGTACCCCTAACAGTTGCAACTTGCAGGTCATCAGATATCTCCGCCCAAAAGCAATGATTTGACAGTCTTGAAATTATGAAGCTGTACAAAACAGCGAATAAATATACAATCGTCCTCAGGTGTAATTGTTATTATTAATGACTACGAAATATTTCAACTAATTAACGATGAATGACAAATACTATCAAAACTCACAGGTCACAGAATACGGGGAGATTACTAGTCCCACATACTATAACTCATAATGACAGTTGAAAAAGTTTTGAATAGATGACAATTATTATTGTTAGGTGGATTTGAAACATGGCTCCAAAAATGTACGACGGAAGACTTCCACGAAACTCTACGGCCGCTTCAAATCACATGTAGGTCTTCGGATCACATTACCACAGTGTCTAAATAGAATACAATGCCAAAGAAAGTCAGTCCACGTGATTAATTGAGCATGGCAGTAAAACAAAATACATTAAGAGAACAGCAATGACGACTTAAACTAAGTACCGTAGCAGTGGCTAGCGGGATCGCCGTGATTTCTCGTCACTAACATCTACTAACAGAGGTCCGATCGTCCATTGGCGATTTTCTTCATCAAACATTCATTTTAATTTGTTTTCCTATCATTAATGCCGGCATTTTAAAATTGATAATAATAATGCGTTTTTTTTTAAAGGTTTGGGTTGCTCTAATTCCTGTTCTATAAGTTGGATAGTCAAATAATATTTCAAATTAGATTGCATTAATCTTCAGACACACTTGTCAATTATCCAAAAAAGTTGCATTCTTGTTTTAAGTCACGGAAACTGGTGACATTCGAGTGCCTTAAAGCCTTGCTTCAAAGAGTTCTCGAATACAGTTAGCCAGCTCGTTACAGCGCATCACTAACGCTTGTGCCTGTAATCCGTCGCTCTCGAAATTGTACCTATTCTCTTATTGTATCTTCTGAATATTATTCCTCAACTGTATATAATGACGGTACCAACGGTAATAACCTGGGAAACCTGGCACACAAACGCTGTTTAAAATGCGCTAGATCGAAACTAAGATAGCCGAAACAATGACTATAATAGTTCTTATGCAGATAGTGCAGCTAAACACATATTGAGATTGCACAACGGGGCGAGAGAAACTCGTATATTTCGCTTATTGTGCTTTGCTAAAGTTTCTCGGTAGAGATGCTAATAAATTTAGATCCTTAGGCGGACGGGGCTTGATTCATCGATGACTAAGAGATTTTTGAGTAACCGTTTTAATATGTACTCCGATGCCGTCGAGTCACTTTCAGCTCTATACGACAAGGAGATTTGAATAAGCGGTTATATTTTACGGAACACACATGATCCTACACGAAGCAAGAAAGAACACAGTTTTTATCATGTGATTCTTGACATTCCAGAAAACCTTAAAACTGTCGTCAAATTAGTACAGATATTATTATATAATACGAAAAATAAAAATGCAAGGCGTACATAAAGTACATACATAGAGTAATACATACGAGTAAAATATTTGCTGTGGGCCTGTGACTGTGAGTAATTAGCTATTGTTTGGGCATCGATACTGTTTATCACTGCTAATCTCAAGAGTAGTTTATCACTATCAATGCAATTTTCCTATGAGTCACAGTTACCAAGTAATCGAGGTAAATCGATCGAACACTAGTACTGTTAAGTTAGTACCTACTATTGAATAAGAACAACTCTAGCGGAGGTACTAAAATTCTACATCAATGCTAACAGCTCAAAAAATTAAACAGAAGAGTCCATTGATGAAGAATTTTAGTACCTACCTAGAGAATTGTCGTCTGAAATATGTTTTTTTAAACTTCTGTCATTTTAACAACTGTGGCCCAGATCGGTGTCTGTGTTTGAATAACTTATTTAGTAATAACTAGATGATTCCCGCGACTTCGTCCGCGTGGATTTATTTTGATTCCCGCGGGATCTCTTGAATTTTCCGGGATAAAAAGTAGCCTATGTCCTTCCCCGGGATACAACCTATCCCTGTACCAAATTTCATCAAAATCGGTTGAACAGATGGGCCGCGAAAGCGTAGCAGACAGACAGACAGACACACTTTCGCATTTATAATATTAGTATGGATTATAAACAATCTCTGTAATATTAAAATAATTTTGACAAAAGTAAAATAGTTAAGATGACGACACAGCTCAGTGATTTAGTATATTTTTTTAATGCTGTCACTTTTTGATTTTAATCCGGGGTTGACCATGGACTTAGGTCCATATTAATTTCAGCCATAAAGAAAATTTGGCAAAATAAGCATTATGGAAGGCAACATGTGACCAAAAGCATTTAACAGTATGTTACTAAATGCAGAGATCATTGAGGTTACGTTGCTTTGTGCTGCAACACTTTAATGGTGCATTTAGATCTCGTCTAGTTTCAACACAATGACATGAATCTGCATGTGTCCTACATCGCTGTAATTTGCATAATTACACTGGCATTCCTATCCTGTAAAGACAGGTTTCTAGTCTAGGGATCCATGGATACAAATTGAACTTTTCTTATCTTAGGGTTTATTTTGAGTCTTTGATAATTAATCTGTAATGAAGCCGATTTATGCAGCGAAATAATTCTTCCTTAATAACGGATTGCTATTTTCTTTATTTATCCTATAAATGCATACAATCTTTTTAACCTTTGCTTGCACTACTAATCCTTTGATTCATTGATTCAAATACTTTCTTATTATTAAAGGTTTAAATGAACAGTAATAAAAAAATAAGTAGAACTAAAAATTATAGAACTAATAATATATGAACATAAAAGCTTTCAACTTTTATACATAAAGTTGATTGACGTAACGGTACAACCCTTCTGCTTTTGATCCATGAAACGTTTATTCTGACTTTATAATTAGACTAGCGGTCCGCTCCGGCTTCGCACGGGTAGCACTTGATCAAAATAGTCCATACCCAATAATGGTCAGTCGGCACTGAGACGAACAACTCCACCATACGTTCTCAAATTTTGTTCAGCAAACCGCTGTGAACGCTTGGCACTTGAGTCTCCAATACGACGTATTTTCGCTGCCCTCGCCTGGGAACTATGTTTAGAACTAACAACTGAGTTGAGACCTGGCTCCTTTAGGCATTTCGCAGTCTGTCTACAACAGTTAGATATTAAAATGTTTAAAAAATGTTAGTGAGTTGTCTTGTATTTATTATGACATACAATCGACAAATATGATACCTATAAAAGTCAGTCAGGATTTGAATATACTTATAAAAAAATAATTGACTAATAGAGGTTTAACGTAAGAAGCTGAAAAAATCAAATTATTGCAATTTTCGTAGGGATCTCTAATTTTTTGAAAATAAAATATAGCCTATGTTACTCGCTGAAAAAGTAACTTTCTATAGGTGAGAGAATTTTTAAAATCGGTCGAGTAGTTTTTTAGTTTATCCATTACAAACAAACAAACAAAATCTTTCCTCTTTATACATAATATTAGTTTATTAAGTAATTATTAAAAATACAAATCATATCACCTACTGCAAGCGACCGTGCTCGCCTTCTTGCGGTGTCTACGAGGGAATCAAGTTACTGGCTTCATGCCCTCCCGTCTAAGCATTTAGGCACTCTGTTGGACCACCTCACTCTGACGATTGCGGTTGGTCTTCGACTTGGCGCCAAGTTACAACAGCCACATCTTTGCCACTGTGGTGGGGCAGTGGACGCGTATGGCCATCACGGGCTTTCTTGTGTTAAAAGTGCCGGTCGTCTTTCGCGACATGCTTCCCTGAACGACATCATTCGTAGGTCTCTTGCCACCGCTAAAGTGCCTGCAGTATTAGAGCCTAATGGCTTGGCGCGCAGTGATGGTAAGAGACCTGACGGGATGACTCTTGTTCCGTGGAAGCAAGGAAGGTCGCTTGTTTGGGATGCCACATGCGTGGATACGCTAGCGTTATCCCACTTGCAGGCGTCTTCCATGTCAGCGGGGGCGGCGGCCACTAATGCAGAAAGAGCCAAGAGGCGCAAGTATGAAAGTATTGAAAATAATTTCATTTTTGTGCCTTTTGGTGTTGAAACCCTGGGGTCGTGGGGCGAAGATGCTAGATCCTTTTTTAAGGATCTATCTTCTCGTTTCACAGAGTCCACAGGTGACCGGAGGGCTGGCAGTTACCTCGGCCAACATATAAGTTTGGCTATTCAGCGGGGTAACGCAGCCAGCGTTCTGGGCACACTGCCTCATTGCAGCGGGATAGACGATATTTTTAATGTTTAGTTTTTAGTTTTTAATTTAGGTTTAATTTAGAATTTAATATTAGTTTAGATACACTTACTATAAAGACCCGGTACTTTCAACAAAAAGTAGTTTAATGAACATTGCTTCAACGTAAAAATTATTATTTTAAAGTTAACGTTACAGAGAGAGTTAAAGTTAACGAGTTAATTTGTCATGGTAACGACTAATGAAATGTCAAATCAGGATGATTTTTCGAAAAATATGGACTTGCTAATAAGCCTTGGTTAGCAGGTGAATAATTACCTAAATAAGCGTAAACACCGATTTCTCTATACCGGGTAAAAAATCTAAAGAAGACAAAGCATTGTGAGAGTAAATAATCACTAACCAATCTTAGTGAAGGTCGATCTTCACGCTACATTTGAAAGCACATGTATCGATAACTTGGAACGTTACACGCAGTTCTTTCACCATTTTAAATTATTATGGTCAAGTTCTTAATGATTTTCCGAGGCTCACTTCTTAATATAAGTAAACATCAAAATCGAGACTTTCAAAATTTAAAATTTATCAGAGCTAATAATTTCTTATAGTCATTTTTTATTGATTTACAAGATAATGGAATGTTTGTGTAATAATTAGAGAAATCGCGATAAGACGTGAAAAGTAATTCTAAATTCTTTAGTTCACCTTAATTAATTAAATATGCAAGCATCATACTAATATAATAAATGCGAAAGTGTGTTTGTTTGTTGGTTTATTGGTTTGTCCTTCAATCACGTCGCAACGGAGCAACGGATCAACGTGATTTTTGGCATGGGTATAGTTGAGGACCTGGAGTGAAATAGGCTTTTAACTTTTTATCCCGGAAAATTAAGGTGTTCCCGTGGGAAACAAGAAAACTTAACCACGCGGACGAAGTCGCGGGCATCAGCTAGTAATATTTAATTTTTAAATGGCCAGAATATCACAACTATCTTATGGCTGTTGTTTGTTGTAGTAGTTAATAGTGGAAATGGGATTAATGGTTTGGAAGCATTTAGTGGTAGTGGTTGACTACCCACAGTTTCGATTGGCAACCGTAGCCTGGAAAGCAAGGTAATCCACCGCGTAAGAAGCGACATGGATCGATTTAATAAAACAATTGCAATGGTCGTGCAAAAAGCCCATTTCGAATGTATAAATGACCATCCTCATGAAATTTTCTCTGTCGTTGAAGATATACTTCAACTAAGTCTTCACAGAATTATCGGGTGCTAGGATTCTTTAGTCGTAAAGGAAACGTTTCGAAGTCTTTGGTTCACGCAAAAGGAATTCACCGTATCGTAGAAGTGATGGGAGCGATTTACGACGGGTTAGTAGACTGCTAGAGGATAGAACGAGTGCGAAATAGCATTGACTAAGGCTGTCGTGCACTAATCCCATTTCCACGGTGCAGGTTCGAAGACCTCCGCCGCCGCTCGCCGCTCGCGTGATCACGCGCCATCGCCCGCCGCCCAGCATTTTTTAATTAATCTAATTGAAAGACCATGCCCACCCGTGCTATTTAATGTTTTGTCTATATCAACCATCGAGTTACCGGCCCTGGAGATGCAGACCTCAATCTCATACAACAAATGTTAAAAACCGCCCCCTACGGACGGCCGACCTGATCATACAACTTTTTTATTTCCTCTTTCAGGTTGCCAGATCACTTGCGAAAAAGTCGTCTATTGTACATTCTTTTTCATTCTTTGCTAACTAATAATACCTAAGTATTATTATTATATATATTTTATTTAATTTATGTTGTACCTACTCTGGTTATAATGCCAAGGAACTATGGCTGAATATAACCTAGAGCTAATTTCTTAACATACACAAATAATGAAAAAACTGGTTCTTCTTCGTGACGCAATGACGTTTCAACACGACTTTCCTGAATTAAAAAAATCACAAAAAATCACAAGGATCTTGTTCTCCAGTCAGTTTATAGCTGGGGCCATGACTAACTCTAATATATGGTACCTCTATGACATCAGCTATACGTTATCCATTATCCACCCTGACTAAAGTAATAAATTAATTAAAGCCTATAAACTTCGACTACCATAAAATGGTATTGTAGTTCACACCACTAAATTAGAACGTAGGGTGTTATGAGTCAATTATAATAAAAGGGTGTGAAAATAATAGGTTTGTGGAGTACTAAGCTATTATCTAAAAACCAGGCGTGGTAGTCACTAAAGTCTATTAGTTAGCCTACGGTACAAACTAAAAAAATATTGGTTCGAAACGAAATTTTGAATAAGAAAATGGATTCACATCCAAGATCAATATTTTATGGATCGAGCGGGATGTCATACCACCTGATTTTTCACCTGTTTATGAGAAGAAGTCGGTTAATAAGTTCAAATAATACAAAATCCACGACTTCAAAATTTAAATTTCTAATAAGCAAATACTGTCATGGTGCATTTTTGAATACGACAAGTAGCACATACAATTTAATAGTCCCTTTATCCACGGCTTTGTAAAAACCGGAATGAAAATATGCAGGTGCAACTAAGTAACAATACTTTATTGTAACTTAAGAAAAAAATGTTGTATAAACAGGTGATAGACGTCAAGCCTTTGTGGTCACTTTGCATCAGGAATTATTCAACTGTATGCGCTCAGCCTTATCGTTACCCACCGTAATTTATTTACATAGGTACTAGTAATCACGTAAATTTTCATTGAAAATCAATTCGTTTAAAACTTTAAACACTAATCACTTTTATATACAGCTTCTTTGTTTTCAGAAATACACCACAAGCAAGCGGCGGGTAGGCGAAAACGCCGGCCGGCGCGGCGCGGCTTTCGCGTGGGCGGACCGGCGTTTTGGAGACTCACATGTATGCAACGGAGAGCGTGAGCGCCGCTGGTGCTAGGCGGGCGGCGAACGGATGATTCACTGCACTGGGCAAAGAGGGGCACCGGGTACCGACCGGGTATGAGGGGTACAAGTGTAAATCGAGTGCGGGTAGTCGCGGTGGCCGTTCGCGCGGCCGGTGTCTACGGGACTGGCGCGCGGTGGCGCTTCGCTGCAGCCCGGAGCCCGAGTGCACCCCGCGCGCTCCCCTCCGGCGCTCGAGCCGAGTCTCGACGCGCGCCCTCCAGATGTTGTCGGCCGGCTGACGCAGAAGCCTCCAGAATCCGAACTCGTGACAATATTTCCATCCATGATAATATTATACACGGAAAAATTTGTTTGTCTGTCTGTTGCGTTTTCCCGACTCAACCGCTAAACTTGCCAGGTACAGTTTGCATCCTGACTGACGGCCAAATGATAGGTTCATTCCGGAAAAACAAAACCCTCCAAAGGACTTATATTTTTCAGTGCATACTGCATTTATTATGCTTGACATGTCACAACTAAAAAATGCCTTGCGTTCTGTCTATATAGGATGCTGAGCTATGACACGCTGAAGACAATTACGGCCTAGTTCAAAGGGTCAGACTTGCCACGTTACGTGTCGCATCATATAATTTGCAAGCCAGCCTATATATAGGTGGGAACCAATGGAACGTGTCAAACAGGCGTCTAGATGGCGCATCTGTTTTCTGATACTTAAATTCAGGCAACGCAATTTGTCAACATAAATTTCAAACTGTTGCTGTGGGCTCGCTGCTGGATTTATTTTTAAATCGGATTCTGTTTAATCGAGACGGCGGCGACAGTATTCCTTAAATGTACGTCTCAACACACACACACACATGACACACGTGACACATGAATTCGCAATGCAATTTTACACATAAGAAATTGCAACATGGGAGAAAGGTATGCACGAAAATATAAATGCACTTAGTTAAATTTGCATTTTACCAAAATGTTTGTAATGTTTTAAGTACATTTCTGCTACAGTCTATATTAATAGTCCTAATGTATTCTAACTTAGCCCGTTCTATCTTAGATCATAACATACCACTAGGTGAGATCGCAATCAAAGGCTAATAGTAATTGGATTTTTAAAAAAATAACTCCACAAAGTACTTGTGAGTCTTAGCGCAAGTTTCTAAAACTCCAAGTCAACCAAGCAACGAACAATCAAAATCCATTTCCCCGCATTCTTTACAATCGGCAAAAAAATCAAGTTTAACAAACCACAAACCCTAACTACCATAACATAGAATGGCAAGTTTATTGCAATACTAATCGAGAGGTATGAGCTCAGACTAATGAATATTATAGAAGGAGCTATATTATGTGTATTGGGAAATGGGATTAGCTGTCAAAAATCATCAAAACCAATTTTTTTACCGACTTCCAAAAAAGGAGGAGGTTCCCAATTCGGCGCGTATCTTTTACGCATTACAAGACTGAATAATGTGATTGTGTAAGAAATACCATAACAGTGAATAACGAATGAGATATCGCGAGATGTTTTTCAGCCGGTATAGACGGGTAGGTAGTAGGTACCGAATGCTTGAGGCAACCGCACATATTACGCCTCGCTCATACTACTTCAGCTGATTAAATAATTGTACTTGTCAATGGCGTACAAAGGATTGAAAGCGTTTTGATTCACTTCGTTGAGGCTGATCGCCTAATACAGGACATATTGATAGGACACACAGTATTTTTTTAATGCTTTCCATGAGCCTGTTTTGACCCCACGAAGAGACCTATGTCCAACAGTGGAAATCTATTGGTTGACGACGACGACGATGGAGTCTTTCTACTACATTCGTTGTTCTGAGGGCAAGAGGCATGGAGGCGAGCTGCGCGGAGGCGACGACCCCGCCACGCTCTGCCGCGCCGCGGCTCGCCGAAACTTCGCACTTCACTTTTCTACCACAAGGAACTGTCCAAACGCACGGCCCGTGAAATTACCGTAAATCTGACGCAACCACCGTCTGCCAACATTGTCAGCGCAATCCAGACAAAAAAGGCAAGACAAGAGGCCCTAATTGGTGTACAAACAAACAACCAATCGTAATGATTAATTGTCTGTAACGATAACAATGTAAAGAGAGGCAGTATTTATTAAATAAGACTCAGTCACCGGAAAGATAAAATGTTTCATCGTGTTACAAAAAACACAATTTGATAGTGATTGAAACAGTGATCGATGCAGCTTTGTCTGAATAAGGAACTAAAAATGATTAAACCGCTTCGTTATAGAAATTCTAAATGAGCACGTTTGGCTGGACATTTCTCCTCTGCGGCATGTAAACTGTTACATGTCTCAACCACTGCGCTCTTTAGAATATAGATAAGGTCACTTTGGTTACCCAATTCCTTCCTTCCGAATTCCGATGTTTGGCTCAGACATTCGCTCTTTCCGTAAAAAACTTATTTTGTTGACCAGATGTTCCTTTCAAAAGGCTCATTACTATTAGGTACAACCACTCCTTTCACTTGAAGCCAAGCAAAATTTTCAACTTATTGACTCGTTCAACTACATCATCGCCTGATATAATATGAATTGATACCAAGTATTTATGGATTACCCATTCACGCGAACAATAGAGACATTACCAAGTGACCGGATAAGGGAAACTTTGGTCCCCGTCGTGCTGAATCTCAATGAGAATACCTACTCTCTCTTACCGCACCTCATAAGCCTCTCTACATTTTTGGCGATGGCGTGACTCATAAATGCGAACAATTTGCATCTAGGTACACATAAAGCGTAGCACCTATAGTTATATGAAAAAGTAAGTGAAGGCATCAGGCAACCCAGAACTGTTCCAACTTCTAACCAAGTGACAGCACCTAAACATAAAGTTTGTAAAACTTTAAAAATAAATTGTTATAAGTATTTTAAATTGTATAAATGGACATCGATAATGTACAGTTAGTAGGCGGATGTCACGAAGTCTTTATTTTAAAGCGATAGCCTCTGTCGCCAATTACGGATCATTACTCATGCGTGTGATATTTATTAATAAATAAACAGTTATAGATCTAGTCAAAGTATGTATAGAACTAAAGACACAAGAAAGACACTAATTAAAGACTAAAAATCAAGTTTACAGAAAGCGGGACAAACATTAGTTACCTACACAGAATTCTCTCACTCAGAACTCGGAACAAGACTAACTTCTATTAAGATAAATAAAACATTGAATATATGCAACAGCTGAAAGTTTCTGACATTGCTTTCAGTGTGTAATAACTTGCGACATAAAAGCCTTCCTACCTACTCTCCAATATAAATCACCACACGGGCTTAATAAAATGCTCGTTGTGTTTAAAAGGGGCGAAAGTTGAAGTTACCTTTTCTGAAACAGGTTTTAATCTAGATAAAAGTGTTATAAAACTTGTCTTCAGAAAGTTTTTCATAAAATTACGAGTATCTTTTTCAAGCAGCAACTGACTAAAATGTATCAACGATTCCGAGGCCGACTATACGAAAAATATAACACGGTCGACGAACCGGCGGAAAAAAACAAATAGTCAACTGTCAGAGTGAGGTGCACGAATCAAGCAAGCATTCGTCCCATTGAATCTGCACGCAGATGTTGCAAAAAATAGCGTCAACGTTCCGTCTAAAAATGTTTTAACAATATTAGCACTAAAACAAAACGTGTTGGAAATAAAAGCTATTTTGCAAATGCGTGGTCGTGGTATCATTCACTTACACACACTACTATACAGTCTTTCAAACTTTATGAATATGAAGATGAACACTTTCGCAATGATTAACGATCCTAAACTAGACAATTACTCATACTTACAAAAAAAACTTACAACTTTTCGTGAGATCTAAATTACTTCATCATCATATTTTATACCACACTAGCTGATTCCCGCGACTTCGTCCGCGTGGTTGAGGTTTTTTGGTTTCCGCGGGAACTCTTCAATTTTCCGGGATAAAAAGAAGCCTATGTGTAATCTATCCCTATGCCAAATTTCATCCAAATCCGTTCAGCCGTTCTAGAGTTTCGAGTTCGAACAAACCCGACTTTGTTTTATATATTAAGATTATTTCATTAATGAGTAAAATCATCTAACTACTGAGCATAACTCTCCTCTCAGAATAAAAAAGGTTTGGCCGTAGTCCACTACGCTCGCCAAGTGCGGATAAGGACTTCATACAACGTTGAGAACATTATAAAGAACTAGGTAACTCCGAATGGGAGGCTGGCGTCTACTGAGCTATCAATGCTCATATTTTACACATGGCATACCTAAATTAAAAAAAAAATGATTTTAACGAGCCGTCCACTGTAGTATCATCACAAAAGCGCAGTGCAAACATGGCCCCGTAAACCAAACAGCGAACGTCAAAGTCATCTCGAACATCGCCAGGCACTATGAAAATTTAACAAAAAAAAAAGCATGCACAGCGACCAACCCCGGGTACTAAGCTACACATACTGGAAAGCTTTCGAGTAATTATAGTTTTGCTACAGAAATAATGGAGTGTTCGGACTTCAGAGCCTCTTGTCGAACGATCACTTTATAGATGGTAAGATATCATTATAAGATGTACGACTTCCTGTAATGTAACCAAGAACTAGAGTCATATAATTAATACCGTTGCACGTAATACCGCTTTGTCTAATTTACTCAATTTACTTATAAACAGGCATACCGTTACAGAATTTAGCACAGATATAGCGTCCCTGTATAATTTCCAATACGCGGACCAATCGTGACCGCAACATTTCTCACTTCCTACACAATTCCAATTTGTTTTATTCCCAGTTTTTCTGATAAATCGATTGGTTTGTCTGATACATATTAAACAACTGATGAAGACTTGGTCCACCCGCGACTTCGTCCGCGTGGACCAAGTTTTTTTGATTCCCGCGGGAACTCTTGAATTTTCCGGGATAAAAAGAAGCCTATATCCTTCCCTAGGATACAACCTACCCCTGTCCCAAATTTTATTGAAATCGGTTGAACAGATAATTTTTTTGGTTTTTCGCGGGAACCTTCGAATTTTCCGGGATAAAAAGTAGCCTATGTCCTTCCCCAGGATATAACATATCCCTGTACCAAATTTCAAACAGATGGACCGTGAAAGCGTAGCAGACAGACAGACAGACACACTTTCGCATTTATAATATTAGTATGGATATGCAAATATTGCACGGAACTCTGAACCGGCATAGTAGTAACAAAACAATGGAACAAGTCACATGCAACGACAAACAAAATTAAAAATGTTATCGTCTCTTTTCATCAGGTGAGATAGTTATCAAGCGTATGCCTATATTATCATTGATGTGATGTAGAATATTAGTATCATTCTATTTCAATGGCCTATATGGAATTTAAAAAAAGGAAACTTAACTGAAAGGAAGGGATCTGATTCGGTGCATTTTCAAAAGTGTGATTTTTTTCAATTTATGTGTGAATTAAACAAAATATTCTTTCAGTGACGTTAATATTTCTTTAAAGCACGCCGTCAATTAGTGTCTCCTTTAGAGTCCTGAGTCCTGACTAATTAGATCAGCCCGTATGTAAAACCTGCATCAATCAATGTTACAATTAAAATAGTTGTAATTGATGAAATTAATGACAATTCTACTGTGAAAAATTATGCGTAATGTATATTGGTCAATAGTGAAATAATATTGGCCAATCAGACCATGACAGTAAACTGTAGAAATAATTTAATAAGGCCACAGACAAGGGATGAATTGAAGAGGTGTTTAAAGCTAAACTAGACGAAGACTAGTTGCTGTGAATTGGCGAGGCCCGCCAATATCCTACATCGCAAATACTAACAAGCTCGTATAAGTCGAGTGACGCCATTAACCTCACCAGTTCAGCGATATCTTCACGCAATGCTTATTTTTATGTAAAACTAGCTGAAGCAAGCGACTACGTCCGTGTGGATTGAGGTTTTTTGGTTCCGCTGGAACTCCTTAGTTTTTCCGGGATAAAAGTAGCCTATGAATGAATGAATGAATGAAAAAACTTTATTGCACACCAAAAAAGTTACATGAAGAATAACAAAGAATATATTATCAAAACTAACATGGTAGTATGCAAAGGCGGCCTTATTGCTGCAAGCAATCTCTGCCAGGCAACCCTTGGCTAGAGAGGAAAAAGTAAAGATAACAGGATAGTGCAAGTAAAACTTAAACACATTAGATATAATTAATATTCAATAAAATATATACCTACTAGCTAAGATACTATAAATAAATAAACTCAATACTATACTCAATATGTATATATACACACATACATATATATATATATATATAAATGCATATCCATAAATACTTACAATATATTTTGAATAAACATAAATATGGTACACGATAGTAATAAAAATATATGCATAAATGGTTGAGATAAACTAATGTTGACTAGGATTGTATAGAAAGGTAATGCTTATTCAGACGATCTTTAAATATAGGGAGCGATTTAGAATGGCGAATCTCAAATGGTAGGGAGTTCCACAATACGACAGCCTTGATGGTAAAAGAATTACCAAAGAATTTAGTAAAATGTGTAGGAAATTTAAGGCGATTATCAAAGCGAGACCTAAGATAGTGACCCGACGGATTATCAGCACCGAGGAAAATGAAACGTTCCTTGAGGTAAGAGGGAGTAGAGGGATTATAAAGAATTGAGTAAAGAAGAGTCAGAACATGTATGTTACGCCGCTGCCTAATCGGGAGCCACTTAAGCTGGGCGCGATAGCTGGAAATATGGTCGAACTTGCGTAGGCCAAAAATGAACCTAATGCAGAGGTTTTGTAGCCGCTCCAGCTTATTGAGCTGTTCTTCTGTTAAGTCAGGGTAACAACAGTCAGCATAGTCAAGTAAGGGGAGAAGAAGGGAATTAGCTAATGCAGTCTTAGTTTTGATAGGTAGTAGGTTTTTCCAACGCTTTAACGACCCAATTGTGGCAAATATTTTACGGCTCACCTCAGCTAACTGGGGGACCCATGAGAGTGAGCTATCAATGAGAATACCAAGGTTTTTGACGGTAGAACTAAATGGTAAGTTGGTCGCATCTACTCGGATGGGAGGCAAAGCGTTGAAGTTCAGTTTAGCTAGTTGACTGGTACTACCTATTACAGCTACCTGGGATTTATTAGCGTTAATGCTGAGACCGTGAGATTTACTCCATACGCAGATCTTGTCTAATTCATTATTCAATCTTTGCATGGCCACATTAATGTCATGGGCAGGAGCAGCAACGTAAACTTGTAGGTCATCAGCATATAAGTGAAAAGAAGAGGAGAGGGGTTGAGTGACAAGTTAGCCTATGTGTTATTCCAGACTATAATCTATCTCTGTGCCAAATTTCATTAAGATCCGTTCAGCCGTTGGGGCGTAATTGAGTAACAAACATCCATACATCCATCCAAACTTTCGCATTTATAATATTAAGTATTAGTATTAGTATAGAGTATAGATGTTACTACAGTATTTCATTATAATAGTAAAGTTACTATTTATCTTCATAAAGAAATATATCTTTTATATTCAAGTATTAAAAGAACTTCAAGAAGTCCTTAGGAACTATAAATAGAGAAAGTAACGGTTGAGCTAAAAGTAAATCCATTGAAATGTGCTTAGTTAAACTTCCCTTACAATACAGAACACAATTCTTGATTTATAGCCAAACTTTATACAGACAACAAAGCCCTCGACTGAATATTAAGGAAAAGCTCCATATGGAACAAGCCCCAGCTACCGAACCATGTACGGAAAAATCGGCGGTTGAAAAAAGTTTCATCAATGCAATGGTATGAGAAAGATTTTCAATAACCCAAAACAATCAACATATAAACGTTCCTGTCGCGACTCGAATTATTCAACAATTATATAATGCTGTATTTTCTTTGACTACATACATGGTGCCGTCACAAAAAGTTTTCAATAACGGTTGTTCTCTCAGTTTAATTTTACACAGTTTTAACTTTCCAACAGCGTAGTGCTTAATCAAAACACGATGCGCAACCTGAAAGTACCTACGAGGGAACATTTTAATAAGGCTTACATAAGTGGAGTGCGGAACTTCTGCTAGCTAATTACACTCATTTCAGTGGGTATTAAAAAGGTATCTTTCCATCGCATAGGAGCATAATCTACGGTTATGACATCTTTATTATCGCAACAAACGTGGAAGTGTCCGACCACCCGAACGGCCTGAAGCCGGGTGTTTGGGTGATGCAGTAATGTGTCTGCTTGGACGTGTTCCAGCAAACGATTTACGATGAGATAAAATTCAAATATGCAGCATTCCCGAATATCGTTTCGGCAATGACTTGAATTTTTTCGCACCTCATGTACGCGGGATGGTACGCCTATAATGTGTACATTAGGTACCTATGTATTTTATATGTCTTGTGCATCCGGATATTACTAATGTTTCTAGTAATTATAGAACAAAACTAAGTCGTCGAAACATTAACTTTACCTGATAACCTCTACGTACGTATGATACTACCTATAAGGATAGGACTGAGATCCGGGAGAATGATTTCTACAGAAAATCTATCTACCTAGTTCCCATAATAAAACTGGACTTCCCGGTAAAATCTACCTTTTTATGAACTTCACAAAGATGGCTTTAAAATAAATTCCTTGATGGTAGCTAAACCTTCGTACTCCTTATTTTTTAAGTAAGTAAGACTGATTGTGCAATAATTAGCTTAGACTGTACCATTCAAATGCTTTGCTTTCATTACAAATTCAAAGACATATGTTTTCATTTACGAAATCTTACATGTTTAAGAACAATTTTTCCTGCTAATAAATTTTAACACTGCACTAACATGCAAATTGCAGCAACATAACACTTAATAGCAGGCATGCTATAAAACATGATGCAAGTAAAAAGTTATATCTTGTAACTACTAGCAGGTTTCATCATAGGGGACAAAACGAATTCCATTTCCGTAAAATCTCGTTTGGGTTCGAAATGGAAGGATTAGGAGGTCCTTTATGCTGGACGACGATGGCAGCGTGACAAAGGACGTAAATTGTCATTGTCAGCGGACATCCCCAAAAAAGAAGGTCTTAATGAAGCCGTTTTGAAATTGAGATATTATCCTGAAGATACCTGACGCAAATGTATTAAAGCCACTCTGCGTGGGGCCAATGTGTTATTTAGCTTAGCATACTAAATTGATAAAAACTTAAAAATCTCATTTTTTATAAAAAAGAAATTGACCTGAGGGCATATTGTACCGTCGCTATAGCGAAGCGAGAAGCGGGAAGCGAGACAAAAATCCTTACCGTAGTATTAAGATTGTATTTTATTTTGTATTGTTTTTATTTTTAAGTATTATTGTCCTTCATGTATTTATAACCGATACCGATGTCCAGAGTTGCAGAGGTCAGGGACTTGGGGGTTAGCTTGAACACTGAGCTAACGTTTCGTGGTCATATCATTAAATGCTGTAAAAAAGCATATAGGAATTTAGGTTTTATGCTCCGTACTGTTCACGGCTTCACGAATATAAAAGCTATCGTCGCCTTGTACAATGCACTAGTTAGGAGTCAATTAGAAGGTAATGCAGTCATCTGGGCTCCACATGAAACTAAATATAGTCTTATGTTGGAACGAGTACAGAGCAAGTTTGTTAGGTACTTGTATATGAGGATGTATGGGGTGTATCCATTTTATCCGTTGATGTACCCAACATTATTCGTTTTAGGGATGGTTGGGTACAACGAGCTGAGGGTGAGGAGGGAGCTTACGCTCGTAACGTATATTTTTAAGATAATAAGGGGGAAGGTATGCAATGCAGACCTACTGGCGCAGGTGAGGCTGTGTGCCCCGGAGAGGTACGTGGAGCGGAGACGCCGGCCGCCGCTGCTGGCGGTACCGTGCGGGCGCACCAACCACCTCAAGAAGGCGCCTTTAACGCGCGCACTCCGCACCCTTAATATTATAGCCGCAGAGATAGACATATTTTCTTGTTCTCTGAGTGAACTCACAAAGGTAGCAATGTGGACTATATGTTATAACTAAGTAGGTGATATTTTTGGTTTTTGTTATTTTTTAATAGATTTTTGCACATTTTTATAAGCTAAGCTAGATATAAGTATTGTAACTACACCATCGTATTAGGGATACCTGTAAAGATGATGTAAGAAGTGGATAAATAAATAAATAAATAAATAAATAAATAACATGGGCCTCGTTGCCTGAAATAAATGAATAATAATAACTGTGCATGATACATAACCTCCATTCGTAAAATAAAATCAAAAGCAAAACTAGACGAAACTTATAGTAGCCCAGTCATATTAGGGCTTTCACCTCGGAATGAAAGATAATAAGCTGCAAATTGGTATGAACCTTTGTTTTGTCATTCTAAATGTTGTCTCAAAAGTCACAATCGTTATCGTGTCCGCGTCTCAAGATATTCAAGGTCAAAGGTCACAAAAATCGGTTTTTCGCGAATATCTGGCTTCCTATCGGTTAAATGAGATTTGCATTTATTATAAAAGTTGTAGGCTATAAAATTCCCTACAATTTTTGTTTAAACTTTTTTTTCATACGACCAACCGTTTTGAAGGTAGAGCGCGAAGAGTGCACATCTTACAGTCATATACGGCCTAATGCAAGGTCAAGCGTGAGTTATGGTTATCAGTACGTTATAAAGTCAATTATTTACTTGGAAATTATAATTATTAAACAATGCCTATTATTTATGTACTAACTATTAATTATTTATATTTAATTAAAGTAAGTAACTTGATTATTTATATATAATTATTCATATTTAACTATTTAAGTATAAAATATTATTAATTCTGGATTATATATTTTAGTTTTATTTTAAGTTAACACGACATTATATATCTTTTCTTTAAAACGCGTAAATTTCTCAATAC
Organism: Erebia epiphron; assembly: GCA_963932025.1. Taxonomy (NCBI): domain Eukaryota; kingdom Metazoa; phylum Arthropoda; class Insecta; order Lepidoptera; family Nymphalidae; genus Erebia; species Erebia epiphron. Next base: position 39,060,988 of record OZ009948.1, on the reverse strand, counting down.
TTATATACCTGGAAATACTTGTATACCTGGAAATACTTGTCCCTACCCTATGCCCTTTTGTATTCATTGCCGGGACAGATGTTCTATAGTATTCAAGGCCACTCTCTCCACTTTGTATGAGTCAAGATTATTCGTTAGTTTGAAATTGTACCGTTGCAACTACGGACGTACGGTTTTAAGAGCTATGGCTGATTTGTGTTTTATATGTGATAAGAAACTTTCAGAAGGTGTTTCTGTGAATGTCGTACGTGGTTTACAAACTTTAAAAACTGCAAGTATTGAAAGAAATGATGGACATATAGACTATTTAAATACTTTAAGTTCTGTAAATGTGCATTCCGAGTGTCGAAAAGTGTACACGAGTAAAAATGTTATTATTGCATCAAAACGACGCACAGATGAGAGTGAACCTTCAACGTCAAGTGCACCTCGTAAAAAACGAAATGAAGTCTTTGATTTTGGAAAGTTATGCTTATTTTGTGGCCAAGAAGCTGATGAAATAGCAGAAAAGAAAAAAAAATTAAAGTATAGACGGACAATAAGTAATGTAAGTACTCTTGCATTCAAAGACAACGTAATTAAGAGAGCAGAAGAACGAAACGATTCCTTAGGAGAATTAGTAAAGGAACGTATATATTACGAGTATGATTTGATCGCTGCTGAAGCAAAGTATCATACTATTTGCTATACCAACTTTTTAACCCGAGTACCATCTGCAGATAAAAAGCCTCGCCAAGATGATCAAGTCACTCAAGCAATGAAGGAGATTTTTTATTATATAGAAAATAATGAAGATTCTCAATTTACTTTGAAAGAACTTAAAGATGTCCCTACGGAATACATACCTGACGATAAGACAATTATTACAAAATTACAACAAAAGTATTTAACTGATATAATAATCACAAAAAAAATTGGATCATTTACAATTATATCTTTCCGTGATACACAGCTTAACGTATTATCAAAAGCTTGGTACGAAAATAAAAAAAGTACTCCTGTAGAAGAACGTCTACGGATTGTAGAAGCTGCTGCGGCTATTATTAGGGAAGACATCAGATCATCTGTAGTTGAAACAAAAACGTATCCACCTCCGAATAAAATGCTAGATTGTATTAATGAAGAAATACCAAAAACATTATCACATTTTTTGGAAGAAATGATATTAAAAAATAGAAAAGGACAAGTAGATCATTTAAAAACGAAATGCACATCTATTAGCCACGCAATAATGGCTTCGATACGAGAACGTTCATTTTCATCACAGCTACTGTTGGGCCTTTCCGTATTTCTTCACAGAAGATATGGGTCTAAAAAATTGTTGGATGTTTTATCATCTTTAGGATTTGCTGCATCATATAGTAATACCATACAGTATGAAGTTTCATCAGTTTACCATCCACAACCTCGTATTTTACCATCAGAGTCTGGTGCGTTGGTACAATATGTTGGAGACAATGCAGATATTAATGTCAGTACTCTTGACGGTAATAATACTCTTCACGTTATGGGAATGATAAAAATAATTACTCCGAAAGATGCTGTAATTTATGATGATCGCATAAAAAAATGTACAACTAAACCGAGTGCAAAAGAGTTAGCAGCAATATCACATGTATCTCTTTTAGCATATGAAAAGCCAGTTGTACCTGGGTACAGCAAGATTCAAGTCCAAAATCTACATGATGATCAAGTACTGATTGAAAAAAATTTTAATGCAGTTGATTTGTTGTGGTTATACGGAAAATGGAAGAATCTTTCACCGTTGCCAGGGTGGAATGGCTATCTTCAACAACTTACGAAAAATAATCAAAATTTTTCAACTTCTCAGGTTATATTTCTACCTTTCATTGATCATCCTGCCAGTAATTTAGACACAATTTATACAACTTTACATAGTGCTATAAATATTGCCAAGTCACATCAACAAAAAACGTGCATAATTACATTTGATCAGCCCCTGTACTCAAAAGCACGTGAAATGGTTGCTGCGTCAGATGCAAACTCAGACTTGTCTAAAACAGTTGTCAAACTTGGAGGATTTCATATGCTCATGTCTTTTCTTGGATGCATAGGACATGTAATGGACGGTAGTGGTCTCAAGGAAGCTTTAAGTAAAATATATGCTACAAATTCGGTCGACAAAATGTTGAATGGTCACGCTTATGCAAGAAGTATCAGAGGCCATATATTATTACGACTTGCATTATCAATAAAGATTTTTGAAGAGATGAAAATTGAAAATTGTGTGTTAGATGAGTTAATTGAACAGATAACTAGTCGCGATGTTTCCTACGAAGATGTTGAAGGATGTACGAGCAGCTCCAACTCGTTAATTGATCAATTTCAGGATAAACTAAAAGAATTAAAAGCTCGAGGTCCCACGGCACAGTTATGGGTGCAATATTTTGAAATGGTATCAATAGCCCTAGATTTCATTCGCGCTGAAAGGCTGGGACTTTTTCAAGAACATTTGGATGCAGTGCGAAAAATGCTGCCCTATTTTCATGCTGGTGGTCATTTCCTATATGCGAAATCAGCTCATTTGTATCTTCAAGATATGTTAAAACTTGAGGAGACAATGGATCAACAGGCTTTTGAGAACTTTAAAAACGGATTCTTTACTGTAAAACGAACAGAAAAATTCAATTCTGGTACATGGACAGACATGGTAATCGAGCAAAGTCTGATGAAATCTATGAAGACAGAAGGAGGAGTATCTCGAGGCCGAAGTACACAAGAAAGTGTTCTATGTAAGTGGGTATATGCTATGTATGCCACGAATACAATTTGTGAAGAAATTGAACGGTTTTGTAACATTTCTTTCGATTCTGTGGACCAACATGTTGATGCTAGAGATTCACGAATAAAAAGGGATGATACTGATGTAAATGAACTGGTTGGTTGGTTTACGCTTCATAATCCCTTTCCAAATACGAATCAGTTGGTATCCTTAGCTTCAGGAATCGTTGGAAATGACCAAATTAATTGTCACCGAGCCCATGAAATCGGATTGCAATCTATGGTAAAGATAACTGGTTTGAACTTCAACGAAATAAAGTTAAAACGCGTCGATAAGGTTTTACCGCTTTCAGCCATTAACAAATCTGTCAAAATTAATGATTGTAAAGTTTCTATAGATCCAATGTTACTTTTCCAGAGAATAACTGTAAGCAAAAAATTTGAAAGTAATTTACAAGAATATCTTCAGTATGAACTAAGCCCGTATCCGACATCTTTATTTGATAGTAATGGCATGAGAAAAACCACGAAAGCAACATTATATGACAATATGATGCCTGTCGTTATCGATCTTGATGAAAATAATGTAACATACATCATCGATGGTGGATTTCTTCTGCATCGCGTCGTATGGAGCAAAGACGATACTTTCTCTATTATTTTAAATAAGTACATTAAATATTTACAAACACATTATGGCTCAGCAATTGTTGTTGTATTTGACGGATATTCGGACTATAGTAAAAATATTAAAGCACTGGAACAACAAAGAAGAACTGCTGCACTTTCAAAATCATATGAAGTTTGTTTTGACGAAACAATGGTTGTGCCAATCAGTCAAGAAAAATTTTTATCAAATCGGTCTAATAAAAAAAAATTTATCGACATGCTTGTTGAAAAATTTAAAACTGTTAATATCACAACAAAACAAGCCAGAGATGATGCTGATGTTCTCATCATTGACACAGCTATTGCCTTATCAGAACATCAAAAGACTGCTGTCATCATAGGAGAAGATATCGATTTGCTCGTTATTTTAATTGGACGTACTCAGTCACATCATCAGGAATTTTTTTTGAAAAAAGTTGGCAAAGGCAATGTCAAAACACAAATATATTCTACTAAAAGTTTTGACCAATATCCTCGTACTAAAAAGCACATTTTATTTTTACACGCATTCAGTGGCTGTGACACGACTTCTGCGCTATTTAAAAAAGGAAAAAAAACTGTTACTAGAGCATTGGAAAAAATTCCTGATTTAGATAAACTGGTGGAAGTATTTCAACAAGAAAACTGCCCAAAACAAACATTATTAGAAAATGGAGTGCGCATCTTGTTGGCATTATATAATGCTCCAAAATCTGAGGACAACATTGATCATTTCCGCTACACGCAATTCATCAAATTTACAAAACTAAATAAACCTGTACAACTGTCAACACTTCCACCAACAAGTGTAGCAGCTCATCAACACATAAAACGTGTCTACTACCAGATTCAAACGTGGTTAGGGAAGGACTTAGAACCTCAAGAATGGGGCTGGATGCTTGAAAATGAAATCCTGGAGCCCATACGAACGTTATTACCTCCAGCACCAGCCGAACTACTAAACGTAATATTTTGCAATTGCAAAAATGGTTGTGGTTCCCGCTGTGGATGCAGAAAATCAGGGCTACAATGTTCTTTAGCTTGCGGCCAGTGCAACGGACAAGCTTGCCTCAACGCTTCACTGTATCCAAGTAATCCCGATGAAGAAAATACATATGATCCCGATATTCTGGAAGGTTTGGAGATGAACATGACAGATAATGAGGATGATGACAATGAATCGAACATTTTTGAGCGACAAGAAGAAGAAGACGACGAAGAAGAAGAAGATAATTAGCTTCCATTTCCAATTTCATTACAATTAAAATCAACAAAGATACTTTTGATATTTGAACTCACATTTTGATAAATGTATATTATGCCGTATTTAATAATAAATAAAAATATGTGTAAAATATATACTCTTACTATCATTTTAACTTAAAATAAAACTAAAATATATAATCCAGAATTAATAATATTTTATACTTAAATAGTTAAATATGAATAATTATATATAAATAATCAAGTTACTTACTTTAATTAAATATAAATAAATTAATAGTTAGTACATAAATAATAGGCATTGTTTAATAATTATAATTTCCAAGTAAATAATTGACTTTTTAACGTACTGATAACCATAACTCACGCTTGACCTTGCATTAGGCCGTATATGACTGTACGATGTGCACTCTTCGCGCTCTACCTTCAAAACGGTTGGTCGTATGAAAAAAAAGTTTAAACAAAAGTTGTAGGGAATTTTATAGCCTACAACTTTTATAATAAATGCAAATCTCATTTAACCGATAGGAAGCCAGATATTCGCGAAAAACCGATTTTTGTGACCTTTGACCTTGAATATCTTGAGACGCGGACACGATAACGATTGTGACTTTTGAGACAACATTTAGAATGACAAAACAAAGGTTCATACCAATTTGCAGCTTATTATCTTTCATTCCGAGGTTGACCCCTTTTTTTACCTAATATGACTGGGCTATAGAGCCCTTAGACAAATACGGGCGTATTGAGAGACACGCGTTCACGATTTTGCGGCGAGAAGACAGGGGTGGGGCAATACAGCAATAATTGTAATGATGTCAAAGCGAGGAGGGCTGCGCGCCTCCCGCAAGTCTTAGGACCTGTTCATACAAACAGCGCAATGCAGAACATTACACTAGAAATGAGTATTTGTAAAAAAAAAGGTCTTTGCAATTGCAGTGGCTGAATTGAAATAGGTAAGACACATCGGCGCGTGGCGAGGATGTTTCATGATTCCTATTTCAACGTTGTTAACGAAATATCATAACACTCGCTGTATGAGATGTGTATGAGTAGAGTTTTCTCTTTTTACTTAAAACCAAATACCTATTAGGGACAAACGCGCTACACTCACAATGCTATGTCAGTTTTCAATTTTTCATGTCCGCGACTAGCATTTATAGCGACCATCTAAAATATTTGCAACGATTACAGTCTAGCGTGGCGCGCGCAACACTATACACGGTGCCTGTGCCACCGTCGTGCAAAAGCGGCCCCAGTTATGAGTCCGATTTAAGATATCCTTGAGCAATATTAAAAATGACCTCATGTCAATACACACACTAGCGAAAAAAATTTATTAAAATTTCGAAAAAATTTGAAACATCCTGTTTAATTATGTTTACGAAAGTACATGCGAAGTAACCTCTGTTACAAGTTCAAGGAATTCTCTTCCTCACATTAATCGTGCAAGAGAAATTTTGTGAACCAATAGCGAATGGTTATTTGAAAAGTCCACGTGGACCGAGGTCCAATCATGCGCTCGCGCTATCCTTTTGACCCATCGGCCCCGCCCCCTTTTTACAGGAAATAGCAAAATGCAAAAAATAGATTTACTCAGTTACGGGTCGGCCACCGAACGTGCGAAAGCGGAAGTATAGCACCTACGCATAATTTTCGTTGTTGTTTCCGTAATTATTATTTTTCTTAAAACATGGTACAAAGTCTAATTCTTGAGTTACTGTAAGACGTACAGCGTAGTGTTAGATGTCTAAACTACCAGTAGGTACAGCGCGAAGTGATGTGAAAGTGATTAAACTCAAACATTTTTATGACTTACAAAAACATGCTCTTTTGTTTGGAGCAAAACAGCAAGCAATTCGAATAATTACTTCATTACAGGAAGATAGGTTAAACTTTTCTGTTCTGTGTGGTTTGTGTGTTAATCTACTCATGTGGCATGAACATACCTATGGAATTAATTATGGAAAGGTACTGTACCTAATTTAGTTGATTTTAATCGAAATAGCTGGTAAAAAGTGTAAGTTTGTTACCTAGGTACTTTCTTGATGAGTCTGAAACAATTGACTACTTACTTAATTCCTAATCATACCCACCGAATTATTATTAAGAAGAAAGAAAAACAAAACCCTTGCCATTATGTGATTAATGAAAAGGGCCCTTAGAAATGAGGAATACGACTCAGAAAGAGAACCACCTACTTATTTTTTAAACCCGAGTAAGTAGGTACCATTTTCTACCTACCATTTCTTGTTGAACATTTTAGTTGGATTTGAAATGAAATGTTTATTTCATGTACTTAGAACAATTATTGTTTCCGAAAGTCCGTAAAAAGTACGAAAGTACGAAGATTGAAATTAAGTAAGTAAGTACCTAGTACCTACCTACATCAATAATACGAGCTTGCATTGCAAACAGCTGATCGAATGAGGCACACGGTCTGTGCCTTGGTAGGTACTCGGCAATTTTTACGTAAGTAGCGTACGTAACTTGACGTACTTGACTAACAAGTAACTTCTCAGCAGAGGGTCTTAACTCATAGTCTTAAAGGTATTCCAGTACATTTTCGTTAAAGTGAATGACCTTTAGGGACACGTGCCCGCGCCGTGCTACTGTAGGTACTCGAGCGCCGCCGTTCCGCGAGCGCCATATTTACGTGCGCTATGGGGTGTTTTCAAATGAAGCTATTTTTTATTTATTTTTTAAATGAAACTCATTGAAATGTTCTTTATTTTTTTTTGTATTTTACCAGTGGACTGTAGGCATTGGGTACATTAACTGGTTTGCTTTTCAACGACTATAAAAAAAGCACCGTGTATTACAAGTTCGTAAAGACGCATTGAGAGTCGCGCGTTGTCTGTCCAAGCCCTTATGCATTTTTATTGCGAGTCACCCTCCCGCCACGCAGTGAGACCACTCGGCTGAATATAATCACTACTGCCTATTGTTTTGCACAATAATTTGCGGGCTCACTAAATAAATATTCTTTTCTACCAGACGATATTTCCAATATATCGCAGGAAGTTTTTACACACACACAACACATTATTCGATCAATATAGGAGACATCTGTACCGCATTAGTGCCTTATCCTATATCCGTAATAAGCATCCATTTTATATCCTTGCATTAGCCGATGCCCGCGACTTCATCCGCTTGGTTTAATATTTTTTTTCGCTGGAACTTCTTAATTTTCCGGGATAAAAAGTAGTAAAGTTGGACAAACTAGTTGGTAAAGACAACTTGGGTTACATTATCACAATTTTCGTAAAAATCTCTTAATTTTTTTGAAAATAAATCGAAACCAAATTCACGTAAAGATTCCATTTTTGAAGCTCGCCCGAAGGTATTGGAGTATTATTTGGATTTTGGAGTTGTAAAAACCAACTATCGTACCTACTACTAACCAGTGCCATTTTTCGTTCAGCTCAGACTAAGGCTGAAATCTCTCGAGCGTATACTTTGACTAAGCTCAGATTTTATCTAAAAGAGAGGCTTCCTATATTGATTAGTATGGTCATTACAGAAGTTTCCTTTTACCGTACATATCATCTGACCCTTCTGAACCTCGCCGGATATGTGACACGCGCGTATATACAACCCCAATATTAGGACTCACGAAGGTCAGTCGTGGGTCGATGCTGCGAACCAAACGTGCTACATATTTATGAGGAAAATATTATCATAAATATTACAGTCTGTCAAATTTGCATTAGAGAACGATGGTGATCATGATGACACACTTGCTATTGTCTGATGAACGAATTTGAATTTTAATGACTGTTGGTTTTTGATCAAGGATGTATATTGAGCGTATTCTGACTTTGCAGACTAATTTATTAAGTGGAACTACAGAGCTCCAGAGTTGAGATACTAACTAGCTCATTTGTAGCTCTAAATAAAGCCTGAGCAAAGTCAAGAGTACGGTAAAAACTCTATTTCACCAACTCCGCGTTACATTTAACCTATGATTAAAATTGATGTTTTAACAGATGTTGTATAGTAATTCTGTCAAAATAATAATTTTAATCCTAGGTTAAACGTAACGCGGAGTTGGTGAAATTGGCACTTAATCGCGGTCTCTCTCTATTTCAATTGATCTCAGCATTAGAGTTAAAACAAAACTGATTAATGCAGACGTTCCTGAATCTGTCTGGTATTAATTGAAACTTAGGTCTGAGAAAAGTCAACTCTATACCAATATTCATCAAATAAACTTTATATATCGTCAGAATCGCTCGTGAAAAGGTGACAGACCTATTTTCGTATTTCACCTATATATGTCACCGTGAACTGTTGTCGGATTGTGAACCGTTCAATGGTCCGAGTGTCAATTTTTGAAATATTCATTGTATTTACGTTTTCTTGTCTTTTTCTTGTAGGTTAGGTTAGGGTTCGACATAAATGACCAGGTAGTGGCACTTGGGTTTTATCGGGTTAATATATCTAACAGATTACAATCTAACGAAAAATAATGCGTTAAATTGTATTCAGTCGAAAGTTTACAATATCGCTAGTTAGATTACAATCCAACGGCCTTTGCAATCTTACGGTGACATATATAATATTGCTAAAATCGTCGTCTCAACCGATAGTCGTCCATTGCTAGACGAAAGTATCCTTCACTTACTTAAATGGATTCATAGTTTCATAACAACAATAATGTAATGAATCATGATGAGAATGTATGAATAATGTACTTAGTTCACTTAACAAAATATATAACAACTAGATGATGCCTACGACTTCGTCCGCGTCGACTAAGTTTTTTCGATTCTCGCAGGTACTCCTTAATTTTCCGGGAGTAAAAGTAGCCTATGTCCTTCCCCGGGATACAACCTATCCCTGTACTAAATTTCATTAAAATCGGTTGAATAGGTGGGTGATGAAAGCGTAGCAGACAGACAGACAGACAGACAGACAGACAGACAGAAAGACACTTTCGCATTTATACTATTAGTATGGATGTTAACTAGTTTGGAATTTCGGATCTACCGTAAAGAATGTGCACGGACTATGCTATGTTGTTCTACATGTAAATTCGCCAAGCACCATCACCGTCGGCCGCAGACTGCCCGACATGTCATGTGGAGCGAGACTACGTACACTTTCATAGAAAATAAATCAGTAAAACCGCTTACTTTCAACTGTTTCAACTAAATGGCTCGCGCTCGGAAGTTAAATTTAATTACTGAACATGTTTTTAATATTATTGCACCTTTCTCTGATAAGATATTATAAATTATATTATGTATATTGTAGTTAAATGAATAAATATGACAAATTCTTATAAAATAAATTGAAAGGTTTGCCTTCCTTTCTTTCTTTTTTTCTTTCTTAATTTCTTACAAAAAAAAACAATTTACTGTATATTATGATTTCGCCACTGCTAACAAATAATTTGATTTTTTAAATATGAAACCAGTGCACAGAATACTAATCATTACTTGACCAGGGTAAGACTGCGTCTGTGACTTAAAAGGGTCTGTTTGTATGCCAAAAAGCTTTAAAAGTCCTGAATGGACTACCATGTTCAATGTTTCCACTAGAAAAAAAATCACAATTTTTTTTCATTTGGACTCAGGAGTATTTATAATGTTTGCTGATGGGCATCCGTGCAATTACGGACCATCTAAATACCGGATATTTTTTATTATTTTTGACATGTAGTGATTTTGTTGAAAACAAAATGGCCTACGTAGTTTGCCCATATTTGAATCTCACTTTCATCTAATTCATTAATCCAAACATCATGTCGGTCAGTTAAATTACATCTTCGTATTAATATAGTGAAGATACGTTTCTTTAAAAGACCGTCTAATTTCATGAAAGAGAAAAGGGCCATACATTCTCCCGGCCACAGATGCTAATGAGTCAGCAATAGACCACGGCTAGTTGAACAAGTAGACCGTAGAACACTTCTATTAATCAACATTCATTGTTTTTAGGTGCCGCTTTCGAGTATTTTTTAAAATGACAGGCAATTTTCGAAACAACTATAGTTATTTTCCAGTATTTAGTTCAGTAATTGCGCAACAAGGCCCTAAATAAACAAAACAAATTTCTAATAACAAACTTCTAATAACTAGGCATTTGAGCTAATCACTGTCACAGTCTATAGACAGCAATGTTTGCTCTTTAAGTAAAACCCGTTAAATAACTAATTAATTGGCTACAAGTTAAATAAAATTGTTTTTTTTAAATTAGCTTATTTAAAGTCAAAACAGCAAATTACACGAACAGGGAAATCTATTTACGTATTAATTGAAGCAGCACAATCACTTTAAACAAAAAGTTAATCGGTGCAATTTTGCAACGTTTTACAAGATGAGGATAAAGAACCGGGGCCCAATTACGATAGAATGATTGCAACAATGTAGCGATCGCAATCACCTCTGATTTGCTACTACTATTGGCCAGAACCCATTGTCGCAACAAGAGCAAAAGTCAATTTAGCCAATCACACGATTGTAACAATGATAGATGGCAGATTTTTCGGAATAGAGATGCCATTGTCAAAACCCACTAATCCATACTTCCATACTTAATATTATAAATGCGAAAGTGTGTCTATTTGTCTGTCTCTGCTACGCTTTCACGGCTAATCTATCAAACCGATTTTAGTGAAATTTGATATAGCTGTAGATTACATCCCAGGAAAGGACATAGGCTACTTTTTATCTCGGAAAATTAAGGAGTTCCCCCGGAAATCTAAAAAACATAATCCACGCGGACGAAGTCGCGGGCATCATCTAGTAATAAATAATTAATCGATTTGATTGATGCAAGCCTATAATATTTAGACGATCGTTAATTCCGAAACAAAATCTGTACATTACCGACTTACCGTATATAATAATTAGTGTGTTTTGTGCGCTGTGAAGTAGATATACACTGAGATAAGACACGAGGACTTTTCGCAATGCGGGCTTGCCCTATGTTGGCAGACATATCCTCCGAAGTAATGATCAGTGTCAAGGCCGAGGTCCACGTTGTTGCGGACACGCTGCCAAGTAGACTAGTGACTAGTGTCAACACTCAACACTCGACGGAATTGAAATGTCCATTCTTACGGAATTACTGTAATTCTTGACTCATGTTATACAATTGTATTCAAGGGCCCGTGGAATAAGATCGGAAGAAAGTGATAACAATTATCATTAAATAAATGAATCTACTCTAATACAAAAGAATATCTAAATGCCACGTGCAATTGTTATGTTAAAGATTATTATGAGTAGAACAATTCTAAGTACGGTTGCTAAATGAAAAATGGAGAAAGGAATAATACTTTTTAAATATTTAAACAACTAAACTCCCTGATTTAGATTAAGATCTAGGAGTTTAGTTCTCAATCAGAGGTGATAGAGGCTTCAATCCACTTCCACTAGTTCAAACTTAAAATCCATGTTAAATTTCTATCAGAGCGTAATTATTATTTAGCTTTTTTAGCCACTATAACTTATAAGTCTATAATAGAGACAATAGAGTATCTATACAAGCACGTAGACTCGTTGAGACTTCAAAGAGCACTTGTACATTTTATAATTCACAGGCCCCGCTCATCTGCAGGCGGTATAACGACAAGCGACTCATTGTAATTTAATGGCGCCGCTGTGGCCTGTCATCACACAATTCATGAAATTCCTGTTTGGACAGCCTGAAATATTTGCATGCTAACGTCTGACGTCGGTTCCCTTTTTAATGTAGGTACATTATCCTTTATAATCGCTCAAGAGATACCAACTTACTCATATTTCACTTTACAGTTAGTTCGTTCTACAAAATCGACAGTTTGTTGGTAGTAGGATACCTGATGATTTTCCGAACTCTATGATATGTTATCAAAGATTTGTAAGCCAATTGATCTTTCATCATATAATTTATCAAACATGCCATTAATTTAGGTTTCCATTTCGCCTCTGTTCAATATAAATATCTATGATATTCCATGATACTAAAACCATTAAAATTTTAGCTGGTTGATATATCACAATAATAATAAGATGCTCCCCTTATCTTTCTTTCTTTCATTCATTCAAATCGCGAAACAGATCTTCAATTGACTTCCAACGGTTTGTAACAGTAAGGACGCCAATAATATCTTTTAAATATGACGGCCAAATGGCTCTTTGACCAAATCTGCAACAGTTCACTCTAAGTTTTTATGATAATAGCAGAGTGAATGATAAGAGGCTGGTAAAGGTACAAGTTTTGCCATTGATCCACAGGAGTGATACAAAACCTCTCACAATAAACAAGAATGGACATACTCGAGTATTTTACAGCACAATACGAAGAGCGTTAGTACATCGTATAGTCAGATACGACGCCATCTAAATCGCGGTTAGGGCGTCGGGTTCCTTATCAAGTACACCACCATCAATGGACACAATGATATCAGGTTCTATCAGAAGCGAGGTGGTGTACAGGGTTGGTCGTTTGGACATCAGTTTTATCGCCTAAACGATCGTTTCTATCCTTTTCAGCGACTGAGCGTCTGCTTTAGTTGCTCAGACTTCTTTAAACGATCATATGGGCATATTATAACAATAGTAAAAAATATTGTGCATTTTCTTTAGACACTATGGCTGTTAGAGGAGCAAGATGCCCGAACTAATAGGAGTCAATGAGCTGGGCGCACATTGACGCAGGCCTTATTGACATTAAGACCAAAACTTGAAATCATAATTCCCCAACGAAAACCAGTTTCACCAAGGCTAAATACTAACGAGATAAATCACAGATCGAAGAATCGGTTTCTGCATAATTTAAGAACAAAAAGGGTATAAGTACTTACCTAATTTATAAAAAGTTTAAATGTAATATTAAAAACTAAAAAAACACGCTTCACCAATTATTCTACCTTTATTGTAAATGGGATTCGCCAAAACAAACCAAATTAGTCCGAAACTTGAGTGATTGATTAATTATTTATTAGTAACTATTGAAGAGTTCCACTATCAATCTCCAGAATGCATATACGACTCGTCTTACACACAAATCAATCGAATACATCGATATAAAACAGAGAATGAAACACACATACATACTTATCTAAATGAACTTAAAAATAAAAGCCATTAAACTAAAACAGGAAAGTACAAAAAGTGGAAATCGTCACACGATGCCTACCACGGTAGGTACGTACACGTAGTCCTGCGAAAACTGTATAAATACAATTTGGCTTGTGTAAAGCCAAACCAAAATGTACAGCTAGAATATTTGAGCGGACGAATATTTGGTTGGATATGTATGGAGGGTAATAATCCGGAGTGCCCTCGGGGCGAATTAGCGACGCCTGGCCGCCCCAGTTCAAATATCAACTCACGACTGTTTAAACTGCTCAAACTCATAATCCAATAAAGCTGTCATGTGTCCACTTTAATGGGCAAAAGGTGTCCCCGTTTTAATTATAAATGTAAATATTGAAAATTCGGACAGTGGTGCTAATTCATACACATACAGTACTTTAATAATTATACATGCGAAAGTGTTTGTCTATATGTTACCTTTTCACGGCCCATTAGGAGCAGTTTGATCGATTTTGATGAATTTGGTAACACAACAGCTATAGGTTGCATTCCGAAGACGGACATAGTTCCCTATACTTTAAAGACATTCATTTCTCAAAAATAACACAATATAGTGCTTTTGCTATTTTTTTAAAGACCTATAAAGGTATAGATGTATTACCTTTATTCTCACGTTTGAACATTGAATTCACAAGTCTGAGGTGAATAATTTTATGTAATTATTAAATTTTATCACAGTATATTTCAACAATGAAGTAGAATCTCATGATTCAAACCAAAGGAATAAAAACTTGAATGCAAAAACTATAAAATTAAAACCTGATAATATATTAGGTTTCTTTCAGGATCTACAATTTTTTTATATCGATTTACTTTTATTGCGTTATTCAATTTGACAGGATGAAAATCAGCAGGGCGACCGCGTATCTTTTGCATCAATCATTGATACATCGCAATCACCTCCGATTGGCTGAATTCATGGTATTCTTGCTGCGTCAACGGATTTCGTCCAATAGTGGAATAGTGTTAATCAATCAGAGGTGATTGCGATGTATCAATGATTGATACAAAAGATACGCGGTCGCCCTGCTGTTTAAATAAAAATGATTGCTACACTGTAATGATCGCAATCAACCAACAATCAACTTTGAAAGATTTGCACTCTTCAGCTATTGGCCATAATCAAAATCCATTGTCGCATCAATACATTAAATATAGGCAATCACAATTCACAACAATGGGGAGGGACACTGCAAATTTATCCCGCTAGATGTCGCATCGTCGCTGGTGTTGTTTACCTGTCAAACACCATATATTTTTTACGCGATAGTTTATTTTTCTTAGATTAATTCATTTTAATGTCCAAATGTTATGCATTCAAATGTAATAATAAAGGCGCATACCGTTTTCTAAGACTATGGTACAAAGCCTTGCGCCAACAAAATTGGAAATCCAGTTCATCGGCTAGGTTATGTAGCGCTCACTTTAGACCTGACGATTATTATGGAAAGAGCACAATACACTGGTTTTTATCCCAGATTCAATTAAAATAGGACGCCTAAATACTACGATTATGTACGCAAATGAACCTGACAGTTACCAGCGAGGGTGGCGCCATCTGATATTAGCTTTGCCTGTGCCTCCCCATTGTGCATCAATAAAATCGGCTACCGGTAAGCAAACATGACCACGCAATGTTTACATGCCGACGAAGCTCACAATTAGAAAGGCTTCATCAAGACGCGGGGAGGCCGGCTGCGATGGCCGGACGACGGATAGCGGGGCGCGGGGCGGTCCGGGGGCGAAGTGAAAACAAAGTATCCAATTTCTCCACTTCCCCACTTCCGACGCAATTATGAAACAATATCGCGACGCTGCGGTACGTCTGACCGCAGCTCGCCTGAAATCTAGACACAGCGCACCGCTGTCTCGTTACGCTACAATACAAATACGCTTGGGTTATACAATGAGGTTTTTCGCAAGACCTATTTGTAACTAATCCAGAATAGTATTTTTTCTAATAGGTACTCATCATGTTTTTTTTAATGTTCGTAATAAAATCTTTACCGTAACGTCACTAAAAAAGAAAACTTGAAAAGAGGTTGTCTGGTGGAGATTGCTGTAGCAATAAGGCCGCCTTTGCATTGATTTAAGTTTCTTATATCCTTTGTGTGTGCAATAAAGTCTATCTATCTATCTTAACTTCCTATATCAAGCTTGTAAAAAGCTATCAGCATCACATAATATCAGAGCCCCACTAAAAAATCAACGGCACAGTAAAAAAAATATCTATCCTCACATAACATGGTTTTAGAGCACTGTTATTCAGATACTATTTCCTCACAAGTTCTTTCTACCTCGCATTTCTCTGAAGGTCAGCCACCCTAAGACTACAACTAGTCGACACAAGCCTGCAAAGCTGTCTTACCGACACAGCCGACAACCGACAATCGATAAATTAGAATTTCGATACGATGCTGTGTAGAAGCCCAAACCGTGTAAAGTTCTCTACCACTATATCTCTTTCAAGTTAACACATTCCAGCTTAGACTGCTATGGCTTTTATGACCTGCACGTTACTGGACAGTGGACACTATCGTTGCGATCTTGCTTGGCCATTAGCTTTAGTGACCAACCAACATTAATGGATGGATTGTGTGAAAGAGGATATGCGTATAAAAGGGGTGAATGATAGGTTGACGGATAACAGAAGTGAGTGGAAGAAGAAAACATGTTGTGCCGACCCCACGTAGCGTGGGACAAGGGCAGGAGGAAGAAGACCAACCAACATTAATCTCAGTGACATTTTTTTATTAATATTTGGATTACTTTATACCATCACGCAATAAGACTGGTTGTTAGCTTACCCTCAAGTCTGTCAAAGTTAAGTAAATAAACATGCTTCATCGAAAATTCAATCTCCTAAAATGAAACCAAATACGGAATCAAACGAACGTTTACTGATTATACAAAACTCTGTAGAGACTAAAGTAAACATAAGTAATACGATATTATCATTAAATATGTAATCGAGGCGAATAAACTATTAGTTTCTCTTAGGGGACATCATACTCTATGTAACCTGAGCTAGATCTATACAGCGGCTAGTCATATAGAGCCTATTCATATGTCAAGCTTGTCACTGCGTTTGAGTAGTGCAGACAGCGGGGCTTATCAGAAAAATAAGTCTTTGAATATCAGAAACTGAATTTTCTTTTATGTGATTAATTACCTATTCGAAAAAATCTGGAATTTTACTTGAGACTCAGATGTATTTTTTTAATAGTACAGGCTCATACTCGGCGACTGTCTAGTCTTACATAAATACATTGCAAAAAACGGAAAATCTATACTGGATAGATTTAATTACAATGTTAATATTTAAAGAAAACTAATGCTAATAGTGCTAATGCAATAGGAGAGCAGGGACTCGCACAAAAGATCTGCCTTCATAAAGTCTGTAGGGTTCATTAATCATTTACAAAATACACTCTACCTTAACTATGGTGGTTTCCCATTCGAAATTAGTCTCAAAAACCTTTAATAATCACTATAACACCACAATCAAAACGAAACAATAGCATAAGTGGCATAAAACTCCCCCTCAATGCAAGTGCCACAATGAAAAACCCTTGCATTTATGCGACAACAAAAATCTGTTGAGCAACATAAAAGCTTTTCGCCTTGAGCGTTGCGATCCATTAAGGACACGTTGCGAAGACTTGAAGGGCGCCTAAGTTACGCATACCACAATGGGTACTTCGGCAAGACATGCTTTAAAAACGCGAGCGGTCTTGGTTACACAAGTTGGTGACACAAGAAGATGGAAATGCTAGGATTCTGTAATCTCTTGCAAAAAAGTGTATATTATAAGCCATAATATAAGTATTTTATTGCATTAACCCATGTATATAGTGTTAGACGCAAATTCAAAAGTGATTGCATATGGTATCACTTCTATGGTTTTTGGTAGTGTGGCAACACTGGTCTGGGACGCTATTCATGATTGTATAAAAATAATGGCCAATGTATTTGTGATATAAACGAATAAATATTATTGGAGTGAATAACCAGTGTTTGGATTTAATAATAGATAGCAGAATTAATAACCGAACTTTACTCTCATTCCTCCTCGCAATTCCCGAGTAGGTATCATCACTAACATCTGATAATAGTTACTAACCTAATAGTGGAAAAAAATGTGTGTGATGTGGATCAGTGTACCTACATTCAGGCCGCGAATTTTTTCTGACTTCTTTATTTCCATTAAACGACATTAACCCATCTCCACTCACTCCATTAACTCACTCCATAAACGCTTATAACGCTTAAGATTATATTGTGGAAAGCAAAATTTTTATAAAAGCAGCATTTCTGGGTTTGCCGATTTTTGATTCAATTTATGCTACCGATTCAATCGATCAAAAATAAATATATTATGCATCGATCTTGAAAAGTTCAAGTTGTTTGCCTTTAAAATTCCTGTGTATATCTACAAGGGTTTAGGTAGTTGCCCTTACCGTCCCTTCTCGAATTTCCACTAAGTAGAAACGTCACAAAATATTAAGACCCTTTTCACCCATACTTGTAAAGATTCAGTAGTATATAGTATACTTTTAAAGTATATTTGGATACCACTTTGGTTGTATGTCGATAGAATGTTCTTTTCAGTTAAATAAAATCTATAATTAAACTAGCTGATGCCCGCGATTTCATCCGCGTGGTTTAAGTTTTTTGATTCCCGCAGGAACTCTTTAATTTTCCGGGATAATAAGTAGTTACTCTCCAGATCCTCAACTATACCCATGCCAAAAATCACGTCGATCCGTTGCTCCGTTGCGGCGTGATTGAAGGACAAACCAACAAACCAATTTTTTATCCCGGAAAATTAAGGAGTTGCCGTGGGAATCAAAAAACATATTCCACGCGGACGAAGTCACGGGCATCAGCTAGTTTATAATATTAGTATCATAAGAAATTGGCTTTAAATAAAATTACCGGTTTTTATCGATTAGAATTCGTTAGGCTGCTCCAATACCTTCCCGCAGGTCTGATTGGAGACAAGAGACAGAAGATCGGACATAGGTACACCGAAAAACAGGGACATGAAAAAGTAAAGCCCGTTTGCACAACGGGGACAGTTTAAATACTTTAGTACTATTTTATTCGTATACAAAACCGGTTATCTAAGTTTGTTATTATACCTTAGTTCGTTAAAAGCCGTTAAGTAGGTATTACTCCTACCGATTAGTCTGTCTCGGGCCGTGAACTTAGGCAGCTTAGGCTACAAGTTCATTCGCTATAAACGTATGGTTATGTAACTTTCTTATCTGGGTCCTAAAGCGGTTAACGCTATTTATAGAACTGACATAAGTGAATAGGCACTTAGGAGCGTGCTAGAACTTGACTCAACGATAAAATACAGCAAATAATATTATTATTGCTACGATTTGTCCACACGTTTTTTTAATATAAATACAAAGATTTACCGATACACCAGGCATTGCGGTAGGTATTTATTCCTATAATTAAACCCGCCCACGCAATCGACAGAAATTGATAAGATTCCCGATTGGATCAATTGAGGTACCAAATATTTTCAATTCTTTTCTAACATTGTTCTTTACGAGCAAATAGTCCAAGCCTGTAGTAATTTTCTTTTAGTTTAAAGTTAACGCGATAGGCATTTAAAATGGAATGGTGCACACATTCTCGCTATATAGGAGGCTCCAAAGAGACCTGTAGATGTGTAGATGTGCCGAGGCTTTAGATATAAGAGTAGGTTAGGTTAGGTGTTGTTGTTGTTGTTGTTTTGTTTTTTACTAACATAGGTTAAGTGATTGTCAACAACAAATTAAGGGCTGTCAGCTTGTATTTGCCTGGTAAATAAAAAGTTATTTATTTATTTATAAACTGGAGCAGTGTAAGCTCTGTCTATAGTCGCCACTTTAATATACTCTATGGTTAGCACTTAAATACCTGGGTCATTGCACAGCTGTTTGTAGACGGACAGCGCCACCGCGTCCTCACTGAGGACATCCCACAGTCCGTCGCAGCCCACCACCACGAAGTCCTCATCGCCATCCAATTCCACCTCCAATATCTCGGGCCGCGCCGTCACGTACGGCTTATATTGCGCGTCACCTGGAGGCAAACCATTCAAAATCTATACTTAATATTATAAATTCGAAAGTTTGGATGGATGGATGAATGGATGAATGGATGAATGGATGGACGGATGGAAGGATGGATGGATGGATGGATGTTTGTTACTAAATCACGCCAGAACGGCTGAACGGATCTAGAGGTTTGGCACAGAGATAGATTATAGTCTGGAATAACACATAAGCTACTTTTTGTCCCGGAAAATCAAGGAGTTGCCGTGGGAACCAAATACCTCAATCTACATGGACGAATTCGCGGGCATCAGCTAGAATCTAATAAATGATTCGCATAAGTGTTATACCATTGCATAGGTCTGGTCTCTGGTTATGTAAGTGATATGCCACGCAGATAAGCTGGGAAAGAGCACAATCTCATCGGCATTTTAATCATCCCCACAAACATTTAATAGTTTTGGACTTTAAGTTAAGCAATCCAGATTGTATATTCACAATTTATTCTTAAAATCCAACAAAATGTACCGCTTTTTAAGCCATTACTAGAACGACAGAAAAGCTGCAGTAGACCAGAAAACTCTTTGAACGAATGTATGCTTCGTACTTAGACTTTTAGAACACAGAAGATGTTCTAAAGGTCAAATATTGACCTTACTCTATTTACCTAATAGGTCAAGAAGAGGGATTTACCTAACGGTGTGTCTTGCTCTTGTGCTTCTGAACTAACTTTTCTTAACTCTCTTTAAGATAGATGCAATTACAGGCGAGAGTCACCTCGTCCGATACGGAACCATAAAAAGAGTTATAAAACGAAAACTCGAACTAAGAAATTTTTGACCAACTAGTTAATCAGTTATCATTTTAAATGGCATTCATACAAAAAAATACACAAAATACTATCGACAGAAAAGTAGATCTTGTTATTAGAGGACGGTTTTTACATTCGGTAAAAAATTATTGCGTTCCAGTAAAATGGTACCTGTACTACTAATAGACATAATAAAGTGAGATACATAACTTCTTGCTATGTCCCAACTCCCAATGTTTTTCACTGTAGAAAGGATCATACTACACAAATACACAAATTCAAACTCATACTGCATCTGTTTAAATCCAATAATAGTTTATTCCAGATGCATACTAATATTACAAAATGTTAAAGTATGTCTTTTTAGGGTTCCGTAGTCAACAAGGAATCCTTATAGTTTCGCCATGTCCGTCCGTCTATCCGTTCGCGGCCTAGCTCAGTAGCTATTAGTCCTAGAAAGCTGTGATTACATATTATTACATAACGCCGACAAAGTGGTAAAATAGAAAAATATGGTACCTCCCCTACACGTAAAGTGGAGATGATTTTATTTTTCACATTGATAAAGAACGCCTTATATTTGTTACTTTTAACGCTGATTCAATCAAATCATTTTCTTTGCAAAATCCGGCAACGGTTGAACGGCCACCTACTCGCGAATAGATAAAAACAATTAACGAACCTTGCGAAAAGCAATTCAAAATCCACGCTAATCTAATCTAGCATGAAATTCGAATGGATAATTCGGCGGACAAATTCAAGGGGACAGAATAAACGTGCGGGATCTAATCTCTCGTGGAACGCCGAATCAATGGGCGATGCGAGGGGGCAAAGGCCCGTGGCCCGTGCTAGCTGTGAAGAAAATGTCAACACTACACTTCCATTGTTGCCGGCATCATTGACTCATGCATGCCCATAAGGATGGGAAATGAGATCATAATCGATGCTATTGTTTTTAATTAAATTTTGCGATTATTTTTTGTAATACGCTTTGAAAGGCTCGTTTTGGAGGCAAAATAAAGGTGCGGACTGCGGGATCTTATCTCTTGTGAAACGCCGAAACAACGACTGATTCGAGGGAGCTAGGTCACTTATAATGTTTTGAAAAATCGTTTATTTAAATTACTATTACTTTTAAAATAATAGCAAATTATTATCCATCATTGAACGTTATATTTTTAGATATATAGGTAGGTAAGTAGGTATATACAGCTTCATTTGTTGACACTTATATTCTGTAGTTAGTATCGCAACAGGAAAAGTTAATTATACCAAGAATCATGACTTAACTGTAATATTTGTTTTTATGCTTACCACAAAGTTTTATGGGTAATAATATGATTAATGACAAAATTATCAGAATACATTTTCGATTAAGTATATCATGGCGGTGTTTATATCAGATAAATCTAAGAATTAATTAATTAACTTATCGATATAAGTCTAGTTTATTACACCATCTTGCAAGGCAGTCAGGCGTGATTAAAATACTAAGATAGTCTCACACCAAGGGAATTGATTGAGGCAAGCGACTGGACGGCGTCAGATGAAAGCACTTTAACATAATAATTGAGCAATTGTCTAAAAGGTTTTAAGTTTTCATAACATAGTAAATTTTATACATTTACAAAACTATAAGTGGTCTTAATCGAGCAATTTAGTTTGCATTTCAAGGTTTATCCAAAACGATAATAGGCAAATGCAAGTCATTGACACAATCAGATAAACTTTTATTTTATTACGGGAAACACATTAATATTACACAATGATTTTTAACTTATATAAATACTTAAATTATAATATTATTATTATAGCTATAATTTTCATCCGTCTGCCCAATAATATTTTTTTGATAGGGGATAATATATTAGAGTGGTAAGTGACAGCAAAATTGATACTAAAACAAAGGGAGAACCAGAATACGATGATTAAATTACATGAAAGAAGATCTACGGATATGAAATAAGTTATCATCGGAGACGAAGAATGTGGTACAGGAAGCCAAGAACAGCTTCTAGTTGTAGATGTAGGGCTCATGCATAAAATCTGAATTAGAGCACCATATTTAATCAATTCAAATATTCAATGCGTAAGCAGAGTGATTCTAGTTGAGCTAAAACTATTTGATCAAGATGACCAATTTATAATTTCCCAACTCTTTGGTTTATCTTTAGTAATTCGATATAGCTTCACTAATTTAACTAAAAAATTACACACAAATAGAGCCATTCAAACATATCGACAAACGTTTCGCATTATTTCTGCCCATCTGCAGATGCAGTGTGTCCTAAATGATCGATATATTTTCGTACAGAGCTGACGCATTACTTGGGGCAGGGGGGCTTGACTCAGCTGAGTGCACCTAACTTTTATTTTGATAAATATGCCCTTGCCCAGGTGAGCAATTAGAGCATATCTAACTGATCGTTATTTCCTTACTAAAATAAGTATTTATAATCCAATCATACTGTGTGTTTCGACATATCCTCAACCCTAGCATGATATCTTACTAATATTATAAATGCGAAAGTTTGGATAGATGTATGGATGGATGTATGGATGTATGGATGTATGGATGTATGGATGGATGTATGGATGTATGGATGTTTATCACTCAATCACGCCCCAACAACGGCGGAACGGATCTGGCTGAAATTTGGCACAGGGATAGATTATAGTCTAGAATAGCACATAGGCTACTTTTAATCCCGGAAAACTAAGGAGTTCCCGCGGGAACCAAAAAACCTCAATCCATGCGAACGTAGTCGCGGGCATCAGCTAGTAAGTTATATCCAAAAAAATCAAAAGAAACCATATCGATATCGATACAATAGTTTCATTTATTTCCAACCCTATGCAAGTGCAGTGTCCTAAGTGATCGATATAGTTCCGTGCAGGGTTGACGAGGGACTCGTGAGGCAGGGGGGCTCGGCTCGGCGGCGCCCGACGCGCGCACCTCACCGCTTTTAAGTCGTAAATTAAACCAGACATCCTTTGTTTTCGATATGCAGTTTTGTGACAGTAATGTGAAAATGTGCTTCATTCATACTACGTACTTCGAATGAAAGCATGTTTCAGAGGGCTATATTTTGGCAGATAATACTGTTTGATTATGTACTTCATAATCTTTTGTACCAGCAGGACGACCGCGTATCTTTTGCATCAATCATTGATACATCGCAATCACCTCTGATTGCTTAACACTCTTCCACTACTGGACGAAATCCATTGACGCAGCAAGAATACCATAAATTCAGCCAATCGGAGGTGATTGCGATGTATCAATGATTGATGCAAAAGATACGCGGTCGCCCTGCAGATATTCCTACGAGTTTCTACTCATCTACGATGTAGTATTAAGTCCGCCGCCTATGTCAGTCTGTTTTATAGCGGTAAACTCCCAATTACCAACGGAACTCAATTACTAAGCGGATTCGAAGTCCCTAAAGAGCTCGCTCCGCTCGCGGTCGAAACCCCGATTAAGGAGACACATGTACATACACTGCGGCATTACTTAAGGTTCTCCGTACGCATTGATCTATAATTATTAACTAGCTGATGCCCGCAACTTCATCCGCATGTTTGAATTTTTTTTTATTCCCGCGGAAATTCCTTAATTTTCCGGGATGAGCCTATGTCACTCTCCAGGTCCTCAACTATACCCATGCCAAAAATCACGTCGATCCGTTGCTCCGTTGCGGCGTGATTGAAGGACAAACCAACAAAACAACAAACCAACAAACAAACACACTTTCGCATTTATAATATTAGTATGATAGTATGAAGTATGATAGACCCGTGCGATACTGGGCCGAGTTAGCTAGTCTCGTCGGAAACCTGCCTGTAAAAAGAAGCTCCAGTATTTAATTCTGTTTTATATTTCACTCCCGTTATGAACTTTTATTACGAGCAGGCAATAAAAGCTAGGTAGACTTCGAAATAATTACAAATCCTAATTAGCAGACCGCCCGCAGACTAACTGAAATTTATAGCAATCGTAAAGATAAGAATTCTATAACGATTGAAATAGAAGTTACAGGAGATAGTGCACATATGTGCACATGTTTAAATCATTGACACCATTAAAGTAGAAAACACGAAAATGGTTTTATTTAGTAACGGAAAAACACAGTCAAGCTACATATTTACCGTATACTATGTTGCTTGAATTTAATAGAATGATGGCGGTATGTAAATAATGATAGCTTAGTGGTTTAGTCGTCCGGCCTTCTATAAGAATGGTCTCAGAGTCAGGGAAACATCGTAAATCTATTGACCGAGTTCTTCATGATGTTGACAAGTGAAGTCTGCCAGCCCGCACTAGACCAATAAAAAAAAGCTGATGACCTTCAGACGGATGAACAGATTTTCATGAAACATGGCTAAGTACACTCGGGATAAAATAAAAATATTTGAACTTATTTTTATTTTATATGTGTGACGATAATAATTATAATAGGTTTAAAATATTATTTGTTGGTTTTTAGAGTTTATATTTTGTATCGGGGATTTTTTTAAATTTTTTATTTTACTTTTATTTTGTCCTTTTTAAAGTACGTATAATTGAAGTAATACGGTACCAAATTTCGAATCTATAGGACATATGGAAGGTAGTCAGATCCCCTCATCAACTATTAAGGAGCTGATGATCTTCAAACGGCTGTACAGATTTTCATGAAGCATGGCTAAGAACACTCGGGATAAAATTATCTATGATACAAAAATACTTAAACGAAAATCGGTTCATCCGTTTGGGCTCTACGATACCACAGACAGATACACAAACAGACACGTTAAACTTATAACACCCCTATCTTTTTGCGTCGGGGTTAAAAATTATGCTGAATGATGAATGTAATGACAAGCGATCCCGCTGCCAACTTATCTGACCCGGTGACAGCGGCGCTAGTATATATTATATGAAAAATAAAACAAAAACTAAACAGGCATAAAAATTAGTTCCAATTTTGGCCAAATAAGTTTGACGGACTTATAGATTACGAATATTGCGTTCCCCTGCCAGTAGTGTCCAATCAAAGACAACAATACAAAAAGTTGCTTGACAAACAAAGTAAACTACTTGTGTGGTAATATCGGGGCGTCTTCATTGAGTTCATCGCAAAATGCTTACTGCATTCTGCACTACGCAGGCCTAGTACCTATTCGATCGCGTTGTAGATCTACCATTTGAATAGAATAGATCAAGCGCCAGCCGTCACCTGTCATCAAGCGCTTGACAACTCCATACAAATCTTAGTTAAGTATAACGAGATAGAATAAAACTGAACCCATAAATCATAACATCGTTGTATATTTACTTATCATAACATAATGTACTCACAGTCTGTCAGTACATCTTATTAAAATGTAAGCAATTTAATAAATTACTATATATAAAAAGGTGGTGACACATTTACATACCAAAATATAAATTATACCACAGTAGTGACATATTAATTTGCAGAGATAATCTTTACAAATGACCGTGATACATCAACGCTGCATAATATGGCATTCTGTCGTTCATGCTGATTGCTTGTCACCCCGTATAACAATTTAATGATCTTCAAGCCGACGTAATTTTCAAGCCGTCGTAATCAACAAGCCGACGAAACTAACAAGTCTACGGAAACAACAAGCTACGGATCAGCAACCCACGGAGCAACATGACCCATCCGACACCCACACCAGCAAGAAGTATTTTGGAAAATCCATCCAATACCGGCACAGACCTAGTGGCATCAATCACCGTAGCCGAAAGAATACCGCAATTTTGGACCGACTCACCGCGTCTATGGTTTTCGCAGTTCGAAGCTATTATCGCCTCTCAGAAACAGGGAGACGAATTCAAATACAACCACGTAGTATCAAAATTACCAAAAGAGGTCATCCACCAAGTCAGCGATATATTGACCAGCCCACCTACAGAGAACAAGTACAACTGTATTAAAGAAAGGCTAATCAATTGCTACGAAGAGAGTGAGCATCGGCGTTTCCACAAATTACTCTCTGAGATGGACCTGGGGGATCAAAAGCCATCACAGCTTCTAAGAAGAATGAAGGAATCTGGTTGCGGAAAAATAAATGAAGATACACTCCGTTTGTTATGGATGAGGCAACTTCCTCCCTCTGTAACTTCCGTATTGGCTGTTACCGAGAATTTGGCAATAGATAAACTGAGTGAAATGGCTGACCGCATCTACGAGAACACTCGTCCCAGTAAAACCACTACGGCCGCAGTAAGCACTGACGTAAATCTCATCACTCACCTGACGTCACAAATTGCAAGAATGCAGTTAGAAATTGCTGCGATACGCAATGACCGCGCACGGCACAACGGTCGACGCTGCAATTTTAGTCGACCGCAGTACTACCGATCTAGGTCAAGATCGCGCCAACGAGCATCGTTTAAACAAAGAGGCAATCTTTGTTATTATCATCAGGTATTCAAGGAAAAAGCATACAAATGTCAGCAACCTTGTTCCTGGGGAAGTAAACAACAGTCGTCGGAAAACTAAGCTCAGCGCAGAGTACGGCGGAACTCTGTGCTATCCGTCCTTCAAACCGCCTAACTATTACCGACTCAAACAGTGGTTATAGGTTTCTGGTGGACACGGGTGCAAATATTTCAGTTATACGCAAGACAACACAGCACACAGGAAGCACAAGCGATTGCAAATTATACGCCGCTAATGGAACCGTGATCGATACATACGGTGAAAAAACTTTAACGCTAAATTTGGGTTTACGCCGACCTTTCATCTGGACTTTCATCATTGCCGATGTCAAGATGCCTATATTAGGAGCTGATTTTCTAGAGCACTACCGTCTGTTGGTAGACGTGCATGGTCAAACTTTGATCGACAAAACGACGGATATAACCACACCTGCGAGTTCAATAAAAGTAAATATGCCGTCCATACGCTCCATCGACTCTGGTTTACCCGAGACCATCAAACGATTATTGGAAAAATACGAAAGTATCACTAGGCCGACATCAATGAAGATACCCACAAAACACAAGGTGCAGCACCACATCGTCACAGAAGGATTTCCAGTATCCGCTCGCGCTCGCCCGCTCCCTCCTGACAAGTATAAAGCCGCGAAAAAGGAATTTCAGGAAATGATGGAAATGGGAATATGCAGACCATCTAGTAGTCCATGGGGTAGTCCATTGCACATGGTAAAAAAGAAAAATGGCGAATGGAGACCTTGCGGTGACTACCGCGCATTAAATAAGATTACTGTTCCAGACAGATATCCATTACCGAGGCTACTAGATTTTACATACATCGCAAGCGGGAAAAATATTTTTAGCAAAATCGACGTTCGGAAGGCTTATCATTCTATAGAGGTAGCGGAGCCTGAAAAAACTGCAATCATTACACCATTCGGACTTTTCGAGTTTCCAAGGATGCCTTTTGGATTACGCAACGCTGGACAAACGTTCCAGAGATTTATGGATTCACTATTTCGAGATTTGGACTACATTTTTATTTTTGTCGAGACATATTAGTGGCAAGCGAGTCCGAAGAACAACATTACAAACATTTGGAGACTGTTTTCAGCAGATTAAAAGAAAATGGGATTACAATAAATATGAACAAATGTGAATTTGTTAAAGAAGAGTTAGATTTTCTTGGTTATCATATAACGAGCCAAGGGATGAAACCAACACAAGAGAAAATTCAAGCAATCATCGATTATCCCAAACCAAAAACTGTGAAGGAATTACGTCGTTTCCTGGGCATGATCAACTTTTACAGAAATTCAATTAAGCAGGCCGCTAAGCATCAAGCCCCACTTAACATATTTTTGAGGAATTCAAAAAAGAACGACAACACACCGATATTGTGGAATTTAGAGGCCGAACGTGCTTTTCAACAATGCAAGCAAGATTTGCGCGACGTCGTAACTGTGTCATTTCCTCATGCTGATGCAGCGATTGCATTAATGAGCGACGCAAGCTTAAAATGCGTGGGCGCAGTTTTACAGCAGAAGGTCAATCAGGAATGGAAACCGATACCATTTTTCTCAAAAACCTTATCTGAAGCACAAATCAAGTACTCCACTTATGATCGCGAACCTTTGGGAATATATATGGCGACGAAACATTTTCGTCGATTGATTGAAGGTCGCAATTTTACGATTTATACCGACCACAAACCATTGGTTCACGCTTTCGACAAGAAGCCATCAATGGATGACACTCCAAGAAGAATAAGATACCTAGATTACATATCGCAATTCAGTACCGATATACGGCACGTGTGTGGACAAGACAACGTTGTGGCTGACGCTTTGTCTCGAGTTGTAGAAACTATAACTTTACCCACGGTTATCGATTTTTCTGATTTAGAAAAAAACCAAGAGGGTGACGCTGAATTACAACAACTTATGCGAAATAAGTCGTTGCATATGAAGCGCATAGAAGTACCAAATACAAACAGTAAAATATATTGCGATATTTCCACCGGAGTTACTCGACCGTATATACCACAGCAACTAAGAAGGACTATTTTTGACAGTTATCACAACCTGAGCCATCCAGGCAAAAATACGACAAGAAAATTGATTGGAAGAAATTACATCTGGCCTAATATGAATTCAGAAATAAACAAATGGTGTGATACATGTACACAATGTCAGCGATCAAAAGTGCATAGACATACAGTTTCGCCGCTCGGCAAATTTATGCCTGCTGCGCGTTTTTCACACGTTCATATTGATATCGTAGGACCATTACCTACATCTCAAAACAAAAGGTTTTTAGTAACAATGATAGACCGCTGTACGTCATGGCCTGAAGCTTTTCCAGTTTCGGATATAACAGCTGAGACTATCGCCAGACTGGTTTACGAAGGGTGGATCTGTCGTTACGGTTGCATGGATGTAATCAGCACGGACCAAGGAAGGCAGATGGAATCGGAGATATTCAGGAATCTCGCAAAATTAATGGGAATTGAGAAGTTCCGAACTACACCATACCATCCACAATCTAACGCTAAAGTTGAGAGATTACATAGAACTATTAAAACAGCGTTAATGGCTCGAGCAAATACGACGAATTGGACAAAAGAATTGCCGTCAGTTTTATTTGGCATACGCTCCAGCTATCGACAAGATACTGGGTTTAGCGCTGCAGAACTTGTTTACGGCACAACTATTAAGTTACCGGCAAGCTTTTTCGGTGATAAATCGGAAACCACATACCCCGAATTCATTCAAGAGATCAAGGAAAATATTAGTCGAGTCACGAGTATTCCACAGCGAGAGAGTTCGAATCGGAACGTGTTCGTGCATCCACGTTTATCTGACTGTTCACACGTATTTTTGAGGTGCGATAGACTTCGCCCAAGTCTAACTCCTCCGTATGAAGGACCTTTTCGTGTCATCAGGCGGAGCAGCAAAGTATGTACAATTGAACGTAACGGCAAGGAATTGAACGTATCGATAGATCGACTGAAGCCAGCATTTTTGCTAAACGAGGAATTAGAGGAACATGACAATACAGTAAGAGATGATTTATCGACCGAGCACAGTGGATTTAAGCAGCAGAAGATTACACGTTCAGGGCGCGTATCTCGCCCCACCGTTCGTTTTGCATAGATAGTTATAATGCTAATTATTTTATATTGATAATAATTCTGTATATTTTTTTCTTTTTTTCAAGGGGGGAATATCTATGGCACTTACAAATACGTGACCATAGAAATGTAGGTTACAGATTTATTTATTACAATTTAATTATATTTAGTTCGCACTTTGTCACGTAGTATAAATAAGCAATATTTTAGTTAGCAGTACATGATAGTTACAAGGTTTTCCCCCACTCCAATGTACCTAATTTCTTAGTATATAAGGTTAGGATTTATTTGTAAATATATGCCATAATTGCCATATTAACACCGAGTCTGTGTATCAATTCTGCTCCAACTCACATCAACCTACACGCAATCCGCAACAGAGGGCACACGACCATATTCAAGGGCTTTCATTAGATTCACAAATCATCGTCCATGCTAATATTATAAATGCGAAAGTATGTCTGTCTGACTGTTTGCTATGTTTTCACGGCACATCTCTTCAAACTGATTTTGATGAAAGGCACAGAAATAGCTTGCTTCCCGGGGATGGACGTAGGACGAACTTCTTATCCCAGTAAAGAAAGGAGTTCTGCGGGTATTTAACAAACTTATTCAACGCTGACAAAGTCGCGGGCATTATCTAGTAATATAATATGGTATGCGAAAATCAAGATGTTTAAGTAAGTACATTATTAATTATTGCATTTTTAAGATGTGGCTAATTCTTTTGTTACACAATCTCTAAGCCAGAGGCTTTCTCTCGTCTAGGTCTCGTAGTACACTTGACGTTTTTCGGTTTTGGGAAGACTAATATTGCAATTTTGAAAATTCATCTACATTCTACATCAACAGTACATGAGAAAAAGAAACAATAAAATAACCCTGATTTCTTGTAGGCCATCTTCGGCCCCTAGAGGTCAATATAGATCACTTTGAGGATCATCACTCTAAAATAACAGTTCTAAATATTGCTATCCCTTTCATTTCACTAACTGCGGAAAGGGAGAGCACTAAATTTAGCACTGTCAGTTTAGTCTATTGATTGGTTTCGACAGAATCAGCCACAAAGGTGGCTGGTGTTACAATTAACTCACAGATAATTTCAATATTTAAAAAAAATAGCTTTTTTAGCGACTGGTGTCAAACCAGAACTTAACTTAGCGTTATTATAAGTGTTATACTTAGAATTTAAATAAGTATTTCTGACTAATTTAAGAACACAGCGTTAGTGAACTCATGTTCTCAGATATAATATTAACACCCAAAACGATATAAAAGTACAACTAAAGGGCACGCGATTCTTTGATTTATGTCTCCTCTCGGCGACCGGCCCACCCTTGTTGCACTTGTTAAGCTCATAACAATAAAACAACCGATTAAACCCCTTGCTATAAATATTCGCTCCTCTGTACTCCATACTAAATTATGATGTACCCTTTTGATTGCTTAGATTAGCACTTGACTGCATTATTATCAATTCTATATTTGTCTACTATTCAAATCAGCAAATCTTTATTAAACGTCAAAAACGTAGTATAGGAGCTTGTATGAAATACTTGCTTGTGACGTCATCACAATTTTTAGCACTATTTAACTTAAATCGATAGCTAGTTTAAAAAGTGTTTATTAAATTAAAACTAACAGATGACATGGGTTTTAAGTCTTTTGGAAGACCCTCTATTTAATAATAAGTAAAAATAATTTATATTTGACATAGGGAACATTCCAATTATGATGCTCTCAAAAAGGAGTACTTGGTCCAGCTAGTACATACTTACATAATCTCGTAAAATTAAAATATAGTGGTTCACCCCGAACTAAGACCTCGCGTCCTATGAGTTCACAAATACTTAGTATATAACCTACTTTTTTAAGTCTCGTGATATATTTTATGATAATTTTTTCTATTTGATTGATTCTCTTCTGTCCCAAAAAGAGACACAAGTATTGCAAATTGCCGATGTAGCGTCATCTATGAACATAATTGTACAGATTAGGCCAAAGGATTGAATGGAACATCATTTCTTGCTAAATTAAATAGTGGTTCACCCCGAACTAAAAGCTCGCGTCCTATGAGTTCGGATCTACGAATACTTAGACGTATTTTATATTTACCCTATTTTTTCACGTCTCGTGATATATTTTATGATCTTTTTTATATTTGATTTATTTTATTCTGCCCCAAAAAGTCACAAGAATTTCAAATTGCCGATGTAGCGCTATTTATATACATAGTTGTACAGATTTGGCCAAAGGGTTACTTGTTTTAGGTAAAAGTGTGTTAATTGAATTTCTGTTTGTTAATTGACTGATATTAGTAAATATTTAGCATTTAACTACAGGATATGCCCGAATTATACGTAGATTTGATGAAAATGTAGCGTTTGATGTAATGCATTTGGTTTTTTAGATAGCACCCGGGACAAAAATTGGTCTAAAATAGCCAACTTTGGTAGCCCGTGGGGCTACCAAAGTTGGTACCAAAATCGTTAATTTTCGTAGTAAAAATTTACAAAAAAAATTCTACCAAGTTGAAAGCAGCTATTCAAGAATATACCATCCCACAAGCCTAGTTCAAGCTAAAAAAATACTTAAAATACTCCTCAATTGCTTCTATGAGATTTCGGAAGATATAAGATAGGCTCTGACTGATGGACGGACGAACGGACGGACGGACGGACGGTGGGACAAATGTCAATCTATCCAAGTATAATAATAGAGTCTATTATTATTATAACTCGTTCTTGCTACGATTACCTATGGCACGTGAGACCGCTAGCTGTCCGTTGACTCGCCATGTGCCCCAGTACAACACTGCCCCACCCGTCGACTCTATTCGTTCTTTTTCATCCTGCAATAATAAAGTACTGTTAAGTTTTGGCCACCAGTTTTCTTCCTGGTCCTGATGGTCTTAGCTGAATCCCATCTTTCTGTGTTATATTAATTCATGTACTTCATGCATGAATAGGCTTCTAGGCAAGCGTGCTTCACTGTATCATAACCTGCTATTGGATGTGATCGCCATCAAAAGCAAGCCAGACATTTTAGAAAAGAAGATTCTAGCAGTTAGCACGTTGGATTTATTTGAGTCGGTGCCGGGTCATAGCTGTGCCGGATGGGGTACTGGTACAGTTAGTGTTGGCTATAATAGTCTGCCGTTATATTATACCCATCGTACGTCGCATTTTGTAGTCCAGCTCTTACCAGGGCTACTTGTAGGCCAGCACCGATACCGCCGTACTGCCACCTGCCGCTCGCTGACACAGACAACTCGCCTACTGGTACTCACGGGCCGGTCGGGCTTGTGCGGGTTGACGAGCTGCATGAGGCGCATGCGCTTGGCGAGCAGCGCTAGCGAGTCGCCCGCCCACGCCGCCACCAGCCGCCGCCCGCGAAGCGCCACCGATACCGCCGTACTGCCGCCTGACGCTCGCTGATCAACAAACATTCACGTTTTAAAATCATGTTTTTGGAACAAAAGTTCCTTATGGGACGATGCGGAGGGGTACCCTAGCCGGCCAAAAACGTCAGTAACGAAAATGCGTAAGATTTCTAAATGAAAACATGCTCACGTTGTTACGAAGACAAAAGGTCTTAAATATAAATATCTACCTTCAGTGTAAAATGTAGCCCTATGTAAAACTTTCTTGCACACTTCAGTGGTATGTTTGCGGAGTCTAGTACAAAATGTATGTACACTCCGCCTACCGACAAGCACAAAAAAAGTTCCTGGTACATTAAATCTGATCCTCAGTCCACCATTGGTCTGGGTGTATCCTCTGAATCTTCAATTTATATCTTTATTAAATCTTTATTAGGAACCACCATCCGGCCCCACCAGTAGATCGAATAACCCTCTGGAAGTTCACTGTGATCCACCACAATTTTTAGCGGAGCCTGTAACACTTCAATGTCCATTTCGATCCTAATCCTCGATCGATCGAGGATGTTGGATCTTAGTGAACTCCAGAGTGCTATTCGATCCACTAGTGGATTCAAAAAGTGGATCGTAGTGGACTGAGGGAAATCTGATAATATGCCGCTGTCGTAAAAAAAATATTTTTGTACCTTTTGATTGCTCTTTCTTATGAACTCGGCGTCTGTTCTCAAGTAGGCGTCGTGCGTGGCTTGCTTCAGGTCCCTGGCAAAGTGTGGGCTCTCCGCTAAGTACTGGTGAAGGTGCGCTGCGCAGTACGTCGCCGCCGCCGACCCCGCGTGGCCGTCGTATACTGCGTAGAAACTGGTGGGTTCGGTCGTCTGCGAACATGGATACAATCATATTATGTAGTTTTAGAAACTAAGAAATAAAACTATGAGAAGAGCACAACGCAATAGAAATAAAGATCACAATAATGTTACCAAACTGAGAAAACGCAAACGAGCTAAAACTTGATGGAGCCTTTAACAAGTCCTATAGGGCCTATAATAGCCACTTCCCTCTTCTATATACCGTACCAAGAATCAAAAAGATTAATGAAAAATAAAGAAAGATGTGGAGATCCTTGTCAACATTTAGAACTAGCATTTACCCGCGACTTATTCCGCGTGGTTTGTTTTTTAATTCACGCGGGAAATCCTTAATTTACCGGAATAAAAAGTAGCCTATGCCACTCTCAAGGTCCTCAACTATACCCATGCAAAAAAAAAAAATCACGTCAATTCGTTGTTCTGTTGCAGCGCGATTGAAGGACAAACCAACCAACAAACGCACTTTCACATTTATAACATTAGTGTGATTATTAAGATAATATCATTAAGCATCTGACATTGCAGTTCTGAGTTTTCCAAATCAGATTCTAATATGAGTTAGTGCGGGATATGTTTTGGCTTAATTTGTCAGATGTTGCGACGTATATTTGGTTTACAACGCCTTCTAATAGATTAAGGTCTAACCTATAAAACAGTAATCTTCAAATTAGTCATCCCATATTACGTGTGTGACTAAACTATTTTACCACATAGTGAACTGAGTCATTTTTATCTTGAAAAATAATGAACTAAATATTTGCAGCTTTCTTAATTGCCTATTTGAATAGTTACTCGTATCTTTACGACATCTTTGGGATCTTGTTGGAGTTATCTTCAGAGTGTAGACTGGTAGTAAAGTGAATAAAAACAGAGTGTGGTATTCAATGTCAAGACCACAATAAATAGCAACATGACCTAGTGCTGGTAAAGCAATAATATCATTTTCATGTGCCGCTTTCTAGTTATCTCAACCGATTGACATATCTTCACAGAACACGGACTCGAGCCGTTTGGGTCTAGGGACTCCTGGATACTCGCTTGAGAGCATTCACATAGATGATCTTCCGACGCAGTACCTTGGGATCCCAACGCCCACCGGTTTTCCGAAATACAAATACTGACCAATCTCGACATCTCTATCCTCCATGACTCTTCTAGAGCTTTTTGTGGCAGAATTGACTGTCTTGTACTCTCAGGATTAACTGTTACGCCGGAAGAGTAACGTCAACGTGTCAAGGAATTACAAAATATACTGACCTCAATGCCAAACAACGCTTCAAGATTTGCAATCTCGACATGTCTATCCTCCATGACTCTTCTAGAGTTCTTTGTGGCAGAAGAAACTGTCTTGTACTCTTTGAATGACTGTGGTGGTGGGGGCGGTAGCGTATCCAGGCGGGCGTTGTCCAAGTATCGTAAGCACACATCGTTTACGCGTGCTGTCACTGCTTGCATTAGTCGGAGGGCTATGTACTCTGAAAAGTAAGAAAAATATAGTTTTAACAAAGGGTTCAATATTCGGTCACCTAGGTCAGCTATACGTGTCATAATATTATTATTGCTTTGTCATCCGATTTACATAAGTACGCATGCAAGATTTCATATCAATCGTAAACCGGGAAGTAGGTCGAATTTAACTTGCAAGATTTGATTACAGACAGACAGACCGGGACAGGTAAAAATAAATAAAAGCTCATAAAATTAAACACGCCGTCATAACTAATTTTCAAAATAAAAAGTAAACCGGAGAGGGTCCTACCCACAGACCATACAAGTCCTACCCGACAGACACGTTGGTGATTACTCCATTAATTAAGTATATTGTAGCAAATGATCTAGTTTTATGGCTTTCTGAGGTCCTGAGCATCATCCAAGTAACTCTTTCGGAAACATTTAATCCTCCCAAATAAGGTGAACTGTTGCCAATTAATACGGCAACACCAAAGGAAGTATCAGTCCTGCATCACTAGGCTTTAGGACGTCTTCTGCTAATCCACTCGCTTGATGTTGACACGAACCTAAGTCAGACTTTTAAAACCGGTGTTATATTTCATTAAGAACATGACCACCACAATCCACATGCAATAGAACTATTTTTAAGGATTATTGTTCCTTTTATCTTTTACTAGCTGATGCCTGCGACTTCGTCCGCGTGGTTTAAGTTTGTTTTCATTTCCGCGGGAACTTCCCCTTAATTTTCCGGGATAGAAAGTAGCCTATGTCACTCTCCAGGTCCTCAACTATATAAGTTGCGAAACCCATGAACATTTTGTATGGGAAAATAAAGGGAAAATGTTTTTTTCCTTTATTTTATTTTTTTGGTCAATTTCCAATGTTTTTAATATAGTTCTGCTATTTGGGACGGAGACAAATACAACAAATCAAAAACCATGAAAATCGGTCCAGCCAATCTAGAGTTATAAGTGTTCGTACAAACCCGACTTTGTTTTATATATTACTAGAGAGTAGAGGTTGCCCGCGACTTCGTCCGCGTACAATTATTGATTTCCTATGAGATTATGTAATTTTCCCGCTGCAAACAGCCTATCTATAGAGGCTTTATATAGCTTATGCAGGTTTTTTTGCTGATTTTCATGTCTATACTTCAAAGTCATAAAATTTGTATGTAACCTTTCACCCCCATTTCACCCCTTTTGGGGTGGATGTTCGTAAAATTGCTTATACAGGTTATTATTATTTAAAGCTAATAACCTAAATCCCGATTTTCAAGTCTCTAACTTCAGAAACATAGGACTTTCATACAAACTTACAACCCCCATCTTACCCTCTGTGGGGTAGATTTTCATAAAATTGCTTGAGCAGTTTATTATAACTTAAAACTACTTAATAACCTAAATCCCGATTTTCAAGTCTCTTACTGCAAAAAATTGCAGTAAGAGCAATGCAAGCCTTATGCAAGCTTCCAACCCCCATTTCACCCCTATTGGGGTACATTTTCGTAAAATTGCTTATACCTACAGGTTTTTATTATTTATAACTAATAACTTAACTACCAATTTTCATGCGTCTAACTTCAACAACAAAGGACTTT
The DNA here is from genome assembly GCA_963932025.1 of Erebia epiphron. NCBI lineage: Eukaryota > Metazoa > Arthropoda > Insecta > Lepidoptera > Nymphalidae > Erebia > Erebia epiphron. Next base: position 39,023,525 of record OZ009948.1, on the reverse strand, counting down.
CATACAAACTTCCAACCCCTATAGGGGTACATACCCCTAATATACCCCTTAGGGGTAGATTTTCTCAAAACCCGTTCTTAGCTGGCGTCTACACCGTAGAAGGAATCTACCTTCCAAATTTCAAGTCTGTACGTTTTATAGTTCCTGAGATATCGTGATTAGTCAGTGAGTGAGTGAGTGAGTGAGTGAGTGAGTGCTATTTCGCTTTTATATATATATAGAAGATAGATAGATAGATAGATAACTGCGAAAGCCATTCGATCTATTACTTTTTCAGACCTCAGCAAGACCAGAAAATATCGAATTTCGTGTTATATTTACAACCATAAATCCACACGTACGAAATCGGTACGAGTATGTTAGTATAATTAAATTAACAATCTCTTTAAATTCATATTCAAGTAAAATCTTATTAGAAAGCCATTATTAAAAAAGCATTATTATTTATTGTTTTTCTAGTAATAGTTTAGAAAGTAGAAATAGCACTCCACTACGAGACTCGGAGAGTCATTGTGTACACTTGTGACGACAATTTTATTATTAGTGCCAGATATTAAATTCACCTTCGGTGGTCAAGTGCGCCTTTCAAACTGCAATAACGCAATACGATAAATTGAAAGTGATGCATCTCATATTTCGTTTGGTTAGACAGACGCGCCAGTCACAGCTGAACGACTTGAATTGAGTATGGAAACACTCTAGCTTTCAAGACAGGTCAAAATATTGCATAAAGATTCCCATATCAAGTGTTTTTTTCAACCGACTTCAAAAAAAGGAGGAGGTTCTCAATTCGACTGTTGTTTTTTTTTTTTATGTTTGTTACCTCAGAACTTTTGACTGGGTGGACCGATTTGGATGATTCTTTTTTTATTATAAGAGCATACTTCCCATATGGTCCCATATAAATTTTATCGAAATCGGTCGAGCGGTTTTTAAAATATCAACAATAAAATAAGTACTTTGTATAGCGTGTGCTTGTTGTTGTAAAGTTGGCGCGGGAGTTTGAAGTCGGTTGTTTAAAAAGTATTTTTTACTAGGGTTCCGTACCCAAAGGGTAAAAACGGGACCCTATTACTAAGACTCTGCTGTCTGTCTGTCTGTCTGTCTGTCTGTCTGTCTGTCTCCAGGCTTTATCTCATAGACCGTGATAGCTAAAAAGCTGAAATTTTCACAAATGATGTATTTCCGTTGCCGCTATAACAACAAATACTAAAAATTAAAAAAAAATATATATATTAAGGGGGGTCCCCATACAATAAACGTGTTTTTAGGGTTCCGTACCCAAAGGGTAAAAACGGGACCCTATTACTAAGACTCCGCTGTCTGTCTGTCTGTCTGTCTCCAGGCTGTATCTCATAGACCGTGATAGCTAGAAAACTGAAATTTTCACAAATGATGTATTTCCGTTGCCGCTATAACAACAAATACTAAAAATTAAAAAAATATATATATTAAGGGGGGTCCCCATACAATAAACGTGTTTTTTTCGTATTTTTTTGCTCAATATTAAAAACGGTAACAGGTAGATGGTTCAAATTTTCACAGAATATTAACTTGTATATTACCTTTCAAAATAAATAATTAAATATCAATAAAGTAAATATTAAAGGGGGGCTCCCATACAACAAACGTAATTTTTTGATATTAACAGTAAACCTCTACAAACAAAGTTAGTTTTGCGGTTCATTAACAAAGGTAATTATACCTACTTCTTGAGTACGGAACCCTCGGTGCGCGAGTCCGACTCGCACTTGGCCGGTTTTTTTCGTATTTTTTTGCTCAATATTAAAAACGGTAACAGGTAGACGGTTCAAATTTTCACAGAATATTAACTTGTATATTACCTTTCAAAATAAATAATTAAATATCAATAAAGTAAATATTAAAGGGGGGCTCCCATACAACAAACGTAATTTTTTGATATTAACAGTAAACCTCTACAAACAAAGTTAGTTTTGCGGTTCATTAACAAAGGTAATTATACCTACTTCTTGAGTACGGAACCCTCGGTGCGCGAATCCGACTCGCACTTGGCCGGTTTTATTAAATTATTCTTTTTAACCGACTGCGCGTCGATAACAAAGACCGTGCAGCAAAGAATCCTTAATATCTAGAGACACTAGAGAGCGAAGTCCAGTCGATCGATAAGCAAAAGTTATATGGCTGTAAAGATGAACTAAAGAAGGACCTGTGCCATTGGGTATTTGGCTACAGGCTACAGCCTACAATTATTGCTGAGACCATGAGAATTTTTTGTTTACGGAGACCAAGATCGACTTCATGCAGCAAATTTTTTCTCTATCTTTCATTTTCCGTAACTTTTTTTGATTTTCTTTGACCGCATATTTTAGAAGCGGTGATACATCTTCCTTGTCCTAAACTACGTCAAAATCGGTTACGTACGTAAGTACGGATTTGTAGCTTGAATGAATGGATTGCTATTCCGTAATGGTAACTTTAAATGGGCTTAGTGGTCGCGGGTTTAAGTCTTGTTTACATTATATTATGCTGGGCACTCCTTTATGACCTGCTTATATATACATGCGAGTGGTGGCTCCTAGTCGCGTGTCATTTGTTTGTTTTAGACTGCATTAAAACCATGGCCTTGGACTTATGTACGCATTACATATGCATACTTTGCTATTGTAAGCGTTGGGAGGTAAACTGAAAGTAGAATAGTAACTTTGAGGCGACTTCAAAATAAAACAATAAATGTACACCTGTGTTATTCTTGAATATTGATAAAAAGTAGAACCCTAAGCTCCGCTATATGACAGATACAATGAAACCCTGCCGGACTAGAGACTTGGTCCAACCAATAGCTAGAAAATATCAATAACAGAATAATATCAGAAACGTGAAACACGGAACCATGTCAAGATCAACGCAGCAGCTAAAGATGATGAGAAGAACCCTATGCTGCACTATGAACATAAAAGATTGTCTACCATAAAGCCTCATGCTCTACTAAATATTTGCTCTCTACTTCTTTCTATATACCTAATACTCCTAATAGGTTTACAACTTTATTAGCTCCTTTGCGCATGTTCCACAGCTACTAATCTTTTTAAAACCGCGCCGAATCTGATTGTGTGGGATTTAAAAACATGTTGATTTGGCCCACTTTCGTGCCATTCGAGTACGACACATCCACTCATTACATTATAACACCGGCCAAGCCCCATTTAAGACTAGCTAGACCTACACAATATACATAATATTTAAGTAGATATCCAGCATGTGCCAGTGTTAAGTGCCGAAGTGCCAAATTAGCTCCGTTGTGTTGCACCCATCCTAATATTTGTAACGTTCAGCAGCAATGATGTAACACAGTAGATTCTGTGATAATAATAACATTATGATATCATGTCCACAGTAATTCAATGAGCATTGTTGTTTCGGCTATGGCACACCGGCTACTGTGTTTTAATTATAATCTGTAATCTAATATAGGGCTGTCATCCTCAAACTCCGAGAAAAAGGATACAAACTGTGGCCAAAATCCGAAAAAGCTATATCAATCAAAGTTATGGCAATCTCAATTATGGCAGGCTTAATTTGTGGCACATACTGCGAAAATGGATTTTGGCCGATAACCATTGCTAGCCAACCAGAGGTTCGCAATTTGCGATTGTTACATTATAGCAATCATTTTAACGTACGAGGGCCCCTGAATAGTGAATAGTGAATACCTAGTAAGCATAGTGTAGCGCTATCGGCTAAAGTAACAATTCAAGTAAGATTAAAGAAGAGAAGTAAGAAGTTCAGTCAAGTATTTAAAAACATAAAAGACAAGGCTACCAAATATTTAGAAAAGAGACAACAAAAAAAATTATTTCATGTCCCTTGATCCCAAGTTTAAGTTAAAATATCATAACATAAAACTTTATAAACATGTCTTGACATCCCTAATTAACATATACGCACGACAAGACCAAAATCTTAGTTTGAATTATTTGATAGTAATACGCATGTCCTTGAAGAAGTAGCACCGACACTATACCGATTTATTTCTTTCAGCATCCGAAAGTAACATACGAAAAATACTGTCACATAATATCTTATTTACGCATGAAACCCGTATCGATCTGTCTAGCTTTGGGACTATTACGACAAAGTTATTGCTTTTGTAAGACGGGTTACATGCTTTTAGAGTTATTTAAAGTATATATTCGCAAAATGGAGAAACTTGGCACTTTGCGACTACCAATAAGATTAAAAGTTACCACCATTACCACAATGAGTTTTTAAAAGGTCGAGGTAAAGAATATATTTTTTCAACCCTTAAAATTTATGCGACATTACATTTGTAAGTGGTTACATCTTTCTTTATTATACCTAGGACGGCAATCAAGCATTGATTTGGACTATGACAGGTTGGACTTGGAACGAGCTTGCCTATAGAAGCTACATTTTAACTCATGCGGCATGCCTCGAAGGTATGTGGCAGGAAACACGGATTCCGGCTTACCTGATTCGTCAGAGTTGTAACCAAATTCGTTGGGATGCTTCTTCGATGCGATCCGCACCTCGTCAAGTATGATCCGCTGCAGATGTGTCATCAGCGTCAGCGGACATTGTCTGAAAGTAAACAAACAAACATAAATCGTCTTCAATATAGGTATAAAAAGACTGTGGAATTCAACGCGAAAACACATCGATGGCGAAAACGCATCAGGGATCGGACAGGACAAAACGTTCACACGAAACGTCCGCGTCGGAGGGGGACGTTATTTTGTAGATTTGAACTTTGAGAGATTAACTAAGATTATTTTTTTAATCTGATTTATTTGGGGGTTTTTCTTTCAAAACAAAGAACGTCAGCCCCATCGTTCCCTGTGGCAAACTTATACCTATCTATACATTTGTTATATTCATTACTTATCTTAATTTAAAATCAAAAAACATTCTGGCTGCCTCTGAAGCAGTGTCAAAATAAGAATTTGAAGTTGTGCTTTTGTCTCTATTTAGTATCTTCATATTTAGCTAGAGATTGCATTTTAGCAACATAAGTAAGCTTTCTATTTTTTACAAGCTTTTAACGTTTCTGGATTTGTTTTTCTCAGTAGAATCTTCTTTCCGAACCGGTGGTAGAGTCAAAACACGATTTAACATAAGAAACACCTGTATGTCCTACATGTTATAAATAAATTGAGTATTATTTAAGTCAAATCTTGCAACTGAATTTTAAAAGTAGGTATCTCCTTTTTTTACGTGAAATTAATATTTTGAAAACGGTAATCGATACTAAATAATACTGTGCGTCTGGCTGTTCTGTTACCATTTCACGGCCAATCAACCAATATTGACGACATTTGATACAGAAATAGCTTGCATCCCGAAGTCGGATATAGGGCTCCTTTTTACCTCCACCAAAATGAAAAAAAATCCCACGAGATTTTAAAAGCCCGGACAAAGTCTCGGACATCTTCTATTAATTAATATATTAACTAATATTTATTACTTACCTAATATAAATATATCGTGCTAGATTGTTTAGAAATAAAGAAGGTCTAGGTACCATAACTACGGATCAATGTGGGTTTATCCGTAGGAAACTAATAAAAGGGAAAAGTTTATACATATAACCAGCAGTTAAACATGACTAACATGGCAATTACCTACCTCGGAAACCGCTGTCGGTTCAACCTATCACGCCAAGCTGCAAATTTTATTCTGTTCTTTGTATATCAATTCGGGACATGCCTTATTTTGAGTTGGGTTTTGAGAGCTGTTTTAGATTTGGTAGAATCGAAAACTAAACATCTACATGACTCTTTATCTTTGATTTCAGTTCTAGTCGGCGAATTGGTTTAAATTTTAAACAATAAAATGATAAAACAAAGTCATTCAACTCAATATGTCATAAACTCATAACTCACATAAGATTTTGCGTGTACCGAATCATGCTAACTATTCAGTATACATCGATATAGCGTTCATAACGAAATAAAAAACAGCGTAGAAAAACAAACGCGTTAGGCCGTTCACTTGTTTGAACCGGAACATGTGTTAGTTTTCCCGTGTTCCCCAAATGCAGTCACAAAATAAAATGCGGACGCGTACGTCTGTCTGTACGATACATAAAAAGGTCAGTCACACTTGTGCCCGGGTTCTACCACGTCTAATGATAGGTACCCCGCAGTTTATGCGGATCGCACATTAGGAGTTGGTTTAGGCTAGGGGCAAATCCGACGGAAAAGCTTTCAGTGTGACAAATTGAAATGTTAGAGGAGCTCCATACAATCTGCGCGACCAAGCCGCAACAACAGAACCAATATGCAGAAGCAAATGCTAATTACTAGTAATTATTAACATTACATATTGTTGTAAACGAATGGGGCGTGTGCTGATGACGACGAGTGACGTCATATTACTGACGTATTTGGTGCAGTCGAAGTGTTCGAAAATGATTGAGTTTCGAAGTCCTTAAAGATGTATGCGCACTTTCATGTGCATGTACATTTTTATGGACTACGAAACGCTCCTGGCGACGTATATGGTGTTATTCTGAAGGAGCTTTAATACCGTGTAGCGTAGTACCTACGGTGTAGTGAGCTTTAATACCGTGTAGTGTAGTGTCCTATATGAGATCATTTAACGTGCATGGCATTGATCTGTCGCCAGTTACTACAAAGTGTCTATATAGTACATCTTTTGATGCACATTACAAAAAGTAACAAAGGTTTTTACTTTATACGATCTTACTTGGCGTTAACTCCTGGCAAATTCAATTAAGATGTTTTTCAGATGTTGGCTAAAGCTGTAAACCTTAGTGCTAAGAATTGGGATACGCTGGGTAACGTGTATAATACAATTATTGCATTGAATAAGGATGGCGTGGCTCCGAAAAATCCGTGAAAAGATTTGTAGGTATAGCCTAACACTAGATAATTTAGGCGTCAAGTGGAAGACCTCTTCAGAAGCCGGGAGGCATAGAAAGAACTAAGTTCTTACTCTGTGCTGACATGACAGGAAGCCTTTAGAAATTATAATTGGAAATAAAAAAAAAGTGTTCGTAGAGGATGCAAAAAAAACGATGAGTCCATTGACATGACGCTATCACCGCATCCACGCCACCCACGCATCCCACTTGCCAATTTGTGCAATGGACATAAAACTATTCTCAAAACTAGTTACTATGAATAATACACTGGATGACGTCACGAATCGAAAGAAATTATGGAATTAATAGCAAAAACTTTAGCTGGAAACCGAGAGGACAATATTAATCTGCTTGACAAAAATATTAAAGTAAAAGCAGTAGATACTTACAGTAAGGAGGCAAGTTCAACACGCTAGGTTCAAGACAAATACATATTTATATTATGTATATATATGTATATATTATGTAAATAGTTATTTATATGGTAGATATCTATATATGTAATATTTTTATGTAGTGTATATGTAGTCTATCTTATTATAAATTGCAGGACTTAAACTACTTGCCACACAACCCGTGATTTCGCAACTCCTATCACCAAAGGTTGTCTGGGAGAGATCGCTTTAGCGATAAGACCGCCTTTGCACGCTGCTATTAGATTAAGCTTCTTTAATATGTACTTTCTGTCTCTTTTGTATTTAGTTATGTGCAATAAAGAATTAAATAAATAAATAAATAAATATTTAGATGAACATTGGTTGATTGATTGATTGATTGATGATTTCAAATATCATCATTTAAAGATCATTTTAAAGATATAATTATTTTAGCTAGAGCTACCATTTGTTTTTTATTACAGTAGAGAATTTCGCGTTAAGACTTGAGACATATTCACAAAGCCTCTTCAGCTCCACGCTAAAAATTTCTGTCCTCGACGTTTCTCGCGTTCTACATGCAACGAATTGAACTATACTTATTTGGTATTTAGTCTAGAACAATGTAAATATTATAACTATATGGTCTAGACATGCTTTCCTAACGCTGAAGAAATTATTGTATGACATGAAAAAGTGGTTCCATTTGCAGGACTCGGTTCATTGACTTCGTGCAATCTGTATCTGTGTGTTCTTATCCATGATTCAGACAAGCGAAACTAATTTTCATATTATATTTATAGACTTTTCAGAAAGATGTCAAGTAAATTGCTGGACAGAATATGTCGAGAGATAAATATTTTCAGATAAAGATATCAACTGATACTGACTCTACATTGCTGGCAAACTACAATTTGTGCAAACACTTCTGCTTGCTACACTTTTGGATGCTTCCATCCATCACTTTGTATGACATTTTTGTATAATGGCCGGACATAGGCCTTTAGGAGAACGCGTCAACATCCACTGTCCTATTTCTCATCCGACCTATTTCTGATAGCCTTTTAAAAGGCAGAAGGTTCAAATCAAATGATGAAAAGCACACCTTTGAAATTATAATAAACAGTAGCTCGTACATATTTGTCCTGTCGTTCACTTTAATTCATTCGCCAATTTTCTCCGCTTGTTTCAGGAGCAGAGACCCGGTCAAACAAACATATTTGTTTCTCTTTCTGCGTGAAATAAAGAAGTAATCGCGTTTTGCAAACCAAACTCTACCAAGGTATTTCATACACGTTAACTTAGTCCAAACAAGTCTAAACTCGGGATCAGGATATGATACCATGCAAAGTGCATATTAATGGAAGTTTTGTCTCAATGGTCTCAGGCGTGCTGCCGGTGTTCGCTAGTGCATTTAGGTTGCAAAAAGTTGCTCGTGCTAGCCCTGTCTATTGTGACCCTTGTGATTATTATAGATTTTCAACTACAAACCCGTAGGTAAGATTCGTTATTTCCTAATCTGGAGTAACCTTTGTAACCCCAGTGTAACCTTAAGGTGACGTGAAGGTGAGGTGAAAAATTTCTTACCTAATTAATTTTTTTTATTGCAGGATAGGCAGCTTGCGTTTGTCGAAAATCACCTCACAGAAAACAATAATGAGGTTAGGTTAATTAACTTTTGGTGTACGTGAATCTGCCAAAACATTTACGGCACGCCCCGCTAACACTGGCTTCAAAATTTACATTTGAGCCTGATAAGTATTTTTAGACTGCATCATAAATTACCAGGTCAGATTGCAGTCAAGGGCTAACATGAAGTGGAATTTTACAAAGCTCAATACAACTTTAAATTTGAAAAACCTCATATTTAAGGTGCCCACAAGGTTTTTAAATTTAAATGGCTAAATGACCAAGAAGATAGAAATATGAAAACGGTTAACCGCACATATCATCTGAAAATTTAATTTCCGTTTTTTCGTTTAATTCGTTTTAGATTAAAACTATCTGTTTATTGCTTGAATTAAACCTATAATTACCCAAATACCCACACTTTTGACACGCTCGATCTATAATTAGATATTTAAATAACAACAGCCTCGAGAGTCGGCATTACGAAATCTCTTTCAATCCACCCACATGCAATTAGCTTACACAGACAGACTTAAAATACCACTTACTTTACAATAATCTCGTATTTTATATGATTAAAAAAGTGACTATCATCAGGAAGGAGATTCATTTTAAAAACTCCCTTCAAGCGATCTCTTAATGACTCTACCTGAGAACATCAACAGCTGGACAATAGTGGACATAGGTATTTTGTATGTATCACGGACTTTTCCGCTAATCGAACAACTTTTTAAAAGCATATATAACGGCATTGTTTATTGCCAAAGCTGAAAATCACATCTATTTTAAGATTTAAAATGCATCGCCGTGGAGGTCACCGTCACACAACGTGCATCATGCGATATTTTATACTTTTACACCTTTTTGTGCGGGTGATAAAATACACCGGTCGACTTAATTCTTTGAATCTTGATATGAATTGACAGGGCAAGGATTTTTACGAGTATTTTAGGTAGCGAGCCAGTCGGCAGTTATAAGATCATTCATTAAATATAACTAATTAAGTAATGTAAAGTAGTTAATCTGGCGCTCAACAACTTTCTATAAAAAAATATAACTTAAACCTAGTCGTTGTTATATTATTAGATTTCAGGTTATATTACCAAATAGATCAGGCGCGCGAGGGTGATATCGAACGATCGTATGTCGCAAAAAATGGAAGAAATTAATTATATTTAAAAAAAATACTATTTAAAAAAAGAACCTATATTATTTTTTCAAGCATACATGCTAAACTAAGGGGTAATATATATACCTATGTCACTGTTTGTTAGAAACACTATTTTAAAAACTCTGTTTTGCCGATTTTACGCTATGACAGAGCCTTAAGTAGGATAGACATGATCGGATTATACCTACCTAGGTCAAATTTAATTTAATTTAGATTTCAGTTTAAACTTAAATCTTAAACCTGAGTAAAATGCCAAATGTGCGAAATGGACAAAAAATAGTAAAAGTACGTAATATTTTTATTTTCTCACACTATCTCAAGTTGTTGGTATTAAATGTAGGTCTATCAAATAACGCTATTCACATATTTCTAAACTACCTATAGCCATTGTTTCGCACTTAGGTTAGGTAGGTACCCAGATAAGATAACATAAAGAATGACTCACGTAATAACTACATATAAATCACTTTAGTTAGTTAGTACTTAGTATACAGGCGAAATGAAGATATTACATTGCTGTAAGAAATCGGCCCTTTAATTTGAAAGCTAGGTACCTACTATACCAAAGATAGACAGACAGACCGACAAACTCATAACACCCCTCGTTTTAGGTCTGATAGACCACCGTTAATTTGGCGTAGAATAGACTCTACCTAGGTATATATTCGTAAATCAGGATTCTCGACGATGACTATTTTATTTTTGCTTCTATATTTATGGGAGATGGTTCCCGTGTAAGTCTTGGTCGACGAGCTACCTAGGCTAGGAAAGCTTGCTATTTAGCTTTTGAATGAAACGTCTATGAAGGCATTGGATTTACATCTCAACAATAGGAAATCTACTCGCATAAACACACCGAGATAATATCGATGATTCACACGACTATAAATTACAAAATAAAAACATCAACATAGCGTTTGCAGCTTGTATTGATGAAGTGAGTTTACTATTATGCAACGAGCACATCGCATCGTATCGTAACACGCGACTTACGCCGGCTTAACCGGAATAGGTAGCACTAAGTGGAGTGTGAATACCTCCAAAATTGCTGAAATTAAGTCCTCATTTCTAGGCTTATTTTGTATGACTAATTTCCTCTTCCTCCAGAAAGTGGGAAGTTTTTAAGAAGACAGTAACGGCAAATGAGGCGATCCTGTTGACACACTCACCCAGTAAACACTACGCGCAATCCTGGGTGGAATATTAACCATAAAATCTTCATTAGTTAGAAGGCTTCTCACATAAATTATGCCTTGTTGTCTGCGATTTAGCGTAAGCTTTTTCGTAGAACCCAAATTCGTAACTAGAATAGCCTGCAAAACCTTTCTAAGGAGTAAATTGAAAAACGGGACCTACTGTCCCTGTTCTGGGTTCCCCTGGGTATGGGTAAAGCTAAGTAATATGTAGTAAGATAGTGGAGTAAATACGTCCTCTGGCCATTTGGCCGTAACGTTATATTATTAGGCAAGGGTCTGCAATTAAAACTCCATTTCATAGAACAATCATAAAATCTTTTCGGTCTAGTTAGGTATAGAAATATTAGATAACATTGCACAGTTATTGTATTGTAGGCTAAAATCGTAAGTAGTATTTACGTAACTATTACACACGCATGAAGGTATTTTAATAACTTACATTTTGTTAAATAGTTGTAACTATACCTACTTATATTTATTCATGACTTACATAATAAATAAAATGAACGGCTGAAATGTATAATAAATCTGTCCATAACCATAAGTTACTGATACTGAGCTATTGGTTACTTAATTGCATATATTCTTCTTCTTCTCATTACTTCACTCTTGGCAGAGTGGTCGAATCGGGAACGACCACGTGGACCTAAGCCATCAACTCGATCTTATACGAGGTGTTCGATGGTACCAGTCTTCCTAGTGATTTCCTAAAGAAATTAAGAATATACAGAAGAAGAAGCCTTTGACTTATTGGAAGCTCTTTTTTGTAATTGTATAATTTTAATTGTATAATTTTAATTATGTATGTGCCTATTTAGAAAATAGGTATTGTAATACGAAAGTGTTTGTTAGTTAGTCCTTTAATCATGCCGCAACAGAACAACGGATCGACGTGATTTTTCATGGGTATAGCTGTTGAGGACCTGGAGAGTGACATTGGCTACTTTTTATCCTGGAAAATTAAGGAGTTCCTGTGGGAATTAACAAAACTTATTCCACGCGGACGAAGTCGCGGGCATCAGCTAGTTTAGAATATTAATACGGCCCTTAGTCACAAGGCACCACTTAATTATAGACACCAAGAGTACTGAAAGGCGCAAGAGTTTTGAAATTCCTACAATAAAATCCTGACTCCCAAATAACGGACCTAACGGAGATCGACGCGATATTAGATTAGAATCTTAGACGAAATACATATTTAATACCTAATATTCCTATCTATTAGGATGAAATTAAGTAGATACTTCCAAACAAATTACTAAAATCGTTTATGTGCACGATACTAGCCTTTATCCTTGACCCATAAACTACACAGCACCGACGTAACCTCTGAAGTTTTTAGAGGGTTCGATTTTGTTGAAATTTAATTTTCCTTGTAACTAGTAGGATATGGACGTGTTTATCTAGGGCTAGTCGCTTTTAAGCTGGGTACACACGCAGCAACTTTGATCGACAGGGACTCGATGGCGATTTGAGCCTGTTGTGTCCACAAAATGTGATTAGTAATTGCCGATGAAATGAGAAGTGTTATAATCTAGTTAATTATATGCAAACAGCTGCTAGAGCTGTTTGCATATAATTAACTAGATTATTCCCGCTACTTCGTCTGCGTGGATTAAGATTTTTTGATTCCCGCGGGAACCCTTCAATTTTCCGGGATACAAAGTAGCCTATGTCCGTCCCCGTGATACAATCTACCCCTGTACCAAATTTCATCGAAATCGGTTGAACAGATGGGCCGTGAAAGCGTAGCAGACAGACAGACAAACTTTCGTATTTATAATTTTAAGTATATAGTATAGATATTTATAAAATTAGTATGGATAATATGACAATAACTAAAAAAATAGCGACATTTTAGACTTGCAACGATTCGATTGCCGCATTGCCAACGATATCGAGATCGCTGCTATTTAAACGACTGTTTTCACACAATCGCTAGCGAGTAGCCACCGACCAAAGTCGCTACAGTGTGTACCCGGCTTTAGTGATGACTGATGACACATGAATAGATGTGTAGGTAATATGTAGCCGTATATATTCCACCTGTAATAGCAATGTGTCTTGTGAGGGTCACCCATAGAATAAGGAGGGCCTGCGGTTGAGGATGCCACCACATAGGGTGACTAATGTTTTATTTACGCAATTGGCATACCTAGATAGTGATTAGTTACTTACTAACTTCGAAACTTCGGAGGTTCAAGCCCCGCATCGGGACTAGGAAGATCTTCTTCTTCTTCTTTTCCTTTTGAGGTTTCAGTCCCTTATGTCCTGTATCACTGCGACCGTTTCCGATCTATTGTGATATGACCTCCATTTTTAAATTTCCTCGCCAATGTCTGCTTCAGTCAGGAACAGCAGCATTTTCTTGACTGGAATACGGGAAGCATCCTCTGGGTTAATAATATGTTTGCCCAGATGGATGCTTCGTTTATGCATTAGAGCGGGACATTGGCAGATAATATGCATCGGAGTCTCACAGGATTCCTGGCATAGTCTGCAGATATCCGTGTCCCTAAGCTTAAGGTTAAACATGTGTCTGTTAAGACCGCAGTGACCTGTTAAAGCTCGTGCTAAAATGCGTAGGTTTTTCCTGCTGAGCGCTAGCGCCTTGGAGGCGGCCTTCTTATTGAAGGTTCTGATTAGCGCCTTTGAATGGTTTAGACCACGTAAGTTTCTCCACCGAGTGAGTGTTTCATAGAAGCAGTAGGTTAGCAGGGTGAGCTGCACCAGGCTTTTAGGTATACCGCAGACCGGCTCTGGTCCGATCTGCCTTACCTTAGCGCCCGTTTTAGCCAGGGTATCGGCGTTTTCATTGCCGGCTATACCCATATGCCCTGGAACCCAGCGAAGAACCACCTTGTTGCTACGGGCCAGGGTGGTTAGTTTGTCCCTGCAGCAGTCAACCAGTCTGGAGGTAATTACCTCTGACGATAAGGCTGATAGAGCTGCCTGGCTATCCGAGTGGATGTAAATAGTTTTGTTGCCGTAGTTCTCCTGCAGGATAGTTTCCGCACAAATTATTATGGCGTAAACCTCCGCTTGGAATATGGATGAGTAGACTCCCAGGTTACGGTAGAGCTTAGCCCGGGGTTTCTCTCCATAAATTCCACAACCTACGTCCTTGCCCGACTTCGAGCCATCGGTGTACCATTTGATGCTGCCCGATGGCCAAGTGATTCTGTTGTTTAGCCAGTCATCCCTATCCGGAATTTCTACCTTATAGGGCCTTTGGAAGTAGTGTTTAGGGGCCATCATATAGGAAGATACATATTGAAGCATTTCGTAGCTCACGGGCCAAGGCTTTCTACTTAAAAATCAGTAAGTAGCAGCACCGAGATGTGTTCCGGTCAGCCCGTCACGTTGGTTTACCAGAACATCAAGCTTTGTGAGTAAGGTTAGTAAGTTTGCACTAGTGTTTGCGAGTACACTTGGGCACTACAATCCGATTGCTTTGTTGTGGTTGTGATTGGGTCTTTATGAACAAACTAGCTGATGCCCACGACTTCGCCCGTGTGTATTGAGGTTTTCTTGGTTCCTCCTCTGATTAGAAAAAAGTAATTTCATTTAGCCTGTGCGTACCCTAGTCGCTCTACTAGTGGTCCTGGCAGCAAGCAGTATTGGTCAGGAATTAAAGATGGTGTCGATCACAATAGATTGACAACAGTCTATGATCATCTTCAACAGTGATACTGGAGTCGTCGTCAGTCTTCTGGAGCTATACATAGCAGCCTCTCCAAGAAAAGATAGAACACAGAAAGTAGCGTTTGTGTATGTTAAGCTGATATTGATCTGTATTCTGATAAGCTTGTAGATATCGGAGATACTATGAGAATCATTTCTACACGATTATTGAAAACCCTAAATTCATGCAAAAAAAGTCACAGGTATTTAATGCAATTTGTGAATTGTACATTTCATACAGTAGGTATATATTTTTCCAGATTACTTACTTAAGTAAGTAATTATATTAATTGTCACAACTCACACATGGGATGTTTGCAGGCAGTACAGTACAGAAGTACTGCAGAAAGTACACCTGGGTAAAATAGTAACCCAGAATCTGGATTCTGGACTCTTTACTTCAAGAAATTAAGGGCTCATTCTTATTAGATTTCTTAAAACCTCAATCTCTGCCTCAACACACAATTATTCAAGTCTTAATCAAAAGCTAGTAAGTACCTGATAATTAAGTTTGGTAATCATTGGTCCAACAATAAACAGGTTGACATATTGCCTGTAGAGTACATTAAGCATCTAGATACTTTCAGGTGACTGACCCCACTCAGCTATAATCTAATTAAAATCTATAACACTTGATCAAACAACTGTGTTTGACTAACAAAAGCATAATATAATATGAAATTAAGTGTCAATGATCCATATACTTAGTGAAACCAAGGGTCAAGGCCCACTGTAACACAGTCACTTGAGTGGTGCTGGTACGGTGATTGCTTGCTTGAACTATGTAAGTAGTTGTGAATCAATCTCTACTAAAATTTAAAAAAAAAACGATATAAAAACAAAAAGTCCCTGGATTGATTTACCTCTCTCTCTTCAACTTCATTTAAATAAAATTAAGGCTCACTTAATCTAAAAAATAATTAATAAAAATAAACTTGAGAGGAATGTTTTTTAATTTACCTACTAAAATAAAAAGTTCTAAGTGAAGAGTTTTATTAGCATGATTTTTGAAAGACATCATATTCATAGTAAACATATCAATATTAAAGTCATGTTGTTTAACATAAGTCCTAACGAATGTTACAAAATTACTCACTTTTCGGTCAAATACTGTGTGGTCCAATAAATCACTTCGCCCGGCACCTCCGCCTCGGTGATCGTGTACCCTGCTATATTGACGGGTAGCTGGTCCTCAGGGTCTACGGTAGCCGCGAAATTCTCGAAAAACACCCGATAACAAGTCAAATAGTCATCTTTATCACCCATTATACTCACAATATTTCAGAAAATACACAAATCACACAGTCAACAATTCCTTGTTTACGGATAAATTATTATCTATTTACGATTATGAAACTAATATTGTAAAGCAATGTTTTAAAATTGCATTAAGTCTTTCTCCTTAACGTTAAAATAGGCACAGTTTTTTATATTATTTTGATTAAAATCAAAACACTCGCACTCAAAATACATCGACTCGCAAGACACACACGTCACATTTCACAAATTCATTATTCAATTCAATTGTAGATTAAAGAATTCAATCTGTCGTCCATAGATAGCAGTGTGACCAGCAGCAGGCCGACCGCGTATCTTTTGCATCAATCATTGATACATCGCAATCACCTCCGATTGGCTGAATTTGTGATATGGTTCTTGCTGCGTCAATGGATTTCGTCCAATAGTGGAAGAGTGTTAACCAATCAGAGGTGATTGCGATGTATCAATGATAAATGCAAAAGATACGCGGTCGCGCTGATGATTGATGCAAAAGTTATGCGGTCGCCCTGAAGATTTAAATCGGTGATTCTGCTAGCTGTTGTAAAAAATAAAAAATAAAATGCTAAAATTATGCTGATTTATGCCTATTATGCAACGGAATTGCAACTGTCATTTTTTGCACGGTGCATAGTTTGCGATCTACCCTCGCGACCCCCGCGACCTCACGTTTTTATAGATTTTCGTCACTTTTCAGAAAAATGCAAATGAAAAAATACTAAACTACCATTCATGGTTCTGAAACGCCTTTACTTCCTAAATAAAGAATCTTCATAAAGGTGAGATTTTTAGGACCTGATGTGATTTTATATCTGGAAAAATAAAAGCAAAATCATAATCATCATGAAAAATTAATATTTTATCACGCTCCTATAAAAATAATAATCCATTTTATTATGATTCCAAAAGATACATTATAAAATAACATAATATAATTATTTCTACAAAGTTGTAAGTACATATAAATTTAAAGTTATGGAAGCAATCGACTTCGCGTCCAGCCCTCCAAAAGATTAGGGGTATGGGACGCATGGGACCCATAATCTTGACACCTGCTAAAATAGTAGAATTCTGCTTAATCTGGTAAGGGTCACCCTAATGCATAGAGCCACAGAGTAATATAGCAGCTTTGATTATGTATATAGAGAAGGATATGTTGCATTTTACTCAATTATTATTAAAACATGTACTACTATGTTTTGACTATTCTTACTTATTGAAAGCTGCGTTATTAGAATGAGACAGGTGTATTATCAATAACGTGTCAGGCAATTGTCATATGACGTCATCTTTAGCTATTGAAGCCAATTTTTTGTAGCCTATAAATGGCGTCTGTTTTGCTTCCGGTGTTTTGGTTGTGACTAATTACCTGTTTTGTGAATATTTTCATGTATTTTGTTGTAGTTTTATCAATGAAATAGAATAGAAATAAATGGTCTATGGATGAAATATGTTTTAACTGGCAGCCCTAAAGAAGGTCAAAAAGGCTATAGTCTAGAGCCTTAGAAGTGGTATTGCATTGGTAGCAGTTTGACATTGACACTGACACAGTTGACGCATCGAATTACGAATAGTGAGATGACGGCTGACGCAGTGTTGCCAACTTGGGGGTTTTGCCCCTAAATATAGGGGAAAGTTAGATGGAAAGGGGTGTTTCTAGGGGCGACACTTTTCTAAGGGCATTTTTGGGGGGGAAACCATTTTTAGGGGGATTTTCTAGGGGTCTAGACCTTTTGTCTTCGTAACAACGTCACGGTTACACAGCACTTTTAAATATAGGCCTTAAATCTAAGGCATCAAAGTTAAATTACGAATTAACTATATATTTATACTTAAAACCTTTTGTCTTAAGAAGATCTTCTTTCCACATTTTTACCCCCTACCAAAAAGTGCTCAACGCGCCTAAAGAAGTTTTCACTTCAATAAATTACGGAATAAGTTGTCCCTTGAAGTACTTCAAAGTATTATAATGGTGAGATTTTCTTTACAATAGGAATACGGTTCATGTGTCAATTTCGTTCCTTGACTATAAAAATACAAGCAATAGCTAAACGCAACTCGATAGCCAGGTCCATGATGTCTTAGATGAAATCATTGATAATTATCCTGACGTCGATGTTTGAAAAATGAAATTAAGACTCGTTTCTTTAGATTATAATAAGTTACTATAATATGATGTGTCATGTGCAACGGAAATAAACGTCCATTTCATTTTGTAAGTGTGTATTTTTTATTCATATTTTCAATATACTGCTCAAAAAAGGTGACTATTTGTTACCAGGGTTATTTTAGCGAAAGCTAGTGGGATTTCAAGTTGGTGTTAGGGGTAAACAGGGGGATTTCAAGCTGCTGTTAGGGGGGGACGCTCCGTAGTGGTTGGCAGCACTGGCTGACGCGCCGTTGCAATTTGGGTTCCTTAAATAAAGTCCGTCTCCGTCTGTCCGACAAACTAATCACAGAGCTTCCTATTTGAATTTGGAATAGTTTTAAAATACCCCTGCCACTACTGCAGTATTGCAGCATCTCTTGGATTCTTGCTTTCTTTCATTTTTATTCCAGTGCCGGGTTTGGTTGTTTGGATGGAGATTCTTCTAGATTCTAGAATAATTTAGGTGCGGCCTGCGGAACCACAAGTGCGCAAGCCTGGCTCGCACATAGCTAATGTTTTTATCATTTTGTCAAAACTGACACTACATAGGTTACTAAGTCAACTGTCAAACACCGACCAGAAAAAGAAGTGTCAAACGAAAATCGAGCACACCGACCAGAAAAAAAAGGATCGAGCGAACTTCGGTGAGCACTGAGCAGTCATGCGAAGTTATTGAACAAAGCAAGAGCAACAAGTACTTGCACTTTCAACCGCAGGAACAAGGTGAGTTTAAAAAAATAATTTATGTAAACTACTAACTTGTGGTACCTACTAGAACTGATCTTTTTTGTTATTGTGATACCGACTGATGTATAGTTTTAAACTTTTAATTAGCTCCAAAACAGTGGCGCTAAAGGACAACCTAGCTTTCAAATGAAAATATATTTTTAATGATATCATATTATATTATTCCTACTGTTTAGCATTGATGATCGGTTTTATTATCGGTCATCTTAAACTACCGTGGTAATCTTTGTACGTGAGTAATTTAAGTTGATAAAAATAATTATCAGTTTAATCACCGACAAGGTATTGTACTTAATTTGAAAATTATTTAAACTTTTAGAAGTGTGAGTTTTAAAAATATCATTTACTTTCTTTGGTTATTATTACTCATTACTCATTCTCATTCATTTCTTTGGTTATTTACTCATTTATAAGTTACTGTTTAACTTAGACCTCCAAAAAATGCCAAAGTAGGTTGCACGGTGCAACCTATATTGGCATTTATTGGATTTTTTGGTGTGGTACTTTCCACACATCCTTTTATTTTAAAATTTTTATTTTAATCATAGGTTTAAATTTTGATGTGAAATCATGTACTTTTTTTATTTTACCCATTTGCCTTATATTAACATTAGGTAAAAGTTGAAATGGTTCTATTTGAAAGATCATATTAAATCAGTAAATAATAATACATCAATTTCAGAAATTTCATGTCCAGAAAAATTCCAATTATAAATTGAACAATCATTTGAAACTTAAACTATTAAAAAACTAACACACTCCTTGATATTACAAATGTATTTGGGCTTTAGTAAATACCCCACCACACTCACATACAGTTCACATACAGGCTTTTGCAAAAAATTATTTTTTTTTATACTAAATCGACCACAAGCCTGGTTACAGTGGGTGTCCCATCTATAAGTTCATACAACTGGATGTGACTAGCAGATTTACTAACAATTCAAAAGCATTTGCAATGTGAAAAGTAATCTATTCTATTTCTAGTTCTTTGTAAAACAAAGCAAAATATAACTAGAGGATACCCAAGACTTCATCCGAGTATACAGTTCTGTCACTAAAATATTTTTATATTTCAGACTGGACTATTAAAAAGATAAAATGCCATCAATAGCTGGAAAGTATCAACATTACAAAAATGAGGACATTGATGAATATTTCACTGCTGTAGGTGAGTGCTATTGGTTTTATATGTATTTAGTAATTTTAGCTTTGGACCAAGGATTGCCTAGGCCAACCGCGATGTGCCCAAGATATCAGTTAATAGATTCCATGAACACAATATTATATGATTAGTTCCCACCGATTGACTAGGATCCTTCCCCAAAAGATTAATTTTTATAAAGCCACAAAGAGTTTAGTTTTTTTTTTGAGATTTTACCTCTCGGACATCATGATGGGCTAACATTAAGAATAGATAGTAGATTCACTTGATGATTCAAAAGCACTTTTAAGAAGTTTATTTTAATAAAAAAACATCAGTTTGAATAAGTATACTACTATACTACTACTACTACTATGGAGTGTGACCGAGATTTCCTCGTCGTTTTCAGGTGTACCATTTATGGGAAGGAAGATGATGGCACTATCTTCACCTCTCATGGAAATCACAGTAGACGGAGACAACATGGACATCAAAAACTCTTCCTTGCTGAGGACTGTTGAGATGAAATTTAAATTGGGTGAAGAATATGAAGAACGAATGCCAAGCACAACCATTAAGGTACCAACCATAAATAGGCTTCAGTAAAATCATAAAAAGCTTAGCATATCAAAAAAGTTACTTTTGTAACAGTAATTAAGATTCTGTGGTAAGATATTACAATTATAATTATCTAGTAAACTGATAAGATATTTATAAATAACTAGATGATGCCCGCGACTTCGATCACATGAATTGGTTTTCTGGGATAAAAAGGAGCCTATGTCCTTCCCTGGAATGTATCCTGTTTATGTACCAAATTTCATCAAAATCGGTTGTGTAGTTAGGCCGGGAAAGCGTAGCAGCAGACAGACAGACACACTTTCGCATTTATAATATTAGTATGGACTAGTGCATTCTTGTGTCTTCATGTTGTATTGACTGAACAACTCATCACTGTCCTTTTCTCCTGCAAATATTATTTGTTGACTTGACCATCACATCTTAGGCTGGCCATACACAGACAGCTTGAAGCAGACAGGTTTGACTGCTTCAAGCTGTGACTGCATAGTGAACTACAGTCTTCTACATACACACTATGTTCACACACTTAACTCAAAGTAAAAATGTTCGCATGAATGTCCATTGTCCAATTACAGTTAAAAAAGTAATGCTGATGATATTTTAAAAGATTAATTATTGTGTATTGTTCCAGAGCATTACAACTCTTGTCAACGATAATGAGCTGGTGACCCAATCAGTTATTCCAGAGACCGGTGACAAGTGCGGCAGACACTATATGTTCACTGATGAAGGATGTGTTATTGTAAGTGCCAAAACTTTAATTTAATTTTTTCGTGATATAAGAAAATGGGTCTATTCTTTGTCCAATCATTTATTTCACCTTTGGCAGCTTGAGTCAATGATCTTCTGATACGTTACTGATTTGATTTTTGATGACAATCTACTTTATTTATAAAGAAGTTTATTTATATTTGCTAATTTTTTTTATTGTTTTATAAACATACCAAACCGTTTTTAAAATGACTAAGTATATAAATGTATGTATTAAAATAAATCATTTATGTAAAACTAGCTGATGCCCGCGACTTCGTACGCGTGGTTCGAGGTTTTTTGGTTCCAGCGGGAACTCTTTAAGGTTCCGGGATAAAAAGTAGCCTACGTGTTAGTGCAGACTATAATCTATCTCTGTGCCAAAATTCATCCAGATCCGTTCAGCCGTTCTGGCGTGATTGATTAACAAACATCCATTTGAGGTTTTTTCGTTCCCGCGGGAACTCTTTATTTTTCCGGGATAAAAAGTAGCCTATGTGCTATTCCAGACTATAATCAACCTCTGTGCCAAATTTCAGCCAGATCCGTTCAGCCGTTGGGGCGTGATTGAGTAAGAAACATCCATACATCCATACATCCATCCAAACTTTCGCATTTATAATATTAGTAAGAAGTAAGATAAGACTAATAAGTATAAGTAAGACAGTGCAGTAAATGTACATCAATCAGGCAGGTCATAGAAACCATCCACCGCCAAAGATATGTGGTGCTTAAAGGACAATCAAGAGAGCTTGTGTTGAAGCTTCATGACTATGTTGAAAAGAAAATTCGTAATTACTAGACGAGATACGTCATACGAATCCTGAAATATTGAAAAAAAGGAACGTTGCTTCACTGTTGTATAAAATAATCTGCATCTATGAAGTATTGCATTTTTTGTTAATTACCTATCAATAATTATGAAACTTCTTATGTCAAAGTTAAATAAATGGTTGGACAGATATTTAAGACAATCGAGTGAGGTGTCAATCGATTCTTTACTATAGCATGGGTGGTATTATTGGTATAGGTTGGATACATTTCACACAAACAAAATCAATATGATGGATGTTACATCCAAAAAGTGGTGGGTGGGTCTCTGAATATTTTTCCGTAGTGGGGTAAGTTTTTAATTATTACTAACTAGCTGATGCCCGCGACTTCGTCCGCGTGGTTTAAGTTTTTTGTTATTCCCGCGGGAACTCCTTAATTTTCCGGGATAAAAAGTAACCTATGTCACTCTCCAGGTCCTCAACTATACCCATGCCAAAAATCACGTCAATCCGTTGCTCCGTTGCGGCGTGATTGAAGGAACAAACCAACAAACCAACAAACCAACAAACCAACAAACCAACATACCAACAAACCAACAAACAAAGTGACTTTCGCATTTATAATATTAGTATGAAGTATGATTGCTTGTTACATGTATGTACACCAATTTCTATACTATTTAATTTTTTCGGCGAAGCTCGCAAGATGGTCAAGGTTTTCGGGGTAGCTAAGAACAAATTTGTGCACTTTTTTGAAATCCAAGATGGCTTCTGCGTCAAATTGTCATTTTCTTAAGGATGTCATTTTCATGGTTTTCAGGCTGCTATAGAAAAACAAATGAACAGATATACATAGTCGCATTTTATGTTTAAAAATATCATTATGGAACCTGACCAGGTCAAATGTTAGATTAATTATTCATTGATTGGTTAAAATTAATACCATTGTCATTAATATTATTATCATCAGATGTACTTAGTAATATTTCAAAAATTTAAATCGAGCGTAGAGTGTAGAGCTATGTGAGTGTGCAATAATCATGCTGTAGTGTGACGATTAAAATACCTACAACTGCTTGTGACCTGATTGGTGTAGGCGCCTTAATGTGTTACAATTTAGTAAGCTGTTTTAATTTTATTTTCAGACACTGACACATGAGAAAGCAAAAACACCAGGTAAAAGATACTTCCGAAGGGTGAATCCTTAAATACTTGCATATGTCAGCGTGAAATTGTAAGTACCGTTACATTATAATCTATCTTTGCGAGATTGTAAACTTTCGAAAGATTGTGAACCTAACATACTGCTTACAATTTAACGCATTATTTTTCGGTAGATTATAATCTATTAACTCGATAGAACCTAAGTGCCCTGAATGTTTATGTCTATCTAACCTAATAAATAGATCAAGATGAGGAAGAACAAGAAAACGTAAATACAATAAATATTTCAAAATGGACACTCAGAACATTAAACGGTTCACAATCTTTCGACAGTTCACAATCTCGCAAGATGGATTATAATCTAACGGTATTTACAATGTTACGGTGACACTTAAATCAAACTAATTTAAGAAGAATCTTCTAATTGTCAGTCAACATGTGAATTTTAAGTTATTTTTTTATATTCATATATGATATGCCTACATTCTTTTATTTTTATATACTTTTGTTTTATGTATTGGGCTAAATTAAAATGTTATTAAATATTTGAATCGTAAATTATTATTGTTTTCTTACGAATAGAACTCAAAAACAATATAGTTAGCAAAATTATTGTGAGTAGTGTAGGTACCCGACTAAAACCTATAAAAGCGGGCAGGAACGTGTATAAAAAGCGCTCTCTGTATTACCGCGTGGTCATTCTTTTGTCACCTTCCGAGCTGTAAACTGCGTTATTGTGAAACTCTTAATGAGTCATAATTGTGTTCAGATTTAAGTGTGTTCCTTTTTGATTATTTTAATTGTGATATGTTAAAATCATTTAGTAGAATAAATTGTGGTTTGTTATATTTGCTTAGTTTCACTTTACTCCACTTCTGGTTACCTAAATTCAGAAGTGGGATAAAGGACCGCTAAATAGGCCCACATACGAGATGAATCAAAAGGGAACATACCCAAATTTAAAGTGCTTAAAGTTGATCACGTGACCGATCAAGATATCTCTCGAAGGGTGACTCGCGTAATGTGCAGTGTTTATTTGTGTGCTAAAGTTGTGTTTTGTTTTCATGTGATTGTTATTGCTGGCTCGCGGAGTGTGGCCGAGCTGTGGAGTTGCACAGCTCGTGTGCTTGAGGCGCCTCACGAGTGCGCTTGGGTGTGCAACTGTGCATGCCACGTGGGCGCTCTGGGCGTTCACGAGGGCGATTCAGTCTGCGCGACACGCTGTCGTGCCGTGCCTCGGAGCCGCGGTGCTGCGCGCTTTCCCGTGTTATGCCTGGCATTTGCCTGGAATGGTGGTGAGGTGATGACACCATCGAGCCTCTGGTGATATGACGTAATATGCGACATCGGTAAGTCTGTTTAATTTATTTGCTTAAGGATGTAATACCCACCAAGCGTAAGCAAATGAACTAAGTAAATGAACAGTAATTCATGTTACTGAATTGACTGTTAATTGTGTTAAGAAAAGGTTTAGACCCCAATTGTATTTACGCGATTTCCATTTTATGATAATTTCCCACTAAATTAGCAAGCTGTGTTGGCTCAGTGGTTGTTATTGGCATAACGCATACATTTGAGTCCCTAAACCGCCCTGAATGCTAGTTTGTGAACAGTATAAAGGGTCTAGCCGAAACATCTTGTTCAAAAGTAGAACCTTTGTGGGTACCGACCGGGTACAAAAATATTTTTGTGAAAAAGAGGTGACTCATACCCTAAGTTTGAATACATAACTTGAAACCTCTAAGTTTGCTGAGTTTCGAGTCATAAAGTAATGTTTTACTAAAACATGCTGTACGGATAAATTATTTAAATTGCGTAATTTAGTTTTTTGTTTTTAAAATGCGGGTTGTTATTTAAAATTCATGACCTAGTTACGATCGGACACAAACCAACCGCAATTCTAAAGTTTCATACGCAAACATAGCTAAAAGCCAACATCTGGGAATTTAATTGAACTACGATACGTAAAAATTGTTACCTAAGTACCTACTTTACGATTTCATTGTTTTATTTAACATGACTTGTTACATAGAAAAAGAGTCTCAAAGTAAGTTGGTTGTGTGTTCCTGAGATATCAATGCGTTTTTAAATAGTTAACGTGAATACATTTTGCGAATACCTTCTCGATTTTAATAAAAATTGTTGAGGTCAGGTATGGACGAGCAAACATATTTATAGTTCTGATAAACGTTAAAATTAACTTGAGTTTTACAGGTTATTTTCTTTAATATTACCGAACCAGGTTACGTAATTTGGATGACAGGAATGTTGCATTCTATTTTGATTAGAGAAGTTGTTTTTCTGCTCTCATGGATAGAAAGTTTGTTTTCGTTTTACCTGCGGTCAAGTTTTGGGTGGATCGATTACGAGTCTACATACCTACCTGTCCTGATAATATGAAACCGTTACGGGGTTTCTGTGAAGTTAAATTGCTCGTTAAGTTTAATTTTCTGTGTGTTCTATGTTAATTTCGTCTTCGGCGCTCACCACGTGTGAGGCGTTCTGGTCGCGCGCCCGCATGCCGCGTGTGTGAAGCGCGTCACTGCGCGTCTGCTGGTCGCGCAGGGCTGTGCGCTTGTCTAGTGCGCGTTGCTGCGCACTCGCCTGCCGCGCTTAAGGCGTGACACTGAGTGTCCACTGGTTGCGCAGGGATGCGCGCCCACCTGGTGCGCGATGCTGCGCGCTCCTGGTTGCGCATGGCTGTGCGCTCGCCTAGGGTGCGATGCTGCGCGCTCGCATGCCACGCTGTGAGGCGTGACACTGCGCGTCTACTGGTCGCGCAGGGCTGCGTGCTTGTATAGTGCGCGAGGCTGCTCGTTAGCCTACTCGATATGGTTGAACATAACTGGTATGAGTAAACTTTCTTCATTTTCTGTGTTCATCGATGATGATGTTTGATGTTTTGAATGTTCAAAGTTGTTTCGACATGGTACAACTGTGAGTCTGTACTATGGTTGAGCGACCTTTAGTGAGGGGTCTACCAGCTCTACCGACTCTTGTTGCTCTATGAGCTCTACTGACTCTTTGTGCTCTACCAGCTCTACCGACTCTTGTTGCTCTATGAGCTCTACTGACTCTTTGTGCTCTACCAGGTTTATACCTTTGTGATCTCCACAGGTTCTGTGAGTTCTATCGGCTTTGTATGTATGAGCTCTGCTGAAGCAGTCAAATAATTTTGTTGGTACCTGTGCTGGTACTGGTAACTGTACTGGTAATGAACTTTTAAGTCAGAGAGCTTGTGAAGATAATTGACTATGCGTTGACTACCTGCTATGTATGGATAGCCACGATGATCACGTCGTTTCGTGATAACGATTTGGTTTTAATTTCTGTTACATGTTTGGCGCCATGGAGTGGTGCCCTGGATCGGGGCCCTGGAGGTGTACCCTGGAGTGGTGCCTTGGAGCGGGGTCCTGGAGCGGTGCCTTGGAGTGGTACCTCGAAGTCGTGCTTCGGACTACGCGGCACGTTCTTCGGTGACAGACACTTTCAACTTAATTTGCATAAACATTGCCTATGGCTCTGCTTGTTGTCATCCAATTTAGTTACATGCTTTCTCTAGTAAAGTTAGGTTAGTCGTAAATCAGACGTTAGGTCAGTTGTTAGGTCAAACGTTAGGCTACTTATTAGTTCAGTTGTTAGGTCAAAATGTAAGCTTACATGTTAGGTTAGGTTACTTTAGGCTCTGTTAGGCTAGTGGATGACAGCGGACAGCGTTGTATGTAGTGGGCAGATTGAGAAGAAGGTTATGTCGGCAGGCTGTGTCCTGGAAAGTCGCATCTCTTAGATGCGCATCAGGCTGTGTCCTGGCAGGCTGTGTCCTGGAAAGTCGCATCTCTTAGATGCGCATCAGGCTGTGTCCTGGCAGGCTGTGTCCTGGAAAGTCGCATCTCTTAGATGCGCATCAGGCTGTGTCCTGGCAGGCTGTGTCCTGGAAAGTCGCGTTCTCTGAATGCGCATCAGGCTGTGTCCTGGCAGGTTTTGTCCTGGAAAGTCGCGTTCTCTGAATGCGCATCAGGCTGTGTCCTGGCAGGTTTTGTCCTGGGAAGTCGCGTTCTCTGAATGCGCATCAGGCTCTGTCCTGGCACGTTTTTAACGTGGTGTGTGTGTGAACTTGCAAGTTCAGGTATGAGATTAACTGAGATGTAATGTCTGGAGAAGTATGCATACTTTTGAATGTGAAGCGTTTTATTTTGTGTAGCGAAAGTTGTTATTTTGAATGAGGGCCTCGTATGCGTGATGATTGTCAGAATAGGCAATAGCGTGCATCGTCATGAATAATCAACCATTTGTGTCTTATGCAGGTTCTGATGACAGTAACTGTGACGATGCGGGTGAATCTTTGGGTGCCCTCACTAGTTCAGGAGACACCGCAAGAGGGGGAGCTTATGAAGATGGCATACGCACACCAGCTCTTCCTGCTTCTGATGAAATTGTTTCCGGTGCAGCCGAGGGCGGCGCACAATCAGGATAGGCCGAGTTAGCAAAATTATTGTGAGTAGTGTAGGTACCCGACTAAAACCTATAAAAGCGGGCAGGAACGTGTATAAAAAGCGCTCTCTGTATTACCGCGTGGTCATTCTTTTGTCACCTTCCGAGCTGTAAACTGCGTTATTGTGAAACTCTTAATGAGTCATAATTGTGTTCAGATTTAAGTGTGTTCCTTTTTGATTATTTTAATTGTGATATGTTAAAATCATTTAGTAGAATAAATTGTGGTTTGTTATATTTGCTTAGTTTCACTTTACTCCACTTCTGGTTACCTAAATATATACTTAATAGGTCTTTACCTATAAAATTGCCGTGTTGTATGGAATAAGTGAAAGTTTTTTCTAACATTTTTATTTCTGTTATTCGAAGTAATCACCCATGCAATCGACGCATCTTTGCCAACGCATTGGCAGTTTATTGATGCCCTTGTAAAAATCAGCTGGACGGGAGGCGACAAACTCTTTAAAGGCATTTTGTACTGCCTCTCGGGAATTGAATTTTTTACCCACTAAAAAATTGTCTAAATTTTGGAAAAAGTAATAGTCGGTAGGTGCAAGGTCTGGTGAGCACGGCGGATGAGGGAGAGCTTCCAACCCCAGCTCTTGCAGCTTGGAGACTGTCTGTTGCGCAGTATGGGGTCGCGCGTTGTCGTGAAGGAGCAGTGGGGACGACCGATTGACCAAAGCTGGTTGCAGATGTGCAAGCTTCTCCATCATTCTCTCCAGTTCTTCACAGTACACATCTGCAGTAATGCTAATGCCGTTTTGTAAAAAGCTGTGGTGAATCACACCCGCACTAGACCACCAAACAGTGACCATCACCTTTTTTAGGGGTCATTTTTGGTTTAGGGCATTGCTTTGGTGCTGAACCAGGATCTAACCTACTTGCTGAGCGCTTTCGATTGTCGAACAGAATCCATTTTTCGTCGCACGTAACAATTCGTTTCAAAATTCCTTCATTTGTTTGCCTGTTGAGCAGCGCAAGGCAGGTCTCGGCGCGTACGTTGCGCTGGCGATCGTTAGGTAAGGTCGTGGGGCACCCATCTATCAAGCTTTTTTACCGTGCCAATTTGTCGTAAATGGATCAATATTGTTTAGGTTTACTACTCGGTGGTTTTAATGCTTACATCAAAAGCTGCTGTTAGCTCAGCTGTAGTTTGAGTTTCGTCATCTTCCACAATCGCCTTTAATTCATTATGGTTGACCAATACCCTGCCCGAGCCTGACGCGTCAACTTTGCCTATCTTTGTTATACTCGCCCTCAACATACTCGACTTCAACATAGTGTGTAGAAATCAAAATTATTTTTTACTTTACAGTGGCTTTGGAAGTCGGTTTTTTGGAAAGAATTTTTATTTTTAACTTTTTAGTGTACTTAGTCTTAATCCCCACGGCTTAGGAGTTCAGTACCCTGCAGCATCAGAGTTGAAGAGTTGGGACTTGGGTTTAAGTATGAAGTCGTTGCTTGACACCTACAATATGAATTCCCCATAAAAAAATCCTAAATCGCTATTTTTAAGGAGTTCTGTACTGTACCCTGCAGCATCAGGGTTGAGGAGTTGGGACTCAGAGTTGAATCGTACGTGACTTGATACCTACTATATGAATTTACCATCCAAACTGCCTAACTCCCTAGTTTTGAATCGTAGGTATACATACAGCATCAGGATTGAGGGTTTGGAGTCAGATTTTTTGATGGGACCATCACGCGAGTTTCCTCTAACCACTGAAAAAAAAAATTTCAAATCGGTTTGGAAACCACGGAGAATATGCGGTAACATACATTAAAATATATATATATATATATATATATATATACACCTATATATACGCGCCGAATTGAGAACCTCCTCCTTTTTTGGAAGTCGGTTAAAAATCTGACGTGGGTAATAAAAGTTCAAAGACCAAAGTTCACAATCCTAAGAGAACAAACATTACTTTTTTAAAGATCTTTTTGATATTATATTTTGTAGTTTTTTTCAACTAGGTAATTACCTCCTGCGTAAAGATTCTTTATTGTTATTTAATGAAGCATAGAATTAACCCTAGTCCCCAAAGAATATTTTAATATATAGTGCTAGTCCCTAACCCTGAGCTCCAAGCGTTGAATAGTAATTATTAAGAATAATATTTTTCACACCACTCGCTCAACAACGCCTTATTACATGGCCTGTTATCTAAGGCTAAAGTAAGATATTAAATCCCTAGGGTTATAATGTTGTACTAAAATCCATTATTCCCTAGGGTTATAATGTGATTTGAATTTAGAATCATCGCGCATCTGAAGCAAGATCTGAAGGAAATTCTATTCATTCCAAAGAGGTTTTATTCATAATTCTTATTGCTATATTCATAAAGTCTAATTTCGGTAAATAGAATGTGTTCTCAGCAAGCGCGGCCAACTCGATTTTCGAAAACCGAAGCCGTGGCCCACTGGATTCGCACTGACGACATTTGTTTGTCAAATCGAGTAGGCCACGCCAGCTGAAAGAAGTGGTTGTATCGCGAGGTGTGAAAAGTAGAGTATTCACCGTAGGGGTAATGCTGTATTTATCTTGGGCGCCCCTAATTCCCGCGCTACTCTCAGGATTCTAGATGCTTCACCCTCGCTACGCTCGGGAGTTACTCTAAAATCCCTCGTTCCGCTTGGGATTTATCCCGGCGCCCGTGACATAATACATCGCATTACCCCCGTGGTGAATAATCTACTATTAATACGTGGTCTCGTAGCAGGTCGTGACAAGTTTAGCCCAGCATATAAACCCATTTGCAAAAAAAAAACGGGCGGTTTAAATTATTTCCCCGTCTTAGGCTCAATTTACACCGCCGCGGAATGGAATGGAATGGAAGCGTATATAATTGACATAAAGTTAATTAAGCTATGTACAATTTCGTTGCAAAAAGTCGCTTCCATTCCATTCCGCGGCGGTGTAAATTGAGCCTTAGTGTCGATTTCACCAACTCCGAATAACGTTCCTAGGATTAAAATTGATATTTTGACAGAATTACTGTACAACATCCATCGATATATTATAATATGTAGGTACTAGATGGGCCCTTTCATAGAAAAAGGTCGGGCGACCGACTTTGAGAGCGCGTTCCTAACCTGTCTTTGTCCCCATCGTAGGGCTGTCACGGTCGCTCGTCGTGTAAGTAGATAATTTGTTATTCTTAGGTTAATATCTAAAGTCTTATTAGTTTGGCACTGTACAATTTTATTTTAAGGTAAGTGTTTCAAGTCACAATTATACATTTCCAAACGTTATTTAATCTTCTTAATATTTTTATCCATTACGCAATCATTTAATTTTCGCGGCAAACTGTATGATATTTTTTTTTACTATGGCTTCTATGGCTATGGCCTATATTATCTATGACCGAGTCATACGTTTTCAAGCTTTCATTCAAGATGTTGCAAGCAAGTTCCCGCTTTTCAGTCTAGATGGCGTTGCTAAAAATACGCCCACATTCTTTGTTTGACAGGGCCCGTCTATGTAAATTGAGGTCGTTGACAACATCTGTCAAAACATCAATTTTAATCCTAGGCCAAACGTAACGCGGAGTTGGTGATATTGGCATTTAATAAAATACAATCAGAAAGATGTTTTTATCATTTGTTATGTTCACCTAACTAATGTGGCACATTAGTTAGGTGTCTGAAGTGTATAAAAAAGTTTGTTCCAAATTCAAATTTATGATTTAGGCGGAGTTTCACAAAATTTGCGGTTTTTTGTGTATTGTGGCGGGAATCGTTTAAAAGTCTGTAGTAACTCTAGATAACTTTTAGAAAGTTATTGCACAATTTTCTTATTTCCTTGATATTTTTAAGTCTTGATAACATTATTTAGCGTTCTCATGGTTGATAGAAAGATAATAGCCAGCAAAAATGATAGCGATAGTTGGGGAAGGTTGTAGTCAATGTTATGTGGTTCGAGTTCCTCTGGACAGAGGACTTGGCAATGATATCAAGAGACTGGGTTTATCCGCAGAAGGCCTGGTTATGGAAGAAAATCATATACAGAAGCTTAAGATGACTGCTTTCTGTTGAATCAGGCGTTGATAAATCGCATATCTTCCTCTTATAGAGGAGTGCAGACCAGCCTATGGACGCTCAGGAGAAGGCTTTTTGCTGCCAATACACGCAATCGCCGCCCGGCCCGTGGCCCTAAATTACCCCGGTAGCACAGAATTTCTAGATTAGGGTTCACTCGAAATTGTGCGACATGGACTCAATAGGACTGGGGTAGAGTTTTGTTCTCCGATGAGCCAAAATCTTTCTTGGAGAAAATTCAATTTTTAGGGACCATAACGCTCGCGCTCACCGTTCTGGCGATGTGGAAGCGTATATTCAAGAGGTCAGGATTTGTCGTTTGGTTTGGCCAGCTCGAAGTCTCGACATCGATCGAGAGTACATCTGGGATACCTATTCTAAAACGACGAGTATGATCGGTGTAGCCCGCTCCGCAAAACATCAGCGAGCTAAGGAATGTAATTGCTGCAAAATGAGAGCGTATTCCACGAGAAACAATTAAAAACATCATCGATAGCCTGCCCAGACGAATACAAGCTATCAGGTTAGCAAGAGGGGGCCCCACTCGATACTTAACTTTTACTTTTTGTTATACGTTAATAAAAAAAACAAAACTGTTTGGGCTTCAAGATCATTTTTCATTAATTCAATCGAAACTTAACGGCGAATTTAACAGAAACTTCTTTCTGATTATTAATTAAAAGGATTCTGAGTATACAAGTTACTCAGAATAATCAAATATCTGAAGGAGCCATGAAACAGGTTATTTTCCTAGGTGCCCGTTTTTGCAAAAGAGTGTATAATGTAGCTACTCTGTGAGTTTAGTGCCGCACAGGTACAGCGTAAGCGATCGATTCAATCGACCGGTCAATTCGGGCAGTTTCGGGTGTCATCATAATTCATAAGTGTTCGTGACCGGTGGCATGCGTGATTAAAATCGATTTTGTTGTTTACTTGCTGAGTAAAGTGCGTGATTTGAGTGTAATTTATGACAAAATAAAAAAAAACAAAGTTGATTTTTTGGCAATTGTCGTAGTTTTTGAACATCCGGTATACGGCCGGATATTGAGTTACAATCCGGTATCCGTTTCAATACTAATACTAATTGACCGAGCGAAGCGAAGGTCTCTGAGTCTACTTGAGTGAATTTGCACTTGTCCGTCCGTCCGTCCGTCCGTCTGTCAGAGCCTTATAACTTCTGAATTACTGAACGTAATTACTTAAAATTTAAATATTATACATATAAACCGATGGCCTCCAGCTGAATATGGCTTAAAAAGTTATAAAAATCTTTATTTCAGGGGGGCTCTCATAGAAGCGAATATGAAGAAAAAACATTTTTATAGCGTTACATAGGGTTGCGGTATATCATTTTAAAGATAATTAGGAATAGAGTCCAAAAATATATTTTTTTAAACTTTTCCCCTAAAATTTACGAAATGGGGGGCTTTCAAAGTGGAGATTTTCTAACGTCCAAAGTTGAACTCAGAACTCTAAATTTTCTGAAATGCTGAGCCTGAAACTTGATCAATTATTTGAATTATATCCTGAACTTGAACAACAAATACTAAAATAGATAAATATTATATTTAAACGAAATTATTTAATTTTTAATGAGCCTTGGTATTTAGTTATTTACAACAGAACTTCACAATGATGTCAATAGATGGCGTCGCGAGGTCTCAGTTCGGGGCGAACCACTAG
This sequence comes from Erebia epiphron, assembly GCA_963932025.1. Taxonomy (NCBI): domain Eukaryota; kingdom Metazoa; phylum Arthropoda; class Insecta; order Lepidoptera; family Nymphalidae; genus Erebia; species Erebia epiphron. The sequence continues at coordinate 38,989,774 of OZ009948.1, read as the reverse complement.
TAGTTACTTTACTCTATGTTTTTTTTGTATGTGGCAGCCCAATATCTCGAAGGACTCGAATCCAAGGCCGGAAAAAAATCTTATGCGGGCCGTAGCCCGTAAGGGCTTGTTTCCAGGACCGTAAAATAAATTTAAAAAAAAACAACATGTCAGAATAAAAAAAAATCTTCCAGACTTGTTAACCAGTCTGTCAACAAAGAGTATCTGTCTCTCTAGTATAAAAGGTATTATCTATGCTCTCAGTCTACGTATCTATGATTCTGTCAATTTAAAAAAAAAGGAAAGCGGTTGTCGGTTTTGTGGTTTCAATTTTATTTTTCGCAATTGATAAATTTATTGATTCTACATTTTTATTGCATGAACAAAGGGATCAAATTACGGAATTAACTCCGATTTACCTAATCTTACTGACATTTTCGTTGATAATAAATCAATTTTCCTGCAAACAAAATGGCAGAAACGATTCAGGTAAGTACTAAATTTTTTACATTATTTTAGAATTATTCATTGTCCTTTATTATTTTTTTATATTTTATTGATTGATCTGAAGCGCTCGTACGCTCGCAAGGATACAGCCAAGTACGGAAGTTTAGTGATCCATTTCCATTGTTCAATTTTGTAGAGAATTATTTGGAACAAAGACTTTCTAAATAATGATAAATCTCTATGTATTCATCTAAATACCAGAAAAGGAATATTTTAACACCACAGCCAAGTTCATTAGTAATTTTTAATTTAAGCTCTTTGTTCTGTATTCTGAGGCCTTAGAGTACAGGCGATATGCTTTAATATCAAAATTCAAATTAACAGTCCATCTGAACAGGTTCCTAAAAATATTCTATTAAATGAGGCCACATAACGTACGTAAAGCAAATGCTTATTATATTTCAGGAACAACAAGTTAAGAAACTGAAGCGACTCTTGGAAGGTTGGCGTATGGCACTTTTGCCTTTGAAGTCTGTCTTCCTCTGGGAACAACAGTGGCATCCATGTGCAATATTTGCATCAGTGTCCATTTTGTTCTTGACGATTTGGCTCTTGGACCTGAACACTCTTGCATCACTCGCAGTTGTAGGATTGATCCTCAACTTTGTTGATTTCATCGTCCCAATTGTATGCAACACAGTGTACGGTCCTACCGGTTGGACTGGACAAAAGGAGAAAATGTTTGAAGATATTTGCAGGAGCATTGTCATGAGTTATAATAAGACCTTGGACCAACTCAAATCTTTCTATTCTATGAGGGAGAATAGCCCTGCTATGGTAAGTTTCTCATTTCTTTCACTGCAAAATATTGCCTCAAAATAACTCATTTATCTATTTTTGTCCAAAGTATAGTTAGACTTATGATTCTTATAACTTTGACACTCCTTCGTCAAGGTCAATGCCAATGGTAAGTAGACACAGGCAAAGCTGCCTTCTAGAGACCTAATTCAAACAATAGAAACTAACTGATGATAACTCATAATAATAATCATGCAAACCTGCATAGTAATGTAACGTTCATGCATCTAAATTCTAGTTTTTTTTTCAGTACTACGTAATCTCCATCAGCATGCTGAGCATTCTCGCCTGGATGGCTTCAACAATCAACAATGTATTTCTATTATACATATTTTCTACAGTTGTATTGCTGTGGCCTGGCATCCAACAACAAGGGATCTTTAATACTCTCAAATCATTTATTTATAAAGTACCAAAAATTGCTCAGAAAACAGAGTAAAATTTTGACACAGTATTTAAAAATAGCTTTTCCACTATTAAGAATTTATACCTATCTTATGATCTCTTTTGTATATTTTGTGATATTGAACAATTTAAACTGTAATGTGCCATGCATCCACTGGGTGGGTCAAAAATGTAATGTTGTAAAAACCTGCATTATGTAGTATGTACCAACAGTATACAACATAATATTTCTTATGTTTTCAATGTTAGATATATGATCAGCCTAAAAGCATATGCTTAGCATTCCAATAGCAATATGCAGTGCACATTCCATCAGTCTGCCTGGTGGATGGCAGTTATGCTATAGAAATATGCTTAGCGAGTTCTTATGAGTAAGCATTTTAATAATATTAGTTTTCCTAAGTGTATGATTTAATTTTCCTAAACTGGTATATATAACCTCTAGTAATACCTGTTGGTATTAGAGAACAATTTGCTATTGTTTTTTGATATTCCGATGCTCCTTAGTGGGAGCCTTATTGCTGAACCCCCTTGATTCTAATAAACATTCTCTCCATAGAGTCTGTACATTTACTGAAATATTATAAAAAATAATTTTTGTGTGACTTACCTATGCATTAATGCTGCTTACATGCTGGAACTTTATACAGTACCACCATAGGTGGTGAGAATTTTAAACCCATACCGAAAAATCAACTGGAGGCTGGAACAGTCAAAGTCAGCGATTTAGCTGAGCTTTGCATGTAATACATTAAAAACTGTTTGTTCTCCTCCAGTTCCATATATTGGCACCAACAGCGACCAATAAATCCAACACGTGGGTCAAAAAATTAGTATTGAACATTGCATTGGGGCAGTTATTTCTCGATCCACATGTTCACAGTGGCTGTCTCCAATGTTGGTGCCGGTGTGACACAAGTAACAACCAAGCTCACCCACACGCATGAAGATAATAATGAATATTCAGATACCACGAATTTAACTTATTGGTTAAAAGATTTTTGTATTACCTCAACTTAGGAAAGATATAGTACAACTGGTTTTAAGAGTTTTAATATGTACCCATAGTTTTTATTGTTGTATGATATTGTGATGTATGGTCTGGTCATTGATTTAAGTTTACTTAGCTTGTTCATTGTGAGCTTTAAAGTATATTGGGTTAAATTAAAAAGAAATTTAGTATAAAACGTTTTTCAATATCCATCTTAGATTTTAGGAACCCTCGCCGCCTAGATAAGATTAAAGTTGCTGAAAATAATTATACATCAACTTGCCTCAAGAATTATCATAAAAATCCTAATTGAATCAAAATAAAATTTTGAGGTTACTAACCAATTATTCTTTTCAGAATCAATGTATATGAGTATATAAATCTGCTCAGCGGTTTTTGCATTCTTGAGGATAGTAGTTTGAATAACTAGTACTCGTGATGATACTAGTGAATCGAAAGTACCATTACAGTGTTACTTTTAAATGTTTAATGGGTTAGATGCTTTTCCACCAGAGATGCTACATTGCTAAAATACGGTTGATCTATAATCTAGCGATCTATAGGCGCATCCTGAGTGACGGTGCATCGCGTATGCGGAAATACTCGACCAGTTTGGACTTGGCCGGAGTACCGAGTGCACCAGGGAGGGCGAGTGCAAGCGGGCGCGCACTCCCAACTAAAGTGATGTTTCGTGCGCTGCGGATTCCGCTTACGCGATGCGCAGTACCCAGGACCTCCGCTACTAGTTGTATAAATGTTCTGTTTTCTGAACTCCCTAGTCCTGAGTACTGAAAATCTAAATTAAAAAAGGTATCCATAGCTTAGCAACGCAGCACATGCCACATCTCAAGTAGAAACGCACCTTACCTGCTTAAGCTAGGTAATAATAATAAAATAGTTTTATTTTCAAGCAATATATTTACGTCCAAATTCTTACAACTCTAAAAACGTATTTTCACTATAAGTTAATGGACAAGCAGAAACCTTAATATACAAATATCACGCATTACTCTGATCATTCAGAGTAAATATCAGAAAATATTATCAAACTAAATATCCATAATTAACATACATAATGAATGTAAAAAAATATATTTAATGGAAAAGTATTAAATATACAATATGTTGATTTCCATATAATATTATGTACTAAATAAAATATTCAACAAAAAACTACAACTTGGCTAAAAATAACAATAAGAATTTAAATTTAATAAAAATAATGCAGAGTAGATATATAATTTATTGTACTAGAGATTATTGATTTAATATTTTGAGAGACATGGGAAACCTTGAGAAAGTAGCGAGGGCTTAAATCCGTCCCATCCAGAGAAGAGTGTGAAGTAGTGAGCCGGCGATAGATTGATGATGATGAAGATCAAGGTCTGCTATACTCCTACCTACAGCTTAGAAAGCAGTCTCAAGATTTACCACACCTTAGACTATTTGTGTTTCATAATCTTTAAATTTATTCATTTTCATTAATAGTGAAGCCTGGTTTAACAACAATCGGTTTAGCCTTAGATACCACTGGAACAATATCATTTGGTACACTTTGACTCCGATCTATCGAAGATTTCTTATCACCGGACGTCCCAGCTCTTAATAAATCTTCATCAACTAAAGTAGTCGTAAACCTACTGGCCGAAATTGTTTGAGAATTGTTATTTCTCTTTAGGGCGCTGCTATCACTATATCTTCTGCAGCCGTTGTTGAGGATTTCGTTCTGTATGATTTTACATTTACTGCTTTGTAAATTCAGCGAATCTATGTTGCTAGCGTATTGCAAGCGTCCCATTGCGCATTTATTTTTGTCACTATCTACGTTTAGATTTTTGCTACTTGACGGCATTTCTTTGTAGAAGTTTTCTTTTGTTTGTTGGAAGCTGAGACCGTACAGATCTAGTGGTGCAGTGGTAATATCTTCTCTGTCTATCTTAAATGTGCTTTTCGACTCGTTTAGTGGAGTTAGGTCATTCCTAATGATTCTGACAGGGGATCCGCACGGGTCTGCGGATAAAGTTTCTTCATCGTCTTCACCCTCTGCACTCTGGAAGAGAAATCGCAATAAAATAAATAGAAGTTTATTTCGCATTTAAACCAAACTGGATTAGACAAAAATTCTTATATTACTAATTAAACCGTTAAGACAATATGGTTTCTAGACCAGTTGAAACCTTGTAGCAACGGTTCACTTAACAGCAGTCAAGCCTGCTGGCTTTCATGCTTAGGACTCCATTATTCACTGGCCCGCAATTGACGCACCCGTTTGTTACCCGTGTTACTATCAATACTTCATCCAGTAGATACAGGTGGGGATACAATTCGGGTTATTTGATTGCCTTTGCTACTTACTATACTGTAGTAAATTATTGTTAAAAGGGATATTTTTTTTAGGTGTTACTCGTCATTCTTCAAATATGGATAAGATCTACAAAGGAAATAAACAATACTAGTATATTTTGGAAAAATGTAATGTCATCATGTGGACTGCAATTTAGTATTGCCAAAATTGTAAAAATTAAACTCATTTTTAATGTAACACTAGCTAATGTAAAGTATCTGAATCTGAATCTGAATGCCCGCGACTTCGTCTGCGTGGATTGAGGTATTTTGGTTCCCGCGGGATCTCTTTAATTTTCCGGGATAAAAGTAGCCCATGTGTTACTCTCATCCAGATCCGCTCAGCCGTTCTGGCGTGATTGAGTAACAACCATCCATCCATCCATATATATCCCTCCATCCATCCAAACTTTCGCATTTATAATATTAAATAGATATAGATAAACGCGCCATTCAGAACCGAAGAGAGAGAGAAGAGACCCTTAGAAGGCATATAGCCCAATGATTCTCCACGTAGCAGTGGGTTTCGTAACTCGAAGAGTTAAAGGTTGAAACACTCCCCTCCCTCCGCTAGAAAGACGTATATTTAATTCCTTTACCATCCCAAGTGAGTTGCTGGCTTGTATTTCCGCACACTAAGCAGCAGAAGGTTCTGTGAAGATCCTTGCAATAGAATACTATGTTCGTGGACTTAGTGCTTACCAATAGATCGTGGTCAGTAATGGAGCCGGCGGTCGCCTCGTTGCTGTGGAACTCGGGCTCCGAGGTTAGCGACACGGGCGTCACGTCGCCGCTAATAGACGAACCTGAACCAAATAAATAAACAATCTATCATTTGAGCAACTGAAAAGATTAACAGATCTCTTCTCGTAGAAACGCGTGAGCGACGCGCTTTGCTCGGAGCATAAGACGTTGTAACCGCGAAATAACAAAGGAACTGTGATAAAAGCGAAAAACCTATTTTAAAATGTCTTTAGCACCATAAAATTGGCGAGAATTTAGATAACTTTTTTCTACTAGGTACCATCCAACTTGCAAAGGGTAAAAAATTTGAATAACTTTTGGGTTGAGGTTCTTAAAAGGGGTGCTGGAATTTCCTACGGAAAAGCATTCCTTCTGTGAAACTATGAAGTCCATATAATTTAGTGACTTAACTAAAACAAAAGACCCCATTGGTGATTTAGGCAGGCTAGTTAAGTAAATAGACCCAAAATTTTTGGTGATTTGGGCAGGCCAGTAAAGTGGATTATTTTGTCACCGGCAAACATGCGATGCAACAGAGTTTACTGTAAAAAGTCTAATAATTAAAGACATGCAGTATTTAACACAAGTTTGCATATCTCGATAACTTTGAAAGATATCGAGTATCGAATCAATATATCTTCTTTTAAGGTTCTATCTGTGCTAGAATCGGCTCACGATCCAAGCGGATTAATTATAATTTGAAGCAACTTTCTCATATAAGTCAAACAATAAAAAACTGTAAAAGATTCGATAATCGAAATCTATCCACGTTAGAAAGATATTTAACAAGCTCGTACTAAGTTCACTTCAATTCAAAATAAAGGTAGTTTTGAGAAACTTATCCTAGTTTGAAAGCGTGCAAATGTTTAGTGAAAACATGCAGACACCGAAATGAAGTGAAGTAATCGTTCACAGAAGAATAGTAATGAAGTAAGAACAGAATTATTGAAATAATATTGTCGGAAAAAATAATAAATTGAACTATTCCATTCCTTGTTAATTTGGTGAAGTTACTTCACGCCAAATTCCGTCTGTTATTTATTTAATAGAGTTTATTTGATTAATGAATGAGTATAATGCAAGTATAATAGTGAGCACTGATTGAGGTATACGAAGTGAAGTTACCATTGACAGAAGAATAGTAATGCAGTGGTATCATTATTGACAGAAAAAATAAATTACTAGAAGTCCGCGACTTCGTCCGCGTACAATTTCTGTCCTATGAGATTATGAAATTTCTCGCTGCAAAAAACCTATCTATAGAAGCTATCCTATCTATAGAAGCTATCCTATCTATCTTTATATGGCTCATACAGGGTATTATTATTTAAAACTAAAATCCTAAATCCCGCTTTACAAGTCTCAAGTTAACATGGGTACTTCCTAGTTCCTTAGTTCACTTGTTGATTAGTTCAACCGTTGAAATACTGGGATATTTTCCAACGTAGTTCTACTATGGGCAAATCCTTTCGAGACGAACTATACAGCTTGGAATAAATAATTGAACTCACCGAAACTGATTAAATGAAATCCAATTCAAAAATTAACTATAATGGTTATTTTCCTAAACCGGACTCGTCCTCATAAATCAAAGGTGTCGTCTCAAAGGTCGTTCCGGGAGACCCGGGGCATACGGCGCGATGTGCGTTTTCCCGCATCAAGCAAAAACGCTTCGTGCACGCACAAAGACAAACATATGCCAATGTGTGGTCCCGTTAAACACGGCTTGAGCCGTTGTGCTGTGCGTGGGGAATAAAGGTGTCCACGGCGGTGAAAACTAGCGTTAATTACAATTTTCCGTAACCGCTCTCATAAATAAAAATTGCCAGCTCCGACGCACGACTGGAGTTTACTCCTTACGAATGAAAAGTGTTACCAAGGAAACATAAACATAACGTAACTTAACTGAGAAAGTTTGATTTTACTCCCCATAAATTTTCATATCCCCGGGCTTATCTCTATATATATAAAATTCTCGTGTCACAATGTTAGTTACCATACTCCTCCGAAACGGCTTGACCGATTTTTATGAAATTTAATATGCATATTCGGTAGGTCTGAGAATCGGCTACTATCTATTTTTCATACCTCCACGCAGACGGAGTCGCGGGCATCAGCTAGTATAATATGAAAATCGATTCATAAGGAGTTAACTCCAATATACGCGGGGCGTTACTGTATGTATTTACGCTGTTCTTGTGACTGCCTTTGATCTAACATACCTAAACGTCGATTAATGTGTATTTTTACTAGGTGTATGTGTGTGTTTGAGTGTGTACGCCCGTCTGCGTGCGCGTGCGTGCGTGCGTATACCTGCGGGGGGCGGCACGAGCGCGCGCAGGCCGCAGGTGAGCGCGCGCAAGGCAGGCTCGCCCCAGTCGGGCGCTTTGCCGGCCACATGTCTACTCCAATTGCTACTGCAATCCACAATTATCAATGCACGTCACCCCGCAGCCCCGCGTGACAGCTTTGCAATTAACTCTGACGCTTGCTTAATTTAATGCTCGCTTAACTTATTGATATATTATATCAATTAAAAATGCGGCAAAATTCAAAGTTCTTTTTCACCGCGGTATTTCGTAATTTATGGGAATCAAAAGTAAAAAAATCGCAATTGAATATCCCGAAGCCAGGACTTTGATTATTGTGTTAATTATTGTTAAAACAGCCATTTTTGGTTTTCAACCATTTCAAAGATACCATATTGAGGGTCATTGATAAACCTATGAATAATAATTGAACGTGTGAAGAACATTGTTAAAAAACTGCAAAGTATGGTAAATTAATCTCTCTCAAAACAAAACAAAAACGCGACGGTAACCGGTACGGTCTCGTTAGTTAATTACAAAAGCTGCCACTGCGTTCGTGAGGTCTTTTTAGCGACAGACTATGTTTGTATGTAGGTACAACACTTAGTACATACTGTGACATTACTAATTACTTAGTTCTGTCTTTTAGGATGTTTCTGTACTCTCTCTAAGAAACAAAAATAAAATAAAAACCAAGCATTAAATTAGCACTTTTTTCATAAAATAGCACAGAGAAGACAACGAGCGAAGATAAGTTGAGGCTTAAAGAAGTTTTCCGAAAAAGTTTTATAGACAATATTATGCCAAGTTTGTAGTTCTCTAAACCAGATAGGTGCAACACCTCGTTTTTTTTTTTTCAATTAATATTATAATTTTTAGATAGTTTTGAGTATCGTTCGGAATACATGATTATGTTTCATAAGAGACAGTCAAAAACTAACATTCTAAGCCGCTAATGTGAGTCAACCTTCGTTTACACCAGTCGAAACATGCACTTTATGGTGATTTAAACGGTTAGGGCTCCCGCAAATCATGAAATTTTGATCGGCCGATAGTTTAGTTGGTTGTTTAACAGTTAGTAAAGTGTTTATGCATCAGATTATCGTAGGACTTTCTGAACTATGGGTGGAAAGCGAAAACGCAAACCTGCGTTGCGACGCGATGCAGTATCGCAACGCAACTAAGCCCAATGCTAGGCGATTTCGTGCCGCAAGCCGTCAAATTGTTCGTTAGCTCTTTCAGTTAGATTCAAAGATCGTGAACCGTACTGAGCATTTTCTTTGTTATCGAGGATCCACACGTAGAAATAGATCTTATTAAGCGTGATCCCACGTCTATTATAATATTAATGGCGTTATATTGCATCAATGAGCAACTCGAAACAAGTTGCCAGTGCAAAGCGTCGCACGAGCTCCCAGATATTTTATTGAAGTGAAACTTCTTTAGAATCGTTGTGATTAGAAAATTCGATGAAACGAAAAAGCGACATAATATTATATTCTTAATAGGATTTAGCCTGCGAAAGAATGAGATATAGTACAAGTTATATTTATCTCATTCTCTCGCAGGCTAAATTTCTTTTCTGAATTTTCACTTCTGCCGTGTGTAAATAGGCATGATGACAGTAACCAAGAATCAATGAAATTATGAATTTATATAATGAAATAGGATTCATAGATCATAAAAAACGTATTTATTTTTCTATTTCGAGTGAGATTGCTATTTATTTTGATAAAATAAAATTATAAAATACAGCAATCTGCCATATTGGATAAAACACCAAGAAGTGAACGACGTCACAATTGTTTGTTTTCTAGCTTTGACAGTCACACTATTGTTTACTGCACACTGCAAAGAGTAAATGTACTCTTTGCAGTGTGCAGTAAACAATAGTTAAAAGTTTTACCAATGGGTAAAAATAATAGTGACGTCACAAACGACGCCATGACACCACCGAACGTTTTGGCGTGAATTTTAAAATTTAAATTTCAAATGTAAATTTTATCTACCAAACCTTATTTTTCTGCTGAAATAAGATACTTATTCGAAATAGTACATACATCCGAACATAATCTGACCATTTTTCAAAATCAGTCATCATGCCTATTGCACACATACACTTTTTTTGACCGCTTGACGGACGGCGCGAAATCGTATCGCATTGCAGTTTGTTGCGTTGCGAATTCGCATCGCGTCGCTACGCAGTATTTCCAGTTCCACCCTTAGTTTGATAGTCGTACAATTCATAAGCCTTCCAAGCTATCGGTCGATGGTTGGTGTATAGCCCGCGGAGGCGGTGTGTCGAGTGTGGGTATACCTCTCTGAAGAGTTGTTCTTGTGTTCGGAGTTGGACGCGTAGTTAGAGTTGGGCGAGGACGGGCCGGCGGACGATAAGCCGCTCGGCAGCTCTCCGGACGAAGACATCAGGGACGACGGACCACTCCAACCAACACCTGTTTTTTTTTACAGATTTAAAAAAGAAAAAAAGCCGTGTTAAGCTTGTGGCGGTCTTCGCAGTCCGCACATAATCCAATAGTACGATCATAATAATGCGATGTACGCGACCACGAAGAGCCCAACTCACGATTACGAAGTGTTCTCTGAATTACGCTACATATACGACCTCCAAAGATGAACGGTCGGACCGGTGGTCCCCGAACACAACACCCGCTCGGAGGATGATCATACTTTGTTACGGTCGAGCCATATCACCTGCTCCCGTACAAGCTATATAAAGTCTCCGATAACCATGTCGGAGGATTGCTAGCAAAACATAGAATAAAAAAAAGCTGACTTCAAAATGGATGTTCTGTAATCGACCCGTATGTTTGTTTGTTACGATTTGCTCAGGAACTAATGGACCGAGTTTAATGATTTTTTCACTATCCGTAATCTACATACTTTCAGGAAGGTTTTAGTATATAATACAGTAAGGTATCTTCTTTGTGTACGACGTTATTACAGTTTAAGTCCAGTTGCTCTCTCTCTCACTCACCTCAACGCCTCACTACTGAGCCCTAGTCCTCAGAATTTGATGGGGTTTGGCCATAGTCCACCACGCTGGCCAATTGCGGATTAGCAGACTTAACACGTTTGAGAACATTATGAAGAACTCTCGGGCATGCTAGGTCTCGTCTCGATGTTTCCCTTCACCGTTAAAGTGGTATTTAATTTCATAAAACGCACATAACTCCGAAAAGTTATATATGTGCGTAGCTACCTGGGTATTGAAACCTAGACGATCCGAATAGGAAGCCGCGTTTCTAAACCAACTATCAAGTACACGTAGACATAAGACTTACTGTTGGTAGGTGAGGGTTGCTTAGCGGTCATCACGGGCGCGGGGTTGGAGGGCGGAGTCCCCAGTAGCACGGGCGCTTCGGTCACGCGCTCCAGGAAGTCGTCGAGTTGTCGCAGCGAGAGCGCGTTGTGAAGGGTCTCTAGGGGCCGGATGGCCGGCACTCCCCCGAAACCCTCTAAGGCGGCTGGAAGTGTTACATACATTTCCTTTACCTATTGGATTCCCAATGGGCCTTTGAAAGGACGCTGGAATTTTGCAGTGGTATTTTTATAGATTTTTAGAATATTTCGCAATTTACTAACAAAAATGGTTGTAAATAATGGTGTATTTTGTCGCCAATTCAATTTCGGGTACCTGACTTTACCAGAATTTTCTTGAGCTTGCGAGTTCGGGAGTGGCTTAGAAGCTTGTTCGTAAACGACCGTATTACATCGTTTACACTGCTTATTTTGTAAAAGACAAACTGCCTTACCACATCAAGTTTATTCCCTGCTGCGTAGTTAATGAATCTATTTAAACTGCACCTAAACTTATGTAGACTGTTAGTTGTTACAATATAAATATATAAGTTACTCACTGTTGCTGTTCGAAGCGGTAGGTATCATGACACGCAGATTAGGCGCGGAGCTGGACCCGGAGATGACGGCTGTGCTGAAGAGCCCCTGAGCGCCTCCCAGCTTCCCGCGCGCCAGTCCCAGCATCTTGAGGTAGCTCATCTGGCCGGCGATGCTGTGCCGCTGGCGCCGCCCTGCGCCCCACACGCTACATTCGACTGCGGGCAGCACCGGCCACGAGCGGAGGCGGTCTGACCGACTTGCCCCACTGGCCGCACTTGCCCCACTAGCTCCAAACGTCAGCGCGGACAACGGCAGCTCGTTAGTCGACGACTCCACCCCTTCCACGTTCACTAGCGGTACTACCAACGGCGTGGGGGGACTGACAGGCGATATGGGAGTCGACGCGGACCGCGATACGATTAGTGATGGCAATACTGAGGTGGTTGGTTAGACGGCGTGCGACACGAACGGTTACGTGATAGATGCGAGCGGAGTGTCGTTAGATACGGGGTGGGGTGGTGATGGAAAGAAATTGATTAGTGTCACGCACGGACTCCACGAGAACGATAGACGAGAAGCAAGCACGGAAGTTGGATATATTATATGTCAGGGAAATCCATTTAGAAGCCATCATTTCATGGTAATTTCCCTTACCTAGATAATTCCGCTGACTATCAAAAATTTTAATCTCAAAAATCTTTATGGAAAATTAAATTTAATACGAAATTGAAAAAAATAGGAATTTATTATTACGTATTATATTATTTAGCGAATTTCAAGCTTTTAACGATAAAATATAGGATTTTAATGACAGTCTCTCAATCTGAATTTCAAAATCAAATAAGGGTAAAATTATTCAAAATATTCCGAACACATAATAGAAGTCGAAAATAGAGTCGAGAATAACTAAAGATAGCTTAAATTTTCTAATCATGTCATTATTTTACTGCAGTTCTCGTCTTACATTCTCATGCAAGTCTGTGGTATAACAGAAGAAGATATAAAGTAGAGAAAATATATATTAAACTATAGGTATACGTAAGACAGAGAGAAGATAGAAGATCGGTGCGTCGAAGCGTGCCGAATGACAAGACTGCGATAGGACGCGCGAAATAAGAGATCCAATTCCGAAGGCTAGAGCGCGCGGCGCGTGACGACTGTTCGGTCAAACGACGCCTCATGTCACGAAACTACTCCCGTGTTCACACTCGTGTGATCGAGGGAGAAGGAACACGACTGAAGCCGGCGTTTGTTGCATACCAACATGTATACGGTCATTCGGAAAGCGATCCAAACCATATTAGAGGTAAAGATGGACGCAACATCACATCGAATTTATATTATGGGACCAGTCCTCCAAAAAAATGAAGGGTTCCATACTTAAGTTCATATTACTCATCATAAAGTTTGGATCGGAAAATTTGTAGGCCCATAAAATCATGAAAATTGGTTCGTTAGCTTTTAAGCTAATTTCGGGTAAGAACTCCTTTACCAAATGACCTTGTATTTGTAATAGTGCGATTCCACCAGTTTGCAGCGCTGTGCGGCACAAATATTTCTCTCGGTGGACTCAAACAAACAAACATGTTCGCAATGTTGTTCTGCCCAACCACTAGAGATGAAAATGTTCGTACACAAATGTGCTGTACACTATTTTGGCGGAATCGCAACGCAATGTAACTTACATTTGTTACTGGTGTTAGTACTAAAACCATGCGAACACAAACAATAGTCACACGCACACACGCATTCGCGAGGAGCAATGCAACGCAAACACACACAAGATCGCCGGCCAGCATGAGCTCAAGTCGGCAGCGAAGCGCCGCTGTGGCAACATTTCTACACACTCCAAAATACACAAGTTAAATAATACACAACATAATAGGGTAGTTGACTCGACCCAAAAATTATTTCAATACTTATTTCAAAACAGAAATATTTTTATAAATCCGCTCAAATTAAAGTTAAGACTGTCAAATAATTTTCTAGTCTAGTGTTATTACTTCTTGGTATTAAATTGATCAAATAACAGAAAGTATGCACAACACAAGGCCTGTCGTCATCGCCATTAAGGCCCTGTGTAGCGTAAAAGGGGGTTTTTAAAAGCAGTGTATCCATCAAACGATGACATAATGTATGCTTGTAAAAATAATTTGCTGTTTTCAAGACCTATAAGCAGACATTGACGCATCTCAAAACACAATTTAAAAGAAATCTCTGCATAGAAATTTATTTTAAACATACCTCTAAATTTACGTTTTAAAGCAGTTTTTCTCCTTATTGAAACCAATAATTAGCTCTAAAAATATAAGATAAAATTCATATTTCTATATCAAACACATCGTCGGATTCATTTGTATTGAAAAGTAAATATAATTTTTTTTACAAATGATTTCATGCATTTTTTGCAACATACGCTTGCTCGATTTCACCCCCCCGCGCCTGTGTTTTTCATATCGTGAGCTCACAGCGCCTTAAGTGCAGGCGAGCAAAGGGCAGCGCCATAGCGAGATGTTTCCACTCCCTTCTATGCACAGACTCTTCCGTTTAAGTATACGAATTACAAATATTAAAACCTACCTCATTTAAAAAGCTATTTTAATGTTTATATCACAGAAAGCTTTAATTTTAACAAGAAGATGCCCGCGACCTCCGTGTGGGTAAAGGTTTTTATCAAATTTCATCAAATCGGTGAAAGCGTAGCAGACAGACACTTTCGCATTTGTAATATTTATATGGATTATACCTACATGTTTTCTGAAGCGTAATCAAAGGAAACCACCCTATTATTATGAAAATAAATGTGTCCGACTTCTTGATTTCAACTTTCAAACATTCAAGCAAAAACATAATAAAAGTTGTTACGTTGACGAAAATGCACACAGCAGGCGACCCAATGAGACTTATTGCAGCTATTGAATCCGGATTTTCGTAGTGAAGCTAAATTATCTTTTATAAAATAAAAGCTTTTAAAAATACACAAGATTTTAAATTATTATAAACATAGTAAAATATTAAATTATATAATATACTCTCATCTTTTTAGTATATTAATGAATAATTATGCCGAATAAGCGCAGATTATGTAACTGAATATTTTGTCTTTTGGTACAGATGTTAGATTCAACGCAGTCCGTTTGGCTCAACGACCTCAATATACATAGACGGGCCCTGTCAAACAAAGAATGTGGGCGTATTTTTAGCAACGCCATCAACGCCATCTAGTCTGAAAAGCGGGAACTTGCTTGCAACATATATTGAAAACGTATGACTCGGTCATAGATAATATAGGTCATGGCCATAGAAGCCGTAAGGCCAGTTAGTAAAAAAAAAATATATCATACAGTTTGCCGCGGAAATTAAATGATTGCGTAATGGATAGAAATATTAAATAGGAATATTAATTGACGTTTTTTTGGAAATTTATAATTGTGAATTGAATCACTTACCTTAAAATAAAAATTGTTCAGTGCTAAACTAATAAGACTTTAGATGTTAACCTAAGAATAACAAATTATCTACCCGACCGTGACAGCACTACGATGGGGACAAAGACAGGTTAGGAACGCGTTCTCAAAGTCGGTCGCTCAAGCTTTTTCTATGAAAGGGCCCATCTAGTACCTACATATAGCGATGGTTTGGCTACGTTTGTGGTAGTGCGTGTACGTACACATGATCGTTCTAGTGTGCGTTAGCTCCATCTCGACCGCGCACACTAAAACAATGTATACGTACCTATACACTACAACAAACATAGCCAAACGGGCTTCGTGAACTATAACTTCTGTAACACGCTTATATCCGGCATTACTTGGGCATTACTAAACGAGGCTCAACTACTATTTTCCGATCGCCGCCGCTGTCTATTCACAACTTTTGTACGAAGATGACAGGTCGCGAAAAGGTCGCGTTGATCGCCAAATGTCAATTCAACATACCTTAAATTATTTATATTATTTATCGTCGCGTCTCATCGCGCCGCCACCGTGTTCATTATGAATACTAAGTTATGTTACAGCTAAATACAAAGAAATATGTAATAATAAATCATGCATGCATTCCGCCTTACTAAAGCTATACTGTCATTTTGTAACTAATAAATCAACGCAGTATTTTTTTAAACAAATTTATAAAATAAACTCAAATTATCGACATAATAAATGTATCAAAATGTAACCTAATCAAACTGGAAAGTGTTACTGCCATTTGCCAAAGCATGGACAAGAAATAAGTAACCATTAAATAAATGTAATGGAAATGCGCAATCAAAAAATGATGTGGAACACTCCACTTACATCTATGGTTTAAAACAATCATACTAGAAATAGATCGATTAAGAATCAGCCTCACTAGTATCCTGACAAAATATCATACTAATATTATAAATGCGAAAGTGTGTTTGTTTGTTGGTTTGTTGGTTAGTCCTTCAATCACGCCGTCACGGAGCAACGGATCGACGTGATTTTTGGCATGGGTATAGTTGAAGGCCTGAAGAGTGACATAGGCTACTTTTCCCGGAAAATTAAGGAGTTCGCGGGGGAATTTAAAAAACTTAAACCACGCGGACGAAGTCGCGGGCATCAGCTAGTTTTTATATATTTTTACGACGACGCGACAATTTTAAAATATAGTGTGATAGGCTATTTGCATGTATCCTATTTGAATATGTTAGTGATATTACCCTAAAAAATGCAAGTTTATTCAACTATAGGGTTACACTTAATCAATTTCACTCTCAAAACATTGAAAAGCAATCAGATCTTGGCGACCGCGACCAGCGATTATTTAAGAATTAACCAATGTAAAAACAGTGTGGCGCCATCAAGCAATCGTAATTGCGAAAGAGACTAGGTCTTGTAAGGTCTATTTAAAAATAACTGACTCATATATCACACTTCGCGAATTAACCTTTTCATTAGCCTTTATTAGCCTTTTCACCCTTCAGGCTTGAGGCATAAGTCTTATCATAAAATAAGTCTCCGAAGGAATGAAATTCCAAACCAGTAGATTCCCTTGACGTTTCAATAGCACTTGTAAAGTTAAATTTGAATTTAAAACTGAAGGTCAATTTCAGTTGTAAGTCTTTTTATCTCAGGCCTCAAAAACTAATTATTAATCACTAACTGTCTTAAAGAGTCGTTGTGAGTCGTGAGGCGGGAAAAGCTGAATTGAAAGTCATGCACGACTCAGCACTAGGTTCAAATCGAATCAACATCTAAGAGCTATTTCAAAACCGATCAAGGTATTATTGCGGTTAAATTCAATCATTATAGTGTTAGTGTACGCGCACACGCGAGCCAGTAGTGTCGTGTGTGTGTGTGTGTTTGTGTATGTATGTGTTGCGTCTTACCATTGTCGTGCGTTTGCTTGTGTTGGTCGTAGCTGCGCGCGCGCGGCTGGGGGTCCTCTGCTTCTTTTGATTCTTTTTCTTCACTCTAGAACAGTGTATGTGATTGGGTATTTAACAACTAGTAATACAGCAACTCTTTATCAAAGTCTAAAGCTTGTATATAAAACTGACTTGTGACGTCAAGTCGCCTTACTTTTTACGTTAATAGACCAGGTTTACTATATTCTGTAAGCAAATATTGTAAATTGTTTTCGGGGGCAAATAAATCATTTATCTATCTATCTATCTAGGATAATATCACATTTAAGGGTCAAGTTGTATTGGAATAAAGAATCGAGAAACCAAAATGGCCGTTACCGGGATATTAGGGGTGTGCGACCGCGCTCGCAGCTCCTCACTGAGACGCGCCGCCAGCGTCGATGCCTCGTGACCGCTCACCGTGTAGTGTAGATTGCTGACAATAGGGATGATGACAACCCAATTAAACCAGCAACTCTTTCTCAAACTTAAAGACGCGTTTTTAGTATGGAAAGTTGAATGAAATTCACAGACGTGACCGTCATGAAATTACAACGCACTTTTTTCTTTAATCAACATTTTAAAATGGTTATCAAACTTAAAACTAACCGAGGATGTGAATTTTAGGGTTTTTGGAAAACCCTCTATTTAATTATCAGCATCTAAACTAATATTATAAAGAGGAAAGATTTGTTTGTTTGTTTCTAATGGATAAACTCAAAAACCACTCGACCGATTTTAAAAATTCTTTCACCTAAAGAAAGCTACTTTATCAGCGAATAATAAAGGCTATATTTTATTTTCAAAATATTAGAGATCCCTGCGAAAATTGCAATAATAATTTGATTTTTTCAACTTCTGACGTTAAAAACCTCAATTCGTTATATATTTTTCTACTTATCATTTTCTAGATGATGATTATATAGTTATTCTTATTTTCGAAAAAAAAAATCAACTTTAGTCTTTAATGCGGGAACATGGTCACCCCATCAAATTTTTTTTAAATTTTACTAGACTATGTGACCCGGAATAAGCTAGGGATTCTAACAATACCTCATTTATTAAAATCGGTTCAGGCGTATAGAAGTTATGGTGGAATATACAAACTCACATACATACATACATACATACATACATATATACATACATACATACATACAAACATACATACATACATGAACCCTGAAAACAATATACTCCTTTTTCCAGGCAGTCGTATAAAAATTAAGACACTGGTGTCATGATTTCAACTGTATGCTAATTTAATTAAATTTAACTATTATTTGGCATTGCTGTAAGCGTACTGAGGATATTATTTAATAAATCAATAAACTGAAATAAATTGTCCTGTTATAACTTACCAAATAGGAATGGGATCTGACGGTCTCAATATCGAGCTGGATATTTTTCTCGGAGAAAATGTACTGTCTAACTCGTCCAAAGTGTCCTGAAATTGTTAATTATTATTATTCATTTTATTTCAGGCAACAAGGCCCATATATTATAAATATATTATAATTATCCAAATAAGTCTGGTTAGGTTAAACGGACATTGGCACGTCTTTTCTAAAATGTTCCAAAGTATACTGAATGTTATCTTTACTGTGCAATATACACATTCAATTGCCAACAACAACAAAAAATACACGAAGTCGCAGAGAACGTGTTACGCAAAAAGATAATTTTATTATGTGTATATTAAAGTTAGAGTTAATCTTAAAAATATATATATAACCGTAGACTTTAAACCTTAAATATTAACAATTTAAACTAATTGAACATGAGTGAAACAACTGGCTACTGCCTTTTGTATTTTCTTTAAAACTATTTAAAAGTCACTGCGCTTTGGCACTTGTGTGAAATTGTAGTATTATGCATACAAAAGTGTGTCTGTCTGTCTGCTAAGCTTTCACGACCAACCCAGTTCAACCGATAGGTCCCGCAACCACATTCCGCGGTTTTTTGCTTAAATTAATTAATAATTACTTAATTTTGACGACGTCCGTGGCGCAGTGTTGATCGCTGGCCTTAACCCGGGAGATCCCGGGTTCGAATCCCGGCAGGATCCATTTACCCCTAACAGGTTAGCCCGCTAACATCCTAGACTGCATCATCACTTACCATCAGGTGAGATCGCAGTCAAGGGCAAACTTGTAGTTGATAAATTAAAAAACCACGCGGACAAAGTCGCGGGCATCATCTAGCTTATCATTACTTACAGGCTGCAAAGTCTCCTGGCTGGCCATCTGGTCGTCTTCGCCTTCCTCTTCGATACATTTCACTTCGTCGGAAGGGCTCGACTGTAAGCAATCGTCTGGAGTGTTCAACATATTCCAACCAATCCATACTAATATTATAAATGCGAATGTGTGTCTGTCTGTCTTCTACGACCATTTAACGACATATCTTTTACACGGATTTTGACGAATTTGGTATTGAGGTAGTTTAAATTACAGGACAGGCGCATCATCACAAAAAAACCGGAAAATTAAGGAGTACCCCCGAGAATTAAATAAACTTAATCTACGAGGTGGAAGTCACCGGTTATCAGTGCATTTCTAGCCAACCATGATTTTCCAAAAACCGAAATTAGCCGCACTATTTCGACGGTTAGAAACAAAGTAGCTGAATGCGCCTACTAAACGGATTTATATGAATAAGTTTATACAAAAAGCAAAACGTAATTATTATTCTCTTGCGCTTGACTGACACTGCACCCGGTTGACCCCTGATAATATGATACGCCAGTATTATTTCTTTTTAATTTTGCGAGTTCTAAGTATAAGATTAAACTAAAACTCACCGAGTTGTTGGTGGTGGAATGGTTGCGGCTGTGCGGCCGGAAGCCGGGGCCGGGCGGTAAGTTTTTCTGCACGCAGCAGTTGACGCCCGGACTGAAGTGCAGCTCCACGTGGAACCTGCGTGGCCATTCATTGCGTGTTTAACCATTGATATACATATAGGTACTAGATGGGCCCTTTCATAGAAAAAAGTTGGGCGTCCGACTTGTAGAGCACGCTCCTCACCTGTACAAGCCTGTTCTTGTCCCCGCGATAGCGCTGTCCCGCTTTTCAGACTAGATGGCGTTAGTATTATTAATAAGTCCACATTCTTTGACAGGGCCCGTAAATTGAAGTCGTTGTGTTTAGCATTTACGTACATTTTAATGGCAAACCACACTGACCCGTTGGCCTAAGTGACCGTTGCCTTAGGTGATCCTTGGTCCTAGGTGAGCGACAGAAGCGACATAACGTGTGGTAACGTGATATGACGCCATAGATGACGACAGGCGTATCTACGCGACAACGTAGGCCACGTGAAGGGTCAGAAACTGTTTGATAGTTTGTCGCTCACCTAGGACAACGGGCGAGCACCGCGCCGCTCCGCTTTGAACTATAGAAACAATATTTTGTCGGTCACGTATTTCGAACGCTCGATGGATGTTGGGGTCCCAAAGTTGTTGGAATGGCGATCCCGCACAGCGCACTAGATAGACAACATCAATGGAGTCGTAGGAAGCCGCTAGATTTAAGCAGCACAAGACCTCGGCGAGTGGAAGTCCCTACAAGAGCAGACGACGACGACAAGTTCTTTTTTTTTGTACATCCGAAATTTTGTAGGATACGGTTGATCATTAAGGTGGTAAGTGTAAAGTGACCCAAAAAATACAAATAAAATTACGAAATAATAAAATATTAAGAAGAATTAGCCAAGTAATGTGATAAGGGTTGAGCCAAGTATTACCTCTCCTCGGAGCACGGGTCTTTGGTGGGGTCCTCGTAGAGCATGACAACAATCTGCGACATGTAGTTGAGCTCCGACACCATCGATACGTACTCCATGGCTCGCCGCCATTGCTCGTCATTCAGTATCTACGTTAAAAAAACAAATACTGATGTTATAAATTTCTTATTAACTACTAGTGTCCGACCGAACTTTCCGTTTCGGTTACGGCCTGATTTCGGTAAAAAAACGGGTTTTGGTTTACGCTACCATCGGGCCGAAACGACCGCCAAAATCGAAACTACATTCGGAGGATTTCATGTGACGCAGTGTCATTTTTCCGCGTCCGTGCTCGTGTCATGACTTGTATGTTAAAAATAAACAATATGTACACTGATAATGATAATTTTCACTTAATTTTTCTTACGAAAACATAACCTTATATCGAAATTTCGGTATCGGCCGAAACAGAGACCGAAGCCAAAAGTTTTCGGTTTCGACTGTAAAAACGGTCGGACACTACTGACTACATGACATGCTAAAATCTCGCTCGTGAAGTACGCACGCGGGCGGGTGCGCACGTGCCGGCCCGGACTCGACACGCCGCGGCTGTACCTGACGCGTCATACGTACATCGAGCAGTCCGCCGAAGCGCAGCACCGTGAGCAGGGAGTGCACGTGGCTCTCGCTCGTGAAGTACAGGCGGGTGCGCACGTGCCGGCCCGGACTCGACACGCCGCGGCTGTACCTGACGCGTCATACGTACATCGAGCAGTCCGCCGAAGCGCAGCACCGTGAGCAGGGAGTGCACGTGGCTCTCGCTCGTGAAGTACAGGCGGGTGCGCACGTGCCGGCCCGGACTCGACACGCCGCGGCTGTACCTGACGCGTCATACGTACATCGAGCAGTCCGCCGAAGCGCAGCACCGTGAGCAGGGAGTGCACGTGGCTCTCGCTCGTGAAGTACAGGCGGGTGCGCACGTGCCGGCCCGGACTCGACACGCCGCGGCTGTACCTGACGCGTCATACGTACATCGAGCAGTCCGCCGAAGCGCAGCACCGTGAGCAGGGAGTGCACGTGGCTCTCGCTCGTGAAGTACAGGCGGGTGCGCACGTGCCGGCCCGGACTCGACACGCCGCGGCTGTACCTGACGCGTCATACGTACATCGAGCAGTCCGCCGAAGCGCAGCACCGTGAGCAGGGAGTGCACGTGGCTCTCGCTCGTGAAGTACAGGCGGGTGCGCACGTGCCGGCCCGGACTCGACACGCCGTGGCTGTACCTGACAGGGATATCCGATAATCAAACTCACACTTATTTATACTAGCGGCAGCGCGCGGCTTTGCATCCGAGGGAATTTCATAAAATGCGACTTCATTCCTTGTCGACGTTATAAAGGGAACTTCTGTGCAAAATTTTAGCTTTCTAAGTCAGTCAGTTAACCTGAGGCTTTATTACGTAACATTGATTGCTTCAGTGTAACGATCGCAATCACCTCTGACTGGTTCACTCTCTTCCGCTAATGGCCAAAATCCATTTACGCTACAAGTATAGCATAAATGCAGCCAATCACAACAATTGAGAGTGTGACCATGATAGATGCAGGATTTACATAACAGGGCAACAGGTCTTGCGACCTAATATCATACGACCCCTGGAAGACAGCAGCTAGCCGTGGCTGCAGTTGTTGGAACGAACATTGAGGTCGGGTTCAATTGGACCACTTCCCAGTATGGGCGACGCGCAAGGGAGGCACCGGCGCAAGTTCTTTATAGAGTTCCCAGACTTTCATCATGCGCTGAGGATGATCACCGAGGGGGTTTTAGTGGTTACAAATCCCACATAACCCGGTCTTCCCCCTAGATCGTCGGGTATCTTAAGATTTCTCCCCCGTCAACAATAAAAAGGGCAACAGTACTTATTCTTCTTCTTTTTATTGTATGAGACTAAAAAAAATTTATTAGACTGTGCAACAGCAAACACAGGGTTACGTTTTTCACGCGTATCTGGGTATGTGGTATTGTTTAACCTTGATTAATTTTTCAACAATGAAGTGGCTAGTCAAGAATTATAAATGTCTGTGAGTTCCATCACTAAATGGGATTGGAATAATAATCAGGTAGGTTAGCGTTGACAACTATTTCTCCAGCTTCACTCGGTTACTTTACCTTGGATTGAGCCTGTTAACGTTCTCTTCAGACTCTTCAATATTCCTCTGCAGATCTGCGCGTATCTTCTTGAGCAAAGGAGTACAAATCCCTTGGCCTATCGTTAGTTTCTCTTGCATTGTTAAGCCATATTCCTGAAGAAAAAAAAGTTTTTCTTTTGTTTGTAAAGCAATTGATAACATTTAGGAAGACGATATCTTCATCAAAATCAATATTGTATTTTTGACCTTTTATCGCTGAACTGGTGAAACACCTTAAATAAAAGCATCTAAACATTTTTTTTCAAGTTGCATTGCTGATTTCATGATGTTTGCTGATAAACATGATCGGATCGAACACTACAGATAGAATGCGTCAGATCACTTACGTCACCAAATGGACATCTGAAGTCCATTTCATTTTTGTATGAGTTGCAACCAATCCTAAAATCGAACCAAATCTTTTTTTATTCAAGTAGACTTTGACAAGTGCTTTTGAATAGTCGAGTGAATTTACCGGTTCGGAATACCGACAAAAACCAGCAAGAAACTCGACGGTTGCTCTTTTGAAAAAAATAATTTTCAATTTCATCAATGTGTAGATGTATATAAGTAACCGCTGTCCTTAGCATTGCTGGAGTGAGTCAAAGCCACGCTATTTTATCATATACATAATCTTCAACAGTATAATAAGCTATTTTCAGGAGCAAACTTTTCATGGATTTCTTAAACTTGTGTAAAGGCAGGTTTAAGACAGGCAAAAGACTGTAAACATTCTCACCTGTGGTATCACAATATCTGCCAAGTACTTGGCGTAAATATACAACTCCTCGGCCAGGTCAAACTGCAGCGTGTGTTGATTGTGCTGTAGGTCGTACTTGATGCAGTCGTATATGTCAGGAATCTTTGATATGTCGTACGTTTTGTTCTTTGTGCAGAAATCCTTCTCGATCTTTCCCCAGCGCCGGCCCATCAGTTCCCAAGTCTCGCCGTGGTATAGTATTGTGTCTGTAGAAACAAATGAATAATAACAACATTGAAAATAATAACGCTAATTAAATTAAAAAAAACTGTATTCAAAAAGTTTTACACGAGCGCAGACAAATCAGGTTTAAGTCGTAGATCGGGTCGCCCTTCGTCGCAAATTCGATGAACCCCTATACATGCAAGTTTGAAAGGGGCTCGTTACTAAGTGAGGTCCTTAATTATTATACCTATGCAAAAATCAAATGCAACCTATGCAAATCCTTTGCTCTGTTGCGACGTGACCTGCTTTCGCTTTTTTATATGGCGAAGCTTCGCCACGCGTTCGGTTCACCTTGGGCAGTGACAAGGGCTTTAGAGGGAAATCAAACCTCACCTTTAGTCTTAGGATCGTCTTTCTTCGCGAACACGATCCTCACGAGGTGTTATTAGTGCACGTGCGCGTAAGTTTGCGCGGTGTTTTTTTACGCAGTCGAGAGCCGTTGCTTGCAACACTCAGCGATGCGCAGGTATTGATGCGATTCAGGGATTCAGCGCTGAACTCACCATTTCATCTCCGTGGTCTCGCGGTTGACCTGCCTCGCGTAAGGGGGAAAATCACTCTCACCTTTAGTCTTAGGATCGTCCTTTTTCGCGAGCACGATTCGCACGAGGTGTTTAATAAGTGCGTGCACGTGCGCGCACGTCTGCGCGGGATTCTTTACAAAGTCGAGAGCGGTCGCGATGCTGAGCGACGCGCACGGATTGATGCGCGCTCGGTCCTCTGCGCTGAACTCGCGGTCCACTTGCATCGCCTCGTGGAGACGTGCTTTCGCCCTGAAAGTCATTTCATATCATTGTCATCATCTATATCTAGGTATTATTAAATGTTAAATGATTTATTTATTTCACGTAGGACAACTTGTGTCAAAAATTCCTAACACCGGTTCGGAAAGTCTAATACCGGTTCGGAAAGCTGTTCTGTTCTACTGAGAAGAGCCGGCAAGAAACTCAGCAGCTGATCTTTCCTTAGAAAGAAAAATGTTACAATAAGTAAACAATACAACACATATGTTACGTTACAAGTATTACACTTACTTGTAGGCTACTGGATGCGAGGCCGGTGTTTTACATGCAACTTTGTCACTAAGGAAATCCTCGATAGTATCTCGACTTAACAAATGCTGTTTAACACAGTCTTTAAATTTATGCAATGGCAAAAACAGAAACTCTTTTGGAACCATGTTATTATTACTATTTAATTTATTCTATCACACTTCTGAGCCTTCACAAAACAATAAGTTTTCTCTATTTTAAATATCATGGAATTACTCACATGTTCTGCATTTTAGAAGAATCACAATCGTTGTCCAGCAATCCGTTAGTGTTAGCGGACTTGACCATTTGCACGAGTATCGGTGTGAGCTCTCCCTCCAAGGCCAGCAGTCCCTTAGCGAAGGCAGCCGCGGTCATTTGCACCCGGCCCTCGTCTGAGGCGTAGATCTTGAGATCATGCCGGAAGGTCGAGTGTAATCGGAGGAGACCTAAGCCTTGGGTGCCACCTTCACCTGCGCGGAATTCACACTGATATACTTTAACTCGACTATTATCGCAGCAGCCCCTTAGCGAAGGCAGCCGCGGTCATTTGCACCCGGCCCTCGTCTGAGGCGTAGATCTTGAGATCATGTGGGAAGGTCGAGTGTAATCGGAGGAGACTTAAGCCTTGGGTGCCACCTTCACCTGCGCGGAGTTTACACTGATATACCTTAACTCGACTATCTTTTAACTTTAAGTTTAACTTTTTTTTTAAAGTGGCATAGTTAGTGTGTGTTAGTGCGACGATTGTTCGCACTAAAAAGGTGAGCTTTTTGAAGTTTCACATATGAAAATTATTTATATTAAAATTGAACAGTTAGTTTGTTATTTGTTTGTTCTTTTTAAAAAGTTTAACAACAATTAATTAAAAATATAGTAGGTATTAACCACAATCCTGCGCACTTTTTATCATTTATATAATATCTTCAGATGAAATAATTCCTTTTTTAACTTAACAATTGAATGTGTAAAAAAGAGGAGTGAAGCAGTCTTTTCTCTAGACTGCGTATCGTGAAAATCGCTGATCCGTGGAGCATCATTCGTCCAGAAGTGGACGAAGGATGCAAAGGAGTATCGGTTGAGGCGATGAGGACGAATTTATTTTGACGTCTTATAAATCGATGAACACCGACTGCACGCACGAAAAAGTGTCACGTTCCGCCTGAGCCTGAGCGTGCAAGTGAGAGCGCGGAACAAGCGATAGAGAGGCACGATCGGCCCAAGCGTTGGCTTGTGACACATTTATCTCTCGTCTCGCGTGACGTCAGAGCTAGCAGTGCGAATAGTTCTGCTACTGGAACGCCGCCACGTAGTTATCACGTAAAACTATCGTCTGTGAACCGACTTTTCAGACAACTGTTTATTTTTTTTTCGACACAAGTAACATTCCTGTTAAAAATCATACTAATATTATAAACTAGCTCATGCCCGCGACTTCGTCCGCGTGGAATATGTTTTTTTGATTCCCACGGGAACTCCTAAATTTTCCGGGATAAAAAGTAGCCTATGTCACTCTCCAGGTCCTCAACTATACTCATGCCAAAAATCACGTCAATCCGTTGCTCCGTTGCGGCGTGATTGAAGGACAAGCAACGGATTGACGTGATTTTTGGCATGGGTATAACAAAAAACTAAAACCACGCGGACGAAGTCGCGGGCATCAGCTAGTATATCCATATTTGTCTTATCAGAATATCATCTGACCTGGTATATGCCGACCCTGGCCCCCGGGGTACATGCAGCGGAACATGCGCCCCAGCTCCTCGGCCTGAATGCGGCCCGCGGGCGTCAGCTCGCCGCCCCACTTCAGTATCAACACTAGCGACGGTTCGCCGTCACAACCTGTTCATGTGTTCATTAATTTTAAAGGTTTACTAGTTAATTTAAATTTAATGTAATAAAATCATTTTTAAGTAAACAACACGCATATTTGTATAATATAATTAGTTATTATTCCATAATAGTAATATGTAATAAGTACCTACGCACAAACACAAACAAATGTTTTTTTGAACATATCTCTCTAATTAATATTGCAGGTTTGTTGTTTTCGTATTTCCGAATGAGATGGGACTATAAGTCAATTAAATTAGTTTTTAGTAATAATTAAATAGAAATTTCCCAAAAGTCGTAATATCCACTTCCCCTGTTAGTTTTATGTTGAATTACTATTTTAAACTATCAATCAAAGTAAAAAAAGTGTGTCTATCTTTGATGACGTCACAATTCATTTCACACAAAATTCCATATTAAACACGCGTTTTGAAGTTTGAAAAAAAGTTGCTGACAACTAGTCAAAGTTGTCAAATACCCAATTATTTAGTGGTAAGGCAGATTATGTAGTCCACGCCTACAATGAACATCTGTGGATCAAATCATAATCATCGAAAGACCTCAAACAATGCCTGCACATTACAATCAAATTGAAATATAATTATTTAAATGAATTATTTAAACCTTTAAAAATGATTAAATAAAGGTAGTAATGGACAAATGAATAGCTCAGGGCATGTAAAACATATTTGTAAAATGAAAACTATGAATCACAGCTAAGGCGCATGTCAAACCGCTTTCTATTATGAAATCAATACTAGTTCTTCCTTATATTAACCATAGTGATTAACTAAAAAATTTTTCAAAGCCAGCGTAGAAACAGATCAGATGAAGTTATTATGCGTGCTTATTAAATAGGTAACTAATTATATTAAAACTAAATAGGTACTACTATTGAATATTTACTATGCAATATGGCTATGGTTGTTTCACAAAATATATGCATTGTTCATGAAAAAATAGTACGAAAAAAAAAGCTAGCGCATCCCGATAAAACTTAAAATCAAGATACTTCGGATAATTTATCAAGCTGACTCCGAGTGCGCAAGCAAAATAAATTCTGATAGATCAGGATGACGGAAAAGGCAACACACATTTACTTTTGACTTGTCAATTCGTCTAGTTCATTGTGACACAGTGCATAGCAGTAGTATTGACCCGTCCAAATGCTTACTTCCATAAGATCATATTTTGGCTTACACAACACCATACAAGGTTAATATAAAAATACTAAAAACCTCTAAATGGAAACTTTCAAGATAATACAGATTTTTTTGTGTCACAACTTAATAAACTCACTAAAACAATTTTTTAACTTTTCAGTGTACACTCTAGAGGTCTAGACACTCTTCAACTCCGTGTATTTAGTAGGCAGTAATTGTAATCGGTCGCGTAGGGTAATGCTGTAGAGCAGCCAATTAAATTATTTTTATTTCTGTAGAAAGTCGCAGGGAGCCGCTGGATCTAGGCGGCGCAAGTTCAACATTTTTTTTTTTCTAACTATAAAGTCCCATTACAATATGAACTTTAATGTCTACTACAATCTAGCCTATGGGCCAATAAGTAGTAATATTAGTTTAGCTTAAACTTCAACTTAAATTTAATTTCTATATGTAATTTACAGTCAAATATTAATACAATAATGACAACAATGACATGATTTTTTTTTGCAAAAATATTCATTATTATTACGTTGAGTAGTTGCCCTAATGAAGTACTTAGTATTTAAATAAATAAATAAATAATAATTTTTGTATAGATTGGTGTAAGCATTCGCACGGGTGCGTGCGGCGACGCAAGCGGTAGGTAGGTGAGATGCGGACCGTGCGTGGCGGGCGCGTTACCGTCGTCGGAGCTGGAGCCGCGCGGCCGCCCGCGCGGCTGGTACTTCATCTGCACCTTGCGGTTGATGCCCGAAAAGTGCCCGTACCTAATAGAAACAACCAGTAAGTATGAAAAAAGTAGCCTATGTGTTATTCCTGACTATAATCTATATCTGTGCCAAATTTCATCCAGATCCGTTAAGCCACTCTGGCGTGATTGAGTAACAAATATTCATCCATACATCCATCCAACCTTTCGCATTTATAATATTAGTATAGAAAAACTGGAACCCCACTATTGAAAAAATTCAGAGACCGTACTCTTTTATTCACAGAGTTTCTTGCTGGTTCTTCTCGGTAGGAATGGCATTCTGAACCAGTGTTAGATTCACTCGACGGTTCAAATTTTAATTACGGTTTTAATTAGTTTATTTGAATAAAAAAATATGAGTTTGAGTTTGAGTTTTGATGTAACATCCGACATATCAATTTTGTTGGTATGAAATATCGCCTATATCACTAGAACCATAATAACAAATCAATTGACACCTCATCCAACAAAATCGGTTCAGTAATTTAGGCGCTACGTAGTAACATATAAAATAACAAACATTCATACAACCGTACAAACATACATTACATAGACCTGACTGCTGAAATCATAACTCTGCCTTTTGGCTTTGCCGTAGTCTGGTAAAAAAAGAACACAAAAGAAAAAAGCGCCAATAGATGGCGCTACTGGTATGCTAACAGTAGCGCCACCTATTAGCGTATGTGCGGAGACCGTCACACCACTAAGTATAACAACTTACATTTCTAATACACTCTTGAGCTGTTCGAGTTTCCCCTGCTTCTCCTCAATCTCGGGGTCTGCGTGGCGCGTGTGTATGTCCGCT
Organism: Erebia epiphron; assembly: GCA_963932025.1. Lineage (NCBI taxonomy): Eukaryota > Metazoa > Arthropoda > Insecta > Lepidoptera > Nymphalidae > Erebia > Erebia epiphron. The sequence continues at coordinate 38,959,995 of OZ009948.1, read as the reverse complement.
AACAACGCGCGCGCTATGTCGAGAATCTCTTGCAGTTGCTTGGGCTTCTTTAGCTTCACGTGTCCGCGCTTGAAACCCTCGTACTTCTCGAATATCTCAAAGAATCTGGAACAATTAGTATTTCTTAGGCCGCAATTACACTTGTAAGCCTTTTCGTAAGTAGCGTACGTAAGTAACTTACATAATTAACATTTCCATGCGATACGCGACTTAAAAGACTGTTTACATTACGTAAGTTACTCATATACGCCACTAACATGAGTAAAACTTACAAGACAGTGTAATCGTGGTCTTATTCTAAGGAGATATTAAACGTCTTTGGCGTCGTCTGTAGTTACATATTATATACTGATTATGGTGCTTATTAAGTTGTATAGGTAAATTTGGCAGGTCTCAAAGTAATGCTTTTCTTTTCAAGATGTTCCTTGCAGAAAAGGATGGTACTAGTTTTATAAATGTCAATATTAACACAGTAATAAACTTGGTTCTCGTTAACCGCGGTGAGAAACAATAGTCCTTCTGTAAGACCGTACAACCAAGCGATTTTGTGTTCCAGTACCATTATGGTGATTCCAGAGTTCCAGATAACGGAGATGGGTTCCATAAATTGACATGTAATTTTCATAGTAGTTTGCTAGAAATCTTAGACTGCATGTGGTGCGTTTTTTTTGTATACAATCTGTTAACTAAATAGGCAGGACCAAATCTATTGCTGTTATTTTCCGTAGGTAGCTTTATAAAAGGGATGGTGTCACAATAACATTTTTGTTTAGTTTAGAGATTGTGTACAAAAGAATTAGCCCCATTGCCTTATTTTATATTCTTTTAGTTTGTTTACATACTTTAAAATCGACTACAAGATTCGTTGGACTAATTTTCTGCAGCTCTAAAAACATTCTGTATAACTCATCATTACATTTTGCGTCAACGCGAAGGAACATTTAATGTCGAGTTGAACAGGGCTCATATCAGTGAAATGAGAATGTTATTGTCGAGATCACAATCGGGCACTCAAGACAGAACCGTGTTATCGGCTTATTATCACACTATCAAGATCTCATTTGTGCGATACCATCACATACTTGAAGAAGTACATAGTGAATAGCTTATTTCCTTTTTCGTATCAATTCTTATTTTCATCTGTCAACTGAAATTGTCTATTTTAAAAGTACTATGAAGTTACTATGCTGCAATTAAAAGACTATAGTCACTAATTATAATAGATGGTAGTTTTAAATTTTTAATATGCCTACTTATAAAATCAACTATAAAGGCGTATATAGTGGATTCCCAAAGTCAAAGTGCCTTTTAGCTTTAAATAAATGTGGGTAGTGGGATAAGTCAGTTCTATGCAAAAACTGAAAATAAGATTCAGTTTACTCAGTAAAATTATAGAAAAAACGCGTTCGTCACTTCTCAACTCAGCTAACATTTGCCTTGAGCATAAGGCACGGCACTACTTCCACGCTACACGCAGTAAGCCACATTTATCTCTGATTATATCGTACCATTTTCACGGAGCTAACCTTACTAGGACAAAACATACTTTCGATAACAATTACCTTGGATGTCGAACTTCCACTTTCATCTTCTGCTTAGGCGTCCTGTCCCCGTGTCTTATTATCCCCACCACACACCTCAGTTCCATCATTTTGCCGAACGTGGTGGGCACAATGGGTGGGTCGTCCAACTGAAACGGCACCGACCAGGGTATGTGCAACGTCGGTGCGAGTTCCCTTAATATCATATTCCCTAGTATCTTGGCGCAGTCATCGTAGTATTTGTTGGAGTTTTTGACGAACGAAAATCCATTCACGTCGCACACAAAGGATTTTCCGTTGGCTCTGAAATGAGAATTTTATGGTAAACTAGCTGATGCGCTAACTGGCACGACTTCGTCCGCGTGGTTTAAGTTTTTTTTATTCCCGCGGAAACTCCTTAATTTTCCGAGATAAAAAGTAGCCTATGTCAGTCTCCAGGTCCTCAACTATACCCATGCCAAAAATCACGTCTATCCGTAGCTCGGTTGCGGCGTGATTGAAGGACAAACCAACAAAATAAAATCGGCCAAGTGCGAGTCGGACTCGCGCACCGAGGGTTCCGTACAAACCTGTTGTTCACAAACCTATGTGCACCTTTGAACTCGCGAACTTTTGGGGACCGCGGAATTAAATAAAACCACGGTTTGAACTTAACGATGGATAGGTTTATTGAACCCAAGGACGTAACAACGATTCACGGCTTCATTTAATCTATATAGCCTTTTGGGGGCAGCGATGTAGTAGCGCGAGGCAATGTCCGACAGCGCCATCTATTGTCGTGAACATACCGCCCACCAAGGACATTTAGTGAGAAATGTCCTTAAAATTGTTGTACTGGGAAATCGTACCGCCCACCGTGACCATGTTCTTGGTGGGTGATCTTACAAGGTTTTAAACTTACATTCTAAATAAACAAACAAAAAACAACTGAATCAGAACTGAACTGTAAACAATTTTAAATACCTTGGCGATAAATGCACAAATAAACAAAAATATAAATGAACTATTCTAAATTAACAATAGGATGAACTAACTATGATATTACAATAACTTAATCACTAACAGGTAAAATACATATTTTTGATGTGGGTCTCTTGATGCTAGAATTTTTCACTTTTATAGTGACCACACGGGTAACATTATCAGTACCCGGATGCTTTTCTATTATACGACCCATTAACCAACGACTTGGTGGCAGGTTGTCTTCTTTGACAAGCACAATATCTCCCAAATTGGGCTCTGGTACGCGGGAGTTCCACTTGTAACGATTCATTAAGTGGGACAAGTATTCCTGTGACCAGCGTCGCCAAAAGTTCTGCAGCATTCTCTGAATGAACTGCCACCTTGTTAGTGAACTCGCACTGGAATCCAGATAGTTATCGACCTCCGGTACCGCTATCAGGGGTCCTCCAACAAGAAAGTGTCCCAGCGTTAATGGAAGTGGATCACTCGGATCTGAACTATCTACAGACATGGGCCGCGAATTAAGGCAAGCTTCTACTTGGCTGAGAAGTGTACACATCTCCTCAAATGTCAAGGTTGACTCTCCTATCACTCGTTTTAAGTGAAATTTAGTAGCCCGCACGCCCGCTTCCCATAGGCCTCCAAAATTAGGGGCATGGGGCGGTATGAAATGCCACTCTGTCCCATGAGTTTCCAAATATTCGGCCACCTCCTTTTGAATATGGTTAAGTTGCTGAAGCTCTTTTGCAGCACCTACAAATGCCGTACCATTGTCGCTCCACAATTGCGCGCAATGGCCACGTCTGGCCACGAAACGACGGAAACATGCCAGAAAAGCTTGAGTGCTCATATCACTTACCATTTCTAAATGAATAGCACGAGTAGCCATGCAGATGAATAAGCAGATGTAGCCCTTATAAGACCGATGACCTCGTCCTTTTGTTGTCCTTACTTGTATGGGCCCTGCATAGTCTACTCCACTATGAAGAAATGCCCTGGCGGGTGTACATCGAACTGACGGAAGGGAGCCCATGAACTGATGTTGAATGTCTGCTTTTTGTCGGACACATGTAACGCATTTACGTATATGCTGTTTAACTAAACTTTTCACACTAGTAATCCAATACGATGTTCTCAAATAATTAACCATCAACTGGACTCCTCCATGAAGAGTATTTTGATGTGCGTCCAATACTACCAGCTTTGTAAAATGAGATGAGTGGGGTAATATTATCGGATGTTTGGTCTTTTCGGGTAACTGAGACTTCTGTAATCTACCACTTACTCTCATGATCCCTTGGTCATCTAAATAAGGACACAAAGATTTAAGCTTACTATTTTTAGATTGCAAGTATCCTTTGACATTTAATTGTGAATATTCGTCAGAAAATTCTGCGTGTTGTGCTTTTTTGATACAGCACATCCTAGCTTGGTCTATTTCTGCTTTGGTTAAATAAGCTGTCCTTTTATCACTACGACTATAGAATCGCCTACAGTAGGCGATTACCCTTAGCAACTTCTGTAATGACGAAAAGCGTTGGAATAGTGTGTCTTCTGAAAATGCGTTAAAGTGTGTTTTAACTGCTTCTTCTAAATGAACTTTCAAATCTGTTGGTCTTTTATATTGGATGGTTTGCTCTCTAAGAAATTGTGGACCGGAAAACCAAAGCTCGTTCCCTGCAAGTAAACCTGGTTGAATACCTCGTGACGCACCATCGGCTGGATTCTCTTTAGATGGTACGTGATACCACTGAGAAGAGTCCAAATTCGTCAGGATCTCGGAAACCCTGTTGGCCACGAAAGTTTTCCACCGACTAGGATGGCTATTCAACCACGCGAGAACGACTGTGGAGTCCGTCCAAGCTCTGATCTTGCTCTTTTGGATATTCAAAACGTCAGCTATCTCAACTAAAAGTCTCGATAAGAGTGCTGCCCCGCAGAGTTCGAGGCGTGGGATACTAACCTGCTTTATTGGTGATACCCTCGTTTTCGCTGCTAACAATGAAACATGTCTCTTCCCGGCACCGTCGTCGTCTACCCGCAAATATACAACAGCTGCGTATGCGAGTTTTGAAGCATCGCAGAATCCATGTAATTCAACGTTAGCATCTGATTTTAAGGTGCCCAACCATCGCGGGACGTGTACTCTGGTAAGTTGTTCAAGCTCATTACGGTAAGTAACCCATTCGTTTTTTAATTCTTCTGAAATTGGGTCATCCCAATTGACACCTTCTAACCATAATTTTTGAATAAACATTTTTGCTACTATGATAGTAGGTGCTATCCAACCCAGAGGGTCATACAAGCGTGCTACCACTGATAATATTGATCTTTTTGTTTCAGGTCCAAACGTCGGATGAGGAAGATTCACCGAGTATCGAAATTGATCTTCACTTCGGTCCCAGGTAAGTCCTAAAACCTTAGTTGTACTTTCTGCTTTTAGTTCTATAGCTTTTTTGTCCTTTATGTTTTCCATGTCTTTTATAATATTGTCCTGTTTATGTACTTTTTGAGTGATCTGTATTTGTTTGTCCTGAATTGGAGGAAGCTTTCGCATGTCTTTCTCTTGGTTTTCATTATTTTGTATCTTTACTAACAGCTCCTTACAATTACTATTCCATTTCTGTAGTTCAAACCACCCTCTTGCTAATAACGTTTTCATCTGCTTATAAATTTCTATGCCTTCCTCTACGCTAGCGCAGCCTGTCATCAAATCGTCCATGTAGAACGATTGGGCTACTCTTGAGGAAGCTAAGGGGTAATTTTTACCCTCATCATCACTGACTTGGATGAGTGCTCGAACAGCCAAAAAGGGAGCAGATGCCGTTCCAAACGTTACTGTCAATAACTCGAAATCTTGTATTTCTGTTTCAGGGTTTTCACGCCAGACTATGCGTTGGAACATTGTATCCTCGTCTGCAATTCGGACTTGCCGATACATTTTTATTATGTCAGCTGTCAAAGCGATCGGTTGAACTCTCCACCTTAATACGGTGTGGCGCAAATCCGCCTGTAACTTAGGACCCACCATCAGCGTGTCATTAAGTGAGACTCCCAATTTATTTTTGCTCGAAGCATTGAAAACCACTCGTACTTTTGTTGTGGTTTTATCGTCTCTAACAACTGCGTGATGAGGTAAGTATACAGCTTCATTTCTTCTTCTATCATCTTCCTTCACTGGTCTCATGTGTCCTAATTGTAAATATTCGTTCATAACTTCTGTGTAACTCTTTTTTAATTCTTGACCTTTCGATAGCCTTTTTTCTAATGAATTGAACTTTGTTACAGCTAATTGTCGTGAATCACCACCTAAGCAACCAGGCTGTTCATCTCGGAATGGTAATTTCACAACGTAGCGACCTTCTTCTGTTCTTTTTGTTGTATTTATGAATATTTCTTCGCACCTCTTCTCTTCATCTGTCCACAGACTCTTTGTATTATGCTTTTCTTCTTCCAATTCCCAAAACTGTTTCAACATATCCGTTTCAGAGACCTGAGCATGCATTACCGATATTTTTTGGATGTCCTCGTTGTTCTTGTTACTACGTTCGTTGACAGTTCCAGATAGAATCCAACCCAATGTTGTCTTTTGTGCAATGAGGTTCCCATTTTTACTCTTTTTTATGCCTTCCTGTAATATTTGGCTGTAGACATTAGCCCCTAACAACATGTCTATAGATTTTGGAGTGTCAAACTTGGGATCTGCTAAACTCAAGTTTTGTAATTCTGTCCAGTCGATCTTCTTCATTTGCTGTTCAGGTAAGAATGACGTAATATTCTTCAACACATAGGCTGTAATTTGTAGATTGGTGTTCTCGCATACTCTCGATCTTAGTTTTACCGTAACTACATACTTCGAAGTTAGAGCCTGATTTCCACCTAGACCAGTAATTATGCCGTTAGCACGAGTCCTTTTAAGACGCAACAGCTGAACTGCGGCCTCAGTTATAAAACAGGCTTGAGACCCTTGATCTAATAGTACTCTGAGAATGTGATTTCCACCAGCTTGCGACTCGGTGTTTACTAATGCAGTAGCAAGTAAAACCTGACTACAACTGGCGATTCTCTGAGTTGATAAGCATGAAACTATTGGCAGTGCACTAGTTGATGTACTAGCATTAGCAATAGTTTCGGTTGCCTTTGTACTGGTAGCTGTGCGCTCAATATTAGGGTGCAAAAGGGAGTGGTGCCTCTTATTACAAATTCTGCAGGTTCCAGGTTTCTTGCACTGTAAGACGGTATGATTTCCGCCTAAGCAGTTGAAACAAATGGAATTCTTCGCTACAAAATCTCGTCTTTTAGAGATATCTTCCCCAGCAAACTTTTTACAGAAGCATAACTTGTGATTCTCAGTACAATATTCGCAGCGCATACCCGAGACGTTCATAGCAAGAAAAGTTTTTGACCTTGGACCAGTTCCGCTGGTATGCTGTACCGGAGTCTTCTTAGAATCGACGAACTCGAGTGCGCGAAAGCGACTCTCCGCGAAACTTTTGAATTGATCTAAGGTTGGCAATTTATTCAAGTCGAGTGTACTAGAAATATGTAGCTCCCACTGTTTTAGCGTTTCTGGATCGAGTTTAAAACTAACAATGTGAATAATGATAATGTCCCATGTGCTCACATCAATATCTATATTTTTTAAGGCATTTAAACAGTCCATGGTGGTATCTATGAGGTCTTTCAAACCTGGTGCTGATTCCATATTCATCCGTTTAATTCCAAACAATCGTTTAAAAATGCAATTCGCTAAATACTTTCTATTGTTGTATCTTTGTTCTAATAGAGACCAGCATTGACTATAGTTTGAATCTGTGATTGGTGTATGCCTTATTAACTGCTCAGCCTCGCCCGTCAAGTGAGTTCTCAAATAATGTAATTTTTGTACATTGTCCAAAGCTTCGTTGTTGTGAACTAAAGACGTGAAAAGATCTCGAAAGGTTGTCCATTCCGAATAGCTACCAGAAAAAGTTGGTATTGTAATTTTTGGTAACCTTACAAGCTGACTGACCTTATCGTTATCCTTTCCGTTTGACTTGACAGTTCGTTGCTGAGTTTCTGATGGCAACACAAACTGATTCAAACATGATTTCATAAGCGATTTACACATTAAATAATTTTCCTCTGTTATATCATAAACTCCGTTTGTCACATAAGAGGTGTTTGCTAACACATCAGGTTTTGATATTTCATACAACTTAGTGTTGTTTGCCCTAAACAATAGCCAATCTCGTTCTAAATTTTCTGATCTAACTTCTAAATATTCTTTATTTATTCTTTCTTTTGGACTCTTTTTAAAATTTGCTAAACTCTTTTTGATGGAGTTGTGAAGATCTAACTGTACATTCAATAGACCTTCCATTTGTACTACAATTAGTTGCCAATTAAAATGAGATAAGTGTTCTATAACTTAAATAATTATTGTAGGTACTAGAATCTAAAAATCACAAGTGTTTTATTCATCAAAAAAGTATGTTTCAAATTTATCTTAAACAATCTATGTCCTAAATATTTCCAAAACTTTTATGTTTGAAAGTTGAGCAAAAAATCTATGTCCTAAAATATGTTGAAAATTTTTTTTTTCAATCGAAAAATTTCTATGTTCTAAATATATCGAAAAAATTTACAAGTGTTTGAAATTTCAATCGAAAAATTCTATGTCCAAAAATATGCTGAAAATTTTACAAGTGTTTGAAGTTTTAATCGAAAAAATTCTATGTCCAAAATTATGCTCAAAATTTTACAAGTGTTTGAAATTTCAATCGAAAAAATTCTATGTCCAAAATTATGCTCAAAATTTTACAAGTGTTTGAAATTTCAATCGAAAAAATTCTATGTCCAAAATTATGCTCAAAATTTTACAAGTGTTTGAACTGAACTAATTCTAAGGGAAATCGGACATAGGTTCCCCGTTCCCTCGTTTTTAATGAAATTATACTAAGTCCTAACTAGCATGCAATTTAGCCTAAGTTTAATTCACTAATAATTTTTAAAGTTATTGACACCAAACAAATAAGGTTCACTTTTGCTTGAAATTTTAAAATAAAGTTAAGTTATTGAGACCAAACAAATAAAGTTCACTTTTGCTTGAAATTTAATATGAAGTTTTTACTCACAGTTTGACAGTTGACACGAACTTATTTGCACTCACGTCACGATGATAGCTGTCACTTTGACACTTTGACACCTGTCAAATTCCTCCGGGTTGTCCTTGTTGTACTGGGTTGTCCTGCTCTGCACCGCTTGTCTCGCTCACACACTGGTCTGCGCTGCTGGCGCCCTCTGCCGGCGCCTGCCGCCGCTGCTGCACCACGTACTCTGGTGTCTGCAGCAATCCACTGCGAGTACGGTGAGTGGTCGCCGACCACTTGCTCTTCAAAACTTCCGGTTCGATAGGAACAAATTATGTTCACAAACCTATGTGCACCTTTGAACTCGCGAACTTTTGGGGACCGCGGAATTAAATAAAACCACGGTTTGAACTTAACGATGGATAGGTTTATTGAACCCAAGGACGTAACAACGATTCACGGCTTCATTTAATCTATATAGCCTTTTGGGGGCAGCGATGTAGTAGCGCGAGGCAATGTCCGACAGCGCCATCTATTGTCGTGAACACCTGTAGTAAGTTTTAAATTATTAAAAATATTTTTATTTTAAATATTTGAGTTGATTGAATGGAAGGTAAATTGCGGTTTACGATTTATGACGTATTAAAAATAACTACTTACTAGATCTCGTTCAAACCAATTTTCGGTGGAAGTTTGCATGGTAATGTACATCATATATTTTTTTAGTTTTATCATTCTCTTATTTTAGAAGTTACAGGGGGGGGCACACATTTTACCACTTTGGAAGTCTCTCGCGCAAACTATTCAATTTAGAAAAAAATGATATTACAAACCTCAATATCATTTTTGAAGACCTATCCATAGATACCCCGCACGTATGGGTTAGAAGATGAAAAAAAAAATTTGAGTTTCAGTTCTAAGTATGGGGAACCCCCAAAATTTATTGTTTTTTTTTTCTATTTTTGTAAGAAAATCTTAATGCGGTTCACAGAATACATCTACTTACCAAGTTTCAACAGTATAGTTCTTATAGTTTCGGAAAAAAGTGGCTGTGACATACGGACGGACAGACAGACAGACAGACAAGACGAATCTATAAGGGTTCCGTTTTTGCCAAATTTGGCTACGGAACCCTAAAAACACACTTTCGCATTTATAATATTAAGTATGATAATGGTCTCGATCAAGTGTAAGGACCAAAAAATAAAGACGGCTTGAGGGATGATCCAACGGCAGTGAGTAAGACGAAGTCAATGCTTGTGAAGGTCAATGCGTAATTTCGCGTTTTACTTGGGTACTTTAACAATGTATGCTTTTCATATAAACTGACCACCGCACACGATCAAGTTTGCATGATGAAGCCATGCTGACCAGAGTAGAGCAAGCCTTTGTATCTGACATGCTAGCATGAGAACATGTTAGAAAGTTACAATTATTACGGACAAGGCCTAAAAATAAACAGCTTAACTTTTCATCAAACTAAATCTCTTGGCTATATTTATTTTTTCCCTACAACATAAAAGTATGTACAAATTAACTCCGAAAAATCACTTCTAAAGCTTACCTTAGCAAATCAAACCCGCAAACAGTCTGTTTAAAAGCTAGACAGACTTTCCTCGATATCAATTTCTCTTGATTGGAAAGTATAACCGGGTATCGAATCTCCTTGCCTTCAGAGTCCCGCTCCACTTTGCCGTCCAAAGCTGGACTCTTTCTGGCCTCAGCGTGCGCGTAGTCCGGCCCGACTGTGTAAACCTTTACGTCTGTACCTGAAATTTTGTAATCTACCTAATACATGCTAGGGGTGAAGCCTGAATTCGTTTTTTTAAAGTTCAAAATTAATAGGGGACCCAAAACCCGTTTTCTACGACTGAGACTTCTTTTGGGTCCAATATCAAGGTACAAGCTTTTTATTGTATGTTTTCGAATCAAAATTAATAACATCGCGGAATCACGAGCATACTCGTATCTGAGGACATTTGTACCACTTATACTATTGGATAATTTACGCTTAAGTGAGTTAACAGAATAATAATTAATTATAGTAAACACGCGTCGCCGCGCTTTGACTCCGCGCCAATTAGCCTTGAGAATCTTATAAACGGACCAAAAGATCCGTTTATAACATTCCGTCTGTAATAGAAAAAAACTGAATTGCTCTGTAGGAACTATCACATACCATCAGTCGGCATAAAATCTTCGTAAATGAATGATCCAGTCTTTCTAACCCTAGATTCTGGAGAATAGATACTACTTCTACTTCCGATCTGAAAATCACAATAATTATTATTAGATTAAGATCGAACACATAGATAGAAGATATTTAATAAATCATATTCATGAGTGTCATAACAAAAGATGAAGTTAAGCTGATATCCAATCCATACCAATACATATTATAAATGCGAAAGTGTGTCTGTCTGTCTGCTACGCTTTCACTGCCCAACCGTTCAAACAATTTTGGTGAAATTTGGTACAGGGATAGGTTGTATCCCGGGGAAGGAGATAGGCTACCTTTTATCCCGGAAAATGCAAGAGTTCAGAGAATCAACAAACTTAATCCACGCGGACGAAGTCGCGGGCATCATCTAGTATGAAAATAACTCAAAGCTTGAGGTGAGGACCGAAAGATGCAATGTTATCTGGAGTATAGACAATGAATTCAAATCTTGTTACAAAATAAACTTTTACAAGTGTTTTACAAGTCTTTTGCCCCAAAATGCGCATTATATAAAAATAATATATGTTATATGTCTATTTATATGTATAATAAGCTACCGGAAAATATAAGAAAGTTAAATTACGCCAAATTCAAAAAAACTATTGTAAAAATACTTAAACAGAAAAATTATTACGGTGTTAGGGAATATATAAATGATAAAAATTTTAAACTTATTAAATAACTATTTCCAATTGGTCCTTATATTTATAGTAAAGATTTTTGCACGTTTTAATTTGATTAACTACAATAACCAGCAACAATGTATTATTATGCTGGGTTATTAACTTGTTTATAGTTAAGTTTTGTACAGATTAATTTCAATAACCAGCAGTTAAATGTGTTATTATGTTGGGATATTACTTAATTTGTTTTAAGTTTAAGACCAAATTTGTACGCCTAGTTATGTAAGGCATGAAATAGTGTTTCTAGAATTTTATAATGTACCAACTTACTTTTACCTATTTCAACAAATAAAGAAATTTTGAATTTTGAATTTTGAATTTTGCATCATCAAAGTGAATCTACCACCAGTTCGAAATGACATTCCTACCGAAAAGAGCCAGCAAGAAACTCGGCGCGGGTTGATCTTTTGAAAAAAACAATAAGTTAGAAACAATAAGTAAAAAAAGTAAATGATGAGTGTGATTGTTAGTTTTTTCATGAATAAATAAATTTCAAATTTAAGTAACTGCAGTCCCAAGCATATCTGTAGGCCAAGCATGGGCGGGGAGAATTTATCCACGGGGAAAGGATAAGATGTTCCAGTAGGCTCGAGACATCTTTTTTATAATTTAATGGTATGAAAATAAACTTAAACACACGTCCTATGCACAATTCAAACAGGGATATACTTCTCCTTTCCCCTGTTGCCATTCTCTAGCATAATTTTATCTCTTGTCAGTGGATATAATCGGGGGATAAGATTTTTGTCCCCTCCCATGCTTGGCCTGCTGGAGAGGAATCATCTAATGGAAACCAGTAGGCCGAGCATGGGCGGGGAGATTTTATCCACGGGGAAAGGATAAGATGTCCCAGTAGGCTCTAGAAATCTTTTTTATAATTTAATGGCATGAAAATAAACTTAAACACACGTCCTATGCACAAGTAAAACAGGGATATACTTCTCCTTTCCCCTGTTGCCATGCTCTAGCATAATTTTATCTCTTGTCAGTGGATATAATCGGGGGATAAGATTTTTGTCCCCTCCCATGCTTGGCCTGCAGGTTAATTAAGTGACGACGCGTCTTGGACAACATGAAAGGTTCGGGATAAGAAATTCTAGGCCGACAATCCTTTTGGATTATACATATATTTTGGTCTGGTTGCTACCTAGTGGTTGGCTTGCGGCTGTAATCGTTTGAAATTTAAATTCTGGAAAAGGGCCTAGCCACGAGAAAATAAGGAAAGACAGAAATGTTTTAGCAGAATACCAGCTGTTATAGTTCTGGAGTAAATGTACTATACGTATACCACGATACGTACTTTTCTAAAAAGCCGTTGACTCCCTCCACCAGCCGATGTGGGGTAGTAAATGTAAATGTTGTGATCTTCCGCCGACACTGGCTTCTCCACAAACGGCTTATTGAATACCACTCCATTCACTTCTACGTGGTCCTCCGATTCTACTAATTCGTGATCTAATGAAAAAATATGATTACTATAATATTGACCTTCCAAAATAACTTTAAATATTTTAAGAATACGTCATTTACTTTCGATTTAGGCATGTTTACCATGTTCTTCATACAGTATGAAATTTAAATTAATTTGCGCCTAAAATCTAAACAAAAAGCTACATACATAATTTTCACTTATCAAAATATCATATTTTGTTTAGTAATAAAACTTACGTTTAGGGTCTGGCGAATCTCTATCCAAGACAGCATACCTCGGTATTTCAATTCCTTCATTTTCTAATATCGCGTATACTCTTCTGCGATCCTTAAAATATAATTAATGCATATTCTCAAAAACCTATCATGAAACATGATAGTCGATGCAATGGTATTATAAGTAAAAGTTGGAGCATTTACACTTCTTAAAATATATATACCTATTACTAGCTGATGCGCGCGACTTCTTCCGCATGGTTTAAGTTTTTTGATTCCCGCGTGAACTCCTTAATTTTCCGGGATAAAATGTACCCTATGTCACTCTCCAGGTCCTTAACTTTACCCATGCCAAAATACACGTCGATACGTTGCTCCTTTGCGGCGTGATTTAAGGAAAAACCAATACACTAATAAACCAACAAACAAACAGACTTTCGCATTTATAATATTAGTATGATTCTTAGAATTTCAAAAGTAGGTATATAAATTCTTGATTTTACTCATTAAAGCTAGTCAGAACTACTTAGTTCTTACAGGATAAAACCAGTATTCAATTTAACTAAAGACAAAATAAAGAATTTAAAAGTAGGTACCAAAATCCATGTAAAAATTGTACCTGAATGTCATACTGCATGTGCAGATTGTTGATTACGTAGGGCTTTCTCAACTTTTCGTACTGGATCGCCTTATCAAGGGGGAAACCTTTCGAATGGAATGAGATCAAACAATCGCATATTGGCCACTCCTCTACTGGCTTCTGCAAATTTACACACCCATGTATTGACAATTCCCCGAACCAGCATAATAAGTAAGTATGACATACGGAATTCAGAGAGATTTAGAAATGGTAAAGGAGCGTGCTGCGTGAGTTTGTCGCCTTGTGAGTTGTGACTAAGTAGGTATAGTGAAGCATCAGCCCGCGTCATTGCAGGAACAAACTCATTTGCATAGGTTTAGGGGTCAATTTACGTTCCACAGGATGCTAGCGAGTATAACGCAGGCGCAAGTACTTCCGTGTTGCTGAACTCGACGACATGCCTCCACCAGAGATGTGCGGAGATGTCTGAAGCGGAGACGAGAAGAGATGTTTTTCAGCTAGGGTGTATCCACCGAAGCTGTGTGGAGATGCGTACTGGCTAGACTGGAGCGGAAATGTGTAGTGGTTAGAGCGGAGATGTATGCTGGCTAGAGCGGGACAGAGCTGCGTGCGGTGAGCGTTGGCTGCGTTGGATGTTGAGATGAACGCGGCGCCGCTCACAGCACGCGGCTCACATCTCTTCTCGTCTCCGCTGCGCGCCGTCGCCAGCTTGCTAGCCACAGCTCACATCTCCGCATCGATCGCACCATACAAATAAGATATATCTCCGCTCAGTGGTATCCACTGAAGCTGAGCGGAGACGAGATGGGAATAACGAAATTCTATTGGTTGTTTAAATCACATCTCCTCTCCTCTCGTCTCCTCTCCGCTCTGGTGGAGACCAAGCCTCAGCCTTGTATTATACCATACCATACCCACTAGTGCAAATACCATTTCTAGCAATAATTCTGAATACAGTGACACAACCACACATGTGATACAATCCACAATGCACGGACATTACAGTGAGCAATTTATACCGGTATTGCATGAAAACTTTAGCTGTAAGCATGCAAAATAACAATGCAATGATAGGCTCAAAGCTAGCAAAACTTTGTCGCCTTTTTTGATGAAATTACGATATATATGTATGTGTTATTATGAAAACTGTTAGTGTAAAAGTAATAGTGAAACAAAATGTTTTACAAATACAATAGACAGTTACAAAAAGTATTGAAGTTTGATTCAGATGATTTGTTAATGTTTGGTATAGCAGATAGCTTGCTTGCGGCATTCACTGTACGGGTAAATGTGCATCCAAGTTTAGGTAGAGAAATGTCATTTTTTTCATATATTTTGCTTCTAAAGCAATTTTTTTCGCAATAGATTCGGCGAAAAACAAAACCATGAAATAACTCAGGACCTTTATTGGATGATAATCCATGCCCAATCAATTGATAATCACTCAATCAATTATTTTAAATTGTTTGTTTAAAAAAATAACTATCCAATTTTGCACGCGAATGTATATCAATACTTATAGTTAAGCGTACTTATTTGGTGCGCTTAGATGTAAGATGAGCATGGATAGAATTTCAACAAAAATCTAATGCGTAAATTGCGGCGCGCGTTTGCGACTAGGCAAGCGCTGAGATTATCTGTAGGGATATGTCGCTCTTTAATTTTGTTCCACTATATGAGTAGGTTAGATGGTGACCAGAAACCTTCAAGATGACCTCCTCGGGGAAGACAAGCATCTTGATAAACTCAAACTCGTCGAGGCGGGTCAGGATCTCCTTCATGGGCTTCGACTGCGACTTCTTGGCCATGGCGCATACGCCCACCACCACCTTCTTGCCGCCATCGCTCTGCGGGTCCAGCGACTCGCACAGATCCAACTCGCCCTAGAAAGTATGTTTACCTGTACAGGATTTATTCTCAACCAGCGTGCAGTTAGGAAGTTAGGTATAGGCTGGGTATATTAATATTATAAATGCGAAAGTTTAGATGGATGGATGTATGTATGGATGGATGTTTATTACTCAATCACGCCACAACGGAATGGATTTGGCACAGAGATAGATTATAGTCTCCAGAGTTATTGGAATAACACTTAGGATACTTTTTATCCTGGAAAGTTAAATAGCAGGAACCACAAAATCTCAATCCAGGCGGACGAAGTCGCGGGCATTAGCTAGTAGGAATCTAAATGAAATTACGTCTATGATTAAGACACCATCTCAACGACGCGATGATATGGTAGCTAAGCGTTAATTTCAATTTTGCCCAATCAAGAAATTAAATATCACTTGCTACACTCGCCGGCATATTTAGCGGAACATAAAAAAAGGTTTGATATCAGTATCATATATGGTTGCTGGCTGGTTTATACGTCATTTAATTTAAAAATAAATATTTTCAAATTAAGAAAACAACTGAACATCACATTTTATGCAATTGTTTTAATTTATTTCAAATACACCTTATCTGGAGCGAACTTCGAGTATTTCTTCCTTCTGAGTTTGATTTAAAATTTCATTGAAATACTGTTTTTTGTTAGTTTTTTTTAATCGCGTATCTTTCTGGAGTTGATGACTGAATTATGCCTGACTTAGCCCCAACGGAGATTGCCATGGCACTCGAAATGCGAAGAAATAGTCAAACCTACAGAGTGATATCCAGAGATTTTCGTCGACCAGTTTCAACGATCCATCGCAGTATCCAACGGTTCAGGGAGACCGGTACTTATGTGAGAAGAGCAGTACAAGGCAGAAAAAGACGCACTTCGAGTAGGGATGATCGTTTCATTCGGCTTCGTGTACGTTGGAACCCCCGTTTGACGGCCGTCCAAGCCCGACATGAGTTAGAAGCAGTGCGGGGTGTAACCGTAAGTGAGCGTACGGTACGAAGAAGGCTCGAAGAAGCTGGTTTGGGTTCATTTGTGCCCGCCAAGGCTCCAAGGCTCGAGGTAAATCATCGTAGAAACAGGTTAACTTTTGCTCAGGAACATCGACTTTGGAACGCGGACCAATGGAGTAAGGTATTGTTTAGTGATGAGTGCAGAATTCTCTTAAATCAAATTGACGGCAGGCAAAGAATATACAGACGCAAAGGAGAACGATACATTCAGACAAATTTTGAAACTACAGTCGCATACGGTGGTGGATCAATAATGGTTTGGGCGGGCATTTGTTTGGGAGCTCGCACAAACTTGGTAGTGATTGACAGAGGGAGTCTGACTGCAGACCGCTTTATCAGAGAAGTTTTAGAAGAAAATGTCGTACCGTTTGCCCCATATATCGGTGACGATTTTGTTTTTATGCAGGATAATGCTCGGCCGCATACCGCTCGGGTAACTCAAGCTTATCTTAATGATATGAATATCACTGTTATGTAGTGGCCGGCGAGATCACCGGATATGAACCCAATAGAGCACGTTTGGGACTTGCTGAAAAGAAAAGTTAAGTCCAGAATTCCAGCTCCTGCCAACGTGGGTGAACTGCGAATCGCTGTAGTTGAGGAATGGCGGAGACTATCCCAGGAGACCATCGATAACATCATTCTCAGTATGCCTAGACAGGTAGAAACTTTAATAAGAGCACGTGGAGGAAATACGCGATATTAATCACCATTTTTCTAATTTTATTAATAGTTATTTTAATATTAAATTTCACTTTTCCCGGTTACATGAAAAGTTCAAAAATGTACCATTTTTCACAAATAGCCTTTACTCGCAAAATCTGTTCTTAATGTGATCTCATTTTAAGTAAAACAAATGAAACTTTAAATAACAAAAGAAGTGTAGTAAGTAGATTTTAAAATAAAACCATATTTTTTTAATTATGGACCCTTTTTTTATGTTCCGCTAAATATGCCAGCGAGTATATAATGGTGAAGTACAACATTGTGAGGAAACATACACCCTAGAGTCCTTCACACTGTTCTCAAAGTGTATAAAATCTGCCAACTCCTCCTTAGGCTTTGCCCAGCATGGGGGACTATGGCTAAACCTATCTCATTCTAAAAAAGATCAGTAGTGGGCCAGTGGGGGATGAAATGATGAATGACACTTGACTACCAATAAATTGCACTGTTAAAAAACAATATGAACTTAACCTAATGGATCACTCCACTTTGCCTGATCTGGTACCATGAATAACAATGTGTTTGATTTAAGTAAAAAAGTATACTTTAAAATATAGAACAAAATCTAATAAATCAAAATCTAATTTACGTGTGGGCTTTCCTTTACAAAATAAAGAACGTCAGCCCCATCGTTCTCTGTGAGAAACTTTAAATACCTAATTATCTATACATTAGTTGTACTACTTATCTTAATTGAAAGTAAAATAGCATTCCGGCTGCCTTTGAAGCAGGGTCAGCCCTATGCCTGCTTTGAAACACCTCCACATTTATGTATTTAAATCAAACATATCAATATTTCACACCTCTTTACTGCATTCCGGACACATTCACACAAAATCTTGGGTAACTTCTTCTACATTGCATGAATCACACTAGGAATTTAATTTTTTCATCATGTACCCAAACTTGTTAAGAGAAACATGTCCAGAACGGAGTCTTAGAGCCATAACTTGTTGACATGTTAATCTCACATGGCAAAACCATGGTATAAGAGGAGGTTCACATTGTATACTCTTATACCAAATTCCTTTGCTTTTTGATCTTTCAAAGCTAACAATAGCAATATGGTAAATCCACAAATTAAATAATTTAAGACAAAATTTACCTCTTTTGTAACATTTATAAGTTATTTATGAATGCAGAAATAATCAAAACACTGGGCCTCTTTTATCAAGACAGGTTTTTATCACCTCAAGGTTATATCACAAAATATTTAAAGAAAATTCAAAAATCTTACTGTAATATTATTTAACTAAGAAAACAAATAGGATCATGGTCTAAAACACTAATCTCTAAACTATAAAAATAATTGTCTGGTTCTTTAGTAGCATTCTTTTGACATTTATACC
The DNA here is from genome assembly GCA_963932025.1 of Erebia epiphron. Classification (NCBI taxonomy): domain Eukaryota; kingdom Metazoa; phylum Arthropoda; class Insecta; order Lepidoptera; family Nymphalidae; genus Erebia; species Erebia epiphron. Next base: position 38,941,295 of record OZ009948.1, on the reverse strand, counting down.
TAGAACAGAAGGAAAGCATTGCTTCCTGACCTGTCTATTGCAGTTACTTGAGAGATTTAGTTACAACCAAATTAGCATCATTGTTTGTATTGTTTAGTGATGTCACAATCCAATTAGATTAGTAGTGGCCAAGGTCACATATGTTTATACAATATATTATCACACTAAGAAAATTCAAGGCAAATTCAGAAAAGGAACCAGATCTCACATCGGGTAAGCACTCATCACAGTAGCAAAACTCATCATCACTCTGCTCTTTCTTTTTTTTACTCCTCCATCTTTTCAAACGCCACCAATCCTTGAGCCACTGCCACTCCATCACACACAATCACAATACTATCATAATTACACACAAATACCAGATAAGTACTACCAATGTACTAGCAATGATAGGGAGCCACTATATTCACATGATAAAACATAGTATTCTGACAAATTAACGTATTACCTCACTTGTCATTGTCATTATAATTAAAGCAGCTATAAATATCCTCACACTGTGATAATAAACAAACGACCACCAGCCTTTATAATGTGTACAGGTGTTTGCATTTTGCACATTATCATTAGTTATATTTTCTTTGCTAATCTAAGAAATGGATTTAAATCTTTGTAAAGGCTTAAGAATATAATGTTTGATTGTGCTAACCCTGTTTAAGCATGACACACAACAAATAATTATTATGGATAATAATTTAGTTTTAGCGAATTTTTAATACTTTATACCAGGTTTTATTAATGAGGAAATTTATGAAACAATTTTTTATTTTAATATTTACGCGTATACACCTGCAAGCTAATATAGTATCTACTTACGGGAGACCTTATGGGAACAAGGTTTCCGTCTTCGCCGACATAAAACTGAGGTTGAGCAGCTTGCCGCAACCCTTGATAGCCATGTTCCAACTCAGTATAGGACATCACCTACATAGAAATTTTTAATTATTTGTCTAGGTCTAGGTCGACACGAACGGATTTGATGCTAAAACGTAAGTGTTAAAATGTTATAAGTCTAATTCACTTGACACTATTTTATTCTTGCCCACCGGTTCTTGCACAGAACAACATATAGGTACTCAGGGGAGGGTTCTTTTCTTGCCCAACACCGACCAGAAAAAAAGTTGCTCAATTGCTCATGCCCAATTGAAGGCAAATCGTAGGTAATCATTTGAGTTTTGAGTTTTGACAGCCAGAGATTGACAGCTTTGACCACCGACCAGAAAAAAAAGTTAAAAACGTATTTACTCGAGCTGTAGGAGTTCATACATGCTTTTTGGCCAAAGAGTATATATAATCCTTTGATTAGGTATATAGAGATGGATGTGTTACATTTTACTCAATTATAGTTATACGATGCATTTTGTTAATAAAACATGTACTACTATGTTTTGACTAGTCTTACTTATTGAAAGCTACGTTTTTAGAATGAGACAGGTGTATTATGTTATTGCGTGAACGTGTCAGGCAATTGTCATATGACGTCATCAAATTTTGCTATTGAAGCCAATTTTTATGTATAACCTTTATATGGCGTCTGTATTGCTTCCGGTTTTGGTTGTGGCTAATTACCAGTTTTGTGAATATTTTCATAATATTTTTATGTGTTTTTGCTTAGTTTTGTGTAATCAACAATGGTGAAGTGCTCAGTTGTGGGGTGTCGTAATAATAGTATTGTAAAACGCCCAGGAATTTCATTTCGTAAGTGAGTAACATAGTTGTTTTTATTTTTCTTTTTGTGGCGAGTATTTTAAGTTATTTAAACTAATTATAGCTTAGTTTCTTCTTTACTGAATCCAAAACACGTCAATTTTTGCGCTATCCCTGAAAATTTGGATTATTTCATTAGTTTTTGTTTGAGTGTTTATATAGTATGGGGATTGTATTGTTTACAAATAAATTGAGTATCGATAAAAATAAAATTTCATATCACTCTTACTGTTTCTCACTCAGAGGGGTAGAGAGATGAAATTGAACAGTCAGCTTCTACTTATAATATTGCCAAACTCATTTTAGGCTGTAGCGATGATAGCCTTGTGATTAAGACACCCGATCTTCAGGATGGTGTCTCGTATTCGAAAATTACAGTGTCTATTCAAGTGGTTTTTGTTCCCTTCATTGCAGTTATTATGTATCATTTTAACTAATTACTATTTTTGACTGCCTCGTTGGTCTAGTGGTTAGCATAGTCGCTTGCGGATCATGAGGTCCTGGGTTCGATTCCCGGTCGGGCATAAAAGTTAGGTATTGGGTTTTTACCCGGAGTTTCATACAAAATTTCACCCCCTATTTCGTCCCCGTAGGAGTGTAATTTTGAAAAATCTTTCCTTATTGAGCGCCTACGTCACAAAAGGAACCTACTGTCAAAATTTCAAGTTGCTAACCCCAGCGGCTTAGGCTGTGCGTTGATCCCTTAACGATTTAGTATAGGTACTTTCACTCCACTCTTCCATTTAGTATAGGTACTTTCTGAAATAAACACCTCCATGTATTTTTTCTCCGAAAAATTATGGAGAGTTCTTCTTTAAAAACAAATTTTGAAATGGAACCGCACCCGCCCGCGTAGACCGCGCGGCCCACTGTCTACTTACATGCTCTCCTTCTATCCTAGTGTTTACTGCCTACGTGTTCTGAACTAAACAACATAGTGGAAGCGCCAGAGTGCCACGCATCCGACAGACGTAAAAAAATTCTCATAAGAAAACATAAAACAGAGACCCCTTAAATATCTAAAAGGGCCTTTTAATGTAAATAAACTTTCCAGACATGCATACAGTGTAAGAGACTGTTGAAGTAAAAACACAAAGAAACCTTCCTTAGTTGATTAATATCAATATCATACCACTGACGATCGGGTACCTTTGGGTGCCATTGAACTTCGCCATCTTGGCTTTCCTAACAGCAAATCGACAATTCTTCCATACAGAACAAATCTTGTAAAAAAACCGCATCAAAGTCTTTCATAGTTCTACACTTGTAAGCCTCTTCAATATTCGCCATACATTTTCTATGGAAAAATAAATTCCGCCATCTTGAATTTTTTCCTGTTCATCAAGTAAGTAGACCTTCATGTCCTGATCATCTTTTGCCAAGAAACCACTCTTCCATCTTTTATACTCTCCGAGATGGACACCGACGAAATTTGTATGGCGGCATTCTTAAATACGCCATTTTGAATTTTTTTCAGAACACTGTCAATTGGATGAAGTTTCGAGTTACATTTGGTCGAGCACACCCCACCTATCTTGAATACCCTGGCTGTGCTCTTCATCCGTCTTCGAAATCCTCAATCATCAGCTCTCTCCGTATTTTTTATTCCGAATGAATTTTTGTCTTTTATACGAAACGATGAGTAAAAAAATTTTTTTTCATACAAAGTTGTTTCATACAAAAAACCTCAATTCACGCGGACGGGGTCGCGGGCATCAGCTTGATCATTATAAAATACGAATACTAGTGTATTTCAAAAATTATGTTTAATTATTTATTAATTATATTTTGTTAATTTTATATCGAGTATATACTTAAGTATCGACATAATCAAAGGTATCGATAATTTCAGCCCTCATGCCCGCATTAAGCTCCGCCCATGCGCCATTTTAAGGTTATAGGAAGCTTCAATTTAAATATGTTAGGGCACATCCTTCTGTATATACCTAATCAAAGATTTAATCACTACGTCTTACTTTTTGTCGTGCAGGCATCTAATACCCAATTCAATCAATGTAATCTGTGATCTAATATCTGTGTCTAATATGAACATAGCTTGTCTCTGTCCATGAACATTGAACTCCAACAGAGGCCCTACCGGCTAAAAATTGTCGCAATATCACATTCAAAAATATCCATATGGATCTTATCCTGTTACAATCCCTATAACCGGTTTCGCGTAAGCTTTTTCAGGAATGTAGCAATGGGTTGCAAACCACAGATTACTAGTCACGAATGCGGCCGGGCATATCGACATTTTGGTGGTGCAAACCTACTTATAAACCGACTAATTTGAATATCTATGGTAACCTAGCAATTTTAAATCGACATCGCAGTCTTCCCAATTTAACTGCATTACCTATCTAACCAAGTAATATTTTAGTCTGTGGTATCTTGTGATTTTCTATTTATTATTTGGTTTTGTTTTTAAATAGTATATTGTGATACAAGGGTGGAAAGTAGGTTATTGCAAACGAGCTGTCATTAATAAGCCCGAGCCGAAGGTGAGGGTTTTTAATGTCACGAGTTTGCAATAACCTTCACACCCGTGTATCACACGACGTTTTTCAATACAGTTGTGGGAAATAGTACAAAAATATATCAATTTATCACATAAAAAATAAAAAATTTCAGCAAATGGCGCGTATTTACACCTAGACATATTTTTTTTTTCAACGAAACTAGGGTACGGGTTCGTACCTACGCGTATACAGCCTATTCGATTTTTGTCAAATGTTGAAAATAATTAAATTAAAACTGGTAATTAAATATAATCAACAACCATTTAAAATAATTTTTCAATACAGTTGAAAATATAATCAATTTATCACTTCACTTCTTTTGTGAATGGCTTTACTCGTGCACTAGGCACAAATATTTTGCCAATGTCGCGTTGAAGGAGAGTACACACTACTGGAGAAACCTGTGAACTTGTCTCGTATTTGCTAGCGTTCAGCCTGAGTTAGTGGTTAGTTCTACAACAACACAAATAGAAAATATTAAATAAATTAATTATAATAGGTAGGTACAATTATTGTCTTAATATTATTACTTACTAATAACAAATGGTACATAAAAATAATTATTATATTAAAAATACGTTTCCAGCACACTATATTATATATACTGTGCAGGAAAGGTGAACTAGATCAAACTCTTTGCAAGCGACAATTAAACTTTAATTTTGTTGTAATCTATAAATTTGCTTAATAATTTTGCGAAGGGGCCAAAAACAAGAGATAGTAAAGATTTAATGTTAGTAGGACGAGGGAAGTTAGGGGGAAGGCAATCATGCATAGATATGTGGAGCTTAGGGCAATTAAAAAATATATGGTCCGGGGAGCCTTCATCGAGCCCACATTCACAGATAGAGTTGTCCCTGATCCTTAGCTTAGCTAAATGTACTGGAGTGCAAGAATGACCCAATCTCAGCCGACAAATTACTGAAATAATCTTGCGATCAAGATTTCTATGGCGGACAAACCAAGGTTGGAAGGGAACCGTTTCCTGTATGTCCCCATAGTGCTTGCCTTTCAATAATCTTGAGATGGCCCACCTTTTATTCCATGAAGCATATAGATCTGATTTGGCTGCTGAGATTAGATCATGTGAATAATTTTGAAAGTTGTCTAGCACACCCGAATGGGTGGCAGACTTAGCGCAGGAATCTACAGTTTCATTACCATGGATACCTTTATGGCTGGGGATCCATCCCAATATGACATGAAGGCCTCTTTGTTGACAGAGTAACAATACTTCGCGAATCCTCAGTATCAGTGGAAATCTATTTTTAGATCGAAATGGATTTTGGGCAATAGCCTGCAGTACACTTAGACTATCAGTGATGATCAAGACTTTGTGCAAGTTGTGAGACTCCACATACTTAATCGCCTCCAATATTGCCACAGCTTCACCAGTGAAGACTGATGACTGAGGGGGACATTTAAAAGACAAGACTATACCATATTTGGGGAGCCAGCAAGCAGCCCCTACAAACCCGTTTGCAGAGAGTTTTGAAGCATCAGTGTAAATCGCCAAAAAATCCGGCCAGTCCTGTTCAAGAATGGATTTAAATTTAGTGTTACATTCTAAGTCCTCTTTCTGAATTCCAAAGTTTAAAATAAGAGTAGGTTTAAAAGTCCGAGCTTGGAAAGAAGTGGTGAAAAGAGGGTTCGAGGGAGAAGTAAATAAAGGAGAAGGAAGTCTGGTGAATTTGAGGAAGCTAAGAAGTAATGCTGAATATTTATCTACTGACTTTAATAAGGAATGCAGACATTTAAGACTGTTGAGAAGGGGATGAGAGGATAGTTGCAGAGCTTTGGCCATAAATCTGTCAGAGAGATACTGTCTACGGAGGTCAAGAGGAGGGTCACCGCCTTCCACCTGCAAGGCATTCGTTGGGGACGATTTCATAGCTCCCATAATAATTCGCAAACATTTATATTGTATTTTATCTAATTTATTACTAGCTAATTTACTAATGGGGTCCATAATGAAGAGACCATAATCCATATAACTACGAATTAAAGCATTGTATAAAATCTTAAGTGTATATGGGTGGGCTCCCCACCATGTGCCAGCCAGCGACCTTAAGATATTCACATTTTTTTCACATTTGTCTATGACATACTCAGAGTGCAGATTACCATTTAATTTGGAGTCTAAAATAACACCTAAAAACTTAGCATTATTAGCAGAAGGGATTTGTTGGTCCTCATACGTCAGTGTTATGTCAGGAACGTTTCTTTTGCGAGTAAATGTGACTGATTTACACTTAGATGGGGATAATTCCAAACCGTGGTCAGCAAGCCAATAGCCCAGATATTTAAGGGCAGAATTCAAGCGGTAGTTAATATCAAAAGATGACTGAGAAGAGGTGTAAAGGACTATATCATCTGCATATTGCAAGATGTTACAAAAACTGAGGACAGACTGGTCAAGGTCAGATGTATAAAGGCTATAAAGTAGAGGGCTAAGGACCGAACCCTGGGGGAGGCCCTTCCAGATACTTCTGGGCGGGAGAAATTCTGAATTGTTTTTGATCAAAATGGTTCTATACATGAGGAGGTTACAAATAAAATGAGTCATTCTCGGCGGGAGACTCAGCTGTTGCATCTTTTGCCTGAGTACCGGGAGAAGCACACTATCGTAAGCAGCAGAAATATCCAGAAAAGCTCCCACAAGGAACTCGCCTTTAGCATGAGCAACTCGAATGTCAGTCGTCAAAATACTCAAGCTATCAGCCGTGCTAGAGCCCTTACGAAATCCAAACTGGGTACCAGCCACCAGTCCCCTGTTTTCAAGAATCCACTCCAGGCGGTTCTTGATGAGATGTTCCATGATTTTTGATATGGTAACAGAGAGGGCAATGGGTCTGTAGGAGCAAGGGTCATTTGGATCCTTTCCTGGTTTTTTGATGGGAACTATAATTTGGGTTTTCCAGGCCTCTGGGACAGTCCCTGTCTGGAAAAATGAATTTAGAATATTTAATAGATGTAATTTAGCTTTATCATTTAATTTACAAATGAAGGAGTAAGGGATTCCATCGAAACCAGGAGAGGAGTCTGTAAGACCATCAAGGACCAGTTTAAATTCGGAGAAAGAAAAGGGAGCATCCATAGGATCTGAGGAAGGAACAGCGGAGTAATTAGGGATTTCATCATAATTTGGGGCAGAGGGGGGAGCTAATTTATCAGAGAAAGATTCTAGCCAGGTTGAGGAATCATTGGAAGTAAGTACAGAAGAGGTAAAGGAGCATCTATAAATTTTAATCTTATCCCAGACCATAGAGGAAGGAGCTCTGGGACTGAGAGATTCACAGAAACCTCTCCAACCCAGCCTTTTCTTTTTATGGAGAGTTCTCCTAGCCTTAGCACAAAGTTTTTGATATTGAATAAAATTATCAACTGACATATCAAGTTCATAGTTTAATTCTGCATCTTTCCTATTATGAATGGCTACAGTGCAGTCTTCATCCCACCAGGGGAGAGATGGTTTATGCCAAGCACCTGGTTTTTTAACCGGGATGTGGTCATCAGCAGATCCCAAAACAATTTTGATAAATGCTTCATAGATGTTGACAATGTACTCCTGGTCAAAGTTAGTGGCTTCAAGTTTCTGATCAACTGATGTACCAAACTCCAGCCAATTTGCCTTACTACAGCGATATTTCAATAAGGGCTTAGGGTCAGAAGGGGGAGGTGCTCTAGAAGTTAAACTAATCAGTATAGGGTAGTGGTCACTACCATAAGTACTTCGGAGTGTTTCCCATGTAATTAGGGGAGAGAGAGAAGGAGAACAGAGAGATAAATCTACAGCAGTATTACTATTTTGATGAGGGTAGACTCTACGTGTTGGGGCACCATTATTTATGATATTTAAATTTTCATCATCAAAAATATCTAATAGCATATTAGCAAAATTATCCGAATGGTGGCAACCCCATACTGTTGACTTCACTTCGTTGCCTGTTGGTAGGTGTACGTTTCTGTGAGTTAATTGGTGTTTCTTGTTCTTTTATCAGCCTTTAGTTCTTTTTTGTGGTTGGTGAGTATTATCTGGTGTTGGTGACGGGTTTTTATAATGGAGACCGTCCCTCCGGGTCCTCCGGACCCGGCGGGGCAGCGTAAAAGACGAGTAGATTCAGATCCGAACAACGAGGTGACAGGTAAAAAGATGGCCTCAGATTCTCAGAGTAATCCATCTATTCAAAACATCTATTCTCATCCTTCCCTTTTGCAGGCATTTGCCAAATACCTACCCGAAGATAAAGGACCCTACATTGTCCACATAACAAAAGATGAAAATGATGTGCCTGCCGGCTCCGTCATCCACGCAATAAGATTCGGCCAATTCCTCCACAAGACTGGTGTGACGGACATTGTGAAAGGAGGAGTGAAAAGTATAGGGCGTAATAGAGTTTCGGTGGAGTTCTCTTCGCCAAATTTCGCGAATTTCTTCTTAGAAAACCCCGTACTGGCCCTTCATAGATACAAAGCGACCATCCCAACTTTCAACATTACTCGTATGGGTTTAGTCAGAGGCGTCCTAACTGATTGGGCATTAGATGAATTTGTTGACTCTGTAGCTCTCCCAAATGGATGCGGCGAGATACTTAAAGCACGGCGACTAAACAGGAAACAAATTTCAGATAACACTGCCACCTGGATCCCAACCCAATCTGTGGTACTCACTTTCAGAGGACAAGTGCTCCCAGAGAGAGTGTTCTCATTCCACACCTCTCTCCCAGTGGACACTTATACCTTCCCTACAATCCAATGCTTAAATTGCTGCAGATTTGGTCATATCCGCTCCCAATGCAGATCAAAGAGTAGATGCTATCGTTGTGGTCAAGAACATACCGGTGAAGGCTGTCCAATCACCTCTGATTCAGCCTCCTGTATTTTATGCTCAGGCTCTCATTTTGCTAATTCCCAGAACTGTCCCGAACACATAAGACAGAGGTCAATCAAGGTTATGATGACCCAAGAATCCATCTCCTATAATGAAGCATCTGCCAGGCACTCTCCCGTTAATAAACCTTTTGCTGATGCCACAAAGGCCAATCCTACTTCTTCATCCCATAATAATTCAACTCCTCCTCCCACAAACACTTCCTACCGCAAGACAACATATTTTAGAAAGCCCCGCCCTCAACACTCCCCCCAAAAAGGATATGATTCCCAAGCTCACCGAAATATTACCGCTGACTGCCCTTCCTCTACTCCTAATGGATGTGCTTTTCAGCCTTCAACAAACATCTCTCTTTCTCCTAATGAAAATTTAGTGGAACTATTAGTTTCCACATTACTTAACATAGTCACTAAATATAGTGACTGTATACCGACCAACGTGACTCAACAGATTATACAAACCCTTAATAATAGATCAGATAATGCACCATCTCCCCTTGCTACAATGGAATTGTAATAGCATTCGTGCTAAAAAATCTGAATTGATTAATTTAATTATCGAACATAAACCAGTCATGATTGCCATCGCGGAGTCTTGGTTGATCCCAGGGTCTCGTTTTCGTGTCCCAGGTTACACTTGTCTCCGTGATGACAGAATGGATGGCTATGCAGGTTGCGCAATATTATTTAACTACCATTATACTTTTTCCCAAATCAGTCTTCCCCCTCACTCTCAACAAATTAATGCTGTTGCAATAAAAGCCTTTAATATATCTTTTTTGTCTATTTACATACCTCATCCCAGCCCTTCATTAATTCCTGATATCCTAATTATTATCAAGGCTCTCCCTAGACCTATCATTGTAATGGGAGATTTTAATGCCCAATTGCCCACCATCAATTTATCACATAAAAAATAAAAAATTTCAGCAAATGGCGCGTACTTACAACTGGACATATTTTTTTTTCAACGATACTAGGCTACGGGTTCGTACCTACGCGTATACAGCCTATTCGATTTTTGTCAAAAGTTGAAAATAATTAAATTAAAACTGGTAATTAAATATAATCAACAACCATTTAAAAGAATTTTGAAAATTCAATGCTAAAACGTACGGATTAATTCATTTTTCCTCGTAAAAAGCCTATCCGATTATATTCTATGTATGAAAACTCCTTGCTAATAAACTTTTTTAATTGACTTGGAAAATTTAAAACTAAACTGCAAAAGTAAGTGTCGAGCTTGTAAAAGTAAGTCACGACCGTGTAAAAGTAAGATGCCTATGCGAAAAATTCAATTTTCGAATCATAACTACAGCCTCTGAAAGTGCGCCATGTTTGACAACTGTATTGAAAATTAATATTACAAAATACTAGAGAAGCCATGCGCGTATGTTAGTAAATTTTCTTTTTACGATGCAATCAAAGGTACCATAAGCTAAAATATCTCGAGATACTGAAATCTATGAATATTTAAATTTAATAGGTACTTACTACAGTTTATCATAATTTTTTGCGCAAAAGATCAGGAAAATGATTAAAAATAGTAATTCGGTTAGGCTAGCTAGCTTTAAGTTCTATTGTATTGTTTTCAACATTAAAAAAAAATTAGTAATTTAAAGTTATCAATAACTAAGTACTTAGCTAATGCCTGCGATTTCGTCCGCGTGAATTGAGGTTTTTCGGTTCCCGCGGGAGCTCTTAAATTTTACTCTTTACTTTTTTCTAAAATAGCTTAAATGTGATATTCCAGACTATAATCTGTCTCTGTGCCAAATTTCAGCCAGATTCGTTCAGCCGTTGGCACGTGATTGAGTAACAAACATCCATGCATCCATCCATCCAAACTTTCGCATTTAAAATATTTATTTGATTTGATTATTTATTTGATTGATGTAATATTAAGGCTCAGCTATAGTATACTCGCCGCCGAGTTGGGTGTTCATATTTTTTTTATAGAAAGACCTTGATGTAGTAAGCCTTGCACTAAAATATTTTACTTCGAATTCTAATACTTTTCGAGAAATAATTTTTTGAAAATCGCAAATTTCCACCACTTTACACAATTTTTTACGACATTTGCCATAGATTACAGACTCATTGACGTTTAGTTGACGTACATAAGTTTCGGTTTACGTAATAAGATCCGTTCCAAACATAAAAAGTATTATAAAATGTTAATAATCGATTAGTAATCATAATAATATATGTGTACCGATTATTGGAAAAACGGAACGCGTGCATTGGCGCCAGAATTCAAATCTATGTGTCATCGTTTTACGCGCATTTCAGTTTAAAGGTTATAAGGTTAAAAAAAACGTTACGCGTCACATTTTTCCGTTACGCGCCATCTTTTTCTTATCCCTACCACGCGAAAATAATTTAGTGTAACATTTTTTCGTTACGCGTCACATTTTTCCGTTACGCGCCATCTTTTTCTTATCCCTACCACGCGTGATTCGAAGTATACTTTCTCCAGCGGAGTAGGCAATTGGTAAATGTCTCCAAAGTATATTCGGTTACTAAATTTTGTGGAATGTAAACAATATATTTCGTATTTCAGTTACCATAAGCCATTAATAACACAAATATATAATAACGACATCAATGATAGTAATAATTCTATTACAATTAAGGGTCCTACCCTTGGCCGATATCTAGGCGTAGCTGTCAGCCGCTGTCAATTATTGTTTCTATACACATACAACCACAGTCTACGCAGGCACACATAGAAGGATTCAGCCCCTACCACGGGAGCACACAATATGCGATCAACTATCTCACTATGGCACAAATTATATTATTTATTGATTGATAGCTAGATGATACTTACGGCTTCATCTGCGTTCGTTAATTTTTTTTTATTTCTGCGGGAATTTCTCAATTTTTCGGGATAAAGGTAACTTATGTCCTTCCTCGGGATGTAACCTTACTCTATACCAACTTGGTTGAAATAATGGGCCGTTCAATTACACGTCTTTGGCATTTTTAATATCATAGTATGGATTGTAGAGGTGCTTCTTGATAATATACCAACCGGCTGATTCCTGCTAACTGATTTATAACTATGAGTAGGTATAGGTAAAGATAGGTGTTTATTTGATAAAGGTTGTATGCTTAGGTAGAAAAATTAAATTAATAATGGCGCTTAGTATTAGTAGTAGTTCTGCATGAATAGTATAAAAACGGTGTAAGACAGCACTAGGAGATTCCATTTCCATCTGAGATGTGCGATGTAGATGAAGTGGTTTGAGAAGTAACTAGTCAGCTTCTGTGTTCCATACTTCAACTAGTATAATGTGTAATGTAGGGAACATTATGGACGTAAGTAAGCTGCGTGACTGTCATGCTGTCATTCCCTCTCTCGTAATAAATACTTAGAAGGACGTGTTTCCTTTCCTCATTATGTGAAAAACTTCGTTGCTTAGTTGAACCCCTTTCCCCTAGAGCTAAGCTATGAAAATCAATTGATGCTGGTGGGTTTGAGACATATCCGTAACAACTAACGTAGCATCAACTGATGATTTTCCTAATGTTGCATGGAAACTATCCACTAACAGCCCACTAAATCAGAGTAAGACTTGATACATTATGTATGTACATATATTTATATAGCTCCCTATATATTGTGTATTATTTTCTAGGTACATTATTGCAATTTTTTTCTTTTTATAAACTGCTGAGTTATTGTCATCTCTCCTCAGTAGAATCTCCTTTTCAAGCTGGGTAAAGTCCCGTTGATTTATCATAAATGACACAACTCATCCTAAAAAACCCATTTCCATTATTTATTTAGTTTTTGATGTGAAACTTTTATAGCACTTTGAAATGGAAAATAAAACCGCAATTTATTACTACAGTCATTAGGGGTAAAAGCACGCACTTTTGTCTGTAAGGCTTTATTTAGCCGAAACTATTAAGATGGCAGACACAAATTTATAGTACATTTGTAGCACGTTTATTAGGCTTCTAATTGATATAAAGTTCAATAAGATAACTATCAAGATTCTTTGAGTATAAAGCAAACGGATGAAATGATCAGACTGCGTAATTTTACCCCAGCATAGGGGTAAAAGTACGCAATCGTAAGGGTAATAGTTCGCATGTAGGATAAAAGTACAATATTCAGGATTCGTACCTTTAGTTAGGTAATCATAAAAATATAGTATTAAAAAATAGATTTATGTAGAAAAATCAGTACACAATTAAAATAACTCAGATATAATCAACGAAATAAACTTAAAATACTTCTAAAAGAACATAAACTAAGATATCTAGCACTTTGGCATTGGTAAAGTCAAAAGTCATAAAAAATAGATATTAACATTTTTGTTTTTTTAAGACCAGATGGTCCAGGTTGAGGTTCAGTGGCAACGCACTTTTGTTTCTTCTTTCGAGTGCTAGTTGGTTCATCAAAGTTACCTAAGTTTTTTCAAAATTTTCTTTATTTTTTTTTTCTTCTACATTTTTCTTCTTTCTAACTGTTTCTTAAAAGGAGTGGATCTTATAATCTCTGATTTCAAGCTTTTTCTTGTATTAATTGTAGAACTACCCATTTGGTTATGTAGATGGGGTAAAAGTACGGGGGTAATAGTACGCGTACTATTACCCCCGTACTTTTACCCCATTTGGCTGGTAACGAAAACAAAGAGCAATAGTAAAAATTTCAATCATGCTAGGTTAGTATGTAAGTTTGAAATAAATTGTTTAATAATTATACAAAAACAAGGAAAAAAGCTTAGCTTGATAACAACATAAGATTGAGTGTCACCAACTTTTCCGTAGAACACAAAAAATACGAATTTTTAGCTTAATTTAACATATTGAGTCATAATTCGCGGCATACCGCGCGCACCGCTCTCCAAGTGTTGACACATAATGGCGGCCCAAGCGCGCGTTCTCCCATAGACCAAACTCCCCCGCCCGCACACCCTTCACTGAAAAATCGGCATCGCGAACTTTTGCCCACTGCGGACTTTTACCCCGAATAACCCTACAATATAAAGTTTATTAGTATAAAGTACCTAATATAATTGATATAAATAAAAATTATCCTTGTCACATTTTGACAAACCGAAGTTTTATGACAGCAAAAAAAGTTTATAATATCATGTAGGTACTGACTATGAGATAGCCGCACTTTTGGTAACTATCGCCAGGAAGGCTGATTCAGTATTAGGTGGGTGTAGGGCTCTCCATTGATGACGATAGTGAAGGTCTGCCTGCATGCAGATCAGCCTTTCACTAGATATGGCCGCTCAAACACGTACCATAGTACGTTTTGGTAACCAAAAATGAACCATAACTAGGAAGGCTGATCCTTGTACAGTATTAAAGTATGCGCAGTACCTATGTAAACAGTATAAAAACTGACGCTATTCATCGGGCCGTTCACTAGACATGGCCGCTCAAAGATGTGTTAGCCTTCCTAGTCATTGTTAATTTTAGGCAACCATAAGACATCTTTGAGAGGCGATAAGTAGTCAGACCCAATCAGCATGCGGGCAGTCCTTCACTATCGTCATAAGAGGAGAGCCTACACCTACCTAATACTGAATCAGCCTTCCTGGCGATAGTTACCAATAGTGCAGCTAGTTTGAAATAAATAAAAGGTACTCTTTTATTTATTTCAAACCTTTATAATTGTAATTTTACCCATCAACTAAACCGACAGATATAATTTGGAAACAACAAAAAAAAATGAGGTTTTTTGGTTCCCTTAATTTTCCGGGATAAAAAGTAGCTGTTTTATTAAGTAGTAAGTAGTATGTGTTATTCCAGACTATAATCTATATCTGTGTCAAATTTCATCCAGATCGGTTCAGCCGTTCTGGCGTGATTAATTACCTAACAAAAATTCAAATTCAAAATCATTTGAATTTGAATTTCAATCCATCCATCCATCCATACATCCATCCAAAGTTTCGCATTTATAATATTAAGTATAGATAAGTAGGTACCTACACAGTACACCTGAACGTCACGTTTACAAAGTATAAGACGTGATGGACAACGGTATGAAAGCTACGAGGGTTCCAAACGCGCCCTGTAGGTATCATACACCTTTACACTGTAATAGGACTTTTCAATAGTTGACGTTTTACAAAAACTTTGAACTTGTTGGCATCTCAAATATTTCTTTTGGGAGTTATTATAAAAACGCATACTGTTACCATGGATTAATTATAATTATATATTGTCTTTGCTGTTACCGACAAATGAATACCTAACTAATTTTACAGAGTCTAGAAGCACTAAAAATTCATATATTTTCTTGAATGGTTACTTTTTTTCATTCTTGAATTTATTGATGTTTTTATGCACATTTTTTTTTAAATCCACTACAAGTTAGCCCTTGACTGCGATCTCACCTGATGGTAAGTGATGATGCAGTCTAAGATGGTAGCGGGCTGACCTGTTAGGGGCATGACAGTTATATTAAACCCATACCCCTATTCGGTTTCTACACGGCATTGTACCGGAACGCTAAATCGCTTGGCGGTACGTCTTTGCCGGTAGGGTGGTAACTAGCCACGGCCGAAGCCTCCCACCAGGCCAGACCAGGGAAATTCAGAAATTATAAATTTACAAACCCTGCCGGGGATCGAACCCGGGACCTCCGCACGTTAAGGCTGCGCAAAGCACTGCGCCGCACGGAGGTCGTCAGACCTACTACACACATATTATACTTAATCCATAATATCCATAATCCATACTAATATTATAAACGTAAAAGTGTGTCTGTTGGTTGCTTGTTTGTTTGGTTGTATGCTTTCACGACTCATCCGTTCAACCGATTTTGATGAAATTTGGTACAGGAGTAGGTTGTATTCCGGGGACGGACATAGGTTATTTTATCCCGGAAAATGAGAGTTTCTGCGGAAATCAAAAACCTTAATCCACGCGGACGAAGTCGCTAGCATCATTCAGTCCATACTAATATTATAAATGCGAAAGTGTGTCTGTCTGTCTGTCTGCTACGCTTTCACGGCCCATCTGTTCAACCGATTTTGATGTAATTTGGTACAGGGATAGGTTATAGTCTGGAATAACACATAGAGTACCCGGGGAAGGATAAAGGGTACTTTTTATCCTGGAAAATTAAAGAGTTCCCGCGGGAATCAAAAATCCACGCGGACGAAGTCGCGGGCATCATCCAGTTTTCAATTATGTATTGGTCGTGGACCGTCATAATTTCAACTTCTTTGAATTTAGTTTTGTATATGGCACGAACAGCCCTTTTCTGCGAGACCAAAACAGAATGAACATCAGCATTAGGTACCCCATAGACCCGAAATTGATATTTCGCCAGTTTCCCCCTTCGGACGACTGTTATAAAAGAAAAAAATCTACTTAGACTGAGCTATAAGAACCAAAATACCCATTCAAAGTTAGTTTTAGTGGAGTTCGTGCACAAAACAGGCAAAATAAGACAGAGAATAAAATACCGTTTTGGGCTCAGTGAATAATAAAATAACCACCAATTAAATTTTCAAAATAAATATTTTATATACAGAAATCGTCCAGTTACATTTTTTTTATACGTATAAATATCGATGATTAGTTTTGTTCAATGGTAGTGGATGCATTGACGTTTGTGTACGGATACTAACAGTGACAAACGTCAGTTCAGGAGCAACGGGACGCAACCTCACGCCTTGAGAGCCCGCAGGCGTATGGGAAATGACTGCCGTACTTCATGAATATATAACGAAATTTTGTGATGCGCGCGCCCGTACTAAATTTGTATGAAAAATTCGTGCTGTAAAAATGAGGGATGTTTGGAACCAGATTGTAAAAAAACTATAAGATTTATTGAAAATATTATTTATTTAAAGTGTTTTTTGATCTTTTACGATCAATTTAAAATAACTTTTGTCTAAATAATGTCTCAAATTAAATCACAATTGTCGGAACGCGATAAGACCTTTTTTGAGATTTCCATGAATTTCCCAATAATTTTCTGCCGTTACTATACGATTTTTTGACCACTTTTTTTAATTACATCATACTATATCTCAATGAGTAGCGAATGGTATTTATTCGATAATGAAATTTTAATTTTTGCTATACTAAAATGTCGGAACAGAAAAGGATGTTTCCCCCTATTACTGAAATTCAATAATAATCTTTGTAGTAATAAGCTAAAATGAAATAATTGTAGAATTTGTATTTATGTCTATGATAATAAAAGCCTTTTATTAAACTTTATCTAATTTAACTTTATTTAACCAATTTCTGTAAAGTTGCATATAGTAAATTATTTTTTGAAAAATAACGTCATAAAGAAGTTTCACTTCTAACGAGTGTACGCTAGTACACGCACACATTTTTTATATGTATATTTAGGTACTTGAGCATATGATACACAAAACGGATTCGACACACCCCGACTCCACGCAGTCTTGTCTGCCCTACCCCTAGAGTCTTTTTTTTAAGCGCGTAGCCAGAAGCGAGTCTTCTGGCGTAGCCCATTCCAATTAAGAAACTAACCTCTCCCCCTACCTAAAACACAAGGTATTTAGGTTATCAGAGTTAAGCAGGAATTTCGGTAAAACTAACTCCCCCCCTCCCCTTCCCCCTCCGTCGCGGCAAGTATACTATAGCCCACCCCCTAATACTGCCGATGAGAATATTAGAGAGAAAGGTACTAGCTACTTAGACATAGGTATAGCCATGGTAAAGCTAAATAATTATTATCTTGATAGAATGTCTTAAATTAATTTTTTTTTTTTTTTTGGATTTATACAGCAGGGGAAATCCTCATGGACTACCGCACGGGTAGTGCCGGACTCATACCGACTAAAACCCCTACTGTCTGCTTGTTGACCGCGTACCTGCCTTTCAGCCTACAACACAGCAACACTAGCGCCTTTTTCACTTTTTTTTTTTTTTTATCTACGATTTTCGTCTTGCTCCTTTTCTCTGATTATTAGTTCAACATAGTTTGTTACTGCTGTCCAAATTTCCTCCTTTTCAAGCATTTTGTGAACTAACGTATCTGCACATATGCCCCCAATCTTTTTTACAAGTTCTTGTCGCTCTCTGTCCCATTTTTTGCATTTAAAAATTGTGTGCAAGGCATCGTCGGTTTCGTTGCAGTACATACAACAAGCGTTTTGTCTTTTTCCAATGCCAGCAAGGAAGCACATGAATACTCCATGCCCCGTTAGACACTGTGTTAGTCTGTAAGTCATTCGGCCATGTTGTCTGCTAGTCCATTTTTCTAAATTTGGGATAAGTCTGTGCGTCCAGCGGCCTTTAGAAGAGCTATCCCACTCTTTTTGCCAGCTTACTAGCGTTTCCTTTTTGGCAAATCTTATGCTTTCCAAGTCCTTAGTGTTCCTCAGTTTGGTCCTCTCTAGCGCTAGTAAGTTGATGGGCGTTAAATTAGCCAGTACTAACGCTGCATCCGTGGAGACGGTTTTATAGGCGGAGCATACTCGCAAGGCTAGCACGCGTTGAGCCTTAAGGACCCGACTTTTGTACAGGGCAAACTTCATCGCGGGAGTCCAGATAGGTGCCGCGTAAAGGATTATAGATTGGTTTGCCAAAGCCAGTGTTCTTCTCTTCCGGTCGCTAGGAGCTACAGAGAGCTCCCGCAGTCCTGGATGCTTTGTCACAAACAGTTTTTAAGTGTGGGCCAAACGTTAGACCCCAGTCAAGCTTGACTCCAAGATACGTACAGTACAGTACGTGTTACCAACACATACTGTACGTACGTACAGTATGTGTTGGTGCTATAGCCGTTCCGCCACAGTCAAATACGCAGTCTGCAGTTTTTCTCCTATTGAAGACGATTGCTTCTGTTTTTTCCGGAGCGATCTCTAGTTTATTTTGACGCATCCACAGATCCACGGCATGCAACGTCTCGTTGGTTTTAACTATCATCTCCTGTGAATCGTTTGCAGTTACTGAGATGGCTAAGTCATCCGCGTAGCACACCAGTTTAACACCTTCCGAAACTTCGAATGTCCATCACATCATCGTACAGGATGTTCCACAGGGTAGGGCCCAGAACTGAAATTAAATATGATGTCATTCTAATCTACCATACCTAATTGCTTTGAAATAATAGTATGTATTGGAGCTATATTAATTTTAGATAATGAGTAGTAAAACGATTTGCGGACACCTTATGTCACCGCTAAACACACCTCTTGTGGTGTATCAATGAAAGCTTAGTTTGATCTGTGGTTTGCGACCCATTGATACATTCCTGAAAAAGCTTACGCGAAGCCGGATAGAAGGACTGTAAAAAATAAGATCCTTAAGGATTTTTTTTAATGTGATATTGCGACAATAATTTTTAGCCGGTAGGGCTGCTGAATCCCTAATCCATAAACGACGTGCTACTTCAAAAGCCTTACGTGACACCAATTTTCAGAAATTATTTTTATCGATAGTTACTGCATCAATGTCAAAACGTTTTTTGTCTTCAACGATCCTTTACGGACAGTCTCAATGATACGCGAAACCAAAACCATGTTTTGGCATTGATGCAGTCCTTTAATGATTGATGCAAAAGTTACGCGGTCGCCCTGAGAGCAACCTAAGAGACAAGTACCTAACTCAGTGACTTCCACGCATTGGGTTTTCGTCAATGTATGAGTTTGTGTTGCACAGTGTTGCAACAAATAAAAAATAAAAAGACATTTTTGCTTGGAGGGAAAAGGACACAGATTCCCATACACATGTCTATGTTGGTGTGAAAATGATGTCTGCTTTCCTTTATTATGTATGTGATAAACGTCGGCTAAGAAAGGTTAGAACACAGAGCCGTACATACTCTTTGAGTTACTTGTCTCCACCTTGTCTCCTACGTTTGCTCAGAGGTCATTGATCTGTGTACGCTTGTCTCTGTTCAAACTTCAAAATTTTTATTTGACATTTGTTTATTTTTCAAATTGTAAAACTGAATCTGAATGTTCTGTGATCTGAATTCTGAATATTGTTTTCCAGCTCGAACTTGTTAGTTGTTTCCAGTATCTTATCTAAAGGAAAATAGAATGGAAGGAAATGTTATATCTAATAATTCATTTTGGAAATCTATTGCTATTTTAATTATGAAACCACACGTTGTTAATAAAAGGCTGTGGGGCTCCAAAGTATTAGGCAAACATAAGTTTAAAATTTTACCAAGTATTGAGGCAATATTAGATGATATTATGAAGTTAAAAAATTATACAGTTGCAGAACTTGCTATTAAGGAAGTGATGAAGGATTTGAACATGGAAATACAAGAAAAAACTGAAACCGAGGTGGAAGTTGTATTAGTAGAACTGCTACCCAAAAGCTATGGTGAAAATCATGCCTTTCAATTAATTTGCCTCAATGAGACAAAACTAAAAGCTACATTCACTGATGTTACACCTTTGGAAAAGGACCAAACCTTGTGCCCAATATTTAAATATACATTTTGTTTGAAAAATGGCGAAATCAATTTAGAAATAGCCCCTGGTAAGTGAAATCTTTCATTCTTAACATGCATGACTAAAAAGAGGCTTCTTGTAATAACATACTAATATTTCAAATTTGAAAGCGTGTCTGTCTGCCTGCTATGCTGCCATTGTCTATAATTGTTGCTTTTGCACCAATTTCATCAAAATTGGTGATATATTGTTACAGAAAGACAGGCTTTACCTCAGTTTCCACTGGATTTTTCTAAACCTAAATCATTCTGGCAATGTTACTGGCATTGCCTAGTTGTACTACTACTTTTATAAGTTACCTTGATGTACCTGTACTGAAATCTTATTTTTGAATAAGTAATGCAAAAATATCTCAGCCAGGCATATATTATATAGTATGTATTATATAGTATATATATTATAAATATTATATTAATTTATTTATTTTGTATTTATATATTTATGTATTGTTTAACTTATGTTTTTAGTTTGTGTAAGTAGTATAACTACATACTTATATTAACTTTATTAAATAAAGTACTTAAATTTGATGTAAATATTGTACTTACATTTTTTTTAAATTTCCAATATATTTTATTTTTGTACCTATACCACTTAACAATTTCACCTTACTCACTTTAAAGGAAGGCTGGAAGAGATTACTTTTTAGAGATAAGCTTTACCTTTGTCCACTTTTTTAAAATTAGATTTAAGACAATATTTTGTACTAAAATAAATAAATAGTGCACATCAATCCGCTATTGTTTGTTGCCTGCATACCACATTGAGAGTCTGATAGATACTAGATAGATACCACAAGTCTTTGTGGTTCCTCTGTTTTAAATGTTAAGGTCAAGCAAGGTCTGTATTTCATTGGTATGGTTTTAGGCGGCGTTAGTTTACACTTCTCTACACAAACAAATTTTGCATATGCGACTGAAGTGGTAGTATTGTAATTTTTTTTGTTTCGATGTTTGTTACTCCTTTACTCCACAAGAATGAATTAACACATGCTTCATTTTATCCTGGAAAATAAAAGGGTTCCTGCTGGAATCAAAAAACCTGAAACTAGTATAGTTCTTGCAATTCTAGAGCGCACATGAACTGTACTTGTAGTTATGCACATTGGGTAAGTGTGTGCCTTAGTCAGTCATAATAACGTACAGGCACACATTTACACATAATATTCAAATGTGTATAAGTAGGACAACCAGAGGCCTATTGCAATGAACTTAAACTTAACAATCTTAAATAAATAAAAATGAATGTTGCTAAGCGCAAAACTCGACAACGGCTTGACCAATTCTGCTATTTTTAATTAATTCAGAATTTAATTAATTAACGTTTAATTTAATTTTTGATTTGGTACAGAAATAGTTTACATGCCAGGGAATGACGTAGGCTACTTTTTACAGAGATAGATTATTTATTAGTCTGGAAAAACAGATCTATTTTTTATCCCAGAAAATTGAAGAGTTCCCGTGGGAATTCAAAAATCTTAATCCAGCTGGACGTAGTCGCGGGCATCAGCTATTAAGAAATAAATAAATTTGTAGCATCTGATAAAAATAATTTTAATCATTTGTAGATGTTTCTAAAAAATCAAAGCAGTGGTTAGAACATACTGTGTTGCCTCAAGTTATCAAGTGGAGCAAAGAGGTTTTGGGTAATGACACCACCAAAGTTTGTAATGAGTCACTTGCCCTGGTGTCACACGATAAGTACTATGAAAAATACAACCATCTCAAACTGAAATATGGCAAGGAAATGGTTAAGGTATACTAGTTTGCTCAATCATTTGTCATAAATCTCGTTACTAAAAAACTTTGTAATGTGTATGCTAAGGCCTACAATAAATTATTATCACTGTGAAAATATTATCCACCTCTATAGCCCATTAATGTCCCACTGCTGAGCACAGGCCTCCACTCTCATAGGAGAGAGGGAATTAGACCCACCACAATGCTCCAATGCAGGCTTTAACAACTGTTTATCATGTTAGTGATAATAACCGGGACCAACAGCTTAATGTGCTCTCTGGGGCACGGGGGTGTAACATGACCAACTACCAACTCCAGGCTGGCAATGAGAATTTCTTAATTGAAACACCCAATACCAAACAATTTTTATGCCCAACAAGGAATAGAACCCCGGACTTTGTGATCCGCAGTTGACTATGTTAACCACTAGACCAACGAGGCAGTGAAATTATAACTCTGGCCAATTCTGTATAACATAACCTCTAAACTTAAATGACATCCCTAAATGTAGTGCTGCCTCTTTCATTATGAAAGGGATAGCAATATAAATACAGCTGTCTATTTTAGTTTAGAGAAGGTGTACAACAGAATTGACCGCAATTGACGATATTATGACCTAAAATGAGACAACTGCCCCTGAAAAATGCTTAACAACTCTTGTTTCATATTTACCTTCCCTTCCCCATATTACCTAAAAATGGCAGCTACCGTGAGACTGGATAACATTTTTTCGCTGTTGGCTAAAATCCATTAACACATTAAGAATACCACAAATACAGTCAATTAAAACAATTGAGACTGTAACAATGACTGATACAGGTTTTATGCAATTAGCCTGTTGAATTATAATTGTTAGGAATCACATAATATTTTAAAACCTAGTCTTAAACAATGTTAAATGCATTTATTCAATTGCCCCCCCTTTAAATTATTTTTTTGTATAATGATATCAGATGTGGCCAGAATGCACAGATCCAACGAAGTTTGTTTATGAAGATGTAGCTATCTCAACATATCTGCTACTCCTATGGGAAGAAAAAAATACTCCACAGACATTTGTTGATGTTGGATGTGGCAATGGATTACTTGTTTATATTCTAACTATGGAGGGGCATAATGGATTTGGTGTTGATGTTAGGAAAAGGAAAATATGGGATATGTATCCAGACAATATTAAACTAAAGGTACATTTTTAATAATTATTTTTGTGTAAATCACAATTAAGTAACTTTTAAACTATTGTGAGTGATATTCATTTTAACTATACATAACTACCGGATAAACTCACGTGTTATGTCGGAAAATGCCAGGTATCGAACCCGATCGGGGCCCTTATGAGCCTGCTGATGCAACAGTCACCGACAATCAGACATTGACCGCTGCCGCCGCGACATAACACGTGAGTTTATCCGGTAGTTATGTTACATAGTTAATACTTTTAATCAGTGAAGGTGCTTGGTATATTTATATGTTAATGCAGTCTATCTGACCTGGATTTAGCAGTTCTAGCACAGATTTGTATTCAATACCCTGAATATGGGCCTATGCTGCAGCATAACTATATGTAACAATACTAACTTTAAGTTTATGAATAAAATACTTACTTTTTTCATCTAAATTTCAGGAAATGACAATAACTCCTGCAAACATCCACACAATTTCACATGGCAATTGGATTATAGGAAATCATTCTGATGAGCTCACTCCTTGGATACCAGTGATTGCTGCTAAGACTTCATACAAATGTAACTTTTTCCTACTGCCTTGTTGTGCTTACAATTTTGATGGTACTAAATATCAGAGACAGAATACTTCAAAAAGTCAATACACGGAATACTTGGAACATATCCAAAAGTTATGTGAAGAGTTTGGGTTTGAAACCAAGATAGACAGACTAAAAATTCCAAGTACAAAGAGGATATGCCTTATTTCCAGAAAAAGGACTTACAGTGAAGATGAATATTACAAATATTGTGAAGATATTCAAGATATGGTCAACAAGCAAATAGGATTAAGTAATACTGATATAAAAGATAATGAATTAAAGGACTTTAAAACAAGAGATACAGTTGAAAAAGTAAGGAACTGTACACAAATAGATAAAAGTGTAACTGAATGTATAATTAAGTGTATAACAAGTTATTTACTGGAAGGATGTATAATAGTGGCTGATTGGTCAAGAGGAAAATCAGTGAAAATAAATGAACTTGTGAAAGTAATACCATCTGATATGTTGAAGGCATTAAAATCAGAATGTGGTGGCTTGCAAACCGTTCTTAGAAACAATCATCACATTTTTGAAGTTCAAAAGGGATGTGTACAATTAAGGTTCCCAAGAACAATAGATGAAGTAAAAAGAAATATGAATGGTAAGAAAAATGGAGTTGTAAAAATGCAAGCGAAAAAATGTTGGTTCTTCAATAACCACCCTCAAGGATGTCCATTAGACAGGTCTGTGTGTAGTTTTTCACATGAAAAAGTTTGGCATATTGTAACATAATTATATATAATGTATGACAAGAAAGAATAAGGTTTATATTGTGTAAATAAAATTCTTAAATTGTTTTTCCCAACTTTTAACTGTTAACAAACCATAATTGCTAATAAACATTACCATCTGTATTATATTACAAAAAATCATATAAAAATAATTTTATATTGCTCACTGCCGCTTACATATCACAATAATAATATGATTATGCTTATCAAAAAAATTAATCTACTGTTATAGCTGTGTCACTTAAGACTCTATTTCAAAGAATTTATTAAGTTCTGATAAATTTCTGTCATCAACTAATTTTGCTATGTCATGTTCTCCCATATAAGAACACACCATCCTCAAGGTAGTCCATATAGTTGAAGAACTATTGTCCACTGAAGACTCATGTGGAAACATTTCTTTTGCCTTAAATTGTTGATTCAATGCAACTAAAAAGTGTTCAGCTGCTTGTTTATATGCTTTTAAATTCATACAAGTAATGCCAACATTGTATCTAGCTCGTATAAAGCCTGGTTCCAAGTTCAAAGCTTCATGGTATGCATCAACAGCTTCCTCTGACCTTTCACTATTAGCCAGTGTAGCGCCAAGTCTATTCCACAGTTTAGCATTATCAGGTGCTACCATTAGAGCAGCCTTAAAACAATCTACAGCTTTATCATACTGTTGGTTTATGTTAAATATAACTCCTAAAGCATTTTGTACATCAGGATTGACTTGTGAAGGATTCAGTTGTACTGCTTTCAGATATAAGGATGTTACATAGGCTTCTAATTCCTTTAGATTCATGTTCTGAGGATTTATATCTTGTGGAATTAAATCACTGTATTTGGGACTGGCCTTCAGCCAGTCTGTCAAGGTTATGTAAGCAAACTTAGGCATATTCTCATTAGTGTAAGCAGCCGCTAAGGTGATATAGCCCTCTAGTTGTCTTGGATCTAATTCCAGTGACTTTTTCAAAGCAGTTATTGCCAGAGGGTCCTGTTCATTCTCTGCTTGAGTGGTGCCCAGGAGAAACCAAGCTTCAGCCAAATCAGGTTGCTGCTGTGCGGCTGCCTCAAAACATAGTACTGCACCTGGCACATCACCCATCTTTAACCTCTCTTTACCTATTTCCAAAGCACTTTTATTTTCTAACATAACATTACCTTCAGTGAAGGGATATTCCTTAGCTATTCCATTTGCAGCTTCACTATTCCAATAATCATTTACATCACTAAGTTTAGCCCACTCATCTTTGTACTTCTCTGCCATTTCTTCAACTATTTTGTCTTTGCTTGCTTGTTTCTGTTCTGCTTCTACTGATTCACCTAAGTTCATTTCTCCTGCACTGATTTTCTTCATGAAAGACATGAATTGATTATAAGCAAGTTCATCATCCTCCTTAACACTATTAACATACTCTTGTGCTTTGGCTTGAACATTGTCTGAAGTTTGTTGTAGTTCAGATTCACTAACATATTGTATCTGAACATTTGAATGTGTCATAGGTTTCATAACAGATTGATATGGCATTTGGAATGGCATCATAGGAGAAGGCATAAACGATGACGAAGGTCCAGGCAGCCAGGGTGCATATGTCTGAGAACTTAGGGTTGTCCGACTTGATGTAGGCACTTGTGCAGATTTTGCCATAGCATTATCTACTTCGGGCATATTATTAAGTAAGGCGTTCATGTTAAATGTCTGAGGCATCTGGGTGTTTTGCGCCATAAATTCGTTGACGAATCTATCAGCTTGAGACAATTTACTTGGAGCATCACGACTCACAATATTTGTTAGCTGAACTAGCGAGTTGTTGCCCCCACAGTCTCCACCAACGAGTTTATTCAGCGACATTCTGGGACAATAAGTAGCATGCACTAATTTTCACAACCACAGGAATATTTTTTCTTGTTTACACTTCTTGACGTAGTGACAGCTTCGTAATTACCTATTGAGCACTATGAGCACTATCCGTATACAGAGGTCAAACTACAACAAAAGCTCGTTCCTGCAAACCCAATGCACGGGCGATATGATATATTTATTCAAGAATTGAAAACACAAGAACAGAACCTGTGACTGTCAAGTATTAAACCAACACTAAGTGTTTTCTTATTTAAACAAAGTACTCTGTGACCAACACTAATTATTAGTAATTACTAGGAATACTATAGTTAGATACCTATGTAGGTACAACCTGAAAATCAGAGAAGCTAAGTTGTAACTGAAAATACCTCAGCAGAGTGCAGACCATAAATGTTACATAATTGTCTCTGCTTCAGACACTAGTCCATGACTAGTCCTGTCATGAAGGATGGAAAATAGCACAGACAAGTTAACCAGAGACGTTGATGGAGGAAAGGATGGAGGAGGGACAATCCAGAGACAAGTAACATATAGGGACAATCCTCACCTCCATCCTCCATCAACGACCCACAGATTTATAACGACCAGAGAGAAACCAGAGACAAGTAACATATCCAGTATTTTTTTTTGTATTAACTGGCTTTACGGCTATGGGTTCCAGCATAGTGGTCCACTAAATACGAAAATCGAATAATAGAAAGTAAATAATAATATAAAATAAGGAAATAATACCTTGGAAAATATGCTTGGAAATCAGCTGAGTTGCATCAAGGATGGATCTATCATAAGACATCTAACTGCTATAATCTCAGGCTATAGCTTTGATTAGGTATATAGAGAGGATGTGCCCTAACATATTATTTAAATTTAAGCTTCCTTTATACATAAAATGGCGCATGGGCGGAGCTTAATGCGGGCATTAGGGCTGAAATTATAGATACCTTTGATTATCTCGATACTTATATACTCGATATAAAATTATCAAAATATAGTAATTAATAAATAATTAAACATAATTTTTGAAATACACTAGTATTCGTATTTTATAATGAACAAGCTGATGCCCGCGACCCCGTCCGCGCGAATAGAGGTTTTTTGTATGAAAAAAAATTTTTTCGACAAAAAGACAAAAATTCATTCGGCGGAAAAATACGGAGAGAGCTGATGATTGAGCATTTCGAAGACGGATGAAGAGCCGGGGTATTCAAGATAGGTGGGGTGTGCTCGACCAAATGTCACTCGAAACTTCATCCAATTGACAGTGTGCTGAAAAAAAATTCAAAATGGCGGATTTAAGACGGCCGCCATACAAATTTCGTCGGTGTCTATCTCGGAGAGTATAAAAGATGGAAGAGTGTTCTTGACAAAAGATGATCAGGACATGAAGGTCTACTTGATGAACAGGAAAAAATTCAAGATGGCGGAATTTATTTTTCCAAAGAAAATGTATGGCGAATATTGAAGAGGCTTACAAGTGTAGAACTATGCAAGACTTTGATGCGGATTTTTTACAAGATTTGTTCTGTATGGAAGAATTGTCGGTTTGCTGTTAGGATAGCCAAGATGGCGAAGTTCAATGGCACCCAAAGGTACCCGATCGTCAGTGGTATTGTCGCCATCTATATTTGGGGGGTTAAGACTGCCAACTGAGTCTTACAGATGGTGATACAGATTGCCTAAGTTCCATATATTTAAGAATCAAGTATTGCAACATGTTACTCTCACCTTATATTCTGCCACTTGTTGATTCCCTTGTACCAGCAGTTGGAGTCCACTATCTCCAAACTGTCTATCGCGCTATTGCTCTGCCATCTGTAATAGTTTATTCCACTATGATTCTGACTGATGGAATCGTTAAGTGCCTAAAGTTCATACCTGGATAACACTAGCAATGTGTTAAGTTATTTACTTTACCGTCATTACTCTATGTATAATCTGGACCCCTTAAAGAGCGAATAAGTGATCTTTTACCTCGGTCTAGAATGACTAGTGTCTGGACCCTAGATCCATACCCACTAGTAACCGAATAACGGGCTTGTGTATAGGCCACCACGGCAAGCTACCATTCAGGCCAAATGCCGCCCTCGCGGTGCATGGTTAAATGTACCGCCTGAGGTCACCCTAACTACCGGTAGTTGTCCAAGCTTTTAGTTGGACGGGCCCACGCCTATTGTGGCGGGGCAAGATCATATTCAGCTTCGCTAACATTGCTTTGCGACAAGGCAATGCCATTATGTCCGATTCCCTGATAAGAGGAACCGAACCTCCACTGGTTGTACTTAAGCAACAGTACGTACCTCCGGGTCAGATCATTATATCATTATTACACGTTAGTTAGAGAAGCTTTCGACATTAACAAGTAAACCTGAGGCACTTAGCTATCATCGGCGTGGATGCTGCTGCACGTTGACAACCGTCCAGCACTTTATCACTGACTTTATTAATTAGTAATTACTACGATACTACTTGAGATGGCAAATGCAAACTTTACAATGAGAGGAAACAATTTACCGCGCATTTAGCTGTCATATTACAGACACGTACAAACTTGACTATGTTGATAGAAACCATATACATACTCACTATAGAATACCAGTGTTGCTATGTACAATATTTACATTCGCGGAGGTGCCGCGACAGGTATGATTTGATATTAATCAACTAAGGAAGGTTTCTTTGTGTTTTTACTTCAACGGTCTCTTACACTGTATGCATGTCTGGAAAGTTTATTTACATTAAAAGGCCCTTTTAGATATTTAAGGGGTCTCTGTTTTATGTTTTCTTATGAGAATTTTTTTGTACGTCTGTCGGACGCGTAGCACTCTGGCGCTTCCACTGTGCTCGCTAGCATAGCAGTGTGTTGTTTACTTCAGAACGCGTAGGCATTAAACACTAGGATAAAAGGAGAGCAAGTAAGAAGACAGTGGGCTGCGCGGTGTACGCGGGTGGGTGCGGTTCCATTTCAAAATTTGTTTTTAAAGAAGAACTCTCCATAATTTTTCGGAGAAAAATATATGGAGGTGTTTATTTCAGAAAGTACCTATACTTAATGGAAGAGT
This sequence comes from Erebia epiphron, assembly GCA_963932025.1. Taxonomy (NCBI): domain Eukaryota; kingdom Metazoa; phylum Arthropoda; class Insecta; order Lepidoptera; family Nymphalidae; genus Erebia; species Erebia epiphron. Next base: position 38,911,598 of record OZ009948.1, on the reverse strand, counting down.
AGAGTGAAAGTACCTATGCTAAATCGTTAAGGGATCAACGCACAGCCTAAACCGCTGGGGTTAGCAACTTGAAATTTTGACAGTAGGTTCCTTTTGTGACGCAGGCGCTCACTAAGGAAAGATTTTTCAAAATTCCACTCCTACGGGGGTGAAATAGGGGGTGAAATTTTGTATGAAACTCCGGGTTGGCACTGAGAATTTCTTAATTGAAAAACCCAATACCTAACTTTTATGCCCGACCGGGAATCGAACCCAATCGAACTCAAAAATAGTAATTAGTTAAACTGACCAACCACGGGACAACGGGACCAAAAACCACTTGAATAGACACTGTAATTTTCGAATACGAGACACCATCCCAGAGATCGGGTGTCTTAATCACAAGGTTATCATCACTACAGCCTAAAATGAGCTTGGCAATATTATAGGTAGAAGCTGACTGTTCAATTTCATCTCTCTACCCCTCTGAGTGAGAAACAGAAAAAGTGAAACGCATCATCACTTACCATCAGGTGAGATCGCAGTCAAGGGCTAACTTAGCTTAAGCTAGAAGAAACTAAGCTATAATTAGTTGAAATAACTTAAAATACTCGCCACAAAAAGAAAAATAAAAACATTTATGTTACTCACTTAAGAAATGAAATTCCTGGGCGTTTTACAATACTATTATTACGACACCCCACAACTGAGCACTTTGTTGATTACACAAAACTGCATAAAACTAAGCAAAAACACATTAAAATATTATGAAAATATTCACAAAACTGGTAATTACCCTCAACCAAAACACCGGAAGCAATACAGACGCCATTTAAAGGTACAAAAAAATTGGCTTCAATAGCAAAAATTGATGACGTCATATGACAATTGCCTGACACGTTCACGCAATAACATAATACACCTGTCTCATTCTAAAAACGTAGCTTTCAATAGGTAAGAATAGTCAAAACATAGTAGTACCTACATGTTTTATTAACAAAATGCATCGTACAACTATAATTGAGTAAAATGTAACACATCCTCTCTATCTACCTAATCAAAGGGCTATAGTGCTTCTATATTGTATTGTACTCCAGGATTAGAAGAACTAAAATCCAGAGCCGTTACCCCAGTTAAAGAAAAAAAAAATGTATTGTCAATTGTGTAATGCCCAGAGACAAGTTGCAGCATAACCTCAAATTCAAAATCAAGATTGATCAAGATCAAAATTTTGTTGATTACCGAGTAAACCGTTCAGTTTCTATTATAATAAAATCATTTCTGTTCCATCCTAATTTTACTTTAGTACTGGTTTAGTGTACCGAGTACCAATCTTAAGTGAAGTGTCATGTAAAACAGGTAATTTTTGTCCGAATCCACAACTGAAAAGGTTATGTAATTTCAATTTTTAATTTATATTCTTTGGATTAAATAAACTGCTAGTCAATGAGAATTATATTATATGACTGTGGTCAGCAAAAATTTTATATATGGCTCAAGACAACACAAAAAATGCTGAAGTAACTGATAAAGCACCTAAAGTGTCTGACGATAATGAAACTGTTCCGAACACGGATGAACAGCCTCATTCGAAGGAACCGGAAGACAAATGGCTGGTTAGTATCTTGCTCGTAAATATTTTATGATATAAGTACCTTGAAGTATCACTAATTAATTATTTATCAATATGATAAAACCTAAGGGCAGATAAATTTCCAAATAATGTGAACCGAGGCTATTGCATCTAAAAAATGCATTTTATTTTTCCCGAAGAAGCTGTAGTCTGTTGAAGAAGCTGTATTTCTGCTATAGAAAGGTATTAATGTAATAAACGTAACGCCAAAATATTTTCCGTCGAATCGTAATAGTTTTCGAGAAATTAATTTTTGAAATTTCGACATTTTGAGGTTAGTTTTCCCGAAATTCATGCAAATCTCTACTTATTTGTGTGAAGGATGGTGTGAGGGAATTAGGTAGGACTAGGCTAACCTACCTAGGCCGCACCCGCCCCTCTCCCCCTCCCCCACTAATTTTTTTTAACTGCCCATAAAGACCCTGTCTCCTCCCACTAACTACTAAGCACTCGACACCTAACTAAGCAGAGCTAAGCGGACCGAATTTCAGTAAAACTGGCCTCTACATTTTGAAATTAAAAAAATTAATATCTCGAAAACTATTAGGATTCGACGAGTTTGGCTTATTTCTCTATCCACAAGTAGATGTCCTTTCCTGTAAATATACCTATTTGTGAAGGAAAACAAATTTATAAGATGCAATAGACCCCAAGTCACAATAGCCTCGGTTCACCTTACCTAGTAAAAAAACTAAACCATAGGGATTCCTTTAAAGCCAAAGTCAAAGTCAAATATTTTTTATTCAATTTAGGTAGGTATACTACACTTGTTGACGTCGAGTTATTAATTATAAATAAAATATAATGGTGATAATCAGTAACAGTATCTTAAAACTAAAGCTACGAGGGTTCCAAATGCGCCCTGGTCTGAGAAAAGCCCACAACAAACTCAGCCAGGTTTTTTTTCATTATCACCATTTCACAAATCATCTTAACTAAGGAACTATCTGAGCCGCTAGATCAAATCATTGCCAAGCTTCCTTGTCATTTAAGTAATCCTTTACATGGTAATACAATTTTTTAATCAGTTTACGTTTTACATTAACTTTGAACTTATTCAGAGACATTTTCAACATGTCTTCTGGGAGCTTATTGTAGAAGCGGACACTGTTTCCAACAAATGAATTGCTAGTTTTACTAAGCCTAGAAGCAGGCATTACAAGTTTATTTTTATTTCTAGTAATGACATTATGACAATCACTTTTCTTCTTGAATTTTTCAATGTGCTTTAAGCACATATCTAAATTTTCAAATATGTATTGGTTTAGAATTTAGATTATAATAATATGTGTAGATAGTACACAAAAAAATTGTGCTGAATTGAGAATCTTTCTGTAGGAAGTTGGTTAAATATGCCTATGTCAAAAATAATTATTGCTCTGCAGAAATTTAATTTAGGTTTTTAGGTACATTAAAATCTACATCCCCTATTAGTTTGATACTAATTTTAAGCTATTGATTAAAGTAAAAAAGTGTGTTGAATGTTGATGACATTCCATCAAGCTCCCATACTGGACTCGCATTTTGACCTTTGATGAAGAGTTGGTGATTTGATTAGTTGGTTTTAGTAGTTGAGTTAGTAGGTTTGTTATATAGGTAGGTCTATACTATATAGAGAGTCAAACATAATTAAATAGTTCTGAAATAAGTTAGCTTGCAATGCTTTCTACCTTTTTGTGTAGAAAGAAAGAAAAGGTTTTTATATGTATTATTGTAAATTTTTAACTGCTCACATTTATTAAAAGTTACTATAAAAGTATAATTGTAATGCCTGTTCACAGATAAGAGACTGTGAGATATATAAAGATGAATACAAGGAGTGCACAAGCTTCAGAGCAAGATTCCACCAGTACTTCATCTATGGAGAGACCTTAGACTGCAACCAATGGAAGAAAGACTACAATAACTGCTGTAAATGGACTGATGATGGAGATCTTAAAGCTGCAGTGAGTTATGTTCCATTTTATTTCAATGAAAATTATAATAATATATTGTATCTTTAAAAGGTTTGATTCCCAGCTCATGTAAAGTAATGATTCCTTTGAGTGAAATTAGATATCAAATATAATAAATATTATAAATGCGAAAGTTTGGATGGATGGATGTATGGATGTATGTGTGGAAGGATGTTTGTTCTTCTTCTTCTTCTTGTTTGTTGAGGCTCCAGTTCCGTACGACCTGTATCACTGCGACCGTCTCCGATCTATTGTGATCACCTCTATTTCAGATTTCCTCGCCAATATTAGTTTCCGCCAGGAATAGCAGCATTTTCTTGACTGGAATACAGGAAGCGTCCTTTAGGTCGATAATATGTTTGCCCAGATGGATACTTCGTTTATGCATTAAAGCAGGACATTGGCAGATAATATGCAGCGGAGTCTCAATGGATTCCTGGCATAATCTGCAGATATCCGTGTCCCTGAGCTTAAGGTTAAACATGTGTCTGTTTAGACCGCAGTGACCTGTTAAAGCTCGCGCTATAATGCGTAGGTTTTTTCTGCTGAGCGCTAGCGCCTCGGAGGCGGCCTTCTTGTTGAAGGTTTTAACCAGCGCCTTGGAGTGGTCTAGACCACGTAAGTTTCTCCAACGAGTGAGTGTTTCATAGTAGCAGTAGGTGAGCAGGGTGAGCTGCACCAGGCTTTTAGGTATGCCGCAAACTGGTTCTGGTCCAATTTGCCTATCCTTAGCGCCTGTTTTAGCCAGAATGTCGGCATTCTCATTTCCGACTATTCCCATGTGCCCAGGTACCCAGCGAAGAACCACCCTGTTGCAACTGGCCAGAGTGTTTAGTGTGTCCCTGCAGCAATCAACCAGTCTTGAGGTGATTACCTCTGATGACAGGGCTGATAGAGCTGCCTGGCTGTCTGAGTGAATGTAAATTGTTTTGTTGGCATAGTTCTTCTGCAGGATAGTTTCTGCACAGATTATAATGGCGTAAACCTCCGCTTGGAATATGGATGAATAGACACCCAGGTTACGATAAATCTTAACCCGGGGTTTCTCTCCAAAGATTCCACATCCTCCGTCCTTGCCCGACTTCGAACCATCGGTATACCATTTAAGGCTGCCCGATGGCCAAGTGATTCTGTTGTTTATCCAGTCATCCCTATCCGGAATTTCCACCTTATAAGGATGTTTGTTACTCAATCACTCCCCAACGGCTGAACGGATCTGGATGAAATTTGGCACAGAGATAGATTATAGTCTGGAATAGCACATAGGCTACTTTTTATTCCGGAAAATGAAAGAGTTCCCGTGGGAACCAAAAATCCTCAATCCACGCGTACGAAGTCGCGGGCATCAGCTAGTCTTCAATATTTAATACACTACCCATTTTTTTTGTCCCATTTTTTTCCCAGCCTGTGTATTAACTTAATAATTAAAAAAACTCCATTGTATAAACTGGATCCCTTCATAAACTATAAAAGAGCTGATGATCTTCAAACAACTGAACTAATTTTCTTGAATCATAGCTAATTACAGTTTGATTCTATTTCAGTTCAGTCTATTTTGTGACTAAAAAATCGAAAACTTAATCTTTTTATGAATTTTGTTCATATTATTCTATTTTATACTTACCATGTTTATATTTTTCAGGAAGCAGTAATAAAAAGCGAGAGTATTCGTAGGCTCGAAAGGTTAAGAGGGCATTATCAAAATGATGTCTGGACAAAAAGGGAGGCACCACCGTCTGATTGGGACAAACCTTTACCTGAGTGGATGGTGAAGCGGGATGAGAACACATACCTAGCATATAAGGCAAAGGAAATGAGAGAAGGCAAGGAAGAAGAAAGTATTAAGAGCTTCTGTTCTATTATGTAGCAAATGTTATGTTTTTGATTGAACCAAATGTTACCTCACGTGTGATTTTGTTGATTAGAGGCCAAATAACAGTGGCAAAAATTGAACAGTGTTTAGAATTATAAACTGCACAAGCAATTTGAATGTAACTCTGGGAATTGTGTTACTGTGCTTACCATGTTGATATATTACACTTGCAAAAAAAACATGCCAAAGGTGTGGACATTTACGGTGTTGAGGTACTTCCATGCTTTATTTTGTGGGCCAGATGCATAATATCTGAATTTATTTATTTTTTTCGCAATTGTAATTGTTGTTGTATTGTAATTTTGTAGAAGATGCCTGTAAATTTGTCCACATGGGGATAGATTTTTTTTTAATCCAGTGGAAACTTGTGGATTCTTCAGAATTAAAGTATATTAAAAGTTAAAAGCCTATGTAGATTTATTTAACGGACGTACCATAAAAAGGTAACTGCTAGGCACACTTTCGTATTTATGATATTAGTATGGATTCAATGGGCACAATAGAGTATGTACTTAGATTATAATAATGTACAAATAAATTGTGACTCCACACACTCACTAGTTAGTGTTGAGGTGTGGTGTAGGAGTCCCTCCTTACTAGTTTTATTATACTAGTAAAAGGTAGAGCTGTTGTTTGAAAAAAAAAGTTATCTAATTGCTAAATACATGGGTATAAATAACTGGAATATTTAGTCAAATCATCAAAGATAGGTAATAGGTATATTTGTTTGGCCTCCTTGAGTGATAAAATAATTGTAACAATAAACGATTGTATGTTTGTATTAGTAGAAAATAGATATGAATTTATAATGAACTATGATGTTATTTACTGCCAGTTGGGTACAAAGCTTATTTAAGTATGTAGTTAGGTAAATATAAGTAGTACAGAATTATACATCTTGTTTATTTAGTCAATCTGATAAACAGTTGCAGTTAACAGTCTACTTTGCTTTTGTGAAATAATACCAAGCTATACCTACTTTGCGTAAACACATCTAAGTTGGAATAGGCATGATGACTGATTTTGAAAAATGGTCAGATTATGTTCGGAAGTATCTACTATTTCTAAAAAATATCTTATTTCAGCAGAAAAATAAAGTTTGGTAGATAAAATTAGCATTTGAAATTTAAATTTTAAAATTCACGCCAAAACGTTCGGCGGTGTCATGGCGTCGTTGTGACGTCACTATTGTTTTTACCAATGTACTCTGTGCAGTGAGCAGTAAGCAATAGTGTGATTTTCAAAGCTCGAAAACAAACAATTGTGACGTCATTCGCTTCTTTGTGTTTTATGCAATATGGCGGATTGCTGTATTTTATAGTTTTATTTTATCAAAAAAAATAGCAATCTCGCTAGAAATAGAAAAATAAATACGTTTTTTATAATCCATGAATCTTATTTCATTAGATAAATTCATAATTTCATTGATTATTGGTTACTGTCATCATGCCTATTATCATAATAATTTCAACTCATGTCATTCTACCTAATAGTTACCTACTTTAACACACTTTAATGACAAGAAAAATATAGTTATGTAATTCTATGTTAATTGAGTGTCGTATAAAGTCTATTTAATACTTTAGTAACCAGTAGGTACTCAAAAACGTAATCAACGTGATAATATTGCTAAAATTATACTTTTTTTATAAGATAATTTAAGTAAATAATTATATTGCAGCTATAATCGACACCGTGACCCAGCAAGTGACTTATCAACAAAACGAAAGATAATGTTGAAATGTTAAATTGATCATTATTGGTCACAAACAAATATTTTTGTAGGAGAGCTAGTGGTTAATTTTTTGAAGGTGTTTGATAAAAAACCGGCCGAGTACGAGTCGAACTCGCGCACCGAGGGTTCCGTACAAACTGTGACGTGGTAGGCCGTCTACGATGTGGTGGCCGGCCCTTGGAGCTGTGAAAAAATCAAGCTTCTAAGCCAACGCAATCAAAAGATACAGCCTCGCAAGGGAATCAAAACCTACAGGGTAGTTCCCGTAAACTCAGAATCTTGAAATTTGGTAAGAAGCAACGCCATAAAGCAAAGATATAGGAATAATTGCGAAAAGCATAAAGTTTTTGTTACATCATATAATAAAAATATTTTTATTAATTTTAAACTTGTTTAAAATATTCGACACTCGCAAGGGAATCAAAACGTACAGGGTACTTCCCGTGAACTCAGAATCTTAAAATGTGGTACGAAGCAACGCTATAAAGCACAGCTATAGGAATAATTGCGAAAAGCATTAAGTTTTTGTTACATAATAAAAATATTTTTATTAATTTTAAACTTGTTTAAAACATTCGACACTCGCAAGGGAATCAAAACCTACAGGGTACCCTGTAGGTTTTGATTTAATTTGCAGCATAAATGGCTGTATCTTTTGATTGCGTTGGCTTAGAAGCTTAATTTTTTCACAGCTCCAAGGGACCGTAGACCTGAGTATTTGATATTAATTTCAGCTTGATACCTCCATGCGTTCCTGAGAAAAAGGGTCTTGACACACAGACGGACGGACAACAAAGTGATCCTATAAGGGTTCCGTTTTTTCCTTTTGAAGTACGGAATCCTAAAAACTAGATAGAATATTAATTTCATAAAGGTCGTGTTCTGCGTTATTTTAGATTTCGCTGATGGCCATAGTAGCCTTGTTATGTGAAACCTGCTTGTTGTTGTCATTGTTACAGTCTAAATTTTTGTATTCCTGCTAAGGAGCTGTTGGCCAATAGGTGAAAAGTGTGAACCGATCAGACATGTCACATGACTGTAGCAATATATTTTTTGACTTTCTATTGGAATTGAAATACTATTAGGTAAGTATATAATGACTGAAACCAAAGCTGGAAACTCAAAAGACGAGCGATGCGTTGGCGCTTGTGTGTTAAGGTAAACGAAGCTTGTTTCAGTATAAAATACGCTACGTTTCGGCTCCACTCTACTGTATTATTTAATTCTATTCATATCTGTGCTGTGGGTGTGTGTTGCGCCACAGCTATTTAGCTTTTTTCAAGCATCTCCCTTTAAGCAACCACTATCTCTCGGACCATTTTATCTATTACTTCGTCGGTCTTTTATCACTTTCGCAAACAGTTGATTAGCGCTCGTTGCACCGATGAGCCGCGTTCTGTGCCGTCGTGTTATAGCTCTGCGTTTGAGGTTGCCAATGGCTCGGCACGCGTCTTATCTCATTGACGATCCCAAATACTCCTTCTTGAAGGATCTGGGCTTGGATAAGAAAAATGTGGGCGTGTTCAATGGTAAATGGGAAGCTAATGGCCAGGTAAGCTGTGTTAGCCTTACTTAATTTTGTTATTTTATTTTCATTCTCTGCAGAGTAGGATCCTCCAACTATGAATTGCAACCGTGATAGGTATGTGGCGACCAAGAAGTTATTTAGTATACACTTCTAGGTGGTGACCCTTGTAAAACCTATGACCTGGCACTACAACGCGACGGTAGAATACAAAAAAGTGTATTGTGCGCGCACCAGGAGGTTAATCATAATTCATATGCGGCTCGCATACAATTATTAATTTTTTCAAGATGCAGATAAGGCGCAAGGCCCGAAGAGGGAGGAGAGTGGCGCCAAGACGCAGCATCTTTTACTTAGGGCCGTCACACATGTCAGGCATACCTACGCTTCAAGTTATATGCATTTACCGAATACTTGAAGGTGTAAATTCTATACGAAAGAGCAGTTCAGATTTCAGAGCACTTAGCTAGGGTGCTATGACTAAGTATATAATTTAACTTGAAAATTTACTAAGTTGAAATGATGAACCTGAGCGCTCAAGCGCTCGCTGCGCGCTTCTAGGCATTCGAAATGAAATGCCGCTTGCAGAGCCAGCCGACTCGCCCGGGGTAGTTCGGGGTAGTTCGCAGTGAGTAAATGTTCTATCACTGCTACTCAACGCGGCGCGCGTCTATCTGCATTGACCCTTATGGTCATCACTAAAAAAGTTCCGAATATCGACGACGTTATCTTACTTGTAAGTTTTCCAGTGACCCTAAACTGTAATCTTATGCTGCAATAGGTACCACCATTGCCAAATACAAGTTCGCAATATATATATTTCTATATCGAAATAACTAGTAAGTAATGTACCTATACTTAAACGAAATAACTATAACTCCAGCCAAATTCGATGTAGAATGTTTGTAAACAAACCACAACAGCTGATTTTTAGGGTTATCACTTCACAATATTTCACAATTTCATACTTTTATTCACTTTACCTTCAAAATCAATCAAACTATTCATAATATGAATCGTAAAGTCAAGCAAAAGATAAATATTGATCAATACACAAATAAAATCACATGTAAATGTCCATTTATTACATTTTTATTAATGATGAATTGTCATGATTGATTTTATTGACATCCCTGATGGTTTCTTGCTTTTTAGGAAGTAGTCAAAAACTTTTTTCAATTTTTGTATTATGTCATCAAGTAAAAAATACCAGATGAACCCTACAGACTACAGTACTCTGAATAATAGGCGCATTTCTAATTTAGTCTTATTATTGAACTAACCGTAATAAAATTATCGGTGTAGTGTAGTGTTGCCAAATCAATAAATTTCCCATCAAATTTATAGGGGAATGATGTGATAGTTTTACCGGAAATGCACTAGATACTATTTCAACTCCACGCAGGCGAAGCTGCGGGAACCAACTAGTAATATTCAAAATCAAGATAAAATTGATGATGATAAAACTTAAGTTGCTTTAAAAAAATAATCTCCAAAAAATGTTTGTTACCCCTGCTGTCAGACGGTTGCCTAGCAACGCTTTGTTATTAAACATTCTACATCGAGTTTGACTGGAGTTATAGTAAGTAATAATGTACCTATACTTATACAATTATTAATTTGAATTTTTAGCTAATACAATCGTTCAGTCCAGCGAATGGAAAAGTGATAGCAGAAGTGCAGTCAGCGAATACAGCTGACTATGAACTGTGCGCGAAGTCTGCTCAGGAGGCGTGGCATGCGTGGGCGGAACTACCCATCCCCGCAAGAGGGGAGATCGTCAGGCAGATTGGGGACGCACTGAGGGAGAAGCTACAGCCTCTTGGACAACTGGTCTCCCTGGAAATGGGTAAATATCTAGTAGTACCTTCTACTAAATAAAAAAAAGAAATTAAATACATATACGAGTACCTTATCGTGTAAGTATTCGTTGAGGATTTTCTATTTACGCCTTCGAAATCTTCTCTATTTTGAGCCGCATCTTTAATGCCTTTGATGACTAAACCCTGTGCTGTCCACCCCCTATTATCGTACTTTGACTTGGCTCAGACTTTAATTATACTTAGAGTCATTGACTTACCAAAACCTTAGACGCACCATCGAAGCGCAAAAAACGGCACGGTCAAACTGTTCATAAATAGATAATATGAACAGTTTTCACCTCAGTCGCGCATGAGTACACCAAGCGACAACATGCCGTTTTGCTCCGTAAAAAAGTGCAAAAACAATCCGAAAGATGCTAAAAAAAACGATGGAGTATCATATTTTAGGTTAGGAAATACTTTATATACATTTACTTTACGGTATACTAGCGAAATAATCACACAATCTTACCTAAATTAATTATTTTGTCATCATAATTACAATATTTCAAATGAGCAGCTATCGCATTCACACGCTTACGGGCCAATAGAGAACGCGATAGAGGCGCGTCTTAGCGAAATGGATACAAAAAATATGGAGTAGTTAATTTTTTATTTTTCTTATATTGAAGTTGTAAACTGGTACAATTAAAGTGCCCATTTTTTTTAATAAATTAATATGGGTATATTTAAAATTGGTAAGTAGTGTAAAAACCGTGTCGAATTCCTTAGATAAGAAATAATTCTTTCAAAATCGATATCTGGCAGTTATGATAATCATCATAGAAAAAGAAACCGTTGTCAATCTCTTAAAGAACGATGCCATATTTTTTTTTCTATTGAACAATTTTTTTTTATCGATTTTTGGGTAACTATATCGCAAACTTTAAAAATATTGCAGTTTCTTGTAATAATATTAATTAAAAAATAATATTAATTTATTTACAATATCCGATGCCCACACTTGAACACAATTTCACCATGTACAGTTCGCGCGCTAGTTGAATGCAGAATAAATATATGTGTCACCATACATTTACTCTGCATTCAACTCGCGCGCGAACTTTATATGATTTGAGCAAGGCCATTATTGAAAAATATATAGACGTATATGTATGTCTACACTATATGTAGACATTAAACATTGAAAAAAAGCATACTTCTAAAAGACAGGTTTATAAGTTAGGTACTCGTAGTTAAATATATTTCAAGGTACTTTTATTCATTTTTTGTCACTAGTTTTTGTATTTATTAAGAACTAGACTAGATTCTCCCTAATTTTCCGGGATAAAACGTAGCCTATATCCTTCCCCAGGATATAAACTACATACCAAATTTCAGCAAAATCAGTTGAAATGATGGGATAGCGTAGCAGACAGACAGACCGATCTTCGAAATCGGTGTACATTTTTTTTATACGCACCGTATTTAGAACCTCCTCCTTTATTGAAAGTCGGTTAAAAAAGTAGCCTATATCCTTCTCCGGGATGTAATCTATCCCTATACCATATTTCATTAAAATTGGTTGAAAAGATGGGCCGTTAAAGGGTAGCAGACAAACAGACAGACAGACAAACACACTTTCGCATTTATAATATTAGTATGGAATTCAATTCGTGAATTTCGTGAGAGGGATTCGAACCCGCGACATGTTACTACTTAATGAAATTTTTATCCTGCCAAGAAGTAACTGTGTTATATTTAGATAAAATACGTAAATAAAATATTTAATACATAATAACACATAAACACACAAATACATAAAGATAATTTTCATAAAATCATCATCACCAATAAAGTATTAAAAAAAATAAAAATATCAAATACAAATTTGTCGACTCCTATATCACTTTACTTCGGAACACAGAAAGTCTTCCGCTGATTCATTGCAAAATGTCATATGTGTCGAACTTTTATTACAAGATTTAACCCTAAGTATGAATCTATATGGTTGGTTTTTGTGAAACGTTTGGTGTCTCAGTCTGTATTATATATAGCTGCGATTGTATAAGCGATTGTGGACGCTTTTTGAGTATTATTTTGTAGGTAATGTTGTATCCTTAGTTGGTAAATCGATGCTTAGAGTTAATACAAGACGGACCTATGTGAGTAATATAAAGCTGTCTCGTTTTAGCCATGTCTTAAGAATAAGCAAAGACAAAGTTCGCTCTATAGATCTCACACTTAGTGTTAGGTGTAAAGCTGTTACAGGTGATCTTAAGCATTTTCCTGTATATCCACATTTCTAATAACTATGGTAATCATAGATAATTAACTGTGGTACTTTTTTTAATTTGTACTTGTTGTCCGAACCAGGTAAAATCCTCCCGGAAGCCATAGGCGAGGTGGTGGAGTACATCCACGTATGCGACCTGGCGGTGGGTCTGTCACGTACTCTGCCGGGCACGATCTTCCCTTCCGAGCGTCCGGGGCACGTGCTCATAGAGAAGTGGAACCCCCTGGGTTTGATCGGCATCATCTCTGCGTTCAACTTTCCCGTTGCTGTGTATGGATGGAACAGTGCTATAGCTATGGTATGTGTTACGTTTTGCTTTAAAAAAAACACATTTTTTTTAAAACAAATAAACTTTTACAAGTGTTTTTGAATTGTCAAACTTGCCTACTGTTGTACACTCTACCATGAATAGAGGAAAATACATAGATTGTATTAAAAATATAATAATTTAAAACAGTAAAGTAAATAACGAGAAAAAAATGAAAAGGTATTTCAAGTTTTCGATACGTTTCCAAGATGGCAACCTTCAACCATAGAGAAGGCAGTAGGCGCGAAATGTTCCAAATGTTATTTCTGACAGTCGCTGTCAAAATAACGTGTTTTTTTTAAAACGTCAAAAAATATGAATCCGCCATTGTTACACACTCATGTTTAGTGTTGCTCGCCTTGGAAAGATTAAATAATTTCGCCACTGAAATTACGACGAATTCGTAGATTTGACCAATTAAAACTGGTCTAGTATTTTATTTTCCTTCATTTCTCTACTTGTACAAGACCAGGTCTACGCCCCATACAAATCTGGACCGTCTCTTTTAGATTATGACCGCTACCATTATTGGGACCGCCCACAGATTTAGTTTTTTGATTTGGGTAAGGAAATAAAATTTTCCATTAGAACATTTTAATTGCTGGAGATACACACCTTAAATACTACATTATCTAATCATCCGTGTGTGGTGTAAACTCGATGATAATATAAATAATGTAGATAAATACTTACCTCTTTGGCCTATGTAGATATAAACCAAAAATAACCTTATAATAACGACCACTACTAAGTTGTAGATAAACAAAACGGCCAATACACTGCTTAAAGATAAGTTTACCTACCTACGTATGTTTAGAGTAGGTCGTCGATTTTCGATATTGTGTTTTTCTATCAAGAAATTCTCAGTAACAGCCCGGAGTCAAGAAGTTGCCATTGTTTCACCTCCGTGCCTCCCAGAGCACGTAAATCCGTCGTTTCTGCGCCTGATCTCTCTCCGGTCGTTTCGTATTTTCCATCCCATTGGGCTAAGAGAGTTTTTGCTGTGTTTGCGCACTCGCTACAAACTAGGCTTAAACTCTGGAGGTTGGCTGACGTGGGCAAAATTAGCTCGTGAGCAAATTATGATTACCTACCAAACCCTCATCTTTATTCACAGGTGTGCGGAGACGTCAGTATATGGAAGCCCTCGGATACCACACCGCTCACAGCCGTGGCGGTGACCAAAATTGTCGAAAGCGTCCTCACGAAGAACAACATTCCTGGAGCGGTGGCTGCTCTATGTGTTGGCGGTAAACAAATAGGACAAACCCTCGTCCAGGACCCAAGAGTTAAACTGGTGTCCTTTACCGGGAGCACAGCTGTTGGTCAACAGGTAAATATGGGTACTAATCATCCATCCATCCATCAGCATGTATATATCCACTGCTGGACATAGGCCTTTTCGAGAGCGCGCCACCAAACACGGTTCTCTGCCTTCCTCATCCATGGGTACTAATAATTCAGCAGAAATCTTAACAGCTTAAGGTTGGAAAGTAGAGCTTTTTTCACAATTTATTGTTTCATCAAAATTGTTGTTTATACTAGCGTACTCACAATAAATACTTCTTTAGTTTGTAGATAGCTATGAATTAAACTATCTCTAATTAATTAAAATAGCCGTCTATGTTCACTATGTAACCTCAATTCCCTGCGGGTGCAATTTGGTAATTTATAATTTCTATACCTATTGTCTTTGATCTGGTCTGATGGGTCATGAGAGGATTCAGCAGTGGCTACTAGTTACGTACCCAAACGTACAGACAAGCTATTTAGATTCAAGCCTAAGTACGATCCCGTGAAGAAAGGGATTAGGGTTTGGGTTTTATATAACTGACTCCACTACCAGTTTAGCTCGCTATCATCTTGGACTTCACATACAACCCTGATGACGTTAAATTCAAGAGCTAAGGGCACGTATACATTGTTGGGATATATACAGCGTATGGGCATTGCGGCGGCAGGTTGCATTGCGGATAACCGGACAAGTGCATACATGCCTTTAGCCCTTGAATTTGATGTCATCTGTTTCGACGAAGATGCAGAATAAAAATTAGTTGAATGTAAATTCAAATAAACTTATGAATGCTTTTGAATTTTCAAGTGAATCTATCACTGGTTCGGAATGCCATCCCTACCGAGTAGAACCATCGATATATATATGTAGGCACTAGATGGGCCCTTTCATAGAAAAAAGTCGGGCGTCCGACATTGAGAGCGCGCTCCTAACCTGTCTTTGTCCCCATCGTAGCGCTGTCATGGTCGCTCGTCGTGTAGATAATTTGTTATTATTAAGTTAACATCTAAAGTCTTCCATTCACTTTCCATTCACAATTATACATTTCCAAAAAAATACGTTATTTAATATTCCGATTCAATATTTCAATCCATTACGCAATTATTTAATTTCCGCGGCAAACTGTATGATATTGACCTAAATTATCTATGACCGAGTCATACGTTTTCAAGCTTTCATTCAAGATGGGGCATATGTTGCAAGCAAGTTACCGCTTTCAGACTAGATGGCGTTACTAAACATACGCCCACATTCTTTGTTTGACAGGGCCCGTGTATGTAAATTAAGTTCCTTGAGTAGAACGAGGTAGAAACTCAGCCGACGTAAGAAAATAAAGGGTATCGTACAATGTCCAGGTGGGTGTGGAAGTGCAGAGACGATTCGGCCGCCACCTGCTGGAGCTGGGGGGAAACAACGCCATCATCGTGAACCGGGACGCGAACCTGGACCTGTTGCTGAACGCGGCGC
Source organism: Erebia epiphron (assembly GCA_963932025.1). Lineage (NCBI taxonomy): Eukaryota > Metazoa > Arthropoda > Insecta > Lepidoptera > Nymphalidae > Erebia > Erebia epiphron. Next base: position 38,895,732 of record OZ009948.1, on the reverse strand, counting down.
TGTTCGCGTGCGCCGGCACCGCGGGCCAGCGCTGCACCACCACCAGGAGGCTGCTCATACACAAACAGGTAAAGTTCACCATCGACCATACGTCATTTGACTCAATTGTGAGATCTATAGAGCGAACTTTGACTTTGCTTAGACTCAAGACATGGTTAAAACGAGACATTTTTCGCAATTTTTGAAGGTTCCATGTTTTAAATTTTTTTTAATTTATCGAAAAAAGCAAAACATAGGGACATGACTCGGATACATATGGATTATATGGTGCAAGAATATTTTCTCTATTGTAATTATCCACGGAGAAAACAGATGAATATGTTTGTATAGACTATAGAGAAACCGTCGTGCCATTTCGTTTTAAGGCTACGATTACACTTGAAAGTTTTACTAAGTGTAATCGTCACACACACACATCTTTTCACGTTACACGCATTGACGCATAAGACTCGCCCGACTTCAACATAGTGGGTAGAAATCAAAATTATTTTTATACTTTACAGTGGCGTTGGAAGTCGGTTTTTTGGAAAGATTTTTTATTTTTAACTTTTTAGTGTCAGGGTTGAGGATTTGGAGTCAGAATTTTTTATGGGACCACCTCGAGAGCTTCCTCTAACGACTGATAGAAAAAAATTCAAATCACGGAAACCACGGAGTGCATATCTCCGTGGTTTCTGAACCGTTTTGAATTTTTTGACATACATTAAAAGAAAAAAATAAATACGCGCCGAATTGAGAACCTCCTCCTTTTTTGGAAGTCGGTTAATAAAAATAAATACATAAGTAGTTAGTTTGCTAACATGCGATAGAATAAATGAAATCCATTGCACTTGAGGGATAATAAATAAAAATCCTTGTATTCTTACACACGAATAAGACACGCTTTACGAATAAGGCTTCAGTTTTAAATGTTGCTATATGATAACATCTAATTTATTTTAAAACAAGTGTGTTAATTGTAATACAACAATAATGTATGTTACACATAGATTGAGAATAGTCGTCGGTAAAGTAGCATCCATTGGAACAACACCAACCACTTTGAACTTAAAAGGACGAGCATCGATGTAATTGATCAATTTTTGAATTTCTTGCTCCTTCTGTAGGTCTGAAAAAATCAATGATAAAAATTTAGTTTTAGACGAAAATATTTTTACCTTAGCGATTCATTCCATGTATCATTCTATTTTTTAGCTTTGATTTAGCGATTGCAATAATATTTATCGATCCCTAAACAAATGAATTTTGGACATTGATAATTAGACGAGTGTGCATTTACTCGTGCGAGTTTAAATGAGGGTACATTTGTTTTAAAAGGTTTTAGTTAATATACCTACATATCGTACTACTTTTTACAATTAAACAACTATTACCAAATAAACAATTTACATCGTTAATAAACTAAAGTATTTCATAAATTGATGGTAAGTACAAACCTTTTTCTTCAAGAAGCATGTTATGAAAAAAAATTTTGATTTTGTTGACTTCATTCGCTAATGAACCTGCTGCTATTGCAGGCAAAAAAATTACCATTAATGACCATAATACCAGAGCAGCCTCAGTTACATATCCAGTAACATTGTTCAAACTCTACAAAGGAATTAAAGGAATACACTGTAAAATATCTAATCTGGGAGAAAAATCTGATAAATGTATTGAATGAAGATGAAAGGAAAAGGTTCATTTTAGGCTTACTTTTGTACACTCTACCATGAATAGAGGAAAATACATAGATTGTATTAAAAATATATTGTAGAAAATTAAAAATATATTGTATATTGTAGAAAAAAAATGTATTTCAAGTTTTCGATACGTTTCCAAGGTGGCAACCTTCAGCCAGCAGAGAAGGCAGTAGGCGCGAAATGTATCAAATGTCATTTCTGACAGCCGCTGTCAAAAAAACGTGTTTTTCTTGTGAAAACGTCAAAAAATATGAATCCGCAATTGTTACCCACTCATGTTTAGTGTCTCATAACTTGGAGAGATTAAGTATATGTTCCGATATACACTGAGAGCACTGTTCAGTGCTCTTACTGGGGAGAAATTCGTCCCGTTTTGGACTGACAGTATACTGCCGCAGTATCCTAGGGAAATATATGACGTCATAAATCGTCGCCATTTTTGTACTGTGAGCACTGGCGTTTTCGAGGTAAGGTGCTCTCAGTGCTGGCTGCGTTCCGTTTTAAACAGTGACCCGTATAACTAACTATAAAGGAACGGTTTCGCAGTATACTAAATTGACGTCACACCTTACAGTGCTCACAGTGTATTTCGGAACATACCCTAAATAATTTCGCCACTGAAATTTCGACGTATTCGTAGATTTGACCAATTAAAACTGGTTTAGTATTTTATTTCCTTCGTTTCTTTATTGTATAAGACCAGGCCTACGCCCCATACAAATCTGAACTGTCTCTTGTCTTTGTATTTGGTTTTAATGTATTGAATGTAATAAACTTACCGACTGATCTGTAATCTCTTTTATAATTTGATAAATAATTATCATTAAACAAGGAACGTCAACAATTATTGCCACGCAAAACTGAAAAGAGGGTAATAATGAAACGTTAAACTAAGTAATAAATTATAATATTTTGTTAGGTATTATTCTATTACTTACTATTGGATCGAAAGCTCTTTTAACAATTTCAGTCGAATCTATTAAGGATTGATATACATTTGAAACGGAATCGGCTCACATCCACTATTTTCAATAAATTTTCTCAAAGCAACCAATCGGCATCGTGCCGCATAGAATATGAAGAAAAGGAAAATAACAGGCATATCCATTGACGAATATGGAATGTAATATAACAATTGCAACCAAATAGACTCAAGGCATTCATTGAAAGCAGCACAAGAAAGACTACATAATACACATTTGTACATTAATGATGTGACCAAGTATATTAAAATCTTAATATCTAATCGAAATGAGTCACTATCCACCCCAATCTTTGCATCAATACAATGCAAGGTGTTTAAAAATGAACAAAACGTTTTATTCTCTGGCATTGAAAATAATATGATAATAGAAGAATAAACTTGTAGGATATATCTTAGATACCAAACTATATTTCGCAGTGTCAAGTAAGCGCTTACTGACAAATAAGCACTTATCAAGAAACTGATTCCAAAAAATGTGGTTAATGCTAAAGAAGCTAATTTATAAGTTATTTTTTGTGTAAATGATTTGCTTTTGATCAATCCAAAATCCATTGAAAACAGAAATAAAGCTACAATCAGAATTGCTTTGAGTAGCTTTGACATTGGTTTAGGATTTGGATTATCCTCCCTTATTATGTTAACGGGTGTAACAATCATTATGATGTTACTTTTATACGGCAGCAACTTAAAGATTAAAGAGCGTAACTAAGTCAAACATTCGATAGCCTTGTAGTCAGCTAAGTGCTTTGTAATAACATCTTAGACAAATTCCATTTGTTAACATGAAGTTATTTTTGTTTTTGAAAATGAAATAAATAAGTAATTAATTTGTTTTATAATTTCTAGAAAGCTTGGGTAATTAAGTAAAGTGGAATGCTCATCTAGATAAATGATTACACTTTTTTATATAATAACTAGCTGATGCCCGCGACTTCGTCCGCGTGGTTTAAGTTTTTTGTTATTCCCGCGGGAACTCCTTAATTTTCCGGGATAAAAAGTAGCCTAATAATGTCACTCTCCAGGTCCTCAACTATATACCCATGCCAAAAATCACGTCAATCCGTTGCTCTGTTGCGGCTTGATTGAAGGACAAACCAACAAACCAACAAACAAAGTGACTTTCGCATTTATAATATTAGTATGATAATCATATTTTTTGTAATTTACATCATGACGCCTAATATGTTTTCAGTCCTAAGGCCTAGGCCTATTACACTGCACTTTTTACAGTGTAATAAGATTTAGGGAGAAAGGGTCCACTCTAACTAGCGGCCACGCCCACCCTTCCCTCTGGGCCCTGTGAAAAGTGCAGTGTAATAGGACTATACTTATTTTGCACCGAGACTATGCCGTGACAATTTTCCTCCAAACATCCAAAGACAGTCAATCATCACAAATGTACGTTGTTCCGCCAGGTGTACACAGAAGTAGTGTCGAGGCTAAAGAAGGCGTACGCGGGAGTGGTGAGCAGGATCGGCGACCCCTTGCTATCGGAGACTCTGATCGGACCCCTACACACGGCCGCGGCTGTTGAAGCGTACAAGAAGACTGTCGCAGAGGCCGTCAAACAAGGAGGAACCATTGAATTCGGAGGAAAGGTATATATCGATGAGATTTTTTAATACATAAGACGTATACTAGGGATCTACATTGCCTATTTATCCCGGCAGGTGGCGCATGACCGAACTGGCTATACTGAGCTGTCGAACGCCTTAGTTAATTTCAGTATTCAGTGTTTTTTCATCAACTCATGCAAGCTGTTCACGTGATGTACTGCACAACATGAACAGTACTGCAGCTGGAATATCCTGTCTAAATGGACTTAGACTTGCACAAATTGCTAAAATCAAAATTAAGAAGCCAAAATTGAGTTTTATCAAAATTATTGCTTTATAGTACCTACCTAAATTTTTATATGACACTTAGTAATTTGATAATTTTATGTACATTATCTAGATTCTAGTGAGTAGTGACAATTTAATATATTTTCAACTGCTAACATGGCCGGGCCGCATGGCGACCTCTAAAATCAGTTTAGCCTGTGGATCCCCATTAAATCGTATCTGTTGTACCTTCAAGGTAATGGATCGCGAGGGTTTCTTTGTGGAGCCGACGATCATCACGGGCCTGGCTCACGACTCCCCGCTCGTGAAGGCGGAGTGTTTTGTACCCATCGTCTATTGCATAGAGATACCAGACCTCGACACCGGCATTCAGTACAACAACGAGGTCGAACAGGGGCTGTCCTCTAGCGTGTTCACTGAGAACTTGGCCGATGCGTTCAAGGTTTGTTGATTTTTAATTATTCCAACTCCTTATTATTAAAGCTTGCGTCTACTAGGCTAGTCAAATCAATCGCAATATAATTCGCCTCCTATACAATAATTTAATTCGCTTTTTAATCCCTGGGGGAACTTCTTAATTCTCCGGGATAAAAATTAGCCTTTGTCCTACCCCGGAATGTAAACCCAACCTCTATACCAAATTTCATCAAAATCGGTTGAAAAGAAGGGCTGACAGACAGATACACTTTCGCATTAAAAATATTAGAATTTTCCTACTAAGAAACTGCGGTGATTAGCTGCGTGCCGAAGTCTTTACGCATACAGAACAAATGCGACTCGATGCGAGTCGACGCGATTTGGCTGTAGTCAACTCCGGGCACTATAGTGACTTTTTACTAAGTATGTATTGTTATTGACATAGACCGACCCGTAAATCCTGAATTTTTAGCAAGATGGTGGCAGATATGACAAAAAACTTTGTTCACATAAATAGGTTACTTATAACTACCTATATGACAAAAAACTTTGTTCACATAAATAGGTTACTTATACCTACCTAAGTTTTTTATTCATATCGAAGTTTGATTAGTGGATTACATAGGAAAGTCTAATTTTGTAGATTCCGCAATTGTGTTGAACCACTCATTTTATAGTATTTCTAGTATTGCAAAAAAAGTTTATACTGATTGGACTTTTTATTGTAATAGCCTGTAAAAGTTGTTAAATGGCAATTCTAGCTTATATTATATATTTCCCAGTGGATCGGTCCGCACGGATCCGACTGCGGCATAGTGAACGTGAACATCCCGACCAACGGCGCGGAGGTGGGCGGCGCGTTCGGCGGCGAGAAGGCCACGGGCGGCGGCCGCGAGTGCGGCTCCGACGCGTGGAAGGCTTATATGAGGCGATCCACTGTCACCATCAACTACTCCGGCACTATCAAACTTGCGCAGAATATCAAGTTCGGCGATGAATAAATAAAGATAAAGCTATTGTTCTCTAGTAGGATACTTAAGTAAAATGTTAACATATATTACATCTAAGATCTATAGAACAATCTATCAGATTCGGACGCATTGTCCGGGGCGATTTGAATGCCGCTATTTTGGTGCTTTTATATCGCTGACGTCACACTTCATAGAGCGATCCTGATTGGCTTACAAGTGTTTATTGTTTTGTAGATGTTAACGTGACGTCACTACGTTCTGCAAATGGTGCACTTTTTGCATCTGCGCGCATAATTTGCACTTTTATTGATAAATTTATAAAGGATTATTACATTAAAGATATTAACAGATAAAAAACATTTTAACCCAATAACCACACTCAAATCCCCCATTTTGTAGTTCTATACTAAAATCGACGCAAGCGAAGAAAGACTGATTCATTTAAACAAATATTTATAAGATGATAATGTTTATTTCGTCGAGTGAGTACTTAGGTATAACTTTTTACATCATTATACTTTTTATATTTGTAACTTCATTGATAATAAAATAATTACATTAAAAAAGTTGTTTCCTTTTAAAGCTCAACTCATTTCTTCTGATTATACAATCAAATAAATGAAAATTAAGGTTCAAATGCAAAACAGCCGAAATTATAGGCAAAGGCAATGTATGGGCTTTTGCTGTATAGGCAAAATGTCATAAAATAACTTTCCCATTATGTGAATGTGTGTTGGTTTGTCCTTAAATCACACCAGAGCGGACAAACGGATTAACAAGATTTTTTGTATGGATGTAGCAAAATACTCGAAAAAGTCGTGTAACATAGTGTGTTTATCGCGTAAAATTAAAGAGATCCCATGGGAATAAAAAAAAAACTAATTCACGTAATCGTCGCGGGCATCTTATTTCATATGAAAGGTAAGATGGTTTAAAATTTAAATAATATCACGAGTTTGGATGATGCATCCGCCATAAGTCCACTGCAATGTCTCTGGTCTGTTGTCTGTGGAATTTGTATGTGGCTGGTAAGTCATATCGGAGTTCGGCAATCACACTACCTTTGGCACCCCACTCCTTTATTTTCTTCTGAATATGAGATCTATAAAGACAAATAAACCACTTATTAAAAGATGGCAAGGCAACACAATTATTATTCTTTCCTACTACTACTTAGCTGTTGCATAGGATTATAATTGCTTTTGGAGCCAGGAGTTACCTAACAGAATTTTCTTGGGGCATCTTCCCTAGTTTTTTTAAAATTAACTTCTGTGGGAGATTTATTGGACTTATATGGATTGGATGCTTGATGAGGTAAAACACGATTTGTGGCAAAATTAATAATGTAATTTTTAGATACTGAGTGAGCGAAACACGTCAATGCCCTGTGGCAGTTTTCGAGATAAGAGAACTGTCGTTATTTAGTACATAATATGTGACGGGGTGAATGAACTGTGAACAAACTGTACATAGACTATAAATATATTTGATGTTGTGTTTCCAACAACTTCGATGTCGAATAATAGCAAGCGCAAAAGTAGGAGTGGAGCCGATTGATTTTATGAATAACATTCTAAACTAACTGCATTTTATGTAGTTGATATGCTGTCAAAATGTTTGCGGTTTATTACCACAGATAGTATGCCTTTCCACGGGAGATGTGCTACGTTGCTAAACTAAGACCAATCCGATACCGATGACCACACAATATAAGCGTTTGATCTAACATTTAACAATCTTTGCAATGAAAATCCAGCACTTGTATTGGTGAATTTGACATACATCCATAGTTTAGCAATGTAGCACATCTCTGGTCGATAGACACCCTTAAGCCGAAATAAATAATGCTAAGTTTATATGGTATCAAGACATACTCTTGCCGGTATGCCTTACGCGGTACGTACGCCTATGCGTTTTTATTACGGTCTTATATGTGTTTATTCATCATCCTGATGTCAAATAAGTCATAAGTATGTAAAAATCAAAAAAGTAGTTAGTTACCTTGTTGATGACTTGTGCAGAGAAAAGACACTATCACTAGTGAGATCCAATCCCATTTTGAGAAACTTCATGTCTATGCCAGCGTTGTTCTTTGTGCCAAATGGGGGGTTCATTAGTACTGTATCAAAGTAATTGTCCCATCTGAAATGAATGTAGAATTTTAGGGTTTATTGACATAGTAAAACAAAGAACTTTTATAGGACAGGGTAAGTATACATAAACATAGATGTGTCCGTCTTAACAGATTATAGCAAATTATTTCTTTGCTTTTCATGGACTTCAGCAAAGTAATGCCTGCTTCTATCCATTGTAGTAGGTGAGCCAGTGGTCTACAATTTGTATGGGCGTTGATGCACTTTATGGATAATATTATCTTATGCTGTGATATTACTAAGCTAAGAAAAAAGAAATATTTATAATCTAAATAGATATATATGTCACCGTAAGATTGTAAAAACCGTTAGATTATAATCTAACTCGCGAAATTGTAAACTGTCGAATGATTACAATATAACGCATTATTTTTCGGTAGATTGTAATCTGTTAGGTTTATTAACCCAATAGAACCTAAGTGCCCTAAGGGCACTACATGTTTATTTATTTAGAACCCTAACCTAACCTACAAGAAAGAGACAAGAAAATGTAAATACAATGAATATTTCAAAAATTGACACTTAGAACATTGAACGGTTCACAATCTTTCGACTGTTTTCAATCTATCGAAAAAAAAGCGTTGGATTACAATCTTACGGTGACATATAAATCTGCAAATAGGACAAACCTGCACATGTTTGAGGTCAGGAAGTCACACTGCACTGCATCTATGTTAGTAACGCCTGTGTCCTCTAGGTTTTCCTGCAAGCCTTCCAGTGCATTCTCGTCTATATCCAGAGCGACTACAGAGCCAGCCCCCAACAGTGATGCACCCAGAGACAGCATGCCAGTGCCGCAGCCAGCATCTAACACTAGCTTGTTTTCTAGAGCTCCAAACTGGGTCTGAAAGATAATAATCCATACTAATATTATAAATGCAAAAGTGTGTCTGTCTATCTGTCTATCTGTCTGCTACGCTTTCACGGCTCATCTGTTTGACCGATTTTGATGAAATTTGGTACAGGGATAAGTTGTATCCGGGGAAGGACATAGGCTACTTTCTTATCCTGGAAAATTCAAGAGTTCCTGCGGGAATCAAAAAAGTTATCTCTTCAACCGATTTTGATGAAATTTGGTATAGGGATAGTTTGTATCCAGGGGAAGGACGTAGACTACTTTTTATCCCGGAAAATTTCCCACGGGAATCCAAAAATCTTAAATTCTTAAATAAAATCTAGTATGAGTTTAATTTGTTATTTAAATGTTAAAGTATAAGTTTAATTTTGATGTAAGTTAAAAATATATGCTTCTATTATTAAATAAAAAAACAATTATTCAGAGGATGTTTAATTTGATAATCAAAATTCAAATAAATCAAATCTCGGACAAAAGTGGGTCACCCATCCAACCAAGTGGACCAACTGGGGGTCAGTGTTGCTTAACCAGCGTGATTGTTGATATACTTCTGTCACAACTGCCCTCCACGTCAAGTGTGTTGTTTTAAATCAAAAACATTTATATTCTTACCTGTATAGTATAAAGTGCAACAGCAGCAATATGTGCGGGTGTCTCATACTGCTCTAAATCAACCCTAGGCTCAGAAAACCCAGACAGAGTCCCCAAATGTCCCTCCAAGGTCTTCAACTTGATTATTGCAGACATGAAGGTAGTCGGAAGAGGCTAGATTCTCAATACGAAGCCAGTTAAAAATCTTAGATCCAGTGGTAGAAAGATACTGGCTGTTAATAATAATTAATTATCACTTAGTGTCAAATCTGGGTAGAACAGGTAATATCTGGTTTCCAAATGATGAGTCCTGGGATACAAAGAAGCCGCAAGAAGTGGCGTTTGCGTGCTGCAGTGCAGCTCTGTGGCTTGTGTTCACTATGTTTGCTTCGGGCAGCTGTGGAAATCCCTGTAAGATAAAATAAAATAGTAAGAAATAGCAAAGTAAGAAATCAACTTGTGGAGTGTAATAAAATTAAGAAGATATAGATACTGCCATAATCTATAACTAAGAATAATTAGACTATTTTTACACAAAGCAAACTAAGACAAGTAATAAAGACTAAATTACAGGTTGCAAGCATTGGTATAGAGATACATGTATGAATATGGTTGTATCCCAGGGTAGGACATGGCTACTTCTTATCTAAGAAAACTAAGGGGATCCAAATTCAAGGGGAATTAAAAAAACCTCTTTCACAAGGACCAACTCTTGGGTATCTTCTAGCATTAAAATATGATACTTGTGATGCAAGTTAGTCCAATCTATTGTTGCACAGTTTATAATGGACTAATAATTAAGCTAAATCTTACCGCTGTGGCAGAGAGTGGTGGTATAGAGCACATAGGCAGCTGGCTGACAGGGCTGGGCTGGGTCAGTGAGATAGTGGTGGCAGCGAGCGGTGCCACGGCTCCCTGCTTCAACAGCATCTGCTTCTTCAACTGTAGTTCCTCTAATATCTTCCTATTTGTCAACTCTACACAGCAAAGTAATGTTTATTTTAGAATATAGTTCTCATTAGGTAACACCGCTAACAATGGGTATGAAGTATTACAATTTGAACTTTGGATAGTGAAAAGGTGATTTATTTGATCTGTGGTGAAGGTAAAGAGGGATAATAAAGCTTTTCATATTAAAAAAAATACAAATTAGGAAGTCATAGTTTAAGGTGGTTTTTATCCAGAATAACAATTTTAAAATGAAGAATCAACCCAATAGTTTCGTGTTGGTTTTTTGTACGAAATAGCGTTAGGAACCAGGCCTTGCTTGCTTGGAATTGTTTGAAAAACTATGTCAATTGTCATCATCATTGGTCATCAATTTCCCACTCTGTTCAGTCAACAAGTCGTAAATAGTACTTGTGTATCTAGTGTGGGAATGTTTTGATATTTAAGAAATACATTACCTTAACCTTTTTTTTTTCAAGAAGAGGATCAACATTTACTAAATTACATAGGTATTTATTAACCTATAAAAAAAATTAAAATTTGAATCTGACGCCAAAAGTAAAAGGTTACTAACCTCTTTGTGCATTTGGTTGAGGAAACGCCATCTAATACAATCCAATAAATTGATATTAAAATCAATCATGCAACTCGTTTGCTTGTAAAACTTTTAATAGTAATAAATTCTCAATAAGATACAATGTTAAATTATTTTAGAGATTAAAAATGCAATCCGACACCTCCAAAAAAAATCAAATTCAACTTGCAAAATGCAAATGTCAAACGTCAAATAGTCAAAGCACGTCAACTGTCACTTCAGTCAAGTGCATCCGTGTTTACCACAGAGTAAGAGACGATATTTTGTACAATTTTGCACTGACCGGAGCGTATTTTACAATCTTTCGAAGAATTAATACTCTACCACACTGTCTACGCTATTATACCACTACTGTGACTCTGGACGCGTCAGAACGCCTAGATTATTCTTTGCGTCAGAAGGCAATAAGTCCCCAATACTTATAGGCCTATTAAACTGCACTGTTTTCAAATTCATGGACAGGGTCCCTGTGACAAGTGTGGTGTAATAGGCCTAGAACTCTATGCATTAAGGTTAGAGAGAGACATGATATAGGAAGTCATGTGCCACCTCAGAGAGGTCATTGATCTGAGCGTGACACCATATTGTATTTGTGTCTTTCTCTAACCTTATTAGAAATGTGTGAAACCATAGCCGTCTCTATCCCCTGGAGATAGAGACGGCTATGGTGAAACAGAATAAGTAGTTTATTTTAAATGCGTCTGAGTTCTGATGCGTTACAGTAGTCCTGCAGTTACTTAGTTACTTAAAACACTTAGTTTTTAAAATAATATTCGTATGTCCTAATATCACTGATAACAATCCAGGCAACCTACTCGTATGCTGAAATGTCCACCTAAATCCGGCTCAAAGAAAAAATAATTAAGGCACATTATCTTGGTAGGATCTGCTGACTAAGGCTTAAGATAATATTATAATATAATGGTTACAACTTACAATGTTGGGTATGCTGGGCATGACAATAAAATACTAACATTTTATATAAAAGCATTTATTTTAAAACAATGTAGGTAATATACTTTCTGATTCTTGGCAAAACAGTCTCACATAAGCAAGTCAACATTTGGCCTCTATTAATAATAAACATAAGAGTATAGCATGCGCTGCCACAAACTCACAAATTAATTAAACTGAATTATTATAAATAACAATATAAAAAAGGACAATACAAAAATTATTTCTGTCTATATTGCAGTTAGTGTCGCATCTCGATTGAGCAATTGTAATTGGTTTTCTGTAAATATTCTAAATAAGGGAGAGTTAACATTACTAGGATTGACTCATTATATCGGCGATATAGAAACAAACCTTCTACCGTAGCTTAACAATAAGTTCACAGACGCAGACATCACAGTCCACAATGGGTTCGTGGTATTGTAATGTGATAGAATTTGAGAATAAATGCACAACAAAAATAGAATTCAAGTTGCCTATGTCTTTTATAATTACAAAAATATTTATATAACAATTTAGAAATTATCATAACAGTTTCCACTATAAACAATTTGGAATAATATTGCACGAGCTCAAAGCTAAATCATCGTCGTGTGCATCTTGATCAATATAAATAGGTACTATAAATATAGCAACAAATCAACACAACTCATTATAATATTACATTTATGACTCGAATCACAATTTCACTATAGGACGACAACTGACTATAATATTATGGACCACAGTAAATATAATTAGAACCCAAGGAATACACAAGTCGCCTCATAAGTTCTTACATATTTTATTCTATTTTTCACTCTTATCAATATCTTTACATAATTTATAATAACGACAAACCCTGTGATGTTGTCGACCTATACACCCGCATCAGACAATATAGTTGCTTGACAACTTTCATATAAATGTATATATCAAGAATCAAAAACAATTCAAATAGGTGAATAGATTGTATAGTAATAATATATAACATCAACTACATAATAATATGAATGACCAGCTAACATCCTAAAAACTAACTAAACCAAAACAACTATATTATCTAATCATCCATCACATCAGTGTTGATTTGTCAGAAAATATTACCTTCACAGCACAGGAACAAACACATTCTGGACTAAATAAAAATCTGAAAATGATAACAACATTTTTTTTTAAAGACTAGCACTTAATTTTGGCACAACACTGTCCCCCAGGGTACAGCGGCATCGATGTTGTTCTTCTTAAATATATAATTTTATAGTTGTATTGCTCAGTGAAAATTACCTAATAAAAATATAGATTTGATAACAAGGGCTCCACATAATAAACATTCCGACAAACTCGGAACGATCACATTCTATATATTACGTATTGCAAGCAGAAGTAAGCCATAGATTTCTCTTCTAATATTTGTGCCCAATGTGTCATGTTCGATGTTTCGTTTATAATAAATTTATGAAACCCTACTAACAGTGATTGATTTGATCATTCACCGCAAAATATGGACAGCTGCCATTTACAATCATAAAATGCAAAATAATGTATATTTTTAGTATAAAAAAAAATATTATAAATAATAATTAATAATAAAAAAAGACTTATTTGAGTAAATAAATTCTCTGTTCCATTGCTCATTCAGTGCTTTTAAAACAGAGTGTAAAAATAATCAAGTGGAAGCAAAGAGAACATTAAACTAAACTACCCTGTAGGTGAAGTGTTTGGCATATTTTGTGATTCGCGTGTGATGACCAACGTACAGCATCCGACAGCCGTCAGCTCCGCTCGCCTCAGGCTGGCTCCGTTATTTTTACACCCTGCCACAATGAGTATTATACCGCAACATCATTCTTATATCCAAACCGTACATCCCTAACTCTTTCCCTGTATAAATATATTATTATAGTCTTGTAAAAGAAACCTTTTAACCTCATAGGTCATTAACACTACGCGAGAAATTACAAGAGCATTAGGATACGACATATTGCTACGAGTTAACTTATCATTTGGCACTAAATTAACATATTGCATCTCGAGCATTCGTCACAATAAGTATTTATACTTAACAACTCTCGATAAACTTCTTTTTCATTCTCTAAAATTACCATTAAATTTTTATTAAAATTTTTCTAACGATATAAATTTCATCGGGCCGATCCCTCAACCTCTACGCGAACGCACGAACAGAATCCGAAGGAATAAACGCTTATCATTGAGCAAATCTGTCGAGCCATCTCTCGTCCTCTGAGATCTGAGGAGACTAGGGCGGGATGGCGTTTACAGCATTCGACAAAATTATATAGAGACAAGACTTTCGGCAAGTAAAATTTGGCAAAAATTGAGCATTAAAGACATCCTGTTGGCATCGTAAGACATTAATTACAACTCGATAAGAGTTCCCTACGGGAACATCCCTGGTAACTGAAACTCACACAATATACACACACGACCTCTCGACCGGGCAACAAGCAGATATCTTGAGTATTTGTTACGTCGCATTGCGTTCGAGACTAAATATGAGAGTTTAGCTTTGTAACTTTAACGCACACAAAATCTCCTCAAATATAAGCGAGTATTATAAAAAAAAAATAGGTCGTAGGATATGAGTGTTAATCGCTAGCGGTCAATATCTGCTCGTCCCTATTATAAGATAAACGACTAAAATAGTACAAATTTCCGTAAAATAACATTGATATGAAGTTTCATATGTGACGAGTAATTATTATGAGGATTAGATCATTGTTCAAAAGAACAGTATAAATGATCATGGACTTTAGAGAATTCAGTTATTTATACTAACTACTTTTATAACAACACGGTTAAAATAGTAATTTAAAATTAAAAATTCTTTATTACTTTTTTTTTATCAAATAATAGTTATTGCTTAGATGATATGATAAATACATCCCTGTGCAGATGTGCAGTAGCCCGACTTCGCCACAATTGACACTATCTCAGTACAGCCGTCTGTACTGTGTACACAAGCTACAATTACTTTAACTCTTAAAAATATTTAAAAATATGACTCCTTTATAACCATCACGATCACAGCTCTCCGAAGACTTTTCATTATACCGACTCGACGCACTCCAAAATAAATTCTCTTTTACATTACATCTATAAAACGAAATGACTATATATAATATCTCTACGTTAGCTCTAAAAATTATGCCATTTTGATATATTCACTTGCGATTGCAACGGTCCCTCGAACAGCACTTAAATGCCTCATACACAAATTTTAAACGTAACGAAGGAGAATGACTATTATCGTAAAACGAAGGAAGCGATTTCACTAATATAGAAGAACAAGGGTTTAGAAGTAAAGCGGCAGTGTCTCGCGAAAATTCGTGCAAATAGAACCTAACTACAAAACATGTCTTAGGAACCTGATAAATTATTGCTAGAGCTTCGAGCACGGCCCGCGGCGTGCGACCGGCTAAACCTTATCGTAGCCAATAGAAAAATATCACCTAAATAAATACGAATCTTTCGGCCTGCGAGCCCGCCGCCCCGCAGCCCGGCTGGTTCTGTCCGGGCGGCGGGCGTTGGTAGTTTCTTTTTGGTAAAAATAACAAGATTGCAGAAGTGATATGCGACTCGCATCAGTGTGGCGCCTCGCCGTCCTCGCCGCCTCCCCCGCCCGCGCCGCCCCCTCCGCCCTTCGGCGCCTCGCTGGAACAACCAACCAAGTACACATTACTCTTAGCTCTTTCGGATTTTAAAGTCAAAATAACATATTTTCTTCCATATTCTATATATATTATCTACATTGATCGCAAAACAAGTAGGTACCTAATCTGATTAGAGGTTCCAATATGGCGGTCTGTTTTTGTAGTAACCAGCTGTACTACAATATTTTAGTACATTATGTAGGGAAAACTCTTAGCAAGCTGTACGTACTGCGTAGTGGACGTACGGACGACATTGGTGCGTTAATTTTTACCATTTCTTAAAGATGACTTAATTATTCAAAAATTGTAGTTTTTGGGGGCTATCAAAGTTCATATTTTTGGACCTCTTTTGTCCTGGGTTCAAAGTCAGCTCATAAATATTGTAACAGGGTGTTATTAAAATTACGTTCTTGCCTAATAATTTAAAAAAAAAACTTTCTCGGAACCTAATTGTCACATCACTTCAAATGTTTTGCCAACAATGTGTAGAAGTAAAAACTCTCCAAAATAGCAACCTTCAGTTGTGTGTGACAACGGTAAATAAATCACGTTGGTGCAAAAAGACAAGTTTTCTTTAGTCGCCGTTAAGTATTTATATCCATAATAGTGTCACGTTCATGACGTTACGTTTCTTAGAATGCAATTTATTGTAACAGGCATTCATCAGAGTCTTCGTAAAAACATTTGAAAGCGTGCTATATATGCATTTTTGAAGACTTTCAATAAATTATAAATTCATCAAAATCGGTTGAGCAGTTTTTGAGTTAATCCATTACAAACAAACAATCAAACCAATCCTTCCTCTTAATAATATTTGTTTGGAATAACTACTTTTAATAATTTCAAAAGTCATAAGATACTATAATGCATCTTTCTTTATAATGGTCTCTTGTTCACTCATTTTTATCACAATTGTTTACATTTCATTTATAGGACAAACCATCGTTTAATTTTTTTAAATTCCGATAACCACTACAATAAATTTAGTACCGTAACGTAAGTAAACAGAGTAGATTATTTATTTTATGTTTCTTCATATTTTATGGATATTATTTTCATAGCGTCGACGGTGATATTTATCTCTACTATGCTGAAGACACGTAAGTCTCCCTACATGACCCCGAGGCCTGAGCGCACCCTCATTTATTTCAATCTATTTATGTACTTAATTTTCAAAATTAAAGAGCAAATCGGTGTACATACATTAAAAAAAAATTACGGTTGTCTATAAAGTCGGTTTACGGACGATAGTTTTACGTGATAATTAGAAGTTCTCGAAGAAGCTCTCGCGGCGGCGTTCCAGTAGCAGAACTATTCGAACTGCTAGCTCTGACGTCACGCGAGACGAGAGATAAATGTGTCACAAGCCAACGCTTGGGTCGATCGTGCCTCTCTATCGCTTGTTCCGCGCTCTCACTTGCACGCTCAGACTCAGGCGGAACGTGACACTTTTTCGTGCGTGCAGCCGGTGTTCATAGATTTATAAGACGTTATCACGTCAAAAGATACGCGCTGAATTGAGAACCTCCTCCTTTTTTGGAAGTGTGTTAAAAATAGGCACTTACTAATGCGAGTAGGGCGAGCGCGCGGCGCCGGGCGCGGCGGGCGGCGCGGAGTGCGCGTGCGGCGGGTGCGGCGGGTGCGGCGCGTGCGGCGCGTGCGCAGCGTCGTCCGCCGGCCGCGCCGCCGCGCTCAGCAGGAAGTTGCTGGACTCGCTGAAACAGTTGGACAACCTGCTTCAAATTGTATTACTGCCTCCAGTGCGCCGGTATGCGGCGCTTGCATCCCTACACTCTACTATGATCTTACTCAGACTTTACTTCGATGCAGATTACTGTCTCTGACATGAATTTGTACACAATATACAATATACACAAAATACAGTTTACAGAATATCTCAGCGTTATTCCTCTACAAAGTGTTAAGCTGAATTACATTAAACGAAAAAAAATTGGCAGTCATAGGCACAAAAAGTGCTCAACGCGGCTAAAGAAGTTTTCACTTCAAAATATAACTCTACCTTCTGCCTGCTTTTGTAGAACCTTTTGTTTCTATAAGACAGTTTTCATATACCTATTTAACAAACAATATAACATGATTAGCACTAAATTGTGTAAGCAAAGGGATTTTTAATCAAATATAAAGTATAGATAAGGATTCAATGGCCTCTAATATATGTTACTTCTACAGTACCTAGTTTAAATAAGAACCACAACTGATAGAACCACTGTTACTGGCATCCTCGGCAGTTGGCACCCCATATCATTGTGATTTGTGACCTCGGCAATGATCTTAAATACGAGTAGTCCCCATAACAACATTGAATTTGAATAGTGATAACCTTATGCTCAGTCAAAAATAAAAATATATGATTACGCATGACTATTTTGTAGCTACTTTAGCTGAAATTAATAAAAATGGATGACCGTTTTAAAATAATATGAATTATTTTATCAAAAATTAGACAAAGTTAAGTAAAATAATCTCAATGGAACAAAACTTATAAAATTTTTAGGCCTCGAATACACGGACAGCTTGAAGCAGTCGGGATGGACTCAGAGACAATCAGAGAAGTTGAGTTGTCACTTGCTTAATTTAAAAAGTTCCCAACAAATCAACCAACCATAAACTTTCAATTAGAAAAGTAATCAGTTGTTATTCCATGCGTGCAGTTATGTGACTAAATTATACAGTTACAATATATTGTCGTTTAAAGAATGTAATTGTATACTTAAACATAGCTGTCAGCTAAGTTTTATTGAATTGGCTTTATAAAGGAATTTTCAGGTGTCAAAAACTCCAATGGTTCCAGTGGGTGATTTGTAAACGTTTTTAGAAATCAGCAAACAAATAACATTTCTGAAAAACGAATTCAATACCTCTAAACTACCTACGTGTGATAGAATATTTCTAATACATTGAGTCTCTCCAGTTTTTTGAACAACTGTGAAACAATAGAGGTGTTAATTGAAACTAACGAACAAACTTGCAATTTTTTGCTATTGATTTTACTTTTAATATTGATTTGTATTAATTAGTTACCAGAAAGAAACAAATTTTAACATAAATGAATATTGCTAGTTGATTAATTGAAAATAATTGAATAAAAATACATTCATTGATAAAATGTTATAAATTATTTACAACGTAACTAGTCAATTTGTAACATTTGATGATGTGAATTTATACTATACAGTGCAGTAAAAATAAAGGTTTGAAAAAGTTACTCACACGCACGCGCACGCACGTACGCTGTCACGCACGCTCACACAAGTACAAAAACTAAATTCGAAGTAGGAATTTGTTACCTTTTATAAAAATCTGTAGGTTCGAATGAGAAGTGCAACATACATTTAAATTTTTTTTTAATCCACCACAAGGGCTAACTTAACTACGATCTTACCTGATGGTAAGTGATGATCTAAGATCGCAGTGGGCTAACCTGTTAGGGGCATGGCAGTTATAATTAACCCATACCCCTAATAATCGATAGTATTATGTGATACGTATCGAAAGTAGCGGTTAAAGCTGCTTTTCCAAGGAAAGGACTCTAGAAAGGATGAAAATAAAGCTATTGGTGTGTGTGTCACACATCTGTTGTTTACGGATGCTCGCACAAACTGTGGTCGGTGTGTGGTCAGTGGCGTACACAGGGTTTGAGGTTAGGGTAGGCATTAGTTAGTCAGAATACCTATTTACTGACTGCCATGATGAAAAATGAGCGTTGAAATATTTCCATTTGGGTAAGCAGTGCTTATATGCCTCTATGAACTGCACGCCACTGTGTGTGGTGTGAGCGGTTTGACGTGTGAAGGGTGTGACGTGTGAGGGGTGTGACGTGTGAGGGGCGTGACGTGTGAGGGGTGTGACGTGTGCGGAGTGTGACGTGTGAGGGGTGTGACGTGTGTGACGTGTGAGAGGTGTGACGTGTGAGAGGTGTGACGTGTGAGGGGTGCGACGTGTAAAGGGTCACCTGGCGGTCCGCATGCGCAGCGCGGCGCAGTTCTCCTTGCACTTGTAGGCGAGCACCTGCTTGATGCGGCTGACCTCCACGTCGGGGAAGTGGCGGCTGACGTAGCTGATGAGCGCGTGGACGCGGCGCCGGTCCAGCGGCGGCTTGGTGGGGCGCGACTCCTGGCCAGCGCGCGACCAGCGCTGGCCCGTCACCGAGCACGTGGCCAGCTCCATGGGCGAGAACAGCGCGGCCGCCAGCCCGCGCGTCACCTTGCGGTAGTCGCCCCACTTCACGCCGCGCAGCAGCTCCTCGCGGATCTCCACGCCCTCGCCCAGCTTTATCTGGGGAAACAACTCTAACGTCACCAGACTGACATACACATCCATAATGTTACGCCATCTGTTCCAATTGCGCAGAATACCTATGCTCCGGGGCTTATAGCGGAAACCGAGATTAGCGAGAAAACAAATGAGAAAGGCCACGACAATCTTTTCTTATCTGCCCTTTGAATAATACGTATGTGCGAGCACCACAGACATATCGCGCTCAACAGCTTGGGTGTTCTTTAGTCGCAGGACTGCTTTGGAATTTGGTGAGGCAGTCAGGCTTGTTTCACACTTATTCATCAATGTTTAACCACTGGACCATTTTACTAAACTTTTCCAAGGACTACTTTTTGTTGCTTTTCTGACAGAAGTTCTAACTTCTAACGTAATGTATAAACATGTACTCACAAGTCTAGGAGCCGGCACGCCGCGCTCGTTTTCCCGCTTGAGCACAAAGGGCAAAGCCCGGCGATGCTGTTCCAGCCACACCGCGTCCGGCACGGGTCTACTCCGCCGCCCGTCCCATCTGCCGCCTCCTGGAGATACCAACATCAAATCAAACCATCAGTTTTAGTTCCACTACTTATTTTAGCTGATCCCACACTTTATGATATTGTGTCCAAACATTAAGCGGCAATCTTGAGCGACTGCCACGCAGTTATTGGACGTCTGCCACGCATATTATATTTGTGGGCATAGTCTTCAAGCCCTTAGAGAACGTGGCAGAATTGTGTCCTGCATACGCCGCGTGTTGATCTATGTTTGGACACACCTTTACAAAAATCTTTTATTGCTCTGTTATTATAAATGTCTCTGTAATCTGTTTATTATAAACGCAGGGATTACGCGTTGGACATCCAACTTACTTATTTTTTTATTAGTAAAGAGACCAACAATCTTAGTTGGCACTCGTTAGACCGCCATCCGCATAAATTATAGACATGGTGTACAATAAAACAAATATCAAAATCATATTTTGTTCGTGAAAAAAATGGAATACTTACATGTGATTGGCCAGTGTAAGTCTAAAGGTATTAGTGTAAACAATCAGTGCAACTAAAAACCGTCTATGTATTCGGAATACTTTATTTTTTCTCGTATTTAGTAAAAAATTACATTAACTGTATGTACATACGTAAAAGTTTTATTTAATTAAATAATATACTGCACAAAGCGATTGCACAGATGAACATGATTAATAATAATTATTATTTCGAGATTGTATCTACAATAATTCATTATTGCATGGACCATTGGTAAGTGATATAACAGGAATTGAAATCAGGCAATTGACTAAAATATTATTGCGATAGTGATACCAATTCTGTTGTACCATCTCTTCAGTCCGTGAAACTTATCTGACCCGTGGCCAAAATCGGAACTAATTTTTAATGCCCGCCAACCCGCATTGGAGCAGCGTGGTGGGTCTAAGCTCCAATTCCCGCTCTCGTATGAGAGTGGAGGCCTGTGCCCAGCAGTGGGACGTTAATAGGCTGTAGTGATGATGAAGGTTTGTTTTTTTTTTATTTAATTTTTCATATCTACTAGCGACGCTGCCACCGGGTCAAATAAGTTTGTGGAACTATAAACTAAGATGACAGCTCTATTTTTTATTGTTATACCTTTCCGTTTACTTCCTGCGGAAAGGGGAAGCATTAGATTTAGAGCTGCCATTTTAGTTTAGTTTAGCGATTGTGTTAGACAGAATTGGCCACACTGTTTGATATAATCATTTGCAGATATAAATTCATGAACAAATATGACTTGTCTATTACATATTAGCACAGTTTTATAAATAATTGCCACATAATTTTATGTGGTACCGTTTTCCAATTTTCCAGTATAGCAGCAGCTCAACCTCAAAAAACATAATTATTGACTAGTTTTTGCCAGCGATTTCATCTGAGTGGAAATAGGTTCAAACAAAACCGAGAGAATTAGTTTTGCCGATATAAGTGTGCTGAAATACCTTTTGCGGTCCTTCTATCTGCCTGCAAGAGATTTCCCTTATAAATATAGTATGTTCAGGAGATTTGCAAATTAGACTGAATAACGAGGCATTCAGACAAAAAAAGTTATAACGGATTTTCGGGTTTCCATGACGTGTAAATAACCATAAAGGAGCTTTATAAAAGTGAACAGTCAAAAAAGTTTATTTTTATAAGTTGGTTATTTAAGCAGATTTCTTTTTCTGTGATAATAGTCGATCCCATCGCATTTTCGCGCTTATAGGAAAGCTATAATCAACACCTTCTGTATTCTATAATATCAATCACTCATGTTTCCTTCTATTTTAGTTTTTTTTGGGTCGCATTGGTGTTTTCCATAATCCTTACGGGATTTTGGGAAACTTAAAAATCCCGTAGCGCTAGTGCGAATATACGTTGTAAAGGAAATTCACATATACTAATCCCAAGTATCAAGATCCACTGGTTAAGCTCTACATTTTCTGTCAGTCAATCACGTTACTGTTTTTTTTTTGTTGATGAGATGTGAGAGATTAACTGATAACGATACCGCACCGCTGCTGTACCGAAAAATCAGGACACGCCGTAACATACTCAGCGGGCAAGTAAATACCCAAAATATGTAGTGCGACCGTTCGGTCCACTACGCCTTGGCTGACCGTACTTTTCCGACGCAATGATTTGATGTACGTGCTTCCAGCCAGGGCATACGAGTTCCGTATTCGCTTACTAACTACAGAATAATAATGGCACTGATTATTAAAGTTATCAGCTGCTATCAGAAAATTAATCTTTCAGCCGCCCTTTGAAAAAAAAACCCTAAAAAAATCTGCTAGATTTTATCATTTAAAATTTGAGCCATAAGTATAGTCAAAGAGCGGATTTTATGCATTACATTTTTAAAACCCCGATTTTTTAAACCGATGTTTGTAAGTAAATCACTATAAATATTTAAATACTATATAATATAATTACTTTTGTAGATTATTTTCTAACATAACCATCCAATTAATTTTGACCAATTTAGAATTTATGAGATTCATTTTTTTCTTAAATATTACTGTATTTGAAAGATAATAGTGAAAACGGCATCCTAACTTAGTGATGGATTTGAATTTTAAGTAAAATTTCGAAGTGCTCTCCATAATACATGACTAATATTTTGATTACATTGAGGCATATCCTTAAAATTCTTTTTTATTTTTTACCTGCTGCAATACTTATATTTTATATGATTTTTAAATAAATGCAGATAAAAATTTAGAGATCAAGAGAATATTAAATAAATGACTTGAGATCTAACATTATTCAGACATTTAATTATGTTTTTACAAACGACAAACTAATATTGTAATTCACAACCCTAATCATACCTTTCTCTTCTAAACTTCGTTCCTAAATGCAGATTTTTGCAATGACTAGATGCGTTTTGATGGCAATCTTTAAAAAATCAGTCGACAGACCCAAATCAAATAGACATAGAAAAACGTAGACGACTTAAAAAATAAAGAAAAAATACACCTTTACTTATTTTCTAGGTTTGCCTATCAGTGTCGTGACACTATGGGAACCGTGGCAAGGCTTCGATTAAATTATAACAGCATTAACAACTATTATTATTTTATATAAAGTATTTACTGCATACGAAAATCTGAAGATATCAAATATTAACCATAACATGTGACGTTTTGTACAAACTACTGACCGGGAGCCGTCCGATCACTCAACAATATAACATCTGTGTAAAGATAAAACTATTGTGTATAAAAATATCACTATTGTTACAGTTGATCGCGGTTGTGTAACTCGCATTCGACACAAAAAACGGACACGTTCGACCGATTCCAACGCGTTTGCAGTACAAAATATTATACTCTATTAAGAAAATATTTATTAAACGCTAGGAGGGCGTTGGAACGGGCCGAGCGTTGCGGGAAACTTGTATAATGTAATGTATGTATAATATGTAACCTGTAAATAACCTATGATAAATCAGCACCGGTCGCAACTAATGCTTTAACAACAATCAGTCTATTGTCAGAAAGGAAGGTACCTACTCAAGCGTCCCCTCAACGAGAACCCACGTCGCATCAGACCCAGCAACCATCAGTAACGCCATTGCGACTGTTCTATTATTTGCTTTGTATTAAAAAAAACCGCAAAATTTACAACTCATGTACAACTACGCGATAGCCGATAACGGAATTGAAGATACAAAAAGTTGTCAATGGGATCTCGTCGAGGCGACTCGTTATGGCACTCGGTATAATATTGAAAGGCACGCAATAAGCGGAGAGGTGTGACGGCAGATAGGCCCCCGGCGACACTCCGATCACAGACTAGATATATCTACTGACAGTCTTCTTTATAACGATAAGCCACATATCACGATGTTACCCAACAAAGAGATACAGTAACACTCCAAAGGACAGCTCGACTTGGGGTCCCAAAATGGGGACTTGGGTTTCATTGAAAAATTGCTGCTTCTCGCTACACATTGAAAACAACCTTGAGAGAACTTTTTAAGCATTACCCACCCGCATATTATATCACGTGTCACCCGTAGAATAAGTGTACATGATATAAAAGCTATGACAGCCTGATTTTCATAATACAACGCGTTGTGGATGCCATGATTTGCTGCGCTGAGAATCTCGAAATGATTCTACAGCTTGTAAAGTCTACAACAATATACCTATCGAGTAATTTCAAGGAATGTTGGCATAGGTACAAATAATGAAACGAATCGAAGTTAAGCGGTGGTAACTGCTAATCATTCTGTCTCACTCTCCCACGAAACACCACTATTGTGTTCCACTTGAATTAAGGAGATTTTCTATGTTAATAAAGCTTTCATACACAAGAGTGTTTATGGCAGGTCTGCAATGAACGCTGCCATATTCGATTCGTATCATTAATGGCACGGGTTATCAACAGTCGTTTGCAATGCGTGCGAGAGCAGTCGAGCGGCGGTGAGGCGGTGAGGGGGGTGCGGGGGGGGAGAGAGAGAGAGACAGAGAGAGCGCGGGGTGGAGCGCTAGTGGTGCGCGGGCCGCAGCGCGGGCAGCGGCGGCGGCTGCGGGCGCGCGGCGTGCTGCGCGAGCGTGTGGCGGCGCAGGTAGAGCGGCGTCTTGAAGCAGCGGCCGCACGTGGCGC
The DNA here is from genome assembly GCA_963932025.1 of Erebia epiphron. NCBI lineage: Eukaryota > Metazoa > Arthropoda > Insecta > Lepidoptera > Nymphalidae > Erebia > Erebia epiphron. The sequence goes on along the minus strand of OZ009948.1, from coordinate 38,870,679 downwards.
ACACCACGGGCTTGGCCTCGTGGATGAGGCGCACGTGCTGGCGCAGGTTGGACGCGTTGGAGTAGCGGCGGCCGCACTGCGCGCAGCGCACGCCGCCCGCCGCGCCCGGCCCCGCGCCACCCCCCGCCGGCCCGCCGGCCCCGCCCGCTGCCAACAACACCACGATCGCACTGCGCCCCGCCACCCGCCTGCCCACCGCCGTCCGTCTTACATACACCTGCCGCCTTCCCTTACTATAACACCAGGCGAAACTACCTATTCCGTTATCAATTCGACATTTGACAACTAGTCAAATCAGCAACTTTTGAAACGTCAAACGCGCGCTTAGTATGAGAGGTTGTATAAAATACTTGCTTGTGACGTCGACAGAATTCGACGCACTTTTTTTTTCTTTAATCGAAAGAGTAAAATGCTTATCGAACATACAACTAACGACGTGGATATTACATCTTCTGAAAGATCCACTATTTAATTTTTTATATTGTATGTTCTGGAAAATCCATTATTTATTCATCACTAAAAAATACATAATTTATTTTTGACTACATCCCAATTGAATGTTTAATTTACATATTCATATTTATGTATGAAGATGTGTTTAGTTTATAAGATTCGTTTTATGAAGTATATATCATTCAAATTAACTTCTTCGTACAACAACTTTGTAGCATAAGAAGGTATCGGATCGGCATTTACGATTTGGGTTTTACACCGAATAAATTTTACACAGTTATCTTGGAAGGAATAATTTTTAGAAAACTTCTGAATCTCAAACGAGGATAGATGTTTTACGTTAGTAGATTTCTATAATTGAATCAGAATATGCGTGAAAATTTTAATAATACAGGCGTTACCTTTATTATACTTACCATATTTAATATTTTACAAAATAAATATTTACTTTGCTTTACTTTACTTTGCCTTGAATTCCAACTAAATTTATGATGTAGCAACGATCTTAAATTTTAAGGTAGTTTCAGAAATACAGCTCCTGGTAGTGTTTCTAATCTTCATCTTATCAATTAGCTAATTAAAACCAGAGTGTTATATATCAAAAGTACTGTTGATGTGTGATAAGAAGAATCAGAAAATTAACAGCTTAAGAAAAGCGATGAAAAATCGATTATATTTGGTTACTTTGTGATTATTTTTTTATCCACTGCAAGTTAGCCCTTGACTGCGATCTCACCTGATGGTAAGTGATGAGGCAGTCTAAGATGGTAGCGGGCTAACCTGTTAGGGGCAATAGCCTATCAGAACGAGTATCGTGTTACGGACGGCAGGGCAGAGGCTTCGGGCGAGCAGGAGGCGGCGGAGGCGCGTCGGCCCGACACCCGCGCGCCTAGCACCTGACTCCAGGTCAAACAGACATCAACACCGCGCGCGCTCTCTTCGTTAACATGTATCATACGGTACATAGTCTAGCCGCGGTCCGAAACTTTACGAGAAGAGAAGAGGTTCGCCGGGGGCGCGGCTGTCCGACTCGACTTGTGCGTGAGAATGGAGTGACGTGACAAGTAAAGGGCATAGCTACCTTCCGCGTTCTCGTCCCGCAGCTCCGCGTTCATACCGGCCATGAGATCGATGTTACCTGCGGAAGCAAACCACTGTTAGTGTCAATGACCTCAATTTACATAGATGGGCCCTGTCAAACAAAGAATGTGGACCTATTTTACTGAGGCCATCTAGTCCTTGTCACCGCCATAGCGCTGTCCCGCTTTTCAAAGCGGGACAGCGCTAAGGCGGGGACAAGGACAGGCTTATACAGGTGAGGGGCATGCACCACAAGTCGGACGCCCAACTTTTTTCTATGAAAGGGCCCATCTAGTACCTACCTATATATCGATGGTTAGGTGTGTTTCCACTAGAGATGTGCTACGTTGCTAAGCAACGGATGTGTGTCAGACCCACCAATAGAAAGATATACAAGATTTTAATAGCTTAGCTTTGGTGGAAAGGGGTTTTCACATACCAGTTGAAACGAGGAATGCGAGCTAAGGATGTGCGAGTGTTGTACCTATGGGAAGTATGGAGCATATAACTTTCTCTCACCACTTCCCGCTACCCTAAATCAGTTAAATAGCTTTGTGGTTTGTGCATTTTACTCGCTCTGCTACACCACCGCTTAGGTTTGATGGGAATAGGCACATAGTTTCGTAGCTTAGCTTTAACTTCGCTCACCGCTTAGCTGCCTCGCACATCTCTGGTGGAAAGGCAGATTGATTGATCTGAGTAAGAGAACAGGCAAACTGTGTGTTGGTAGTTCGCGTACCTTGTATAGTCGCGAACGGGTTGGCCAACGCGTTATTCTCATTGAAGTACAGCGGCGGGAAGCCCGAGCGCTCCTCATCGCTCGCCTCCTGTTCCATCACTTCCATTTTCGGCTCGAGCAGGTCCGTCGCACTAAAGTCCTGGCTCTTGTCCGCGCCCTCGGAATCCCCCGGGTCCATGAGGATTTCGTTCTCATCGTTATTAATTTCAGTTGCTTCGAGATCAGTTTTCACCCTCAAAGTAGGGTAGTTACATGTTAGGTTAAAGTCGTCATTATTAGGCCTCATTTGACTAGAAGTTTGAAAGGAAGCTTCTTCGCTGAGATTGTTTCTGGCAACGTCGGGAGAATTTCTCTCGGAACGGCGACTCGCGCTCTTCTCGAGGTCATCGGCAGACGTCGATTCCACATTTTGGCTTGCGGCTTTGGATGAGGAGGTAGACAGTGACGGCTTGGCGCTGAGCAAATTGCGGAGTTGGGAAGGTGGAGACTTTCGATTCACTTTCTGCAAACGAACATTCATAGATTAGTAACCCATTCCACATCGGAAACAAAACAATAATGCAATACATTTGAGTGTATCATACTTTGTCGTTGTGTTGTGAACAATCAGTGAGACCGCGTATTTGCAACGCGTCCGCGGTGCGTAGGAATGCACTGAGCTGCGCCTGCGCAATGTTCACCTGGCCCACGTACATAAACTGAAGAAGCGCGCGAACGTGCGACACCTCGCAATCGCGCATGAAAATTATTGGGTGAGGACATGGATTGTTCTGGAAAGAAATGCGAAAAACAATTTAGTAAACTTTAATTAAGTACCTACTTCTCCACATGCAATTTTAAATTCGAATGTAGGCTAATTCTCGGTTCTGTTAAAATAAAAATAAATAAATTGCACACCTACAGAGTGGGAATAAAATAACATTGTAGAGATCGTCTAATCTTAAAATGAACGCGCCTCTGTGTTTTAACACTTACATGTAAAGCAGCTGTATAGCAATAAATACAAATTGGACGTCGGCATTGGTCGTTCACCGACTATTAGGCACGAAATCTAAGGCCGGATTAGTTGGCTTTTGAAAGTGCATAAAGATAAGTCAAGCTTACTCATGTGCTTTCCGTTTTAGGATGCATTTCTAAATTAATTGTGCCTGGTCTTATCTGTTATGCAGCTTCGGCCGTGGCTAGACACCAACCTACCGGCAAACATGTACCGTCTAACGATTTTGCGTTCCGGTATAAACAGGTAAGGGGTATGGGTCACTGCTATCTTAGACTGGATCATCATTTACTACCAGAACATAATATCTCTAATTTGTAGTAGAATAATGAAAAATCCATACTATTTATATTTATAAATGCGAAAGTGTGTCTGTCTGTCTGTCTGCTACGCTTTCACGGCCCATCTGTTTAACCGATTTTGATGAAATTTGGTACAGGGGTAGGTTGTATCACGGGGAAGGACATAGGCTACTTTTTATCCCGGAAAATTCAAGAGTTCCCGCGGGAATCAAAAAATTTGGTCCACGCCTAAGTCTAGTATAAAAATAATTGAAAAGAACTGGTAACTTTGTTGCGATCGCGATTGCCATTTCGTAAGTACCCATTAAAAAAGCAACATGTACTGAAGTTTACATTCCGTAATATTTTTAATAATACCAACAAAAGGATACCAAGAAGTAAAATGATTATTATAATAATTAGGTTAATTGCTTCCACTTAACGAGTTACCTACCACACATTTTCTATAGATTTCTTCTACGCGTCTAATTGACGATAAACTTTAATGTTCATTATCATTTATGGTTATTATTAATACAACGACAAGAATGATTTTCATAATGTTGCACGGTTTCCCAATTTTGATCCACGGGATAAGAATAATTTTAATTATATTAGCTCTTTTCGAACTCTTTTTAAACGAGTCTGGATTGAGGTTTTAGGTTTCTGCAGGAAACCTTTACTTTTAGGGATAAGTAGCCTATGTGTTATTTTATTATATATTTATTGCTAAATTTCATCCAGATCCGTCCAGCCGTTCTGGCGTGATTGAGTAGGTAACAAACATCTATCCATCCATCAAAAATTTGCATTTACCAATGATAAAGAAGTTATAGATACGCATGGCTATGCTGGACCAATATCTATATTATTATATACCATCACTCAAAAAAGCCAAACTAGTCGAAATCGCATACAAAAGCTAGTATTTACACTATGTTTTACAATGTAATAATTAAAAAAATTTAAGTTCATGGAAATCATAGCAGATTTATGAGCAACATAAACACGTCAATTGAACAAAACGGATAAAAATGTACAAACTAACTGTTGTTATTAAAGAAACAATATTCACTGTATAAAATAAATATGCAATGAATAATGATGTACGTACTACGTTAATAAGTGAAATGCGTTAATGTGCGTAGGCCTATTATAAAATATTTAAAAAACCACATTAGCCAATAAAGTATATTATACATAATACATAAATAATAATAGTTAACAATGTAATAATAACAGTGTAGCGAAGATGTGAGAGCTCTAAATGTTACACAATGCAACAAGATTTCGGTACTGAAGGAAATCACTTGATATTTTATTTAAGACGTAATAATTAGAATAATAATCTACTCCAGACGTAATTTCCTACCCTAATGCTTGGCTAAAAACCAGAATCAATTTAACCAAATCTATAAGCTAGCTACTAAACCAATGAGACAGTATTAAAGTAGTAGTGATTTGTTAATTGTATACAATGTGAGACATTGCTTACAAAGTTAACCAAATGATTCACTAATTAACTTGAAAATTTTCCATCAATTCTTATTGCTTTCGTGGTTATAGTCATTCATAAATTACTAACAAGCATTTGAATTATGATTTTCAAAATACATGGTTTGTTGCTAATTTCAAGAATTAAAATCCGAATTATAGGTTCAGATGAGTCAATTTTCAACACCAGAATGCAATGATGATTTGTTTATAATCTGCTGGTTTCATCTAGATCCATCCAGAATAATGATATGTTGTGTTGAAACAAAAATACAGATCTATTTCAGTTATACAGACAGAATATAAATAACATTTGCATAGAAAATAGTCATCCAAATTAGCATATAGTTTGTAAAGTTTAGTGCACATTGGCAGTTTTGGAACAAAACAACAATTTGACTTTTAATTATTGAAAAAAAAACTTAAATCCATTAATTGATTTGAGTGACACAAACTATATGCATACTAGCAGATGCTAGCGACTTCGTCCTCTTGGAACAATTTTTTTTTAATCCCACTGAAACTCCTTAATTTTTAGCTTCACACTCTCTAGGTCCTCTACTATACCCATGTAAAAAACCACGTCGATCTGATGCTCTATTGCAACATGATTGAATCAAACAAACACACTTTTGCATTAATAATATTAGTATGATTTACAGGGATTTTATTCTACACATTGTTGGAACTCTAAGTTCAATCTGAAACTTTTTAGAAAATACTGGTTTGTGCCAATATGCCTTGAGCCTAATATAGCCACAAACTATTTTGAATCTAGGTCAGTACTCGAACTCTCCCATAATTATTAAAAAACGTAGGTGGTCATCAAATTCTCAATTAAAAAAAAATTTTTAGTAAGGTAATGGAACTTACAACGTTGCAATAATTAGAACATAAAATTATTTGAAAATAAGTATTTATAACAACAAAGACAAACTAAAATTGACTTTGCCAAGTAGATTACTAAGAATTCCCAGAGAAAGAATTCAATTTGCAATGAATATACATATGTATTTATTAAAAACTGTTACACCCAGAAAAAAATAATACTAAAAACTAATAACTAATTCTGAGCTGCTTAAATATTAAAATATTTTAATTTTTTGTTAGCAGCCCTTGGACTGCAGAAAAGACAGGCTAAGATAACAACCCTGGATACTGTAGATCTACTTTAGTGTTGTAAATATTGACACAATCTCAGCAGAATCTTATCAATACTGTAAGAGGTCATTGACAGATCATGATAATGGTGTGCAGTCAACTTTCAGTTCAAACAACACCTTGTAACACCAACCAATATGCTGGGAGCTGAGTATGTAGTTGTTATCATTTTTATAAACTTAGGTAATTGTTTGTTTAAGTTTTTACACATTATCTTTAAGTGTAGTTTTATCTCTCACAATAAATAATGTATGGTAAAATGAACTAAACAATTATTTCTTTGTATAGTTAAGTAAGTTGTGATGAATTATATTTTTTTTTTATCATTCTGTCTTTTAATTTTAGCTTATAATATTTTGTTAGTAGGCAGATGGTCGGAGTCAATTTTTAAACTTTTAAGCAATTCCTATTATTGTAAATTAGTGTATTAGTGTTAATAGTGTATTTGTCAATTGACTCGTCCTTCACTATATTTTGGTGTGGATATGGTTGGACTTGGAGAGTTACATAGGTTCCTGCAAAATTAAAGAGTTTCCACAGTATTCATACTATTGATATAAATGCGAAAGTGTGTATTTCGTTCCATCTGTCGATAGACACAATGTTGGTCTGCCACTAACAAATAGCAGTTTCTAACCAGATTGATGTACAAAGTGACACAGGCACTAAAGACCCTACATAGCTGTGTGCTCAAGTTTACTATACAAGTACTTAGTTAAATATTATAATTATTAGCACCCACAAAGACATAAATGCAAACTAAAATATATTTGAATTCAATATTCAAATTCAGAATTTATAACTTTAATATGTAATTTGTGTATGTTAAACTATGTTAGTATTATAGTATTCAATAATGGAAAAAATACGTTAACTGTGTAAGCAAACAGTTTCTCAATTTACTAATTAACAATTATCATGCCATAAAATTCGTGTTTAATGTATAAAGATATAAAAAGCAATTGGTTTACATAACAAATTGAAAGGTACTAAGTTAATTTAACTGCTTGAGTTAAGGGCAAAGACCTTTCAATAAAGTGATTTCATAAAAGTGGTTAATTGGCCCATTTGCAAGTGACGTACAATGGTGCTGTGGTTTCAATACCTTTTAATACAACCTAATGTGAAAAATCTTCGAGTTTCTAGATGAGAAAATAATTATAACTTTATTGTTAGAATGTATAAGATAATCAATGCATTCTTAACAATTATTTATCAACTAAATATGACCATCAAATCTATACTGTTATGACAAACACAAACTTATCATTTTACATAATAAATGAAAGATAATAATGGATTTATTATTATTCAAGATTATGAAACTATTATTAGTAATGGTTAATTACTTAGAATGTTATTTATTTTTATATTTATTTATATTTTAAAACAGAATAATTATAAATATAATAATTATGAATACATATTTCCAATAAAATTAATCAACCTTAAAGTTGTATAGTAAACTATAATATGCAATATTTCTCTTGTCATAATGTACCTAATAATTATATTTATTCTTAAAGTTGTATTACATTCTTTATAATTTAAAATAAATTTTCATGTGCAAAATATGGTTTTCTCTTGAAAGTAAATTGAAACTTCACTATCCATCTAAAAAATGCCTTTCAGATTGAGCGCTCTAACTATTAAAGCAATGTGGTTACAATTTGAATAGAAAGGGCGAAGTCATGATAACACTTAGAAAGGTGTATTTTTTGTAAAACATTGTTGAAATGCAAATATTATGAATTGACAAAACGAAATGGTTTATTGGGAGCCCCAATAGCAATGAATTAATTAGAAATTGTGAAACAGAATTCTAAAGTAGCTACAAATAATGAAATCACGAATACTTAACCGGATCGCGAGACATGGCATTTGTAAGTAGATCAAGTGTTTTATACATAACAACTTTCACTAGAGTCATTGTAATGGTGACACATCAAAGTGTGGGGAGTGAAAGATGGACTTACTTTAAATAATTCCTTGAAATAAGGACTACACGCCGAAAGAACCACTTTGTGGGCCTCGAGCCTGTGTCCCTCGCATGCCAGGGTGACATCCACGAAGTCCTCATCATCGCGCAGTGCCTCGAATTGAGAAGTTATATTCGCTTGAAAATTGTTCCATCTCAAACAGAATTGCTGGTCGCCACCCAGTTCTGTACCTTCCATTACTTATAGACATAACTCGATATCCCTGCTCATTTAATTGGTTGATAAGAATAGTTAATTATTGAAAATAAATATATCACAGTAACTTGCAATTTCAGTCGCCGTCTGGCCGAAAATCTTGAAAGAAAACAATCAATAAAATCTCGTACCAATATAAGAAAAATAAAACTTTTTAATTTGTCATTCATTTGCTGATGGGTACATTCACTTCAACGTTCCATTACACGTTGCGATTGAGCATCGGTTTTTGATATTACAATTAAACAATATTTAATAATTCTATTAAATAATTTTTCAGGAAAAATCCACTACATTTCTTTTGAAACTATCAAAAAATATCATCAGTATAAATAAAAGCTGTAAAACTAACTAGTTTTAACATTGGCTCAAACGAGCTAGAGCCTAGAACCCAGAGCCTTTAGTAAAAAAGAAGTAGGTATAGAGCGTAGACTGAGAGAGATATATAGACGACGCCATATCTAGACGACGCCATATCTTCTTTTCACTCCCACATGAAAGAGATGCAGAGTTGGGATGTTACACAAGATAGAATGAGACAAAAATATGTTTTCTTTTATCCCTTTCTGCGTGTCACGGTTTTGTTTGTAAAGCACTTAATGTGTTTGGTGGTTTGCAGCGTTTTGCCTATTATAACCTATCCCTTTCGGTTACACGCTGGCATTGATTCTAGAGATTAATTGTTCTATGGTATAGAGTAATGGAGTAAGATCCTTTGATTTTTTAAAGGAGAGGATGTGCCATATCATATTTAAAATTGAAGCTTCCGGTAAGTGTAAATGGCGTAATGGGCGGAGCTTAAGGTTTAGGGCTGGTATTATTATCGATATCGATACTTATGTATAAAATTATCACAAATATAGATAATAAATAATTATTCATAATTTTTGAAAAACACTAGTATTCGTATTAAATAATGAATTAGCTGATGCCCGCGACTCCGCCCGGGGGAATGAGATTTTTGTTTCCCGCGGTAACTCTTGAATTTTCCGGAAAAAAAACTAGTCGATGTGTTATTCCAGACCATAATCTATCTCATCCATCCATCCATACATCCAATCTTTTGCGTTTATAATATAAGTATAGATTTATATTATCAATTGAATGTGAACATTACAAACAAAACTGTTTCATAATATTAGTTGGAATACCTAGATATAATGGAAAAAATGTTACTGAATGTGATAATCTAAACTTATAATATTATAGATGCGAAAGTTTGGATGGATGGATGTATGTGTGGATGGATGTTTGTTAGGTACTCGATCATGCCCCAACGGCTGAACAGATCTGGATGAATTTGGCACAGAGAAAGATGATAGTCTGGAATAACACATAGGCTACTTTTATCCCAGAAAATTGAGTTCCTGCGTGAACCAAAAAACCTCAAATGGATGTTTGTTACTCAATCACGCCAGAACAGCTAAACAGATCTGGATGAAATTTGGCACAGAGATAGATTATAGTCTGGAATAACACATAAGCTACTTTTTATCCCGGAAAATTAAAGAGTTCCTGCGGGAACCGAAAAACCCCATTCCACACGGACGAAGTCGCGGGCATTAGCTTTCCACATAACATAGGCGGGCAACACCACCCTATATTGGTGACCCCTATATTGGTGACCCCGACGTGATCTACAACCGCCCCCGACGTGATCTTCAACCGCCGCCGACGTGATCGCCCGACGTAAGAAATACATACGGAAACTATCAACGCTGACGACGAAGTGCATTTCAGCCTACATGCAAACAAGCAGCCGATATGCAAGTTTTAATTTTTTGCCCGGCTTTTAAAGTTATCTTTCCTGGACGTCGTCTCTATGCAAGGACCCTATGGAGAAGTAATGAAGGAATGACGCATTATATCCAGTAATATTGTTATATTTCATCGATCAAGCATTCGAGATTGTTTATTGCAAAAGGATAAACAACAACGTTGTAAATATTGGATGACATGTGACATTGCAAGAAGTTTGTTCAAAAAAATTGAATATTCGTGAAAGATTTCTTTTTATGGACGATAGTTTATTATTTTTATTTTTCAATAGGTTTTGTTTTCTGTTTTTGACAATGACTGACAGACAACTCCAACATTGTAAACATTGTAATATTTTCCGTGTATTTTTCTTTTCATTTCAGCTTAATCGTTTATTTCAGATTAGCTATGGTGATAAATGTGGTAACGTTTTAGATTTTATAGCAGTCCGAATAGTGAGTTTCTTAAAGCCAAGTTAGCAAGCGCCACAGCAATTTTCAAAATTTTAGAAAACAAGAAGAAGCAGATTAAGGCTTTGTAAGCTCCTGATGGGTTTATCAGTCGTGCTCTTCTTTGCTCAGGGTATTCTTCGCGTCGGTTCTGCAAAGTGACGTCGCCGCATTACTCATTGCGCTGCTTGACGCCCCGTCGGACTCCTTTACGCCCAACGCTGTGTGACTCTTCCGACGTTCTTCCGTGCCCATCGCTGCGCGACTCAACCCGACCGACGCGACGCCCCTCGTGCCCAACGCTGCACGAGCTTTTGGAAACGGTCGCGCCCATACGCTTCGTGATCTGACCGACGCCCCTTCCGCAACTAGTGATATGCTATAGGATTATCGACTGGCGATTTTTCGCGCTCAGCCTTATGCTGCGCTGTTCTGCACGTCTCGACGCCTTTTCGTGCCCAACGCTGCACGAAACGTCCGACGTTGCTAGCTCGCCTCAGTCGCTTCGTCATGGTATTTGTTTCCTTTTTACCCTATTGCCTAATTTTATTTTATTTTTCTCCCCTTGTTTTCTTTTCTCTTCGCAGGGGGGTGATGTGGCGTTACCTCCTTGCTAGCTGGCAACGCACACAAGCTACGCGTTCGGAATTCGAACTAGCTTTTGGAATGTTTTTGGATTCGGAACGTTCTGCGCGCGAGAGCTGCGCTATAGCATCAGACGACACACCATTCTATTGCTGGACGTCCAGCGCAACGCATCCTTTGATATATTTCTATTGTACAGTTTTACATTATCTATATTGTATCTAATTAATATACCTGTAAATGTGGACCAAGTCTATTATTTCCACATAACATAGGCGGTCAACACCACCCTATATTGGTGACCCCTATATACATATAAAAACTTCTTGCTCTTCTTCTTCTTCTTTTTAAACAGCATTTATGTCAGCCCAGTAGTTTTTCAGAAAAATGATTATCACGATCGGAGGGCCTCTTGATGGCCACTCATGCTTAAGTGAGCCTGCAATGTGTAACTATACGTATCTTACTATTCAGTGGAAAATAGGTAATAATTAAAATTAAAATATATATATATATATATATATATATATATATATATATATATATATATATAATAATAAAATAATAGTAAAGTAATATTAAAACGATAATAGAATGGTAGTATAGTATGGGTATACATGATCACGCGACTACAAGCTTACGGGGAAGTTTCCCGTCGTTACGACCACTCGCCAAGGGTGGGTATGGCGGTGGTGTAGGAGGATTCAAGCATTCGCTATCGCAACGTTGTGTGTGCGTGTGGGGCGATACATAAAATTAATATATTGAGCAGGTATATTTGCAATAGATCGTTTGAACGCACTGTGTTGATGGATGCTGACTAATGTGAGGACCCTTAGCGGACCTAGCTTGAGAGCATCCGACGAAATCTTATCTGCCTCTGGTGGATTTATATACATATCATAACTACAACATATTTACACGTATATTACTAAACAAATTATTATCGAAGGTCGGGTCAGGCCAGTGGGGTGTACGGTGTCTCGCTTCAGCGATGCCTCAGCGCAGTGCAGTTCGAGTATACTTCTACGTTCCGCAAAACGTCTGACTTTACCTTGCGATCTACTTATCTAAATTACGTACGTCGTTCGCAATACTCGAACGATAACTGACCATGGTTGGAAGGACGCTGTTTATTATTGCCGAAGGTTGGATTATGCGTACGTTGCGCCTGATATCTTACTACGTTTTGCACTACGCTTGTTCAGCCTCGACACTCCATAGTTTCATGGATTCACAACCCATGTTACTTGTAAAAGCATAGCTTCACGACCTATGCTGCGGCACATTGGCTAAACACCATGTTACGCACAAACGACATTCTATCACCCATGGTGGTTCCGCGCTGTATTTGGTATAACATACTATTACTGAAGGGTGCATCACGCCTGTGGCTTTGTTACGTTGCGACGAACGACCCTGCAGTGCGTCCGGTGTATCCTTGAAACCTATTACAGGTATATGTGGGAGTGCACCACTCTAAAAATGCAATTATCCAGCTATACGCTGACATAAGTGGAACGCACCACTCTAAAGTATGCTCGTACATACGTTGCGCTGGCCTTCGCGATTGATGACCAAGTGGTTAAAGGGGGGGGGGGGGGGGGCTGTCGACTTTTGGTATTCTTAGAGATGTATTAGTCCATGTATTAATGTGCCTCTTGGGGTACCGAAGGAGGGAAGAAGCCTACCGTTGGTGGCGGGGAGGAGCCAGCCAGCCATCATTTATTTTTTAGAAATATAAATGATGCCATACAAAGCATCTTCCTTTTCTTTATAAAAGGTTATAAAAGGAAGGTGCTACCACTTGGGTTAGTTCGTAAATATCCCGAAGAGATTTATCTCTTCGCGATCACGTTACTTAATGCCTGTTTTAAGTTAACTGAATTACATCTAAAATCTGTATATAACTTAGTCGTTTGGTTGATTGAATTCGAGGCTTCCGAAACTCTAAAAGATCTTGGTTTATTATGGACACAGCAATGTTGTGAGGGTCTTACTGCTAGATGTATCACGTGCCATTTTATAGAAATATTGAATTTTATAAGTAGAGAGAGGTGTAGATGCTTAGGGACCCCGTCAGGTTGGTTACAATAGGGTTGAAGTATTCTGTATTCTGTTTTGAGAAACATCGCCATTAGTTTCTGCACACAAATTGAGGTCCAATTCTTGCAAGGGTTGCTTTGCTTGTTGCCCAGGCGGTAAATTCTGCAATAAGAAAGAAATAGTAAAATTTTATTATTTGGATTAGTGAAAAGCATTATTGAGAAGTTTACATTATTATTTTTATTATTCATCACAAACAAAAATATTGAGTAAAGATTCTTACTGGTATACTTAGAAATCGGCAGGCATCATCTTTGAGACGAAGTTTAATTATAATTTTATCAATATTCAATTTATTTGTAAACAATACAATCCCCACACTATATCTCTTCTTCTTCTCTCTGCCCTTCTCCCACGCTACGTGGGGTCGGCACAACATGTTCTCTTCTTCCACTCACTTCTGTTATCCGTCAACCTATCATTCACCCCTTTTATACGCATATCCTCTTTCATACGATTGTAGACAAAAAAAAAATAGTTTATTTCCCATTACAACATTATTTTACACAAAAGAAAAGATGGATGGATTCATCCATTCATCATTCTTTTCTTTTGTCTCCCTCTACTCTTTTTTCCTTCCACATGCATATCTATCATTCTTCTCGTAATATGCCTATCTTCATTCCGCATTACATGCCCATACCATGGTAGCCTATTACTCCTCATCTTTTCTATCACACTACTACTTACTGTTTTTTTTCTACTTTCAAACTTCCCCTTACATATTCATTCCTAATCTTATCCATTCTAGTCACACCACACATCCATCTCAACATTCGCATTCCGGTCGCGTGTACTTTTCTTTCATCCGTTCCTTTCACCGCCCAACATTCTGAACCATACAATGCGACAGGTCTAACGACTGTCTTATAGATTTTCCCTTTTCCATTTTCCTCAGGCCAATACTCTCCAATCTTTCTTGCCATTTTCCCAGTCTGCTCTGGACCTCAGACGCCTCTTCCTCGACAAGTACAATGTCGTCAGCGAACATCATGCACCAGGGTGCCTGCTCCTGTATGTTTGATGTTAGAGCATCCATTATCAGGAGAAACAGGTAAGGACTTTAAGCCGAGGTGCAAGCCCACTTCCACATTCAACCTGTCTGTAACGCCAGCTTCTGACCCCCACACTATATATACACTAAAAAAACAAAAACTAATGAAATAATCCAAATTTTTGGGGACAGCGCAAAAATTGACGTGTTTTGGATTCACTAAAGAAGAAATAAGTCATAATTAGTCGAAATAACTTAAAATACTCGATACAAAAAGAAAAACTAGAAGTCTTTGTTACTCACCTATGAAATTAAATTCCTGGGCGTTTAACATTATTATTACAACTGAGCACTTCACCATAGTTGATTACATAAAACTACAACAAAATACATGAAAATATTCACAAAACAGGTAATTAGTCAAAGCCGAAACACCGGGAGCACAAAATACGCCATTTATAGCTGTTAGGAAAAACATTAAAAAATTGGCTTCAATAGCTAAATTTGATGACGTCATATGGTAATTGTGCGACATGTTCACGCAATAACATAATATAACAATCTCGTTCTGAAAACGTAGCTTTCATTATGTAAGAAAAGTACATGTTTTATTAACAAAATGCATCGTATAACTATAATTGAGTAATGAGTAAAATGCAACCTATCCTCTCCTTTATATAAATTCAAAGAGGTGAGCCGCTTAAAAGCTTAGACCTCAGACTCAATGATTAAGGAAATTACAGATTTTCTACATCCATGGATTTTGCTATATAGTGGAAGAGTGGGCATACCTATATTTTCTCTGTCTACGATAGTGGGATATATTTACTATATGGGATTTTGGCATTTTGCATCCGTTTAAAGTATATTATCTATGTTTTGCATACTTTATTGGTATGATCTCTCTGCGTCGTATTCCTCATTACTGAGGGCCGTGACCCCTTTCCATTTATCAGATAATGGTAGGAGTTTTCTTGGGATAATAATGCGGTGGGTTCCCACGTCCCTAAAGCATAAGACTCGACGACAGAGACAAGTCGACGAAGAGTATTTAAACTCTCGTTTTTGTAGCGGTTATTAGAGCAGTCAGCAGTGTTACATAATACATAATGATAATAAGTAATAACCGGGACCACGGAGGAAACCCTGGTTCGCCCCGAACTGAGACCTCGCGGCGCCATCTATTGACATAATTGTGAAGTTCTGTTGTAAATAATAATGTTCATAAAAATTAAATAATTAATTTCGTTTTCTTTATTTATCTAATTTTAGTATTTGTTGTTCAAGTAGATATAATTCAAATAATTGATCAAGTTTCTGGGTCAGAGTTCTGAGGTCAACTTTGGACGTTAGAAAATCTCCACTTTGAAAGCCCCCCATTTGGTCATTATTAGAGAAAAAAATAATTTTTTTTTTGTATATTCTTAATTATCTTTAAAATGATATACCGCAACCCTATGTTACGCTATAAAAAATATTTTCGTTCTTATTCGCTTCTATGAGAGCCCCCCTGAAATAAAGATTTTTATAACTTTCTAAGCCATATTCGGCTGGAGGCCATCGGTTTATATATGTCACCGTAAGATTGTAAAAACCGTTAGATTATAATCTAACTCGCGAAATTGTAAACTGTCGAATGATAATAATATAACGCATTATTTTTCGGTAGATTGTTATCTGTTAGGATAACCCGATAGAATGATTATTTATGTCGAACCCTAACATAACCTAATAGAAAGAGACAAGAAAACGAAAATACAATGAATATTTTAAAAAATTACACTTGGAACATTGAACGGTTCACAATCTTTCGACTGTTTACAATCTACCGAAAAAAAAAGCGTTAGATTACAATCTTACGGTTTTTACAATCTTACGGTGACATATTATATATAATATTTAAATTTGAAGTAATTCAGAAGTTAAAGGGCTCTGACAGACGGGCGGACGGACTAGTGCAAATTCTCTGAAGTAGACCATAGAGAAGGATGTGAAGTAGACAGAGACCTTCGCTTCGCTCGGTCAATAAATTGCGTGTTGCGGCAATTTAAAAAAAATTATGAATCTCACCCAAAAACAACTCCTTCCTCATCCAAACTGACAAAAATGTTTCTGCCAAAACTCACAAGTAGCAAAAACAAAGACAATATTACTATTAAAAACAAAAAAAGCAAAATATTATTGTTGACAGCCTTTTTCAGACTTATTATATTTACTATCATAGTAATGTTTACATAATTCAAAATCACAGAGAAAATATTAAAAATTTTGGTTTCTTGAATTGGGGTTTGGCTCTTATGTTCTGCTCGACTTAACTATAGTCAATGACTGCAATGAATTATAACAAAAAATATAACTTCAGGATTTAGTTTAAATTAAAACAATACTATGAATATGTGGGGGTCATAGACTTATTATATTGTGGGGGTTTATTTTTTTGTCACAACATTTTTATTCAAAATAAAAAAGATTATAGGTACTTATTATAATTAAATATTTGAAACACTTATAGAGCTTGCTCGCCTTCAACCATTTCTTTCAAATTTAATAATTCAAACTGCCCATGCCCTTTCGTTTCTGTCTTGATCATCTCATCTAAGGTTCTAAAACTACCAGGATCTATTAGACAAATTACATTTGCTGTTCCTGCCTCCCAATTTTCTTCTTCAACATTTGTAGCAAGCTTGACAGCTTTATCCCTTACTTTACGTGCATCTTTGCCACTTAAAAGTATTCTTACCCTCATCTGGGCTCTTTCAAGAGGAATCTCATTTTTAATTAGTGGTATAACTTCTAATGATTGTTGTTTAGCACTTTTGTTTACATTGACTGAAAAGTGAATATCCTTCATAGCCTTTTCTATAATTGAAACAGGATATGGCCTTTTTGTTTCTGGGTTAACACACTTGTCAGCTACAGTAGTAGCTATATCTTTGAACAGAGAGTCAATCTGTGAGTGACGTTCTTTATCAGAAACTTGTAACTCTCCTTTACCTAATATCTCTTTGCATATTTCCGTCTGGTCTTCTTTACCGAAAATCTTCACCAAGTCTTCTTTTTTAGCTACCTGTCCCTTTGAAACATTTGTAAACACAGTGTGTGTTTGTAGTACTTCATCAATATCTTTCTCTCTGGAAAAACATTCTCATTTTAGATTATGTTATTTAACAACACATATTATTGTGAATTGGATTAAAATATTGAAGTAATGACTACAATTATAGATGGTGGCGATCACAATAGATCGGCTACGGTCAAAGTGATACAGGGTCTCTTTTCCAGAGCCCTGCAAAGCCACATCTCCAAGAAGAAAGAATGACTATAACTTACATTTTATTTCTCCATGATACTACTTTATTTTTGTAACATGCTATTTCGAATCTTTTGCCACCCTTCTTTAGCCTCACAATAGCCACGTTAGTGAGTCGAATTTGATTCGTTGGAGTGAATATTTTTGACATTTTGAATTATTTTATCCCACTCACAGGCCACAATACTCGAAAAAGAATATTTATTTTTGAGCTTTTTTTTTCTGGTCGTTGTTTTTGAGTAAGAGTTAGAACTTAGATTAAAAATTGAATTGACATCAGAGACAATGATTGACATTTTAGTTTTTCTCATTGACATTTTGTAAGCTTAGTTCACAGAACACTTATACTCCTGGCGGAGGCTTAGTTGCTCTGGCATCTAGCCATTTTAAGCCTAGTAAGTCAAAACATACATGGTAACTTTATAAAATTATGTACATACATTATGTACATATTTCAAAAAATAATATTGGTTTGTTGTTTCCAGTTCTTGGTTCCTATGTAGTAGATACTTTAAAATTGTATTGCAGTATCTTTATTTTATTTCAAATCCCAAATTCGATTCAAATAACCTAATCAACAAGTTCCAAGACAAGATAATGCCCACGACTTCGTTATTCGCACAGGTTATTCGTAATCGGGGTTCTTCGTATACCTATCTTTTGTACTAATTTAATTATCTT
Organism: Erebia epiphron; assembly: GCA_963932025.1. Lineage (NCBI taxonomy): Eukaryota > Metazoa > Arthropoda > Insecta > Lepidoptera > Nymphalidae > Erebia > Erebia epiphron. Next base: position 38,852,396 of record OZ009948.1, on the reverse strand, counting down.
CGCAACTCACAACTCGACGTGTATTTAGTACTAGAGTCCGTAAAGTACTCTGTGACTAGAGTATCTGTGTGACTGACTGTCGACTGACTGTCTAGGTATATGAGTGATCTGTGAGTGTCTACGACTTCGTAAAAGTTGGCCGTCATCAGCCGTCATTTTGTTATATTTGTGTATTTTGTCGGCAATTTTATGTGATTAATCGTGAAAAATGGCTAAATTGGTCGATATATACAATGGCGAAAAGGAGCCCGTTATTAAACGTCGGCAATTACCACTTACTATTTACGAAAACCTTACTGTAAGTTCCGCTGCTCCTTGACATTACCTCAAACGTAGATTACTTTTTAAAAGATAGCAATTTAATCATGTGCTTCATGAAAGTACTAATTTATTCATTCAGGCATTAAAATGCTTAGTATTTTAAATAGATTCGCATTGCTGAGACTCGTTTGGTAACTTTGATCGATTTCCCAAACTCGATGTGACGTCTTAGAGTTGACCTTATTTTCTGGAAAATTTCTTTGTATTTGAGTATTATTTTCAGATGATTATGGATCTAAATACAATGGGCCTTATTTGTGACAACCCTCAAGTGAAAGGTCGTGAATATGAAGAGTTCATGCGCAAGTATAGAATCCTTACGACAGACGAATTGAAATCAGCACTAAGGGTCGACGCTTCCGATATATTTAACGTTTTAAATCAAAGCATTCCTTGCGTCGGCTGCCGAAGAAGGTAGTAACTTTTAATTTTTTCCTTACATTCAATTATTGAAGTTTTTTACATAATTACAGGTTGTGTCTGGAATTTTAAGTATCCAGTCTACTTATTTCCTTGACTATCCATTAGCTCTCATACACAATTTTTGGTAGAATAGAATATTGTTCTTTTGATTCAAATTAGATGGATTAATGTTTTTTGGTACTTATTTTTCATTAATATTGTTAGTGTTTGTGTGGTATTATAAATATTAATTGGTGCTTACATTGCCATACTTGTTATGACACTACATCTGCATCTTCATTTGATAATGGTAAGTGTTGATTGTATTACAATCTAGACTTAACTAGCTGACTCACCGTCACTTCATGCATGTGACCTTAGCTATAAATAACATTATGTTAACAGGAAGACCTTCTCCAAGACACTTCTATTGTGGTGGAATTCTGAATCAAGACTTTAATTCAGATAGCAGGTTCAGCATGTAGTGATATGTCAATTCTTACACATATGACATCAATATAACAAAATCTTACCATTCTTCAAGAGGGCAACACTTGTTCCTGTTGAAATAAAACTGGCATTGTAAAGTCAACGTCAAAGGTCCATATATAGCTCTGCTAAAACTATGTGCAAGCAATCTGAATCACTCATCCACACAAACATAATTTGTCCAAAATATTTACCTTAATTTAACAAAATTAGGAGCAAATCATTACTATTCAATACTACTAAGATTATTGCCGTAAATTAAATCAACAGTGTCAACCTACAAGAAGAATATTATTTTAGTAAGTTTGAGGGTGACTTTGTAACTAACAAGCCATCTTGTTTGCTTATTCTGTATGGACTTTTGACATCGCCTGTACAACAGAATTAAATGTTGGATAGAAGCAGGTGTAACTCTGCAAGAACTCAATGATAACGAAGGAAAAATAAGTTAAACTGGCTGTAATCCAATTAAACAGACAAATTCGTGCAGGAACAGCAAGGAGTTAAAGTTAACAGTGGAATACTTTTCATTTTAATAATATTCATTATAGAGACCAATCCATGATAGCCTCAAACTCTATGACAAAAAGATTTGAGTTTGAGTTTGATAAAGAAATGCTTACATCCGTACTCATATTATAAATGCGAAAGTGTTTCTGCCTGTTTGCTATGCTTTCTGTTTAACTGATTTTAATGAAATTTGGTATAGGGATAGTCTGTATCCCGTGGAAGGACATAGGCTACTTTTTATCCCATAAAATTGAATCAAAAAATCCTATTCCATGCAGACAAAGTCATGAACATCATCTAGTCTGTAATACTTTTATAGAGAGTATACACTGTATATTCAAAGCTTGTAATCTTTTTCAGTGTTGAAAGACTCTTTTACCAGTTATGCAAATCAGGACATCCAACTTTAGATCCACTTATTTTGACCCCAGATGAAATTATGACAATCAGAGAAGATAAAATCATTCACCCACAGTCACTTTCTACTCTGTTAAATGGCCACAGGTAAGATTTGTCCGTCTATTTTTTATTAAATTTACCAATTATTCTTCTGAATCCTGTATTGAATTTAATTTTTAAAAGTACTTTACCTAAAAATTATCTGACTAACTTCATTGTTTAGTCCAGTTGCATGTGAGGTGGTTAAAGTTATGTTACAGGTGTAGTTAAACTTAAACCTTCAATAAAGTGCAATGTGCATTGCAGAAATCAGTATTCATACCTTGACAATTAAGAGTAAACTCAGGTGACTTGTGTATGCATATCTCTAACTTTAGCTAGCTATGGGCAGATTTATCCTTTGTTAATCAGAAAAGTTAAAGAAATGCAAAGCCTGCGAAAGTATAGTGTAAGTATAGTATAGTAAGTGTAATTAAAATTACACTTGCTCTAATGGTGAAGGAAAACATTGAGAGGAATGCCTGCATGCCTGAGAGTCCTTCAAAATGTTCTCAAAGGTGTGTAAAGTCGGTTAAGTTTGGACCTTCTGAGAGAAGGCTTGTGCTCAGTATTGAGCTGGCAATAAATTGAGGAGATGAAACTAGTCGAAAAATTGTGTGTAGGTATGTATTTATTTTACTGTTATCATATCATCATCATCACTGTACATAATTTTCAGTACTGGCATCGAATGCCTAATACTCAGTCAACCGAGGTGGAAGAAATCCCAGCGTTGCACACTGCACTCACTGGAAGCGGGCACAGCGAGGGGCTGGGGCGCCACCTCGACCTGCGCCTGGGGCTGGGGCGCGTGGGGCTGGGGCGGGCGCGCCGCGTGGCGGGCCGCCTGGGACGCGATGCGCACCTCCGCTCGCGAACACGTCACATTGGTTCACTTCAACACGCTGCACGACACCCTACACAACTATCTGCGGAAACACAGATTCTGTGCGGACTGCAAGACTAAGGTAAACATTTTCTATATATTATGTATTTCGTATTAGCTGATGACTGGGCTGCCTGGGATGCGATGCGCACCTCCGTTTGTGAACACATCACATTGGTTCACTTCAACAAGCTGCACAATACCCTACACAACTATCTACAGAAACAGCACAGCACGGCACAGATTCTGTGCAGATTGCAAGACTAAGGTAAAGTTTTTATACATGCTTTGTATTAGCTGATGATCTACTTTGCTTGTTTTACAACAAAATTCTATAGGTTATTGTATTCTTCTATATTCTATATTCGTGCAAAGCTCACTTTGGCTTTGGTTGGGTTCTTCTTCTTCTTCCTCTGGGCTTTTCCGCACTTAAGCACTTGGTTTGTTGGGTTGGGTTATAAAATATGTTAGTGACTCAAAATAGGCTGCAAAAATTGCTTATGCCAAGCAATTTTGTGACTCACAATGGAGTGCAAAGTCCACTTCTGGCTTGGTTTCAGTGTACTAAGATATTTTTAACTCGGGATGAAATGCAAGGCCCACAGGCCCGTGATGGGACTGGAAGTGCAAAGTCCACTTGTGGCTTAAAATGGGGTTGCAAAGTCCTCTGGTAGCCCTGGGTGGGGTATAAACTCCACTTGTGAGTGGGACTGAGTTTTTTGTGGCTAATATTTATTTGACCCTGTTGCTTGAAATGTGTTTGCAAAATAATAATTCATTTACGACATTGAGATATCATAGCTCAAATTTTGCTCACATGGTCAAATATTTGTACTACAAACATATTTGAAGGTTAATAATATATTATGTGTATATTATTGGTGTGAATGGCGTCGTCTGAAGAATTAAAAACTCTGAAGTCGGAAATAAAAAAATACTTTATATTATTACTAGATGATTCCCGCGACTTCGTCCGCGTGGACCAAGTTTATTCGATTCCCGCGGGAACTCTTGAATTTTCCGGGATAAAAAGTAGCCTATGTCCTTCCCCGGGATACAACCTACCCCTGTACCAAATATCATTAAAATCGGTTGAATAGATAATTTTTTTGATTCTCCCGGGAACCTTTAAATTTTCCGGGATAAAAAGTAGCCTATGTCCTTCCCCGGGATACAACCTATCCCTGTACCAAATTTCATCAAAATCGGTTGAACAGATGGGCCGTGAAAGCGTAGCAGACAGACAGACAGACACACTTTCGCATTTATAATATTAGTGTGGATAAATACAAATGTGTGCCGTGACAGACAAATTAATTATTAATCCGATTTTGACGAAATTTTGTACATATTGTTGTGATAGATTGCATCCCAGGGAAGAACAAAGAGTACTTTTAACCCCAGGAAGTTAGTTTCCACAGGATTTTTCAAAACTGAACTGCATAGAATATACTGGATTTATGCAACCTTTAATAATCATATTTTGTTTGTATAAAGAATCTTATTCTCTAATCAAGAATCGTGAAAATCCTTAGGCCTTCAGTGATTCATCATTTTGATAACAACTTTTCACATAATATCTCATATTGTTATTATTTTATGAACAAAATAATCAATGAAGGCTATTAATGTGATTTTTTTGCATTTATTTTTATCTGTATTATTATTTTATTATTATTATGATTTGTTGAGTTTGAATTATGGGACTCGTTTTTGAAAGCAATTTTTCAATATATTATTTTAATGAGAGTGTTAATAAGGTCCCTATTAGGTGAGGAAACCGCAACATAAAGAACATCATTTTTTCATTGGTATAGTGAACAACCTGAAGAGTGCCATAGGCTTCTTTTTGTACACTTGCAGAATTTCCACCGAAAGAAACTGTCACAATAGGGCCAACAACAACTGTTTAGTTTCAATTCAGTCAGAGTAACAATATGCGAACACGACCAGACAGATAAACTTACATGATTTTGATATAATATCTATTTCTTATTCACAGGTATTGAGAGCATATCAGTTATTGGTCGAAGAGAAAGAGCCGCAAAAGGAAAAGGGTTACGTTGGAGCATTGTACGGTGGCATTAAACGTTGTCTCTTAGACAAGCACCTGCACTTGTCAGCTAAGACGGACTACATCGCACACCTCATAGCCAGGGCAGAACCGGAGCTGCTTGGGAACCATCGGGAGAGACATGCCAAAACATTAGAAATTGCACAGGAAGAGGTCAGTTTTTAGGGTTCTGTACCCAAAAGGTAAAAACGGGACCCTATTACTAAGACTCCGCTGTCTGTCTGTCTGTCTGTCTGTCTGTCTGTCTGTCTGTCTGTCTGTCTGTCTGTCTGTCTGTCTGTCTGTCTGTCTGTCTGTCTGTCTGTCTGTCTGTCTGTCTGTCTGTCTGTCTGTCTGTCTGTCTGTCTGTCTGTCTGTCTGTCTGTCTGTCTGTCTGTCTGTCTGTCTGTCTGTCTGTCTGTCTGTCTCCAGGCTGTATCTCATAGACCGTGATAGCTAGAAAGCTGAAATTTTCACAAATGATGTATTTCCGTTGCCGCTATAACAACAAATACTAAAAATTAAAAAAATATATATATATTAAGGGGGGTCCCCATACAATAAACGTGGTTTTTTCGTATTTTTTTGCTCAATATTAAAAACGGTAACAGGTAGACGGTTCAAATTTTCACAGAATATTAACTTGTATATTACCTTTCAAAATAAATAATTAAATATCAATAAAGTAAATATTAAAGGGCGTCTCCCATACAACAAACGTAATTTTTTGATATTAACAGTAAACCTCTACAAACAAAGTTAGTTTTGCGGTTTATTAACAAAGGTAATTATACCTACTTCTTGAGTACGGAACCCTCGGTGCGCGAGTCCGACTCGCACTTGGCCGATTTTTTTCATTTCAATTCCAATTTGACTAACCATAGAATGTATAAATAATGAATATAAATTTTAAGGCAATAATACAAAGTAATAAATGTCGTCAAAATTCACACAATGATTTTCAACTGTTCCATGTTTTTGAAGTGTTAAGGTTCTCTGAAAGCAATCTCTAAACTAAACTATAAATACAGGACAGGAATAAATGTATTGCCTTCCCTATAATAATACTCCCTGCAGAATAGGATACCATTAGATTTAGCTAATTTATTCTTTACTAGCTTATGCCCGCGACTTCGTCCGTGTGGTTTAAGTTTTTTTGATTCCCGCGGGAACTCCTTAATTTTCCGGATAAAAAGTATGTCACTCTTTAGGTCCTCAACTATACCTATGCCAAAATTCACGTCGATCCGTTGCTCCGTTGCGGCGTGATTGAAGGACAAACCAACAAACAAACACATTTTCGCATTTATAATATTAGTATGACTTGGCAATCTCCTAACTAAAATGACAGCTTTAGTTTTATTGCTATTCATAATGTTTGCCACAGAAAGGGCTATAGCACTCGATTTAGATTTAGTGTAACCTGAATTAGCCGCAATGTACACAATATCTTTCAGGTGTTGATATGTCTCGGTATATGCATTTACGAGCGCCTGCAACGCATATCTCTTCGGCTTCGCGAGGAGGAAGGCACGTGTCAGACCCTCGCGGCGGTCGCAGTGGAAGCGCTCTACCGCAAGTTCGAGACTGCGGTTGAGCTCAAGAGTGGGGTGTCCAAACTTCAGCTGTTGTATGACGAGATCACGCAAGAGGAACTGACGCGACAACAGAGGAAAGAACAGAAGAAACTCAAGCGGCGCAAGAAGAAGGAGCGACAAGCTGGCGAAGGAAAGTGCAAGGTTGGTGGACGAAATCATTTGGCAACAAATGATTACTGGAAAACTTATTAGCGGACCTACTTGCGTATGGTGATGGATAGGGTTTTTAAGATGCAAACTAACAATAAACAAAACACAGACTCGGCCATTTATTTAGGAAGAAACATAAGAACATGTTAGATATATGAAATTAATTGCAATGTAACAATATAACAACAACTAGATCCATAACCAATCGCAACCAAGGTAGCGTCTATACACGGTGCTTTTTTTATAGTCATTGAAAAGCAAACCAGTTAATGTACCCAATGCCTACAGTCCACTGGTAAAATACAAAAAAAATAAAAAACATTTCAATGAGTTTCATTTAAAAAATAAATAAAAAATAGCTTCATTTGAAAACACCCCATAGCGCACGTAAATATGGCGCTCGCGGAACGGCGGCGCTCGAGTACCTACAGTAGCACGGCGCGGGCACGTGTCCCTAAAGGTCATTCACTTTAACGAAAATCTACTGGAATACGTGCAGTAAATGCAGTAACCTTTAAGACTATGAGTTAAGACCCTCTGCTGAGAAGTTACTTGTTAGTCAAGTACGTCAAGTTACGTACGCTACTTACGTAAAAATTGCCGAGTACCTACCAAGGCACAGACCGTGTGCCTCATTCGATCAGCTGTTTGCAATGCAAGCTCGTATTATTGATGTAGGTAGGTACTAGGTACTTACTTACTTAATTTCAATCTTCGTACTTTCGTACTTTTTACGGACTTTCGGAAACAATAATTGTTCTAAGTACATGAAATAAACAAAATTTCAAATCCAACTAAAATGTTCAACAAGAAATGGTAGGTAGAAATGGTACCTACTTACTCGGGTTTAAAAAATAAGTAGGTGGTTCTCTTTCTGAGTCGTATTCCTCATTTCTAAGGGCCCTTTCCATTAATCACATAATGGCAAGGGTTTTGTTTTTCTTTCTTCTTTTAATAATTCGGTGGGTATGATTAGGAATTAAGTAAGTAGTCAATTGTTTCAGACTCATCAAGAAAGTACCTAGGTAATAAACTTACACTTTTTACCAGCTATTTCGATTAAAATCAACAAAATTAGGTTAATCACATAATGGCAAGGGTTTTGTTTTTCTTTCTTCTTTTAATAATTCGGTGGGTATGATTAGGAATTAAGTAAGTAGTCAATTGTTTCAGACTCATCAAGAAAGTACCTAGGTACCAAACTAACACTTTTTACCAGCTATTTCGATTAAAATCAACAAAATTAGGTACAGTACCTTTCCATAATTAATTCCATAGGTATGTTCATGCCACATGAGTAGATTAACACACAAACCACACAGAACAGAAAAGTTTAACCTATCTTCCTGTAATGAAGTAATTATTCGAATTGCTTGCTGTTTTGCTCCAAACAAAAGAGCATGTTTTTGTAAGTCATAAAAATGTTTGAGTTTAATCACTTTCACATCACTTCGCGCTGTACCTACTGGTAGTTTAGACATCTAACACTACGCTGTACGTCTTCCAGTAACTCAAGAATTAGACTTCGTACCATGTTTTAAGAAAAATAATAATTACGGAAACAACAACGAAAATTATGCGTAGGTGCTATACTTCCGCTTTCGCACGTTCGGTGGCCGACCCGTAACTGATCTATTTTTTGCATTTTGCTATTTCCTGTAAAAAGGGGGCGGGGCCGATGGGTCAAAGGATAGCGCGAGCGCATGATTTTACCTCGGTCCACGTGGACTTTTCAAATAACCATTCGCTATTGGTTCACAAAATTTCTCTTGCACGATTAATGTGAGGAAGAGAATTCCTTGAACTTGTAACGGAGGTTACTTCGCTATACTTTCGTAAACATAATTAAACAGGATGTTTCAAATTTTTTCGAAATTTTAATAAATTTTTTCGCTAGTGTGTGTATTGACATGAGGTCATTTTTAATATTGCTCAAGGATATCTTATATCGGACTCATAACTGGGGCCGCTTTTGCACGACGGTGGCACAGGCACCGTGTATATATATATGTCTACTTTCTAGAACACTTGCTACTCGAGGCAAATCTGGGTATCAAATGATTAAAGACTCTGAAGTTGCTATAATGTAATATTCTAAAGCAGTATTGTGACGTCACGTCATTAAACATAGCTGCAACATGAGCGGGAACTTGGCGGAAAACACACGTAACGACTGCTTTGCCGCCTCACAGGTCCAGCGCCACCTGTAGTCATCGAGCGGCGCTAACACTCGATAATATGATTTATTGGCTTGGAATGGGCTGAAAATTTGTAAAGTTATATTCATATTATTTATTTTTAAGGGCTCAAAATCCAACTCCAATTTATAAATAACTTCAACCATAGTTTAGGTAACATCTAAAAGTTTCTGATAACCATGACAATATTAAATCCTTAAAGTGGTGGAGTATATATCCTTAAAGTGGATTGACGCCCATATTTAATAGCCCTCGATAGTGACACACCTTTTAGTATGAGCTAGGGACCTTTTACAGCACAGCAGACATCATTTATCTTTAATTTAAAAAAAATGGACCAAAGTTGATGATAAAAAATAAAAAATTATATTTAACAGGAAGCCGACTCAGAAGAAACCGAAGAAAAGTGCCAATGTGAAGAATGTTTATTGGAAGAAAGAGACACGCCAACTGACCTGCTCTCGCCGCGCGATTACACCCCATGCTTTGAGGGAATGCAGTCTACGGACAGTTGTCATTCGTGTCAGGAGGATTACACAACACAATGTTCACCCAAGAAGTTAGGCAAGCAAAGAGCTAAAAATGGCAATCTATCTCCTAGTGAACACCAAGATTGTGGTTATTCATCAGGGAATAACGGTGGATGCTGCGAAACTATGTCTGGGTCGTCTTCTTTAATGAGCTCTCCTGAAGGTTCTGAGGTGGCTTGTTCTGAAGGGTTCTGTAATCACGACAGAGGGGATTGTCTGGACAATAAACACGACAAGCTCACGTCATGCACTGGTTTCACGCTTTCTCTGCAAGAAATGCTGGTGAGTGTGCTTAGTAACTTTATGCAATGAATGAATTGGGCCAAAACTGTGCCACCATGGTAGGCAGTGTTGATACTAGATGTTTATAATTAAAATTTTTCATTACTTACTAATTACTATATTAATAATTTAAAATTTCATACTTTCATTACTTACTAATTACTATATTAATAATCTCAGTTGTTTAAAATTTCATACAGAAAACATTAAGTTACCTATTTGCAACTAATTTTATAAGAATTAAAATATTCAAATTGCTTAAAACCATTACATTATATAGAAAATATTCAGAAAATTTATTATTTATTTTGTTCATAAATAGGTTTCTTGAATAATATTTCGTCGTCGTTGACAATGACTGCCTCGTTGGTCTAGACTCGAGTGGATAGCATAGTCGACTACGGATCACGAGGTCCTGGGTTCGATTCCCGGTCGGGCATAAAAGTTAGGTATTGGGTTTTTCAATTAAGAAATTCTCAGTGTCAGCCCGGAGTTGGAAGTTGGCGGTGTTTCACCCCTATGCCTCGGAGAGCACTTTAAGCCGTCTGTCCTGGTTATTATCACTAACATGATAATAATCGTTAAAGCCCGCCAACCCGCATTGGAGCAGCGTGGTGGGTCTAAGCTCTAATTCCCGCTATCCTATGAGAGTGGAGGCCTGTGCCCAGCAGTGGGACGTTAATAGGCTGTAGTGATGATGATAATGATGGTTGTCAATCGACAGATATCCACAGCTGGACCATAAGTATTTTGTAGGTTGAACACATTGTCACTTCAGGTTCCCAACTCGTTGAGTTATGTTGGTTGCTCTGGTTCTCCTACAGATCTCATTTCATTTGGTCACGGAAGGATACTCCAAGCATAGCCCTATCCAGCATCCTCTGAGTGACCGTGAGCTTTAAGGGTCTGGGTCACAGTCGATCAGGGTCGAGACATGGTTATGATCAGGCCCATAAACCATGTCTCGAATCTGTATGCTGTCACTGGCAAAAAGCACTGCTGGAAGACTGGTCTTCAGGCACTGGGCCCATTTGGTGAAATAAAAAATTATACAATTGGACTCATCGGGTAGAATTTTTTATTTCACCACACACATACTATGGTCAGTAGTCAGTGAAGTCACACACAATAGACAATACATAAACCTGCCCAAAAGGAAGAAGAAGAACTGTCTATGGATAAATCATATTATGTGCTACGAAAAGTGAAAGAGATAGACACCATGCTTACTAGAGAGAGCGGGTATTTAGTCTAAGAACAATAAGACATAATATTTTCCTGACAGTTATTAAGACAGCTTATTTATTTGCAGGACACATGTTCTTCAGACGAAGAGCAAGACACCAGTTATATTCCTATTGAAGAAGTATTGGAATTTAAATCGCGAATTAACATAACAGAGAAAAGGCAAGAGCTCAGACAGAATCTACGACAGAAATTTGCTCAGTTATGTGTAAACCCACATACGCCACCAGTAATACCGAAGCAAGGCAAGAATCCTGTGTAATCTGTCAAAAATACTGTAACATTCAAACTGCACGTAAAACCTTGAAACCAGTAGTGGACATCTAAAATTACTCAACAATGAAATTATGTAACCTTTAATAATTATTATAATTTATGTTTATTTGATTCCATATTCATAATGTTAGATACATGTTAGAGAGCAAAACTAAGCTTTCCTATTATTACTAGGAACCAATATTAGTGGGCTTATGTTACAATAAAGGTGTAATTATATTCAAAAAAGAACTTTTTTGTCTCATTAAAATCCTATTAAAAGCTGGCTAACACATTGGCAGTGCTGCAAATGTTAAAGTGCAACAGGAATTCACTGAAAATCAGGTGACTTGCTTGCTTGTTATTTAAATTTTTTAAGTAAATAATTAAAAACTTTCCTGACACAGTTAAAAACTAAGTTCATCATTTGGAAAAGAAAAAGGTGCTTATTATGATATTATGAATATTATGATGTAATGTAACATCTTTTATTATAATATAATTGTAAGTTAGTCAAGTGCATGTTTGAATGGTTCCAATTATTTTATGATATGAAATTATAATCAACTGGAATAAATAACCAGCAAATATTTACTATTAAAAATATTTAAAATGCTTTGTAATGAAACATAGTAGCATTTTTGATCAAATCATTTTTTTTTTCATGCTTTTACATGACTCAGTCTTATATGTGGATGGATTATTTTCCTTTATTCTCATAATACTACATTCTCAAAATTTCATTGGCCAGCATGAGTGGAAATGATAAATTTAAAATATATAGAAAACAAAATAAAATCAGTGCTTAACAGATGCCTATGTCATAATAGCTATCTGTATGCCAAATTTTAGCCAGATCCGTCCAGTGGAGCTCTTTTATAGTTCCATGCCATTGATTAGAGCTCTGCATTGATAGATCGGTCATTCAGACACTTTTTCCTTTTATATACATATATTTATTTAGAAATAAATGTGTTTGTATCATCCAGGGAAAAATATCTACATAATATTTATATTGTTTCTCAATATTATGTTGATCATTTTAATAGGTGAAGATCTTTTGTAGATTCAAGATTTTGAACAAATGAACAATTTGATTTATTTGACACCAATTTCACTCAACCGTTTTGACTGTGACTGTCTAAAGTGTGTCCAAACTTTGAGAATAAAGGATTATTTTTCCTCCTTATAAAACTGCTATAAAAGCCAATTGCTAGGAGTTAATGTGGCTACTTTGCCATTGTTGTAAAATCTGAAATATTTGTAACTCAATTTAAAATATACTATCATGTCTAAGTTATGCTTTTATTTCATATTATTAGTATTTACTTACTTATCATTAGTAGCTTGTATAACTGCTACAAGTTTCAAATACTAGCTATACAAAGTGTTGCATTTGTACCACCAAATCCAAAAGAATTTTTCAATGCAATCCTCCTTTCTCTAGGCCACTCCTGTGGCATATTAGCAACATAATTTAAATCATCGATTGGTTCATTCAAATTTAATGTAGGTGGAACTATTCCATGCTGGCATGCCAGTATTGTAAAGACTGCCTCTAAATTGCCAGCAGCACCTAATAAATGTCCATGTGCACCTTTCGTGGAAGACACCATCATGTCTTTAATATTTTCTTTAAAAAGTCTTCTAATAGCTGTGGATTCAATTCCATCCCCAACTGGGGTAGAAGTAGCATGTGCATTTATGTATGAGATTTCATCAGACTCTAAAGCACTATCTTGTAGAGCTCTATTCATTGAAAGAATAGCACCACTGCCATCCTCCCTAGGAGTAGTGATGTGAGCAGCATCCCCAGACAAACCATATCCTAATATTTCAGCATACATCTTTGCATTTCTTTTCAAAGCATGTTCATATTCTTCTAAAACTAAGACAGCAGCTCCTTCACCCATAACAAACCCATCTCTAAGCTTATCAAAAGGTCTAGATGCTTTTAGAGGTTCATCATTGAATGAAGTGCTCAAGGCTCTGAGGCGACAAAATCCGGCTATAGCTAAAGGACTTATACAGGCCTCAGCACCACCACTGACCATGACATCCGCATCACCATTTCTGATAAACCGGAAAGCATCACCAATAGAGTGAGCACCCGTTGCACAAGCTGTTGAAACAGCATGGTTGGGTCCACGGAAACCATATTTTATACTTATGTGCCCAGCAGCCATATTTGGTAATATCCTTGGCACAAAAAATGGACTTACTTTATTATAGCCTACTTTTAAGGCATTGTTTGTATCACATACATCCTTTAGATCTATCATTCCCATACCGAGGGTAACTCCTGTAACTTCCCTATCTGTATCTGATTCTGGTAACCAGTTAGCATCTTCCAATGCTTCAGAAGTTGCAATAAGTGCTAAGCAAGTAGCTGGTGCCATTAACTTTAAATTTGATTTGGACAATGCCTTCGCTACTTTAGTATCTGGCTCAACAGGTATAATTCCTGCTATTCTACTCGGTAATTTTAAATATTCTTCATCTTTAAGTGCTACGATGCCACAACGACCCATCAGAAGATTCTTCCATGCTAGTTCTGTTCCTGTTCCTAGTGGTGAAACTACACCCAAGCCTGTTACCACAACTCTTCTTCTAGGTAGAAATTTTGTGAATTTACGTAAGTGTGGTAGTGAATTCATACCCTACAATACAATAATTTTGTATTTATTTAGAACTAAGTAACAGAGACAAGTTAACCAGAGATATGTAAAATATTAGTCAACTGTCAATTAGTGTCAAGTAGTATGTAGGTAGTAGGTACAGAACACATTTTTTTATCTAAAAACAAAAATTTATGGTTTGGTTCATAGACGATAGAGTTTGACGTTTGTGAAAATAACCAGCAGGGTGGCCGTATTTCATCAATCATTGATACACATTGAGACAAGACACTCTAGCGGTGGCTCCAAGGAACATATTTACTACGGGGAGGGCTCTTCCATTTCACGTGACATTGGCAAAGTGTATTGTGCTGGTTTGGCACTAAGAAACGCCATTAACCAAAAGAAGAAGAAGACACTAGCGGAATAAAAATTTTTTTTGACGTGTTTTTATCCCCTCAAGCGCCCGAGCATCAGAACTCGCGATGACCTTTGACTGCCCCGCCCCTCGCAAGGCCTCCCGCTATTTCATACCTGCTACCAGATTTTCAACTATTTCTACGAATATTATTGTTATAACTTGTATAAATGATATATTTTTAGAAACTAGATGAAATTTCCTACCTGACTATATTTATTTTATGTCTAAAAATGATATTCAATAAAAACAATCCTGGATGAAACATGAGAGTTTCGTTTTTTTCCCCATTTTATTACTTTAAAACCTCTATAAAAAACAAAATTGTACACTTACATGCTTCAACTTACATTATTTGCCAAGTTCGATACCTGGTCTACATGAATTAGTAACAGAAAGAAATCGTACACTGTTAAAACTAAAAATAATCAACATAACTTAGCACCCACTGAATGACACAAAAAGGTTCAACAAAAAAAACGACCCCTACTTGACGTTCGTTCGCTCTTTGATAACGCTACATCTATGTTACATCTGGTAATAATTTATGTGTTTATTAGCAGTTCAAGTTACTAACTAACAAAAAACAAGCACTGTATTTGTTTAAAATGAATATTTGGAGAGTACAAGATCTCAACAAAAAGCCCTATTGTCTGAATACAAAGAATAGTATCCTACCAAAATAGCTATATCTTTAAAACTACTCGTCCGATTCAGTTTTTTTTTATTGTTCCAAAAACTACATTAAATGGTCTTTCTAATACAAATAAAACAATTTATTTTTATAAAGGTTTTTAATGTTTATTTAGGACATGAAAAAGTACAACTTTGCCATACAAAACGTAGGCAAAGGTAGGCTAAGTATGGATACGCCATTTGGTGACTTTTTTTGGTGCCACTACAGACCTACAATTTTTATAAAAGATTAAAAATATGCTTATTTTAATAAAGTAACAGGTTTCTTGACCAAAATATATACAGAAAAATTAAAATAAAAAAAGAAATTTTTAATTTAAAAAATTACATAAGAAAGAAAATTGTAACCTAACATACACTCAAAAAAAAGTTACAAATTCAAGTTGAGGCTCTTATCAAAAAATATACAGATTGTATTAAAATACAAAGAAAATGTAATAAAAAAAAATTACAATAAGAAAATAATTGTGACCTTACTTGCTAGGTACGCTCAAAAACAGTAACAAATTCAACTTGAGGGACTTATCGAAAAATATACAAAAAATTATTAAAAAACCTTACGTATCGGCCCTGACGGCGACCGGTTGGTCTTCTATTGTTGACCTGAAAAAGAATATGAAAATGGATGAACCCAACAAGGAAACTAAAAACGATAATTTATAAAGATATGAGTATATCGTGATGAGTATACAATGATTTAACAAAAAACAATTCGTTGAATTATTATTCTAAAAAAAACTATACCTCTGCGGTACCTCGCCCCCGCACGCGGGAACCCCCCGTCCTCTTCCCCTTGCACCCCCTCGAGCCCCCTCCTCCCTTCCCCCCTCCTCGAGCCCCTGCTCCGTCGAACCCCTGCCCCTGCCCCCCCCCCCCTCGAGCCCCTACCTCCTCGAGCCCCTGCCCCGTCTCCCCTCCGCGAGCCCCTGCCACCCCTTTCTTGAATATCTCTGCCACTCATTCTGTCAAATAGAATAATAATTAACAAAAGAAATAATGTGTCGAATAGAGAACCTCTTCTTCTTTGAAGTCGATTTAAACATAAGAGTTACATAAAATAGGTCATAGAAAAAAACATCAAAATCGGTCCATTAGTATCCGAGAAAATCATAAATTATAACATAAATTATGTATGTCGAATACAGAACCAACTTTTTGAAGTCGGTTAAAATAAAATAAGTTAAAAATAAAATAAATGGTTAAATCACTATTTAAAAATTAAACTAAATCGGCTAACAAAACAACATAAAAATCGGTCCAATTGTATCCGACAAAATCGTAACAAACAAACAAACATACATACAAACAAACATACTTAATATTATGTACTTACGGGTCGAATATAGAACTTACTTTTTGAAGTCGGTTAAAATAAATAAATCTGTTAAAAACATAAACGTTAGACGAAACACAAAATAAAATAAAAATTACAAAACAAAAAGCACCATGATAAAAACAGTCCATTCCATACTAAGCGATCCGCGCCAAAATCCCGGCGCAAAAATGGCGACACGGTAGCGCCCCGTGTCGCCAGGCGGCATTCACAGTATTACGTACCGAAAATTTTCAATTTTTATTTTTATTTAACTATTTCCTGAATGTTTTATATTGTAAATTGATAATATATGATATTGGTCCTTCAATAATAACAGAATTTCACTAGAAAATGATATAAATAATATAAATACAAAAAGACAAAATCACTGTAACCGTTTAGTATTTGGACTAGCCCACTTTTAAAGCTCAAAATATGAATAAAAATGACTAAATACGCAACAAACCTATAATAGTACAATACTATAATTAGTTAATTATTCATTTTACTTACTTTTCTGCCGTTTCTGAAGTAATATAATAACTAATATCGCCCACAACGCACAACCAGTTCGGAGCGACTAACAAATGAACGTTCCAGGGACTTTGACTCGATCGTAGAAATAATTGCTAGATGATTTTAAGTGTTAGTATCAAACATATAGCTAGCCTGTTTCTTCCGAGCAATATTAGCGAGGTAGGAAAGAGATGCATACAGTATTTTTCACAACAGACCGATAAATATTGGCGCCGACGTTCGGTGTCGCCGTGCGACGGTGGGCGCCCTAGTGTTCGTCTCGAGTGGTGTCGCAGAGCGATACCGGGCGCTCGAGAGGTTATGTGACAAAAACACTGAACGTATGTACGACCCAAAGACTGGAAATCATACACAGTGACGTCTGTGGAGCATTTAGGCATCCTGCACATAATGGCAATAAGTATTTTGTAATCTTCATCGACGACTACACAAGATATTTCTTTAATTTCACATAAAGTTATTCTTCTTATGGAGTAGGTAGTAACTTAGTAATAACATCTCTTAAGGGAGAAAAGTTGAAAAAGTGTCCAGTGGTAACAATGAATAACAATTCAAAAACCTTTTACAGTGGCGCTGGTGTAGCAAATTATATGGTATGAAAATTGAAGTGAAGTATACCGAGTTAAAAAAAAATTAATATTATAGTCGACTAAAACAGATAATTATTGAAAATTTCATGAATGTTTGCCTTCCTTGTTTATTTCTCAAACCTAATATTATTAGGCGCTTCCTTGATGCTAATGTGGCGCCCCCAATTTAATGCATTTCGCCGGACACTTTTTAAATACATACTTATGTTACTCCACTCTACACTCCATAGTCCACCCTTTGATTAGGTATATAGAGATGGATGCGTTACATTTTACTCAATTATAGTTATACGATGCATTTTGTTAATAAAACATGTACTACTATGTTTTGACTAGTCTTACTTATTGAAAGCAACGTTTTTAGAATGAGACAGGTGTATTATGTTATTGCGTGAACGTGTCAGGCAATTGTCATATGACGTCATCAAGTTTTGCTATTGAAGCCAATTTTTTTGTACCTTTATATGGCGTCTGTATTGCTTCCGGTGTTTTGGTTGTGGCTAATTACCAGTTTTGTGAATATTTTCATAATATTTTTATGTGTTTTTGCTTAGTTTTGTGTAATCAACAATGGTGAAGTGCTCAGTTGTGGGGTGTCGTAATAATAGTATTGTAAAACGCCCAGGAATTTCATTTCGTAAGTGAGTAACATAGTTGTTTTTATTTTTCTTTTTGTGGCGAGTATTTTAAGTTATTTCAACTAATTATAGCTTAGTTTCTTCTTTACTGAATCCAAAACACGTAAATTTTTGCGCTATCCCTAAAAATTTAGATTATTTCATTAGTTTTTGATTCAGTGTTTATATAGTGTGGGGATTGTATTGTTTACAAATAAATTGAGTATCGATAAAATTAAAATTTCATATCACTCTTACTGTTTCTCACTCAGAGGGGTAGAGAGATGAAATTGAACAATCAGCTTCTACTTATAATATTGCCAAACTCATTTTAGGCTGTAGCGATGATAACCTTGTGATTAAGACACCCGATCTTCGGGATGGTGTCTCGTATTCGAAAATTACAGTGACTATTCAAGTGGTTTTTGGTCCCTTCATTGCATTTATTATGTATCATTTTAACTAATTACTATTTTTGACTGCCTCGTTGGTCTAGTGGTTAGCATAGTCGACTGCGGATCATGAGGTCCTGGGTTCGATTCCCGGTCGGGCATTAAAGTTAGGTATTGGGTTTTTCAAATAAGAAATTCTCAGTGCCAACCCGGAGTTTCATACAAAATTTCACCCCCTATTTCACCCCCGTAGGAGTGTAATTTTGAAAAATCTTTCCTTATTGAGCGCCTACGTCACAAAAGGAACCTACTGTCAAAATTTCAAGTTGCTAACCCCAGCGGTTTAGGCTGTGCGTTGATCCCTTAACGATTTAGTATAGGTACTTTCACTCCACTCTTCCATTTAGTATAGGTACTTTCTGGAATAAACACCTCCATATATTTTTTCTCTGAAAAATTATGGAGAGTTCTTCCTTAAAAACAAATTTTGAAATGGAACCGCACCCGCCCGCGTAGACCGCGCGGCCCACTGTCTACTTACTTGCTCTCCTTCTATCCTAGTGTTTACTGCCTACGTGCTCTGAAGTAAACAACACACTGCTATGCTAGCGAGCACATCTCTCATAAAAAAAATTCTCATAAGAAAACATAAAACAGAGACCCCTTAAATATCTAAAAGGGCCTTTTAATGTAAATAAACTTTCCAGACATGCATACAGTGTAAGAGACTGTTGTAGTAAAAACACAAAGAAACCTTCCTTAGTTGATTAATATCAATATCATACCACTGACGATCGGGTACCTTTGGGTGCCATTGAACTTCGCCATCTTGGCTTTCCTAACAGCAAACCGACAATTCTTCCATACAGAACAAATCTTGTAAAAAAACCGCAGCAAAGTCTTGCATAGTTCTACACTTGTAAGCCTCTTCAATATTCGCCATACATTTTCTATGGAAAAATAAATTCCGCCATCTTGAATTTTTTCCTGTTCATCAAGTAGACCTTCATGTCCTGATCATCTTTTGCCAAGAAACTACTCTTCCATCTTTTATACTCTCCGAGATAGACACCGACGAAATTTGTATGGCGGCCATCTTAAACCCGCCATTTTGAATTTTTTTTCAGCACACTGTCAATTGGATGAAGTTTCGAGTTACATTTGGTCGAGCACACCCCACCTATCTTGAATACCCTGGCTGTGCTCTTCATCCGTCTTCGAAATCCTCAATCATCAGCTCTCTCCGTATTTTTCCTCCGAATGAATTTTTGTCTTCTATACGAAACGAAGAGTAAAAAAATTTTTTTTCATACAAAATTTTTTCTTACAAAAAACCTCAATTCACGCGGACCTTTGATTAGGTATAATAGAGATGGATGTGTTACATTTTACTCAATTATAGTTATACGATGCATTTTGTTAATAAAACATGTTCTACTATGTTTTGACTAGTCTTACTTATTGAAAGCTACGTTTTTAGAATGAGACAGGTGTATTATGTTATTGCGTGAACGTCAGGCAATTGTCATATGACGTCATCAAATTTTGCTATTGAAGCCAATTTTTATATGACCTTTATATGGCGTCTGTATTGCTTCCGGTGTTTTGGTTGTGGCTAATTAGCAGTTTTGTGAATATTTTCATAATATTTTTATGTGTTTTTGCTTAGTTTTGTGTAATCAACAATGGTGAAGTGCTCAGTTGTGGGGTGTCGTAATAATAGTATTGTAAAACGCCCAGGAATATTCATTTCGTAAGTGAGTAACATAGTTGTTTTTATTTTTCTTTTTGTGGCGAGTATTTTAAGTTATTTCAACTAATTATAGCTTAGTTTCTTCTTTACTGAATCCAAAACACGTCAATTTTTGCGCTATTCCTGAAAATTTGGATTATTTCATTAGTTTTTGTTTGAGTGTTTATATAGTGTGGGGATTGTATTGTTTACAAATAAATTGAGTATCGATAAAATTAAAATTTCATATCACTCTTACTGTTTCTCACTCAGAGGGGAAGAGAGATGAAATTAAACAGTCAGCTTCTACTTATAATATTGCCAAACTCATTTTAGGCTGTAGCGATGATAACCTTGTGATTAAGACACCCGATCTCCGGGATGGTGTCTCGTATTCGAAAATTACAGTGTCTATTCAAGTGGTTTTTGGTCCCTTCATTGCAGTTATTATGTATCATTTTAACTAATTACTATTTTTGACTGCCTCGTTGGTCTAGTGGTTAGCATAGTCGACTGCGGATCATGAGGTCCTGGGTTCGATTCCCGGTCGGGCATAAAAGTTAGGTATTGGGTTTTTCAATTAAGAAATTCTCAGTGCCAACCCGGAGTTTCATACAAAATTTCACCCCTTATTCCACCCCCGCAGGAGTGTAATTTTGAAAAATCTTTCCTTATTGAGCGCCTACGTCACAAAAGGAACCTACTGTCAAAATTTCAAGTTGCTAACCCCAGCGGTTTAGGCTGTGCGTTGATCCCTTAACGATTTAGTATAGGTACTTTCACTCCACTCTTCCATTTAGTATAGGTACTTTCTGAAATAAACACCTCCATATATTTTTTCTCCGAAAAATTATGGAGAGTTCTTCTTTAAAAACAAATTTTGAAATAGAACCGCACCCGCCTGCGTAGACCGCGCGGCCCACTGTCTACTTACTTGCTCTCCTTCTATCCTAGTGTTTACTGCCTACGTGTTCTGAAGTAAACAACACACTGCTATGCTAGCGAGCACAGTGGAAGCGCCAGAGTGCCACGCATCCGACAGACGTAAAAAAAATTCTCATAAGAAAACATAAAACAGAGACCCCTTAAATATCTAAAAGGGCCTTTTAATGTAAATAAACTTTCCAGACATGCATACAGTGTAAGAGACTGTTGAAGTAAAAACACAAAGAAACCCCACTCTAGTTGATTAATATCAATATCATACCACTGACGATCGGGTACCTTTGGGTGCCATTGAACTTCGCCATCTTGGCTTTCCTAACAGCAAACCGACAATTCTTCCATACAGAACAAATCTTGTAAAAAAACCGCATCAAAGTCTTGCATAGTTCTACACTTGTAAGCCTCTTCAATATTCGCCATACATTTTCTATGGAAAAATAAATTCCGCCATCTTGAATTTTTTCCTGTTCATCAAGTAGACCTTCATGTCCTGATCATCTTTTGCCACGAAACCACTCTTCCATCTTTTATACTCTCCGAGATAGACACCGACGAAATTTGTATGGCGGCCATCTTAAACCCGCCATTTTGAATTTTTTTTCAGCACACTGTCAATTGGATGAAGTTTCGAGTTACATTTGGTCGAGCACACCCCACCTATCTTGAATACCCTGGCTGTGCTCAGCATCCGTCTTCGAAATCCTTAATCATCAGCTCTCTCCGTATTTTTCCTCGAATGAATTTTTGTCTTTTATACGAAACGATGAGTAAAAAAATTTTTTTTCATACAAAATTTTTTCTTACAAAAAACCTCAATTCACGCGGACGGGGTCGCGGGCATCAGCTTGTTCATTATAAAATACGAATACTAGTGTATTTCAAAAATTATGTTTAATTATTTATTAATTATATTTTGTTAATTTTATATCGAGTATATACTTAAGTATCGACATAATCAAAGGTATCGATAATTTCAGCCCTAATGCCCGCATTAAGCTCCGCCCATGCGCCATTTTAAGGTTATAGGAAGCTTCAATTTAAATATGTTAGGGCACATCCTTCTGTATATACCTAATCAAAGAGTCCACCTACCAGAAAAAGAAGAAGTTTCGTCTTTGGTCTGATATGACGTTTTGTATTATTGTAAACAAAACAAAAGGTTAGGTTAGTTTGTAAAATAATTTTATGCTTAGAAGTAAGAATGACTGTGATACTAAGTTTGAAAACGAATATAAAGTATGTAGTGCTTACTACGGCAATAGTTATTGGAGCAATACTATATCAACAAAAACAAATTCCAATTACAAATAAAGTTGAAGATTCGAGGAGGAACGTATTTTCTTTAGAGGAATTAGCAACGTTTGATGGAAAACAGCAAGAAAAACTGTATTTGGCCGTGATTGGCAATGTTTTCGATGTTACTGCTGGCAATAAACATTATAAGAAAGGATCATCATATCATTATTTTATAGGTAAACATAAAATACGTACCGATATAAAAAATGCGACATACTTATACCCTATACACCTTTTACTGTACTTTCTTTATTCTTACGTAAGCTTCTGTCAAATATATATTATAAAATAATGTGAAAGTTGACTGCCTAGTATCCTCATAATCTGGCTATCAGTAGGTGTAAACTACTGAACTGATTTGGCTCAGGAATCTATTTATTATGAAGGAATGCTACTTTACTACATTAAAAAAAACCTTTGGAAATCATACATACTTTTTTCACTAAGTCTAGCTAACTTACATCTTCAGCTCCACTCAGGTTGTGTCTGAGTGGGGTCTACATTACAAAGAATTGTTATATGCACTATTATATCAAGTTTTTGATAGAGAGTATTTGAAATTTTCAGGAAAGGATGGAACAAGAGCTTTGGTCACTGGTAATTTTAAAGATGAAAGCAGTAACAAGGACCATATACTTGATCTCCCTTGTAATGATCTCCTTACAATATTGCATTGGCGGCAGACTTTCAAACAAAAATATACTTATGTTGGTGAGTTCATAACATGCTTACTTATATGAAAATATTCTGTTTAGCAATTTTTAAATGAAATTTTATCAATAATAATTAGTATCATCAAGAGCCTGTTTATATTGCACGTGAAAGTAAATTGCTGGGCTTATTTGCTATAATAGCTCCTCAAAATTTGAAGATTTCAGATTAGCAAGATGCTTAGGAGAATCTGATCAACCAACTTTATTTGATAGAGAAAACATCAGCTCCTCATATGTAACTTATGATTCGTAAATACCTTTATGTCATTCTCATTAACTTTACCTTTCACTGCAAGTCCTATAGCAAGGTTGCTATTTATTAGGTTATTTAAGATTTACCAATAGATAGCATCTATTAGACAAGTGTCAATTAGTCTAAGGCAACCTGTGCAAGTCCAGACCAAACCAGCTACCTGAATTAAATTGATGTGATCAAGATTATTCAATCTCCAAAATAATAAATGTTACTTTCTTTTTATAGGTGTTCTAGCCGGTAGATACTATGACAAAAATGGTGCAGAAACCTCATACATGAGTGATTTGAAAAAAAGAATAAAGCAGTGTAGGATTGAAAAAGAGGAAGCCCAAAAACAGGAACAATTGTATCCACCATGCAATATGGCTTGGACTGAGGAATATGGTGCTAAAGTATGGTGTACTAAGTCAAGGTGAGTTTAATTTCCTGTTGCTATAAAATGAACAGCTTCTCAATGAATTGATTTCTTTTTATGACTTAAAGCTCAACAGTTTTGAGATCCAACATTATTAGTCATATAAAAATGATAACTCTTGGTTATTTCAGTGGTGGCATAGTCAGAGACTGGGCGGGTGTACCACGTCAAATGTATACACCTGGGCAAGATAAACCTTTGTGTGTTTGTGTGAGTCTTGATAAAGTTAACTCAAGTCAACTGAAAGAGTATAATGGATGTCTGAAAACTTCTACAGAGTGCTTTGTCATTGAAAATTAATTTTATTTTGTAACTTCAGTACAAAACCAACTATTTTTAGAACACCTCATTCCAGTATCAATTTGAGAAGGTTGTTGAATGTTTTAAGGTATTTAAAAAAAATCTGAAACATACAATTATAGTACCTACTTATTCTATTATGTACAGACTTTATTTGTTAATTTAATTGTATGTATTTACCAAAAATAATATATTATTTAGAATTTACATTACTCTGAACTTTTATTCAATCTACTTGATATAATTTATAAATGCGAAAGTTTAGACGGATGGATGTTTGTTACTCAATCATGCTAGAATAGCTGAACAGATCTGGATGGAATTTGGCACAGAAATACATTAATAGTTTAAAAAATTATAGTCTGGAATAACACATAGGGTATTTTTTATCCCAGTGAATTTAAGAGTTCCTGCGGGAAACAAAAAACCTCAACCCCTGTGGACGAAGTCCCAGGCATCAGCTAGTTCTTTATAAATCATAAAATAAAATGCACAAGTAAAAAGAAAAATTTATTAACCATAGTTTTTTTATCAAACTTGTTTATACAAAAATGTGTACCCTATTCCATACTATGATCTATTTATTTACATATTAGATTATATGAATCAACCATAGCAAGTTTAGAATACTGATCAGTGTGTAGGTACTTAGTTCTAATAATGGTACATATTACTAAAATGAAAAATACCATTTTTTTTTCTGTTTAAATTTCTACTAACAGAATAATATTTTAATCCTAAGCAGTTTAATTGAATTACAAAATATTAAACTAACTATAAAATAAAATTTAAAACTAATCCTTAAATATACATGCTAACAAAAGATAAAAATAAAAACCTAATCAAAAAGACCACCCCTGGTTGCCCCTGGACCAAAGGTACCCATCAAACTTGCAGCATTGCCACGCTGAATGGTGAAGGATTTAGATGTTCATGTGATGAACATGTAAATACCATTTACATGTTCATCACATGAAACATCTTGAACAAGTGTGCTTCACAATGATAATAACATAAAGATAGGTTTCTGAGTATTGTCATGAAAGGTATAGATTATTATATGTAGAATAAGAGTTAACTTTATTAAAATAATGTAATGATTACTGAATCTAATAACAGGTAAGCATCTCTTCACATATCATACAGAGTCACTTTCCTCAGTTAAATTACTCTCAGAGTGCACTACTTCATCTAATTGTAAACATTCAATAGTTTTCAAAAAAACATTCATTGGTATTTTCTTTCTGTTAAGGAATGTTTTGTTACCCAGGAGCTTTTTTATTTTTGCCCTACGTTTCTTTATCTTTTCTTTGGTATAATGGCTACCTATTTGGAATGTCAACAGTCTCTTTACTTTTCGATTCCCAATAAATGGATCAGAGTCAGAACTACTTGACTTGGGTTCTTCGTATATAGTTTCTAAAGTTTGCGTTTGTGTTTTGATTTTTTTATTGAGATATAATGCCTCAATTTGTTTTGGGTTAGCGGTTTCTGATAAGTTGTGTTTTCTGGGCTTCATACTGACTCTACGATTTGTGGATTTACTGGGCTCAGGGGCCAGGGACTTTCTTTTTCTCAAAAAACGCGAACTTGATTCGGGCATGATATTTTGCGCGCTACAATCACCAATGTCCATAATATCCAAATGTGCCATTTTATGTGGAAGCTCTGTGTCTAATCTGGAACATCACATGAGAAATATTAAAAGGATGTTTGAAAATAAAAGAGTATTATTTATACAACGTGGCCCAGCTCAGTAAATTCTAAATTAAATCATAACGCATGAATTGATCAAAGAACAAATAGTTGCATCAAGACTCTAAGGACAATTTTAATAGGAAAGGAGGAATCAAATGACAGATTTTAGTAAAAAAACGTGGGAACGAAGGGGATTACTTATGTAACGGAATGATTTATGTTTACAAAGTTATAGATTTATCACGATTAAACTTGCAGACTTTCCAGCTTTGAACTTAGAAAGAAATCTAAATTGTATCAACTAACCTGGAAGTTTCCATGATTGGCAAGCAAAATTATTACTCCCTTTTTAATTTAAAACAAACATTTTATTGTTTACTTAACTTGAGTTTAGACCAAGATAATAATACAAAACCGTTGCCGCGTTTTAATACTTATTCATCTATGGTCTGAACTCTGATCTATGGTTGCATAGAGTAAGTATGGATCTGTACAAAAAGCTTTTTAACCAAAGGTATATTTGCCTCCAGGTTGCCTCTCTTCTATAACTATACTATTATATTATATAATCTAAACTCTGGTTAGCTTTGGTTAACAGCTGGTCCTGGTAACTTTGAATAAAGTGTTAGTATCTGATGTGCCGTAATCAACGACCTCAAATTACATAGAGATAGACGGGCCCTGTCAAACAAAGAATGTGGGCGTATTTTTAGCAACGCTATCAACGCCATCTAGTCTGAAAAGCGGGAACTTGCTTGCAACATCTTGAATGAAAGCTTGAAACCCATAGAACAATTAAACCTCTAGAATCAATGCCAGCGTGTAACCGAAAGGGATAGGTTATAATAGATAGGCAAAACGCTGCAAAGCACCAAACACATTAAGTGCTTTAAGAACAAAACCCTTACACGCAGAAAGGGATAAAAGAAAACATGTTTTTTTCTCATTCTATCTTGTGTAACATTCCAACACTGCATCTCTTTCATGTGGGAGTGAAAAGGAGATATGGCGTCGTCTATATATCTCTCTCAGTCTACGTTGAAAACGTATGACTCGGTCATAGCCATAGAAGCCGTAAGGCCAGTTAGTAAAAATAATAATATCATACAGTTTGCCGCGGAAATTAAATGATTGCGTAATGGATAAAAATATTAAATAGGAAGATTAAATAACGTTTTTTTGGAAATGTATAATTGTGACTTGAAACACTTACCTTAAAATAACTAGTGGTTCGCCCCGAACTGAGACCTCGCGGTATCCATAAAACGAATAAACTTTTACAGAGCCCCATCTATTGACATAATTGTGAAGTTCTGTTAAACTAACTGAATGCTGAAGCCCATTAAAAATTAAACAATTTCATTTCCATATAATATTTATCTCTTAACATTAGCGCCATCTATTGACACCATTGTGAGGTTCTGTTAAAAATACTAAATCTCATTAAAATTTAAATAATTTCGTTTCCTTATAATATTTATCTAATTTTAGTATTTGTTGTTCAAGTACAGGATATAATTCAAATAATTGATCTAGTTTCAGTCTTAGCCTTTCAGAAAATTGAGAGTTCTGAGGTCAACTTTTAACGTTAGAAAATCACCACTTTGAAAGCCCCCCATTTCATCAATTTTAGGGGAAAAATTTAAACAAAAATATTTTTAGACTCTATTCCTAATTATCTTTAAAATGATATACCACAACCATATGTAACGCTATAAAAAATATTTTACTTCGCATTCGCTTCTATGAGAGCCCCCCTGAAATAAAGATTGTTATAACTTTTTAAGCCATATTTGGCGGGAGGCCATCGGTTTACATAATATTATATTTATATTTGAAGAAATTACGTTCAGTAATTCAGAAGTTATAAGGCTCTGACAGACAAACGGATAGGGTTGCTAACATTTCATAAGCGAAATATATAATTTTTCGGACTAAGCTATAAAAAAATATAGTACACTTCACAAAAATAGTATTTTATGGAATATTTTTGCGTACTATGTGCTTCTTCAACAGTATATAGTACGCAGACCCGAAATACAGTACAATACCAATAATAATAGTATTATAGTATGGTTGGCAACCCTAGGACGGACAAGTGCAAATTCACTCAAGCAGACTCAGAGACCTTCGCTTCGCTCGGTCAAAAATTGTACAGTGCCAAACTAATAGGACTTTAGATATTAACCTAAGAATAACAAATTATCTACACGACGAGCGACCGTGACAGCGCTACGATGGGGACAAAGTCAGGTTAGGAACGTGCTCTCAAAGTCGGTCGCCCGACCTTTTTCTATGAAAGGGCCCATCTAGTACCTACATATATATCGATGGCCGTAATGCGGCAATGGGCAAAATTTAATTTTAAAAACAGACAACTGTAAAGTCACATGGGACTCATTAAAGATCTTGATGATGAAAATATCCGTATAATATATCCTCGAATGAGTCCAGAATGAAGAAGTTTCATGATGTTATGAATATCATATTTAACACAACGGAAGTAAAATATAGATTTAAACTAATAAATCAGTGTTTTTTTTTTAATTCAATCAATAAATGACTGAGAAATGACGATTTAAAAGTTTAAATAATTAAATTCAATTTAATTATTTAAATGTACACGGTTGCTGTATCTTAGTCAAGTGAGAAATTTTGTGAGTGAGTTTTAATACCTAGCCGAGATACCTACTAATACCTTTAATACCTACTTCTTCACACACAAATTAAGTGCTTTTAATTCTAATAAGTCACGTTAAGTCCATTTATTTATTTTATTCGGCCTTATAAAGTCGGTTGATAAGGAATTATGACGTCACGTCTCCCGTCTTGCAAGCGCAACTATAAAATTCTATAACTTTTTCAGTTATTGAGATATTTTAATGATTCTTTAATATTTTTGTTTTATTTTGTCTTAACTAATTTTCATAATAAATTTAAAAAAAAATTGGTAAACTTCTCCATTATTCGCTGAATTGTTAGATCTTTTGAGACCATATATTATTATAACTAAAACTGATACAGTTATGAGACAAGCTGTGACTGCTGAAGAGAGATTGGTGGCAACCTTAAAATATCTCGCATCAGGTAGAGAATACAGAGAAATGAAATTCTGCACAGGTGTATCATCGCAACTACTGTCAGAAATAATAACATGCTACGCGTGCGAGGGCTGAAACGCGACTGAATCATGACTGAATCGTGTTTCGTGAATCGCCGAGCGGTTCGGTGCTGGAGTTGCTCAAAACTGCTATAAATCCATAGCACGCTACGGACCATTTAACATACATTTTTAGCATGCTTTTAAATACGCTATGTTATAACGCGCTTGTTTAAGAAAGCGTGTGGGCAGCTGGCTTTCGTCATAATAAATGTCTTGCAGCACGCTAAACTTCGTAACGCACAAAGATGACGTTTACTCACAACAACGCGTTTCGCGAGACTCGAGCCTAACCATCGGCCTGCGGCAGCGCGCTACCGGTAGGCGGACGCCACTACGAGGCGCCGCGGGCGATCGCGTGATATTTATAACACGCTATCCGCGTATGGAACAATATATGGAACAATAGCGCGCCATGATATTGCGCTACGTGTTATATTAACCACCTCTATTCGGTGCGTCGTCCACACGAGTGGATTTGTCTGAGAGCGAATCAAACTCGATCTGCATGCAAGCAATCGAACCAACCATACAAGTAATAATGTTCGGCGTACTGTGCGCTACACAATCGAATATGGTGCGAAAGCGCACCGCGTTCGTGGTTCGGCCGCACCATATTCGATCGTCTTTTTATACCTTTATATGTTGCATTTTACTCAATTATAGTTATACGATGCATTTTGTTAATAAAACATGTACAACTATGTTTTGACTTTTCTTACATAATGAAAGCTACGTTATTAGAACGAGACAGGTATATTATGTTAATGCATGAACATGTCGCGCAATTTTCATATGACATCATCAAATTTAGCTATTGAAGCCCCTAACCCTCACCTTAAGCTCCGCCCATTACGCCATTTATACTTACCGGAAGCTTCTAAAGAAGTTTGTAAAACTTAAATTTTACGTAGAAAGTTATATTTTCAGTTTTTCTATCATTTCAGATGTGAAAAAGAGGTCATATTATGTGTGGTCCGGTCTCTCTACTATATGGCTCGACCTCTCTTTCTATGTGGTTACGACCTTTCATTCTAAATGCGTAGACAAAGGAGGATAGCAAGAAGTTATGTTTTTGTGGTCGTAGCCGGATAGAACAGATAATATAGTAATAGATTGTATTTTCCTTTGGCAGTGGCGTAGACAGAGAAAGATTCTTACTCTATGGGCAGTGGCCTGTGTGTGAGAGGGACACCAGCTCGTAGACGTATTCTCTTCAAGGCCGTTTTTAACCAACTTCCAAAAAGGAGGAGGTTCTCAATTCGGCGCGTATTTTTTTTAAATGCATGGTACTTCATACCTCCGTGGTCAGAGAGAATGTTATCACATCACTACATACGTTTTTCCGTGGTTTCGAAACCGATTAGAATTTTTTTTTTCAGTGGTTAGAGGAAGCTGCGTCCCCAAATTCTCAATCCTGATGCTGTAGGTGTACCTACTACATGAAATCCTCAAAACTAGGGAGTTAGGATATTTTGATGGTGAATTTATATAGTAGGTATCAAGTCACGTGTATACGATTCTACTCCGAGACCCAACGTTTCTCATACGTTTAGGGTGTGTACAATACCCTAAACGTTTGAGAATGGATACACGAAATTCAGCTCTAATTCAATGCTGTTATGGTTTATTTTACTTTGAAAGCCGAACTTTAACGATTTAATCGGCAATCCTTACATGATTGCACCTCAGACCTATCGCTTTAATATTTCGATAGTCGAAGTATGATAGCGATTAGTAGGTATTTACTTCAAGTAGATATAATTTATGAGAGCCCCGTTGTTTACCCATAGTTTCGTGGTAATCACCGCTTCAACCACCAGGAAGCACATGAAGCGTGATAACCCGACATCTGACCTCCTCACGGGGTCGCGGGTCCACTCACCGGGCACGCGCCTCTGAGTTTTCGGAGCTGTGTTGAAATTAATAACCACTTCAAACGGTGAACTAAAACATCGTTAAAGGAACCCTAATGACTATGTAAGTCTAAATAAAACATTAGTTGTTTTATAACGATTTATTGTACAAAACAATAATACATTAAAATGTACAGGTATGTTTAAAATCTGGACTCAGTTGGGTCCCAAACTGGATAATATCGTATCCTTCCCTTACAGACACCACATTGCTCGTCGAGGCGTCAGCACTAATATAATTATCGGCTCTAGATAAGCAAACTAGATAAAGAGAATAAAAATATAACAATAATATAATAATAAATAATAGCACGCTGTCAACTTAAGTACACATAGTCTATCGCACTGCTTCTGTCGACGGGCACCATGTAGTCTTCAAATAGAACAACGCAAGTAAACAAATCGATTAAACCTCCTAAGATACGTTTAAGTATATACACATTATGAACATGTCCTCTGGCGGCGGAGTGGCGTCGCCGCGCGAGTGGTCGAGCGAGCGCCCGCGCGGCCGGCACTATCGACACAGAGCGTACGAGAGCAGACAAGCGGGTGGGGAACTATCGTGGCATTACCACTTGTCAACGACCACCTCGTTCGCTGCAAAACAACGTCAACGTTAGAGTTAGTGCGGTGCGAGCGAGTGCCGCCGACCGAACTTACGAGGTCTTCATGCAGATATCACAACCGTGAACCGTGTCGTACGTTACTAAATGTGTAGTTTCACTGCGGGATCACAACAAACAATGAGTGTTCATGGAATATGCGTGCAGGGGCGCTGCGAGGACTCCGCCGTTTACGCGCTCCACATCAGCTTGGCTGGGGGCAGACAACGGCGCGTTAGTGCATGCATCACCGGATACAACGGGGAAAGTTTTGCAATCGAGAACCATCGGGCACATGACTGAGCGTTTTATTTATAATTATTATGTATTTTTTCAAATAACTGATTTTATATTTAACAAATCTGATAATAGTAGGAAAAATGTCATTTTTCCTACTATTATCAGGTTTGTGTATTTTAAAATTTTCATGGCGTCATTTTTGTATTCGCCGTAACGTTGGTGTGACGTAAGAAAATTTTTCTTTCTTTACTATTGTAAGTTGGCATCAATTAATAAATAATAATATTTAATAAATATTAATAATTTGTCTAACAGTCATGTACCCATAGATCAATTTTGTTTGATAATAGAGACAGAATTCGTCACAAAAATAAAAATTCTCCAGGAAAATTATGGTTCTGCAAAAATTTATACAAAAAAGAAAAACCAATTAGTAAAAAATTTGGAATAGTATTGTTTATATTGAAATAAAAAATTTAGATTCATAGCCAATAGCAATTTTGTATTGAAGCTTGCAAAACTTTAGTTTGTTAGCACAGGACAATCGTACAAACATGTTTGTTAGTAGTGCATCAACAAGGAATATGTAGCCTGTTGACAAGTAAATTGATATGTCTCTATACATATTATTATGTGCAGTTTGGATTTATATTAACGAAGAAGGTAAAGGGCCTCATCATTTATACATTCTAGGGATAACATAAGAGCAGAATAATATGCAACATTTTATTTAATGTAAAATGTGTATATTTTAGTTATTTGTAACATTTTAGTACATAGTTGCTATATAATAGGAGATGGTACGGGATTCACAACAAATTTTTGAGCATGCCCTCAATTGTGCAGTGTAGAATATAATGTAGTTTGTATCTAGTGGCCTCATTTAATTTCGGTTTAAAAATATTCATGTTTCATTATACATTGAGAAATAATAGTAATTTGAAAAAAATAGTTTCAGTCACACACAATTATTTTACAGTTAAAGTAAAAAAGAAAATATCATGCAGTACACTCTCATGCAAGGTTACAATTACAAAATCCTTTTATGGGTACAAAATGAGTGTCCAGATTCAAACAATAAATTTCAGAGTCTACCCATCTGTTAATTTAAATAACTTAATATTATAAATTATTATGTCCCATCAGCATTATTGCCGACCAAAAAAAAAAAACCAAATCTATAGAGTTGGCTATGAAATAATTTCATATAATTAAAACTAGAAAATTATCACCGAATTACCAAAACCGAAAGATAATTATATTAAACTAATTATAAGTATACAGTTTGACTATATCTTCCATACTATTTACCTAATTATTCCGTAGACACTGGACATTTAAACGTAATGAGTAAATGACGTATTTCTCATTATAAACTAAAGGTGAAACTCATCTAAATACAATGCTGTTAGCGCAAGAAGACACATTCATAAATTTGTTAATATTGTTAGCGGTCGTAGCACTAAGCTAGCTGCGGACCGTAGACTAAATATTTGAAGTAGAATCGAAACGCGGACCGATACAGGACAGAGAAGAAACAAGTATTAAATAAGATCAGCCGTCGAAAACACGACATCCCTAACGATACACTTACAATAAATTATTTCTAAGCTAACAATGAACATTACAAGATAATAATTATATAAGTTTCCATATAATATGTCTGCAGTCCACGAGGACAAGGTACTGAGCTGTGCGAGTTCACTATTATACCATATTCTACGGTCTTTCCGTTTTATTTACAAAAAAAAAATTGTATCCAATCCAAAAATCACATCGAATCTCTAAAGATTCTGGTAAATTTTAAAAATACATTAAAAAATTTGGTGTCCGAAAACGTTGGATCGATGATGTTTCACAGCCACTATATATAATAGCGTAAATATATTAATCAATATATGATACAGAAAACGGAAAGTATACACGAGACTCGGGAGTAGCTATCGTTTAAATGAAGTTATTGTCTCGCACATGCGAAATGCATACGACACGAGCGGGCGACGTCGCGCCACTCGTACTAACATTAGACCTAACGTAACGTAAAGTAACGTACCCTTAGTATAAGATTTTGAATTACACCGGCGAATGATAGTATTTTAGCGTCGAATCACTTCAGCGTTATAGTAAAATGAATCTTAACAACCTTGTTTTAAGGTACAATTTTGTGTCAACATCAACAGGCAGTGTTCCATACGAAATCCTTGCGATATTAATATCTGGTGCTCAATTTGTCGCAGTGAGCCGCTGGGTCCACTAAACACAAACCACGACGTATGCCAGATACCAATTTTCACCAGTCTATCCGTGAATTAATGAATTTGTGACTTTATGTCAAGGAAGTTTGGATCTATTTACCCAAGTGTTTTGATGCTCGAACACTGTCAACGTCGGTGAGTTTTGAAATCGATTATTATTCACTAAGGATACAGGGGTTCTAGTGGGAGATATTAACCTATTCCATCGCATTAAAGTTAACTACGATTTGTATCGTATTGTCAGATTGCGTTTGTTCAATCCCATACAAAACGCAGTTAACTTTAAAGTGATCGATTAGGTAAAAATATCTGCCATTAAGCCCCCAACACACGCGCCACAGTTCGTCTCTCTCACTAGCGTCCTCGGTCCCTAGCACCGTGCGCGGGTAGGCGAGTCACTTCACACTGTGCTCCGGGGTAAGCATTCAAACTGTTAGAGGTGCTGTGGTGAGCGCGAGCTCAAGGTCCATTGTTCCACAGCGGGGTGATGGGGTATTAGGTTGTGAACAAACGGGGCGAGGGCGCGATGGGCGGGGCCTGCTTATATGGGTCCGTAGATGATAACGCCGAAGAATACGGCCCACATGAGCACAATCCATTGCATGCCGTCGAGCCAGTCAAGCAGGGTTCGTTTACCGTCGGAGATCTTGCGCGCGACGAATTTGAGAACCTCGTCCAGCAGCACCACCGGCAGAGAGAACTTCATCACTGTGACCCACTCGTCCACCGACAGCGGCGTCACTTGGAACACGGCCTGTAACACAAACACACCATAGTGTTAGTATCATACAATTATTAACATAGAATAATTAACCTCTAGAATCAAGGCCAGCCTGTAACCGAAAGGGATATTGATTTGATTGATTTGATTTGAATTGACATCAGCAAAGTCTGGTTCTCGGACAAACTGTTCGTACTGGGAGCACAGGAACGCAGAGCACTCACCGAGAGGACCTCAACGTGTAGAATGACGAAGTGTAGCGTGAAGGAGAGCGCCATGGAACCGACGAGCCACATGTTGCACCAGGGCGGCATGGACACTAGCGACTGGTTCTCGGACAGACTGTTCATGGCGTTCAACATCTCGATCGTGACCAGCACGGAAAGCGCCATCGTCATAGGGTGAGGGTCAGTGAAGATCTTGCAGTCGACGCCCTGGAATGTACATAAAAAATAGGTTAATTTGACGTTTCCGAGTCATAAATTACAATTAATCTCAGATTGGAATGAAACGTCTGTTTTTGACTGTTTGAGTCATTTTTGGTTTATTTTGCAAAATATAAATTCTTAGATCAATGTGAAGTGATAAGATCAATTAGACGAAAAATATAGCTTCTTGGACGAATGTGGAATGTGTGAATTTATCATCAAAAGTGGGATAAACATAATTTAAGATTTTTTGGATAAGAATTATGTGATTATTACAACTAGTTTTGTAAAAGTAGCTTATTGTTATGAAACATGTCAACAATGTTGCCTGGTTACCAGTTTTTATCGGATATACGATGGAGAGTGTGCTCAGGAACTTCACAACCTTGTTCCTCTTTGTCTGTTCTACCATACCGAGAAACCGTCTGCGTTGGTACCCTTATGTGGTTGACGTCTAATCTGCTAGCACGAAACGTTTTTCCTTGACGATTCTGATTCGAACCGCTAGGGTGTGGAACACCCTCCCAGCGCACGTGTTTCCTGCCGCGTATAACTTGGGTACCTTCAAGGCAAGAGTGAATAGGCATCTTCTAGACAAGCGCGTTCGAACCTAGACCTCATCATTGCTTTGCACTAAGCACGATTGTCAAGCGCAAGGCTAGAAAAAAAAAAATTACGTTTGTCTGTAAAGTCGGTTTACGGACGATAGTTTTACGTGATAACTAGAAGTTCTCGAAGAAGCTCGCGCGGCGACGTTCCAGTAGCAGAACTATTCGAACTGCTTGCTCTGACGTCACGCCAGAAGAGATAAAT
Source organism: Erebia epiphron (assembly GCA_963932025.1). Classification (NCBI taxonomy): domain Eukaryota; kingdom Metazoa; phylum Arthropoda; class Insecta; order Lepidoptera; family Nymphalidae; genus Erebia; species Erebia epiphron. Next base: position 38,816,366 of record OZ009948.1, on the reverse strand, counting down.
GTGTCACAAGCCAACGCTTGGGCCGATCGTGCCTCTCTATCGCTTGTTCCGCGCTCTCACTTGCGCGCTCAGGCTCAGGCGGAACGTGATACTTTCGTGCGTGCAGCCGGTGTTCATCGATTTATAAGACGTTATCACTTAAAAAAAAAATATGAATAAGGAGGTAACCTTGAAGTCATCGCCGCCGTTGATGCACTGCAAGTGGTGAGTGAGCTGCCAGTACGTCATCTGCGGCCCGAACGGCGAATACATGAACCACCACGACGCGGCGCCCACGGTGGCCATGCCCACGTAGCCTCCGATGGCCATGTACCTGGAAACCGCCACGTTACTCGGTCAATCATCATCGTCAACCCTTCGCCGGCCCACTACCCTCCCCTCTCCCCCCTATCCTCTACATCAGTAACATTTATCCATTGAAGGTTGCTATGAAAAGTTATTTTTGAAGTTATACTTCTTTTGGCGCGTTAGTGAAAAATGTTATCAGAGTGAATTGTTACGATGCGACACCGACACCCAAATTCAACACCAGACAATAGTTGGTCAACTTATAAGTCTTGCAGAAAAAGGCCTACCAACAAAATAAAAATAAATACAGTTACTGTATGTTGGGTGAGAACTTATTCAAGATATTTATTATTTGCTATCAAAAAGTATAACTTCTTACGTGCGTACATAAGTACACACAGACTTATTTTTTATTTAAATAGCAAACTTTCAATGGATACAAAATATATTTCAGTGGCTTTAATTTTTTGATAGCCATTGAGTTAGAGAATAGGAGTGATGATCTCCTCTCAGAGATGTGAGAGAGAAATGAGAAACTCTCAGGCATGCAGATTTTCTCAGGCCAATTTCTTTCACAGATATAGAAAGCACTATTTAAACGCACAAAACTTAGATAAGTAGTTAAAATTAGCTAGAGATACATTTCTGTAAATTAAGCCTCAGATCCAACCACTGGACCTCACAAACTCTTTCCATCTAGGGGGATATAATTCCCTATGATATTGCACTGACATCTCCAAGATAGGATTTTGAAACGTAAATTATAATAAAAAGCACAAGGTAAGGTAACAGCTTCCACTATATAAATCCTTCTGAAGTTAAAATAACGTACCTGAAGAACAGCCATCCAGAAATGAGACCTTCGTTAGCCTTGCGGGGTGGTTTGTCCATGATGTCCAAGTCGGGCGGGTTGAAGCCGAGAGCGGTGGCGGGCAGACCGTCAGTGACCAGGTTGACCCACAGCAGCTGAACTGGAATGAGGGCTTCGGGCAGACCCAGGGCGGCCGTCAAGAAGATGGAGACCACTTCACCGATGTTTGAGGAGATCAGGTAACGGATGAATTGCTTCATGTTGTTGTAGATGGCACGACCTGGAAACAGGAGATATGATTTTAGGAACATATTGTATCCATACTATAATATTATAAATGCGAAAGTGTGTCTGTCTGCTACGATTTCACGGCCCATCCATTGAACCGATTTTGATGAAATTTGGTACAGGGATAGATTGAATCCCGGGGAAGGACGTTAGCTATAGGCTAGTTCCTGTGGGAATCAAAAAACTTAATCCATGCGGGCGTCATCTAGCACAGAAATATTTAAGGAATGTAACGGAAAAATACGCACCGAATTGAAAACCTCCTCCATTTTGGAAGTCGGTTAAAAAAACCGTCGGTCCGTCGGTATATCATCTCATCTTCGTCGCCCGATAGACGCCGTTAGAGAAAGGAAAAACAATCTAATCGGCATCTGAACCGTAGATAACCAAATACACTACTTCTTGCTTTTGGGGTTGTGCAGGTTCGTATGTTCCAGCATCACGTCGACCGCCTCTATTTTACATTTCTTACAGATCTCTCTGCGTCGTATTCGTGACCCCTTTCCATTAATCACATAATGGTAGGACTTTTCTTGGGATACTAATGCGGTGGGTTCCCAGGTCCTTCCACATACGACTCGACTAAGAGTAATTTTCAACATTTTTTTTTTTTAATTATCCACTACAAGTTAGCCCTTGACTGCGATCTCACCTGATGGTAAGTGATGATGCAATGATCACTGGTAATAATGGATGCAATGATCACTGGTCTAAGATGGTAGCGGGCTAACCTGTTAGGGGCATGGTAGTTATATTAAACCCATACCCCTATTCGGTTTCTACACGGCATCGTACCGGAACGCTAAATCGCTTGGCGGCACGTCTTTGCCGGTAGGGTGGTAACTAGCCACGGCCGAAGCCTCCCACCAGGCAACTCTTAAGTTTCTAACGATTATTATTAGATGTTACTGATAATAACCAGGACCGACGGTTTAACGTGCTCTACGAGGCACGGAGAAACGAAAAGGCCAAATTCGGACGACCAAATTCGATCACCGATCCAGTTACTAGCTTGGGTCAACGTTGCTCAACAATCGCAAACGACTGATATGAAGCGTTATCGCAACTAGGCCACTCGTCCCTCGACTAGGCCACCCGTCCCTCTCGTCGTCGTTCTTGTAGATACAGAACCTTAAGTCTGGAAAACTAACCTTCTTCAACGGCAGCGACGATGGAAGAGAAGTTGTCGTCAGCGAGCACCATCTCGGCGGCAGACTTGGCGACGGCAGTTCCGGAACCCATAGCGATACCGATTTCAGCCTTCTTCAGGGCGGGCGCGTCGTTCACACCGTCACCAGTCTGAAATATCACATGGCATTACTCTATATTGATGTTAGATAAAAGTAGGTGTGAAGTATTGTATGTACGTCAGTACATCACGATTAATGATGCCTGTTTTTAATTTTTGCCCGATTTTTGCAAGTTATTAAGCACTAGACGATGTCCACGACTTCATTCGCGTGGATGGGGCTTTAATTCCCACGAGAACTCCTTAATTTTCCGAGATAAAAAGTAAACAGCCTGTGTCTTTCTCTAGGATGCAATCTCTATACCAAATTTCATCAAAATCTGTTGAAAAGATGGACCATTAAAGCATAGCAGACAGACAGTTAGATAGACACAATTTCGCATATATAATATTAGCATGGATTTTATTCATGAAAAAAAGAAATACGCGCCGAAATGAGAACCTCCTCCTTTCTTGGAAGTGGTTTTGACATAGAAATATGTCAGAAATCTGATGTTAAGAACTTCTGTTTACAACCCGAAAAAAAAAAATAGGAATGTTAACATGATTCTACATCGATCTAAGTTGTGAACGATTGCTAGTTTGTTATGACGTGGTGACTGGTGAACTAAATTGTTTGATGTACCTATAGATCTGTTCAGTTTTCAACCGAAACACGCGTTGTTTAATTTGCTAAAGCGCCGGAATATTTACAACAAACTGCTATGTTTTTTATCATTACGTTTTTGTTGAGTAAGGATCTATCCTCGCTATTGTTTTTCTATCTTTCAATTCGGACAAGATATTTCAGAGTGCTGCAGTTTATAAACAGTACTAACTGACTAACATAAACATTTCGAAAACCATTCCCAATACAATTGTAAACATCGAATAATGTTTATTCGCTTATTGTATTCATGAAGATATTGTTTTCAAAGCAATAAAATATATCGTGAGATATTCTATTTTCAAAGTAAAATTGGGTCTATATTTCTAAATATGCACTGCTTTATTGACCAAACAGAATATCCTCGAATCTTTCCAAATGGCGGTTGATCGATATTCGTTTACTTACCATAGCGGAGATTTCGTTCATGCTCTGTAAGTATTCAACAATCTTGGACTTGTGGGCGGGCTCGACGCGCGAGAATAGGCGGGCCTTTGCGCAGGCGTTGCGTTGTTCGCTCACTGAGAGATCGTCAAACTCGCGACCAGAGTAAGATTTGCCGGTCGTGTCCTCATCCTCTGTGAACACACCGATGCGCCTGGAAATACGACGACAGTCTTTACATTACACCGCAAAGTCGTCAGTGTTGATATTGAAACGATGAAATACCTGCAGATAGCTTCAGCAGTGGACTTGTTGTCACCGGTGATGACAATAACACGGATTCCGGCAGCACGGCAACGGACGATGGAGTCGAACACTTCCTTGCGGGGAGGGTCCAACATGCCCACGACACCGACGAAGGTAAGGTTGACTTCATAGGTGAAGAATTTGTTCGAGTCACCGAGGTCCATCTCTTCAGGCTTCATGGGGTTGTCGGCTGTGGCCAGGGCTAGGCAACGTAGGGTATCGCGTCCAGTACCGTATTGGCGAGTGAGCTCCAGGATGCGGTTCTTAAGGGTAGAGTTAAGAGGAACTTTAGCAGTTCCGACACGAGCGTGACTACAACGGTCCAACACGCCTTCTGGGGCACCCTTGACGAACAGTTTAGGTCCAGTTCCGAGACGAGAGGGCTTGAGGGGAGTGCAGTAGGTGGACATAGATTTCCTGTCGCGGGAGAATTCGAGGGTGAATTCTTTCTTCCATTTCGTCTCAACCTCTTGGCGGACAACGATAGCTGACGATCGGCGGTCGAGACCGGTTTTGGGAACGTTGAACGGATTCATCTTTTCGGCGAGAACGATAAGGGCGGTTTCAGTGGCTTCACCAACTTTCTCGAAAGCCTGTTTGAATTCGTTGAAATCAATAGCGGAGTCATTGCACATGATGCAAATGGTGCCTAATTCATGGAGAGCGTCGAATTCAGAAGCTTTAACTTTTTGTCCTTTCAAGTAAACGTCGCCAATAGGCTCGTAAGTGGAACCGGTAATTTCGAATTCAAGGAAGCTGCTGTCACTACCTTCGATCTTTTCAAAGATGAACATACGGGATACAGACATTTGATTGGTGGTCAGTGTGCCAGTCTTGTCTGAGCAAATGACGGAAGTACAACCCAGGGTTTCGACTGAAGGCAGCGACCTGACAATAGCGTTTTTCTTAGCCATTCTTCTGGTACCGAGAGCGAGACAAGTGGTAATGACAGCGGGCAGACCTTCTGGAATGGCAGCGACGGCCAGGGCCACAGCGATCTTGAAGTAGTAGACGGCACCCTTGATCCAGCTTCCGCCGTGAGCAGGGTCGTTGAAGTGACCGATGTTGATGGCCCATACGGCAACACAAATGACAGAGATGACCTTCGACAGTTGCTCACCGAATTCGTCGAGTTTCTGTTGCAGGGGTGTCTTAATTTCCTCAGTCTCAGACATTTCAGTACGAATTTTACCAATGGCAGTGTTGAGCCCAGTGCCGATGACGATACCGCGGGCTTTGCCAGCAGCGACGTTGGTACCGGAGAAGAGAATGTTCTTTTTGTCCTGGTTCACAGCGCGAGGGTCCGGAATGGCGTCAGTGTGTTTGATCACAGACACGGATTCACCGGTCAGGATAGACTGGTCAATACGGATGGTGGTAGAGTAAATCTTAATAAGGCGGATATCGGCGGGAATTTTGTCTCCGACGGACACCTCGACGATGTCACCGGGCACAATTTCCTTTGCTCGGATTTTCTGTACACCGGATTTGTCTCCTCTTACTACTTTACCCATTTCGGGTTCGTATTCTTTTAAAGCTTCTATGGCGGATTCTGCGTTTCTTTCCTATAATATAACATGATTATAATAATTGAATGATAAATTGCAATTCAAAGTACATTAGAGATTCACTTATTGAGAAAATTTTACCTGCCATACTCCTACCACAGCGTTAGCAATTAGAATTAGTAAAATAACAAAAGGTTCTACGAATGCTGAGAATGCATCTTCATGCTCTTCAAATAAAGCTAATACCTGTAAAAGAGAGACAATGATGTAGTTAAAACAAATATTACACGATATACGAGGAAACATTTTGTTTAAGATGATACTTACGAAAGAAATAATTGCAGCTAACAGCAAAATCTTCACTAAAAGGTCATCAAACTGTTCCAAAACTAACTGCCATATACTTTTGCCTATGGATAAAAAGAAATCATTAGGCATGCCCAGGGTAGAGCTAAATATATTTGAGTGGGCTTAAAGCGTGAAGTGTGCTGATCTGAACGTAGAACAAGAACCAGGTTAAGATGCTGAGATGTGTTACGTATCTAGTAAGTATCTACCTACATATATATGCGAAATATTAGAATCGAGTACACCTAAAGTAGAACAGGTTTAAAATTGACTTCTATAAGGATTTAAAGTTATGCATGTCACCTAACATACTCGTAAGGTAAATTGTACATGACATAGTCAATTACCCAGATTGGGCGAACATAATAATATATTATTTTTACTGTCTGCAGATTTACATGCAAATACATCAGATGTCCATGACATGTATTTCAATTATGTGCTTATACAGAAATAGGATGTCATAATTTTTTTTATATGGACTCGGAATTTTAAATTCATGTACATTAAACTGAAGGAACCACATGGATCAATTTATGCTAACGTTGATTTTATTAGAATAAATAATCGCAATTTGTATTTGTGAGTTCAAATGAAGCAGTAACATTAAACCATTTGTTTCTTACCTTCTTCTGTAGGCAATTCTGAAAACAGAAAAGAACCGTAATTAGAGTTTTGAATAAAACATCAAAGGGGTAAATTTAACGGACGATAAACCAGTCAGAGCAGGCATGCGATCTATCTCGGCAGTTACGACGGTACGTAAATACACGTCGGTACATTGACTGAATGTGCGTTAGGTTGCTGCACACCGCTTGGTAAACTAACTATAACTCCATACATAGCGCAATAGTCGATAAACTGCCGACAACTATAATATAGGGGAAATACATTGATTTGACAGATACAATCTAATACAATTAAACGAGCAATTCTTGTACTAATGTTTAGAAAAGTTTTATCCGTATATCTATAAACTAGACAAGCGAAAATGTTGCAGTAGGTACTGATTTTAGATAAGGCAGTAAAAAAATTATCGCTTCTTTATGATTATATTCTTTTGTCTGTAAATGTAATTGCGACACGTTTGTCGTGTTAATATTGCTACTATTTAGTATATAGGGTGACGACGAAAGATAAATTTACATGCACAGTTCTACCTAGGGTGTTGATCTCTTGATAACAGAAGATAGCAGATTTTTACAATAGGCACGCACTTTGTTTTATTTCTGAGTAGTTGATTATCAAAGATTTCTTTTAATTGTTAACTTGAAAGTATTCCTACCTGATTTTTTTTAACTTACTTTTACATTAAATTTTTATATTCCTATTAGCAAGATTTTATAAACGTAGGACAGCTGATAGTATAACAAAGTTCCACAACCTATTTAATTTAAACTTGCCTTTGCACAAGTTTAAGGAATCCATTAAAAGTATGCTCCTAAATAAAGGTTATTATACTATTGAAGATTATGTAAATGATAAAAGAGCATGGATTTGACTTGTTCCAGCAATGCTTAGAACTGCGCCTACCTATTTATCTACACATTGATGTAATTATTGAAAATGATTTTTTCAAAAGAGGAACCGCCACTTTTCTAGCTGTTTCGTCTCGGTAGTAATGGCATTCTGAAACAGTGGTAGGTTCACTCGACGATCCAATAGCACTTTTAATAAGTTAATTTAAAAAAAAATTGAGTTTGAAAAAATATGAGTTTGAGTATGAATTTTTTCTAATCGAAATAGTAAGAGAGTCCAGCTGATTAAGTTTACCCCCTATGTTTACCCTCAGACCAATAAAATACGTTTACTCTCAAGATTAATTACTCTATATTGGGTAGCTTTTAGCTTATATACTACACCACACACCACAGTCATTCAATAAAATAGTTATTTTTGCTCCGACATTAAGACATTCGTGGCAATATGTTGTGCAAACAAACAGCAGTTATTGCATTGCTGTGTATAGCGAACATTCAACATATTCGTAAAGGCACGCCGACGTTTATGTCTAAATTAACTGTGGCGGTGTGTTTGTTTTTGGAATCGAGACGATCGATGTGACTCGAATCGAATCGGCTTTCGACTCAGTAGTCTATGAAGTAGGAATGCTTTTAAATCCTTTTATAATATAAGTATGGATGTTTCGCCATATTTTTTAGCAATAATCGAGATCCAGACAGCCGACCAAGTCTCATGTGGCGGGCGTTCCCGCGTTATGAGTGAGGTGGGCGTCATCTTCAATATTAATTATTACTATTACCACAAGACTACATAAAGTAAGATCTTGTCAATTATTTGCGTGCTCGGTCCGGCCAACAAACCGAGTCTAATGTAAGCAATTAGTCAACGTATCAATAACGCCTTGTCAGCAGCCTCGTACAATTGCGAATTAGAAGAGGTTATAGTCTATGACTTCCCTTTGCGGCGGTTTTAAATGAGCCTCGCTTCCTAGTGACCATCTACATAGCTATAGGTATAGCTTAAGAAGAACGTGATCCGACTTCTAATGGATTCAGAAGCGTTTTTTTAAGTATCCGATATTCAGCGTCGTAAATGGCTTAAAAATTAGTTTCATATAAAAAGGTTTCGACACATGTAAATTAAATATATGGACAGTTTATCTTTTGATATACTTACCTTTTTATGATAAGGTAATTAAGCTAATACTAAGAATAATAACCATCCAAGCTTTCCTTCACTTATTTTAGCACTAGATGATTCCCGCGACTTCGTCCGCGTGGACCAAGTTTTTTCGATTCCCGCGGGAACTCTTGAATTTTTCAGGATAAAAAGTAGCCTATGTCCTTCCCCGGGATACAACCTACCCCTGTACCAAATTTCATTAAAATCGGTTGAACAGATAATTTTTTTGATTCCCGCAGGAACCTTTGAATTTAACGGAATAAAAAGTAGCCTATATGTCCTTTCCCGGGATACAACCTATCCCTGTACCAAGTTTCATCAAAATCGGTTGAACAGGTGGACCGTGAAAGCGTAGCAGACAGACAGAGAGACAGACACACTTTCGCATTTATAATACTAGATGATTCCCGCGACTTCGTCCGCGTGGATTTATATTTATTGATTCCCGCGGGAACTCTTCAATTTCCCGAGATAAAAAGTAGCCTATGTCCTTCCCCGGGATACAACCTAACCCTGTACCAAATTTCATCAAAATCGGTTGAACAGATACATTTTTTTGATTCCCGCGGGAACTCTTCAATTTTCCGGGATAAAAAGTAGCCTATGTCCTTCCCTTGGATGTAATCTATCTCTGTACCAAATTTCATCAAAATCGGTTGAGTAGTTGGGCCGTGAAAGCGTAGCAGACAGACAGACAGACAGACAGACACACTTTCGCATTTATAATATTATAAGTTAATAAGTTATTAAGTTATTTATAATATTATTAGTATGGATTAGTATGGATTGAATGTGAGCTAATATCGGATTGACACTCGTTATCAATCGAATAGCATAATGTAAACCACAGATCACAGAAGCAAGATGTAAACGCTGTTATATACCTACGAAATACAAAATATGCTCTTATAGCTGTGTACAAATCCGGAAGTAGAACATAATAATATTATAATCACGAAAACTCTTGGAATGTGAGGTGAGGTGTTGACGGTTATAATTTGTAAACTTACTCAAAAATACAACACATAGTGCCTCTTAGGTATAATGAAAATTTATGAAGTTTAAGTAAAGTAGAAAATTATTGTTAGATATAAAAAATACAATTCAGTATTATTATACTAAAACGAAATCGCGACAAATTGTGGCTCAAATTTGATAACAAGTACTACGTCTATAATACATCTATGGAAATCGAATTGTGTTATAGCTATTTAAGCAACTGTATCGTAATGAGGGTCATTTTAATTCTCGTACTATCCTATTTTGATACTCGGCAAGCCTCGTATCAAAAAACAGCACTCGAATTAAAATGACTAATTACGTACAGTTGCATACAAGATTTTATCTACGTCAAGGACGTCTTTATAATTTTTTACTTTATAAATTAATAAAAAAGTCAAGTGCCAGAACCCAGAGCCGCTAAGCTATAGGTATCCTATTTATGAAGATAACCATATCGATACAGCTACGACTCATAACGATACAGCTCCCATACAACGAACTGTATCGTTATGAGAAGCAAACACGAAAGAGGGTTCAATTCAATATAGTTGTCAAATTCGAAATTGGAACTTTTCGATGCTGGAGTAGATAAACATATTTAAGAAATGCTTATATTATGTAATATATAATTGCATACAATGTAATACAATTCAGTATTACTATACTAAAACGAAATCGGGACAAAGTGTGGCTCAAATTCGATAACAAGTACTACGTCTATAATACATCTATGGAAATCGAATTGTGTTAACATATTTAAGAAATGATTATATTATGTCATATATAATTGCATACAATGTAACATCATATTATGACGTCAGAACTTAGTGTCCAGTAGTAAGTAAGTAAATATGTAATAGGTAAGTTAGACTTAGCCACGTCAGTCGAATGTTAAAATTGTGCAATAAATCTCGACTTTTTATACAGAATAGCTGAACTTGCATTTTAAAATATAATATACCATACGTATACTCGTATCTTGGTCGGTTGTCTGGATTTCCACCGATTATTCCAAAAAAATATGGCGAAATAGGTATCCATAGTCCATACTAATATTATAAATGCGAAAGTGTGTCTGCCTGTGTGTTACACTTTCGAGGCCCACCTGTTCAACTGATTTGAACGAAAAGCACAGAGATTGGTGGCATTCTGGGGAAGGACGTAAGCTACTGTTTATCAGAAAATCCTCTATCCTCTATCCTCGTGGGCGAAGTCGCGGGCATCATTTATTATAATATGTATTTAAATCTAGCTGAAACCCGCTACTTCGTCTTGAAACTCCTACGAGAAAATTAAATAATCGTACACTTAAAATACTAATATAATAATAATATATTTATTTTCACAAACTTACAATTATGCGGCTTAGTAACTAAGGGCACAACAAAGTTGAGATGCAGTGGCTTGTATAAATATTAAATATACACACAGATTGATGCGCAGACTCTGCACTAAGATAAAACTTGTATTGCAGAAGTCTGCATTCCCTTCGGAGGATCAACTTCAGCCAAAAATTCACAAAGAGATAATAAGCTATAGTTTATACCTATCTTTTAAAATACTTGTAATATTCTGTATGAACTGTGAGGAAGTGTGTGTGTGTGAGTATGTGTGGGTGAGGAATGTGTATGTGTGAGTGTGTGGAATGTGTGTAAGTGTGTGTGTGTGTATTTGTGAGTTAGTATATACTTTTTAGTAGCTTCTCAGTTTCCTCATAACTCAATGTTTTTAGATAATCCGTAACTGCAACCTTGAATTCTCTACTTGTATACTTAACACGAAAGTAATAATTGATGTTTTAAACCTTTCTTGCAAGAGAAACATGTATTGATTTAATGTAGGTAATCAAAGCAAAATGAGCATTTAGTCACGTTATTTAACATGGTCGATTGGTTAGGTATCGGGATTCGGGAGCGTTAAATAAGTATCGAAACGTGAACGAATCTCACGTTTACATATTTTGTGTTATATATGCCAACCAACTATAGGTACGCAAGACTCCAACGTAAGATTGTCCAAAATAAACCGCTGGCGTCTAATCTATTCTACCTATATATTCGCATCGCATCACGCGGCAGCATTCTCACAGGCGCCACGCATCTCTACAATCTCATCCCACTCGATATAAAATTCACTTGGCCTTCAGATCCTTGAAATCCTTTACGCCTAAGCCATGAGAGAATCCTAAATTCCTTAAAGCGTCTCTGAAATGCATAATACACCCTTTTTATTTATCTTTGTTTTGTCTCTCTGTCACCTTTTTAATCTGTGGCTTAAATTCTGTTCTCTTGATACACTAAAATTTTCATAATGGTCTCTGCGAAAACTACATAAGGCATACCTCACGTTTTAAAGATTATTCTACCTACTTCTAGAGTGAGAGAGAGAGCAGTATTTTTGGCTACTTAGCAGTAACTTTCCAGTGGAGAAGATGAACAGGACAGACAGGTTGCAATGTTAACCTGTTAGTTATGCAATATATTTTTTAGTTTTGCCGGAAAACTCATATCTGTGAAGGCTGCACCCAGCACCACCAATTCAGTTATCACTATTAGTTACTGACCCATTGTTGCTTCACCATTTCATAATAATAATACATATATATTGGATCACACCATACTCCAGTAACATGACTAACCGTAGTAAACTATTATACCACGTCATAACAAAACTTTTGTATTTATACCTTTCGCAAAGAAAACCAGGCGAGCAATACTTAAAGTAAAGACTGTTTTACGTCTAGAAACATACTCATAAGACTTCTTACGTGATACGACCAACCGATAATATTTTCTATGAAACACACTACAAATGCCCAATATCAAGGCTAAGTAGTGTTTTTGCAGGCCTGTTCCGTATCTCAGTGACTAATTAAATTGTACAATGGTTGTACACGACGAAAACTGCGTGATGTTTTATTTAAACATACTATTACTGTCAGAGTCTGTCGCAGAGATTTTGTGTTTATGACAACACCTCGTTTGGTCATGAAGTAAGCCTATAAAAGATTAGTTAGCTGCTATTATTTTGTTAGAAAACATAAATAGTGGTTTAACTTTAAGTTCTAAATATCATAGCCACGTAAGAGATACATAAAGCATGTTGATTTCATTAAACCTGCCTTGGGTGGCGCGTTGCGTTGGGTCACTGGGTTGAGTGTCATGGCAATAGTATAATATGTTTCCATAGAGTTCTAGGCGTAAGAATACTTTACTGTGTAAAGAACTAGTTTTTATCACTAGTTTAATGTAAATTCGTATAAACATAATATAATATTGCAATAGTGAGATTATGTAGGAGGATTTGTAATGTTTTCAGAATATATTTTCAGGTCAAGAAGAGAGGACAGTAATAGTAGATTAGTAGCCAAGGGCTGTAAGGCATCAATTGCAGGCCGAGATATTTAGGCGCACGAGCGTAGCGAGGGCGCCTATAGTTCGAGGGTGCAATTGATGCTTACACCCGAGCTAACTACTCTGCTTTACATCTCGATTGTGAGGTAAGTAGAAAGCAGCCTCATTTTTTTATTTTCGCCACTTCATGAACTCGTCGTAAGTTTTCAAATATCTCTCTTTAGAACTTTCAGGCAAAATATTGTTAATTGCTGCTTCAGTTTCCATTTTCAGTGAATCGGGAGTGCAGCTTATATCTTCATCACTTGCAGAACTCCTTAATTAGCACGTAATTATAAAAAAATCCCAAAAGCAAACAAAGTAAAAGTTTTCTTTTACCGCCTTTTTTCATCTTTTTTTTAACATTTTTTTTTCAAGAACGAAATTGAGCTTCGCCGTTCGATATTTAAAATTGATGACTATTATACTCATACGAAGACAAGGCTGAATAGCGAAGCGACCTCTTTTGTCATTGGGCTGAATGCATGATGTATATTGCCAGTATGATGGTTAGATGTATGCGAACTTTTTGAAAGAGTGAAGAGTTATTTTTTAAATTACTTACCGCCCTAGGGCTTTTCTAGCTACATTATTACCCTAGAGCGCTAATTGGTCACCTACAAGCCCCATTTGGGGGTAATAAGGACCTACTTACCGAATATGAGAGATGTAAAACTAATTTACAGGTATTGCATTTTTAAATAATTGAATGCTTAAAATGCGACAGTAAAATGAGATTCTTTGCAGTAATGAAAATTCAATATGTATACTATAGAGTATATGGAGTAATAGTATTTTCTTCCAAGGAAACTACCACCATTGGGTGATAATTATTATTAATAGAAGGGTTTACGACTTACGACATTTAGTTTCAGGATAACGGGCTACGGCCTATACGGCGCAAAGAGATCGACTACAAGCATAAAGATAATTGATTTACAGTAGAGATCATTGACCTATGTAAGAAATCCGTGGAAAATGGGTACCTAGTATTGAAAAAATAGTCCACTCCTGCTAATAGAATAAAAAGTTTGCTCCCAGTGAAATACACCTGGGACCGGACGACTTTGTATTGTCCTGTCGCGTTTATGTGTGCACATTTTGTCCACCAGACGAAAAAAAAAACCCTAGTGTTTGCTGTACGCGCGCTAAGCAAACAGATGACTCATACAATGAAAACATTGTGTGCTGCAGCCTAATCTCTATATATATAAAATTCTCGTGTCACAATGTTAGTTACCATACTCCTTCGAAACGGCTTGACCGATTTTTATGAAATTTAATATGCATATTCAGTAGGTCTGAGAATCAGCTACTATCTATTTTTCATACCTCCACGCGGACGGAGTCGCGGGCATGAGCTAGTTATATGTAAAACCTGCCTCAATCATTGTTACAGTTAAAAGATTAAAATATACATATAATAATTAAATCAAGGCCAGTATATTTCTTTGATCATTGATTTATATTAGTAATATTAAAAGAAAAGGTACAAAGGCATTTATTTGTAAGCGCACTTACAGCGATGTACAAGACCACATGGCCTAATATAATGATTTTTATTTGTTTTTTGTGCATATTTTGGATGGTGTAAGCAAGAACAGGTTTTATTAATTAGATAATATAATACGTGAAATAACAAAATAAATACTTTTATTGCAAATCATTAAAGTACATGAAGCTATATGATCTTCAGACTCAGACTATTTCTTGGAATAAAAAATTAAGCTCATGTCATCATTAAGCTCAAGTAATCAATATGGGTACCAAGTGTCATCAATAAGTTAACAAAAAATTTATGACAAAATATTCAAGTTTTAACTTTGGTAAATAAATCAGGGCATGGATTTTCATTAACATGAAGAGAATTTGTTCAAGACATCTATTTCGGTTGGAAGTTTTCCGTATTGTGACCGACCTCAAAGTGGAGTGACGTGTATAGCTTGGACGCGCCGGCGATTATTTTGCCGGAGCAAACTAATCTTTCATCGAGTGGTTCGAGGCCAGGAAAATAAACAATCGCTTGTCTACCTTTTAGCCCTCTATTTTTAAACACGCCGTTTTAATATAGGTGTAGTCAAACCGCAAATTCTTGAGAAGACTGATCTATACGGTTTCGTGAACCGTTAAGATTTAGATATACTTTATCGCATATGCGTGACCTCGTCCGCAATAAAGCTGTTTTGACGTCAAAGTATTTACTTAAAAGAAAGGATTTTTTTAAGTACTTTAAAAACTACGTTAGTAAAGCAAAATTATTTGAAGAGTGTCACACTTAGGGCTTGAAATATTCGTCCATTTTTAGTATCCGAATATTTCGAATAGTACTGTCCTAATTATCCGAATATGTACTTCGGATATTACGACTATTCCGAATACTCGAAGGTTCGGGACTATAGTTACTTTTAGTTTAATCAAATGCATTATACACGGAGACCTAAGAGTAATAAGACCTTGGCTTGACAAAATTACGCCCAACACAAGAAATCTTTAAGCAATATTTAAAATAACCTGAGGTCAATACACAGAATAGCGAAAAATTTTTTGATTATATTTCATTTAAACCAAAACACTGTCAAGTGTCAACAGCGTTTAATACTAATTAATATATCGCATAAATAATTACTAAAACTTAAGGAATAAATAGTCCGCAAAGCATTCCTGTAAGGAGCTTAATGAGTGTGAAAATTGAGAAGTTTCAGTGTTCCCGAGCCACGGCGAAAATTTTCTGACCGCAGCTAAACCCGCCGCGTATATTCCGCAGTAGTAGAGACGTGCACAATAGTTAATTTTAACTGTTTGATTAGTTTATCGTAGTATTCGAAATATCCGGATTTTGCAGGATATTTTATTCGAATATAAAATAAGTCGAATATTTGGATACGAAGCCTTAGGGTGGAGTGCGCCGACTTCTGTTTAAACGATATTTAGGTAATCGGCTGATTATTCTTCAACACCGTTTAAATATATACTGTTCACGACGTTATTTTGAACGACGATCATTAAACCAGGCAATAAACAACCATTCACAGCAAATTGACATGAACTGAACGAATGGTAAAAGCCAACACATTTGCGTAGTCTCATTGTTTTAACTGTTCATGCTGACGTACTGTGACGTTTATATTTAGTAGTATAAAATAAAATGCTATCAACATGAAAAGTATAACGACACCATTGGGGAGGATAAACTACGCTGTAGTTCTGAATTTGGACAGGTAATACGGTGTCATGGCCCCTATTGTTTTGAACTGACAAGATATTTTGAATTGTGCCAGATGTGGCATGTTGAGTTGCAGAAATTTGAAATTATTGAAACCACAGCTAAGCATCAGCCAAGTGATTTATGTGGTTCTCTGCACAGTTTTTTTTAAATTTTGTAAATATGGAAGGCCAATAGAAGCGCACTCTCAATTTCACCAGTGACGGAAGCTCATTATTTAAATACTAGGGGTTCGCCCCGGATTCACACGTATAGCACTCATCATAATAGTCCATACCCAATAATAGCCAGTCGGTACTGGGCAGCAAATCAGGTTTTACATTAGCACTGCGATATCTTTTCACCCCGCCTGCCATTGCATGTCGCGGCACATAATTCTATTGCGCGTTACTTTATTTCTATGATATCTTCTAAGATATTAATCTGAATTAAATGGTGTAAAGGGCGAATTTGGTCTATAATAAATACTTGAGATGAGAAACCACTTTATTTTGATAAGGATTCGACGACCTCCGTGGCGCAGTGTTGAGCGCTGTTGCCTGAACGTGCGGAGGTCCCGGGTTATATCCCCGGCAGGGTGTGGAACTTTATAATTTCTGAATTTTCCCTGGTCTGGCCTGGTGGGAGGCTCCGGCCGTGGCTAGTTACCACCCTACCGGTAAAGACGTGCCGCCAAGCGATTTAGCGTTCCGGTACGATGCCGTGTAGAAACCGAATAGTGGTATGGGTTTAATATAACTGCCATGCGCCTAACAGGTTAGCCCACTACCATCTTAGGCTGCATCATCACTTACCATCAGGTGAGACCGCAGTCAAGGGCTAACTTATAGTGGATAAAAAAAAGGATTAATACAATGTCAGTAAAAACACCTTGGAAAGTAAAGCTTTGTTTCAGAACAAATTTTAAAATCATAAAAATGGGTAATATTATATGAGACAACCTTAAAAGATAGATATATGCTATTGCGGACTCTTTTTAGAACTTTTTGAGAGGAACAATTCCACCATACATTGCTTTCGTGTAACTTTTACTATTTACGCAGCGCACGCCACGGAAGCTCTCAGATGAGACGATTTTTTCCGACTTCATTCACATTATTGCAATTTTCGTTTTTGAAAATAAAATATAGCCTATGTACTCGCTGATAAAGTAGCTATTCTATAAAGAATTTTTAAAATCGGTTGAGTAGGTGTTGATATTGTCCACTAACAAGCAAACAAACAAATCTTTCCTCTGTATAATATTAGCTAAGACAAATGTCAAAATGTAGTAATCGGCGTTTAAACGACCCCTCCGAGCTCGGTTACGTTAAACAGCCGATCAAGCGTTGTAAACAGTGGTTGGGTTGTGGTGAACAGTAAAAAAGATTTAATCATTCGATTATCTGATAATCAGCCGATGAAAAAGTCGGTGAACTCCACCCTAAGTCACGCTAAAGATATCATCTGAAAGATATGTAGCATTGAATGTACTCATAGCTTAGATGCGTGCATTCCGAGGAAATAGTTATCTTGAAAAGTAAAATAATTCCCACAGGATTTTAAAAAAGCCTTAAAATACGTCAATAATCAGACATAATATAGTAGATTGATATTCAAACTTGAAACACAGTCAAATACTTCTAAGTAACAGTAATTCAATCTTGCATACAAAAAATATGAACGAACATCGATCTTATCACCTCAATTTTGTATGAAATTTCAGCCTACATAAAAGTATGGAGAATTCACTCAAAGGGAAATCTGAAACCATACGAGATCTGCGTGACGTAAATTTAATAAATGATGCCTATCGACCTCTCACAAACTTTTATGAAACATGACAAATCTTATATATTTTTTTTACAGTTAGCCAGTCCCCTTAGCACTAAAAATTATCACATTGTTAGTCTCAATTTCTGTATTCATAGTGTCAACTGGGGCCTAGTGTGAGATATTTTACCGATTCGATCGTTTACAGTTGTTAACAAACGGAATAATCCTCTCGCATTTTTTTGATGTCAAAGGTAAAGAACTGGATCTTTGCGCGAGGATTTTTCTGTTTGTCTGAATTTGACCCATTAGTACATGGAATTGTCAAGAAAGAAAAAAGAGTGAATCATATTTTTGTGCCGCATACTGTGCAGAACAGTGCCGTATACTGGTGGAATCGCATCTAAACATAGCCGTAACACAATATAAATACATAGGCGAAGATAAAGGAAAATGTTAATTAAGTTGAGACGTATATGTCACCGTAAGATTGTAAAAACCGTAAGATTGTAATCTAACGCTTTTTTTTTCGATACACAGTAGTAGAGTAAACAGTCGAAAGATTGTGAACCGTTCAATGTTTTAAGTGTCAATTTTTGAAATATTCATTGTATTTACGTTTTCTTGTCTCTTTCTTGTAGGTTAGTTTAGGGTTCGACATAAATAAATAAGTAGTGCCCGGCCGCTATCGGGTTAATAAACCTAACAGATTACAATCTACCGAAAAATAATCCGTTATATTGTAATCATTCGACAGTTTACAATTTCGCGAGTTAGATTATAATCTAACGGTTTATACAATCTTACGGTGACATATACACTGAAAACGGAAAGAAATAAAGCGCGAAATATAGGAGTAAGGTTATATGCAAATTTATTGAAACAAAGTGCGTTATCGCAATTATACACTCCAAGCGGTGTTATCATCCAATATTTAGCCTCGGTATACGACACGAGATTACCAAAGAATCTCTAATGGTATCCGTATTAATATTAATGCGAAAGTGCGTCTGTCTGTCTGTTACCTTTTCACGCCCCATCTGTTTAGCCTATCAAAGTTTTAAAAATCAAAGAGATCCCACGAGATTTTTCAAACCACGCGGAAAAATCAAAAAAATCTAAATCTATGGCTTGCAGCCTGTTTGATATTAGCAGATCAGCTTGAAAAAAAATGCTAATACACGGCTCGTATCTATGTACGGTACGTTAGTGGTATTTTGAATTTGTCTGTGTTGAATTTGTGAAATAAATGTATTTTCTTTCTTTTCTTTATATATTTTTTAAATATTGTTTTCACTATACAAGGTCGATGATCTACTTTGTTAGTCTAGGTAGGTAAATGTATTTTAGTTAAAGCTAATAATTTATTTACATGACTCAAGTGATAACAACAACCATATCTTTAGTCTGGAAAGGAAGACTGCATTATTTTTTCTCGACTGTTTTATTTATAAGAACACACACACACACCTATAGACGTAAAACAAATGCTGTAATGTATACTTACGTACAATATGATTTTATCAAACTTATTTCAATAATCTAATTAATTTATAGAGGCATACTATTTCAAAAACCTGTAGACAGTACTAATCATACTAATATTATTGTTTATTGGTTTTCCTTCAATCACGCCATAGCAGAGCATCTGATCGACGTTATTTTTTGCATGGGTATACTTGAAGACCTGGAGAGTGAGTAGTGACATATAGGCTACTTTATATCCCGGAAATTAAAGATTGGGGATTAAAAAAACTTATTCCGCGCGGACGAAGTCGCGGGGTATAAGCTAGTCTTATATAATTTACATTAACAATGCTATCTGAGTAAGACCGCTAAGATTTTTGAAATTTATTTTTTTCAAAAGAGTAACCGCCGAGTTTCTTGCTGGTTCTTCTCGGTAGGAACGGCATTCCGAACCAGTGGTAGATTCACTCGACGAATCATAAGTACTTGTAAAAGTTTATTTGAATAAAAATCCTTTGAATTTTGAATTCTTATAAGAAAAATGACCTACAAACTGAGCAATGTTTTTCTACTGAGTTTGTCTAAAAATGAGGGTAGGTATATTAAGGGTTTGCCATAACGCCTGAGCGGGTCGCCTGGCCGATGTTCACAGACACGCACCAGTAACAACTTGCGCTATAATCACCGACCACCGCTATACTAGGACTAAAAATAGCCCCTAACACACATTTGAATAAACCGTTGTGTACTGTAGCATAAAATGAACTCTCTCTCTGCGTCGTATTCCTCATTACTGAGGGTCGTGACCCCATTCCATTAATTACATAATGGTAGGAAGTTTCTTGGGATGATAATGCGACTCGACTAAGAGTATATAAACTCTTAGGTTTTGTTACGATTGTTATCAGATATAGTGATAATAACCGGGACTGACGGCTTTACGTGCTCTCCGAGGCACGTAGGAAACGAAAAGGCCAAATTTGTACCTCCAAATTCGGTCACCCATCCAGTTACCGACTTTGGTCAACGTTGCTTAACAATCGCAATCGACTGATATGCGTTATCACAGCTAGGCCATTCGTCCCTCATAAAATCAAAACAATCAGTACTCAAATCATGGACTTATAAACTTTTGTTGCAAAAATTAAAAAAAAAACTAAATTAACATTTTGATAGAAGATTCGAAGTCAAACTTCAAACCTGAAGTATTGCACTATAGTCATAGATAGATAGAGAGAGAGAGAGAGAGAGAGAGAGAGAGAGAGAGAGAGAGAGAGAGAGAGAGAGAGAGAGAGAGAGAGAGAGAGAGAGAGAGATATGTATAATTTGTGCCTTTCATGTTATAGGACTTTTTTACTTTTTTTAACCAAGTCATTCTATTATATTCACACTATTCACTATTCTTCAATGCATATCAAGCAGTACAAGTCAATCTTGTTAGAAATAAGTCTTAAACATGTGAGTTACAACCGGTGATATATTTATAGTTACAAAGTCTTAAATCATTAAAAATCGTTTTTGAAAACAAGCTTTTATTATCCGCCATATTGAATTTAGTGTGACGTCATTTTATTTTTCGTATTTATCTCAGCCCACCCTTTAAACTATGCATTGTCATCCAAACTAAATGTGTCAAAATGTATGTATGTGTGTGGCAAAATTTCAGCTTAATCGGTTGGGGCAAAATTCAGTTGCACGATTTGACCTAAACAAACCCACAAACATTGCAAGCTAAATAAAAGCTTAAAGATACATGCCTTTTACTGTCGTTTATAAGCAGAACTTGTCAGAAAATTAATACAAAAGCAATTTAATATATCAAAAAGATATAACTTGTGAAATAGAAGGTACTGGATAAAGGTTCGGTCACATAAGTACTTGGTCATGCTGACCATTTTAGCCTTAGTATTAGAGTTATGTGATTCCAATGGAAGCATAGTTCACAAATAATTGGTCTTTGGTTACTATGTCATGGTAAATTTTATAAGGCTGAACTGATAATTTTATGCTATTGTTATATTTCTATAAATGTATAACCATTATTAATGCTTTATTTTCTTTACAGCATAGAAACGCAGTTTGGCATTCTTATGTGGCTTACTTGATTTCTTATAGAATGAGTTATGTAAATTGAATGTTTATTATAGTTGAATTAGTAAAAAGTACATATAAAAGTACATTGAATTGAAAGTATAGAACAGATAGTAGAAATCTATTTGTAAGTAAAATTATTTTCTAGATTGTGTTCTATGAAGCTGAAGAAGTTAAAAGGACTGTCCTTTTCAAGTTTCAACAAAAGAGAGTCATAGCTAGCAGTATTGTTGTAGGAATGACCAATTTAGTATTTGTGACTACAGTCCTTAACCCAACATAACATTAAAAAGCGCGGGAAACATGGATAGTTTATTAAGAATTTTTCTTTAGAAAAACTAGTAGACTGTTACTTAAATACAGGCATACAATATTAAGCCAAATCTTAATACTGACATCTTCATCTTCCTAAGAGAATCACTATTTAACAATTGTTATGAGAGAAATTAGTATTTTTATATCATTACCAGAAAGAGGTCACCCATCCCGTTATCAAGTTGAGTCAACATTGCTTAACCAAGACAAAAGCTTAAGATGGTTAATGTAACTAAGCTACATTTAAACATCATAATATTATATTCTTTATCTCTAAATCAGACTATGCCAAATAGAAAAGTGTAAACAATTTGGTAAACTTTCACTTTAGAGAAAACTGTTGTAACTATTGGTTTCTTTTAATACTTTTTAAAAAACTAAACACATTTTACAATGGTTTTTGTCTATTTTCAACTATTATTTGTTTATTTTTTCACAAGTAACTTTAATTGAATAAGTTGAGCCCATCAGTGGTAAGAAATGAATCTAATATGGTTGCTTTAGCATAATAATAGTAGCTTAACACTATAATTATTATGTTTTGTTGGATATGATATTATAATAGCTTCTATTTACAAGTATAATAAATCAATAATACACTTGCTTTAATTTACACGTTTATGCTGATAAAAAGAATGATAATTGTATAATTAATATATTTTAATTAATTGTCCATTGATATTATGCATATCAACAGCTAAGAAGTGCTCCACCATGCCTACTTGTAAAATGTCAAACAATAAAGATTTATTTTACTACTTTTATTTATTATTAAGTAAATCTTATATTTAGATTGTTTTTCTTTCAAAATATAATGTATTACGTTGTACTAGTCTAATAGAATATGGGAGTTATAGAGGTCCTTGCAAATGTTCTATAGTTATTAGGTACAATTAATTACCTACACAGCTATATTATTCAAATAAGAATTCTTGAATCTATTATTCAATCTAAGGACAGGTATAGCCTTTATGCCTTATCCATCATTATGCACAGTACTGAACAAACAAGTACTCGCTCCCAGTAGAGTCCCCATCGTATAGTTATAAAAGTAATCATTACTTAAGCCATAAGGCTTAATCAAAGACTTAAACAAAGCAGTTTTTCTCAATGAAATAACTTTGATGAATATACTAGTGTTTAAAAGATTTAAAGGTCACATTGAGGTAACTTTGCATTTAGAATGTTCATTACTTGCCAAAATTAAGTAAGTAATTTGTTTTTACATACACCAAGTTAACTTAGTAATTTCAGAAGTTTGTTTCAAAATTTCAGTGATGCGTTGTTATTATGTTGTATACTATAATATAAAATATTATATTTAGTAGTCAATTGAGACTGCCTTGCTCTGAATAGTTTATCAACATCAATTTAACTTAATAAACAAAGTTACTTACCATTTGGCCCATATTTGTCTTGATTTCTTTTGACCTGGTCTGGACTGAGGCCTTTGTCTGGGTCTGTGCCAAAATATCCTAAGACTTCATCCACGGATTTCGAGTGAGCGTCCTCCATGGTGAATTTTCTACGTTGCCGTCAGTTCTAAAATACAAGAAAGGATATAGGTTATAAAATGACAAGTCATCATCAATCACAGAGGTTAGTTTTTAAACTACAAATTATTGCTAAATTTGTGATTGTTTTTCGCTGGAATTAACTTATAATAATTAATAATGGACGTTATATTACAATCATTTCTATAGTCATTACGGAGAGACGTTAGTTAACCTCGAAACTATTTAGTTTTTAACTGTCATGTTTTATGAGTAAACCATTTTTCCTTTGAATGATTATTTAAAACATCTTCATGTTTGCAACTTGAAGATGCAATGCTTTAGAGAATAGGGCAACAATTTTGGAAGGCCGTTAACTAGCTATTTCCTCCTTTTCAACTAAGCACCGTTTGATCAGAACACTGCACACTCACCGTGAACTTTATTGTTACATGAGCAAAGTGTCTCTTAATCAATATTTCACATAACATGAATTGTCTCAATTCTTTAATTGGATTATTAATAAAGTTTTATAATATGCTAATACTTTTTCTCGTATATATCATAAACTACACCAACACGTATCCAATCCAGCCGTCATTTTTTCCAAGACTGACGTAAAGTGAATTCGTTGCTAGCGCCACCTGTTATCCAGGTCAAAAACCAATGTTATCAAATGATTATCTTTTTATTAGGTTTCTTTTAATTTATAAAATAAAAAATTGTGCGATTACATGAATATTCATAATTTAAACATTATAGTTGATATGTAACTTTTTTTATTACCAAACATAACAAATATTATTTATGGCAGTGAATAAATGTGGTGCTTTACTATAGGTTGAAAGAGAACCACGTGATACAGTGCTATTTTTATTCTGAAGGCGCCTAGAAAGTGCGGTTTATTTAAAAATTGGGGAATAGCTGCAAAATTTTCTTCGGGTTATGTAACACTTTTCACAATATTTTTGTTTCACAGTCTTCGTTTTTTTTTATGGCACTTCATTTCACGGTAAATATTGGCACACTCGCGATTTTTGCGTTTTTAGAGGTAATAGAAACTTACTGGAATATTTTATTCGACAGCGTCGGGAAGGAAAGAAGAAATAAAAGTGACGCGGGAGATGTTTTCCCGCCGCGCCCCGAGAAGCGACTCCCGGGCAAAGAGCGACGATTTTAGAGCGGCGCGGGCGCAGCGGAGGGACATCAACGGAGATTTCTTTAATTATTTTGGCAACAGTACTCGACGGCACTGTCGACTCGCTTTCCAGGGTTGCATGTCGCACGGTCGCCGTCGTCGGCCGTCCTATGTTGATCTTTTTATAGCAGCCGCTGCCCGGGTGAGCTCCCAGTACATTACAATGTGCGGTTTTTGTCTTAACATTGAAATTTAGACAGGTAAAACAGAAATTAATAACTTCCTCTTCATATAAAATATCTTTGCAGATAGGATCAATTGTTTGAGGCCACTAACAAATCCATTGAGAAAACGTACTTGACCTAGAATAACTGGGCTCAGGGCCAGGTTCTGCGTGACCCTTAACCTTGATTCAGTCGAATGAGATTTTACACAATATGATTTTTCGTCAAATTTTATTATTACTGTTTTCATACAAACAGCGGGTAAGAATTTGCTATTCTGCTTTGATAAAATAAGTAGGTATTTAAAATTAAGTAAGTAGATAGGTAGGTATTAGGTAAGGTTCATACAATGTGTGCAACTTTAGATTGGTTTGCGTTTAACAAACAAAGAAATGTAGTTTGCCGAACAGCTGATCAGATCAAATTAGTAGGAATCAAAAGGTACCTACAGTGGTAGGTAAGTCAAAAAACATACCTACTCTTTGATGAGTAAGCAGATAGTCTGTTTGTTACTTTGTACACCTTTTGAATTTATGCTATTTTTATTAAACGTCCATAATTTACATCAACTGAAAAACGGTAATTTTTTATCCTAGCCTAGAAGGTTAAAGGTAGGCAGGTAGGTAGGTAACTGTGTTTATGTGTAATTACCAAGAGAGAATATTATGTATAATAGTACGCGTGCGAGTTGAATGCAGAGCTTTCGTATGTGTCACCATACATTAGCTCTGGCCTCTGCATTCAACTCGCGCGCGAACTGCAGTTTTGTACGTAAACGAATCGAAGGTATTTTAGTTGTCCGTAGATTTTTCATGTAAACGTTGTCTGTGACACGTGAAAGCAAACCAAACGTCATTATGAAATTGTATTGGTGGACGGTGGTGATGTCCGCCATGTTAGATTCTTTATGACGTCATCGGTCATGCAACCTAGAAAGCATCATACTACGTCACTTGAGAGTGTGCAGGGAATTGGGTACTCGGCAATTTTTTTTGTGGTTATTAGTCAATATACGATCTCCCAAAAGTCGTAATATCCACGTCCCCTGTTAGTTTTAGGTATGTTTGAAAACCGTTTTAAACTATCGATTACAGTAAAAAAGTGAGTCGAATTTAGATGACGTCACAAGTATTTAATACAACATCCCTTACTAAGCGCGCGTTTTGTCGTTTGAAAAGTTGCTGATTTGACTTCTTGTCTAATACCCAATTATGAGGAAAATACATAATATGAACTAAAGTAACCTATAAACAATCGTACGGAGTCAGGTAGTTATTATATTAATGAGCATATGAGTTCAGTATGTACTCGTATGTCTAGTACATGGTAATGAGGCGACAGTTCGACATTTGTGCTGCTGGCAAGACGCGCTGGCCTTTGACAATGATATATGCCTTGAAATAAATCACATTACAACAACCATATCACATAGGTACAATAATTAATAAATCTAAACATAGAAAAAAATTGTCCGAAATGATGGTCTGGATCTAGAAACGTACAGCCTATACTCTGATTTTTAATTCGGTGGAATTCTGACAGTTCTCGTTGTGCCTTTTTTATTTAAGACTCAGGCTTTTTTAACGTTAAAAATAATTACTGTATGAAGCCAATATTAATTAACAACCATTATTACCTGAAATAAATAATGTATCATTTGTCACAAGCAAAATCGAAACAAGTATCTACTGCGTATTGAGTGAAGACTGGAATAGTCCTATATTAGAAAGAATAATTTTCCTAAGAAAGGATAATAGATAAAAGAAAAAAACAACAATCAATGGTAAATTTTATCCATACTTACTAATATTATAAACTAGATCAGGGGTTCCCTAAGTGGTCCCCCTTGGGGTCGATATTGGTTTCCCAGGGGTCGACATAAACGAAAACTGAAATTGCGGGTAGCCTTTTTTAATGTTGTTCAAAAAATAATTACCTATTAAGTATTTTTACGTAGTTAATTTGTATAAATAATATTTAATAATTTGTTATCAGTTACACTTGATATTTACTGAACTTTATGTCTATTTATTTTGATAAATTTTGATGAGAAAATGATGTTAAGTTTACTCACTTAACCACAAAGTTTTTAAATTGGTAAATATTTTGTATCAACAGGAATAAAACTGCCCTTTTGGGCAAGAGACCCCTTATACTGATTGCTGATAGTTTGGGAATCCCTGAACCAGATGATGCCCGAGACTTCGTCCGCGCGGATTAAGGTTTTTTGATTCCCGCGGGAACTCCTTATAAGCCGATGGGGTAAGAAACTTGACATTTTTGGAAAGGATATTTTTGGAAATTCCACCGCTAAAGGGGTCAAACAGAATTATGAGAGTTCGTAATTTTTCAAGTTCATCATCATCAAATTATTCGCCAGCTCAATACTGAGAACGGGTCTCTTCTTGGAGACCGTTAGATATTTCTGGATATATAAATCATGGAAATTATATCCATACTTTATATTATTAATGCGAAAGTGAGTATGTCTGTCTGTCTGCTACGCTTTCCCGGCTCACCTGTTTAACCGATTTTGATGAAATTTGGTACAGGGATAGATTGTATCCCGGGGAAGGACATGCTACTTTTTATCCCGGAAAATCAAGTAGTTCCCGCGGGGATTGAAAAAATTAATCTACGCGGACGAAGTCGCGGGCATCAGCTAGTACTTACCTATACTATAATGAAGTTAAAAGGAAAACTATAATGTAACGGGAAAATGCCTTTTATACAAAATTTCATCCCCTACAATGTACCCCCTAAAGGAGCCGAACCCCTTTTGCAGGGTTTCTAAAAATCATGAAGTACTATTGTACTTACCTACATCGAGATAAATTCTCACCTTCCAATTTCTCATTGACAATGGATATGTCACCGTAAGATTGCAAAGGCCGTTGGATTGTAATCTAACTAGCGATATTGTAAACTTTCGACTGATTACAATTTAACGCATTATTTTTCGTTAGATTGTAATCTGTTAGATATATTAACCCGATAAAACCTAAGTGGTTTTACCTACCTAAACCTAACCAGGTACATAAACGACCAGGACATAAATGACCAGGTAGTGCCCTACCTGGTCATTTATGTCGAACCCTAACCTAACCTACAAGAAAAAGACAAGAAAACGTAAATACAATGAGTATTTCAAAAATTGACACTCGGACCATTGAACGGTTCACAATCTGTCGACAGTTTACAATATCGCTTGTTGGATTACAATCTAACGGTTTTTGCAATCTTACGGTGACAGATATATCGGATCCATTGTCAAGAAAAGAATACCATATATTTAGACAATCGCAATTCACAACAAATGAGATTTCGAAATAACTATACTAGGCGCCATAATGAACTTGATAAAGCAAATCAACGAAGAAATACCATCACTTTTGATTTTCCGAAAAGAATAAAACAAATTTATAGTCTGCAAAACTCACGTGATCGTCAAAAGTATACTTCACAGAAGATTATAATTATGCAAACCTCTACACAAAAACTTTTTCGGGTATAGGTAAGTAAGTATTTAAACACAAAGCTGCAATCGGCGTTGGTTTATATATTTTCTCGCATTGAACTCGTATTTCACTTAATTACTTTGAAAACCTAAGTTTCGATAGTTATATTACCGTTATTGGAAAAGTCATCACTATAATAATTTAATTCGTTATAAATATACATAAAACGTTATAAAAACACATTTAAATCTCACGTATTATGTCGGAAAATGCCCGACTAGTTTGGAAACCATATGGGGTACTTCCAGTACGTAGCTTAGGTAAGAACTAAAAATGATTGCTAAAGCGGCGTAAAGATTGCAAGCATCCCTTATTTGTCAATACTCTTCCACTGCGGATATAATAGGGAATAGCATAAAGTCAGCTTATCACAACAATCGAGGTTCGACATAATAAAGCAAAGGCAAAGCGCCGTACGCCTGCAAATGCATTTTCAACCGACTTCAATAATTTTTTTTTTTTTAATGTTTGTTACCTCAGAACTTTTGACTGGGTGGACCGATTTGGATGATTCTTTTTTTATTTGAAAGGGCATACTTCCCAAGTGGTCCCATATAAATTTTATCGAAACCGGTTGAGCGGTTTTTAAAATATCAACAATAAAATAAGTACTTTGTATAGTGCGTGCTTGTTGTTGTAAAGTTGGCGCGGGAGTTTGAAGTCGGTTGTTTAAAAAGAATTTTTTATATTAAATTATTTTACATTCAACACATATTTATTTCAGCGAGTCAGCATTAATTTACCTACTTATATCAGTATGATGTATAGTGTAGGTCAGCAAAAAGAAAATGATCTTGAACGCTTATCGCGGCGGTGTTGTCAGCCTTGTGTTTAAGAACTTGGGATTTATTTCGAGAGTGAAAATAGAAAATCACCGAGAAACAGCTGAATGCCAATGTTAACGTCTATTTCGGTGTCTGGAATAAAAATGTAGGTATAAAATAAAATACATACGCACGGGAACAGATAACTGCCGCATTTATATTTTTGTAATGCTATCATTTCGTACCTAGATCTCCAAAAAAACATCGAATTGACGTGAAATGAATATACAACTGGTACCTAAACAATGAATTGTGCCTCTGTGGGGGAGGTTTTACGATTATTCGAGACAAGAATTATCGTAATGACTTTTTGATCAGTTGGAAGTTAATTTATACCAGACCTAGGTAAGTACTAAGTAGGTTTATAGTTCTTACTTCTTGCGTCGGCTAAATCAACAAAGTTTACCTTACGCAGTAATATAACCTTTTGTTCTTCTAATATTAAATGCCACGAAAGTCCTCTGTATTTGTATAATTTCTCACATGGTCTTCTTTCTACAAGTCGAAATCATGGCAAATTTTCTTACGTAACTAAATCGGTTTCATTTTAACATTATTTTCAAAATTTTCTTCCCTATGTACATTTTTACACCATTAAAAAGTGAATATTCCGATATGGATTTTAGTTTTAACTCGGTAACAAGCATAGTTAAACAAATAAATCTATATCACCTCGGTGAACTACTGAGAGCTGTAGCTCGTGAGTAATAGAAGTCAGGAAGATACAGAAAGCCTACTTATAAAACAAGCTTTTAAAATTCCAAGATAATGTAACGAGCGAATGTACGCCAATGCGTACGCACGATGTTACAGCTATCGAATCATAAGCGTAAGGCTATTCGTCATCTAGAAATAAACAGGCGAAGGTAATAATCGAAATAGAATTATAGTACTTGAGTGTGTCGTAACCATCTGCTTTGGCAGGTTTGACTTGTCTTTTGGCGGCCCGAGGGATTTATAAGACATGTTCTACATGACTCGGTGTATAATTAGCCTTAGTCAATGTTCCAAACATGGGTTCACATCTTTAGATTACTTATTAGTACAAAATGACAATCTATATTTATAAAAATACTTGTCCTGAGTCCTAACTGTTTGACTGAGTGCCTGGTGGGAGATTTACTTCCCATTCAATGACGTCAACGTTAAGCGCTTGACAGCTGGCGTTCGATCAATACCCTATAAATATAGGGGATGGAAGTCCCTCTCAGCCTGCAGATCTATCAACGCAAAACATAAACCGCTAAGTCGAAATTGAACTTTAGTTAGTTAGTTCCTTTATGATGTATACGTAGGCGACTACTAAGAAAGGATTTTTGGAATTTAAGCACCTAATGGGATTAAATAGGTTCAGTATGAAAGTCCGTCATTTTTCAAGCTATACCTACCCATGAAACTTGAGTATTCACTTGAGTACTGACTTGGGCTTTTTAGAAATTCGTGTTAAAATTCGTGTATTCGTGTGCTTGAGAATTCCATCCAAATGAAGAATGGACGGGTCAGCTAGCAGCTGCAGCTGTAGCAGCAGCTTACATAATAATTAAGAATATTATGTTATTTATTATTTTGTCATGAGCACTGAAATCGAATAAACAGTTCAGTTATCTGCAACCATGTTAATATCATAGGAATTGGGGCGTCAATCTTGTTGGAAACTGTGAGCTCATAAAAAAGCTGTTGGTTTCTAACTCAGAAGTTTATAAAAACTCAATCGTGACGTTTATTGTCAAAAGAAATGCGTATGTAACATATGTTGAATAAAAAACAGCAGTTGTACAATTGGTTTATGAGCTAACGTTTCGAAAATATATCTTTCGACTTTATATTGGAGAACGGACGTATGCAGAACATTAGTTACTTTGTTCGTAACACATCCAATATCCTGGTTTCTGAATCGAGTATTTTAACAGCCGGTCGTAAAAAATAATATCTTGATTTAACGTATTTGCGGAGTATTAAGCGTTCAATTTTATCGGGATAGGAAACTCTAATCACGAGCATCGTAAATTATGTTATAGTTTTTAAATTGTACTGATTTTCTCCTTTATTTTCACATGTAGAGGCAATAAAGCATCGATGTATAAAAGTTATTAAGATACTCTATGTTTATGTTATCAAACAATAATTGTAAACAAAATTTTGCTGAATAAGTAGTCTTTTTGCCTTTGCATTTAAGTGCGTTTCTACATTAAAGTCACTCTATTATGTATTAAGTAGATACTAGATAGATAATTTCAAAGTAAGTAAGTACTTAGGTACTGTAAGCACCGATAGTCTAGTGGTATAGACACCTAAACTCGTATACGGGGTCGCGGGTACAATCGTCGGGCACACCAAAAATTTCCGGAGTAAGGCGTTTTAAGAAATTAAATATCACTTACGTACTTCAAACGGTGAAAGAAAACGCAATTGGTTGTTTTTTAGTTGTGTCTTATCATATCTTGTCATTTCAACCAATTGTCGGCTCACTACTGAACACGAGTCAATCTCAACCTCTCGGAATTAAAAGGGGTTGGCCATAGTCCTCCTCCTCCATGTATCGTCAACCTTGTTGCTGAGGGTCGGTATCTTTGCCATGGAATATCTTTTCTTTTTTCGATGTTGCGCCATCTTTATCTGTCTTCAGCATGGTGCAAAGCAACGTGGAAAGGTGTGCCGAGTGTGGTGCTAAAGTGTGGTCCAACGTGTACCTAGGGCTGCGTCCTCTTGGCCTCTTTCCTTCCACTTTCTCCGTTAGCAGCAGTTTCTTCAGGTTGTCAGGCCCCATGTGGGCAATGTGTCCGAAATACTCCAAGGTTCAGCGTTGGCATATGGTCAATAGCCTGGTGGTAATTTTTAGCTGCCTTAGGATGGATGCGTTGGTTCTAAGAGCAGTCCAAGGTATCCCGAGTATTTAACTCCAGCGGTGAATGAAATGAAATGAAGTGATTTATTTCACGTAGGACAACTTGTGCCACTTATAATAAGTCAAGTAT
This sequence comes from Erebia epiphron, assembly GCA_963932025.1. NCBI lineage: Eukaryota > Metazoa > Arthropoda > Insecta > Lepidoptera > Nymphalidae > Erebia > Erebia epiphron. Next base: position 38,784,478 of record OZ009948.1, on the reverse strand, counting down.
CAAGACTCTAGTATCGGTTCAGAAAGATGATTCTACTGAGAAGAGCTGACAAGAAACTCAGCAGTTGCTCTTTTCATAAAAAGAAAAATGTCACTAAATCTCGAAGGCATCTATGCGTTTGCGGTCTGCAGATTGGAGAGTCTCTGGAAAGTCTGAGTGTCACGTCTCAGAGCCTTATATAAAAGATAGATAAATCCAGGGGGTTTTCTAATCTCTGCTTTGTGCGCATAGATATATCTCTACTACTCCAGATCTTCGACACCTGTGACAGATTTTTAGCCTTTCCTTTGCAAGAGCCAAGATATTCTAAATTATCCACCATTTCAAGTTTGAGCGCTACATTAAGATTTATTTTACCACTACAGTCTAGGTTATTTATGATTTTGCTGGATTGATAGAGAAACGTGCTATCGTCAGCATCTACCTCTTTTGAAACTGAAATGGTTTAGAAAGTGTATTCTTCACCTTAAAACGAAACCTTGACAACGAGGTGTTGGGGCACTCCTAGTTCTGATAGAACTTTTCACAAGCTCACTTTCCAACAGTTCAGGGTAGCCATAGTCCACCACGCTGGCAAAGTGTGGATTGGCAGACTTCAAACAACTTTAGGAACATTATAAAGAACTCTTGGACATGCTTTTTGCTCTTTCAAAGTCCGAGAATCGATCTCCCGACCACCTTAACAGGATGCAAACGGTAGAAATCACCGCTTTCTTTCTTTAAGGGGCCTCAAACTTTTGTAACCAAAAACATGTTATTTCCAAAACCTTCATATGTACCTATCGCATAACGCAGCGTTGTTGTTGTACATAGTTTTTTCAGAACTTTATCTACAGCTTGATAATTATGTATAGTGATTTAGAGAGTTCGACGTTCATTCGAGTTGAGCGGAGTTAAGAATTATCATTGCGGCCGCAGATTTTGATTTAAACATGAAAAAATTCCAGATGATAGGTAGCTCGTGTAACTAAATCATGAAGGCATATTTTCAGGTACTTTGGATATTCAACTGTTTCTCGTTTTAGGAGCGTCGTCTGAATGAGAATATAGCGAAGCTATGCTAGATAGTGTTATGTTCGATTAAATATTAAAGCCAGTGAATTTTTAGCGCATGGAGACTGCCAAATTTGCGTCACCATCATCGTATATGTGATATGTTGTTCTAAGAGGTGGTGACGGACGTATTTGCGGCTATGAAACGACCAACATTCCGTTAAATATATATTTTAGGAACGACGGACAACGACTGACAAATATACCTAGTCTATCCTTTTAATGATTTTACTAAGTAATATAAACATAAATACGCATACGTATAGGTACATATACCTAGTTATTAGTAATTATTATATATTCCTTTCTTAAGCGATACGGAATTGCCAGCATTTCGAGAAATAAATAAGTGATAATAATAAACGAAATGATACAGTTATTTCACTGGTATTATTGTTACATATTAATTGGGAAAACACTGTTTGTTTTAATAATTCAATACAATGCAGTGCATAGGTATATTATAACTGAACAAATCTTTGCAATCACTTTTATATAGTTTTAACTCACTTATCATTATTTTCTATCACTTTATTGCCTGTTTTATTATAAAAACTAAGGCCTGAATTAGTTTTTACCGTTCAAGAGTCACGCCGTGGCCTTGCAGTTGCCCGGACCGGGGGCACTTACGCGGCACGGTCTATCATGAATTCTTTCACACAATGTTAAATTACAAATAATTCTTTCTACAAACCCTGTTTATGCGCAGGCTTGGTATAAAGTAATTATCCAATCAATCAGTATATTAATCAGTATAAAATAATTCACTTGACTTATAATTTGGTCGTTTTAAATCCGGCACTTTTCACTTCTGGTAACACTGGCATCCGATCCGCATGCGTAATAATTTTTCCCACTTTTCAATAAGAACTTTTCTGTTTCAGTAATAAACGCTTAGCATATCACGAGTGTCCGTTAAGCTTAAATGCTGGTGTAATACCGCTTTGATCGCAACACTGGAGTCACAAATCCACATTTCACAGTCCATTGGGCAACACTGTCACAGGTTAAAACTTGAACTTACCGTTATCACTTATCACTTGGTCCCAGTTACTGGTTTTTAGTGTGTAAATACATTAATTAATTTAATTTGTTTTGTTGTACTATCGGATGAGCTTAGCGCACCCCATGTCCTATGAGGAGAGCGTAATGATTGCGCGCCGGGCGTGGGAGCCAAACGCCGCTGTCTTTTATAAGCTTCGTGCCTGGTCGCGGGCGATCTGCCAGCGGCTACCTCTCCGCAAACTTATCAAACTACTCTATGCACTCCGCAATACACTCGCTATCCCTAATCCCGCGCCATAAGATCGTAAGTGCAACGAGAACTCGCATAATAATAGCACAATAATCACAAGATCATCTTAACAGACAATTCTTGACGTTACCTTTAATTTACAATTTATTAAAAACAAAATGCACATCGTTAACTATTGTGAAAGACAGCCTGTTAAATGGGAGGTGGAAGAAAATTTAGATTTAGAAAAATTAGGAAACTGTCATTCAAACGAAAGTATTGTTAAAATATTAAAATTACTTGATGATGCGCGTGGATTAATTTTTACCATTGATTTAAAATGGTTATCAGATGCAAATCGCCTGAGACGTATTTTTGGCCAGAGCTCCGAGGATTTTGGGAGGATCGAGATGGGAATAGTACCAAAAGTTGAGAAATTTATTGAGACACGTGTAAGCGTTTGAATTTTGAAAATCGGCTGGTAACTTTTTTTGGAATTTTGAAAAATGTAGAAAAACTGGTTTTTTGAGGGGTGTTTGTTTACTAAATTGTAAATATTTCGGAAAAAAAACCGACTTGAGAAAAAATTAAAAAAAGGGTACTAGGGTATTAATTTAGCTACAAAATGGAGAATTTTTTGAAAATCGGTTAATAAATGTGACCTATGGTCCCTTTAGATTTGGAATTGTAGAAAAACGGGTATTTCCGTTTATAAAAAGTGATGTAGCTTCTATGATTATTGACCGATCGTCATGGTAATGGTGTTAGAAGATGCGGATGCAGGCGATAAATGCATTCGAGTTGGAATTTTGAAAATAGATTAATAATTTTTGAAAAATTTTGAAAAAGAGATTTTAATTTTTTTAAGAATCATCAAAAGTTGGCAAAAAAAAGAAGGCAGCATTGCCTCGAACCCCGCACGGGTTTGATGTGCTAACTCTCTATTCAAACTCGTCTTTAATATAAGGAACTCGTCCTCCAATCGCGCACGGTTTTGCACCCTGATAGGCAGGCGTATTTATATCCGAGTTCAATAGAAGGCAGTATTTGCCTTGATGCACGGAATCCGTGTTTGTTTGATGTGAGGTGTGATGAATAGGCAAGAAACCCAAAAATTTTAATTTTAGGAATTTTAATTTTTAAAGGAAGTTAGCGTAACAAACCCGTGCTGGTTTCGAGGAAGTACCTACTTCCTTCTATTGAACACGCAAACGTAAATATACGCTGACCGATCGTCATGATAATGGTGTTAAAAGATGCCTTGTAAGTCATGTAGTTGTGTAATTTTAGGGAAGTAAATCTCAATAAAAAATTCTTATTATTCAAAATAAAATAAAATTTTTTTCGTAAATTTTTGTACCTATTCATTTTCAATGCTCAGATTCTTGCGGGGACTGCGAAATCTGTCAATTTTTTATTCACAGATAGACAGCCTGACAGACACAGACACACTTTCGCATTTATTATATTATTATGGATATTGTGGGTACAGAATGGCATGTAAAATGCAGATTTATTTATTTGTAGCAGCCTGCTACGAACAGCTACGGCGTAGCAGGATGTCAATAGGATTAAAAATCGTTTGTTTGTGTGTTTGTAATCTAACGCTTATAGATTGTAAACTGTCGAAACATTGTGAACCGTAAGATCTGCTTACAATTTAACGCATTATTTTTCGGTAGATTAGATCTGTTAGGTATATTAACCCGATAGAACCTAAGTGCCCGGCCTGGGCCCGTATTCTCTAACTCAGTGATTATCAAAAATGAAAGCCACTGACATATATGTAATATCCATTGAAGGTTTACTATGAAATAAAAAGTAACATTTCATAGCAAACCTTCAATGGATATTACATATATGTCAGTGGCTTTCATTTTTGATAGTCACTGAGTTAGAGAATACGGGCCCTGATACAGACAAGAAAACGGTTCTGAAAACTGATTTCGGTGCCAGCCCTCGCTACGCTAGCTCACTTCACCCTCGTCTGAAATCGTCTTGTTTCACCCCTAGGCACACAATATACTATTACGCCGATGTTGCCCCGGGCAACAGGTATACGCATGTGTATATTCATAGAGCCGATAAATACCTTGTATCATGACTTTTGTTTTGACAATTGAAATCAGTGGGCGTTGAAGACTACCCGCAACTTCCTTTGTGGAAACAGATTTGTTTTTCCGATCTGTCAATCTCAGATGATTGTTATCGTAACCTTCTGAAGGGACTATGCTATTTACTGGACTAACCGTTTTATACGAAAAGCTTGACTGTGTCTCAAAGCATAGTTATCAGTACCATATCAGTGCAGGTAAGAAAGGGATAAGGTAATGCTTGAATTTCACCTATGCTGATGTCAGTCAACCAATTTTATCAATAGGTAGTCGTTGCCTGATCATATCACTTATCAGAATATCATACAAAGTGTATTCGAACCCGTGACGGGCTATGCGGTACGCGTCAAACAGCAGTGTTGTAGGAATTTAAGCCCTATATGTTGAGGTTCCACCTTCAATTGTGTAAACTTTTAGGGCTCTGATAGTGAGACTGGACAGGAGAACATGTTGGCGTAACGGAGGGAAAGTATTTTCTGTCTTATAGCGCTTGTGGGTGCGGCTCCATATGAAGAGAGTTATGCTGTATTTTTGTCCATCAGACTTAACACACTTGCCTCTAGTTCGTTAAAGCTCTTAAATCTTATAGGTAGTGTGTAGTATTATATATTGGTGGAAATCGATTCAAAGCGAGTGCTCGCAGGTAATTTGTTACGTATGTAAAAATAAAATGTTTACGTAGCTACCTGAGCACATTTTTTACGTAACAAATAACGTAATTCGGCATCGCATTTTAGCCAGTGACGCAGAAGTGCATCGACTCGATCAACCTTGTTTTCGGAAATAGAAAAACCTACTTATTTTTGTGAAGAATACTTGAGCATTCACTTCTAAGCAACTCAGGCCGATTTGCACTACACTGCCTAACTGCCTCGTTGGTCTAGTGGTTAACATGGTCGACTGCGGCCGACGAGGTCCTGGGTTCGAGTGTCGGGTCGGGCCATAATTAAGTATTGGGTTTTTCTGACTAGCAATTCTCAGTACTAGGCGTAGTTTCACCCCCGTGCCTCGGAGAGCACGTTAAGGCCCTGTGTAGCGTAAAAGTAGTGTATCCATCAAACGGTGACATAATGTATGCTTGTAAAATAATTTGCTGTTTTCAAGACCTCTAAGCAGCCATTGACGCATCTCAAAACACAATTAAAAAAAAATCTCTGCATTGAAATTTATTTTAAACATAATTCCTAATTAATTAATAATTTGTAAATTTATAATTAATTTTAACCTCTTAATTAACCTCTTATTCTCCTTATTGAAACAAATAATTTGCCCTAGAAATATAAGATAAAATTCATATTTCTAAATCAAACACATTGTCGGATTCATTTGTATTGTAAAGTAAATATTTATTTTTTTACAAATGATTTCTTGCATTTTTTGCGTCATGCGCTTGCTCGATTTCAGCCCCGCGCGCCTGTGTTTTTCATCTCGTGAACTCACAACGCCTTAAGCCGTCGGTCCCGGTTATTATCACTAACATGATAATAGTCGTTAAAGCCCGCCAACCCGCATTGGAGCAGCGTGGTGGGCCTAAGCTCTAATTCCCTCTCTCCTATGAGAGTGGAAGCCTGTGCCCAGCAGTGGGACGTTAATGGGCTGTAGTGGTGGTGGTGGTGGGCCTAAACCTAACTAATCAATCTTGATCTTGGCCTAAACTGATTTAGCAAAATTTTTGATGCTGTCACTTTTTGGTATGTTCATTCCGGGGTTGACATGAAAAGGACAGGTGCAGAAAATTGAATTATAGGATAACTTATTTAAATAATTAAGATATTCGACATTCCCATTTTACCTTGCAAGAAAGTTGTATTTATTTTAGAGAAATGTATAGGTTAAATTCTGTGCAAAAAAAGATTCACGATACACAATGTACAGTTTAATTAAGTCAATGAATGTCATAAGGCGGTAAATACGGTGCACATTGAAAAGTAATTAATGGTTCCTTTCATCCAGAACGAAAAATGTTTAACGCAGCTCCAAAGATATTTTCATCGCGTATACACTACACGAGCATTGGTATCTCTGAGATAATTTTATAGCTTACTAGCAGATGCCCCGGCTTAGTCAGCGTAACAGAAGATTGTAACGTAGTTCATACCTTAGTACCTATGCAGTGCGCTGGAAATAGGGTTTGGGAATTCCCGACAATTTCAAAGTCCCGGTACACGAGACAGCCTACTATCAAAGTCCCGGGAATTCCCGGGACTTCGAGACTTTTAAGTACAAAATTTATTCAGTTAATTTCTGGTGAAACGTATTAAAAGGGAGCATTTTTTTGTAAAAATCAACATTTATTAAACAGAAAATTAAATCTTTATAAGTAACTTTTACGTTAATTTCAGTCTTAATAATTGCTTTGTTTATTTCTTGTAATCACACACAGATTCACTTTTAACCAGTTAAATCTTATAGTTATTTAAAAAGAACTTAGTTAAAAATCATACTAATTTTTAATTACTTTACTATTATCAGATTTAGGATTGGTCTTCAACAGCGCAGCGGAGAACAATCTTAAATGTATGACTATTTTATCTACAGTTCGCGCGCGAGTTCGTGCAGAGTTAATGTATGTGTCACCATACATTTACTCTACATTTAACTCGCGCGCGAACTATAGTGATTCTAGTATTTAACCATTGGTCATAATCACAACATTGTTAATTCTCATAATCAAAGATTTGTTGACTGACTCGAGACTGACTGATTCAACTGACACAGACACAATCATAATCCAAACGTCACAGAAAAACCAATATGGCGGCATGATGGCGGCGCGGCAAACGCATTTATTGTGTTGTGTACTCAGTAGTTGTTGTGTTGTGCGAGTCTTCTCCGTTTGGCCCGTAAGGGCCAAGCGGGGGTACGGGCTTCGAGGCTGAGCCTCCTTACCCGGGCGGGGCGCGGGGCAACTCTGTGCCCCGGTGAGTATCTTTAAGCCGGGTAGTTAAACCGGCTAGGGCCTGCCTTGTAGGCTACGGGCCCCTAGGTTGGATGTCGTTTCCGGTGTTGGGTCCGCACTGTGGGTGACGTCGTCACCTCCGCGTGCAGGACCCGTGTCTCGTCCAGGGATCACGGCGCTGCGGGCAGTAGGGTCGCTCTCGCGCGCCGAGATGGTGTCAAAATCGGTGGACTCCGCGTCGTGGGCGATAAAGTCGCCGCTGCGCGCGGAGTCGGTGTCAAATCCGGTATGGGTCGCGTCGTCGTCGTCGCTACGGTCGCCTGCGTGCCGCGCAGGTGATGGCGATCGTAGGAGCTCACGAGGTAGTGGACGCCCGGTCGGAGGTCGGGTGGTCGGCGGTGCGATCCCGTGGAGGTGTTCGTACGGTCCGTTCAGTAGTTACGTAGTAGACCAAGTAATTATTTATTAAACTAACAGATGGCGCTATGCTCCTTGATTTTTTGAAAATAAAAATGATTTTGAAATGCCCTACAAACAATTCGACAATCTTGTCTCGTTTCGAGTCTCGACCCGAAAGTCCCGGGACTTCCAAACACGAGACGTCCCGGGACCCAAACCCTAGCTGGAAATCACACTCACAGTTTTATCTATACTATAATATATAAGTACCTACTATAATTTTATAAAGAGGTAAAGTTTGTGAGTTTGTGACGTTGTAGGGGGTCATCTCTGGATCTACTGAACCGATTTTGAAAATTCTGGTACCCATTGAAAGCTACATTATTTGTGAGTGTCATAGGCTATATATTAACTCGAAAAATTAGGAAGTTCCCGTGGGAATTAAAAAAACTTATTTCACGCGGACGAAGTCGCGGGCATCTGCTGGTGTTGATATAAGTGCGTGGACGTAATTAGTTTCGTAGTAGCCTTTGAGTTGTAAATAAATAACATTAATATGAACAGCGCCGTACATATTATGACAATTATCATTATGGAAGGTCGCTTGTTTGGGATGCCACATGCGTGGATACGCTAGCGTTATCCCACTTGCAGGCGTCCTCCATGACAGCGGGGGCGGCGGCCACTAATGCAGAAAGAGCCAAGAGGCGCAAGTATGAAATTATTGAAAATAATTTCATTTTTGTGCCTTTTGGTGTTGAAACCCTGGGGTCGTGGGGCGAAGATGCTAGATCCTTTTTTAAGGATCTATCTTCTCGTCTCACAGAGTCCACAGGTGACCGGAGGGCTGGCAGTTACCTCGGCCAACATATAAGTTTGGCTATTCAGCGGGGTAACGCAGCCAGCGTTCTGGGCACACTGCCTCATTGCAGCGGGATAGATGATATTTTTAATGTTTAGTTTTTAGTTTTTAATTTAGGTTTAATTTAGAATTTAATGATTTGTATTTTTAATTATTACTTAATATTATGACATAATACATTATGTACAAATTAGGAAAAAGGTAGGTATTTTCTCTTCTATATATGTTCGGTTCAACTTAAAATCAACTTAACACAACACACAAAAAACAACTTAGAATCAGGACTGACGAAGATTCTTCGGATTGGGCTGATCTCTCTGCTGGCGTTCCTCAAGGCGGTGTACTATCTCCATTACTGTTTTCCATTTTTATTAATGAAATTTCCAAAGCAATTTCTTGTCACTACCATCTTTATGCAGATGACTTGCAGCTTTATAGGCACGCAGCATTGCCCGACCTTGCTGATGCCGTAGAGGCGGTAAACACTGATCTAGCTCACATCAAGACATGGGCTGAATCTTTTGGTTTGCTTGTCAACCCTAAAAAATCTCAAGCGCTTATAATCGGCAGCAGCCGAATGCGCTGCAAGGTTGACTTTAAAACTTTACCTGGCTTACACTATGATGGTACAGCTATACCTTTTTCCGAAAAAGCTAAAAATCTCGGTTTAATATTTGACAGTAACCTTTCATGGTCTGCTCATATCAATGAGGTGAGTAAGCGTTTGAACTATTCCATTCACTCTCTTCGCAGACTTCAAAATTTTTTGCCTTTTCGCACTAAAATTATGTTAGCACAATCTCTTCTCCTTCCCCTCATCGACTATGCCGACGTTTGCTATTTGGATGCAACAGAGGAGCTACTCGACAAACTAGATCGGCTTCAGAATTTGTGCATCCGTTTTATTTATGGACTGCGCAAATTCGACCATGTATCTGAATTCCGTCGACAACTGAAGTGGCTCCCTATTCGCCTTCGCCGGAATGCTCATATTCTAACATTACTTTTTAAAATATTAAAGTTCTCTTCTCCACCTTATTTGCATGAGCATTTTCAGGATGCTCTTCCCCGAACAAGACCTTTGCGCTCCTGTGTGATGAAAAAGTCACTTGAAGTACCCTCATGGAACACCATATTTTACGCTAAGTCGTTTGCGGTGGTAGCAGCGCGTCTTTGGAATTCCCTACCAGGGAATATTCGTGAGAGTCCATCCGTGGGTGCATTTAAATCGAGACTGAAGCAGCACTATCTTTCTTCTTTATATGATTAGCTTTTATATTATTATATTATTCTATGTTTATTATTGTTAATTATGTATACTATATTATGTATTATGTATATAATATGTATGTATATTAGTACTTTATTTTGTATGTACATTATTAATTGTGTATTCCCTGTATATATTATATGTAAGTATATTTTTATGATATTTATCATAAGTCTTAATAAAAAGTTTTATACTTTCTTGTTTATAAGTACCTACTCAGCTTTATCTATTTTTCACCATTCTCACATTCTAGGGCTGCTGGAAGAAATCTCTTCAAGAGATAAGTTGTCCTTGTACATGTCCTTTAAATTTTTATGTTTAGTTTTTAAGTTTGGTACTAAATAAATAAATAAATAATAAATAAAATTAAAGAATATAACCAAAACTGGCTTATACCTGACCGAATTGAAATTTTGAAATAGTATTTAGCATGTAAGGATTATGGAAAGTCGCAAACGTGTACCAATGGTATTTTACTATCAAAACTCAAGTAGACATACGAGTATTGTCACGCTATTATTATTTTGAATAAAAGCAATTTGATTTTTTGTTTTATTTCTTGTTTTTATCTCCAGACAATAGCTAAGCTTAATGCTATGAGGTAACTACGAACGTACGAACGAAGTTTGGCACAGAGCGGTCGGTCTGCACTCCACAGAATTGCCAACGGTATCGTCTGCAGGGTACGCAATTCCATTCCTCACAACATATCCGTCAAGACCACTATTAATCTTCACGGTGGAAAAAATTCACACACATTCGCCAACAGAGTGACGAAAGCTGACTTACCTATGATCAATTAATCAAAGCCGTGTGTATATTTCTAGTACGATGTGGAACATCCGACGAATTCCATAAAATATATATATATATATATATATATATATATATATATATATATGTATATATAGGTATTTTCACAGCCATGCCAGGTTATTAAAACAGGAGATCAGACGGTTAGTACCTAGTTACCTAAAAGTTTGGCGGTATATGGTAAACAATATTACTATGTCAAATAAAAATTCATAAAAAGGCCGTTTAGATATCAGTAATAAATACAGATAAACAAGTCTTCAAATAAAGAAAATTCTTGAAAATTTGTGTTTTATGTTTCCACCCAACCTGTTGGTTTTATTAATTATTAACTAATTCATTGTACTCGTATTTACCAATGTTTTAAAACTCAAAATAAAGTAGGTAAATATTCATTAAAAAAAACTGTAACCTGACTAGGTAAAAAATACGAAAAAGACGTGCTCAAACATTGATGTAGAATTATAGTAACTCATTCTATTTCAATGTGCTCAAAGGACAATATTTTACAGATATATCTTCCTACTAGAGAGATTTTTTCTAACATAATTTAAATATAGTTGGCATTTAACAATTTTTAAATATTTTCTGTACTGGTAACAATCGATTCTGCTTAATTTTGATTCTGTACAATAAACTTCATACGATAACTACTCGTATTAGATGATAGATCTAAGTGATGATAGTAATTGCTTCTTACGAGACTCGCATAACGTAAAGAGAAGAAATAATTTATGACAGGAAATTACCTCGTTCGCTTTATTTTACTACTCGTAAACGGAACATAAAATCACGACATTTACATATTGTAAGGAAAAAATTAAAGCTTTTGTTTGGTTCGTGAAGGTTTTAAATTATGATTCAAGCGTTTTCTAGAAGATATATACTTAAATAAACTAATAATATCTGTGTGAAGACATTCGCACTGCATCCTTTGCCATCACATTTTGTTTCGTGGTTTTCTTCAGATTCGGAATGCCGTTCCTTATATAAGACGAACAGACAGACGGCCTACGAAACTATTAGGGTCCTTTATTTTAGTAAGGAATGCTAAATTCACAATGAGTGAGTGATGGTAGAGTCGTATTGCGCTGGGCGACACGCTCGCTGATGCGTTCGACAGGGTTTCAATCTGAAACCGTCGTTAATACACGTCTTGAAAACAGCTGAAGTCTCTTATGATCTTCGCTTGTTTGTTATTAGACTAGATAACATTTATCTCATTACTAGATGATGCCTGCCACTAATCTAGGTATAATGAAAATCCTGTGGAATCTTGTTAATTTTGGTCAGGTTTACGCATTAACTTCTCGTTAGAAGTCCGTAACCGGCGGGGATTGGAAACTCACGCAAATCCCCGCCGGCGTTCTCACTCCAGCCATCAGAGTTCGCTCCAGAAACCTAGAAGACCACCCAGGTTGTTTAGGGCTTCTTGGAGTGATGTTAGGGAACCGATAGACGTAACAGTACCGCCATCAAGACAATAATATGTCTATGATGATGTATATCTATTTATAACAATTTAGGAGACCGTGAAGATTTATTTAAATAGATTCTTTAAACAGGTGTCTTGTGTTGTTCATTAAATAGAAAATCTTTGAGTACAATTTAAGCCTAATGTTTCTGGAATTCGGAAGAGCTAAACTCTATATTTAATTATCTTAATGCATTTAAACATTAAATAATTTTTATTGGAATACTTAGGTATTAAAATTTTTATGATTAATTTTTGTTGTTTTATCGAACAGCTGATATTGATTCTAATGCCATCGTATGGAATCCACATGAATTTAAATATATCGATATGGTAGAAAAGATTCAAGGAAAGTTTATTCGGTGGCTATACAGAAAGCAGTTTGGGTACTCAGTAGGATATCCTACAATATATCCAAGCTTGTTTCTCCTTGGTATGACTGGTTATGATACTTTGGAACTGCGGCGCAATCTAGCCTTACTCTCATACATAATCAGTCTGATCCAAGGAAAAAAATGTAATTCCAATTTATTGGGTAGCATTCGGTTGCACGTCCCGGATGGGTATGCAATTGCGCGTCGGCGTACGCTTTTTGCGCTACCCAATTTCCGAACAGAGCTCGCTAAGCATGCGCCATTGGCTCGTGCACTGCGCTTGCTCAATGATTTGGTTCGTAAAAATTCTGGACTAGACATTTTCCACACCCCACTGATCCAGCTCTCGGGCATGATAAAATTGTTATTAGAGAATAAGTAGTTTTTAATTTAATTTGTATTGTGTATATTTTTAGTTGTTGTATGTTAAGTTAATCAAAATTTAATTGATAATGTGTTCTTAGTAATTCCTATTTTATGTGTAATTTTAGTGATTTATATTATGTTACATTGTAGCTTGATAAGACGTATTGGGAAACTGTAATGTCTTATCGGGTATGTCCTACCAATAAATAAATAAATAAATAAATAAATAAATAATTTGTGTAATATTTTAAGCGTAATATTTGTGACCCAACAACGATTATCATGGTCATCTTAAATATTGCACGAATGATAGTCGACGGTTAACATCTATATCAACCTGCTGGCTGTTTGTATGCCATAAAGGGCTGAGTTTTGACTTACGAGTAGGTAGACTTGAATGCTGACGTGATCCATATGTACCTACCTAGTGAGATCGCTATCATTGATGGACTCTGATATTGCTAAGGCTAGGTATGGACTTAACGAGTTATAATCGACTTTGGTTTCAATTAAAAGAAACAGCCCTTTGTTGATTACTCTGCCACCAATTAGGTTATACCTAATTAATCAGTTTAAAATACCACCATCGTTATTATCAATGTTGTACATAATAAATTTAAAATTCACTGTAGAAACCCAGGAATAAGTCTACCCGGAACTCATATATCACGATCTTTCGGCGTTCACGGCCGCTACGGAGAGAAAAATTCGTGATTCCACCTCGGCGAGTAAATCATCCTTATATTATAAACATTGGGTTAATATATCCGCTGTCTCTGATTTAATCATTTTAACAAATGTGCGCGATTATGTTTTAGATATTGATTTGGTACTATTTGTGTGGGTGATCACATGTGCACCTGTTAGTTGAGGCAATACTAGCTGAAATAACGTGGTTTCGTATAGGTCAGGAATTTCATCAGAGCTGTATAGGATACTCCTAAGTACTTTCCGATGAATTTTTTGATTTTAATGTATTTCATAGTTTTAATTTGCTATTATTACTTTCCATTTATTAGCAAAATTAAAAAATTGAAATTTACAAGGCGTTACTATTTGGAAATCTGGTAATTAATGAAGGAACTAGAAATCTTGTAATTAATATGAGCGTAGGGAAATGACTATTAGGTACTTTAATTGCTAGGAGGAATTTAAAGCGATGTTTTTTGGAAACACGGTTGATATTCCGCTGCAGATTAAATAACAGGTACCAACCTCAACTTTGGACAATGCATCGAATCCAAGGCAAAAACAGCTGGCAAGAAACTTGGCATCCTCAACAAAGTCAAGCGGTACTTCACGCCGGAACAGCTTCTTATTCTGTACCAAGCACAAGTTCGATCGTGCATGGAGTACTGCAGCCATTTATGGGATGGCTCTGCCAAGTACCAGCTTGATGCATTGGATTCGGTGGATCGTCGCGCCAGGAGACTTGTTGGTAACAAAGCGCTGGTCAGTTTTTTTTTTTTTTATCCACTACAAGTTAGCCCTTGACTGCGATCTCACCTGATGGTAAGTGATGATGCAGTCTAAGATGGAAGCGGGCTAACCTGTTAGGGGCATGGCAGTTATATTAAACCCATACCCCTATTCGGTTTCTACACGGCATCGTACCGGAACGCTCAATCGCTTGGCAGCACGTCTTTGCCGGTAGGGTACTAGTTACGGCCGAAGCCTCCCACCAGGCCAGACCAGGGAAAATTCAGAAATTATAAATTCCCAAATTGACCCTGCCGGGGATCGAACCCGGGACCTCCGCACGTTAAGCGACAGCGCTACACACTGCGCCACGGAGGTCGTCAGTTCAAAGCTGCAAAGCTTAGAACATCGGCGCAAAGTTGCCTGTCTGTCGGTATTCTACAGGATATATTTCGGAGGGTGTGCTCAAGAGCTATTCGATCTGGTTCCTCCGTCACCTTTTTATTATCGAACCGCAAGGCATCGACAATGTCTGCACCCTTACGCAGTCAAAATTCCGCGGGCTCGTACGAAGCGATTTGCTTCCTCGTTTCTAATTCGAACCGCTAGGATATGGAATGCCCTCCCGGCTTCCGTTTTCCCCTCCTCTTTTAATATAGGTACCTTCAAATCAAGAGTGAATAGGCATCTTCTAGGCAAGCGCGCACCACCTTAGGCTGCATCACTACTTGCAAGCAAGTCTGATTGCAGCCAAGCGCTAGCCTATATATTAAAAAAAAAAGGTAGTAACGTTGTACGTAAGTCATCTAAAATTCTACATCAAAGACGTAAGTAGGAACTTTTATAGAGGACTTCCATCAGTTGAGACGGACAAAACTAGTCGTCATTTTTTGCAGTTTTACAAGATATTGAACTAAACAAAAAATCAGTACAGATTTCCTTTCTAAAAAAGTTTTGAAACCTCACATACATAAAAATCTGGATCTGTCTGTTTGTTGCAAATAATTATGCCTTAATGTTGTAGTTAATGCCCCATAACTATCATTCGCTCATGATTGGTTATATTAGCTGCCGTTTAAAAATAACTATACTGATTATATTTAACAGGAATTCCGATATTTTAAAGCATTTTAGCTTTTCGTTAAAGATAAACAATCTGATATACCAATCTGTGCACATGTTGTAGCGGTAATAGTTATTTGTTAAACAAGAGTGAAAAGTTATTTTTTAACCGCGTGCTCAATTTTGATGACCGAGCAAGCGAAGGATTCTAAAATTTAGAATCCTGAGCATCAGCGAGGGAATCAAAAGAGCACGAGGTGAAAAATCTTTTCACTCGAGTGCAACACGTAACTTTTCATCCCACCTCAGCGAGGAAATGAAATACTTCTCGCGTGATTGTTGAGGGAGAAAGCTCATTTCCGCATATTTAACAGTTTCAGTCAATTCTGTTGGCGTCAAATGGCTTCTTCGTCACTAGAATCAGTCATTTTAGGTTTTTCACTTATTTTCAATTTTCTTGTTTTTAATCGAAGGTTTTAATTTTAAACAATATGACGTGAAAGAAAATGGTGCAAAGCAAATTAAATTACCCTTTGGGTACGGAACCCTAAAAAGTACACCAAGAAGGTTACGAGTGATATTTACTAACGTGCACACGATGTTCTAAATTCAATTTACTTTATCCTCAAGAGGATAATAACGGCTTTTACATTCACATATCGAAGAGTAAAAATACTCTTTCCCATCTCGGAAAGAGTATTTTTACTCTTCCTTTTAGTGGGATGAAAAATTAATTTTTCATACCACCATCTTCACTCTTGTATAACAAATAACTATTGTACCCATGTGTAGGTTTATTGTGTAGAAATCACGGATGTTACATCTATATATATAAAATTCAAAGTCCTGACTGACTGAGTGAGTGACTGACTGAGTGACTGACTGACTTATATATCAACGCACAGCCTAAACCGCTGGGGTTAGAGATTTGAAATTTTGACAGTAGCTTTCTTTTGTGACGTAGGCGCTCACTAAGGAAGGATTATTCAAAATTCCAGCCCTAAGGGGGTGAAACAGGGGTTTAAAGTTTGTATGAAAGTCCGTCATTTCTCAAGTTATATCCATAAGACTTGGTATTTATGCTACCGGTAAAAAATTAAGAAATACGTGTTTCACAGTTTTTGAAAATTCGAACCTCAAAGGGGTGAAATAGGGGATGAAAGTTGGTATGAACGGCCTACATTTTTCAAGATATTTTTCAAGTTATATCAACGAAACTTGGTATTTTGGCTTTCGGTAAAAAATAAAGAAGTACGTTTGTAATAGTTTTTCAAAATTCTACCCCCAAAAGGGAAAAATAGGGGTTGAAAGTTTGTATGAATGTCCTTCATTTCCCAAGTTATAGCCACGAAACTTTGTAAATGAGCTTCTGGTTTAAAATAAAGGAATACGTGTTTCGCCATTTTTGAAAATTCTACCCCTAAAGGGTTGAAATAGGGTAGTCTTTAATTTAACAAGATATTTTTCAAGTTAAATCTACGAAACTTTGTATTTTGTCTTGTGGTAAAAATACAGAAGGATGTGTGTCACATTTTTAAAAATTCTACCCTCAATGGGGTAAAATAGGGGTTGAAAGTTTGTATTAAAGTCCGTCGTTTTTCAAGCTGCTATAGCCATGAAACTTGATATTTGGGCTTCCGCTAATGATGAAATACGGATTTTACAGTTTTTGAAATTTCTATCCCCAAGGACGTCAAATAGAGAGTTTGCCCTTCAATCGCGCCGCAATAGAGCAACGGATCGACGTGAATTTTTGCATGGGTATAGTTGGGTACTTGGAGAGTGACACAGGCTTCTTTTTAACCCGGAAAATTAAGGCGTGCCTGTGGGAATTAAAAAACTTAAGCCACGCGAACGAAGTCGCGGGCGTCCTCTAGTTACGATCATAATATTTTATGGGATGATTTACTTGCCCATCGCATATCTTAGCTGATTTAATTAATCAAAGATTCAAGAGATAAAAAAAGATAAAAAATCTGTGGTTTATCTAGTGGGGAAAAATAAAATAGATGCAGAAAACCCAAAGAAACTTTACAGAATAATGAAGCCTTTGTTATTTTTGCATAGGTACCTACAGTAATTATTCTAATATTCCTACTTATAAGTTGTCGGCGTCGTTTCTTGCAATTGATGTCCACAACTGGACATATGCATGGCTGTTGCAAGGTCTCCACGGCATGTGTCCAGCATCATCGGTTCTACTCAGTGGAGGTATACCTGATTTAACTGTGCTTTCATGTGCTAGTACAGCACAAAATATTACATTTACCCACATTACAGAGATATTCGTCCCCAATATTTATCGGTCTTCCGAGCATCGTGCCCTTCTCAAACGGCCTAAGCGTACCCGTTGTCATAGGTGAGCGACAGAAGCGACGGGACGCGACGCGACGCGATACGACCCCATAGCAAATGGCAAACTTGACTAGATACGCGACAACGTAGGCCACATGAAGCGCCAGCTAGATACTGTTTGATACCGTCGCGTCGCGTTGTATCCAGTTGCGGTGTCGCGTTTGTCGCTCACGTAGCACAACGGGTTACCAAATTGTAATTACGAAAAAAAATACGCGTCGAATTGAGAATCTCCTCCTTTTTTGGAAGTCGGTTAAAAAGAGACGCCCGTAAACACGTTTTGTTCTATCGTGGCAGTCGTATTTTGCACCTCTATATATAACTACATATCTAACTATATCCGCGTGTGGACTTTTTATCCGCCCGACAATTTTTTTATCCGCCCTAAGTTATAAAGGTCCTGATCAACCGATCATACAACCGAATTATATCATAGAAATTCTTCATTTAAAATTTAGTTGGCTTGGCTATTAAAATGTTTGGCTCCGTGCTGAAACTACATTTCCGCGTATGAAACCCGGATGACGGATTGCGTTCACAATTTATATGAAATAACATTAGGTAATGAAACGAATAATTAGCCGACTAAAGTTTTTTTTAATTTTGTCTTCAAAAATCTTCTATCCTTAGAATATACTATTTTAGATATATCACCGAAGCATATTATTGTAAACCAAAACCAGTGTCTCTCTCAATTTGGGATATGGTGTTAAAAAAGCTTCTAAAAGAGATTTTGAAACACTTTAACCGCTTTGTAGTAAATGAGCTAAATCTTATGATTCTAAGGCCCACTTGAACAAGGAATCTTAAATTGATTTAGTTAAATATTTTAATGCTGTCCCTTTTTGGCAACTACAATACGCGTTTGCAAACGGACAGTATTACAAAATTTAACTAAATCAAATTAAATTTCTTGTGCAAGCGGCCCTAAGAATGTAGTGTAAGTATGTTTACGGGTAGGGTGTCAAGTAAATTAAACCTACTTACAATTCTTAAATTGAACTACTTAAATACTTATCCTCACCAGACATTATGCATAAGAGCGTGCTCTTTACTAAGTGGGTGCTTAGTATTATTTTGAATTGAATATTTGCATAATGCAACAATTAGAGTTTCTTGTTGATTCTTCTCGTAGAAAGAGCATTGCGATCCAGTGGTAGATTCAAAAGCTAAATATTTTCAAATAAATTTTGTTAATTTCTATTTCAAACTTGACTGGTTGGTAGTCTACTATGGCACTGATAATTAGGTACCTACATTATGTAGATACCTTACATGATTTATGATTCCATCCATTCCATCAGCCTGTATGCATCCACTGCTGGACATAGGCTTTTTCGAAGTGGCAGAGTGCAGGTCATATCTGTCGCAGAACCGATGGCCGTTGGGGCAGACGTGTTCTGGAGTGGAGACCGCGTGCCGGTAAGTGCAGTGTAGGACGAACCCCTGCTCGCTGGTCCGATGACCTAAAGAAAGTGGCGGGAAGCGGGTGGATGAGGAAGGCGGAGGACCGTGTTTGGTGGCGCGCTCTCGTAAAGGCCTATGATTTATGATTGTTTAACTACAATTTCAATGCAGCATAAGAACATCAAGCGTTTATGTAAATCGTAAAATAGATTGACATTTAAATAAGTGTATTTAGTAGGTAACGTCTTGTCTGTTATTAAGGGGGCAAATTAAACGCACGTAAATTTTTGCGGAACCAAAAATAACTACCACTCACGGCTGTTATAATAGAATGCTTTAGAGACGCGTTAAACAATTAATTTGAAAAGAAGAACTGGCACTAGTCCATACAGAAATTCCGACTGCTGGCGAAGGTAAGCGACATAATAATATATAATGTTTTCTTCCTGTTTAATACGAGATAAGTTTTTAATGTATAAGTGCAGTTTACCGTCCAGTATTCGACTGTACAAGCCGGGCTCTGTAATTAAAACTCTACAACGGAGTGTTCTGTACTGTGACTTGGTCTATACAACCATTCCTGGCTAACTTGTAGTGGATGATGCAGTCTAAGATGGTACCGGGGTAACTTGTTAGGGGGGTAGGATATTAAATCCATAACCCTATTCGGTTTCTACACGGTGTCGTACCGGAATGCTAAATCGCTTGGCGGCACGTCTTTGCCGATAGGGTGGTAACTAGCCACAGCCGAAGCCACCCACCAAGCCAGACCGGGGATAATTCAGAAATTATAAATTTCCAATAACCCTGCCGGGGATCGAAACCGGGACCTCCGTACGTTAACACAACACTCAACACTGCGCAAGGGAGGTGGTTGCATTACATCCCCACCGGTTTTCTTCCACCTCCCTTTATTTCAGTTTTTCTGCCACCTGTGAATCATGGAATCAGCGTCCACCTGCTATACGTTCCCTCAAAATTTACATTTTCTTAACAAGAGTTTTTTGAACAATAGATTTTCCAAGATTAATGACATTGTACACGTACAGCTTGTCATGTCGTATAATGTTCAAACTTATTTATAGCAAGTCAACACAGTAGTGCATGATAGCGAGCATTCAGAGTTCCTTTATCCAGAAATAATGTGAGCCCGGAAATTTGGGGAATCTCCTAATAAAATCCCAGACTGTTATAGATTTTGGCAAAGACGCCCTATACGAGATACATAATTTGCTATACTTGTTTCGAACAAGACCTAGAGTATGCTGATGTTGATGATTAAAGTCTATTGATCTATTACAGTTGATATTAAAACACCAACTATACCTACCTAAGTAGCGATTGTCACCGATATTCCACGACGCCCGCTGCAATCTTAGATTTATGTAAAACCATTCATTGAATAGAGGCAGGCGTTACTTTGCGGAAGTCCATCATAATGTAGGAACTAGAAGTTTAATTCGCTATAATCCGCGACAAAAGGAAAATCTATGTGGTATAGTGATTTGATATATTATTGCTGATATATTGATCGAATGTGGGACCAGGGGTATCCTAAAAATTCGTGTAGGATCAGGGTACTGATCCTGAATTTTTAGGATACTGGTCCTGGTAAAAGTATATTTGAATAAAACACATTTGCATTGTGAATTCAGAAGTGAGATTAGAAACTTGAGTTAAGAATATTAAAATTACGCTGAATATTTATACAAACTTCTACGTGAATCAAAGTTTGAGCTGTGGTTAGCATCTGTCTGTAGCGAGCAGATCATTGGAATGCAAACCGGAAGCCCACTATCATACTGCAGGCCGGGTAATAAAGAGGTTTTCCTTGGTAAAATAGCTATTAGGATAAACTTCAAAGCATAGATATTTATGTTAGACACTTTGTTAGACAACTTATTATACTAATTACCTAATTCTTTTATTTCAGTTGTTATAAAATTTTAATTTCATTTGTTTGATCGATACGGAAATGATACCTACCGAGGTAGGTGTTAGGCTTAGGAACTGGAGGTAACCTTTATTTTTCTTTAGTATGAATTTTCTTCTCTTATAAAGAGAAGAATCTCTACATGAGAGATTGAGATAATTTGATTAATTATTATCTCTATTCACAATTTGTATAGTAAATAATCCTAACCTTATTACCTAAGCATACCTTGAGGTTATATATATGAGGGCGCTAACTTATAGTCCTTTTATTTTAAGCTCACCCAATTAAATTTTTTTTTAATCAAATACAGATGAAAGTCTTTCTTATTCTTATGATGGTATTTGTAAATAATAAATTATGTATTTATAGGTAACTGACTTGCTCTATAGAGATTGTAGTAACGCCACTAGTAGGTATATGTATAAGGTAGGTACAAAATGTATTTCCAATCCCCATAAAATATTATTATCTTCAGAGATGTATCTTGGAAGTTCTACAAATAAATCGGGTCAAATCCCTGAAGATTGATTACATCAAGATCAATGCTGTAACAGCTCAAAAATATCTTAAGATGTAGACAAGTGCGTCCATTTAACACTGAAATCTTTTATGAGCTTGAGGATCAACGCTCTAATAAATCAAAATTATCATTAGACGCTTCAGTCATGGACTTATTTATTTGAACAGTTTATAAATCACCTCACAGTCGATCTGGAATAAATTATGTTGAGTTTTATCTGCGCTATGGTACTAAGGGTTTTCTGTGGCGTCGTTTTTATGTTCTGTCTCGATTTAAATTAAAATTTGTCTATTTCATGCAATTATACTATGGGCACACTGATTTCATGTACGACGTCATATTTTTGTATTGTTATGATACGTCTAGCTTTGATTCTACCACCTGTTTGGAATAATAGAATGCGGAGAAGAAAGAAGAAAATTCTATTAGGAAAAGCCGGCGAGAAACTCAGCAGCTGCTCAATAACTAGGAGATCAGAATATTACTCATTTCTACAGAGAGGGGCAGATATTAAAGCTTTCAATACCCTACACTTACTAATCGTCTGAACACGATAAACTCAAAAACTACCGAACCGATTTTCATTCGATTTTCACTAATGGACGGAGTGATTCAAGAGGAAGGTTCATGTGTATAATTCATTAAAGTTTTGTTTAAATCGCTTCGGTTATGACGATTTTTGTTGAAGATGTCGGAATAAATCAAGCCGACTGCAAGTTTTCATCGAAAACGCTGCCTGATCCCTTTGAGGTATAACAAAACACGCGGACGAAGTCGCGGGCATCAGCTAGTAATTAATTCATTTAAAATACACGTTTTCCGTAAAAATTAATGAGACAAGAGTACCCAGTCAATTTCTTGCAGCTCTTTGTAATTCTGTAACATCAGCAATTCAGTAATGATAATAAAAATTTCAGTTGCTGAAAATTTGCGACACTACATTTCAGGGAACTGGTTTAAACAGTCCCACAGAGACATGTAGACGTTTGTTGTGGGCGAACATGGTGACAGTGATAAAAGATTTGTAATAAATAATTTATTATGCTATTTAATCAAGCTTAGGGGTGTTACTGATATAATGACCAACTACCTACTAGGAGAAACGTACGACGGCAGCGCGACGTGACGGCAGCATTTCTAACGTTTAACTCTGTTGGCGTTCACACACTATTTTTAAAGTGAAACTTCTTTGTGTGTGTTGTGATTTGAAAATTCGACAAAACGAAAAATGAAATGAAAAAGCGACACCAAAAAGAGACAAACATATTCATAAATAGGATTTAGCCTGCGAGAGAATGAGATAGAATACAAGTTATATTTATCTCATTCTCTCGTACGCATAGGCACACACTTTTTTTAAATCAAAGTACCTGTCAAAGTTTTTAACGCGGAAATGCCAGAATGGCCCGGCCCTATTCTACTCTGGCATGATTTGTACAGCTATTGTAAGATTTTCTTCAAAAAATATTTAGAAGTTTACCTAAAACATAAGGCAATCTGTCTAGGATCAACTTTGGATGAATTTATGAGGTGTTACAGCGGTGTGTACGTACATTGTACATAAACAATAACAGATCTGTGTGTATGTGCGGATACTTAAATCATAAAGTAGAGAGTGGATGTTAGGAAATTAAACGATCAATAAACTTATTGATCGCATTTTATTCCGACTTGTATAATATTTATTTACTCACTCATAGTTCTACTAACCCAATCGCATATTTATGGGTAAAGAAATAAATTATCATAGAAGTTTAATTACTACCGCAGTTTCCTACAAGTCCAAGTATACTAATGTTATAAATGCGAAGCAGACAGACAGACAGACACACGTATGTCTGCCTGTCAGCTACGCTTTCACGGCCCATCTGTTCAACCGATTTTGATGAAATTTCGTATAGGAATAGTTTATATCCCGGGGAAGGACAGAAGTAGTTGGCCAATCCGGCCGTAGCATCATGTAAGTATTTTACATATGAGCGTAAACACTTTGGAGGCGCGTTCATTTTTACGTAAGACGATTTGACTATTACCATATCGTCGATGTGTTTTTCTCAGTTAGCATCCCACTGAACTATGATTACAACAATATCCATGAGCTGCATGCTGGAGATTTTAAATATTTCATGATTTGCGGGCAGCTTGTATGGTGGTTAATGCGTCCAAGGGTGGTAGGTACATGGGCTGTGGACAAAACGTCGGCTTTGCTCTGTAAGCTCGCTTATCTAAGCCAACCACACATCCAAAAGTCAAGACAATGAGTTATCGAGGTCTGACAGAACACTACCCAAGTAGCTATACCTAAATAACCATTGATTTATTATTATTTAGTAAAACTCTATATTTTCTAGAATTTAATACAGTGTAGTAGACCAAAATCATTAGTGAAAATACGTAGTACAAAAATAGTAAATGCAAGTTGCTCAAGAACTAAAATTAAAACGGAAGGTCGTTAAAAATATTTAGAAGAAATTTTAATTACACTAGATTGTTTTCTCAGCCCACGCTGCAGCATTATCGGCTCCAATTTCACTGACATCTGGATTTGTTCATGTCGTGCACGTTTACACATTTCTGATTGCCATGAAATGTTGAGCTAAGGGCGAAAACAGACTAGGGACTGGACAGGGCAAAACGTCTTCGCGAAAAATTTGTGATGGAGGCGAACGACGTTTTTTCCTGTCGCGCTACTGCACACAGGTGCATAATGAACAAAAGTGAGTGACGCGAACTTTTTGTCTGTCATACAAAACTTTTTAGGGTCTATTTTCGCTGTTAGGGTTGCTACGAACATATTATAAATCTAAAGTCTACAAACAGAAAATATTATTCGTAGACCCTCTACGAAATCTCGCCCTCTACGAAAATGATTTTGATGTTCTCTCTTTATTATTCAGTTAGGGGACCTTAGGACCTCACATATATATATATATATATATATGACAGCTCTATTGTTGCAGCGTCCACTGCTGGACAGGGCATTCCAGAGGGCGCCACCACACACGATCCTCCTCCTTCTTTGACTTTCGCTTCAACGCACAACGCTTTCAATTAAAAACTATTTCAAATAGCTGTTTCACTATTTAAGCATAGTTGTGAGGTTTTAAAGTCTTATTCGACCTCTTCTGTTCTGTAGCAACTTTATAACCTCACAAGTTTATAAATGCGAAAGTTTGGATGGATGTATGGATGTATGGATGGATGTGTGTTACTCAATCTCGCCCCAATGGATGAACGGATCTAGATGAAATTTGGCACAGAGATGCCAAAGATTATTCTGGAATAACCATAGGCTACCTACTTTTTATGCCGGAATATTAAAGAGATCCCGCGGGGACCGAAAAACCTCAATCCACGCGTACGAAGTCGCGGGCATCAGCTTGTTTCAGCGTAATTGTGAGGTTTTTTAAAGTCTTACTTTAGATTATACTCTAATAAATAAAATATATGACCCATATGTGCTCTATATACCTACGCTAATAATTCAGTAACTTATCAAACAAAGGATTAAATGAATTAAATAATTTAGAGGTGATTCTGAGATGATCGATCGATCAAAAACTTTTCAAGAGATAAAGGGTCGATAGTTTGCAGCCGACCTAATTGTTCTTATGTGCATGCAATCGTGAACTCTTAAAACACTAATGAAAGCATTAAATACGTAAATGACACTTTTGTGCACACTACCATAGAGACGTCAATTGTTATTGCCGATGATCGTGAATGTGTTCGTTAATTTCTTTGCACATTACCTAGAATGTAAAGCTTGAAATACATACAACGCGTGTCGGAATCGCGTCCAATTTGGCTCCTAGAAAGCATCCGGCCTCCAAGTTACGACAGGTTGACGTGGTTTCTTCAAAACATTCCTCGTACAATTTCATGTAAGCTTATTGCAATTCTTGAGTACGTTGTCTACAGTTTCACGGCCCATATCTTTAACCGATTTGATGAGATTTGGAACCGATTTTGTTACCAAAAAATTTTCAACAAAAAATGTGTGTGTGTGTGTGTGTATGTGTGCAATTCACAAACGGCAGAAGTGAAACTTCAGAAAAGTAGCCGAGATAAACATAACTTTTATTCTGTCTCATTCTCTCGCAGGCTAAATTCTATTATTAATATGTTTGTCTCTTTTTGGTGACGTTCTTTAACCCCCGACGCAAAAAGAGAGGGGTGTTATAAGTTTAACGTGTCTGTTTGTGTATCTGTCTGTGGTATCGTAGAGCCCAAACGGATGGACCGATTTTCGTTTAGTTTTTTTTTGTGTCATAGATATTTTATCCCGAGTGTTCTTAGCCATGTTTCATGAAAATCTGTTCAGCCGGTTGAAGATCATCAGCTCTTTAATAGTTGATGAGGGGCTGACTACCTTTCATATGTCCTATCGATTCGAAATTTGGTACCGTATTACTTCAATTATACCTACTTTAAAAATGACAAAATAAAAATAAAAGTTAAAAATTTAAAACCCCCCGACACAAAAAATAAATAAACACTAAAAACTAACAAATCATATTTTAAACCTCTTATAATTAATTATTATCGTCATATTATATATTTTGTAAGTTCAAATATTTTTATTTTATCCCGAGTGTTCTTAGCCATGTTTCATGAAAATCTGTTCATCCAGCTGAAGGGCATCAGCTTTTTTCTTAATTTTGTTACTTCCATTTTATGTCGGGGGTTGTTTTATAATTTATACTTGTTCGTTTTATCAACGAGATGCGGATTAAAATAAAACATAAAAGTAATTAACAAATCAGACTTTCTACTGCTACATTAAAATAATCAAACAGAAAATTACAAAAAAGGAACCCTTTGTATGCATGTTCGTCCGGTGGCGCCACTTGTACCGTGGCGACAACATCCGTTTCATCGAATTTTCAAATCACACTGATTCTAAAGAAGTTTCACTTAAAAAAATTAACAGATTGGCTGTGAAAGCGTAGCAACACTTTTGCACTCTGTCGGTCTGTTGCCTTTTCACAGCCCATCTGCTTAACCGATTTTCACAAAAACCGATTTTTACAAAGATAGGTTACATCCCAGGGATGAACATGGCTATGATTTTATCCCGGAAAATCAAATTGTTACCACGGAGATTAAAATAAATCCAAAATCACGCGGACGAAGTCACGGTCAACGCGGTCATTGCGCGTCGTGTGTGTTGCATTCTTTAAAGTCTTTCGAGCTGGCACCTAGCGCCAAGGTCTTAGGTGACCGCCACGAACTATAAATACTTCATGTACTCTCAATGGGGGATTTATTACCTTCATTACCTCTGCTAAACGGATTGAGAGCGATTTGGGACGAGCAATCAAGCGGCCATATCGTTTTAAAACACAGTTGGAACATAATTTATTGTAACTATAAAATAAATGAATCGGAAATAAATACAGTTTTGCTAATTTGGTCTTCATTTATGTAGGCAGTAGTTAATGTTTTTAGTTTGCAATTTGCAATATCGGGAACCTTTAAATCCATAAATCTACTAATAATATTATAAATGCGAAAGTGTGTCTGTCTGTCTGCTACGCTTTCACAGCCCATCTAATGAACCGATTTTGATGAAATTTGGTATAGAGATAGGTTGCATCCCGGAAAGTTAAAGAGTTTGCGCGGGAAGTCGCGGGATTATCTAGTAAAACAATAATTAAGGCTCGTAAAATTAAATATTAATGCATACTAATATTAACAATACGGAAGTGTGTCTGTCTGTTACGTTTTCACGGCCCATCTATTAAACAGATACTGACGAAATTTGGTAAATACAGAGGATACAATGCATCTCGGAGAAGGTCCTTCATACTTTTTCTCATACTTCCCCGAAAAATCAAAGATTTTAAAAACATAAATCCACGCAGATGAAGTCGTTGGCATCGTCTAGTTCTTTACGTATGTATAAGACAATGAAAGAAAATAAAAATATATGTTTATCTAGTTGTTTTTCTATATTAACAGATTTCGGTTTCTAAAAAAATTTGCGCACATTCCTATAGGCTAAGAATGTATCAGTGTACTAAATGTGTCATTACCAAGTAGTACGTCACTCGTGTACAAAAAAAGCCGTTGCAGGGCCTTCCTCGGCGTCGTTGGTGATTGATGTCGCGGTGGCCACCACGCGCAGTGCTGCGGACCGGCATATACGAGTACCTATATGCATTCCCGCATTACTCACTGTCACGCGTTTATATCTCTAGCTGCGTAACAATGCCTTGTATCGATATATTTTCTCTCACTCATCATAATTATTAGTTTGCCAATTTGTAGATGTAGGTATATCGGCAAAAAATCCGCGAGATTGCAACTATTTTTGGGCGTCCAGCAACTTTGCATGGCCGCGACTTCATCCAAGTGGATTTTAAGGTTTTTGATTCCCGCGGGAGGTCCAATCTTTAAAGTTCAGACAAATCGGTTCAGACATTATGACGTGATGGAGTAACAAACATCCAAACTTACACATCATTCTAATATTTTAATTTAATTTTAATATATCAATATTTATTTTAGGACATCCAACTAGTTACAATGCATTCGCAGGAAAAATATAGCTAGATAATATAGTAATACGCATTGTAGACCCACTTAGAGGTTGCCACAGCTTGCAATTTGGTAAATTTCACTATATAATATTAATGCCAAATGTTGGATAGAATCAGGCGTTACTTTGCGGAAGTTCATGATTTAGCAAGAAAAGAATACAATTATTTTGCTATAATCCGCCAACAGAAAAAATTCTGTATGGTCAAGCATGCAGTTACAAGCGAAGCACCGTTTACCTTCCCAACCAAGCATGTCGACCTTACAATG
Organism: Erebia epiphron; assembly: GCA_963932025.1. Taxonomy (NCBI): domain Eukaryota; kingdom Metazoa; phylum Arthropoda; class Insecta; order Lepidoptera; family Nymphalidae; genus Erebia; species Erebia epiphron. The sequence goes on along the minus strand of OZ009948.1, from coordinate 38,756,108 downwards.
CAAGATTGACTAGACAATCTTGCATTGTAAGGTCGACATCTCCTGCGAAGATGCTCCGGTGTCGGGGCGAAACGTGCGTCGAGAATAGTATAAAAGTCTTGTGTGGTGGTGCATGTGAGTGGTGGTGGCATTGCTTGCTTGGGAACTTAGCTTTCTTGCTTGGTTGGGAAGGTAAACGGTGCTTCGCTTGTAACTGCATACTTGACCATACAGAATTTTTTCTGTTGGCGGATTATAGCAAAATAATTGTATTCTTTTCTTGCTAAATGCCAAACGTGTTTGTTTGTTCGTTTGTCCTTCAATCACGATGCAACAGCGTGATGGGTATAGTTGAGGACCTGTAGAGTGACATAGGTCAGTGACAACTGACAAGTTTATTTTAAGTAATTCCCGCGGGAACTTGTTAATTTTTTGCGATTAAAAATCCTATGTCCATCCCTGGAATATATCCTATTTCTGTTCCAAATCAAAAATGGTTGAAAAGATGGGATGTGATAGTGTAGCAGCCAGCTGATAGACGGACATACATACACACTTCTGCAATTTTATAATATTAGTATGGATGGGGTATTGAAAGAAGATAATGTAAAACATTACCATTTGATGTCGAGCAATTAGTTAGTTAAAAAGCGATTATTCACGAGAAAAGACTAAAGTTTTGATGGTCATTAGGCCGCTAATAGCCGCTTACTTGCGAGTGGACAGTGGCTCGAAATAAAACAATGTACCTAAGCTTTCAGGAATAGCCTACCCGGTGCAGAAATAGATCGGGTGCGGTGACGCCGGCGACGCGTCCTTGGCTGCGATGTCACTAGCGAAGCTGGATTTGTCGTCGTCAACCGATAGACGTCCACTACTGGACATAGGTCTCTACACTCTTGCAAGGATTTCCACATACCGCTGTCTTGTGCCGCCTGGATCCAGCGATTCCTTGAAAGTTACCACTCGTTGAAGCAGTCCAGTCTTCTTAAACGGCTGTTACCCGCTACTTCGGGTAGCGATGCACAGGCCTGAAAGAAGAACGAAGGATGGGAGGAGGTTTTTGTCCGTCGGTCGCTGAGTAACATTCCCAATGGAGCCGGGCATGCCTCTGAATCTCTGAGGTATCCAATTAACATTTTCCTCTACCCAAGTAAAACAAAGGACAAAAGTAGGTACATGGGATAAGAAGGTATGTAGCGAATTTTACGCATCATATAAATATTATTTTCAAGTTCCTATAGCACATAATATAGGTATTAGGTACTGCCGAAGACCTTGAAATTACGTATCTTATAGCACCTGTCATCCATATACTATCTCCGACGAGCTATATGCATTCAGTGCACGTGTATATCTAAATATTGCCGCTAACCTCGAAATCGATAGACATCAAGACAGCGTGTGTGACGTAATGCACACTCTTTATGGATTAAATATAGTCTTGGTCGTATGTAACGTTCAATGTACCGTGAACGTGGTTTTTGGGTCGTGCCAAAGTCGGATCAGCGTAGCTTTTATTTGGCGCTCATTGTTTGGCAAGCTTCATACGGAATACCATTACATTGCGCGGAGAGATGAGATGGTATCTATATTCATTTTGATAGTGATTGTAATTTGTAGCTATTACATATTAAGATTCGTGGAGCATTGTCAGGGTTGGGAGGATGGTGGAGTAATTTAAGGTAATGCTGAAGGTCGATACAATGGTACCTACCTAATCCAGCCTACCGTAGGACCTAGTGGTGAGAGTCAGTCGAAAACAGACTTCCGCGTGTTGGAAAACATCCGTAATGGAAAGCAATGACAAATGCTTATTGTCTATTGCTGTGGTCTATAGTCAATAGAATAAATCCTATGTAGACTTTTAAGTTGACATGATACTACTGTGTACTAGGTACCTATTTAATAGGTAACAGATTATAAGAAAATAAAGATACCAAATTACACAATGGTGCTTTATGGCACGAAAAGTGACAATAACAGGAAAAAATACCATACTGTTATCTGTCGACTCGACTGCTGCCAGAAAAATATCCTTGAACCTACGATACCTAACGTAGTACCTATACTTACCTATATTCATATTTAATATAACTGCCATGCCCCTAACAGGTTAGCCCGCTACCATCTTAGACTGCATCATCACTTACCATCAGGTGAGATCGCAGTCGGGGGCTAACTTGTAGTGGATAAAAAAAAAATTAAACTAGATGATGCCCGGGTCCGCGTGGATAATTTTTTATATTCCCCAGGGAACTTCTTAATTTTCTGGGATAAATGGTAGCTTGTGTGTTCTTCCCCGGGATGTAACATACCTCTATACAAAATTTCATCAAAACTGGTTGAGAAGATGGGCCGTTAAAGCGTTAGCAGACAGATAGACAGACAGATTGACAAACAGACAGACGCACTTTCCATTTATAATATTAAGTATGGATTTAAAACCTTAATCTTTGAGGCTTTTTTCTCGAGTAGTATATCTATAGCAGCAAAAATACTCTGTGATAGTAGTAAGTTACCTATAGCTGTGGTTATTATACATACACATAATATACCTATATGATACCCGCAACTCTCATAGACATTACACAAATACAATGTAAGAATCATTCTCTCCCTTATGTATTAATAGTTAATACTACCTACACAGTAGTTTAAAGTTAAGATATTATTATAGCCTGATGGAAATATGAATTTCCGCGTAGGATGGCCTTCTGCTGTTTATTGGAGTCTATAAGTGATACTATCTATAGGTTTTATCATACCAAATAGTCCGTCTGTTCAATTTAAAAGACATTTACATACCTAATAAAAATGATTCCTATATACCTAACTAAATATACCTGAGCACATGTTACCTACATATTACCTAGGTTTACATAGGTTTAGATTACCTAAATAGCACACGGATATATGCAAGTAGTTTCTAGAAGTCTGGATAAGGTCAGTACATAGTCAGTACAAAAACTGTTATTATTATGAAGATTATCAGTCTATCTCGTCACGTCACATCGCGGGAAATATAGTTCGAAGGGAAAACAGGAATTTGAAATAAAACGCGAATGAAGTAGTGGGCGAAGGTAGGTAGGTACCCTTAGTATGTTGAGATAGGTGGTAAAAAAACTTTACGTCAATATTCACATAAAACAAGTCAATAAAACAATAAGAAACATATCAGATGATATAGCGCGCAATAAAAATCGACGCCCAGTCACCTGCCACAGATCAGAGCAGACAACCCACGCGCCCACATGAAAATACACTTGACGACGGCGCTGCCAAAGAAATTAAATACAGGATGCTAAAAAATACACTATAGTCTGTCCCCGTTAAGATAATTTAATATAAAAAATTCTTTTTAAACAACCGACTTCGAACTCCCGCGCCAACTTTACAACAACAAGCACACGCTATACAAAGTACTTATTTTATTGTTGATATTTTAAGAACCGCTCGACCGATTTCGGTAAAATGTATATGGGACCACATGGGAAGTATGCTCTTTCATATAAAAACCGGCCAAGTGCGAGTCGGACTCGCGCACCGAGGGTTCCGTACTCAAGAAGTAGGTACTGAAGCAAAACAATCAGGCAAAAACCAATATGTTTATTTGACGACGAGTACGAGGTTTACTGTTAATATAAAAAAAACTATGCTAGTTAGAGCATTGGCTATAGTTTTCCTGTAAAATATACATAAATTCCTATTGACCATAATTATTTCAGATTTTTCGATTGGTAAACTTCGGAGATAAGGGGGGGGGGAACGGTATTTTTTTAGACTTTTTCCCCGATAAATCAAAAACTATCATGACTAAAAATAATTAAAAATCTGTTTTAGAATGTACAAAGTAAACCCTTTCATATGATACCCCACACAGTACAGTTATCTCACTTTTAAATTTCAACCCTCCGATTTTCCCCCCTTTTTAAATGAGAACAAAAATAATTTCCAATTTTTTTTAATTCCAGTGTCTTTGGGCCACTAATATACACAACTATTCCAAATTTCACGTCGATAGCTTCGGTAGTTACTGAAATAATCGAGTGTGACGGACGGACAGACGGACAGACAGACGGAGAAAGTCGCACCATAAGGGTTCCATTTTACCATTTTGGTATGGAACCCTAAAAAGGAATCATCCAAATCGGTCCACCCAGTCAAAAGTTCTGAGGTAACAAACATAAAAAAAAATACAGTCAATTGAGAACCTCCTCCTTTTTTTGAAGTCGGTTGAAAATAGTGACTCATCACGGTAGGCTTTCTGCTTTCTTGCAACTTCATTGGTCGGACTTGGTGTGGCAGCGTTCCGTGATAATTCTTTTTTTTTTTAATGCGGAAAGACTAGAAGTATGTACTGTACATAATCATCGTCAAACCCCTACGATGAAAGCCCCAGTAGACAGTGGCGATTCCGAGTTTTCATTGCTTACCAAATCCAACGTATTAAAACTAAATGTTCCAAATATCATAAGAGCTTTGCCGGTAGAGATACCCGCTTAGTGACAGATGACAGCTGGCGCTCGATCACTTCCATGCAAATGGTAGTACATTTTTATCTATCAAACTTTTTAAGTAAATACACCTTTGTCTTTGATAAAAGTTTAGGCAATATAGTAAAAACGCTGGGTTTCTTTTAGCTACTTAAGTGTTGATTACTAAAAGCGTGTTAAACGTTGATTTTCCGGCTTATATTTTCACGCAAAAACTAACAAGATAATATTATGGAGATTTTTTCAAACACCCTGTAGAGCACATTTTTCAGCGGGACAGATGTGTACCGAACAATAGGTCCGGTACAAGGGAAGGACAACCGTCTGTGACAGGTAGCGCGGCTGCTGCTAGCCGTCCCGCGTCCGCCTCCCGATCAGATATGCTCCTGGCATAAACCACGAGATGTCACGGCACGCAACTGCGGAGTAGCACGAGATTAAAAGCTCAATCTATTAGTTTGATCTGACAGCACACTATTGTTACCATCCAACCTAGATATTATAAGTATCTAGTGGCCGGGTGCCTAGGTACCAACACAAAAGTTAGGCAGAATGTTTTTTTTTATTGTGAGATAGGCTTGCGCTTGACGACAATCAAATGTGTTCTAGGGGCATATAGACTTATGAAATATTTGTAATGAATAGCTAATTACAAAGTTAATATAGGTAACTACTTGAGGACTCTCTAAGAAGAGGTAAGTATACAGAACCATCTATTTATTCATTCATTCCATCAGCCTGTACATATGTCTAGAGCTGGACATAGGGCTTTTTGAGAGCGCACCACCAAACGCTTCAATTAAAACTAAACTTAGGTATACCTAGGTCATACCTTACCTTTTATACCTACGTAGCACCGAGTACTGTGCTACGTAGATATAAAAGGTAAAGCTTACTGACTGATTTTATTCTGTTGCCTGTTAGTACCTACGTACCTAGGTATGCTAAGCTGCAATTAGTAGGTATCATTATGAATGACAATTGTTAAACCTTTTAGCGCAAGTCCAGCTTTTACAATTTCTGAATTACTTATAGAAATGTTATAAATTCAATTACTAATGAATAAATTTAAAAAATAGACGACTCCGAATAAAGTAAAGATATACTTACCTACATAAGTATAAATAATATTGCGATAGCAATATTACGGTTATTTATAATTTACGTCTCTGGAATTGCATCGGGATGAAAATAGAAGCAATAACTCGGCGCATGTCCTATTTGCGGAGACGTCGGTACAGATTAAACTGTAAAAGTGGTCAGAAATGTGACCCAGTTACTAAACATACTACGTTCATATGATACAGTCTAGATAGCTTCATAATAGTAGCTCTGAGAAGGTACTAGATTAGTCTTTCTAAGGATAAGGTATGCGCAATCCCGAGTATATACTAATTCAAGACATACAGAAAAAAAAGTGAATAAATTACGTTTCCATCCCACCATCTCGGAAAGAGTATTTTTACTATTCGATATCTGAATGCAAAAGCCGTTATTATCCTCTAGAGGATAAAGTAAATTGAATTTCGAACATCGTGTGCACGTTAGTAAATATCACTCGTCTATAAAGTTTGTGAATTCAAAACATCATTAAAACCTATTTACTTCTACCTCTATGATGCCGAATTTCCATACAACCGTTTTTAATTTGTTAAAAACTCACACTCGTAACCTCTGGGTGTACTTTTTTAATTTGCTTTGCGCGCACCATTTTCTTTCACGTCATGTCATTTCCTCGCTGAAGTGGGATGAAAAGTTACGTGTTGCACTCGAGTGAAAAGATTTTTCACCTCGTGCTCTTTTGATTCCCTCGCTGACGCTCAGGATTCTAATTTTTGAATCTAGAATCCTTCGCTTGCTCGGTCATCAAAATTGAGCACGCGGTTAAAAAACAACTTTTCACTCTTGTATAACAAATAACTATTATTTTTTAATATGATTAAATTTTTATTATTTTTGTTGTTAAAGCGGCATTAGAAATACACATTCTGTGAAATTTTAACTGTATAACGGTTCATGAGATATCTACAACCCGCTGACAGACAGACAGCCAAACGGGTGGAGACTTCGTAAAAGGGTCCCGTTGGCACCCTTTGGGTACGGATTTACGGAACCCTTAAAATGAAAATATTTGATTATGTACATAAATCAAATATCTTTCTCCAATGCTAATTGATAGATCATGCCTTTACATTACGCAGTCGTGGGAATTTTATAATTACTTATCAATAATAAACAAACCGCAAGGCAGAACGTTTTTATGTTGCGTTCAGTTTTATAGCTCTGTAAGCAGAGTATTCAAAGCGTTCATAAATCGTGACATTGGATTCATTGAAATTACTTTTTAAACGCTTTTACTATTTTACGCTTTAGGCTATAGTTATAGCCTTAATTTTATACTAAATAGAGAAAAGCCAAATAGAAGCTCATGCCAAAAACCAAAGGCAAAATTATACGTGGGCAATTAAAATTATTAAAAAATACGACTGCTCTGCCGTAGACACACATACATACACGAACCCAGAAAATATAACACTCCTTTTTTTGGGATATAAAAAATCGTCGTGAAATAAAAAATCGCCCTCGAATGGAAGTACGGCTACCACTGCTACTACGTAATGATACCACAGTCATTAATTACCTTTGGAATCTTATACACATTTTTATTAAATTATATTTTTTGTGAATCACTGGATATTGAACTATAGTGTTATATATTTTTGGAATCTACTCATCATTTTCTAGATCATGATTGTTAATCTTATTTGCGATTTTTTTTTCAACTTTAGTCTTTAATGCGGAACCATGGTCACCCCATCAATTTTTTTTAAATATTTTACTAGCCTATGTCACCCGGAATAAGCTAGGGATTCTAACGATACCTCATTTATCAAAATCGGTTCAAACGTATAGAAGTTATGGTGGAATATACAAACTCACATACATACATACATACATACATACATACATACATACATACATACATACATACACACACACATACATACATACATGAACCCTGAAAACAATATACTTTTTTTTCACTAGTCGTATAAAAATCAGTAGCCCGATATTAACGCTATGCCCGTAACTTAGTAAGCTTATTGACTTTTGCTTTACTATGCACTGCGAAAAGTATTGTTAAGTTTAAAAAACCGGCCAAGTGCGAGTCGGACTCGCGCACCGAGGGTTCCGTACTCAAGAAGTAGGTATAATTACCTTTGTTAATGAACCGCGAAACTAACTTTGTAGAGGTTTACTGTTAATATCAAAAAATTACGTTTGTTGTATGGGAGCCCCCCTTTAATATTTGCTTTATTGATATTTAATTATTTATTTTGAAAGGTAATATACAAGTTAATATTCTGTGAAAATTTGAACCGTCTACCTATTACCGTTTTTAATATTGAGCAAAAAAATACGAAAAAAACACGTTTATTGTATGGGGACCCCAATTAATATATATATTTTTTTAATTTTTAGTATAGCGGCAACGGAAATACATCATTTGTGAAAATTTCAGCTTTCTAGCTATCACGGTCTATGAGATACAGCCTGGAGACAGACAGACAGACAGACAGACAGACAGACAGACAGACAGACAGACAGCGGAGTCTTAGTAATAGGGTCCCGTTTTTACCCTTTGGGTACGGAACCCTAAAAATGAAGCTAAGGTAGGTAGACATATTTATTACTTCTTGGCGCGATGAGGTTTTGGTTCGCCTTTATCATGATAACCATAAAGAGGAATGCATCATTAGACATAATCAAATCAACGGAATTGAAGCTGTTAGAAATGTTGACGTGAAATCAAATTACACGTGGAACTGAATCAATTGTGCTAAACAACTGCAAACATGTTACGTTTATTGAGAGTTGCGAACATGTTGCAAATATTTGATTCGCTGGATATACTGATCACGTTATTAAAAATTATAATCATTATAAATATTATTTTTAGTGATAGGTATTTCAATCTAATAATATTTATCTATACAGGTGATACTAATTAAGGTGGGTAGTAAATATTTTAGGTCTGTGGTTAGGTTAGGTAGTATTCCAGATTCCTATTTCATTATCACACTGAACGGTATTAAGTATTAAGGATCGTGACTATCCGTACTTTCCTTTATTTACATATTGGCAGAGATTTTTAAAGCGGTGCGGACTTAATTACATAGCCAGTATTGCTAGAATAGCAATATTATGTTCTTTCGAGTATTTTTTAAAAAAAATTGTATTAGCGTGTTGCTCAAAATCAGTGATGCGCGGTCTCCAACTGCTGCACACGAATCGCACCTTAACATAACTACAAATTTCGAGGTATTTTGACAAACTTCCATCAAAACACACGACTGTTATGCTATAAGTAGTTTACAAATCTACGTTAATAGCCTTTATTGTTGTAGCAACAGTTTTTATCGAGCGTTTTAGTGGAGCAAAACACGTTAATAGTTTACAGAATTTTTCTTTAAACTTTTAGTGTACCACAAATCAGCAAATCAGCAAACCATTTTGAAAGGTTCTGTGTTATAAATAAACAATACTTGGGTATATTGGCAGCTTTTAATGTATATTTTGACTATTTAGTGTTTTGTCTGGCACCCAGGAATGTTACTACGATAATCATTTTAAATAACGAGTTGTTGATAGCAGGCCTATCGCATTAGCACCGTGACAGTGCAACATATTGATCGCTATAGTCTAGTGAACGTAAAAAGGCTAAACACGTCTACTTAGCTGTTTGGTGCTTCCGATTTTGTCTTCTGATCCTTGCCTGTCCCGAAGGGGGATAAAATGAAAAACTATAATATTGCTGGTTCACTCAGGGATCCCAAACTGCCTACCCTGCCTAACCTACTTTTTAGGGTTCCGTACCAAATGGTAAAATGGAACCCTTATGGTGCGACTTTCTCCGTCTGTCTGTCCGTCTGTCCGTCCGTCACACTCGATTATTTCAGTAACTACCGAAGCTATCGACATGAAATTTAGAATAGTTGTGTATATTAGTGGCCCAAAGACACTGGAATTAAAAAAAATTTGAAATTATTTTTGTTCTTATTTAAAAAGGGGGGAAAATCTGAGGGTTGAAATTTAAAAGTGAGATAACTGTACTGTGTGGGGTATCATATGAAAGGGTTTACTTTGTACATTCTAAAACAGATTTTTAATTATTTTTAGTTATGATAGTTTTTGATTTATCGGGGAAAATGTCTAAAAAAATACCGTTCCCCCCCCCTTATCTCCGGAGTTTACCAATCGAAAAATTTGAAATAATTATGGTCAATAGGAATTTACGTATATTTTACAGGAAAACTATAGCCAATTCTCTAACTAGCATAGTTTTTTTGATATTAACAATAAACCTCTACAAACAAAGTTAGGCTTGCGGTTCATTAACAAAGGTAATTATTTATTAATAATGGTACGGAACCCTTCGTGCGCGAGTCTGACTCGCACTTGCCCGGTTTTTTTTTTATTTGCCGCCATTTGTACGCTGGTTTCACTACACAGACTATTATATCACTTTTGAGTAATACTTGAAATAAAATTTCCTTATAACTTGTAAGGCATCTTTATTTTTACTTAATTGTAGGTACTATTTATACTGTGAGCATACGGCAGTCTTATAACTTACTAGCTGATGCCCGCGACTTCGTCCGCATGGTTTAAGGGTTTTATATTCCCGCGGGAACTCCTTAATTTTCCGGCATAAAAAGTAGCCTGTGTCACTCTCCAGGTCCTCACCTATATCCATGCCAAAAATCACGCCAATCCGTTGCTCCGTTGCGGCGTGATTGAAGGACAAACCAACAAACAAACACACTTTCGCATTTATAATATTAGTATGATTATCATTAAGTAATTCATAAAGCCATTTTTCATATTAGCTATGCTGACTATGTACACGTATGTTATTTATTAACTCGTCTATGTAATAAGAACAGTAGTAAGCTGCCGGTTAGGAGCGCGCTTCCCCTGAAAACAAAAGAAAATATGAAATTTTATCAATCTATAACATTGCGGGTAGTTGCGGAAAAACAAAAGGAGTTCGAAGAGAAGAACTAAGGTTTATGGTCCAGCTGCCATCATGAATTTAAAACGGAAATGGAATCGCAGTCTGAAATCTATTTATCGATGTATCTATAATATAATCTTTGTATACCTGGGTAATCAAAAATATAATAAGGCTACATAGTGAGGTTTATTACATTCAGATAAATGTTTGACATGAAATATGTCTGAAACTGGTTATATAAATTTCAAACACTAACTTGACTAATAAAATCTGAGGTCCAGCGTTTTTGAAGGCTTTAAGATGCGACTGGGGAAAAAATCTGAATAGCGATTGACCATAGGCCACCTCCTTATACTAAAATCTTCAACCTTTTTAAGAGACAAAAAAACCCTCACCAAACAACCATTCTGCCTGCGGGTGTATGCTTGATGACGTTAAATGGGGATATCCTGTACTCTCTGTCGTTCTTGAACTGCTTTAATATTTTTTCAGCCCTAGAAAACAAAATAATGTGTATATTGCTTTACTATTTAGTTCAAAAACATTGGTCATAAAATATATGGCATTAGATTATAATCCAGTTTTTTGAAAAATACCATGCCAGAATGAAACAGATGCCAGACACGGATTTAAATCACGCGGTCGTAAGCCTGTTTTTTTAAAGGACCATGCCAGAATGAAACAGACGCCATGAAAGATACGGATTAAAATCACGCCGTCTCAGAATTAGAACTTAATTTACCAAAGGTTCAGCAGCAGGGCTAGGGTCATAATCGCTTAAAGTATAAACCATCTGTTTTAATAGCGGGTAAATGCCAGGAATAAAAATATGTCATGGCAGATATAATTTAAAATCTCTTTGGAAAAGTCATTAGCCATAATGACTGAGTCCAAAGATTTTACAACTGATATCGACTTTATGGCAATTTATATAATTTACTAGCTGATGCCCGCGACTTCGTCTGCGTGGATTGAGGTTTTTTGATTCCCGCGGGAATTATTTATTTCAGTGATAAAAAGATGCCGTATATACTCCAGACCACCCAATCCAGATTTCACCCAGATCCATTCAGCCGTTCTGGCGTGACAAATAACAAACGTAACAAATATCCATCCATCCATCCAAACTTTCGCATTTATAATATTAGTATAGTAAGTATATATACTTACGTGTATTGTGTGCTGGTCGCTATGAGCGCAGTTTTCTTCCCGTAAGGTTTGATATCGATGGAACCGAAACCTGCGAGTGCTGACGTCACCTGTGTTGCAAGATGTTAATTGGTTAAACGTTTAAAAGTAAGGACTAGTGGTGGAATCTTCATTTTTATCCATTTTATAAATTTATTTTTATCCACTACAAGTTGGCTCTTGACTGCGATTTCACCTGATGGTAAGTGATGATGCAGTCTAAGATGGTAGCGGGCTAATCTGTTATGGGCATGACAGTTATATTAAACCTATACCCCTAATCGGTTTCTACACGACATCTTACCGGAACTCTAAATCGCTTGGCGGTACGTCTTTGCCGGCAGGGTGGCCAGGGTATCCACGGGCGAAGCCTCCCACCAGGCCAGACCGGAGAAAATTCATAAATTATAAATTCCAAAATTGACCCTGCCGGGGATAGACCCCGGGACCTCCGCACGTTAAGACAACAGCGCTCAACACTGCGCCAGGGAGGTCGTCAAAAATCCATAATTAATTTGAGTTTCTTTTAAGCTAATACCCCTCTCACGCATATTAATATGCGAATAGTAGTAGCACCTGTGACCTGACGTAGTAGGAAGAACCCTATAGCCACCGCTCAAGAAGTTTGCCAAACTCAAGATCTAAAAGCGACAGCAACTGATTAGTTACAAATATGGACAATCAAAAAGACAAATAGCCATAGCAGATTAATGAGCTATCACTGACCAATAGAACATCAAGCGCATACAAACGTCTGCCGTAGCGCCAAGTCATCTAGTATACGCGACACTGCCGCCACATTGTATTTATATCTTAACCTTAAATCAACCTTGACAGAGGCATGAAAAATGGGTTTTCTTACATTCAAAAAATCAAACAACTGGCGAGCTACGAAAGCTTTACCAAGGCTAAAATAAAGATCCAGTGACATTTGGGTATTATCAATCTGTTTTAACTAGCCGGGGGAAGTATGCACGCGGTAGTCGCGTGTGCGTGTGGGTTGATTTGCGTGTGTGCGTTTGGACGTCTGCCAGACGCGCTGTTAGGTATACTTGGGTGATGTGTGCTGATACACTGTGCCAGTGCTTGTCACATTCGCCACTCTGTACTTTTTGTAGAAATGGTGAAAGCGCCAGATAGGATAATTATGTTATTTTTTTATAAGTATAGGACCGAAGATGATTAATAATTGGCAAGGAAAAGATTAACATTGATCGATTGATGGTTTAGCATGTTTTCCAAAATGGCTCTGCCCCCTAGCTATGTTAAATACGTCTCATGTCAAATCTCATTCTATAGCGCTTTAGCGAAAGCGATTAAAAACGCTAACCATAGACTATTCACTTATTTTTTTCTCTCCGCTAAATGTTTAAAGATTATAGAAAAAGAATACAGACGAAACGTATAGTAGCTTGGCTAGGAGGGTTGGTATTCTTCTGGCAGCCTTTGTAACAATTATGTTTGAGATAAGCGTTTTTAAAGAGATGGCGATGGTGGACTAATTTTTCTTTGTGATGTTGAGATCTGCACCTAGCTGATATAATTCTCAAATATAATTTTGGGGTAATTTACGAAAGTAATACGCTGTATTGGAAGTGTGGTTGTAGTTTTTTAAAATACCTACTCCTATATCTCAAAGCTCAGAGAATATGCATCTAATACAATTTGATATTTTGTGCCATGATTAGCGACGATATCTAATCTTTCAGCGAGGATAAAATACGCACTTACTTTACTGGACGCAACAACGAAAATAACACAGAATGCGTAGTTGGAAAACGGTGTTCTGCCGCCAATGTGACAATTATTACAACCATAACCGTTTCCTAACATATGGACTCTAATTTTGGCTCCGAGGATAAGACGCGGGCCGCCTGTGTTTACTATACGGGACGTAAATAGAGTCTCTTTGAGCTCCTTATGTAACGTTCTCGCCCGTTTAGAATATTGCAACAACAATGCCCACTTTGTCTTCCAAACGGTAGGTACATTTTCAGTGTGCGTTTAAGTTTGCCTTTTAAGCTGCCTTATTTGATTTTTTTCTGTTACTCGTGATATTAGTAGGTACGTAGAAATTCCTGTTACTTATGATTTTAGTACTTAGAAAGACTGTAATGTGTATAAATTCCAAGATTCCACGTTTTCACCCTTCTTCAAAGGTGTGATCAAAAACCTATGTTTATATTGTTTTACGAGTAGGTAAGCAGGACGAAAATAGCATATTTAAGACGTTTTGCTACCAAAAATGCCTAGGTTCCATTAAAAAGATTTTTTAAGCTCTACATAAATTGCACCGATAGTACCAAAAGTTTCAGCGATAATTTCCATTATGTGTTGAAAAAGCGACGTTAAAAGTCTTCAAGTTCCTTAGCTCCTTAAGATCCCGAGAACGCCAGACCTTCTTCGTCGTATCGCTCTTGTCAGAACGGTCGCGGTCGTCACTTTGGTGTTGTGGCACGCTTAACTATCCGTCTCAGCTCTTCTCTAATGGCAGCCTTGCGAGTGCATTCGTGTAAAGGGACGCCAGACCTATGAACCTTGACTTGCTGTGTGCCAAAGGTTCATATAGTAGCCAACAGTTCTTACCTGCTGTAGTGTGGAAGAAAAGTTTCAGCTTTTATACTATATCGTAGGTCTGGCGTTCACTGGCTCTATTGCTTTAAACGTTCTTGCCAGTTCATAGCATCGTAAGAATGCCCGTTTTGTCTCTTCAAGGGCAATGTTTACAGCATAAATAAACTGCCGCGGAGTGCCCGGATCAACTAAATATATCCCAGTTCAATTAAGCTCGGAATTAATTAAGTTTAGGAGTCTCTTGCAAAACATTGTGGATGAAAAGCCACCTTTTTAATTTTCATTCCTTATTTATTTGATGTTGTCTTTGAAGACGATGATAGCTGTTATTTTATTATATTATGTCGATATTTTCATATTTTTTTAACACAAAACAAGAAAATGGCCGTTAATCAACGCCCAGCTCAAACCGTAGGTTTTAAAACATGATATTTTGCATCTACTCTTACTAGGTACTCTTTACTAGGTACGTAAACTTCCACTCAGGGACAAAAATTACACTATTTTAGGTCGATTCAGCTTTCGTTTATAACAAAACTGGTGATTTCTGTCGAGATACATACGTATCCATTTGTTTTTAGTCTCTTTTCTTCTTCTTCTTTTGACTCCGAGCGAATCCGAAACAGTACAATCTGGTATTCTTATATATTATGAAAATAGTATCTGACTACGTGACGTATCGACGTAGGTATAGCTCAAAAAAATTTGGCATTTCTACATAGGTTTTGCTAATAACGTAGACCTCAAATAGGAATGTATTTTCGAAATTCCCACCTAAAAGAAGCCAAGTGCAAGTTGACCAAGCTAGTAAGAAGATATCTAGTAAGATTTAACAGAAAAGTCGTGGGCGAAAGCTAGGAATAAATAAAATTATAGACACTTAAATTCATAATTTACCTTCCCGACGTTAATTATTCGTTCCGTCATAGACTTTATGTGAAGCAATTCCGGGCGATGTCGCGGCGGGTCGACGTCCACGATATTCTGAAATAGAACTTTATTTTGACATCAAATCTTAATATCTGTGATGATATTATCGACGCTTGAAGATATTTGGATATTATATTATCGATAGAGAGGACAACACAAACTTTATAAGTATAAAAACAGGCCATTTGACCTGTTTCTCTTCAAGTGTAAGCAGCTACTAAGCGCAAGCTGACTGCGTATTTGAATGTGCGTTGCGTACAAACGTTGCGCTCATCCGCACCATGAAAACCCAACATTTAAAATGCAGGTAGAGTGTGTTATTTCTGATTAGAACGATGAAGGGATTTATAGTTTCTGGCGCACGAAAGAAAAAGATAACGGTCTTGAAGCAAGTGAAGGAAATTCAATGTCAAAGTCAAAGTCAAATTCTTTATAAATAAAGTATTTGTTGCACAAAGATGTTGTTCAAAAATAGAAGAATTAAATTTTTGCGAAGATAAACTTATCACTGGATTGATATTTATTTTCGATGGCCGATTGGCCTGAATAAGTTTTTTATAAATAATTAACGAAATAAACTATTCACATTACTACTTTTCTTCGATGACGAATTTTCATTCAATACATTTAAAATGTTTTACAAACAAGTTCATACTTAGCCGCTCTATCTTTTATGTAGGTATATATCTTTTGTATTTAGTAGTTTACATATTTCCGCCAATATTAAAAGCTCGGAGTGTGAATTTGTTTGTTTATAATGTAATTGGAATGAATCCAAAAATTCTTTCACTATTTATAACCTAAATTATTGTCCTAGAGGGTTACAAAAATAAAAAAGAGTAATAAATTTCAATGTTAGCAAACTCTTAGTTATTATTACTCAAAATAAATAAATAATATAATGCAATTTTTGTACTTAAACTGTTTTGTTTTGTTACAAATTATATACCAAGTTAAAAAAAATGAAAATTCCGAAAGTCTCTTCCGACATCCCGTAAATCTAAATGACACAAGAATAATTAGGAAAAAATTAAAAATAAAATTTCTAAAGGAATAATTACACGAAATCAAAGAATCCTTCACGGACTAAATTGTGATCAAGAATAGTTACTATAGAATGAGCGGTGAGAAACCTCTGCAGTTGTAACTGCCTCGATGGTCAAGTGTTTAGCATTAAAATTTTTAGGTATTGTGTTTTCCTCTCAAGAATTTTTCAGCCCAGCGCGGTGTTACGAAAATCGCGGTATATCACACCTATGCCTCAGAGAGCACGTCAAACTTAACGTGCTCTCTGAAGCACTCAGGGCGTCGGTCCTGCGCCTGTTATCTTTCTTACCCATCGGGATAATCCATACTAATATTATAAATGCGAAAGCGTGTCTGTCTGTCTGCTACGCTTTCACGGCCCAACTACTCAACCGATTTTGATGAAATTTGGTACAGGGATAGGTTGTATTCTGGGGAAAGACATAGGCTACTTTTTATCCCGGAAAATTCAAGAGTTCCCGCGGGAATCGAAAAAACTTGGTCCACGCGGACGAAGTCGCGGGAATCATCTAGTTGTTAATAATTTATCAATATCTTCGCGAAAATGGCTAAAAGCCAGTGACCCATCCAGATGAAACAGTATCTAAAATAATAATTATTAGTATGACATTTACTTTGATGCTGAGAGTATCATGGACACTCTGGATCATGGATCTTTACATGCCGTTGTTCCAACAAGTTGTCTCGAAACTCATCCGGATGAGACAGTATCCTAAACATATTATGAGTATGATATTTACTATGAATGGTACAGCCCAGCATATGAAGTTCACTTTGTAGCAGAAGGGAGCTAGCACTGCGAGTTTCTAGCTGGATTCCACTGGTAAATATTTACAGCTGCCCAAAACCCATCCGGTTGAAACATCCATACTAATTTTATAAATGCTAAAAAGTATGTCTGTCTGTATACTTCGCTTTTTACGGGATGGGTAACCCGGGGAAGAACATAAGCTACATTTTATCCTGGAAAATTGGGTATTTGACAAATAGTCAAATCAGCAACTTTTTTCAAACGTCAAAACGTTCCAAGTATGGGATTTATATGAAACTAGGTGATGCCCGCGACTACGTCCGCGTGGATTGACATTTTTTGGTTCCCGCAGGAACTCCTTAGTTTTCCGGGATAAGCCTATGAGCTATTCCGGACTGTAATCTATCTCTGTGCCAAATTTCAGCCAGATCGGTTCAGCCGTTGGGGCGTGATTGAGTAACAAACATCCATACATCCATCCATCCAAACTTTCGCATTTATAATATCAGTAAGATAAGATGCAAACTTCATATTTCGTATGCAAACTTCATATTTCGTATGCAAACTACATATTTTGTATACAAACTTCATATTTGAAATCAATTACTTAGTATTATTTTAAAACAAAACTCAAGTTAGCCTAAAGTTTAACTTATCGTAGATGTAGAAATAATCTATTGTACTTTTAATGAATTCATTTTTTTGAGTTTTATTTTTTGATAACTTGTTTTTGCCTCTTTTCTTTCTTTATTTATGAGATACTGCATGTAGTGTTTGCTTTAATATGATTTTACATACATTGGCATAAATCTATAAAATATGTAACTTATGATTATATCCTATGTAAAAATCCCTAGCGAACCTTATGAATAAAATAAAAAATAAAAATAAAATTTCTCTTGCAAACTACATATTTCGTATGCAATCTTCATATTTCGTATGCAAACTACATATTTCGTATGCAAACTTCATATTTCGTATGCAAACTTCATATTTCGTATGCAAACTACATATTTCGTATGCAAACTTCATATTTCGTATGCAAACTTCATATTTCGTATGCAAACTTCATATTTCGTATGCAAACTACATATTTCGTATGCAATCTTCATATTTTGTACTAGCGAATGCCCGCGCTCCTTCGTACGCGTGGATTGAGGTTTTTTAGTTCCCGCGGGAACTCTAATTTTCCTGGATAAAAAGTAGCCTATGTGCTATTCCGGACTGTAATCTATCTCTGAGCCAAATTTCAGCCAGATCCGTTCAGCCGTTGGGGCGTGATTGAGTAACAAACATCCATACATCCATCCATCCATACATCCATCCAAACTTTCGCATTTATAATATTAGTAAGATTCTGAAATGTGACGTCATTAAAGTTCGACGCACTTTTTTAATTTAACCGATTGTTTAAAATGGTTATTCAAGATAAAACTATCAGGGGACGTGGATATTACGACTTTTGGAGATCCTCTATTTAATAATCACAAAAAAATTAAATACCTAATAATTAAATCGATATTCACCAGTAGAACGGTCTTAACTGCTGATGCAAACGTTTTTAGCGAATGGGCAACAAATAAATTACACAGAAATAGGCAAAAATTATATGAATTGTATGCAGAGCGACAGTATGATACTAGTGATGAGTTCAAGCAGCATGTTCAACTATTTTCCAAGAAATTTAAAAGAGATTGCATTGTGGCTAAATCAAAGCATATTCAAACTAAGATAAAAAATAGCTCCAACGTAATCAAAACTACTTGGAACATAGTGAATGAAGAAACAGGAAGAGCTACACGGAAAAATTGTGAATTTAAACTTAATGTCGGTAATACATCAGTTACTTCGGACTCCGAAGTTGCTTCTGTTTTTGAAGGCTTCTTTACGGATATTCCTGTTTCTACTACAGAATCGTTGAACTCCTCACCAAATGCCGCTCTTACTTTACTGGAGGATAACGTGCCTGAATGTAATAACGTTTTTAAATTCTGTCACGTTAACTGCTCTGACGTTATTAAAGCATTCAAATTAACTAACAATAAGAAAACAAATGATTTGTGGGGTATTTCCGTTAACGTTGTTAAATCATTGATTGATATCGTTGCACCCGAGTTAGCATAAATTTTTAATAATTGTATTGATTGTGGTGAGTTTCCTGACTTAATGAAGCATAGTAAAATAATACCTCTATTCAAATCAGGTAGTACCAGTGACCCCACTAACTTTAGACCTATATCTGTACTACCCACTTTCAGTAAAATATTTGAAAAAATAATATTAATTCAATTGCTTAAACATTTTTGTAATAATGACTTATTACATAGTAAACAGTTTGGATTTACACGGGGTCGCTCAACAATCGATGCTGGTGTTGAGTTAATTCAAAATATATTCGAAGCCTGGGAGGAGTCACGTGATGCACTTGGCGTTTTCTGTGATTTATCCAAGGCTTTTGATTGTGTTGACCACGAAACATTAGTCAGAAAACTGCACCATTATGGAATTAGGGGTGTAGCACTGGATATGATGAATTCCTACTTAAAAAATAGGATACAAAAGGTAGACGTCAATGGAAAGCGGTCTTCTGGATCGATTGTAAAAATGGGGGTTCCACAAGGTTCAATTTTAGGGCCTTTTCTGTTCCTCATTTACATTAACGATCTTCCTTATCTTGCCAAGGATAATCATGGGATAGTATTGTTTGCTGATGATACATCACTTTTGTTTAAAATAAATTGTTACGAAACAACTTTTGACGAAGTAAACAATTCTCTCACTAAAGTGGTACAGTGGTTTGAAGCTAATAACCTACTTCTCAATGGGAAAAAGACAAAGTGTATCAAATTTACATTACCTAATGTCAAACAGGTAAAAACCACTGTACAACTTGATCATGAGGAGTTAGATTTAGTGGATACCGCTGTTTTTCTTGGAATAACGTTAGATGCTAAACTCCAATGGGGCAATCACATAAATGTCTTATCGAACAGGCTTAGTTCTGCTGCATACGCGGTTAAAAAGATTCGTCAGTTGACAGATATAGAAACGGCGAGATTAGTTTATTTTGGTTACTTTCACAGCATTAAGTCATATTGTATATTATTATGGGGTAATGCTGCTGATATTAATTCTGTTTTTGTGCTGCAGAAGAGGGCTGTTCGAGCCATATATAATATGGGACCAAGAGAGTCACTAAGAAATAAATTTAAAGAAATCAATATAATGACAGTGCACAACCAATATATATTTGAAAATTTAGTATACGTGCATAAACACATTGATAAATTCAAGAAGAAAAGTAATTGTCATAATGTCAATACTAGAAATAAAAATAAACTTGTAATGCCTACTTCTAGGCTTAGTAAAACTAGCAATTCATTTGTTGGAAACAGTGTCCGCTTCTACAATAAGCTCCCAGAAGACATGTTGAAAATGTCTCTGAATGTCTATGTATAGGATTACTTAAATGACAAGGAAGCTTGGCAATGATTTGATCTATTGGCTCTGATAGTTCCTTAGTTAAGATGATTTGTGAAATGGTGATAATGAAAAAAAACCCCGGCTGAGTTTGTTGTGGGCTCATCTCAGACCAGGGCGCGTTTGGAACTTTCGTAGCTTTAGTTTTAAGATACCGTTACTGATTATCACCATTATATATTATAAAAAACTCGACGTCAATAAGTGTAGTATACCTACCTAAATTGAATAAACGTTATTTTGACTTTTGACTTTGACTTACCCAATTCAAGAGTTTCCGCGGGAATCAAAAAATCTTAATCCACGCGGACGAACCATCGTCATATAGTATTTGTATATTTACCATGTAAGGTATAGCTCCACGTATGACGTTCACTTTGTTGGCGTAGGGAGCTAACGCCGCGAGTTTTTCACTGGGACCCACTGGCCTATACTTGCCGCTAATATCGCACGCTGCCCAGTGACCCATCCGGATGAAACAGTACCCTGAAACACAACATGATTATATTATATTAGCTGCGGATTTTGAATTTTGGTACATGTAATTACTTAATTAAAATAGATGATGCATGATTTTAAAAAAATCCTGTAAGAACTCTTTGATTTTCCGGGATAAAGAGTAGCCCTTGTCCTTCCCTGGGATTCAACCTACTACAGTGCTAAATTTTATCAAAATCTATGGAATAGATGGGTTGTAGCAGATAGAAACACTTTCGAATTTAAGTTAGAAGATAGATTGTCGCAGTCCAGAACGTCCAAAGTAAGAGCAGCTTGGTCACAAAGGCGGAGGGCTGTTTCTCTCACCTTAGAGCAGGGATGCACAGACTTATTAAGACTAGGGGCCACTCGGGCAAATTATGAACTGATGGCGGGCCGCCAGAAGTATAGGTAATTAAAGACAATAAAGAATTGATAAATATGTATTAAAATTGAAAAAGAATTTATTAATTTGAAGCGTGGCACTGCATAGTGCTTACAATCTTTTTTATATTTGGCTCAAATTTACTTGTAGCAACACGTAAAACTGCTTCCAAACTTTCATTTGCAAGGCGGTTTCGATTTTTTGTTTTATTATTATTTAGTATTGAAAAGGTTTGTTCACATATATAGGTAGAACCAAATAAGCTGGCACATTTCAGAGCGTTTATACGCAACTCTTTGTACGTATTTTTATCAATGCAGCGGTAAAAGTTCAGCAAGTCTCCTTCGTTGAATTTGTTGCGTAAATCTTGGTCGTTTTGAATGTCGATAATTTCTAACTGCATTGACTCTGGCGCATTTTCAACTGAAATCGTGAAAGGATTGCTGAATATGTCCAACAGAGGTTTCAATTTTTTAAACTCCGAAAATCTGTCTTGAAAAGATTGAATCAAAATATCTAGCTTTTCTACATAACTGAAATTAATCGCAGTTTTGTTGAATTTTTCAGCCATTTTCTTATAATTCGGAAAATGATTGTAATTTCCAGAATTCAATTGCGATCTGAAAAGTGTCAGCTTGCATTGAAAGGATGATACATGAGCGTAGAGCTGGGATATCAGTTGATTTTTGCCTTGAAGCCGTGTGTTCAAGACATTCAAATGTCAACTAAAAAAGCCAAATCACACAACCAATCAGGATTTTTAAGTTCCGGGACATCCCTTTGCTTGTCCGCCAGAAATATTCCAATTTCTTCTATTAAATTTAGAAATCGTTCCAGTGTCAATCCACGACTTAGCCACCTTACTTCTGTATAATACAGTAAATCTCCATATTCGCTTTCGATGTCATCAAGGAATTGTTTGATTTGCCTGTGATTGAGTCCTCGTGATTTTATGAAATTTACAGTCGAAACTACCACTTTCATGACATTTTGAAATTCAATTTTTTTAGAACAGAGGGCTTCTTGGTGTATAATGCAGTGAAACTGCATGAGATCTTCAGCGTTTATGTTTTTTTCTTGCAGATGCTTTTTCAGCAAAGTAACTAGCCCAGAATTGACACCAATCATCGAAGGAGCACCGTCAGTCGCAACTCCCGATAATTTTGATAAGTCCAAATTAGTTTTTGAACACTCATCCAAAAGTACATTGAGTATATCAACTCCTCTGGTTTGACCTTTCAATGAACACATTCCTAATAACTCTTCTAAGACTTCAAAATCTTGAGTAACACCTCGTATGAATATGAGAAGTTGAGCTGTGGAACTAATATCAGTGGATTCGTCGAGTGCTAATGAAAAAAATTCAATGATATTAGTTTTTTCATTTAATTGTTCCGCAATATTACCTGACAAAGACATAATTCGTCTTTGGATAGTCATACGATTCAGTTGAATTTTCTCAAACTTTTTTGCTGCTTCTGGGCACATTTTCTTAGCGGCAATTTCTATGCATTCTTTTACAAAATCCCCATCATTGAAGGGGCGACTTCGCTTTGCTATCATTCGAGAAATTTCATAACTAACTTCTGTAGCTGTTTCTGAATCTTGAATAGGTTTTGTAAACATAGCTTGCTGACCAATAAGTTCCCGTTTTAAAGACAACATTTTTTGCTTTCTTAATTCGCCTGTAAACTTGGTAAAAGTAGGATGCTGCGTTTCATAGTGCCTTTTAACATTATATTCCTTTGCAATCGCAACAGAATTTTTGCAAATTAAACAAACGACTTTGTTATGTGACCATACAAAAAAGTATTTCTCGGTCCAAATTTCTTGAAACTGCCGATTTTCATCTTTAACCTTACGTTTATTACTAGGTCCTGGCTTGTCCATGTTGCGTTCTAATCCTGGCTAGGATTAACACAGCACCTAAAAACAATTACAGTACCTACTTAAATTACCCATCCTTTTTTAAATTACCAAAAATAATTGATTAAATAGGTAGGGAAACACTTATTAATAACAGAGTTTTACTTACGATTTCACAACACAATTATACACCGGCTAGTCGAGTTAAAATCTACACTAGAACTATTGAC
Source organism: Erebia epiphron (assembly GCA_963932025.1). Classification (NCBI taxonomy): domain Eukaryota; kingdom Metazoa; phylum Arthropoda; class Insecta; order Lepidoptera; family Nymphalidae; genus Erebia; species Erebia epiphron. The sequence goes on along the minus strand of OZ009948.1, from coordinate 38,732,686 downwards.
ACTTCACTCAAATAAAAACCGAACTGTCGGTCGCTGCGGTTAGCGTGGCTTTTATACCGCGCGTATAGAGTCGAAAACTGTCTGGAGAAATCTCGAAACCGACTCTGGAAGCTTCGTGTATCTACCTACGCGAGCAATCGGGAATTCGGGACTATTGCTATCTCGCTTGCTCTAACAATATAACCCGCGGATAACGCGCCGCCGCGCCGGCCGCGGCGCTTCCTCAAGAAAACGAATTTAACCGAGATCAGCACGAACATTACCGACCGCTGTTACCGACGCATGCACGGCGCACCGATAAGCGCACTTAAGAGCGCGCGCGCGAGATTCAAATTACTTTTCGAACATATTTTTTTTGGTTTTATTCTGGAATAGAATTCAATATTTTTCGAATGTACGAGAGTATTATTTTTGCTGTCGGCGGGCCACCAGTATTCGACCGGCGGGCCGCATGCGGCCCGCGGGCCGCGGTCTGTGCATCTCTGCCTTAGAGCATGTTTTTGACTATTATTTTGATGTGTCAATTATTCGTCAATATATTCAGCAGTCTGTGGAAATCTACTGTTGGCCATAGACTATTTCTAATACCATTATCATTTCATACATGTTAATCATAATAATATAAGATTTTAAATATTGTTTTTCAATGAAGAAAATGTTATATTATATTCTATATAGATATAAGAACTTTTAAAAGATTCGAAATTTTTGATAAACTTAAGCGCATACATATATAATTGAGCATGTTTTCTAATATTGTAGTTTAATATTTTGTCAAAAATGATAGCAAATTATTTAAATAAAATGAAATAACTATAGTTTAGAAAAATAGTTTTTATGAAAGTGCAAAATTTAGGAATAAATTAATTATAAATGTATCAAAACACAAATTTCTAGGTATCGAATGTATACTTATACATAGTTTAAAAACCCATTATAATATATAAATACACTTTAATAAGGATAGCATGATCTTGAAAAAGTTTGTTTCTGAAATGTAATAATACTGTTATACTTTACTACTTTTTTCTAAATATACCTATGTCCTATATGTATAAGTTAAATGTAAAAATGTATGTGATTGTGAACACTTTCAGTTAAAATAAAGGCTTATTTATTTATTTATTTATTTATTTATTTATAATATAAGATCCCACTACAGCCCATTAACGCACAAGCCTCCACTCTCATAGGAGAGAGGGAATTGAAGCTTAGACCCACCACGCTGCTCCAATGCGGGTTGGCGGGCTTTAACGACTAATATCACGTTAGTGATAATAAACCGGGACCGACGGCTTAGCGTGCTCTCCGAGGCACGGGGGTATAACACCGCCAACTTCCTAACTCCGGGCTAGCACTGAGAATTTCTAGTCAGAAAAATCCAATACTTAGTTATGGCCCGACCCGGGACTCGAACCCAGGACCTTATCGGCCGCAGTCGAACATGTCAACCACTAGACCAATGATGCAGTTATAATATAAGACCATAACAACATAATACCATCAGATAATCAGGTTTCTTCATCCAATCTCCTCCAACCACCCTGTTTATTTATTGTCATTTCATTGTACCTTTGGGACCTTTTGATCTTTAACCACAGAGTTTTGTTTTGAAATAAACTAAGTTAAAATCTATCTTAACTAAGTTTGCCACTTTAGGCAATTCCAATAGGGATGATGACAACTCTTTATCAAACTTGAAAACGCGCTTCTAGCATGGAAGATTGTATGAAATATGTATGAAATACATAGTGGTGATGTCATCAAATTTCAACACACTTTTTTCTTTAATCTAAAGTTTAAAATAATGATTCAAAAGTACTTGTAAAAGTTTATTTGAATAAAAATCATTTGAAATTTGAATTTTGATGTGAATTTTAGGTCTTTTGGAAGACCCTCTATTTAAAAATCAGTAAGAAATAATTTATTTTGGACACAGGCATGATCCCTATTGGCTTTAAATGTTACAAATAATTTGGCTTGCCGGAACAATATGAATCCCATCCAGCTTCGTGGTATGATTGCTTAACATTGAATGGTGTACTCAAATTTATAAAATTAACTCCATTCTCCAATTTCTTGCATTTGCCCTCAGAGAAAAATTCGTACAAACTGCAATTAAAATAACAAAACTTATTTATTTGGTGCATAGCCGTTAATCCATAATCCTAACTGATATCTATACTAATATTATAAATGCGAAAGTTTGGATGGATGTATGGATGGATGGATGTTGGTTACTCAATCACGCCAGAATTTGGCCCCGAGGTAGATAGTCTGGAATAACACATAGGCTACTTTTTGTCACGAAAAATTAAACAGTTCTAGCGGAAACCGAAAAACCTTAATCCACGCGGACAAAGTCGCGGGCATAAGCTAGTAATAAATACAAAAGTGTGTTGATTTGCTGGTTTATTCGTCAATCACGCCGGAACGGAGCCGACGTGATTTTTTTTGCATAGATGGCTGGAAGATGAATTTCCATGGATTTTGCGAAACCTAAATCCAAGCGGACGAAGACACGGGTATCATCCATCTGCCTGTCTGCCACGCTTTCTCAGCCGATCTTTTTAACCAATTTGTTGAAATTTGGTACAGATTAGAGGTTATATCCCGGGAAAGGACATAGGCTACTTTTTATCCTGGAAAATTAAGGATTTCCCGCGGGAATAAACACCTCATCCACGCGGACGAAGTCGCGGGCATCAACTACTCTGTAAATAATTAAAATAATGGCACTTACTCTTGCAATGCATTGGATTTCCATACTTCATCGAAAGTCAGTTTCCTTCCCATTTCATGAGAAATATATTTGGTGTCGAATATGGTTGGAAATACTCTATTAATATTCTTCTTAAACATACAATACTTTTTAGGCAAAGGACCTATGAATTGATTATGTAGAAGCACTAGGTCTAAGAAGTTATTATGGCCAATAATAGGTTTTTGGTGGGTTGCAAGTAAATCAATTATTTGTGAAAACCCCAGCAAGTAGCTCATTAGGTTGTCTTCTAGTAAAGCCATGGGTGCACTATTTGCACCTTCTACATATTTATCTCTGTATATTAGAACCTGAAATAAAATAACAAATAGTTTAGGATTTAGTTAGTCTTCAGTTTAAAAAAATATGTTAAAAATACGATTGCCCACGACTTCATCCACGAGGTTTAAGGTGTTTGAAAAATACAGTGGGAATTCTTTCTTTTTTTAGAAAACATCATTCATTTTTTCCATTTTTCATTTTCATTTTTTTTGTCTAGGCCACATACGTACTAATATTATAAATGCGAAAATGTGTTTGATTGATAATTTGTCCTTCAATCACGCAACAGAGCTACGGATCGACGTGATTTTTTGCATTGTCTTAGGACCTACGAGTAGTTAGTGACATTCACGTAGGCTACTTTTTTAGTTCTCCGGATTTTTTAAACCGAAATCCACGCGCGGACGAATACACGGTCGCCATCTAGTTTAAAATTATTGAACTATGTCTTATTGTACTGTAACATCGGTTATCAACTCAATTTCCTATTGCAATAACTATTAGGAGATTGACCTACCACATGATACAGTGGGATTCAAGTCCCTTGGGACCCCAAAGAGAAGGACTATTGGTTCTTTGAGCATTGCCACATCTTTGTTGACCTTGCAAAACTAATTTCCACTTATTAATTAGGAACCATTTACCATATCTGAAGGATTCCGTAACAGGCTTCGGATGTGTCTAGTTACGATTCCTGAATCTAGCTATGTACAAGATAAAAAGGTATACAAAACTTTAACCTGACTACGGAAAAAATATTGTAGAATTGTTTTTTGTTGCTTTTTATTATATTTTAAAATTGTCTATATTATGCATATTAATGAACTCAGATTTTTTTCTATTTTCATTTGACTAGATATATTACCAAAAAAAAAAAATTAAAACTTCCACTTTTTTGGATGTAACATCCATCTTATCAATTTTACTTTTTTGGATGTGTATTCACTTATCGATTTTGGTAGTGTAAAATGTGGCATATGTTATCCAGACCATAATAACGAAACGATTGACATTTCATCAAAATCGGCTCAGTAGTTTAGACGCCTACGGTGGAACATTCATACTAATTTACTAATATTATAAATAAATGCGTGTTTCTGTCAGTCTGTCTATCTGTCTGTCTGCTACGCTTTCGGCCCACCTATCCAGCCGATTTTGATGAAATTTGGTACAGGGATAGTTTATATTCCGGGGAAGGACAAAGGCTACTTTTTATACGGGAAAATTAAGGAGTTCCCGCGGGAACCGAAAATGCTTAGTCCACACGCACGAAGTCGCGGGAATCATCTAGTACATAAATAAAACATACGTTCATAGACTGCTAAAATCATAACCATTTCTTTTGGCTTTGCCGTTGGCATTTAACTGTTAAAAGAATACTGACCTCAGCAGTTGCTAAGCTTATTTCTACTGGCTACAGCTAACACCAATTACCTTATTACTATTACCTAAGCTATCAGTGGTAAGAACATCTGGAAACCTCTGTCTTATCTCATTGTGCACTATGTACCGCATTATTGGACACTCAACGTCTAGATACATTGTTTCCTCATCATTTCCTGTCAGCCATCTAAAATTAAAAAAAAAGTATTATTTTCATGCTATAAAATAAAAACTCTCTTAAAAGGCACTGGTTTTGGCTAGTTCCACCTTCCAGAAAAATATAAAAACTGTGAAGCAATTCAGCATTCTAGTTAACGAAAATCCATACTAATATTATAAATGCGAAAGTGTATCTGTCTGTCTGCTACGCTTTCACGGCCCAACTGCCCAACCGATTTTGATGAAATTTGGTACAGGGATATTATGTACCCCGGGGAAGGACATAGGCTACTTTTATCCTGGAAAATTAAAGAGTTCCCGCGGGAATCATAATAAAACTTAATCCACGCGGACGAAGTAGCGGGCATCATCTTGTTATTAATATACATGATCCTTCCAGGTTTGTTCCCATGCATTTTGCAGCATCAGGTTTTTTTTATAAAAACAATACTTATAATACATATCCAAAATTGAGGAACTGGCAGGATTTGAACCAGTGTCTCTCCCCTAAGTTCCCTGAATGAAATTTCCAAGTGCGGGTAAACACTATAATAAAAATTATAAATAGATAAGGTATATTATGTTAAGTAAGTTTGCATCATGCAAATTAAAAAGCTAGGAAGCTAGCTGGGAACCGTTTCATGAAATAGTTCAATTTGATTTAACTGAATACTAATAAATATTCTAGCTGATGCCCATTACTTTGTCTGTGTGGATTGAGATTTTTGGTTCCTGCAGGAACTCTTTAATAAAGCCGTTCTGGCGTGATTGAGTAACAAACATCCATCCATCCATCCATTCATCTAAACTTTCGCATTTATTATATTAGTATAGATTATCTAAGTTAATTGAAAAATAATATATTAATAGAACTTAGAAACTGTAAGAAGTAAGAAATCGTACCTTGAAACCTCTGAGCAGTATTTCTGTAGTTTCCTTTCGTCTTCCATGGTGAGTGCATGTATGAGATTACCAATTAGTGTTTTGTCTTTCAGCTGTTGTCTTATATGTGCTTCCTCTGCTTTACTTAGATACGGCATACCATTGTATATAAACTGTGGAAAAGATATGTAAAACAAATTAGATTTTAAAGTATTTTTTGTACCAAAATAAAATGTCACTAGAAGTTATATACAGTAAATAAAATAAGACTTGATTAATAATATGATGTTAAAAAATTAATTAGGTGGAATGTAGGTACTGAAACATGGACAGAATGAATGTCTAATTGGTAATTTTGCTTATCCTTACTAAGCAAGTAAGTAAGTATAATTTTTCACCCTAGTAAAATCACAGACCAGCAGCCAGCAAAAACAATTCCTTCATTTTAAACATCACCCAGGTGTGATGTCACACTATGGTGCATGGACTTGATGAGTCCTACTGACCACCCAAACATACCTTATTTTAAGAAGTGGTCAATTCTCAAAGTGGCACCCTAAGGAAGAAGTTTTCCCCCCAAAAAGAAATATTATTATTTTCTTTACCTTATTAAAATTGAAGTTGTATCTGCAAAGAAACTTGAGGGTAGATGCTTGGAATATGAAGGACTGGTCAATATCTGCAACCACTTGGGGGCATAGATGGAACGTGTACCCAACTGCAATGTAGCTGTCATGATCTCGATCATATTGGAACATGGTCAGACCAACTTGAGTCATTATCATTTTGCTCACTTCATTCTTGATTAGGTCATATCTTTCCTTGTTTGTGTCAAATAATCTGAAATACAAATAAGTAAGTACATGTAATTTATGAATTTACTTTATAACTAGATGAGTCTTGCAACTTTGTCAGCATGGAATTAAGGTTTTGGTTATCTGGCTGTCCCAAATAATTAGTCTGTGTTCTTCTGCAGATTGCAACCTATTACTATACTAAATTTTATCAAAATCAGTTGAAAACCTAGCAGCACGAACATACAAACACACACAAACACTTTAATATTTCTAATATAATTGGTATGGTTTATGTTTTAATTTACATGTTTTATTATATCATTTTTCTACATTAATCTTATTGAATGATATAGAAACCAGTAAGGAAATATTTGTGGAAAATCCTTGCGTTATAGAATAAAATGACCTCCTTATTTGTTCAGTTTTCAACTCTTTATTTGGGTGGCTAGTCAAATTAGGTATTTCTTTATGTTATGAGATGCAGTTCATTGAAAAGAACTTTATTTAATTTATTAAATTGATGTTGTGATTAATTGAATACATTTTTAAATAGGTGGCCTAATGAAGCACTGTGTAAGACTGAAGAAATTAGAGGGATTTCAGAGGCCTTTCTTTACTAGCCCGTACTGTTCCATGAACCAATCTTGAGTAAGGAACGGATTCAAACGGGGTAGCCCAGAAATGCTGTGATGATGGTACATGTTGATTTGGTCATAACATAAATCTTCTAATATGTGTCATAGACTTATTATATTACTAATATGTGTACTCTGTTTGTATAAGTTATTGTAAGCTTTTCCAGAAAAAACATTAATTACGTTTAAATTTTGGGGATTATAATATTACCTGTATTTAAAGCAGTCTCCTGACAGTAAAGCGGTGAATTCAGCATCAAATCCGACAAAACATGAGCGTTTCAAGTTTTTGGTTATGTTTTCCATTTGTTCGCTAAAATTTTCTCTGGTAATCTCCATATTGGCACCTGTAATGTAAGAATTATATTTATGTTATTAAGAATAGAAATTAAATTAAAAAATCTTCTAAAATAAAATCTTACTTTTATTTAGGCTTTTGTTGTGACATTTACTCAATTGCAGGTGTCAAAATATTGTGATTTGTGGCAGAGACAACTGACAAGTTAATTGTGGTATCAACAATCAACCGTCAAAGAGTATGCAGCTGACATTTGTTTGACAATAATCACAGAATAGATATTTTGAAAGACATCACAGATATCGTGGCCCACCGTAGATATGGGTAACTTTAGAAAACAGCTTTAGAATCATTTTATATTAGGTACCTAACATTGCGTGCCGACACGAGCTCAATGGTTCTGCAATTTAGGTAAAATATTTAGCATTTTTCGTTAAAAAGTTACTAGGTATAGTATATTAGTGAAAATATCTAATATAACACATAAATCTAAAGTTAATATATGTATATTGTGTAGTAGGTGTTACCTCCTTAATATTATCTTTAGATTTGTGTAATAAAGTGTAGGTACCTACTGCACATTAACATTGAATATGTTCTTGGATAATAATGTGCAGTTTTTATAAATATATGAAGCAATTTATTTCGCTTTATATATGCAATGAAGCAATGATATTTTAAATATTGCAATGAAGCCAAAGTCAACGTTATAACTTACGCTACTAATTATATATTTTTTCTGTCGAAGGCTAGCTATACATTTTGCACCCTTGGTAAACTAAATCCTATCTGGCAGTGGTGTTTTTCAAATATTTTATGTAGGTATATTATTATGTAGGTACTTATGTTTATGCATCAGAGGTGATTGCGATAGATTTAAACTGCTGTTGGTCGTCTAGTGGTCAGTAATTAGCATGTTCGGCTGCGGGTGAAGAGGTTCTGGGTTCGATTTCAGGATCAGGGCATAGTCCAGAAATGAGTGTTTCTGACAAGAAATTATCAGTACTAGTACTTAGGTACTCAGTAGAAGTTGTTGGTGTTTTGGCCTCGTGCCTCGGAGAGCACGCTAGCAACTATAGGTAAAGACTGTAGTGCTTAGTCCCGTGTATATCTACTTGAAGCTAACATTATCTACTTATCGTTATCCCACTTCGACTAACAAATTAGAGCGATCTCTCGCTCTACATGTACTCTCATCTACTTTATGTACCTTCGTGTTTTTTTTTTTTTTTTTGAATTTAATAATAATTTATGCGCCTGCCCCCCAATTATGTAAGAATTCTCGATCAAATCGTCAAAGTTCGGCTTCAAAGTAAAATAAACCATAATACTATTGCATTAGAGCAAAAACAGCAAGCTCCAACTCTCAAACCTTACACAATATCAATTCAGAAACAAAAATTTGCTTAATTAGTCCTTAAGTAGTCTTTATGACAGACTCAACATGAAATTCTCAATTCAGAAACCGGCCGTATATCTCTTATTATTTTCATGTTTTCTCATATATGTATTGAAAAACGCCGCAAGAATTATTATTATACCTACCTACGAACGTTAGGGGTATTACAAATTCGTGACGATAGTAAACCCACAGCTACGGGCTACGGCTCGGGCTTTAGTAAGCCCGAGGCGTTTTAAAGTCCTATTTAGATTCAGATTCATTTATTTGCATGAACAATACAATAATTGACATGTCACCCCGTTAGGGCATATGCAGTTTGAGTGACAGGAGCTTCGAAATTATTATTTTTATGTGTATATTATTATTTCTCAGTTGATACTTAATACTGTCTTGAAATTATCGGAATAAATTATTTATTTATGTCATGAAAAAAAAAAAAAAAAAAAACGTAGTTGCTTAGTTACTGGAGTCAAGTTAAAAAATAATAATTTCGAATAACAATTTTGAATAATATTTCTATGTATTTACTTATTACAAAATTTTGACAATCGATCTACAATTTGACAATTCAATAATTACAATGGGCAAAAATAAAATAAATAAAATGCCATAAACAATTTTAGTCATACATCACAATTCACAATGTCAATTACAAAAGTAAAAGGATTAAAAAGTAAGAAGAATATGTCAGAATAATAAATAATTAATATGTCACTAAGTAGGTATAATTATGAAAATGTCAAAATATTATGATTTACAATATAGCAATGTTTAGCGGTTTATTATTCTGTAAGATATTCATTTATCGTATAATAGCACTTATTTATTAAATATTCCTTTAACTTGCGGTAAAAAGTAGGATCATTTTCAATTTTTTTAATGCCATCTGGTAGTCTACTATATAAAAATAAGTCGGGTTTTCCTTCCTGACGCTATAACTCCAGAACGCACGAACCGATTTCCACGGTTTTGCATTCGTTGGAAAGGTCTCGGGCTCCTTGAGGTTTATAGCAAAGAAAATTCAGGAAAAATTTCAACAGAAAAGCGGGAAAATCTTTTTAGCGGGAAAGCCATCTGGTGGCGAAACGGAGTTCGCCGGGTTGGCTAGTTTATTATATATTGTTACTGCTCTCGAAAGCGGGCTTTTAGCAAACATAGTCATATTGCATTTAGGTATCGCCAAACGGGTTTTATCCTTGTTCCGAGTGTTGAAGTTTTGATTTCGTTTAATTTCCTTAAATAGGTGTGGATTTTTTCGTACGAATGTAGAAATTTCATAAATGTATATACATGACAAGGTTAATAGTTTTTCTTTAATAAAGAAAGGCCTACAACTTTCTCGTCGTTTTATATTAACTAGAATGCGAAGACATTTCTTTTGCAGGACGAACAGTTGATTGAAGTTTGTAGGTAAAGGCAGTATTTACCGCCTTTACTTAATATCATAATGTTCTAATACAGCTGTTTTTAAATCTACTAACAGCAGCTGTAGGTACCTATATTATTATTTATCAACCAAGTTGGTAACGGTAGCTAAGGGCGAACACACATTACGGACGAAATTTTTATACGGAGCTGCATACTTAGACTACCGCGACAGGACAAAACGTATTTCCCCTTCAATGGACCTTCTGTCCTGTCCGTAGTGTTTTCGCTCTAAATATCACAAATAGTCAAATATATACTAAAAACTTGTCTAAAATAATATCGCTTTGATGGCAAATTAGCTTACACACGCAACATCGTGCAGCGATTACATAAGTGACCTGCCTACCTGCCTTTTTAATAATAATATGTACTCGTAAGTAGGTACATACATAATATCTAGAGCGGGCCAAGGACACTGGTCGGCTTCAAGACGGACGTGGTGAAATAATATATTTTTATGGCAATACCGCACGAGCATCTTTATTGTGAAACAGACCACAGTAAATAACCTACTTGCTTGTCGTTCAGCATTCATGTTTACATTTCATAAGTTTACCTTTTTTATCAACTAAAAGTTTGACTGCGATCTCACCCGGTAAACGGTGAATTGGTGACGCAGTCCAAGATGGTAGCGGGCTAACACTTATGGGGTAGGGCAGTTATATTAAACCTAGTTAAATTAAAACTAGGTACCCCTTTATCTGTTTCTGCACAGCTACGCTTAATAGCTTGGCGGCACGTCTTTGCCGATACTGGGTAGTGGTAAGTGCAGGTAACTAGCCACGACCGAAACGTCCCACTTTACTACCTCGTACCTATCTAAGAACCTAATAGTTAGTATTCTTGTGCAGCTGCACTGCAGATATACAAATTATATAGGCGTCGACCACAGAAAGTCGGTAGCGAAGCTGAAGTCAACTGCCGAATACTGAAAGGCGTTCGAAAGGTGACTACATGAAAGTAAATCCCTAAAACATGTTGCATTACCAAAAAGTAGGCCTCCGAAGCAACAATATCATTTCTGTTCGACATATTAATATTCGCCGTGTCGTAATATTAAATTACGTAACGCTGCAGTGAGAGTTCTCAGTTCAATCTAGGGCTCTGCAATTTACTTCCGAATCCGAGTCCGAGAGGCTGAAGCTGCATCTGTTACAACACGCGGCCAAACTGATTCCATTCTTCCAGTCGCCACTTGATGGTAGACTCGCGTGGTCGCGCATGGCCTTATAACATTTAAAAAACTGACGAAAAAACAGAACCGTAGTTTCAAAACAAAATAAAAATGTTGTAGTCCAAGTGGCGACCGCGTGGGCTCGTGACCGCACGTTTTTTTAAATATCCATAATGGAACTGAAGAAGAAGATGGTGGAATCCAGTAGTGATGTGATATGGAAACCTAATTACATGCTTATGTCCTTACAAAGGATACTAGTGTTGTCTGTTATAATTGCTAGTGTGATTGTTGTTGTTTATTTCACGCCAATGCCAGGTACGATGTATTCGTAACTATATATAATAATTAATAGTAGTTATTGTAATAACTAGGTACTTAAGTCGGAGTTTAATAATATGATACCTGAGCGCAACTTCGTACAAGTGGATTTAGGGTTTTGAGAAATCCCGTGGAAACTTTTTGATTTTCACGGGAAAATGGAAATGGAAATTTTTAAACATCCAGCCTGGGATGTAAACTATCTTTGTTCCAAATTTCATCAAAATCGGTTGAACAGATGGGCCGTTGCATATAGACAGACAGACACACTTATCCTCCAGTTTTATTTTACTAAGTTTTGTAGTTAGGTAAGTACTTTTTTAGGTAGGACGAGTGGAATAGCTATAAGGATTTAAGTTATTGAATATTTGATTATTTACCTACTAACAACTTTTGCTTTTAAATTTTTCCGTACAATCTATATATTTTTATGAATAGACTATAGGTACATAAGAAAATTAGAACTTGAGTACTTTCGTGTCTTAGAAAAAAATTCCACCTGGAAACGGAAAGCAAAGCGCAAACGTTTCTAAGGACTCAAGCTACATATTCGATTATTATTCGGAGCGAAGAGTTTAAAAAGTGTTTAAAGACTAAATACTCAGGTACCTTTATATAAACAAGCAAAAACTTAGTACCTATTACGTTATATTATTGCGGTGAGAGACAAGTTACTACACTTTCCCCTTCGGTACAGTTAATTATTTTTACCTTCAGGCTTTAGGCGACTAAGTTTAAGCAATACTTAATTGAGCAACTCAACATCGCCCGATGCCCGGAAATGGAAATTACCCGTTTTAACCTTAACGCTCTGCATTCCGAACGAGCGAGCGTTTAAACATTTTCCTTCAAGTAGAAAAAATATTTTTAGCTCAGGTTTTTTCTTACCCAGAACGTATAATTTAGGAATTTACCTGCATAACCATGATAATATAAATTACATACTAGATGCGTTTTCCAAATTTATCATAGTTTTAAAAGTCTGAAACTTAGAAATTCGAAAAATGTGTTGCCAAATAGACCTAACAATACTTGCATTTAAAATAAAATACTGTGCATGTTCACGGGCAACTTTAGTGCTCCGCGCAGTCAAGCAACATACCTACTAGTTAATTAATTTTTCTGAATTCACGTTATCTTGTTTTTGTTTTGCAGAAGAATATTTCGAAAACTGTGATCGAGAATGCCATGAACTGGACTGGCCTATGATTTGCCGTGTGAAATTGGTGATTGAAGTTTATAAGACTTACAGCAAGTTAGTATTATAATACATTTAACAAACATCACTTGAGCAATTAAATGAAAAGTGACACTAGAAAATAATGATGTTAATCCCTATTATTTCAGATCATGCAATAGCTGCGCAGAAGATGGCAAAGATTGTCCATCAATGTGTATCACAGCAGACGGTCGAGAGCGTGGCGTGCTCTCGGCGAACAGAGAGCTTCCCGCTCCCGCTCTACATGTCTGCCATAACGACATCCTAGTTGTGGACGTGGTACACCGTGCGCCAGCCCACGCCCTCTCGATACACTGGCGAGGTCAACCCCAAAAAGAAACCCCATTTATGGACGGAGCTCCTATGCTTACGCAATGCCCTCAACCAGCATACACGACATTCCAATACAAATTCCGAGCCTCTGCTGTAGGAACCCACATGTATCATGCACATTCAGCCGCAGACGCTGCTGATGGTCTTGCAGGAGCATTCATTGTACGCCAATCACCACGACTGGATCCAATGAGAAAACTTTACGACATTGATGCAACTGATCATACCATTTTCATAGCCGAGTGGGGACATTCAATGGGACCACTCGCTGGCGTCACGTCTAAAATTCCCGATGCTGAATCGCTGCTAATTAATGGCAAAGGGAATACCCCAGAATCTTCTGACGCTCCTCTATCAAAGTTTACAGTTGAGTATGGTAAAAAATATAGATTCCGGTTGGCATATGGAGGAGGTTTCAAAAGTTGTCCTGTTAACTTTTTTATTGAACATCATGCTCTAAACTTAATATCACTAGATGGACACACAATGCAGCCAGAGTTAGTGGGATCAATTGAGTTAGGGAGAGGTGAACGAGCCGATTTCGTTTTGGACGCTAAAAGATCGATAGGTGTGTACAAAATAAAAGTAGTCGCTGAAAAATCTTGTCAGGAAAATTTGGAAGGAGAAGCTGAATTGGTGTATACAAGTAAAGATAATGATTTAGTGAAAAATGAAGATGACAATGTGGTAGTGAACCGTAAATTTACAACAGTGTTCAGTGATAAGTGTGCCAGTGACGATGTATTGTGCTTGGACGAAGTACACGCAGCAGACAAACTTCCCGTCGAACTTACAAAAATAACCGAAGATATAATTTATGTGCCATTTAATTATTCCACAAGGCAGATTTCAGTGAAACGTGTCGGTGAGTAGTTATACACATAGTAATTAAACACGTGAATCATAGAAAGTAACTGTATAATAACTAACTGCCCGTATGTAATCTTTAAAATACGAGACCATTGTTTTAGACGTTAGTTGGTTTAATAACAATCTTTTTTTTATTCAACAAGTTAGAAAAAAGCAATGAATACTATGATTACCGTGAAAGCTACTACTACTACTACTACTACTACTACTACGAACGTGGTACAATTTGGTGCTCTTGACAAACAGGTACGAGTTGTATAATCTTTTTGTCCCGGAAAAAAGGAGTTCCCGCGGGAATTAAAAAAAACTTAAACCACGCGGACGATACGCGGGCATCAGGTAAAGATCTAAAGATGATTTGAATACTAAAGCTGCATGGAAACTGTATCCAAATTACGTCGGGCGAAATATAAATAAATAAGTACTAAAGAGGTTTAATGATTTTTAGAAAAATTAAGCAATCAATAAGTAGTTTTTTATTTTCTCTTAATGTTTGAACTTTTGAATTTTGTATGGATGATTCTCACCGTACGGAGTCCTCTATGGGGACATTCCAGTGTCGTATTTACGCAACGTTCACTCACGTGAGTTTAAACTTTGGCAGATTTAGGCCGTTTAGGTAGTTTTAAAGAATTATCAAAATAATATCTTATGCAACATAATATGTAAATCAGTTTTAAGTTAATCACTGACTAAATAAAACCAGTGTACTGAGTCAATTCACCTCTCCTCTTGAACCGGTTTTTCTACATCAACTCTAGTAAACACACAAGCCGGGCCAAGGTCGTATCTTTATATTATATACTTAGAACTGCTTTCGTCATACATAGTTTCACACATGACTCGGCACGCAAAATAAATGCATAAGTTACAGCCAATTTCAAAACAGACTCAGGTAGGTATAGTGTCATGACCATTATTCTAAGTTAATAATTATGGATACTGGTAATACAGAAGCTGGAAACAGTTGTTGCTAACGTAATCAAACCTGCCAGGACCTATTTATTGCAAAGTAAGTAAATGATATAAATTATAGTCACTAGGAGCTAGGTTTTTAACACGTAGTTGTAGGGACTTTCTTGGGAAAATTATGCATTGGGCTTCTGTTGTATACCGTAGAATACTTACGTACTACGTATAGTATACCCTCGGATCCATTCCGATAACGACTCGTCAGAAACTGTTCATTTTTAACGGACTTTCAAAAAAGGAGGAGGTTCTCAATTCGGCGCATTTAAAAAAAAATGTATGTCGGTGCATATTATCTCCGTGGTTTCTGAACCGATTTGATTTTTTTTTCTATCAGTCGTTAGAGGAAGCTCTCGAGGTGGTCCCATAAAAAATTCTTACTCCAAATCCTCAACCCTGACACTAAAAAGTTAAAAATAAAAATTCTTTCCAAAAAACCGACTTCCAACGCCACTGTAAAGTACAAAATCATTTTGATTTCTACCCACTATGTTGAAGTCGGGCGAGTCTGATACGTCAACTTTGATTATCCTTGTTATACCCGCACGATTTCAACATAGTGGGTAGAAATCAAAATTATTTTGTACTTTACAGTGGCGTTGGAAGTCGGTTTCTTGGAAAGAATTTTTATGCGTGTCTTTTTTTGATACGTGATGTTTTGTGATACTGGCTGTGACTACTGCTACTTAATAAATACTGCATTAAGGATTGTATGTATATACTTACTTATACGTATACTTACTTCATAATATAAATATATATTAAAGTTAATAACACGGCACATTAAACCGTGCTTAAGGAAAGCAAAGTAACAGTCGCAAGATAAAATCTTCGAGAGTACAACCGCAGTAACAGCACAGTTAATAGTACCCTAATAGCACTTCTTGATTGCCTCACGGGCCACGATGTCTCTACGTTTCGTAACATCATCGATTGTTTCTCACTTTTTATTGGCACTATACAAGAAATGCCTTGTGCCATGTATGTACCTACTTATTAGGCAACGTGAAATCCATACTTAATATTATAAATGCGAAAGTGTGTCTGTCTGTCTGTCTGCTATGCTTTCACGGCCCATCTTTTCAACCGATTTTGGTGAAATTTGGTGTAGAGATAGTTTGCATCCCGGGGAAGCACATAGACATTCTATTCCGGAAAATTAAGGTGTTCCCGCGGGAATATAAAAATTTAATCCACGCGGACGAGGTCGTGGGCATCATCTAGTAATTAAATATTAGTTCATTTAAAAACTAATACTAATTATGTAAACTAAATGGACAAAAGGCCTAATAGACGAGTATTTACTTAGGTAGCACCTAGTAGTTCCAAGTATTTGAACAAGTATTTCTACAATCGACTAGAATTGCCTATGTAGTTTGATTTCTTGATGAGCTAATATTTCACCTGAAATATAAAAGAAAAATTTTGATGAAAATTCGTAATAATATGTACCCAACAGTGCAGTAGCTTTCTCTACATAGAACGCAAGGATGTACCCCACTAAAGGATTTCAGAAGTTTCGAGTGAAGTCAGATAGATCATGTATATTAGGTACGCCATTTCTTACACAAGATAATTATATGCAACTAACTATTATTCAAAGGTAGAGTTACGTAACATACGTGTGTAACTCTACCTACTTCACTAATATATTCATGAATGCACTCTACTTTTGGTTACAAAGAGACAGGGGCTGACCTAAATACGATATTTAAAATGAATTAATAAATAATTAATGCTTCACGTAAGTATTTAGATATACTCATAAACATTTCTGTGTGTCTATAATTATGATTTTCAACCGATTTCAAAAAAAGGAGGAGGTTCTCAATTTGACTGTATTTTTTTTATTTTTTTTATGTTGGTTACCTCAGAACTTTTGACTGGGTAGACCGATTTGGATGATTCTTTTTTTATTTGAAAGGGCATACTTCCCATGTGGTCCCATATAAATTTTATCGAAATCGGTCGAGCGGTTTTCAAAATATCAACAATAAAATAAGTACTTTGTATAGCGTGTGCTTGTTGTTGTAAAGTTGGCGCGGGAGTTTGAAGTCGGTTGTTTAAAAAGAATTTTTTATATTAAATTATAGTATTATATGATTTATTAAATTGTAAGGTGACAATTTAATACCTACTAGCTGATGCCAACGACTTCGTCAGTGCGGATTGAGGTTTTGGATTCCCGCGAGAACTCTTGAATTTTCCGGTAGCCTATGTGTTATTCCAGACTATAATCTATCTCTGTGCCAA
The DNA here is from genome assembly GCA_963932025.1 of Erebia epiphron. NCBI lineage: Eukaryota > Metazoa > Arthropoda > Insecta > Lepidoptera > Nymphalidae > Erebia > Erebia epiphron. The sequence goes on along the minus strand of OZ009948.1, from coordinate 38,715,520 downwards.
ATTTCATCCAGATCTGTGAAGCCGTTCAGGCGTGATCGAGTAACAAACATCCATACCTACATTCATCCATCCCTCCATCCAAACTTTCACATTTTATATTAATAATATAGATTGAGTTCTACTCAGGTTAATTGGCATACTCATAATAGATACCATCTAGGCATACTTACAGTTCGTGTTCAGGCATATTTTACTTTACCTATCTAGGTTACATTTTTTGTAGTGAGATCATCAAAGAGTTTGTTTGTACACGATGAATCAATGAATAATGCGTATAAAATATAAACGCTTTGAAAGGCGAAAGTGCCACAATTAGATTCGGAAAAATCTGCCCCTTATAAATATGTATGAATGGTAATAAAGGGCGTTGGGCGTTCAATGCATATTGTATTACCTACGAATATTTTCGATGGGTTTGGATTTAGCGTAAATAGCTTTGTTCATGAGATTACCTAATGAAAATATGGGGAATGGATTATATTGGAAGTTGGAATATTTGAAAAATAATTACCTCGTTGCTTATTTACGGCAAATAATAAATTAATGTACCCGGTACCTCCTCTCTCGCTTATAACATAGCGTAAGTCGTAACTAATACGTAAACGAGAGTTGACGATATTATATCCACAGAAATATAACTTACTATTTCGCGACTTCGTCCACGTGGATTGATGTATTTTAATCCCAGCAGGAAGTCCATGCATTCCGAGATAAATAGTATGCCGATGTCCTTCCCCGAGATGTAAACTATCTCTGTACCAAATTTCATGAAAATAGGTTTAGTAGTTGGGCCGTGAAAGCGTAGCAGACAGACACACTTTCGCATTTATAATATTAGTATGGATAAAAGGACTAAGTCGTAGACGACAATAAAATCGAAATAGTTGATTAGCCAACTTATATAACTTCATCTTTATTATGCAACAGTTAATTAATTAAGATGCTGCTGTACTTTAGAGCAGTTGTTTGTAGCGAGAGACTTGCTAATGAAATACCCAGACGAGAACTCGAAAGCGTCAAGTTGTACACTTATGGTACTCCGCAGTTTCTTGTTATCATACTGCAATTACCTATATATTAACACAGACATGTTTATGGGTTTTGCAACGAATTTATGTGACACTAGCTGATGCCCACGACTTTGTCCGCGTGGATTAAGGTAATTTGGTTCTCGCGGGAATTCTTCGATTTTCCGGAATGTGTTACTCCAGACTACAATCTATCTCTGTGTCAAATTTCATCCAGATCCGTTCAGCCGTTCTGGCGTGATTGAGTAACAAACATCCATCCATCCATCCAAACTTTCGCATTTATAATATTAGTATAAATAGTATAGATAAACTTTGGTTTTTATATTATTATTTATCAATTATATTTCATAATATCGTTGAATATATTATAAGTCGAAAAAATTTAAATCTAAATTAAAAACTAAATTAAAAATTTATCAATCAATTCTATTATGCTCATATAATTAGGATTGGTCTCCGCTGCGCTTCAACAGCAGGGGAGACCAATCTTAAATCCATGATTTTACTATGAAGTCTCAAAAAACTCCTATTGAATACCTGGATGGCATCCAAAAAGTGGCTTGGATGCGTAGAACAAGTAGCTAAAAAATGTCCAACTGTGGATACATACCTAGTATTATTATTGAAGATGTGGCAAAATATCTTGATAATCTCTATTCCCGTAAAATGTTTATTGTGATCAAATGGGTATTTATGATTTAAAAACCGCTCGCTTTTTTTTAACCTTTCATTGCTTTAAATGTAACTTCCATCTTAACGCTTGTTATTATAGATTTTGGTATTCCGTCACGTTATAATTCATTATAACAAAGTGATAAACCTACAGCACCGCGATTGCGTAACTTCTGCATCAATCATTGTTACAGTATCAATTCAATGAAATTCAATTTATTTTCAATTGTTGTGATTGGCTGAATTTATGGAGTTCTTGCTGCGTCAATGGATTTTGTCCAATAGTGGAAGAGTGTTAACCAATCAGAGGTGATTGCGATCGTTACATTGTAGCTGTCATTTTTAGCCGGTCGTACTGCAGATGTTTTAAATATAAATTCCACGCGGCTTAATTTACGTTCCTACGTAGTTGCTACAGGTGAAAAACAATTTCTTTTTTTTTCAATCCAATATAGTGGTTTATTGCGGAAATGAATTGAACCTTCATGAATATTTATTTCGGTACGTTGCTCGCAAAAAGGACTGGAAAGAGATTATAGAGGAAAACCGTTCTCTGTAATTTCGTGTGTCGTTTCTCGTAACATCCTCTTACTATTAACGATAAAAGATTACGTGGGATGCTTGATGGATTTATTGTCTTTAATCACCGTTTTCTATCAATATATTTATTTAATAAACTAGATGATTCCCGCGACTTCGTCCGCGTGGATCTAGGTTTTTTGTTCCGCGGGAACTCTTTAATTTACCGGGTTAAAAGTAGTTTTTGTCCTTCCACGGGATACAATCTAACCCTGTACAAAATTTCATTAAAATCGGTAGAATAGATGAGCCGTGAAAGCGTAGCAGACTGACAGACAGACAGACACACTTTCGCATTCATAATATAAGTACGTATTAGTATGGAGGTAATAGGTAGTACTAAACTAATAAGTAATAATTAACATTCGGCCAGAAAAATGTTAATTTTTTCCGAGTGTATTTAGGGCTTTATTAATATAATGGGAACCCTGAGTTTTTCGGAATTAAAATAAGAAGCCTATCTTTGTCTGTGGGATTCCTGCTATTACAAATTTCGGAAAAATTCGTTAGACGGATGGACAGGGAAAAGTTAGTTGACAAACCGGTAGACACACTTTTGCAATTAAACTAGAAAAGGTTTGCAAAAATAAACAGACTGTACACCTTAATTAATACCCGAATAAATACCTACCTAAGTAACACGTCAAAGTTTAATTGCTTAGTTGATAATATTAAAATATGTATTTTGTCCATAGTAGGTACTCAGAGTCATATAGTTGGAATATATTATTCTGTGTAGCGTCGCAAAGCCAGTGAAATACGGTTTTAATACTTGCATCCAGTTAGCTTATCGCGGGTCTCTCACTTAGGGACTATCCACACTTGCCGACGGACTGGAGTCGCCTATCATTTATTTTAACGCATACTGCATTTGTATAATTTTAATGGAGTTCGTTGTTAATGTTTTAGATAAAAGAACAATAATTAATAATTTTTAATTAAAGTACCAACTAAGTAAACGTTTGCCATAACCGACCCTTAATGCATTTGGCAGATATTGTGCGTTCATAACAACAAGCAGATAACTACCCCGACCAAACCGAATCTTAATCTACTTTTAATGGATGTTGAATTTTGTAGTAAGACCCGGTACGAAACACTGTTTTATTATGCTCCATAAATAACAGCACTTCTATACAATTTGCGAAGTTGTGCACGCTGTTAACTCTAATTACTATCCCGTATGCTATAGGTATAGGATAATATTCATACAGTAGGTCGACGCCATTGAAATCATGAAATGGAATGAATAATACTAAAATTCTACATCAATGGTTGACGCCCATACCCATACTAATGACAGGCCCTGCTTCGTAGCATGCATTCGTACCATGCAGTTGTAGCAACTATCATCGTATTAACAATAACTGATGTTATTTATTAAAACTATTTACATTAAATTAAAACTAAATTAAATTAAATTAAATCTAAAACGTCATCGAGACCACCGCAGCGAGGCATTGTACCCAAGATGCTGGCAGCATTACCCCTTTGGATGGCCATCATCATAATCATCGTATTTATTGTGTAGGTCAATTTTATTTATTTATTTTATTTTATTTATTTAACTAAAGGCATTGGACGCAACTTGTTGTCTATTATTTTAATGATAGTAAAATAGATAACAGGTTAACATAAAGTAATTAACGCTTTCACGTGTTATGCAGGCCATATATTATTATGCTGTAACTTATCAGATTTTTCTGTATTTACACACCGTTTACAGCTACATAACCGCAGCTAAATGTAAAACTGATATATTTTTTCACTTGGACTAGTTTTATAGTTACGTGTTATCTTAAACTTTGGACGCAAATGGTTCGATACACAGTCCTCTAGTTATTTATATAAGATCATAGATTCAAAAAGTGAGGGTTGTGTAAGGATTTGTTTGGCCGAGATTTTAGGTATGACTACTGATTGCATTTCTTGTTTAAAAGGTTAAATAGAAACCTGTCTGTACTCTATCTGTCTGCTACGCTTTGGCGGCTCATCTGTTCAGCAGATTTTCATGAAATTTGGTACTGGGATAGGTTATTTCCCGGGAAAGGACATAGGCTACTGTTTATGCCGGAAAATTCAAGAGTTCCCGCGGGAATAAAAAACCTTAATAAACGCGGACGAAGTCGAAGGCATCATATAGTTTTATATAAGTAGGTGGAAATTATTGCACTCTAGAGTGCTTGTTTTACTAAACAGTAGGTATAGCAGTATATTACCTTAACCTACTAGGTTCATAAAACACAATGTAGACGGTCATTTATGAAGTTATTTAATCTATTTGCACAGTAGGGTACAGTGTTTACTGTTTATCCATTTGCGCATAGTGCAAGCTATAAACTTATATTATCACTATCCTAGAACTGGTTAGCACTAACTATAAGGATAACAGGCATTAAATTTGTTGAAAAAGTTCATCATTACAACCTATTTGTGTATATTGGCAAATAAATAAAAAAAGTCTAAAAGTGCTTATTATCGGCTACTATCGCCAAACTTTTTTAATAGTTGTATCCATAGTGTTCTAGGTACGTAGTATTCATATGGCTCTTTTTATCTTATTCCACTCTTCATAATAGGGGTTTCATTCGCCATTTTAAATTAATTAAACTTACTTTGCAAAATTATCATTTTATTATTGTTTTTTATTTCAAAAATTTTATATTTCACGAAAATAACTCCCGCATTATCCATTAAAATTAGCTTATTAGTGAATATTTTAAAGACGAATGTACGAACTAGATCTAAGTAGTCATTTTATTTTTAATATTAATGCTCCAGGTATTCCAATAAAGAAAAAAAAAATAGTGTGTGTCAGCTCCGACGCACGACTGGAGTTTACTCCTTACGAACGAAAACTGTTACCATAAAACATAAAGTAACGTAACGTTACGGAGAATGTTTGATTTTACTCTCCATAAATTTTCATACCCCGGGCTTATATAGGTATTATGAAAAGCGATTCTAAAGGAGGTAAACTCCAAAAATGTTATTTGTTTTAACTATAGCGATCTGACTGTTGTTCAACAGAAAGCTGGGGCCAGACCGACGGGCACCGCTTCACGTACCCCGCATCGCCACTGCTGACGCAAGGACCGGATGTGACTCCTGAAGCCATGTGCCCTGAGGAATCGGGGCTGGGCGAGGAGTGTGTGCATGTCAAACGTGTCCCTCTGCACTCCACTGTTGAACTTGTCATGTTGGATCAAGGTAAATTTCCTAATTGGCATTTTTTTTTAATATTCACCACCATCGATTTAATGTAGGTACTAGACAGGCCCTTTCATAGAAAAAAGTTGGGCGTCCGACTTATAGGGCGTGCCCCTCACCTGTATAAGCCTGTCCTTGTCCCCGCCACAGCGCTGTCCCGCTTTCAGACTAGATGGCGTTAGTAAAATAAGTTCACATTCTTTGTTTAACAGGGCCCGTCTATGTTAATTGAGGTCGTTGTTCACCACATATTATTAATAAATTCACTAGCTGAAATTCGTTCCCGCGGAAATTCTTTAATTTTCCGGGATTTAAAGTTGCCTACGTGTTATTCCAGAGAGGTGGGATTTTTGGGAGGCTTCGGCCGTGGCTAGTTACCACCCTACCGGCAAAGACGTTACGCCAAGCGATGTAGCGTTCCGGTACGATGCCGTGTAGAAATCGACTAGGGGTATGGGTTTAATATAACTATTAGGTAACTGCCATACCCCTAAGAGGTTAGCCCGCCACTTAGACTGCATCATCACTTATCATCAGGTGAGATCGCAGTAAAAGGCTAACTTGCAGTGTAATAAAAAAGATCCGTTCAGCCGTTCTGGCGTGATTGAGTAACAGACATCCATCCATCAATCCATCCAAACTTTCGCAAAGTTAGAGTTAGAGTATTTTATAGTTTTCAAACAAAAATATTTCGATACCAAAAAAAAACTTTAGCTTTTTCCTCTTTACCATTTATATGCCAATTAACGGGTATAAGCTAACATCTTTAAAAAGCATGATGACGTAATAATTGCGATTTTGACGTACCTAGCACCTTTTATAGACTTGTTTCGAAAGTTTGGCCAAATTACGTACATCATATATATTTATGTATCCTACAATACGTATTTTGTGTACTCAATGTAACATAAGTACCTGGGATGTGGATTTTCGAAGTCTTTTTGAAATTTAAAGTCCGCCTTACGTGCCGGACATCGATATATATGTAGGTACTAGATGGGCCCTTTCATAGAAAGAGGTCGGGCGACCGACTTTGAGAGCGCGTTCAATGCTATGGCCTATATTATCTATGACCGAGTCATACGTTTTCAAGCTTTCATTCAAGATGTTGCAAGCAAGTTCCCGCTTTTCAGACTAGATGGCGTTGCTAAAAATACGCCCACATTCTTTGTTTGACAGGGCCCGTCTCTTTAAATTAAGGTCGTTGGCCCTGGAAAGTTTAGTAACGGCAGAAAGTTACATCAGTATGCGATGCGAATACGATCAATCGAATTTGCAATGTAAAAACTCAGAGTAAGCGTACAGGTATTTACCCAAAAACTTTCTATACAAAACAAACGAAGCTAGGTTGACTGACTAGTTTATTTACATTATTAACCTAATACGTCCTTACCGAATTTATTAACACACGGGTGTCGAGAGCTTTTCTAACATTTGTTTTGGACAGTGGCGTGGGAATTTCATCCAAGTATTTGCTTTTGTCTATTGATGTGAACACTAATGTACGTAAATATGTAAATTCATCAAATATTTGGTTTTTTATTTTGAAATTAGTTTTTACCTGCGATTTTGTGCGGGTGAATTTTGGTTTCAAGAATCATCAAAGAGAACGTCGTACCTACATTGAAATTTTCAAGATTCTAGACCCAGCGATTTGAGCTGTACTTTGATATTTCAGTTAGTCAGCTTCTCCTTTTATAAATTGTATCATGTATTCCGTAGGAAATCTTTTCTAGGCTAAAATAGTTTCTGTCCGTCTCTGGATTGCACACTGTCTCTGTACCGAATTTAGTCACGGGCCATGACCTTAGTTACATTTTCATGGCCCAAGAGACAGGTAGACTGACACAAATAGGCAGACACACTCACGTTTATAATATTTAAATGATTTGACCCTAAAACATAAAAAAAAAACTAACTTTGTAATTTAAATACAGTAATAGTTAATTTTAAAATCTCCGATACGGAAAGGTCAATCCGATAATAAAACATTATGTAATAAAAAGTTTTTAGACTTGTAACATAAAAAAAACAAAAACAAAACACCAACTTAACTGATTTGACATTACAATTTCTTGGAGATGACTAAAATATTAAAACTTGGATAGGAGCAAGACTTACCTATACCTGCGCAGCAAATGAGTTTGCGCTTTCGCTAAAATAAAGAGTAGTTATTCCTTAGCGAATTAAGCTTAAGAGGTTTAACTTTCCTTGGAAAGCTACTTAGAAATGACACATGTTTTCCACTTAAGCTAAGACCCATCAATGACTTGTGAGATGCTTGAAACAGCGCAATAATTTTGCGTATCTAATTCACGCGCGGTTTTTCACGCAGCATTAGAGTTGAGGAGTTGGAAATTGGGTTTAAGTATGAAGTCGTTGCTTGACACCTACAATATTAATTCACCATAAAAAAATCCTAAACCACTATGTTTAAGGAGTTCTGTACCCTGCAGCATCAGGGTTGAGGAGTTGGGACTTGGGTTTAAGTATGAAGTCGTTGCTTTACAATATTAATTCATCATAAAAAAATCTTAAATCGCTATTTTTAAGGAGTTCTGTACCCTACAGCATCAGGGTTGAGGAGTTGGGACTCAGAGTTGTATCGTATACACGTGACTTAATACCTACTAGGTACATATATGAATTCACCATCAAAATTTCCTAACTCACTAGTTTTGATGATTTCATGTAGTACGGTACACCTACAGCATCAGGATTGAGGATTTGGAGTCACAATTTTTTATGGGACCACTTCGTGAGCTTCTTCTAACCAATGAAAAAAAAATTTATTCAAATCGGTTTAGAACCCACGGAGATATGCACCGACATACATTATCACATTCGCTGCGGCAGCATTGGATCCTAAACCTACGGCTCGTGCGGTACGAGACAAATACTGCCCGTATCTATATTTCCTGATATGCGTTACGACCTCTATTTTGCCGTACCGGAACCTGACTTTCAAAGTCCATGGAGACGTGGAAACTCACCATATCAATGGGTTTTTTGAACAAATCGATAGGCTACATCCTCGTGTATACCTAGCTGCGGTAGCCCCGGGTTCTCTATGATATTTCGAAAGATACAGAGATTTTTCAAAATCAGTCATTTACGGCAATATATATGCCGTATAGCATAGAAGTTAAAAAATTGCTAGGGATGGGTTTACTTCTGAAATGACAATCGATATTTAAAAGATATTCTTTATTAAAGACACAACAAATTTAAGTGTATAAATCAACATAATTCTTCATAATTAGTCAACATAATAATTTCTCTTACAAGTACCTATCGCCAATTTAAAAAAATATATTTAAATATAAAAAAAATTAAAATTAAAATGATTCCGCGGGTAGGCGCAAAATAACGCGCACGCGTTTTTAGAGCTCTTATAGTATTTTATTATATTTTAATTATAAATATTGCTTTAATGTACATGAATTAGTGTTTTTCATACCTGCTAGCATCAGTTCCATACTTGTACTCCTTTCTGAGGAAGCTTAATTGTGTAATTCATTTAACCAATTCACTAAAGCAATACACACTATGGAGGATATACAGAAATCTATCCAAACTTTAAGTGAACACTTCAATGCTCAGATGGCAGATTTCCAAAGGAGCCTGCAGGGAGCCATACCAGCGGCAAGTCCCACCTCCAACATTGCTGGCCAATTTAATGCATTCCGGACATTTGTATTGGCTGCACTAGAAGGTCTCCAACAGCAAGTCAGTCTTCTGGTGAAACAGGTAGATCAGCAGGAGATGCGTAACAGGCGTAAGATGTTGTTGGTGCACGGCATTGCAGAGGGTGGTGATAAAGATCTGACTGCCACAGTAAGTGCAACCTTGTCTAACCAACTTAAGCTACCCGATTTAAATGAAAACAGCTTCAGCCGCTGCCAGCGCCTGGGTCAGGTCAAGAGTGATAAACCCCGGGCTGTACTTCTCAAGTTCCGGGACTTGCAGGCAAAGAATCAGGTCTGGTTCGCCAAAACAGCACTCAAGAATACTGGCTTAACACTGTCCGAGTTTTTGACCAAAGATAGGCATGATGCCTTCATGGTGGCGAGGCAGAAGTTTGGTGTGTCGAGGTGCTGGACGAGGGAGGGTGTCATTTTCATTATTGGACAGAATGGGAGACGCCACAGGGTTACTTCCACGGTAGAGGTTAACTCCATCCAGGCAGAGGGTGATTTACAGGTGCCATCTCCATCAGCAGCCGCCTCTAGCATCAGGATCACTCCCCAAGCATCAAAAGCTGCTAAACCCCCGGTGAATGAGCTTGGCTCCGGAAGGTCGAAAAGAAACATTAGGAAGTGAACTTGAGTACAGTTTTGTTTACTTTGTTTTGTTAACGCTGGTATTGAATCATATAGGTACACTTGTAGTTTAGTGCTATATATCTGCCTATTTGTATTTACACTTTCAGTTTTCACTTACTGCGATAACAACCTTCATTTTACGTTTTTTAATCTCGCTTCTAAAAAGGTATTTCAAAACAAAACAATAACATGTCATTGTCAACTTAACATTTATACGTCAACTTCACACGTGACAGTCTCGTAGACGTTACGTTGTCAATCTGACGTCTGTGCTTTGTGGTCTTTGGGCAAAATACGTTTATTTCATTCATGCATTCAAAATACGTTCCATTTCATGCTGGGATGTAACTGTGTGTATCTGTAGTCTAAAATATTGCGTAATCATTTTGAAACTATTTGCTTGTTGGTTTACCTGTATAAACGCTTAGCATTAAGTTCACTAAGATATTGTAGCAACTTAGTAGTATTCTAGCAATGAGCAAACTCCTACATATAGTTGGCGGGTGAAAAAGGCAAAGAAGCTATTTTTTTTTTATTTTTTTTTTGTTTTCTTTCGCGATTTACATATATTTTTATTTCATTAATTTTTATAAGCTATTAATATTATTTGTTTAAATATATTATATACATTTTTATTCATTAGTACAATATGAGTAATATGATTGTGAACGACTATAATTCTAGTGATACTGAGAGTGAAATCCACTTTTTTTCTGCAGACTCTTCTTCTGATGACAGTTTCCACAGTCTTACGTTACCGCTGAGCTCCCTCCTAGAGTCCACCTTTTCAGTTTTTCCTAAAAACTTTAACGTAATCCATATCAACGCTCAGAGCATCCCTTCTCATTTTCCCGACTTTCTTGCTTCCTTCGACAACGACAACATTCACGCTATATTAGTATCCGAAACTTTCCTCAAACCTTGCCTCCCCTCCATTTTCTACAGTTTACCTAATTTTCATCTAATCCGAAATGATCGTACGGGCAAGGGTGGCGGTGGTGTAGCTATCTACCTTCGTAAACATATTCCCTTTTCAATATTGAATATGTCACCATCGACATACTCCGAATCTTCAGAGCACATACTCATCGAGGTACTCTTTGGGCGTTTGAAGGTACTCCTCGGTGTCTTTTATAGTCCTTCTCTTCATATTGATTACTTTCAAGCGTTCGAAAGTCTTCTTGAGGAGTATGTTGCTACTGTGGACCATACGATCATCATGGGGGACTTTAATACCTGCCTGTTGAAAAACGACTCTCGGGCACAGCGCCTTAACAATATCGTCGATAGCTGCAATCTCCAAATCCTTCCTACCAAAGCCACTCATTTCTTCCCTAACTGCACTCCATCACAACTAGATTTAATGATAACTTCGTCTCCTGATCATGTAAGTAGCTATGGTCAATTCCCTGCGGAAGCCTTCTCCTATCATGACCTTATATATCTCTCTTATAAGATTCGCCCACCTAAATTGAAGCCGACGATTGTTATGCGGCGCTGCTTCAAACATTTTGACAACACTTCCTTCATGAGTGATCTTAATTTAATAGACTGGGATGCTGTGTTAGGTGCTCCAAACATAAATAACAAAATGGAAATTTTCAATTCGCTGTTAACAGAATTATTCGATAAACATGCTCCTCTTCGCCCTGTAAAATTAAAGCACCTGCCAGCTCCTTGGCTAACTAAAGACATTAGAATCCTAATGGCGAAGCGCAATGCAGCGAAGTCTAAATATAAAAGAAAGCCGACGGATGAAAATTTATCTAAATACAAACTATTTCGCAATCGCTGCAATAAAGCGTGCAGAGATGCTCAGCGCAACTTCATACATTCCAAAATTGAAAACAGTGACCTTGCTGGGACCTGGAGATTTCTGGAATCTCTTGGCATTGGACGGAAACGAATGGATGCTGAACTTAATCTTGACCTTGAGGCCCTTAATAAGCATTTTGCAAATATTTCTCCAATTGATAACGGCGTCAAAGTAAAAACTTTAGGTCACCTTAGTTCCTTGCCAACTCCAAATTTCCCTGCTTTTCACTTTGTACCAGTTTCTACTGCGGAAGTTAAAAAGCATATTCTAGGCATAAAGTCTGGTACAGCTGGCTGCGACGGCATTAATCGGAAAATGTTACTTCTCCTCCTCGATAGAGCCGCGCCTGTACTCTGCCACATCTTTAACTTCTCCCTCTCCTCCAATGAATTTCCATGTGCCTGGAAATATGCACACGTGATTCCTATCCCAAAAACAAAGAACCCTTCATCTTTCTCTCACTATAGACCGATATCCATTCTTCCCTTCCTCTCTAAAGTCTTGGAGCGCTTAGTCCATAGCCAACTTCAAACGTTTTTAAGGAAATATAATATCCTTAGCCCTAACCAGTCCGGTTTTAGGGCTGGTCATAGTACCGTCACAGCCCTTGTTAAGGTCTGTGACGATATTAGGTGCAATATGGACAACCGTTTGATAAGTATTATAGCTCTTCTTGATTTTAGCAATGCATTTAACACTGTAGACTTTGACCTGCTCCTTGGCGTCCTTAGATCTATTAATATTTCTTCCGATGTCATTTCCTGGTTTAACAGTTACCTACGTGGTCGTCAGCAGCTTGTCAAAACTAGTAATCGAATGTCCTCCTACAGTCCAATCACTGCGGGCGTGCCACAAGGTGGTGTCCTATCCCCTCTTCTTTTCGCTATTTATATTAATACTGTTACTGATCTTCTTTCATGTTCCTATCACCTTTACGCTGACGATCTCCAAATCTATACTGCTGCACCCTTTCACCAAATCAACTCAGCTATCGAGAGCCTAAACCGTGATCTGGACCGCATAAACTCCTGGAGCGAATCTTATGGGTTGCATGTCAATCCGAAAAAGACCCAAGTAGCTTTGGTGGGTGGGACAAAGCAACTCAATAGGATCGTACTAGAGGAATTGCCCCCAGTCCGGCTTGGCACAGCAATTTTAGACCTCAGCTCCCCTGTTAAAAACCTTGGCATATACATTGACAGTTCCTTTTCCTGGGTACCTCAAATAGCTGAGGTAAGCCGGAAAGTTTTTGCGTCAGTTGACTGTCTGAGACGCTGGAAATATTTTCTTCCCATAAAAACTAAAATCTCTTTAGCCCACTCTATTCTCTTTCCAATCTTAGATTATGCTGACTCCTCCTATCCCGACTTAACTGAGGAACAACTCAATAAGCTCGAGCGTCTCCAGAATCTGCTCATTAGATTTATCTTCGGGCTTCGTAAGTATGACCATGTGTCAGAATACCGAGCCCGCTTAAAGTGGCTACCAATCAGGCTTCGCCGTAATCTACACCTGCTCTCTCTTCTCTACTCCATCCTTTACAATCCACAAACTCCTTCGTACTTGAAGCAGCGCTTTTCCTACCTTGGCTCGAACGTTGAGCGCCAACATCTGCGGTCGTGCAAGGATAACCGCTTGCACATTCCCGCCCATCACACGCGGTATTATGACGACTCCTTTACGTGCAAGTCTGTGATACTGTGGAATAGTCTGCCTTCTGAAATCCGACATTCCAAATCGCTCTCAATTTTCAAAAGTCGTTTGTTTAATCATTATTTATCTCTTTGTCATTATTAGTGTATACTTTATTCTATTATTGAGTATATAGATATATATTTATTTATATAATTATATAGGTATATTTATATTTATATTATATATATATATATTTTTATATGTAGGTATTTATATTTATATCTATTTATTGGTCTAAAATGTATGTACTTTATCGTGTATGTATTACTTATTTTTATTTTTAAATGCAGCACCATCCCGCGCTCCGGTTTATTTATCCTTTCACCAAAGGTTGTCTGTAAGAGATTGCTTTAGCAATAAGACCGCCTTTGCACATTTCTCTGTAGTTTTACTACTGCTTCTAAACTGTATGTTGTATATTTTGTGTGTGCAATAAAGATATCTAAATAAAAAAATAAATAAAATAAATAAAATAAAAAGCAGTCACTCATGTAAGTTTAGTACAAATACACTGATTAATAAATAAATAATAATAAATACAAATAGGTTTTTTAAATTTTGATTCATATTAGGGTACCAAATTATTATTGACCGAGCGAAGCGAAGGTCTCTGAGTCTACTTGGGTGAATTGGCACTTGTCCGTCCGTCTGTCAGAGCCTTATAACTTCTGAATTGCTGAACGTAATTACTTCAAATTTAAATATAATATGTAAATCGATGGCCTCCCGCCGAATATGGCTTAAAAAGTTTTAAAAATCTTTATTTCAGGGGGGCTCTCATAGAAGCGAATGCGAAGTAAAATATTTTTTATAGCGTTACATAGGGTTGCAGTATATCATTTTAAAGATAATTAAGAATAGAGTCCAAAAATATTATTTTTTGAATTTTTCCCCTAAAATTGACGAAATGGGAGGCTTTCAAAGTAGCGATTTTCTAACGTCCAAAGTTGACCTCAGAACTCTCAATTTTCTGAACTCTCAAGCCTGAAACTTGATCAATTATTTGAATTATATCCTGTACTTGAACAACAAATACTAAAATTAGATAAATATTATAAGGAAACGAAATTATTTAATTTTTAATGATGATGATATTTTTAACAGAACTTCACACTGATGTCAATATATGGCGCTCTGTGAAACCGCGAGGTCTCAGTTCGGGGCGAACCACTAGTAATTACTTTTTATTTTTAATCTATGATGAGATCATATTAGGAACTTTAACGAAATAAAATAAATTTTAAAAAGTAGGTAATTCCCTTACTCATATCATGTTTTTTACGTGAAAGTCTCGTCGCGTAGTTTTTTGCATAAAAAATATCGAGCACTTACGGCCAACACTAATGCAAACTGCGAGGCCGCGCGGACGCATGCAGTGAGGCGCGGGGTTGGGGGGGTACGGCAAGATAGTCGCCGTACCGCACTGAATAAAAATAATTACCTTGCTGTGCGTTACGGCAACTATTTTGCCGTACATTATTAGTATACAATATCATTATATTAAAAGCAACCATATAGAAAAAATCACTGTCTCTTTCCTACACGTACGGGAACATAGATAAATCACCCCCGCACCGTGCGCAAAACAAGGAAAACTAGCTGCCGCACTGGCTGACCGTCAAATACGGCAAAATACTTGCCGTAACGCAGCGAAAGTGTTAAAAAAAAAAAGATACGCGCCGAATTGAGAACCTCCTCCTTTTTTGGAAGTCGGTTAAAAAAACAGTAAGTCGAATAAAAATAGCAAAATCTCCGGAAGAATTTGTCAGCATAAAACCAAAAAAAGAATCCTGAAAAATCCATTTGAAAATCAAATGACTTCCCATTCGATTTTCAATTAATGAATATTATATCAAAGTGCGTAGCTCATACAAGACGTTGTTAACAATAATTGATTTCTGATGAACTAAAATGTAAAATACTCGATTGTAAATTGCCTATTCTATTCTGGACAAACTCATAAGCCAACGGAAGATGTTTAAATAAATATTCATGTTTCATATACTTAGTACAAATGAAAACAACGTGAGCGTAGGTCAGAAATTGTAAGCAATGAAAAGGAAACGCGTCAAATAATATTATGTTTAAACATTCTGGCGAGTGTGAGGTTCCGGTGTGCTTCATAGACAAAGTGCCATATATGGATACAGGAAATTCATTAATATTTGTTTCCGTTTCTTAACATGGATAGAGGTTTTTAATAAGACGTTATTTTTATCATTTCAACCCATTATCGGCTCATTTCTGAGCTCGAGTCTCCTTTCAGAATGAGTAGGATTTTTCCATAGTCCACCGCGCTGACCAAGTGTGGATTGGCAGACTAATGTTTTCAAAGGTGGTACTTTTCAAAACATCAGGAAGAACTCTCGGGTATGGAGGGTTTTCTCATGATGTTTTGCCGTCACCGTTAGAGCAAGTGTCAAATGATTTAAGCACATAACTTTATCACCAACGCATCATCACCGCTATAATTTATTTATTTTTCACTCAAAGGAAACACTCTTTAATTATTTAAATACTTTTTAAATCCTAATAACAAAAATATCTATATAAAAATATGAAAAACATTAAAATCTAAATTAGAAACGAATCACTTTTTAAATTTATTTATTAGGTAACTTGATTTTCTGATTTTCTTAGCCTGTGGCCGTTCCCTGTCCAAAGCAAAGCTATCCAAAGCTGTCCCAAATTTCTTCAAAATAGACAGACGAACGGTCAAACAAAAGATGAACCGACCTTATTACGGTGACTATGAATAGATTCCGGTTTTAAACACCAAAATAGATACAGGAAAACTAATATGTGTTGTGTTTCCGTTATTAAAAGTGAATAGAAGCTTTTAAAGTCATCCGGAAATTATTGATGCTATTTTTAAAGATGACCTTGATGACTATTTAATGATGATTACCTTGGAACCATGGTCAAATTGGGAACCATGAAATTATGGTAATTTTGGCTGACTCGAGTATACTAACAGCTAGTCTAAGAATTTTGCATCTTGTTCAGTCTGATTATTTCGGCGCCAAACAGATATTTAACACATAAATCATAGGTTTAGAAGTAAGGTTTATCGTAACGCAGATGTATAATTTAGAACATCAACAGACTGTACGCACGTTATTGTTAAAAGAGACAGGGACCTAGGTATTTGCTTAATTGCCATATGATTCTGTAATACCAACCAACCAAGTTGCTTCGTGTCGTAAAAGTATAGGTAAGTGGCACTTACCTTACCTCACTTAGTAAAGTATTTGCACTTACTAAGTGCAAATACTTTACTAAGTGAGGCTTTTGAAAGCTTATGGCAATCACCACAAGCACACAGACTAAATTCTATACCAAAGTATAATAGTCCAGAAGTTGCAATAGAATGCCATACGGCTATCCCGAAATTTAATTACAGGCTACAGCAGTACAGCCCATAATACAATTTGAATATATGTTTTTTTTTAAATATTCCACTACAAGTTAGCCTTTGACTGCGATCTCACCTGATGGTAAGTGATGACGCAGTCTAAAATGGTAGCGAATTGTTGTTAGGGTCGGTACGGCAGTTATAAGTATTAAACCCATACCCCTATCGGTTTCTACATGGCATCGTACCGGAACGCTAAATCACTTGGCGGTATTTATTTCCGTGTGGGGTGGTAACTAGCCACGGCCGAAGCCTTCCACCAGGCCAGACCAGAGAAAAATCAGAAATTATAAATTCCCGAATTGACCTTACCGGGGATCGACCCAGGACCTCCCACTTACCTATAAGACCACAGCGCCCACTACAACGCCAGGGAGGTCGTCAAAATGTGGCCTCGCTTAGTATGTATGGAAACATTAAAAAAAACAGAAAACGTTATGTATTCGTATACGTTTCATGAGAGATGGGCTTGTTTGGAAACCAATCAAATTTCAAAGTAATCTATATCAAGCCCCTCGAAAAGGGTTTAGATATCCAATCCCGGTGAAACACTCATAAAAGTAAATTAACAGGCCTCTAAGGTAAATAGCAGCATAAACATATACGTTTATTATTATTACTTGGGTATTAAACATACACATTGGCTTTTAGTACAGGGTTTCGTGTGGACAGATTCTCTTAATAATACGAAATTCTGGAATATTTTGCACGGGGCTAAACCTCATTGGAGGATCGTGGTTTAGGCGTTCTCTACAAAGTGCTTGATTAAAATATTAAATAGCAGTAGTAGTAGCTTTAAGCAAAATTTAGATGTGGGTAACCTATTGGGTAAACTAATATTTACTTGACGTAAATAAAGTTATTTACCCAAACTAATTTTATTTTAGTTAAATCATACTAATATTATAAATGCGAAAGTGTGTTTGTTTGTTTGTTTATTGGTTTGTTGGTTTGTCCTTCGATCACGCCGCAACGGAGCAACGGATCGACGTGATTTTTGGCATGGGTATAGCTAAGGACCTTGAGAGTGACATAGGCTACTTTTTATCCCGTTAAACCATGCGGACGAAGTCGCGGGCATCAGCTAGTTGTTTGAATACACGCGTTCAAAATTCTTGAACGGTAATCTACAATTTGTTTTTAGGGTTCCGTACCCAAAGGGTAAAAACGGGACCCTATTACTAAGACTCCGCTGTCTGTCTGTCTGTCTGTCTGTCTGTCTGTCTGTCTGTCTGTCTGTCTGTCTGTCTGTCTGTCTGTCTGTCTGTCTGTCTGTCTGTCTGTCTGTCTGTCTGTCTGTCTGTCTGTCTGTCTGTCTGTCTGTCTGTCTGTCTGTCTGTCTGTCTGTCTGTCTGTCTGTCTGTCTGTCTGTCTGTCTGTCTGTCTGTCTGTCTGTCTGTCTGTCTGTCTGTCTGTCTGTCTGTCTGTCTGTCTGTCTGTCTGTCTGTCTGTCTGTCTGTCTGTTTGTCTGTCTGTCTGTCTCCAGGCTGTATCTCATAGACCGTGATAGCTAGAAAGCTGAAATTTTCACAAATGATGTATTTCCGTTGCCGCTATAACAACAAATACTAAAAATTAAAAAAAAAATATATTAAGGGGGGTCCCCATACAATAAACGTGTTTTTTTCGTATTTTTTTGCTCAATATTAAAAACGGTAACAGGTAGACGGTTCAAATTTTCACAGAATATTAACTTGTATATTACCTTTCAAAATAAATAATTAAATATCAATAAAGTAAATATTAAAGGGGGGCTCCCATACAACAAACGTAATTTTTTGATATTAACAGTAAACCTCTACAAACAAAGTTAGTTTTGCGGTTCATTAACAAAGGTAATTATACCTACTTCTTGAGTACGGAACCCTCGGTGCGCGAGTCCGACTCGCACTTGGCCGGTTTTTTTTATCCAGCATTAATCTCGTACAGTATGTTGGTAGAATCTATTCATGCCATAGGTACTTATTCGTTTTGTGTTTACATAAAGACTAAGAGCAGGTTAAAATTTTCCATAAAACTTTTATTGCAGGTTTATTGAATTTATTTAACTAAATACTAACTAAACTCATAAAATAACGATGCTACCTATTACAAAAATATAAATCTTAAATTAAATAAATAATAAATAAAAATCTCTTTATTTGCAAAAATTACATAAGTTCACATTAATAATTTGGCCTCTATCTCCCAAAAAAGTAAAAACTGTGTTATGGGAGCTAGTGCCTTCCCTATTACATAGGTGCTTTTTTTGCAATTTATTTAAATATTATTAGCTAATGTTGACATGCAAAATAAAATACAATTATGCTGGAAATTAACCAAATATATGATGTCCGCGACTTCTTGCGCCTGGATTTTGGTTTATTTAATAGCCTTTGTCATTCCACGGGATGCAACCATACAAACGTATCTCTGTATTAAATTTCATAAAAATTGGTTGAAATAAAGGACCGTGAAAGCGTAGCAGACAGACAGACGGACACACTTTCGCATTTATAATATTGGTATGGAAGTATGGATCTAACATAATTGTAAACCTCAGTTATATTAAAAAGTTTATAATATTAAAGGTTGCTTTACAACTACCTACCATTAACATCTTAATTATGCTGGAAGTTCTATTTTACATTAGCAAATGGTTGCAAAGCTTCAAGAGAATTGCTTGCCAGCTCTGAAACTATCAAATAATGCTTGACAAGTATGACAGCCAATCACGATCATCAATCGGTTACTTTCTCAAGTCGTTGATTGCAACATTATTTATTTGGTACACAAATTACGTGACTATTCATTCGAGCTTGAAGCTATTGAATTCTGATGAACTGTCACTAAATGTAGGTTTATAGGGTAGATAATGCAATTGTTAAGGAATGCTAAGATCAAAATTAATAGCAGGTACCGATTTTCTTGTCACCAAAACCTTCTGTTATTTTAGGCGAATCAAAACTATAAATCGTGATAAGTTCGTTTTAACTAGTTAGTAATGGTTGCCACTTTATCCCCGTTTATTTAGACATCAGATGAAAATTTTCTAATTTTCTGCGATATTTTTTTCGCTAGGTAGTTGCTTTGTTTTCGCTATTCTATTTAAAAAAAAACAATTGATAAAGATGTCCCCTCACTGCTGGATTTATAGGTATTCTGTAGACGCTTCCATCCGATGCCGAGTATTATGATTAAGTAACTAGCCAAAAAGAGAAGCGGTGATAGCCTATAGTGGTTTATCATCCTGTAGTGGTTTTAGTTATACGGGCCCCGGGTTCAATCCCTGGGCACGCACCTTTTCAGAAATACATATTATGTATGTTTTAAGAAAATATTAAATATGACTTGCTTCAAACGGTGAAGAAAATCGTCGTGAGGAAATCTGCAATGCACGAGAGTTCTTCATAATATTATTGAAGGTGTGGGAAGTCTACCAATCTGCACTGCAATTGGTCAGGATGGTGGACTATGGCCAAACCCTTTTGAAATTAGCGAAAAAAAAAAAAACGTTGTTTTAAGCGTCTCAGTTATTATGCTAAGAGATCTTCAAGTAAAATAGTCGAAGTAGTCAAGGCTGTGGTTAAGGTATCGGGTGCCGTGTTTACTGCACATTACACTTCCGCGTTTTAAAGGCTATATATAGTGGTTATTACTGGGAAAGCTTTTATGCTTCTAAGTAAATTACTTACTTCTTACGTTTTTTCTACTAAGTATTACCCACATATTATGTTCTTTAATTAAAAGGAAAGGGTTTATTTTAACTCAACCAAATTTGAATTTTCAGTAGATTTTTAGGGTTCCGTAGCCAAATTTGGCAAAAACGGAACCCTTATAGATTCGTCATGTCTGTCTGTCTGTCTGTCTGTCCGTCCGTATGTCACAGCCACTTTTTTCCGAAACTATAAGAACTATACTGTTGAAACTTGGTAAGTAGATGTATTCTGTAAACCGCATTAAGATTTTCTTACAAAAATAGAAAAAAAAACAATAAATTTTGGGGTTCCCCATACTTAGAACTGAAACTCAAAAATTTTTTTTTCATCTAACCCATACGTGTGGGGTATCTATGGATAGGAACACCTATGGATAGGAAAAATGATATTGAGGTTTGTAATATAATTTTTTTCTTAACTGAATAGTTTGCGCGAGAGACACTTCCAAAGTGGTAAAATGTGTGTCCCCCCCCCTGTAACTTCTAAAATAAGAGAATGATAAAACTAAAAAAAAAAAAATGATGTACATAATCATGCAAACTTCCACCGAAAATTGGTTTGAACGAGATCTAGTAAGTAGTTTTTATAATAATTTAACTACATGTTTGTACGGAACCCTCGGTGCGCGAGTCCGACTCGCACTTGGCCGGTTTTTTCTTTTTTGTTTTCTTTCAGGAAATGGTTTGTGGTTTTAATTTGTAGCGTGAGTAATAAATTATGTTTCTGTAATGAGTACTGAAATGTAGGTGTTAAAATAATAAATTGCTTTAGTATATAATTATAGCTTATTTTAGGCCAAGAACTTATTATTTTAGCCGAGCTCCTGATGTCTAGATGAGAACTCTACTAGACCAGGACAATTTTTTTCAACGTTCGCAAAATTGGAGCCCTCTATCCGTTTCAATTTCTTTATATTTTGTAATAAATAATTTCATTTGTGTATAATGTCCGCGACTAAAGCCTATGCTTGGCCCTGGGAAGCTTGGATGTTTCGTCCAAGGATGCAAGCTATATTTGTACCGAATTTCATCAAAATCGGTAAACGGTTGGGCCGCGAAAAGGTAGCAGACATACAGACAAACATACTTTCACAATATATATTATACTAGCTGATGCCCGCAACTTCGTACGCGTGGATCGATGTTTTGTGGTTCCGGCGGGAACTCTTTAATTTTCCGGGATTAAAAGTAGCCTATGTGCTATTCCAGACTATAATCTGTCTCTTTGCCAAATTTCAGCCAGATTAAGCTGTTGGGGCGTGATTGAGTAACAAACATCCATACATACATCCATCCATACATCCATCCATCCATACATCCATCCAAACTTTCGCATTTATAATATTTATTAATTAATATTAATTATATTTGATTTAATATTTGTCGTTAAGCAGTCGTATTGATACCGAACGTGGTTTCTTAGGTATGTCTGATTATTATAAGTTACTATCTGATGCCCGCGACTTCGTACGCGTGGATTGAGGTTTTTTGGTTCCCGCGGGAACTCTTTCATTTTCCGGGATGCCTATGTGCTATTCCAGACTATTATCTATCTCTGTGCCAAATTTCATCCAGATCCGTTCAGCCGTTGGGGCGTGATTGAGTAACAAACATCCATCCATACATCCATCCATACATCAATCCATCCAACCTTTCGCATTTATAATATTATAATTTGATCTCTAACTACAAGACGGATATTAAATTTCTGTGCAATCGTAGACTTCCGTATTGATTACAGTTTGCTTTCTCCTACTTATTTATAGTGTCATTATTGAAACATTTTGTTTATACTGACAAGAGCATGAGTAGAAGAGCACATTTAATCATAAACGATAATTGTTATTTGTTATACAAGAGTGAAAAGTTGTTTTTTCACCGCGTGCTCAATTTTGATGACCGAGCAAGCGAAGGACTCTAAAATTGAATCACGAGCACAGCGAGTGATTCAAAAATTAGAATCCTAAAATTAGAATTCAAATCTTTTCACTCGAGTGCAACACGTAACTTTTCATCCCACCTCAGCGAGGAAATGACATGACGTGAAAGAAAATGGTCAAAGCAAATTAAAAAAACCGGCCAAGTGCGAGTCGGACTCGCGCACCGAGGGTTCCGTACAAACCTGTAGTAAGTTTTAAATTATTAAAAATATTTTTATTTTAAATATTTGAGTTGATTGAATGATACGAGTAGGTAAATTGCGGTTTACGATTTATGACGTATTAAAAAAAAACTACTTACTAGATCTCGTTCAAACCAATTTTCGGTGGAAGTTTGCATGATAATGTACATCATATATTTTTTTTAGTTTTATCATTCTCTTATTTTAGAAGTTACAGGGGGGGGACACACACATTTTACCACTTTGGAAGTGTCTCTCGCGCAAACTATTCAGTTTAGAAAAAAAATGATATCACAAACCTCAATATCATTTTTGAAGACCTATCCTATGTGGGTTAGATGAAAAAAAAATTTTTGAGTTTCAGTTCTAAGTATGGGGAACCCCCAAAATTTATTGTTTTTTTTCTATTTTTGTAAGAAAATCTTAATGCGGTTCACAGAATACATCTACTTACCAAGTTTCAACAGTATAGTTCTTATAGTTTCGGAAAAAAGTGGCTGTGACATACGGACGGACAGACAGACAGACAGACATGACGAATCTATAAGGGTTCCGTTTTTGCCAAATTTGGCTACGGAACCCTAAAAAGTACACCAAGAAGGTTACGAGTGTGAGTTTTTAACAAATTAAAAACGGTTGTATGGAAATTCGGCACCATAGAGGTAGAAGTAAATAGGTTTTAATGATGTTTTGAATTCACAAACTTCATAGACGAGTGATATTTACTAACGTGCACACGATGTTCTAAATTCAATTTACTTTATCCTCAAGAGGATAATAACGGCTTTTGCATTCAGATATCGAATAGGTAGTAAAAATACTCTTTCCGAGATGGTGGGATGAAAATCTTATTTTAAAGTTGGTTGTTCAGTTTTACGAGGATATATTTTAATCCGAGGTTTTACCACAAAATAGGTATCTAATAGGTTTTACGTCACTTTTTGTAGAACGTCTAAAAGCAATATACTCGTAGTAGAACAAGCTTCGTACGCGTGGATTACCTAAGGTTTTTTGGTTCCCGCGGGGAACTATTTTTTATCCCGGAAATCTTCTGAGTTATTATAAAAAATAGCCTATGTGCTATTCCAGACTATTATCTACTTCTGTGCCAAATTTCATGCAGATCCGTTCAGCCGTTCTGGTGTTATTGAGTCACAAGCATTCATCCATCCATCCATTCATCCAAACTGTCACATTTATAATATTATTAGTATAGATTCAATCCTTGGTTAATTTTTTATAGATCGTAAAATTTATTATTATAGTATTCTCATAAATATTGAACTCGTTTTTTTTTTTCGATAAATCCTTTTGAATTTCATCTGTATTTAAAAGGTTGATTTTATTTGAAACTAGCTGATGCCCGCGACTTCATCCGCGTGGTTTAAGTTTTTTGATTCCCGCGGGATCTCTTTAATTTTCCGGGATAAAGAGTAGCCTATGTGTTTTTCCAGACTAAAATCTATCTCTTTGCCAAATTTCATCTAGATCCGTCATCCATCACAAACATACATCCATCCATCCATACATCCATCCATTCATCCAAATTTTCGCATTTATAATATTAATAAAGTTTTCCACATAAGCACACAAAACAATTTTATTTTGTTTTAACAAATTCAATTCTTCGAACATTTAAATAACTTCATAAAACCTCCTCCGAAAAGTAAGAGGTGCTTTCTCGGGGATCGAACTCCGAAACCCCGATTAAAGAGGCTGAAGTCTTTTCCACAAGGTTATTACTGCTTGTCTAAGTAATACGTTTGGTGATTTACGACTTATGTATAAAAATAGTAACTAATTATCAAAATAGTATATCATCATCATCATCACTACAGCCTATTAACGTCCCACTGCTGGGCACAGGCCTCCACTCTCATAGGAGAGCGGGAATTAGAGCTTAGACCCACCACGCTGCTCCAATGCGGGTTGGCGGGCTTTAACGATTATTATCATGTTAGTGATAATAACCGGGACCGACGGCTTAACGTGCTCTCCGAGGCACGGGGGTGAAACACCGCCAACTTCCAACTCCGGGCTGGCACTGAGAATTTCTAAATTGAAAAACCCAATACCTAACTTTTATGCCCGACCGGGAATCGAACCCAGGACCTCGTGATCCGCAGTCGACTATGCTAACCACTAGACCAACGAGGCAACAGTATATACATTTATGTATTTACGACTTTATTCTTTCGGTAGGTAGCTCTTTTGCGTTTCAAAGAAAACATATGTGAAGAATGAGGCAAACTGCCAAGTATTGTACAGACAGATTTCACAATAAAGGAAGTGCTTAGTCAAATAGAAATTGCATCAGCAATGGCAATTTCCCATAGAATACCATAAATTATATGTGTTTGTGGGGTTACTCTAGCTCTAAGAAAGTGGACCGAACTAGGCAATAAGACATTTAAGTTTCTCTTGAATTAAATAGTATGACATGCAACTTTAGTGCAAAATATTGCTATCGTAATAACTATTACTTCACTAGACGAATTTTTTACTAGTCATAAACCGTTAAATGTTGTTTATTATTGTACTTGTAGGCATACATTCTAAGGCATATCACTTAGCTTATGTGTATGTAGCTGTAAGTACTATAGTAATTTGATGACCTCAGAGTTATCATGGATTCCTAATTATACTTATGTTCAATTCTAGACTTACCTTGTTCTATGAATTTTCCATAAAAATATCAGATTTTGTATGATTTTGATTATGCTCATAGTATATTGAGAAATATCTACATCAAATTTTCTTATTTCTTCTTCATGTCCTTCTATGGGTCTGACACTCCCTAATCTTAATTTCCTAATTTAGAACATTTTTTTTTATAAATTCATAATGCGGGCATCATTTTTATACCGTTTACAGTTTCACCTAAAAGCTAGTTAGTTGCGGTTAAAATCCAATGACGTTCCTAAGAATATTCGTAACATATTATTGTAGTATTTTCTCTTGTTCACAGGCGGCGAATCCGATCACATTTTCCATCTACACGGCTACAGCTTCTACGTTGTTGGGATTCGACAGTTCAACAAAAGCATGGACAAAGAAACCATGATCAAGATGCACGAAGAAGGGACATTATTCCCAAACAAAAATCTCGATGACCCAGTCGTCAAAGATACGATAGTTGTTCCTAAGTTAGGTGCAGTGGCTTTACGGTTCAAAGCCGATAATCCAGGGTATTGGATGATGAGAGATGAGCGGTCAGCTCACTGGACGAGGGGATTGGATTTCGTACTAAAGGTTAGTATTTTTATTGTTTACCTTTGCAGAGGGGGGTCGAATCCATCTTTTCGGTAACAACTGATTATATAGAATTATTAAATTACTAGTCCATAACTAAAACGGTCATATTACCAAAACGTTTCACGTAACTAACGACGCATGGCTTGGACTTATTTTGTTAAGTCCAGGAAACACTACGTGGGGTCTTTATTTTCAAGTTTTGAAATCTCAAGGAAACTCGTGACTTTTCGATATAAAATGTGGCTTATCAATAAATGTAAAAAATCATGTCGACGCTCTGTCGCGCCATGGTTGTTGTGTTATTGAAGGACAAACCGACTCTCTCTAACGCCGCAAGCGCTAAATGCACCTTTGCACCAGAAAGCTCCCGGGGTGGGCTGTTTGATTAATAAAATGTTTATCTTTATTTAACAATTTTTAAGTTAATTTAGATACCACCACCACTACAGTCCATTAACGTCCCACTGCTGGGCACAGGCCTCCTGTACCTATAGTAATTTAAATTTTTTTTCTTTGTTTATAGGTCGGTGAGCAGAGGGACTTTGTACAAGCGCCGGTAGACTTTCCTAAATGTGGTTCCTACGTAGGACCTGAATATTTCTTGATATAATTATTAATCTAGACTGATAACGTTACCATTACTGTTAAGCTCGGTTTATTTATTGGTATGTGATATGATTATGTGATTGCTTTGACTGTAACCAAGTTTCGATAAGGTTTATATCTAGGTGTAACTGTGCATATTAATATCACGTATTTTATTTTATAGTAGAATATCGTAAACTGTTGTTTGACTTGTGTCTGACGCTTTTTGAGCTGAGTTGATTAGGGTTGTATAATTTAACAAGATTTTTGACACTCGCATAATATGTATAAATTAACTATTTCGCAAACTTTTGTTGGAATAATGCAGTCAAAGTAGTGAAGAAAGAATTGATTTAGATTGCAATAATACCAACTAAGGATGTTGTGAATTATTCTTAACTAGGTTATTCTCAGACTTGTATAATAAGGCAATTCACTGAGAAGAATTAATAAGAAACATTATTACTAGGAAACAGCCAAAACTTCACTCCTTCCGGCAAAATTTACCTAGATTGTGATATAAGAGCGGTAAGTAGGGTTTTACAAACGAGTTGACGCTAGTAAGCCTGAGCGGCAAGGCTCGGGTTTTAATATCGTCACGAATCGTGACTAGTATTTTTGATACGAAGCTGTATAAAACTTTGTGTAAATAAAACATTAGAAAAGTTGACAACAGAAAAAGTTGCAATATCATGACAAAATGTTATTGTAAATGTTCGTAATTATTGGGATAAGTGCTAATCCATTAGATTAGGTTGGGATTGATAATGTTAATTGTTAAAACTTACATGTATAATGAAGTGTGTATATAGTGTGTATAATATAATTTTACGTGAAGGATACAAGGGTATATAATGTATAGGTGTACCTATTTGTAGAAAGTTTAAGGTAAGAAATAAGAATTGTAGGTATAGTATTTTATTGATGTAAATAAACTTCATACTTTTTCAAAAGCAAGCCTTTTATTTACCTAATACCGACCAGCCAAACACAAAGTATATCATTAAATTTCTTAAAAGCAATGTTTTGTTGCGGTGAAATAAAGTATCCATATCACCAGACTCTTGGTTTAATTTTAACTGAAACACGCCAGCAAAGCTAGTTTCAATCTTAGCTAGGCTCTTAGCATGGTATCACCAAGTAGGGGACGATATGAGTAGATGAAATTAGAGAAGTAGATTTCTCCCGAATTGGTCTCTTGTAGGTTTTCACAGTCTGTAGAGCTAGCGGATCACTGCGACTAGTTTCTATTGAAGTTTATGAGCATTGTGGAAGCTGAATAGAATTTTTGTCCGTTACAAACATAGACATGGAGCAAGTCTGTGATTACAAAACAAATTGACGTCTGTCTCCTACACTATTATGAAATACAATACAAAAGTCTTGCCTTTTGATTAGCTATCATTGTTTGAATGTGAAAGTTTCTGTAGGGTAACGAACGGAACCGTTTTTTTGAACTTATTTCAAGACTTGTTCTTGATCACTATATTGAGAGCATTGCACTCTTTGGATGCAATTAAAAAAACAACTTATGTGGAACGTGACTATGATGGAAGGCATTAAATAGTTTCCATTCAATATGTACATAATATGCTATTTGATGTTAAAAAAAGCGAAGTAGGTATTGCAATAACATTCCGAAACGCTTTAATATTAAGGTTGAATTGATTGTCATCATCCAGTCCGTGTAGATATTATTAACTTATCGACGTTCAAAAAGTGATACCAGCTTTGAATAGATCACCACCGACACTGACTGTTTCTTTGTCGTCATTAATCGGTATGAGTTACTATCGTTCTTAAAAAAATCATTAAAATCGGTTTCCGAACCAAAGCCATTGGTTTCCGTGAAAATCACTAACAAACAAACATACACACATAAAAACGGGTCAAATAATGAAACTTCTTTTTTAAGATCGGTTTAAAAATAATACAACTTAAAAAGTTAAGCCAAAAATCAAAATAATTTTATCTCGGAACGGCTAAAGTATTTTAACCTGATGAAGTTATCTTCACAATAGAAAGGCCTCTAGTAATCTATTGGCCCCCAGGACCCGGTGTTAGCGCGCCTCTAGGCCCTCAAGGCTGGGTTTTACACACGCTCCCAAATAGGACAGGTAGCAATAATTCACACCGAATTCTGAATAATTTCGATAACGGGCCACTCTTAATTAAACTGAACTTGTAAGGTACGACATGTGATTTATTAACGTAAATAAAATAAAATAAATAAATAAGCCATTTATTTCCCAAACAAAAAGAAGAAATTACATAATATGTCGTTTTAAGTAATAATAGAGTCCATAACATTAAGCATTCACAAATTCATTTTCATTACCATTTCTTAATTAGGTCAAAAAAAAAACGCGCTCGCTGGAGAGATGACATTGTAGACGTCGCAGGACCGACGTGGACGAGGCTCGTCGCGGAGAGAGCAAAGTGGAGCATCATGGAGGAGGCCTTCACCCAAAAATGGGTACCCAAATAAATATCAGATTTAAACGTAAACTAAAATAAATATGATAGTGACGCTTAGTGTATCTCAAACAAACTTGCCCGTGGTTATGTCACCGTCATCATCATCATCATCATCACTACAGCCTATTAACGTCCCACTGCTGGGCACCACTCTCATAGGAGAGCGGGAATTAGAGCTTAGACCCACCACGCTGCTCCAATGCGGGTTGGCGGGCTTTAACGACTATTATTATGTTAGTGATAATAACAGGGACCGACGGCTTAACGTGCTCTCCGAGGCCGTGAACTCCGGGCTGGCACTGAGAATTTCTTATTTGAAAAACCCAATACCTAACTTTTCATGCCCGACCGGGAATCGAACCCAGGACCTCGTGATCCGCAGTCGACTATGCTAACCACTAGACCAACGAGGCAGTCAAGTCAGTAATGTCACCGTAAGATTGCAAAAACCGTTAGATTGTAGCCCGCCAACCCGCATTGGAGCAGCGTGCAGGTGGGTCTAAGCTCTAATTCCCTCTCTCCTATGAGTGGAGGCCTGTGCCCAGCAGTGGGACGTTAATGGGCTGTAGTGGTTAGATTGTAATCCAACTAGCGATAATGTAAACTGTCGACAGATTGTGAACCGTTCAATGTTCCGAGTGTCAATTTTTGAAATATTCATTGTATTTACGTTTTCTTGCCTCTTACTTGTAGGTTAGGTTAGGGTTCGACATAAATAATCAGGTAGTGCCCGGCCCTAGGTTTTATCGGGTTAATATACCTAACAGATTACAATCTACCGAAAAATAATGCGTTAAATTGTAATCTGTCGACAGTTTACAATATCGCTAGTTAGATTACAATCCAACGGCCTTTGCAATCTTATGGTGACAGTTATAATAATGCCATTTGTCTTGCGTGGACACCTTTTAAAGTTCTCAATAAAAACTATAATAGTTGTCAGCGATGCTTGACAATGCCATTGCTCACCTGTAATGGACGTCAATTAGACGATAGCTTTCGCGGTAAGCTTTGCCATATAGTCTAGGCAATGGGGCGGTTTGTTGTATGGAGACCCCCGCATCAAACCCTCAGTCGTTGAAACTTGGCAGGGTTGTAGTATGGTATGAACCAATAGGTACTTATACAAAAATATCCAACAAAAAATCGATCTGAAAGTTAGGTATTTATACTTAAAACTTAATATTCATGACTGAATATTTTAACGATTTATTTTCAAAATAATAGTAGTACACACTCAAAACCGAAATTTCAAACGAAATAATTATGCAGAACATCGATATTTAAACCGATTTTATTATCAAACCTAAACTGCGTTTACGCGATAATGTACCTTCCTGCTTTAACAATTAGGTATAGCATAAAACCTTCCTTCCTTCCTTCCTTTATGATTTTTTATTAGATATTTATAATATACGTTAAACTCATGATACTTTATCATACTGTAAAGTTTCGTCGCCTGAGGAATTATTGTTGGGGTCGACTAGCTTTATTGCCTAGACATTGCAAGTAGTATTGCAAGTAGTAGTATAGTCATTGCAAGATCTAGTCTTAATAATACGACGAGTTCGCAGAAAATCGCAGAGAATAAAAAAACTAGAGGATGTCCTTCGTCTGCGTGGATAAAGTTCTTTTTATTTCCGCGAAAACTCCTTAATTTTCCGCGATTAAAGTAGCCTATGTTCTTTCCCGGGATAAAAGGCACCTCTATTCTAAATTTGGTTTAAAAGATGGTTCGTTAATGCGTAGCAGGCAGACAGACAGACACACTTATGCATTTGTAATATTAGTATGGAAACACATTGCTGTGAAAGTGTGTCATAACTCATCAATCAAAAACACACCATCACAACACATGCAATTACTACCGAACAACTTACATACATTGGTTGTTTTTGATTATGCCAAGGTACGTTTTGAGCGGAAGTTTGTTGGAAACTTCTGTTCTATATAATTAAACAACATTGTAAATATTACGCCTCTAAATTAGCACACTTACACGCGCGCCGCAAGCAAAAGTCTTGCATTTTCATTATGGCATTAATCTTCTCTTGACACTTTTGGGGACGTTGTGTAATTTTTGGGGTTCCGTATCTCAGGGGAAAAGACGCCATAGAAGTCTACATTAATAATGATCTTTTAATTGCTTTTTTAATGTTTCGCACTGGGTTATCCCCTATGTGATATTATGTCAGGGGATCTCAGATAATATGACCTTTTATTGTGAGTTTTGCTCTGAATAGGTGCTACTCACGACTGTCGTTATGAGGTTTTTTCGTTAGTATGAACGGCGCTGTACCTACCTACTTATTTAGTAGCCCTAGGTCCTCCGGTATCCTTATTTTTTTAAATAAATTATTATTACTTTGTCACGTTATTAAATTTTATCTATATATAATTTAATTATTATTTGTGATTTACAGATTTCTTTAGCCACAATAATTCAATGTAGCCACATTGATTATTTAACTGCTAATAATATCTGATGTATCGAGATTCGATGTTGACCTGATTTTTAAATAATTATTGGGTTTGAATGTTATATTTATCCTTTTAAATTGTACGGAACCTCTCTGTGACAGGAAAACTTACACTTCATCAATATCGGTAATTTGTTAATCTTCTTGCAAAACTGTAGGCATAAAAGTAGGTATACATTGCCAAAACAGAAAATGTTTTAAAACGCTCGCGGCTTACTTTCACTTATAAAAGGCACTTGTTCAATAATAGCATTTTTTATATTGTTGTTAAACTTACGAGTACTTTCGCATTCTGCGTGTAATAATGTTTAACATGTTGGCTTGTTCATCTGCATCTATATTAATATTATAAATGCGATAGTTTGGATGGATGGATGGATGTATGGATGGATGGGGATGTTTTTTACTCAATCACGCCCTAACGGCTCAACGGATCCGGA
The DNA here is from genome assembly GCA_963932025.1 of Erebia epiphron. NCBI lineage: Eukaryota > Metazoa > Arthropoda > Insecta > Lepidoptera > Nymphalidae > Erebia > Erebia epiphron. The sequence goes on along the minus strand of OZ009948.1, from coordinate 38,683,720 downwards.
TGAAATTTGGCACAGAGCTAGATTATAGTCTGGAATAACACATAGGCTACTTTTTATCCTGGAAAATTAAAGAGTTACCGCGGGAACCGAAAAACCTCAATTCACGCGGACGAAATCGCGGGTGTCAGCTAGTAATTAATAGTTTGTAAGCGGTACAGCTCCATACTTAGCTATTATTTAGAGCCCCTAAATAAATAAAGAAAAAAGAACTTTTATTTAATCTGTGTGCATACCATATTCGATCACATTTCGAGTGAATGATGAACTTGAAACTGTTGGTGAGGATTTTATTGAAGTGCAATAAACAAATATATCACACACATATTTTTAAATACGTTCATTCTAAATATGAACATAGGAATACAAATTAATAAAGAGTTTCTATGTCTTCCTCATAGAAACGCACATTATTCCGAAAAGTTCGAGGCGCGTGCCCTGAGATCGAGCTTCGGATCCCTGAAGCTGGTTACTTAAAGCTATCACTACATTATTATAATCACTAGATTTTTTTTTTTTTAATTTATTTAATTTATAAATTGCACAAAATATACAGAAATTATGTTATTCGCCAAACTACACATGTAGTTTGTTGGCGAATTCGCGCTCAACTTACAATTATATACCGTGCACTTATTATAGTATTTACACAACAACTATTATACCTTATAAAATACTAAGTATGTGATTAAAATTAAGCTACTAACATTAAATTATTTATTTACTTAATTATACTATTTAATTGTTAATCAGTGAAGGAGTCGTTAATGAAAACTTCCTTTAGTTTTCTCTTAAGGACCCCTTCACTGACTTTGTTACCTACTCGTAGCCACTCTATTCTATTAAATATCCCAGGCACTAAGCATCCATTTAACCTCCTACCATAATAATTATTTACTCTTTTTACTCTTAATCTACCCTGTCTCACTCTTCTAACATGCTCTTTATGTGATATAAGTTCTTTGTATTTACTTGAATAATAATGTTCTTTTGCTAACAAATAATTAAATTTTATATGTATTGGTAGTATTTTTAATTCTTTAAATAAAATTTCGTAATTGAATGAAACCATACGATTTAGTTCGGGTGGATTTTAAAATAAAAATAAAATAGCTTTTTCTCAAATATGCATGGAAATATTGTCATTATTTTCGAAAAAAGAACACGCGAAGTATCGAATTTTCGGACAAAGAAAATCAAATCCATCGCAGGAGCGTTTTTTGAATTTGGATCATTACAACGCTCCTGCAATGTTGTATGAAACGGCGTGCTGGTGCGTCTTGATTTGTTATAAACTAAGTACATACCTACTTAATAAATATAAATTTAATAATAAGAAAAATAAGTTCCAACGGTTCAGAGAGTGAAATTGAGATTGATTGTACTCCACCAGATTTAAGATCAGAAGCCAAATTGGCAATGGAAAACCTGCTTCCAGCGAAGTCCAAAGAAAAATACATGAAAGTATATGATAATTTTTTGAGTTGGAAAAACGAGAAAAAAGAAAACATTTTCTTTTAGTAATTGCCCCAATATGTCTAATGTAACTTTTAATATTAATTAAATTTAATGTATAACATAAAAAGTATGTTTTATTTCCCTGCATTTTTTTGAGAAAAGCACTATATATGCCTCGGGGAAAATGGCAATTGCCTGTCTCGTATTAGTGAAGTCCTCGCCTACGGCTCGGCTTTCAAACTCATAAGTACTCGACCTGCAATTGCCTATTTCCCAGCCTTTGCAATAATGGACTATTATTGTTCCTTACACATTGTTACTTAGTCCATCTAAGTGTTAACACCTACATATACTACACATTGATGTTAACATACATATGTTTACATATTTTTGTTAATACAATTGATTCCTTTAACTGTTTCAATGAATTTCCTATTTACTTCCTATAATTAATTAATCCTGGTTTGATTTTGGTTTTGATTAATCCCGTGGAAACTCTAATTTGCCGCGATAAAAAATCCTGGTTTTGTCCCGGGATGCAACCCATTTTTGTTTAAAATTTCGTAAAAATCGATTGAAAGCGTGGGAAATGTCGATGAGAGCGTAGCAGACGGACAGACATATTTTTGTATCTAAAATATTAGTACCTATAGATAAAAAGATAATTCAAGAGCCATCATGCAGACATAGATACGAAGCACGCCATATAGTTAACGGTAATCCATTTGTTGTTTTAATAGCTTTCAAAGCTTCAAGATAAGAAAACAAATAAAAACTCAATCTCAAGTGATAATTGCATCGATCTGTGTTGTATCAACAAGCACTAATATTATTGACAATCGAATTTGCAGTTGTATAACCCTGCTAGAACTGCTGCTTCGAAACGGAATAAAAATTAAAGGTATAACTAAACAGAATCGGGGGGAGGCCTATATACCCAAATAATGGGATCCTTATTGCATTCGGAATACCTACTTAAATAAAACAAGTAAAACTCAATCTGTATCATTAAGTGCGTATTAATAAGTTGTATTACAATACTAACAATTATTAAGCTATTGCATAGCTTCTATCGCGGGCCTTGAGCGTGCAGACCGAATCCAGAAATTCCGTAACGAAAAAAAACCTAACACTTTGGTTGCTATGACTACTTGTGTTGTTGACTTCAAGTTGTTGAAAATATAAAGGCGAAATAATTTTAAAGAATTATGTTTTCAATAGTCCGGGTGTCCAAGGGGAATCAAAAAATCTTTTCATAAAAATAGTCTTTATATTTTCAACAACTTGAAGTCAACAAAAGAAGTAGTCATAGCAAGTTGATAAAAAATGCTATGCAATAGCTTTACCGCGGCAGTCTCCGAGTGCCACACGTCTTTTTTTTTTAAAATAATATATAATAATAATTTTTATATTAGCTTTACATAATATACACATAATTTTTGTAAATCTAACTAAACTTAATAATACTTGTAAAACCACGTAGGTATGTATAGCTAGCTATAAGAAAACATTGTAACTTGATAAGGAATAACAAAGGCCTAATAATAATAAAAACCCTGCTAGATGATGCCCGCAACTTCGCCCGCGTAGGTTCAGGAGTTTTAAAAGCCTAGGTACTCTTGGATTTTCTGGGATAAACAGTAGCTGATGTCCATTTGTAGGTAGGTTTATGTATATCGGCGTGTGTATATAACGATTTTTTTACAAACTCGTATTTGACCAGCTGACCGGAAATTGTACAATTTCATAAAGTTAGTTTTGTAAGAATTGAGCTAAAGGTTACAATAGAAAGTTGTCATTTATCTATAATTGGGGTGGAGTCGGTACCTATGTTCTCGTAATAAAAGAGAGAGGTACAGCTAAGGTTTGATAAAGGGCTACAAACTATAGACTACCCGCGGTTGGAATTCTATCAGAGTGCTTACAGCATATATGTAGCTGTAGTGCTGGCACTCAGAACGAATTGCACGCGGACGATGCCAAAATCAACACACTGCACGTTTTGCAGTCGCGGCTTGCAAACTGAATAATTGGCTATACCTATTAACCTTTACTAATTCTCCTTCTATTAGAGAATAGAGATAAGAGACTGTTGTTCAATAACTAATTATTTGATTTTTTCTATCCTTGTCTTCCCCTGAACCAGTTACTTTAACATTGGTCTAGCTTCCATAAAATCCATCCTCCTTCTTTACTTTCCACATCTTCTTTGTATCTTTATATTTAGGCTGGAAATGAGTTCTAGAGACATTTCCGAATACTTAATATTATAAATGCGAAAGTGTGTTTGTTGATTAAGGAGTTCCCGCGGGAACCAAAAAACCTCAATCCGCGCGGACGAAGTCGCGGGTATCAGCTAGTATGTTATTCATAAATGCCATAGTATTTCCTAACAATAATATTCTGGTAGGTACATAGAAAAATAAGCAGTCCCAAAAATACGTGAAATAGCTGGTGAGTAAAGAGGCATTTGGAAATTGACGAGGGTCGATATCCCCTACATGACATCGAAGAATAACCGACATCCTTTACGTGTCACGACTTGATCTCTGCCTTTTTATACGCTTTTAGGGTTTAAGAATAACAATTGTCAATTTATGTGCCGTGCCCCATGGGATTTCCCATCATCCACTGGACCCATGTTTAGTCCCCTAGGGGTCAATTCACATTGGCAGCGAATTTATGCGAAATTCCAAAATGTTAGAAATTTATTTGTATTTGTAATGTTGACCTCGATCTTCTTTACCATATAACTAAAACCGAAAAAAGTTAAAGGACTTTTTCTCAGTAGTGCTAAATATATATCAGGGGAATTTTTTAAAATCCTTTCTTAGTGCTCATCCATACACTCAGATATTTAAACTCTTATGCAAAGACCCACATATTGTGTATTGCCGTGCTGTGACAAGCTGTACATTTGTCGGACAATCAATACATCTTTGCCGACAGGCTGGACAGGATTATAGATTAGATTTACCATGCCAAACCACACAGCTGAGACAGGTTAGAAATTATAACCGAACTGTAATTGTGTCCCGTCCATTGCCACTTCAGCTTTGCAACTCGTCGAGCTTCATCTCACTATAAGAATATCCTCATTTCTGAATTGATGCCGTAAAGAAATACCGAGCATAGTTCTCTCCATTATCCGCTGAGTGACTCTAAGCTTTCTTATGAGGCTCACGTTGTACAAAATCATTGAATTCGAACTGATTTTCAAAAAATAGAGAAGCCATTCTAAATTCAGACATTTCTCGTTATTTTCAAACACAACCGCTACAACAGACATTTGCGTGCAAATGTATCTCTATGTGGACGGGGAATGTATAAATTCGGTATACGTGACCTGTAACCGCGATATAGTAGGGTTCCTGGCCTCGATGTACTAATAAATTTTTAGTACCTGCCCTTTCTATTGTTCACATTTACTTCGAATGCCCTGGTGTGGAAGTTTTGTTTTCTAACCACAAATCAAATTATTAATGGTTTTATCAATATGTATGATCGCTTTGGACCTTGGATTAATCGTGCAACGCAATCATCTTCCTTAATTTTTTTTTAAGTATTGTAAAATTGTGCCTATTGTGAATTCATCCATCCAGCCGTGGCCTGAGTGCGTTCACTAATTAACAAGAATAGGTATTAATTCGCTATAATCCACCAAAATGATCTATTGACGGATTAACTTCATTAAGTTTCTTGTTCTTTATTTATATTTTATTGCAAATAAATACAGGAAGTAGTTTACAAAATAAAAACCCAGTTCAAAGTTTTGCTTGTAAAGACGGTCTTATCACTTACTGCAATCTCACAGACACACTTTGGTATGAGGAGCAAGGTGAAAGAACGGGTGATGATGCAAAATATAAAAAAAACCGGGCAAGTGCGAGTCGGACTCGCGCACGAAGGGTTCCGTACCATTATTAATAAATAATTACCTTTGTTAATGAACCGCAAGACTAACTTTGTTTGTAGAGGTTTATTGTTAATATCAAAAAAACTATGCTAGTTAGAGCATTGGCTATAGTTTTCCTGTAAAATATACGTAAATTCCTATTGACCATAATTATTTCAAATTTTTCGATTGGTAAACTCCGGAGATAAGGGGGGGGGGAACGGTATTTTTTTAGACATTTTCCCCGATAAATCAAAAACTATCATAACTAAAAATAATTAAAAATCTGTTTTAGAATGTACAAAGTAAACCCTTTCATATGATACCCCACACAGTACAGTTATCTCACTTTTAAATTTCAACCCTCAGATTTTCCCCCCTTTTTAAATAAGAACAAAAATAATTTCCAATTTTTTTTAATTCCAGTGTCTTTGGGCCACTAATATACACAACTATTCCAAATTTCATGTCGATAGCTTCGGTAGTTACTGAAATAATCGAGTGTGACGGACAAACAGACGGACAGACAGACGGAGAAAGTCGCACCATAAGGGTTCCATTTTACCATTTTGGTACGGAACCCTAAAAAAAGACTACGTAATCTCCAAATTACTTAGTTAGCAATGTATCACCTTTTTCCATTCCATTCCATCAACTTATACGCGTCCACCGCTGAAGATAAGCCTTTTCGAGAGCGCGTCACCAAATACGGTCTTCCTAAACCACCTTTATTTTTCGTGTAGGAGGGAAAAATCCTCGTAGACATCTGACACCGAATCGGACAGTGCCGGACTCCCACCGTACCTAAGCCACCTGCTTTCCGCCACTTTCTTCAGGTGATCGGTTCAGCGGGCTGGAACTCGTTCTACACTGTGCTTGCCGGACTGCGGGCACACCGTCTCCCATCGGGATTGTCAGAATATATGCGATACTTCACTTCAGCCTGCTGCTTGCTTCTATCCAATATCATAGTCACGCAATTGACTCTAGTAGTACTTAGTATAGTACTGAACTGTGCACCATCACAAAAGGTCTGGCTTTCCGCCACGTTTTAAAGGTCGTTTGGGGATCAATTTCATACAGAAATTGGATTTTGAAAACAGTTTACTAATGGATTCATCAGTCTGAAAATATTTGATTTTTTGCAGACTTTACCTGAGAAGATGCAAAGACGGATGTCGAGATCTACAAGTATTCGTAAACTTGTTAGGTATCTACTTTTGAGTAGGTACCTAACTATTTATCAAGATAGCTATGATTATGACAAGTACATAATTTTTTTTTTAACTTACTAGCGGAAGTCCATCATAATGTAGGAACTAGAAGTTGAATTTGCTATAATTAATATAGCGAATTAAACTTCTGGTTCCTGCATGGCGCTATTATAATTCTGTGATAGCAACAGAGGTCTTCTCCGGTTACGGGCCTCGAGGCCTGGCCTCACTACCCGGGTGGGGTAAGGTAACTTTATACCCCGGTGAATATATTCACCAGCCAGGGCCTGCCTTGAAGGCTACAGGCCCCTAGGCCGGATAGGTCCGTGTGGGTCTTCTCCGTTTGACCCGAAGGGCCATGCGGGGGTACCGGCCTCGAGGCTGAGTCTCCTTACCCGGGCGGGGCGCGGGGCAACTCTGTGCCCCGGTGAGTGTCTTTAGGCTGGGAAACCGGCTAGGGCCTGCCTTGTAGTCTACGGGCCCCTTGTAGGCTACGGGCCCCTTGTAGGCTACGGGCCCCTTAGGCCGGATAGATCTCTGTAAATTATTTAGTTCTCCAATGTAATGATAGATGGCGCTGTATGAAATAAAATCGCGATGGCGCTGTGTGGTGGTAATATTATAAGAACAATCTTAACAGTAAAGTATATTGCAAATGTTCATGGGTACATGACGGTAATCATGACCCACACTTTTTGAAATGGATCCTCTCGGAACGAGATAACCTCCATTAAATCCTGCTTACTTTGAGTTTGATGAAATACCCGTTTTTGATGAAATTTGTTACAAACCAATTTTCATGAAAATCGGTTCAGAAGTTGGGCCGTAACAGCATAGCAGACAGACATACAGACTAACTTTCGCATTTATATTATATATTTAGGAAACAGAAGTGGAGTAAAGTGAAACTAAGCAAATATAATAAACCACAATTTATTCTACTTAATGATTTTAACATATCACAATTAAAATAATCAAAAAGAAACACACTTTAATCTAAACACAATTATGAGTCTCTCAACTGACAAAATGCTAGCTCAAAAGGCGAATAAAGAATGACTACGCGGTAATACAGAGAGCGCGTTTTATAGACGTTTATCCGATGGCGCCACTGTCTACAGGAGGTTAGGCTGATTCTCCTAATTATATATATTAGTAAAATTGGATATGGATTAGTACGAAGTATGATAAGGAAGGTACCTACTACTATGCATACTGTTAAGTACTAGAAAGTTTGAAATGCCTAACCACTATAAAATATATTACAAAACACAAAATTTATAGCTCTCGCTTAACGAATAGACGTCTGAATTATGCACGGCAACTACAGCTTTTCCCGCGCCTTTGTCCTAATGGCTTTTGGGTTTCTTTTCATCTCCTTGGAAATCCTTATTCTCCTTAAATATCTAGAATCAACAGTTTGAGCTGTACGTAGATATTATGCTAGTCTGCAGGTTTCTCCTTTTAGGGTTCTGTACTAAAATGATTGTAAAAAGGGACCCACAAAATTTTGTAGGTAACGATCAATCCGCCCGTGTGTCATTGTCTGTTACACTTGCATAATTTTTCAGTTAGGTACTAATATTTTCAGTTAGGTACAGTTATGTAATTTCAGTTAGGTACGAACTTAGATATATTAAAAAATAATAAAAATACGCAATCATTGTCAGCTATACTAATTAATTACAATTTAACTGTACATCTTAAAATGCCAACTAGAAATAAATCTTGCATAGATCTAATAGCTAGTAACATTGCTGGAGCGAAGCAAACAAATCATATTCTAGGGCTGTCTGATCATGAAACTGCTCAGGTTCTCACGTTTCAGCTGGAGCTAAGTAAAAAAGTTAACTCTATCAAACAAGAATGGATGGAAGAAAAAAGAGATTATTGCCAAGAAAATATTGACAAGTTTATGCAGTGTATATCAGCTCTTTCCTTCAGTGACATTCTGGAGGAGCCAAACGCAAATATTGCATATGATAAATTTCACGAGATACTTACGCTATTCTATGATCTTTGTTTTCCTCGCATAAGGGTAAAAATAATAAATAAGCCGCCCAAAACAAATTGGTTAACACGAGGCATTAAGAAAAGCTGCGTCGTAAAACGAAAACTTTACATTAAATACCTATATAATGCCTCAAATAAAAAACAAAACTTAAAATCGTACAAAAAATATTCTTTTGTTTTGAATAATTGCATATCAAGCAGTCAAAGGATTGTTAATTTGCGACGCATTATGAGAGCTAAACAAGTAACATCGGCTGCTTGGAAAATAATAAAAATACGTCGTATATTAAAAACCCTAATGATCAGGCAATAAATGAAATATGCGACAATAATAAAAACTACACTAATCCGATAGATATTGCGGATAAGTTCAATAAATATTTTACTAATATAGTGCATGATAATAAAATTAATAAAAAATATCACAATACGACACAGGTTTCAGAATCTTTGTTTTTGACCCCAGTGATAGAGACAGATATACTCAAAATCATAAAAAATCTTAAAAATACACAATCCACGGGATATGATGGCATTAACACAAAAATCCTAAAACTTTGTTCACCATACCTCTGTAAGCCTTTATGTCACATTGTTAACATGACGCTAGAACAAGGCATTTTCCCGAACAAATTAAAATATTCAGTTGTTAAACCCGTGTTTAAAAAAGGCGAGAAAACAGATGTCCGTAACTACAGACCTATCACTCTTATACCGGTTTTATCCAAGGTCTTCGAGAAAGTCATTCATGATAAAATATATGACTTCCTGACAAAATATAATCTCTTGCATCCCAACCAGTATGGATTCCGTAAAAATAATTCCACTATCACGGCTTGTTTTGACCTAATACGGAGCGTAACTGAGGGACTAAATAATAAAACTATTACAGTGGCCCTATTGTTAGACATGAGTAAAGCATTTGACTCAGTCTCGCACGAAATTTTGCTTAGCAAATTATACACCTACGGAATAAGAGGTACGACGTATGAGTGGATCAAAAGTTATCTTGCAAATAGACAACAATATGTAGAAATATCAAACATTTCGGGTAAATACAAAAAGTCTTTAAGTCGAAATTAAGGATAAACGCTAACGGAGTACCACAGGGGAGTATACTTGGCCCGCTTCTCTTTCTCATATATGTAAACGACTTGCCCCTCTCCTTGAATCAAAAATGTATTCAATATGCAGATGACATTACAATAGTTATTAAAGGCAGTGACCGACAAATTATTGAAAACGAAACAAACAAGGCTCTCAAAGATGTTACTAATTGGCTCACAAGAAATGGTCTAAATATTAATCTCAGCAAAACACAATTTATACACTTTCGGACATATAATAGTACTAGTTTAAAAATTGACATTAACTATGACGGCATTAGTATCAAAGAAGCAGACATAGCAACATTTTTAGGCCTAACTATAGACACTCATTGTAATTGGAAGGCTCAGGTAGACAAAGTATGTACAAAACTAGATAAATTCACTTACCTATTAAAAAGGCTTAGAGTAACTGTCTCAGAAGCTGCAGCTACTGTTGCATATCATGCCTATGTTTCTTCTACTCTAAGATATGGTTTAATATTGTGGGGAAACTCGGTCGACTCAATCAGAGTATTTAGAGCACAAAAAAGGGAGAGCGCTATGTGGCGCTGAGTATTTGGACAGCTGTAAGCCACTTTTTAAGAAAAAGAATATATTGCCTTTGCCAGCCCTGTATATTTATGAGATGTGTCTATTTATAAGAAAAAATATTCAACTATTTCCTCAAAAAAATGTAAGCCGTAATAGAAGACAACAATTAAAGTTTGAAATACCGATGCAAAGATTGAGTGTCTACCAGCGAAATGTCTATTGCATGGCAATCAAAATATATAACTTTTTGCCGGATAGCGTTAAGGTTTTAACAATACATAAATTTAAAAAATATTTATTGAATAAACTATTAAATGAAGTCTATGACATTAATGATTATTTTAAAATGAAATTTGATTGACATGCATCATAAAGTTTGACTCTAATATGCTTACTACCTACCATGGACATAACGCTTACTACTTATTGTTTTTTTGTTTTTTTTTACATTTATTATTTTCTTTGAGCTTGACTTCTTAATTTTGGACATTTAAAAATACTAGGTACTAATTATTTGACATGGAGTTAGTATTAATATGAATAAAACTTGATTATATATACTGAATTTAGTTAAGTTAAGTAGTGCTATTGTAAGTATAAATGTATAAGGTGATTTTCGTAGCATAGCAGTTATCTTGGGAATAATAAATTATAATAATTAATAATACACATAATAAATATTAAGGTAATAATAGGGTAATAAGATATAATAAAATTCTAGTGACTATGTATAAATTAATATTTGCACGCCTATATTATGGCAAAACATGATTGGCACCTTTATGTATAATTATAATCTATCTGTGTTGTAACCCATGTTTAAAGCAAATAAATGAATTTATTATTATTATTATTATTATTATTATTGTATGGCTGTAGTAGTGGCTTCTTCTTCTTGTTTGTTGAGGCTCCAGTTCCGTACGACCTGTATCACTGCGACCGTCTCCGATCTATTGTGATCACCTCTACTTCAAATTTCCTCGCCAATACTTGTTTCCGCCAGGAATAGCAGCGTTTTGCTTGACTGGAATACGGGAAGCGTCCTTTAGGTCGATAATATGTTTGCCCAGATGGATACTTCGTTTATGCATTAAAGCAGGACATTGGCAGATAATATGCAGCGGAGTCTCAATGGATTCCTGGCATAATTAAATCAATTAATAAATTGCGCACTTTGTTTTCTTTTCTTTTCTATGTATTTTATGTCTTGTTTAGCAATAAAGAGTTTATCTATCTATCTGTCTATTATTGTAATCGACATGAAAGCAGAAATTATGGTTTTAATTATTAAATTAATTAATTTTGCAACCTCGGGGATCTAATTTGCACATGGCCAATTATTTTCTATGTCTGGATTGGTATCAATATATTCGCGATAAACAACAAGAATTCTAGAAGAAAATAACATTAAAATCCAAATTAAATCTAAATTAAAAACTAAATTAAATACTAAAAACTATGCATTAAAAATATCACCTATCCCGCTGCAATGAGGCAGTGTGCCCAGAACGCTGGCTGCGTTACCCCGCTGAATAGCCAAACTTATATGTTGGCCGAGGTAACTGCCAGCCCTCCGGTCACCTGTGGACTCTGTGAGACGAGAAGATAGATCCTTAAAAAAGGATAAAAGGTATCAATTATGTAATAATAGTAACAATATTGGTAACATAACAATTGTTAGGTTTTAAATAATGACTACATCGCGAGTTTGAAGTTAATTACTAGGAATTAAGCTTGTTAAATACAGACACATGCGATTGGAGCTTTTAATAGGTGAGTCTGTTGGTATAATAAAAAACACGAGCCATTCGGCCATTTTGTTCCAAATATGGAGAATTTGAAAACTGAATAAAGATTCCTCCTTACTGAAATTCGGCTTCGGTTTTTTTTTTCGGTTCGATTCGGCTTCGGTTGCAGCGGATATCCTCAACGGCCATAGTCCAACTGTAGCAAGAGATAATGCGTGCACAAGACGTCTAATAGCTGCAGTTTCCCTTTCCTCACTCTCATACTCACGAAAACTTATAAAAGTTATGTATAGATGTAAAGTGTTTTATACACAAGTAATAAAATTAAAATTTTTAAAAAAACCCACGACGAACTGCAGAGCTCCATTATACCTTTGACCTTTATAACTTTGAAACAACAATTAGAACGTAGCAAACGTACATATTACATAATATCTAAAACACAAAACTGCATCTTTGACAGCTCAGTAGTTTTTTTGACCAGTGTGGTGGACTATGGCCAAACCCTTTTCAAATGGACAAATCAAAAGAGTCCAAACGCGACGGGTATACGATGAGAATTTAAGGAGTTCCCATGATCGCCTCCTGACTCCATCATGATACCCTGGGCAGCATCTAGGTACAAGCTAAATATATCTAAAACAAAAAGCCCGCATCTAAATCAGCACAGTAATTTTTGAGAAAAATGGTAACATATTAAAAATAAAATCATAGACTACAGCTCAGCTTTGTTGTCTATGGTCCTAAAATATATCTAAGAACCTTCTCACAAGCTATACACATCTAATGAAAAAAAACGCATTTCAATCGGCCCAGTACTTTTTGTAAAAAATGGTAACATATCGAAATATTAAAATCATAGAGACAGCTCAGCTTGGTTGTCTATGGTCCTAAAAAATATCGAAGAACCTTCTCTCAAGCTATATATATCTAACTAGTATTTCGCCCTGTGCGCGAGCTGCTAAAGCAGCTCACGGGTTGTGGTTAGACTTACAAGTAGTACAGATTTTACTGTACTAAACTGAATTCATTTATTATCATCATCATCATCATTTTAGTGATAACAAAATAAATAAAAATGGCGCTGATTTTTTAAAACTTTGCTAACAGTTTCCTGTTTCGTAACCCCAGGGAGTCCTAAATATCGATTTGGAACGAAATTGGTCAATTAACAAAGAATTTCAAAATGGCGCTGATTTTCTAAAATTTTGGTAACAGTTTCCTGTTTTGTGACCTCAGGGAGCCCTAAATATCTATTTTGAACGAAATCGGTCAATTAACACAGAATTTCAAATGGCGCAGATTTTTTAAAATTTTGGTACCAGTTTCCTGTTTTGTGACCCCAGGGAGCCCTAAATATCGATTTTGAACGAAATCGGTCAATTAACACAGAATTTCAAAATGGCGCTGATTTTTTAAAATTTTGGTACCAGTTTCCTGTTTTGTGACCCCAGGGAGCCCTAAATATCGATTTTGAACGAAATCGGTCAATTAACAAAGAATTTCAAAATGGCGCTGATTTTTTTTAAATTTTGGTACCAGTTTCCTGTTTTGTAATCCCACGAAGCCCTAAATATCGATTTTGAACAAAATCGGTTAATTAACAAAGAATTTCAAAATGGCGCTGTTTTTTTATAGTTTGGTAACAGTTTCCTGTTTTGTAACCCCAGGGAGTCCTAAATATCGATTTTGAACGAAATCGATCAATTAACAAAGAATTTCAAAATGGCGCTGATTTTTTTAAATTTTGGTACCAGTTTCCTGTTTTGTGACCCCAGGGAGCCCTAAATATAGATTTTGAACGAAATCGGTCAATTAACAAAGAATTTCAAAAAGGCGCTGATTTTTTAAAATTTTGGTACCAGTTTCCTGTTTTGTAATCGCACGAAGTCCTAAATGCAATAAACCGCATCTCAATCGGCCCAGTACTTTTTGTGAAAAATGGTAACAGTGGTTGAAAAATTAAGATCATAGACTACAGCTCAGCTTTGTTGTCTATGGTCCTAAAATATATTTAAGAACCTTCTCACAAGCTATACACATCTAATGCAAAAAAACGCATCTCAATCGGCCCAGTACTTTTTGTGAAAAATGGTAACATATTGAAAAAATAAAATCATAGACTACAGCTCAGCTTTGTTGTCTATGGTCCTAAAATATATCTAAGAACCTTCTCACAAGCTAAACATATCTAATGCAAAAAACCGCATCTCAATCGGCCCAGTACTTTTTGTGAAAATTTTTAACACATAGAAAAATTAAGATCATAGACTACAGCTCAGTTTTGTTGTCTATGGTCCTAAAATATATCTAAGAACCTTCTCACAAGCTATACACATCTAATGCAAAAAACCGCATCTCAATCGGCCCAGTAGTTTTTGTGAAAAATGGTAACATGTTGAAATATTAAAATCATAGACTACAGCTCAGCTTGGTTGTCTGTGGTCCTAAAATATATCTAAAAACCTTCTCACAAGCTATACGTATCTAATGTAAAAAACCGCATCTCAATCGGCCCAGTACTTTTTGAGAAAAATGGTGACAAAAAAGTGCACAAACAAACAAACAAACACACAACCTCTTAGGGCAAACACATATACCGTCTCCGCTTCGTCGAGGGTAAAAAAGTGTATTATAACAGAATAAAAAAGTGTATTATATAACTTGTCCATGAAATCAACTGAATTGATTTCGTGTTTTAATTTTTAGGGTTCCGTAGCCAAATTTGGCAAAAACGGAACCCTTATAGATTCGTCATGTCTGTCTGTCTGTCTGTCTGTCTGTCTGTCTGTCTGTCCGTCCGTATGTCACAGCCACTTTTTTCCGAAACTATAAGAACTATATTGTTGAAACTTGGTAAGTAGATGTATTCTGTGAACCGCACTAAGATTTTCTTACAAAAATAGAAAAAAAACAATAAATTTTGGGGGTTCCCCATACTTAGAACTGAAACTCAAAAATTTTTTGTTCATCTAACCCATACGTGTGGGGTATCTATGGATAGGTCTTCAAAAATGATATTGAGGTTTGCAATATCATTTTTTTCTAAACTGAATAGTTTGCGCGAGAGACACTTCCAAAGTGGTAAAATGTGTCCCCCCCCCCTGTAACTTCTAAAATAAGAGAATGATAAAACTAAAAAAAATATATGATGTACATTACCATACAAACTTCCACCGAAAATTGGTTTGAACGAGATCTAGTGAGTAGTTTTTTTTTAATACGTCATAAATCGTAAACCGCAATTTACCTTTCATTCAATCAACTCAAATATTTAAAAAAAAAAACATTTAATTTCATAATGCATAAACCGTCAACCATTATTTTTTTTATCTGTAATAGGTGCTTAGGTAAATAATAATTATAATTCGCGCGGGGCGTGGCTTGATCGGTAGCGGGTGCGGAGCGCGCGGGGGGCAGGTTTCCGACTGCGCTTACCCAAGCGGCAGCCCCGGATCTTCAATTCTTTCGAGGCGGGGCAAAAACTGAAAAATGCCGCCCCCGCCCTCCTATATTTTTACCTTTATCATCATCATCATTTCACTGATGGACATACCCCTCCCGGAAAGAATGCCACAAGAATCTATCTAGCGTTGATCTTTATGTGTCTAGTCTATTTATTTACAAACTAGATGATGCACGCGACTTCGTCCGCGTGGTTTAAGTTTATTGATTCCGGCGGGAACGCCTTAATTTTCCGGGATAAAAAGAAGTCTATGTCACTCTCCAGGTTCTCAACTATACCCATGCCAAAAATCACGTTACGAAACCCATGAACATTTTGTGTGGGAAAATCAAGGGAAAATGTTTTATCTTTTATTTTATTTCTCCAATGTTTTAAATAGTTATTCTGCTATAAGGGACGGAGACGGGATACAACAAATCAAAACCATGAAAATCGGTCCAGCCGTTCTAGAGTTAAGTGTTCGAACAAACCCGACTTTGTTTTATATATTATTAATTAAAGATATACGTACGTACACGGACATGTAGGACATATTTATTATTTAGGATAGCACAGGATAGGGTCTGAAATAAAACGTAAGATTATAAAAACCAATTATATATATTATTGTATTGCAAATTGAAATTACAATTTTACTCTTCGAGCTTTTTGTTCTGCAAACAAATCTATGGCCTTGTCATAATTAATTTGATGCGCAATTCTACTTTCTAAAGCTATGATTGCAAGACTCGATAAACGTTCCTGGCTCATAGAGGATCGCAAATAATTTTTAATAAGTTTTAGCTTGCTAAAGCTTCGCCCACAGATGTAGTAGGAAGCGTAGAGTAGAATTCGCAGATCAATACAAATATTAGGAAAGGCATCCTGCAAATCATGCGCATAGATCTGTTGCAAGAGATAGAAACCGTTAGCCTTTTCTATATCACCAAATAAAAGTGTAGCTTGCTCTTTAAAAACGTAGAGTTCTTGACAGAATTCAACGGCGTTTAAATCTTGCTCGTATTTTCGAGCCAGATCTGCTCCATGCTTTTGTAGTTCTTCAGTTGACATATTCAAAAGTTCAGTATCATTGAGAAATGCAAAATTCAAATTCAGCATGGTAGCAGAATCAAACCTATTTTTTAATTTCTGATATGATTCGATCAAATACTATCATTATTTCTTTAGAAAACAGCTGATCAGGTTGGAGTGTTCGTAATTCGTCATCACACATCTCATCAAATTGTTTTTTGTATTTCGGAATTCGTTTATTTGGCAGAACAGGCTCAACGTCAATTTTTTCAGCAACTTCTCTAGCCTCTTCTATCCAATATTCAATTGACTTTAGTCTCATTTTTTGCAAAGTTTTGAGCAGACCATCCATTAAAGCGACAGATCGAGCAAGGATCTTCTTTTTGAATTTCGATATTTTACTCGATTGATTTCGCGGAGAATATTTGCCCAAATCGTCAAATTCAGAATAAATTTAAAATTCTTTAAAGCAATTAAGAGATTACCTGCCTCGTACTTAGCTTCCGGAGCATGAGAAGTTTGCTTAACTTCTTCCAAGGCTTCCACTACTTTTGGCAAATTGTTTAATAGGGCATTCACAGCAACATGTTTCGCCGACCATCTCGTCTGGCTGCTTCCTTTTAAATTGGTTTTAACATATTTTTTCGTAATATCCCACCGAGCAGTAGAGCCGACAAAAAAGCAATATACTTTTTGAATAAGTCCAAATATGTAGATTTATAGCTTCCTGGCATGATGAGGCAGAATGGACACCTACAAGATTTAAGGAGTGAGCCAAGCAAGGTACAAACTCGGCCAGCTCATTCCTTTCTGCAATCCTGGCTTGTACTCCTTTATAGATTTTATAGATGCCAGCCATATTCGACCCATTATCATAAGATTGGCCACGACATTGTCCAATATCTAAACTGTCAATTGTCAATTTTTCTATAATCTGTTGACAAATGTACTCTCCCGTCTTTCCAGCAACTTCTATGAAATCAATGAAACTTTCTTTTATTTCACACACATCACCAGTTTTTTTTACATATCGAATTACAGTCAGAGCAGTACTCTATGTTCGGTTGATCGTTATGAACTAAATAAATAGTAAATAGTAAACACAATGAATGTTTGAAACAAAACACTGCCGTGGACGCAGATCGACGAAGGAGTATCCAAATATAGCTTCATCCCTTTCGCACGCGAGGAACTGGATCGGCCACACTCTACGTAGAGAGCCAGGCATTATCGCGAGGCAAGCTCTTGACTGGAATCCTCAGGGAAAAAGAAAGCTTGGTCGATCCAAACTTGGCGGCGTACGGTTCTGGCGGAGGTCGCAAGGATAGGGATGACGTGGGACGAGGTCAAGGGTGTAGCTTCTAACCGCTCGAGATGGCGCAACACTGTAGACGCCCTCTGCCCCACTGGGGGGACATAGGACATTAACATACATTAAAGGTCCTTGCATACATACCTTTCGCACGCACGCTGAACCGCCCACTTCAGTTACCAACCGACGAATGGCGCCGACTGTGAGTGAGTTTATAACATGATAATATGCCTACGCGCCCCGCGAAAAATTGAATTTGAAAATGGAATTTATTTATAAATTATTGTGCTTAGGGCCTTTAACCATCTTCAAGTCTCGAGTAGCTACTTCCCGAATAACGTTAATCAGCACGTAAAAGCCACAAGTAAATTTTGTCAGATTCACAATACAAAACAAAGTCCCGAATAGCAACTCGAGGGTTACTTGAATTATCTTCAAAATGCATTCAAACATTCGGTCAATAGCGGCTGTTACACGTTGCCATCTGTTGCCGGTTGGTGGGCTGACACCACAGAAACAATAGAAACCACCGCACGTGTGAGAAAGGATCGAGTGGCTAAGTATCTTACCATCTTAAAGTTAATAATAAATTTGGACTTTGACTTGGAATTTGGACGTCTCATGGTCAGAGTTGCGTTAATGATGAGTTGTGTATTCGTCTCCGAAGTTAGAATTTGCCGCCCAGGGGAATGGGTGCCGCCCGGGGCATGGGCCCCGGCTTGCCCCCCCCTAGATCCGGGGCTGCCAAGCGGGCAGACACGTGAGGGCAGACGTCGTTGAAACTCGTGCGCGCGGAGCTAATTTTTCGATACATTTGCGAATGCTAAATATTGTACGTTTACGATTTGATACTGTTCTCGTTGGATAAAATTAATTTCAATGAGGTACTTACATCGAAATTATTCTTTTTAACTCATTTACTGCCTAGAAATAGGTAAGTAAATACTTACTATAAAACGTCAACCTAATAAAAGTTTTGAGATTTTCTGTTCATTTCCTCACATCTAAATACATAATATACCTACCTACTTCGATAATACCTACTCATATTAGAATAAAACTTAAGTGTTATTTTAAGTATGAATTCCTTGACTGATGATACTTTCTCCTATGTATTAAACCCAAATAACGTTCTGGAAGATGACGTCGTGCGAGCATTTCATGAAAAATTGTCTCGTCATACATCTTTCCGTCCGCGGGAAGTGGGTCTGTTCGGGTTCCCGGAACGCATTGAGCCTGTGCCGCCAAATGAGTCTCATCTCCAAATTATTTATGATGGCGATGTGGGTTCATTGTTCAATAGGACACTGGTCTTGTATTTATTATATCAATGGTATACTACGCGTGTACGATAGTCTTTATAATTGGTTAAAGCCAACTCAAAAAATATATATTAATGCATTGTTTCCATACCTAGCAGAATTTAATATTCAATTTCCTAGCGTGCAACGTCAACCCAATGCAATAGATTGCGGGCTTTATGCAATAGCTTTTGCCACTTCTTTAGCGCTTAAAATGAATCCCTCTCTACACAGTTATGTACCAGAAATGATGAGAGCTCATTTGCGCTGTATGATTTTGAGCAACGATTTTTTGCCTTTTCCATCTACAGCTAGATCTGTTCCTGGACGTCCGCCCGTAAATCTTTTTGATAACACAGCTTTCAAATTAGAAACGAAAAATGAAAAGAAAAATGAGAAGAAACAAAGACAGCGAAGTACGAAAAAAAATGCCGTAGCAATATGTAAAAATAATGAAAATGTTGCAGAGGAAACAAGTAAAATACTTAAACTGGATGTACAAGAGATTAAAGAAAAAAATGCGAACAGGAAAAGGATTTCAAGATCTAATAATGAGGTCGCCGAAAGAGAAAAAAAGAGAAATAAAATGGCTATCAATTCTATAAGGAGTAATAAACGGAAGAAGCTAACGGAAAAGGAAAATAATAATTCTATTCGACGAAGCAAACGCTTAAATCCTGAGTACAGACTAGTTGAACAAGAGCGCAATACTCAAGCTCATAAAGTTGCTCGATTAAATCCTGAATATAGGCAAGCTGAACGAGAGCGCGACACTGAGGCTCACCAAGTCGCACGACTTGACTCTGAATACAGGCAAGCTGAACGAGAGCGCGACACTGAGGCTCACCAAGTCGCACGACTCGACTCTGAATACAGGCAAGCTGAACGAGAGCGCGACACTGAGGCTCACCAAGTCGCACGACTCGACCCTGAATACAGGCAAACTGAACGAGAGCGCGACACTGAGGCTCACCAAGTCGCACGACTCGACTCTGAATACAAACAAGCTGAACGAGAGCGCGACACTGAGGCTCACCAAGTCGCACGACTCGAGTCTGAATACAGGCAAGCTGAACGAGAGCGCGACACTGAGGCTCACCAAGTCGCACGACTCGACCCTGAATACAGGCAAGCTGAACGAGAGCGCGACACTGAGGCTCACCAAGTCGCACGACTCGACCCTGAATACAGGCAGGTGGAGCAAGAACGCGACACTCAGGCTCGGCGAAGTGTTCGAGAAAATGAAGAATACAGACAAATTGAACAAGCACGTGATGCCTTAGCACGGCAGGAAATTCGATCAAATAATAAGGCGTCCTGGGAAAAAGCTGCTACAAAATATTATAAAAACATCAAAGAAGGGTTTACTCATCCCTGTAGTTGTTGTGGAAGATTGTGGCATATAAATTCGATAAGAAAACTGTCAAAACAAGACATTACTAATAAGTTTGGCGAAGAATTTACTACAAACACATTCAAGTTACCAAACTTAGCCAGTGAAATATTTGGAGAATTTTGTAGTACCTGTGCAAAATATATCACTCAAGGCAATGTTCCACCATTAGCTATTGTGAATGGCTTAGTTTTTCCAGATATTCCTGAGGTACTAAAACAACTAACGCCGATGGAAGAGAGGCTGGTAAGCCCTCGTCATGTGTTTTTAAAAATTGTTCGAAAAGGTCCAGGGTTAGGTTTTCAACACGGACTTGTAGGAAATGTTATAAACGTGCCCGTACAAATCAACAATATCGTTAGCGCACTACCTCGATCAACAAATGATGATAATGTAATTACTGTGGAATTGCGACGAAAATTATGCTATAGGCATGGGCGCAAAGAACAAATTCGACCTGAATACGTTCGTAGAGCCGCACAGTACTTGGTAAATTGTGACTTGTTTAAGGAAAATGTAATCAATTTAAATGAATCTTGGGATGTTGAAGAAGTTGACGATACTATAGAGTGTACGTGTGATGGAGGTGTTGCAGAAGAAGGAGAGGAAGAAGTTAATCCAGGAGGTACCGAGACTCTATTAGATGACAATCAAGACGTAATAGTAATGGCTCCTGGCGAAGGTCACGTCCCTAAATCGTTACTATTTGATGAAAATTTAGAAGAGTTGGCGTTTATTAAAGTTCATTGTGGAATTAAGCGTGACTTTAAAATTAAGTTGAGTCATGCAGAAGTAATAAAATCGGAAATATCTAGATGTGACCGTCGAGCTGTACGACCAGACTACCTGTTTACTGCTCTAAAAAAACAACAGATGATTACAGTAAAGAATAGCATATCTACCTGCCTACGAAAAAAAACCGTCAAAGGGGCACCTGTTCTGGCGTGTAATGTTTTGGATGCTAATTATATAGATAATTTAGTACAACATGACGACGGATATCGTGTTCTTCGGGGTGTAAGAAATTCCCCATCTCATTGGGAGGCAGAGAAAAAGAAAGTCTTGGGAATGATAAGGCAATTCGGAGTGCCTTCGTTCTTTGTGACTCTGTCTGCTGCGGAGACCCAGTGGACTGAACTTCTGATAATACTGAAAGAAATTATCGATGGTGAAAAAATAACTGAATCCGATGCTGAAAGACTCACATATGAAACGAAGGCGCGCTTAATTCAATCTGATCCGTTTATATGTGCTTCATATTTTGAAACCAAACTAAGAGAAATTCGCAAAACCTGGTCTTGTCCTGAAGGTCCTTTTGGTAAATACAGAATAAGCCATTTTTATTATAGAATTGAATTTCAGCACAGAGGTTCGCCCCATGCTCACATAATGTTATGGCTTGAAGAAGCGCCGATTTTTGTACCAGGAAATTCGGATACTGTTCAAAATGTAGTTAAATTTGTAGATAAAATTGTATCCTGTGATAGTAATGAGATTACAGATGACCTTCTTCGCCTTCAGACACACAAACACACCCACACATGCAGACCTAAACTTGATAGACCATGTCGCTTCGATATTCCATTTTTTCCTATGGATTGTACCATAGTATTAGTGGAACTCCCAAAAGATGACGCTTGTTATAAAAGAGTCAAAGATTTAGCTAAGAATATACAATCAATCCTACAAAGTTTGCCAGAAGAAATAAAAACATTTGAAGAGTTTTTAGACGTTTGTAATGTTACATATGATGATTACATTTTAGCTATTAGAAGTACTTTGAAAAGGCCGAAAGTACTTTTGAAGCGATCTCCAAAAGATGTTTACATTAATTCATTCTCCAAGAAAATCTTAGAGTTACATCAGGCAAATATGGATGTTCAGTACATCTTAGATCAATTTGCTTGCGCAGTGTATATTGTAGATTATATAAATAAAGCTGATAAAGGAATGTCACGTTTGCTTCGAGATGCTGTAGAAGAGGCTAAGAAAGGAAAGAGTAGTGTAAAGGAGTCTCTACGTAGTATTTCAAATGTATTCCTGAACGCCAGTGAAATTTCTGCGCAGGAGGCGATATATTGTATATCAGGTCTTTCATTGTCACGAGCTAGTGAAGCAGAAATATATTTGAACACTAGTTTGCCCCAAGAAAGAGTACATATTTTAAAGAGTATGCAAGAAATTAGAAACATGGATGAAGATTCATCTGACATTTTTCAAAATAGTTTCATCGATTATTACGCTAAACGACCTGTTGCTTTAGAAGACATTAGTTTAGCTTATTTTGCAGCCTATTTTGTTTATTCGAAACGTCGTCCACGTACATCAGTAACACAACCAAATAATAGTCTAGATAGTAACTCTTCTAAAAACCAAACAGATGAAATGATTGGTAAATGGTGGCCATTACAAGACAATCTAGGATTTATACGACGAAAAGCAAGACCAAGGATAATTCGTTTCAGACGTTTCAGTTTTTTTGACGATCCAGATAATTTTTATAGAGAGCAGCTTATGCTGTATATTTCATGGCGAAACGAAGAAGAAGAATTAACTAATCCAGACCTAAACATAAAATACAGATTTATAGAAATGAAGGAAAAAATAAAACTTGAGAGCGAACAATTTAATAAATTAGGAGGACCAGAGCAATTCGAAACTTTATTGTTAGCTATAAGAAATACAGAGCTTATTGAAGAAAGTGAAGAAGAAGTTATCGGAAGGGGACTTAATGAAAATCCTTTTAATGACTTTGAATTTGAGACCCAAGTAGGAGACGTCGCTGAAGACATGATACCAGGTGGTAATCCAGGACCACAGCTATGCGGTGACAGTTGCAACTATATAGCTATACCTCCACAATTAACTGAAGATGAGGTATTAACTTTAACCAGAAAACTTAATTCTGACCAAAGAGACATATTGTTTCACGTTACTGACAAAATATCTAATTCGTCTTGTCCTATTTATCTGTTTGTGAGCGGTGGAGCTGGAGTCGGCAAAAGTGTTTTAATAAGAGCTTTGTTTGAAACATTGACGCTTAGTTTTAATAGAGAACCTGGTTCTAACCCAGATGACTTAAAGATATTACTTACAGCTTTTACTGGAAAAGCTGATTTTGGCATAGGTGGCCAAACTGTTCACAGTGCATTAGGTTTACCAATTTCACAAGCAGGAAGTATTTTACCAGAACTTTCACCAAGTGTTGCCAATACACTTGCAACAAAATTATCAAAATTGCGATTAATCATTATTGACGAAATTTCAATGCTTGGGTCTAGAACTTTTCACCAAATAAACCGCCGGTTGCAGCAAATTTTTCATACATCAGTTTTATTTTCTGGAATATCAGTATCGACGGGTTCCGGGCTATTTGTATTAACCGACATTTTTGAAACTTTACACCAGAGCAGTTTAAAGTTTCGATTTTTAGAAAAAAAAAAATAACTTTAGCAAATCGCATTATTTCTTTAAAAAGAAGGATATTACTGTTTTTATAACATATTCCTCATAATTAGATTATATTTTTTTTCTAATATTCCTATTTTTAACGAAGATAAATGTCGCTTAATACAAAATGACCCATATTTTACTTCTTTTTGTTCCAGGCTAAATGACTTAACCGCCTATGATTATTGTTTCTTATTTCAGGATAAACGACTTAACCGCCTAGGCATGCAAATATTGGCTCTAAGCTAAGTGCTTTAATCAAATAGTTGGTCATATTTCAAACCTAAGCTAAATGATTTAAATACCATATCTTAAACTTATTAATGTATGGCTAATTAGTTTATGCGACTGTTTTTTTTTAATAAATTGTTTGTAATCCTACTTGATTAATGAAGTTTGCAGAAATTGGCGGTTAAAACATTGATAAATTAAAAGGTACATACATAGGGTGTACCTACCTATCTTGTTAATAATTATGAAATGAGAAATAAAACGCGCATTATAAATTGTTTAAAGGTAAGTTTTTTATTTAAAATGACAATCACCTAGGAACAGCAGTGACTTCTTAGCTTACCAAACTAAAGTTTTTATCACAATTGTATAGGAATCAGAAGTTAAACAGTCTTTTTATTACGTAGCCTATACAGTCTTATTACCTGAAATAATTATTCTCATTCTTCTTCATTCCTAAACTTTAACATTTCTTCTCAGTCGTGCACTCTTGACAGAGTGGTCGTGGCTGCTGGGTCGATACTGGTACACTAGTCATCGGTCTTCTTTAAATTGGGTCGCACCGCCTCCCGCGCGATGCTCCTCCACTTATCTCGATTGGTAGCATAGCGGGAGCACTCCACCACAGTTTTCTGGGTCACACTTTTTATTAGGTCTGTCCATCGAGTAGGTGAACGTCCTCTGGCTCGCTTTCCTTCCACATGACCTTGTACCAACAGGCGCTCAATTGACCCTTCATTTCTGGAGATGTGGCCAAAGAACTTCAGAATTCGCGATTGCACAGTCGACGATAACCTTTCTTTTATCTTAAGTTCTTTCAGGATTGAGTTGTTAGTTTGAAAGGCTGTCCAGGGTATCTTTAAAAGGCGCCTCTAGCACCACATCTCCAAGGCATCAATTTTACGTCGGTCTTGTAGTCTAAGCGACCATGTTTCAGCTCCGGAGAGAAAGATTGGTAAAACCAGACACCTCATAAGCCGAACCTTCGTGGTTTTGGTGATCTTCCTGTTCTTCCAAATCTTATTGAGCTTCTTTACCGCAGACCTATTTATGGCACATCGCCGACGGATTTCCAGTTCACAGCCCCCAGTATTAGAGATGGTAGAACCAACATAGATGTAGGTTTGCACCACCTCGCAATTGGCGATATTTTGGATTTCTGGCCTATTATGATAAGCCTGATCTACTATCATCACCTTGGTCTTATCCCTGTTGATGGTTAGTCCAAACTCAAGACTAGTTGTCTCCAGACGCTCCAGTAGGACTTCTATATCTTCTTTAGTTTGGGCAAGAAGCGTAGTATCGCCCGCATATCTGAGATTACACATCTTGCGTCCTCCAACAGATATACCTTTATCCCAGTCTTCCAAAACAATCCGCATTGTGTTCAGTGTAAATGTTGAAAAGAAGCGGTGAGAGAATACACCCCTGTCGAACGCCAGCTTGAGTTTTAAAGGTTGAAGATTGTAGTTCGTCCACTCGTACAGCTGCTGTACCATCCACGTAAAACCTCTGTACAAGTTTTTTTTTTTTTTATCCACTACAAGTTAGCCCTTGACTGCGATCTCACCTGATGGTAAGTGATGATGCAGTCTAAGATGGTAGCGGGCTAACCTGTTAGGGGCATGGCAGTTATATTAAACCCATACCCCTATTCGGTTTCTACACGACATCGTACCGGAACGCTAAATCGCTTGGCGGCACGTGTTTGCCGGTAGGGTGGTAACTAGCCACGGCCGAAGCCTCCCACCAGGCCAGACCAGGGAAAATTCAGAAATTATAAATTTCCAAATTGACCCTGCCGGGGATCGAACCCGGGACCTCCGCACGTTAAGACAACAGCGCTATACACTGCGCCACGGAGGTCGTCAAAAGATATATAAGATGCTGAGGTACACTCATTTGAGAAAGTATTTGCCAGAGTTTTAACCATTTAACCGTATCAAATGCTTTCCTGAAATCCACAAAACAAATGTATAGAGGGTTGTTAAACTCTCTAGCTTTCTCTATGATTTGGCGGATCACTCGTATTTGTTCTCGTGTACCTCTTCCTTTGACGAAACCAGCTTGTTCCAGTGCGATTTGGCGCGACAAGTAAGCTTGAAGTCTAGTATTTATGATGTGAAGCAGTACCTTACTCGCATGTGATATGAGAGAAATCAGTCGTAGTTGTTGCATTTTTTTGTTGATCCCTTCTTATGTAATGGAATGAATAAGGAATGTGACCATTCTGCCGGCCAACGTCCAGTTTCAGTAAAATAGTCCAGTAAAATATTTACGAGCGTTTCTTTGGTTTTCATTTCTTTACTTATTTTCTTCTACATTTTTTTCTAACTTTCTCAGTAATCAAAATCAAAAACATCTCTCGTTAATGGTTGAAGTGACAACATCTAACATTTCATGTACAGAGCTAATGTATGGATCGACACTGGGTATGAATTTGACAAAGAGGCTAAATGTATTAAACGACATTCTTGTATATTTATAAGGTAAAGCTAATTGTATTAAGCGACACTGGATAAGAATTTAACAAAGAGGCTAATTGTATTAAGCGACATTTCTATATATTTATAAAGTCAGGCTAAATGCTTTAACGTACGTTGCCTGTAAATTGTTGCTCCAGGAAAAAACGTTTAAACGACTGCCTGGTATTTGGTAGTCAGCTTAAGTACCCAGTTCCTAAATTTGTCAATATTTTGTGTCGCTTCATACATTGTAGTCCAAAATGGGCCCAAAAATGCGGGTTGTATTAAGCGACAAAAAAGTGCTCCGATCGTCACCAAACCCAGCTCAAATGACGCAGAAAAATTCGCTGATTCCAAATATGTATAAAAGTCTATATCGCTCAGATTGTCGCTTAATACAATTAGCCCGGAACCCGTCGAGTTATAGTTGTAGGTGACTTAAGACAATTACCACCAGTTGGTGATAATTGGGTGTTCCAACCTAATTCGCGAAATCCTCTAGCCGAAATTTCGGGGACACCTATTTGGGATCTATTTCTACTTACTGAATTAAACCAAATAATGCGACAGAGGGACGATGTTGCCTTTGCTACGGCTTTAAATAATTTAGCAAGTGGAACCATGACGAGTGACGACATAGAACTGTTTAGAAGTCGTTGTTTTAGTCATTCTACGTTACCAGATGATGCTCGAGGCGCTGTCAATTTGTACGCTAGCAACCGAGAAGTAGACGACCATAACAGTAGAATTCTGTCGACTATGGATAGTGAAGGTGCTTTGTCATTAGCAATCGCTTCTGTCTCGGGAGAACCAAATGTCACTATGAAGGAGAAAGCCTTAGAAACTGTTTCTAGGTTGTCAACTCAACAAACATATGGACTTCCTAAAAGTTTAATATTGAAGGTAGGGGCAAAATATATGTTAACAATTAACATAGACACTGCTGATGGTCTAACTAACGGTTCTACTGGAGTATTAACAGCTATTGATTTTGCAATTAACAAAAAATCTGGTGAAAAACGGCCGTTGCGGATTTGGTTGAACTTCGATGAAGCTATTATTGGTAAAATTAAAAGAAATAAGGCTGCTAGTTCACTAAGTCGGTATAAAAATAGATTAAATAGAAAATGGACTCCGTTAGAACCGGTCACATACACAATAAAGAGATATAAATCATCACATTTACAAGTTCGCAGAAGTCAATACCCATTAGTTCCAGCAGAAGCCATCACCATTCACAAAAGTCAGGGTACAACATTAGAACGAGTTGTTGTCCATTTAAAACCTACGATTCAAAGGTCTATGATATACGTCGCTTGTTCTCGTGCAACTACAGCGCAAGGTCTATTTATAGTGACTGAATCATTCAAAGCACCCTGCCCTCCAACTAGTAAAGATGCTATTGTAAAAGAAATGGCAAAGTTACGTGAGAAACCAATAGTACCAATTTTTAAATTTCTTAGAGAGCGCCATAATTTCACACAGATTATGTACCATAATGTACAGTCTTTGAAAAAACACATACCGGATATAGCCAGTGACCCACAAATATTAGCATCAGATATATATTTTACATCAGAAACTTGGAGTTGCACTGAGGATTCATTCTCTCTACCAGATTTCGTAGAAATCGTTAGAACCAATGGGCCTAAGACAGCTGCCTCTAATCCTGGTTTCGGAATCTCAGTATGGGTCAAACAAGACTTACACATCACGTCTCTCAGAAGTTACTTCCAGCACTTTTGGTCACGTTGAAGCAGTTTCATTTGAATATAATAATCATAGAATATTTGCATTATACAAATCGCCCAGCTGTACAAACAAAACTTTCATGGAGTTCATAAACAAAAATGTTTTTTGCAACAACAATATGCCAACATTACTTTTTGGAGACTTCAACGAAGATTTTTTAAAAGGCAATTGTATATTATCATTCATGCAGAACGCTGGATACAGGACGTTATTACCATCTTGTCCAACTACGCGAGGAGGCACACAAATTGATAATATTTTTGGAAATATTTCTTGTCAAACTGGAATATATATTAGCTTGTTTAGCTATCACAAGCCTATATGGGCTCGCATATAGTCAGATCTAAATCCCATCATTTAGGTACCTAATTATAATGTTTACTTATCAATAACTTAATTTAAAACAAATACACTATTATTCACACATCAGGAACGGATGGAGGTGATACCTCCATCCCTGTCCCTGAAAAAATCAAACTTCTAAGCCAACGCAATCAAAAGATACAGCCGTTTATGCTGCAAATTTTCGACACTCGCAAGGGAAACAAAACCTACAGGGTACTTCCCGTGAACTCAGAATCTTGAAATTTGGTATGAAGCAACGTTTTATAGCACAGATAAAGGAAAACTTGCGAAGCATTATTATAATAAAAATATTTTTATGCAAATTTTCGACACTCCCAAGGGAATCAAAACCTACAGGGTACTTCCCCGTGAACTCAGAATCTTGAAATTTGGTACGAAGCAACGTCTTATTGCACACTTAAAGGAAAAATTGCGAAAAGCATGAATTTTTAGTTACATCATATAATAAAAATATTTTTAATAATTTAAAACTTACTACAGGTTTGTACGGAACCCTCGGTGCGCGAGTCCGACTCGCACTTGGCCGGTTTTTTTTATTATTGATTGACAATACCTAACACTTTTTACAATTACTTGGGTTCTTAACACCCTTAGGTATGTCTCGTCGACTTGTCTGGGTGCTGCACATTCCTCTTAAATAATATATTATGCGTATATAATAAAAATAATAATAAAACTAATAAGCAACATACAATAAGTACTTAGCTCAATACAAATTATATCTTACTAAAATTATAAATGCGAAAGTTTAGATGGATGTATTTATGTTTGTTACTCAATCACGCCCCAACGGCTGAACGGATCTAGCTTAAATTTGGCACAGAGATAGATTATTGTCTGGAATAGCACATAGGCCTGAAAAATTAAAGAGTTCCCGCGGGAACCAAAAAACCTCAAACCACGCAGACGAAGTCGCGGGCATACGCTAGTAGTAAATAAACAAGACAAGAAATCAACTTTTCTAAGGATGTTTGTCTGAGTGTCTTCAGAGTGTGTGTCCATTTCTTTTGTCTAAATTTGTTTTTTATGCCTATACTTGTTTCACTTAGCACAATAGAAATACCGTTAATAATCGTTGCGTGCATATTCATAAGAACAGACATGACAATTGACAACAAGACGTTACAAGGTATATTATGCATCCATAGATGTCCATAGTGTGTAGCAACCTTAACTTTCCATTTTAAATATTCAAGCACTATATAGTCAAGCTAAATAATCATTAAGACCAAGTACATGCCACACAGGTTTTATCTAAACATTTCTGAATAGCGTTGGGATATTAATTGATTAAAAGTTACAATATTGTCTTGATATTATTATTATTAGGTATCTTGTTTAATTGTGGAATCCACAATTCAACTCTTGGAATTCAAAGATAGGAATCAATCCACAGTGTGGATAAATTCAAAACTTAATCAGTCTAAATTTCTATACTTAATATTATAAATGCGAAAGTGTGTGTCATTCACGGCCCATCCGTTCAATCGATTTTGATCAAATTTGGTACAGAGATAGTTTGTATTCCGGGGAAGGACATAGGCTTTTTATCCCGGAAAATTAAGAAGTTCCCGCGGGAATTGAAAAAACTTAATCTACGCGGACGAAGTCGCGGGCATCATCTAGTGTTTCATACATTTTATATAAATAGCGCGCAAATGAGCAAATGACCAGTTATAGTTGAAAGTAAAATATACATCCTATTATTATTGTAAATAATATGTTTTATAAATTTTCACTATATAAGTTGAGTAGATACCATTAGTTTAGTCAGTTATGTCAGTATGTTATCTTTTAATTTTACTCGTATATCACCCGAAATGTTTTCATAGGACCAACGAACGAGCGACGGTCTGAAATCATTAAAATAGTACCTAAAATCATAAATTCGTGGAAATCTACAATATTTATATCAGCGAACGTAATGAGCGAAGTCAATTTATGATAGCTTTTATCGCTTGAGTTCTCTCAATCCATACTAATATTATAAATGCGAAAGTGTGTCTGTCTGTCTGTCCGTCTGTCTGTCTGTCTGTCTGTCTGTCTGTCTGTCTGTCTGTCTGTCTGTCTGCTACGCTTTCACGGCCCATCTATTCAACCGATTTTGATGAAATTTGGTACAGGGATAGATTGTATCCCGGGGAAGGACATAGGCTTTTTATCCCGGAAAATTCAAGAGTTCCCGTGGGAATCGAAAAAACTTGGTCCACGCGGACGAAGTCGCGGGAATCATCTAGTATTATAATAAATCCCTGTAATAATTCCGATTTCTAACGATCGCTAGGTGAATAGAAGTAATCATTATTAGCCTGCTTACAGACTTTCTATGACACACACAGTAAAGTAGGTATATTCTCTGTATTCATTGGTTTGTTCGAGCCATAGCACAGCAAATAGGTACTCATTAATATATAGTAGGTTAAGTAAATATAATCATCATCATCATCATCACTACAGCCTATTAACGTCCCACTGCTGGGCACAGGCCTCCACTCTCATAGGAGAGCGGGAATTAGAGCTTAAGATCCACCACGCTGCTCCAATGCGGGTTGGCGGGCTTTAACGACTACTATCATGTTAGTGATAATAACCGGGACTGACAGCTTAACGTGCTCTCCGAGGCACGGGGGTGAAACACCGCCAACTTCCAACTCCGGGCTGGCACTGAGAATTTCAACCCAATATCCTAACTTTTATGCCCGACCGGGAATCGAACCCAGGACCTCGTGATCCGCAGTACGCGCAGTAAATATAATATTAAGTTAAAAATATAGGATTTTAAACCTTGCAAAAGCCATGGTACTACTATGTTGAATTGTTGAAATCCCGCCGTTTAGCTATCTATCCGTATGTCGAAATAGTAAATGGTATAGGCTCCCATTTGGAGAATCCTTGGTTCAAATCCCAGGCAAGCACTTCTAACTTTTCAGAGTTCCTGATGGTTCCTTGATGATTGTTGAGACGTTTCCTTCGCCGTAAAGCGTGTGTGTGTAAAGAAGAGAAATGCCGACAGCTCTTGATTTTGTTCCCAGTTCCCACAAATGTGAATCCTGCAAACAAGATGGGGTTTGACCTGAACCCTTCACTAATTCCTAGATGTCAAAGGCTCAAGACGCCGCAAAATCTTAATTACGATGATAACACTGCTGAGGTAAAAGTTATAAGTTAATTATTCAAAGTTGGTAGAGCTGTAAGAATGTCATTGAGGTAGTCTTGGTAAAAATATTAATTGCTTAACTTACAAATATATAGGGTCGTGATGGTATTTGAAAACTAAAGCTACAAGGGTTCCAAACGAGTATGGGAAGAGCCAACAACGAGCAGCCGGTTTTTTATGAGTATGAAAATTTGATTGTTGTGTGACAACGCCTTAAATGTACGAATACGTTGGCACTTTAATTATCACACCTGTGTCAGCGCAGCGCCCCCTTATTAGCGACGGGCAAAATGAGACGAACGCTGTCATTATGGTATATTATGGTAATTAGTATTTCGTTACCGTAGTAGATTGGTAACGAAATCTATACTTAGAAGTATCGTGAAATGTTTCAAATGTTATAGAGCACAAGTATAAATTACAAATTTAAAAATACCCCCGACTAGAAAAAAGCTGATGACCTTCAGACAGATTTTCATGAAACATGGCTAAGAACACTCGGGATAAAATTATCTATGACACAAAAAATACTAAACGAAAATCGGTTCATCCGTTTGGGAGCTACGATACCACAGACAGATACACAGATACACAGATACACAGATACACACAGACAGACACGTTAAACTTATAACACCCCTCTCTTTTTGCGTTGGGGGTTAAAAATTAACACCAATAAGAACCTCGGTAGTACCACTGTAATTTGACTGCTATAGATAAAAGTATAATTAGTTCAATAAGTTGCTGTTGGATAGTTGTTGTTGTTAGTTGTGTTGTACCTACGTCCTACACAACCTATTTCTGTATTTTATGCATGGGTGGTAACAAGCCTCGGCTGAAGCCTCCTACTAGACCCAGGTCAGGGAACATTCAAAAATATAATTCCTGAACTTATTTATATCCCTGTTATATTATGGCGTCAGTGGCCGGCATCTAAAAACGTTAAAATATAGTCGCCTCTCAGCTTTAAAGAGACACCTATATATATACCACATATATGTACTCTAAGATGCACACTTTGTATAGTATTTTACACTAGATGTGGCGTGGTGGTATACTTATAGCCTTTTAGATTTCAATCCGCAATGTTGTTGTTACGTTAAACTTGTATAAGAATTAGTTAGAATAACTTTTAGACCAAAAATTCCGGGCTTATTCATTCAATTCAATTCAAATGATTTTTATTCAAATAAACTTTTACAATTACTTTTGAATCGTTGAGTGAACCTACCACTGGTTCGAAATGCCATTCCTACCGAGATGAACCAGCAAGAAACTCGGTGGTTTCTTTTTTGAAAAAAAATATATTTACAATTTCATTAATTTGTAGAATACAATAAGTAACAGCTGTCCTTAGCATTGCTGGAGCGAGTCAAATCCATGCTCCTTTGTCATTTACGTAATCTTCAACAGTATAATAAGCTTTTTTCAGGAGCATACTTTTAATGGACATCTTAAACTTGAGCAAATTTAAGATAGGTTGTGGATTGTGGTTGTCATTGTCTACATTATAAAGGGAACCTCTGTACAAATCAGCTTTCTAGGTCCAAGGGTTTTAGCTGGGCGCCTATGAGTAATTCAGTGAGTGAGTACCAAGTCTTTTCCTGTTAGTAGTTAAGAATAAAAACTATAAGTATGGTTACCAATATATTAATACCTGTTAGATGCTTTCGACTTCGTTGGCGTCGTTTCACGTTTTTGAAATTTGGAACATTTTTTAATTTTAATAAAGTAGCCTATGCCTTTTCCTGGGATGCATTCAACCTAATTCGGTGCCAAATTTTTATCCAAATCTAACTATACTGTCAACATGCACTGTTCAAAGAGTTTGGTCTTCAAGCACTGAGGAATTTTTGACGAGAAGACATCTCGTAGTTACCGACCGTTCGTCCGAGTTGCTCAGCTCTCACCTTAGCGGTTGACCTTCTTCTAGTAATCGGACTTACCTATAGCTAGGCCGTGTGTCCCATGTATAAGTTATATATACGATATGAGGCCACATAATATAAGAGCTTGTAGGCACGAGAAAACCTGGTTACTTGACTCACAGTAGAAAATTAACAAGCCGATAACTCAACCTCATGTAATTGGGATTTTTGGTACTTGCTAGACATTTTTCTCAATATTTTTCTCTCCTAAAAATAATAAAATCGTTTTCCCCTGAGCTCATTATAGCACTAGCGGCCTCAAAGAAACTTAAGCCTCTAAGTATTTTCTTACCAACGACGGAGCGGTATTATTTGTTTTTCCCTTTTTTACTACCACCGGTTAGTCGACTAACGTTTATTTGAAGATTCAGTTATTATGTTAAAAACATTAAAAACACATTATTCGTCAAAACTGTCTATATCGATAGCTATTATCACAAAATAATATCGGGTGTCCCAAAATTCACGCAAGTGTTCAATAAAAAAATATTTGCAGTCTTTGTTGCTGACTTTCATCGTTCAAGCGCTCAACTTCCTCTATCAAGGCGTGGATGGTCATGAGGATGTGTCGAATTGTTTGTCAAGCGCTACCCGCTTAGCGCTATACGTAAACCAATTATTTCACAGTTGATTACGTGTTGTTATAACATCTTTCTTTTTATTTACTAAAACTAGTGGTTCGCCCCGAACCGAGACCTCGCGGTATCGGTATCGCGGTATAAAAATACTGAAGCTCATTAAAAATTAAATAATTTCGTTTCCTTATAATACTTATTTATCTAATTTTAGTATTTGTTGTTCAAGTACAGGATACAATTAAAGTAAGTAAAGTGAGATTGGCAATCCTTAAGGAAGAATATCACAATATACAACATCTTATTTGTAAAGAGCGGAAAAGCAATCTACGTAAATTATCTAATTACAAGAAATTTAAATTACCAAAAACTAATAATATTTACGGGAAAAGAAAATTTATGTATATCTTGGCCAAAATCATGAACGATTTACCTTTGTCGCTTCAAAATATTAGTAACTTTAAAAAAAACATTTTTATAAGGAAATGTAAGAAGCATTTCCTGGATAAAAGAGCCACTCCTTGTGACAAAATTATCTAGAAAACGCTTCCTATATGTAAGTTGTTACCTCATTTGGTTTCTTTTCTTAAATTAAATTAGAAACAAAAAAATATTTTAAGCTATAATAAGTACTAACCTAACCTAAATCAAACTTATCCTATTTTATATTTTCTTTATTTCACTTAAAATGTTATTTTTATTTTTTATTATATTTTACTATTAACTGCAATGTGAACTCGCTATCCTCGCATAAACGTTAAAGTTTTTAGAGGATGGCTAGTATGTATATATCCATAATATGAATGTACGTTTATCTTGAACAATAAAAAAAAAAAAAATTCAAATAACTGATCAAGTTTCAGGCTCAGCCATTCAGAAAATGGAGAGTTCTGAGGTCAACTTTGACGTTAAAAAACTCCACTTTGAAAGCCCCCATTTCGTAAAATTTAGGGGAAAAATTAAAAAAAAATATATTTTTGGACTCTATTACTAATTATCTTTTAAATGATATACCGCAACCCTATGTAACGCTATAAAAAATATTTTACTTCGCATTCGCTTCTATGAGAGCCCCCTTGAAATAAATATTTTTATAACTTTTTAAGCCATATTCGGCTGGAGGCCATCGGTTTACATATTATATTTAAATTTGAAGTAATTAAGTTTAGAAATTCAGAAGTTATAAGGCTCTGACAGACGGACGGGCAAGTGCAAATTCACACAAGTAGACTCGAGAGTCGAGACCTTCGCTTCGCTCGGTCAATAAATGAGGTGGTACGGAATTCTTTGTGCGCGAGTCTGACTCGCACTTGAAAGAAATTTGTTTTTCAATTTTTTTTTGTGGATCTTTTATTTCAAATATAAAACAAACTATGTTTAAATAACTATATTAAAACTTACTTTACTAAGTTTTATGAAAGAAAAATATTAAGCAAAACGATTAAAATAGGGATCCCAAAAATTATCATTCCAATCAAAAATACAGTAAAAGGCAATAATAGGTATGGATATGATAGTTTTATTTATAAAATAATCTATATAAAATGTTTACTGAATAAAACAACTCAAGTAACAAAGTAGACATAAAACGAGAATTCCGTAGCAATATTAATAAGCACACCTCTGTGGAGATAACTATTCGCTACTAAAATTACTAACGGCCGGTTTCTGAATTGAGAATTTCATGTTGATTCTGTCTCAAAGACTACTTAAGGACTAATTAAGCAAATTTTTGATTCTGAATTGATATTGTGTAAGGTTTGAGAGTTGGAGCTTGCTGTTTTTGCTGGAATGCGTAATCCAAAAACCGGCCCAATATCGATTCAGAAACAAAAATTTGCTTATTTAGTCCTTAAGTAGTCTTTGAGGCAGACTCAACATGAAATTCTCAATTCAGAAACCTGCCGTAAGTCTGTATAGACGTACTAAGAACATAACAGAGCATTTTCACTATCTGCATGAGACTGTATACTATAAAATGTTTATTTCGCTCAATTATATATTACAAAATAATACATACTGTGTTTATATTTTAATCTCATTTGATTCGATTTTGGAGGAGGTTATTGTATACAGGATACAGGATCGTGAAGGACTTTGTTCTGAACTACAATAACAAAAAAAAAATATAATTACGAGTACTTGCTTGCATACTAGAATAGCATTGCTGCTAAATTTTTTTCTAGTTGTGTTGTTTCTTTGGAATATTGTACTGCAATATGCTAATTTTTAGGGTTCCGTAGCCAAATTTGGCAAAAACGGAACCCTTATAGATTCGTCATGTCTGTCTGTCTGTCTGTCTGTCTGTCTGTCTGTCTGTCTGTCTGTCTGTCTGTCCGTCCGTATGTCACAGCCACTTTTTTCCGAAACTATAAGAGCTATACTGTTGAAACTTGGTAAGTAGATGTATTCTGTAAACCGCATTAAGATTTTCTTACAAAAATAGAAAAAAAACAATAAATTTTGGGGTTCCCCATACTTAGAACTGAAACTCAAAAATTTTTTTTTCATCTAACCCATAGGTGTGGGGTATCTATGGATAGGTCTTCAAAAATGATATTGAGGTTTGTAATATCATTTTTTTCTAAACTGAATAGTTTGCGCGAGAGACACTTCCAAAGTGGTAAAATGTGTGTCCCCCCCCCCGTAACTTCTAAAATAAGAGAATGATAAAACTAAAAAAAATATATGTTGTACATTACCATGCAAACTACCACCGAAAATTGGTTTGAACGAGATCAAGTAAGTAGTTTTTTTTTAATACGTCATTAATCGTAAATCGCAATTTACCTTTCATTCAATCAACTCAAATATTTAAAAAAAACATTTAATTTAAAACTTACTACAGGTTTGTACGGAACCCTCGGTGCGCGAGTCCGACTCGCACTTGGCCGGTTTTTTTTTTTGACATTTAAATGAAAACTCTTTTTAATGTTTCTAGAAATACAGTTTTGAATACAAAGAACCGGTTTCGTGTGATCTAAGCGGCCTTTAATAGTGGTTAGTCCAGTCTTCTGAGGAGTCCCATATATTATGTTGTACTTGCAAAAAACAAAGGCTGCATTTATCGACCAAGATGGAGTTAATAATTTTGGGAGTCATAAAATTTAGTACTTCCTATGTTTTTAACGTGATGATGGTTTGTATAAACATTTAATAAAGAGGCTATGTTCTTCGCTATGAGCTTCGTATATTTCTTGAAGTAGGATTCACGGTTTCTGAAAAACAAATGAAATTAAGTACAACAATTTCATGAAAAGAGGATGTTATTGTGGTTTATGCCTACTGAAGTTTTGGTTCTATACATTGAATCAATCACAGCAATATAACAAAAGTTTAAAATTTAATAAAGTGCTATTTCTTCAACCACAGTAATTATTATAATATATTTTATATTATATACCTTGGGAGAAAGAAGATCAACTGTGCATATCATTGCATGGATACAACAAGAGTTTCTGAGGTAGATGTTTTCACAACACTGGTTGGGGCTATAAGATGAATCGTTCCTTCGGCCACTCCTGTAGGTTCAATTCTGGTCGGAGTTACTGTTGTTGGTGTTATAGTCAGGGTTTCGAGTATGATTGTGAGTTGTTCACTCTCAACACCAGCTACACTGGTTGGGGCTATAAGATGAATCGTTTCTTCCGCCACTTCTGTAGGTTCAATTCTGGTAGGAGTTACTGTTGTTGGTGTTATAGTCAGGGTTTCGAGTATGATTGTGAGTTGTTCACTCTCAACACCAGCTACACTGGTTGGGGCTATAAGATGAATCGTTCCTTCGGCCACTCCTGTAGGTTCAATTCTGGTCGGAGTTACTGTTGTTGGTGTTATAGTCAGGGTTTCGAGTATGATTGTGAGTTGTTCACTCTCAACACCAGCTACACTGGTTGGGGCTATAAGATGAATCGTTTCTTCCGCCACTTCTGTAGGTTCAATTCTGGTAGGAGTTACTGTTGTTGGTGTTATAGTCAGGGTTTCGAGTATGATTGTGAGTTGTTCACTCTCAACACCAGCTACACTGGTTGGGGCTATAAGATGAATCGTTCCTTCGGCCACTCCTGTAGGTTCAATTCTGGTAGGAGTTACTGTTGTTGGTGTTATAGTCAGGGTTTCGTGTATGATTGTGATTTGTTCACTTTCAACACCAGCTGTACATGAAACTGAACACAAAAATGCTGCAAACAAAAATATTTGTACCCGTCTTAGGCCTTGTGCCATTTTATTTTAAATTGGTAAACTTTATGAATGAAATGAAAACACGAAAGCGTTGGCCGACTTATCAAGCTTGACTGTCTGGCTTCTATATATGCGATTTCTCGACTTAATATTGTGTTAGATGTAAATTTATTCACAAACATTTCGGCGTTAATTATATTATTATCAGTTTTATTTGTCATAATAATATTTGTTGCTAACGCTTGTTTTCCACGGAACTGATTAAGAATGTTTATTATTTTTGTCCGATAGTGAGACACGCTTTGTTTCCAATATTGTATGCGGATTAATGCGTGATCTCTGGAACTCCACATCATTAGTATACGTTTCAAATTAGAAGTAGGTAAAGCTGCCCCGACTGTTAGGTGTTGCGTTTGTTTAGATTTTTTTGTAAATTGAATTTGCAAGAACTAAGTAGTCAGTGAATCGTTCGTTGAAGTTCGTATTTCAAATCCTTCAATTCTGATAGCCCAAAGTGTTTTGTTTTTGTTTTGTTTTAAATTCTTTATTGCACAAAAGTAAAACAAATGTACAAAGGCGAACTTAATACCTAGAGGTATTCTCTTCCAGTTAACCTTTGGTAGTGGGGACAGGGTTGAGATCACAGTGCGTACAATATAAAGAGAAAAAGTTAGAGTAAGAAGAAACATAATAGGTAGTAGGTAATAAAGTGAGGTATGGTAATTTATGCAATTTAGTAAATGGCTTGAATAAAGAATTTAAGTCAAAATACATAGCAAGATATACACCAAAAATATAATAAACTTACAA
Source organism: Erebia epiphron (assembly GCA_963932025.1). Taxonomy (NCBI): domain Eukaryota; kingdom Metazoa; phylum Arthropoda; class Insecta; order Lepidoptera; family Nymphalidae; genus Erebia; species Erebia epiphron. The sequence goes on along the minus strand of OZ009948.1, from coordinate 38,644,359 downwards.
TATATATATATATATATATATATATATATATATATATATATATATATATATATATATATATATATATATATATATTTATATATATACATGAATATATATACAATTGTAAAAAAATAATATATACACATAAATTAATACTTATGAATGTGATTATGTGGAGGTATTCTGACATTTTTGAAAGTGTTCGTGTACTCGACGCTTAAAAACGTTTAAAGACGGTGCCTGACGTACTTTCTGGGGAAGGGCGTTCCATAACCTGATTGCAGTAACTGTAAAGGAATCTGAATATAGTGTTGATTTATGTTGCGGGTAGACAAGAATATCTACGCTTGAGGAACGTTGAACACGTCCAGATAAGCCGAGGTACTTAAAGCGTTCTTGGAGATACTGAGGAGAACTTGGATCATGAAGAATACCATAGAGAGAAGCAAGAACGTGCGCATCTCGGCGAAAGCGAATGTTGAGCCAACCTAGTCTTGAACGGAAATTAGAAATGTGGTCATACTTACGCAAACCGTATACATATCGAATGCACAGGTTGAGCAGGCGGTCTAGTTTGTTCAGAAGCTCTTCGGTGAGGTCGGTATAGCAGATATCTGCATAGTCGATGATTGGAAGCAATAAGGAATTAACCAGCACAAGTTTTGCTTTTTGTGGCAGCATACTCTGCATCCGTTTAAGTGCATGCATAGCTGCAAAAATCTTACGACTGATTTCCGCAACGTGACAAGACCAGGAGAGATCTTGCGAGATATGTAGTCCTAAATTTTTCACCTGAGTGGAGTATGGTAAATTTATATAATTAAATGTAACTGGTGGAAGGGAATTTAGATCCAGTTTAGAAAGTAGCCTAGGTCTGCCGACAAACATGACTTGTGTTTTAGCAGGGTTAACTAGAAGTCCATGGTTTTCGGTCCAGACACGGATTGACTCCAAATCGCTATTGAGTTTATCAATGGAGTCAAGGACATCCTCAACATTGAAAGAAATGTATAGCTGTAAATCGTCTGCATACAGGTGAATGCTGCAATGTATTGATAAATACAGAAAAAAGAAGAGGAGACAGTACTCCGCCCTGGGGTACGCCCGCAGTGATGACAGTCCATTCAGAGGAAACCTCTTCAGTTCGGATACACTGCCGACGGCCCCGAAGATATGAGAGAAACCATTCACCTACTGACTGTGAGATATTAAAAGAGCGTAGAATTGCCATCAATATGTCGTGATCTACACAGTTAAAAGCGTTGCTAAAATCTATTAGCGTAATTAACGTAACCATAGATCGATCTATAGCATGTCGGATGTCATCAGTGATTTTAATTAGCGCTGTAGGTACATGTACTGTGAGAGGGTCGAAAGCCAGATTGAAATGAATTTAAAAGTGAATTTTTATTAAGAAAAATGGAAAATTGATGATGTACTATTCGCTCTAAGATTTTTGAGAGGAAAGGCAATATTGAAATTGGTCTGAAATGTTATGTTATTTTTTTTCGGTATGGGAATAATGTGTGCGTTTTTCCACAGCGTGGGAAAAACCCCCGTTGACAATGACGAATTTAAAATGTGCGTGATAAAGGGTAACACAATGTCCAGGACCAATAAAATCATTTCACGACCTATTTGATCACTACCTACTGCTTTGCTCGTGACAGAGGCAATGAGTTTTCTCACTTCACAGTCAGAGGTGGCTTCAAATCGGAAAGAGGAGTGTCCAGGCAATGGAAGAGCAGAAACTTTCTAATAGTGGATGCCTTAGTAACTGCATTTAACTGAAATGGGGGAGTGCAGAAATGTGTATTTAGCACATTTACATCAAAGTTACCGACGAGATTATCACGCCGCTTACCAAAGCCCATTGCTCGTAGCAAATCCCATAACTTTTGGGGTGGACACTTCTCAATCGAGGAAAAAGAGTGGCGGCGTTTGGCGTTTCTGATCGCCTGATTGCAGCGATTCCTGGCCATTTTAAATGCTTCCCAGTCATCGTTTGACCTAGTAATCTTGAACTTCCGTTTCAATTTATCACGCCTAGCCATCAAAGTTCGAATTTGATCCGTCATCCAAGGAGCAGGTGGACGTTTAATACGAACAGCTGCCACTGGCGCATGTTTATCAAATAAATTGATAAGGAGTTTATTAAAACAATCAACTTTGTCATCAATGTGGTTTAGCTTCTCAATTTGAGGCCAGTCAGTATTTACCGCATCAAATATAAGTGCATCTTTATTTATACGGTTAAGACTGCGTTTAAAGACAACTTTTGGTTTGACCTTAGCTGGTTTAAGTTTATAAGAAGCAAATATGAGATCATGATGTGAAAAACCCGGAGCGGCAAATTGGCCATGTGTAAGAATATGATCAGGTTTGGTAGTAAGGATAAGGTCAAGTAAAGAACGGGAGTCGTTAGTGTGAAATGTAGGGTCTAAATTGAGGATAGTGAGATTAGCAGCGTTTGATATATATTTTAACTTTTTTGCTCTATGATCGTCCCGTAACAAACAGGTATTAAAATCGCCCATGATTATACAGTGCTCGTAACTTGGTAGAAATGTCTCAAGGGCATGCTCAAGCGTTTCGAAGTATTGAACTGTGGGAGGTGCATAAACTACTCCAAGCAAAAAGGCAACACCACTGATAATAATTTCAATCCAAAGGTACTCCATGTTATTGGAGTAGATCGTTGGTGACTGGTCAATGATCTTATATTTAATATTGGATCTTAGGTAAATAGCCACGCCTCCGCCACCTTTTCCAGTCCGATCATTTCTTATCAAAACGTAGCCAGGCAACGGGTAGTAGGAAGAAGGCAAAGTAGGCTTTAAGAATGATTCGGATATCAGGCACGCATGTATGTAGTTACATTTGAAAGTGTTTAGAAGTTCGGAGTGGTGAGCCGGAATGCTTTGAGCGTTAATGTGACAAATATTCAGATTCTTATGAACCGTCTTAAACGTGCCTAGAAGCTGTTCGCTTAGTGGCACATCGACTGATTCAAACGATGAGTCTGAACCACAAGAATGAAAAATATCAGAACTTATTGATCTATCCATCTATAATATAATATACATAAGACACTATAAATAAATAAAAATAAAAAAAAATATATAAATAAATCAATAAAATACAAATAAAATAAAGTGTTAAAAGTGCATGGTTGATCTTATCATGTCCACATCTACTGCCGGTAACTTTATGAAAAAACCTGTACATAAAAAAAAGAAAAAAAATTAAAATTGAAAACATGAAAAAGACAAATTAATAAAACTTATAAACCTTGACGAGGTAGGTACAAAGTGTCAATAATGCAGACATAAACCGTGAATATGATCAGTTCGATTAGGAATAAATTGATGAATTTAAGTAAAATTAGCTGACGTCCGCGACTTTGTCCGCGTGGATTCAGGTATTTTGGTTCCCGCGGGAACTCTTCAATTTTCTGGGATATACCATGTGTTATTCCAGCCTATAATCTATCTCTGTGCCAAACTTCATCCAGATCCGTTCAGCCGTTCGGGCGTAATTGAGTAACAAACATCCAACAGTCCATCCAATACATCCATCCATCCAAACTTTCGCATTTATAATATTAGTAAAGACATACGTTACGTTAATTTACTGTTATAACATTTTGTTAAGCACTAGCTTTTGCCCGCGACTACGTCTGCGTGGAATTGGGTTCCTTAAAATCCTACACAGACTTTTATCCCCTATTTAACCCCTTTGGGGGGCTAAATTTTGAAAAATATTCAAGATGCTCAAGGAATATTATTCTCTCAAAATTTCAAATTACATTCCGGGTTTCAAGTTCAGTGGACCTAATACTGAGGGTTGTGACTTGTGATGTCTGTAACTTCTGAAATACAAAACCAACGACCTTGATATATTTACGTGACAATCTTCAAAGTATTTCCTTTCTAACGAAAAAAGAAGATTAAAGTAATATTACGCATTATTGAAATAAGTACACATTTTGACTTTCATCCCAAGAGAGAAATCCCAAGAGAACCGTGCTGAATTTCGTGATAAAAGTATCCTATGTCCTACCTCGTAGAGGCATGATTTGAGTTCATTCATAACTTAAATTATGTCAAGTTTTATTTGAATTCATTAAGTAGTTTTTTCATTAAGTAGACAGACAAAAATGCAGTTTTAGCTTCAGTATCGCTTAAAGAGAAATGTCGGCCACGGCCGCCAGTCTCCGCAGAGATTAGCCACCTGCGCGGGAGATATTATATAGCACAAGTGCAGTGTGCGCAAACACAGGTGCACTCTCTATTCCCATAGCCCGATGGGACGGAAAATCCAACACGACCGGAGAGAGATCAAGCCCAGGAACGACGGCTTTACGTGCTCTCCGAGGCACGGGGGTGAAACACCGCCAACTTCCTAACTCTGGGCTGGTAGGTAGTTAGGTACCGAGATTTTCTCATCAGAAAACCCAATAAGTACTTAAGTATTCCCAACCCGGGAATCGGACCTGGGACCTCGTCATCGGCAGTCGAACATGCTTACCACTGGACCAACGAGACAGTGTCTCAATGTTAATATTCATTGTCTGAAAATAAGTTACGCAAATACGATGTTTCTACAACACGTTGTCATCACAATTTTCTTTGCCATAAAAATAATAGAGACTTACGGCCCTTGCTTATATGAAACATTACGACACGCTTCGGCTTAAGCATCTGTTTTATCACCGGCTCTGTTTATGCAATTATCCCTTTTCCTTCACTAAGATGATCACAATATGGATTACTTACCAGCAGGGATGGGACAGGATCGTGGTAGGTATAAGAAAATCTTACTTGGTCGTTCATTATGACAAGGCTGGAGGTAGGGTAGGTATAGTTACATGGACATAGCGTGTATAATTTTTTTTGTCGACCGCCATGGCGCAGCGGTAAGCGCTGTGGGAGGCCCCGGGTTCGATTCCCCAAATTTACCCTAATTTGGGAATTTCGAGCAGCTACTGCTATAAAATGGCGACAATATTATTCAAAAATGTGGATCTATCCTTAAACCGATACAGTACACCTAACTCCACGTAGTCTTGGCTTTGTTTGGAAATTCATAATTTCTGAATTTTCTCTGGTCTCAAATTTCATCTGGTGCTATTAAGCGTTCCGGTATAATGCCGTGTAGCTTAATATGAGCTTAAATATAACTTCCATATCCAGCCTGCATCATCACTTACCACTAGGTGAGGTCGCAGACAAGCTCTTACTTGTAGTGGAACTACAAAAATTTAATATTAGTTGGCCCGACCCGGGACTTGAACCTGGGAGCTCATTATTTACATCCGCATAATATAACCAACGAGTTGAGGTTTTTTGGTTCCCGCGGGAACTCCTTATATTTCCGGTATAAAAAGTACCTATGAGCTAATTCAGACTATAATCTATCTCTGTGAAAAATGCAGATCCGTTCCTTCGTCCTGGCGTGATTGAGTAACAAACATCCTTCCATACATCCATCCATCCATCCAAACTTTCGCATTTATAAAATCCAGGAAAAATATATTATATTATATAGTCAACTTATTTTTCTCTTAGCCTCAGGCTAGAAATCAGTTTGAGTAATGAAGTAGGCTCGAGAACCCTGTAAATTACCGTCGTAATTAAGATAGGCCGTCTAAATCTATTATTCAACGGGCTATACGTATCAAACGCGGCGATTATTAAGCTTCAAAAAGCCACGTCCATTACGAAGCCGATGTTTTTGTCGGGGCTTTCTATGGCAACAAAGTAACAACGTGTTTTTTTTAACGGCACTCAGCAATCATTTCAAGAAAAAGGTCATATAAGCGTTTTTACCAAAATAATATATTTGGAGACCAAATGTAGTTAATGTTCACCAAATCTTGTTTGATAGGTAGGTACTATTGCTAAAACCTACAGTTATAGTTTAGGTCAGGTTATAACATAAATAGTTATGTGCCTGGCATGCTATTGGGTAATATGTGGTTAAAATTAAAGTTAAATTAAAATATAGTTAAAACTTTGGTGGTAATTTTCTATTCACACATTTATAGTTTAATACCGATCGTTTTGGAGTTTTACATAAAAGTAAGGTGACAAATTGAGAACATTTACTCATTTTGGGTACTCAAGTATATTTTAAGTAACTTTGGACTCTATTTGGTAAGCAATTAAACATTAGCCTTTTTTTAACCTAAAATCAAACCAAATAAAATCATTTTCAACCGACTTCAAAAAAAGGAGGAGGTTCTCAATTCGGCTGTTTTTTTTTTTTTAAGTTTGTTACCTCAGAACTTTTGACTGGGTGAATTTTGATTTGGATGATTTTTTTTTATTTGAAAGGGCATACTTCCCAAGTGGTCCCATATAAATTTTATCGAAATCGGTCGAGCGGTTTTTAAAATATCAACAATAAAATAAGTACTTTGTATAGCGTGTGCTTGTTGTTGTAAAGTTGGCGCGGGAGTTTGAAGTCGGTTGTTTAAAAATAATTTTTTATATTGAATTATCACGTAGACAGACAGTAATTATAGCTAGGTCTAGCTTGATTTTTATTTTTCACCAGAATTAGGGTGCCGGTGTTTGAAACTTCTCTCCCTTTCAGCTGTTCTCCGACTTTCTTTACTATCTAGGCATCTTCATTCCTGCTATCTGGCATGATAGCAATATTATGTTCTGAGATTTTTCTTAGAGCTATCAATGTTTTAGGCTGGATCTGTTGAATATCCTTAACTCCTACATTACATAATTAATGTTTTTTTTTTCGAGTTTTGAAGCCAATAATGTTTTCGCTGAAATAGGTATATTTTATACCTATTGTGTGAAAATATTTTAGTCCAACGGGATGACAAAAATATTACGCGTACGAACTCTCAGATATTCTTAAGTACCTAAGAAATAAGAGTTGAAGAAATTCATCAATTTGTATATTAAACCGTAATGCCAATTTCGCGTGGAAGCCTGCCATGTTACTGAAGGTAATGGACATATCCGTTACTGATTTTCCGTGGTTTGCCTTTACGACTTGTATCTTTAGAGTTGGGGCAATCGCGACGGTAAAGTAGCAAAACTGTAGGAGTGTAGGAATCAGAATTTCCAACGGTTTTGGAAGGAATTCATTGTTTTATTATCTACCACTGATGTATATATTGATTAACTTTCTTCTGATTTTCCGGAATATAAAATAGCCTATTTAATATATGTACTGAAAAAAAAAACCTTTCGTTGTACCTACAAAATTCTTTTAAAACCGGTTGAACAGATAGCCGCGAAAATGTAGCAAACAGACAGGCAGACATACAGTAAGACACACTTTTGCGTTTATTAGTTAGGATGTATGGTACGATTTGATAAAAATTTGATTTCTTCGGGTATCCAATCCCATTTACCATTTTACTTTGCAAAGTGCCAAGAAACGAAAATCAGCTTCACACTGTTTCATAAATTGTGTTACGAATCAAAATGAGGCCCTATAAAAGATCGACTAGAATGGAATACCTTGTCCTCCATCTTGAATCTAACAGAAAATTCCCTGTGACGTTAAAAGTGCCCGAGCGTTTTTAGGAACAACTTACATTGCCTACTTATCTATAATTGATCCCTACGGACATATGGCTCTGCTCCTTGAGTATCGACATAGGCCTAAATGAATAAAAAGTATAAGGGCAGAAGTCTATATTGCTGTGTTTTACCGCGCCTTACATCGTGGAAACATTATTATCTATCAATAAGAAGATTCTGAAATGTATTGCGTTAAACTTAAAAGTTAACGCCATCTTTATCCCAATTTCTTAAATTCAACCCTTTATGAAATTCGTTTCTCGAAAATTTATGAAATGTATTTTCTGTTCATTTTATGTATATTAAAAAAGTTTGGGGCAAAACTTATTAATACAAATAATTATATATATACCAATCGTTTGTTTTGTCTTTTTCGAAATGAAATGGAATGAGTACCTAAACCGAAAACTCGCTGTGTCTTATACCTACCTACTGCTATTATCTGACGTCAATTTATGTTCGGGTTTGGGTAAAAATCAGAGCCAGAGTATTAAATTACATTATGCTGACGTGCAACCTTTTTGCTTAAAACATCCTTATATTTTGTCTGTGTATACCCACTTTTCGGCGACTCGGCTTACAAAGTAACTAATGCAAATGTTTTGAGTAAAAGCATGTCTGTAAATCTGTCCGGATTTAGGACTATTAAGAGCGTCTTCGTATCAAAATACATTTAACCAGCATATTATTTTATAACTCTTTGTTTTATCGTCATAAAAAGTAGTTATACAGATTAGTCCTATAAGCATACAAATTCGGAAAAATTGGTTCAGTTGGTTAGCCTGTTTATAAAAAGTCTTCGATATATGCTCGAAGACAGCACCACATTACTTATACCTAGATACGTACACTCCCATAGGTACTCCTGCGTACACCGTAGCCTACATACTGAATTATAAATATATACTAATATTATAAATGCGAAATTTTGGATGGGTGGATGGATGAATGTTTGTCACTCAATCACGTCAGAACGGCTAAACGGATCTGGATGATATTTGGCAAAAAGATAGTCTGGAATAGCACATAGGCTATTTTTTATCCGAGAAAATTAAAGAGTTCCCGCGGGAACAAAAACCCTCAATCCACGCGGACGAAGTTGCGGGCATCAGCTAGTATATAAAAAAAAACTATACAGTAAATATCTTGTATTATGTAAATTTCCCCATGCGTTTAACAAGTTTCCAAATGAAAGGGTTTCCTCGAAAACTTTTTTTCCAAGGTTCAATGATAACAGCTATTCTGATCAATTCATTAGTCAGTCTGAACAGAAAGGGTCCCGACCCTTGATACGTCGTATATTTAAAGAGAATTTTATCATACTTGGATGTAGATAATATCTGCACATTATTTTCACATTTTTTTAAAAAGAAAAATGAGAAGGCTCAAGAATTATTATTATGTAATTATTTTCAATAATATCTCTACTAATCTCATTTACTAAGGCAAAAATAATTTCATTTTTGTGCCTTTTGGTGTTGAAACCCTGGGGTCGTGGGGCGAAGATGCTCTAGATCCTTTTTTAAGGATCTATCTTCTCGTCTCACAGATTCCACAGGTGACCGGAGGGTTGGCAGTTACCTCGGCCAACATATAAGTTTGGCTATTCAGCGGGGTAACGCAGCCAGCGTTCTGGGCACACTGTCTCATTGCAGCGGGATAGATGATTTTTTTAATGTATAGTTTTTAGTTTTTAATTTAGTTTTTAATTTAGATTTAATTTAGAAATTTAATGTTTTTTTTCATCTAGAATTCTTGTTGATTATTATTATTAATAGAGACTGAATGAAATTATTTAATAATATAATATTTAATCATATTATTAATAATATTTTTTGAATATTTGCAGTGTAAACAGGAATTCCCCTTCCACCCACTGGTGGGAGAAGCTGGTGGGGGCACACTCGCGACCCAAATTATTCATGCGAAACGTCCACGATGAAGAGAACGTCGACGTTTTGTTGGGTTACCTAGTGTGTGCGCTACATATAAAAGTTTTTTCACACCACCACACACCACACGCCCAATTACATGGCCTGTTATCTAAGGTTAAAGTAAGACATTAAATCCCTAGGGTTATAATGTTGTACTGAAAACCATTATTCCCTAGGGTTATAATGTGATTTGAATTTAGAATTATCGCGCATCTGAAGCAAGATCTGAAGGAAATTCTATTCATTCCAAAGAGGTTTTATTCATAATTCTTATTGCTATATTCATAAAGTCTAATTTCGGTAAACAGAATGTATTCTTAGCAGGCGCGGCCAACTCGATTTTCGAAAACCGAAGCTGTGGCCCACTAGATTCGCACTGACGACATTTGTTTGTCAAATCGAGTAGGCCACGCCAGCTGAAAGAAGTGGTTGTATCGTGAGGTGTGAAAAGTAGAGTATTCACCGTAGGGTTAATCTTGGGCGCCCCTAATTCCCGCGCTACTCTCAGGATTCTAGATGCAACACCCTCGCTACGCTCGGGAGTTACTCTAAAATCCCTCGTTCCGCTTGGGATTTATCCCGGCGCCCGTGACATAATACATCGCATTACCCCCGTGGCGAATAATCTACTATTATATGGCGCTCCCGGTCTTTTCATAATTTCGTTTCCGTGTATAATTGATTGCCCATAATTGTAGCAAGTTTTTTATCGATAAAAAATAGGCAATTATCTTTTATTGCTATCTCACGTGATTGGTACTAGTACTTTGCCAGTATATAAGCACACAGTATATAAGCACAAACGCGGTTGGATAGTCAATAGAAAAGAAAGACAGTGCGATTTTGTACTAGATTTGACACGCAATAAAGTATTGATGTTGATGGTAGGCACGTTAACTGCAAACGTATATTTCGTGGTTTCATAGACAAGCCACGCGAAACGGCAACATTTTTAGATATGACGGTCAGGAATCATAAAAGTATTAGACGGGCAACTTCTTATTTTATCTCCATTAAAATAATGTTTCTTTTCTTTCTTTCTATCTATCTATAAGGGTAATCGCCACGCTGGGCATGCAGGTTGGCGATCGTAAGGCCAGACTGCTTGAACTGGTTCTGTGGAGATCCATGCAGGTGGCCTTCGTCCAGCATTGGGCATATATTGGTTGAGATGACGAAAATAATATTAAGCCATTGTAAGTGTAGTAGTTAGCATAGTAGTGGTTAGCATAGTCGACTGCGGATCACGAGGTCCTGGGTTCGATTCCCGGTCGGGCATAAAAAGTTAGGTATTGGGTTTTTCAATTAAGAAATTCTCAGTGCCAGCCCGGAGTTGGAAGTTGGCGGTGTTTCACCCCCGTGCCTCGGAGAGCACGTTAAGCCGGTTATTATCACTAACATGATAGTAATAGTTAAAGCCCGCCAACCCGCATTGGAGCAGCGTGGTGGGTCTAAGCTCTAATTCCCGCTCTCCTATGAGAGTGGAGGCCTGTGCCCAGCAGTGGGACGTTAATAGGCTGTAGTGATGATGATGAAGTGTAGTAGTAAGTTTTCATGCATTGATTCCTTGGTTTTGTTGATATTTAGAGAAGTTTCAAGAGATGTCCTACTTTTACAAAATTGATTACAAAGCTTCGCAAAATCTGCATGAGAGATGTGTCAGCGATAAACCAGGCTCAAACGCATCGTAGCGAAACAAAGGCCGAAGCGCAGTTTTATTCAGCGATCGATTGCAAACTTGTCGATAGAGCATACTTAAATCGAGAAAATAGTAGGTAAGGATAATCCTTGATTAAGGAATATATCATCCCTGAATCAAGGATTGCCGTTGCTAAAATTTTCGAATATGTTTGGCTAATCGCTGCAAACTACCCTCAATAAGTCAACTATTTAGGTACCATAGAATGCATTACCATACTACAGCTGATTGAATTCTAAAACTTTATATTTACAGATAGCAAAGTATGGTCACACGAGTATATAGTATGGTATTATCTTTGGCTACTGCCATCGATATATAAATATGTAACTATATCTAACAATCACTCACTAACATTACTTTAAAAAAAAAAAAAAATTAAATAATATACTAACAAATAACAATACTAACATTAGGTTAAGCGAATACATTTTGTAGTTAAGTTTAGTCATAAGAAAATAATGTTACAGTTTAGTTATAGATAAGGAAGTCAATAAAGGCTTAATAATAATTGCCATCGATATTCCTTGTCAATTTCCTGAGGAGCGAAAAGGGCTCACAAAAATATTTTATGAGCAATTCAAAAATGGTTGTCCCGCTAAAATCTATCTACATCTATGTTTCGCCTAAACGAGTGTGATATAAAATATCAAACGTGACATACAAGATTTGTAATTTTTAGCCGTGTCTTTCCTGTTATGAATGTATGCTGAAATACTTCAACGTTTAAAATTATAATTGGAGAAATGTAAATAAAATGGGACTGTCAGTCGACTTAAAGTCCTACTTTTTTATATAAGTACTAGAGGTCGCCCGCGACTTCGTCCGCGTACAATTGTTGATTTCCTATGAGATTATGAAATTTTCCCGCTGCAAACAGCCTATCTATAGAGGCTTTATATAGCTTATGCAGGTTTTTTTATTATTTAAAACTGATAACTTAAATGCTAATTTTCATGTCTATACCTACTTCAAAGTCATAAATTTTGTATGTAACCTTTCACCCCCATTTCACCCCTTTTGGGGTGGATTTTCGTAAAATTGCTTATACAGGTCATTATTATTTAAAGCTAATAATCTAAATCCCGATTTTCAAGTCTCTAACTTCAGAAACATAGGACTTTCATACAAACTTACAACCCCCATTTCACCCTCTGTGGGGTAGATTTTCCTAAAATTGCTTATACAGTTTATTATAACTTAAAACTAATAACCTAAATCCCGATTTTCAAGTCTCTTACTTCAAAAACTTGGAACCCTTATGTAAGCTTCCAACCCCCATTTTACCCCTATTGGGGTACATTTTCGTAAAATTGCTTATACAGGTTTTTATTATTTATAATTAATAATTTAATTGCCAATTTTCATGTCTCTAACTTCAAAAACAAAGGACTTTCATACAAACTTCCAACCCCTATTTTAACCCTTTAGGGGTGGATTTTCTCAAAACCCTTTCTTAGCTGGCGTCTACACCGTAGAAGGAATTTACCTTCCAAATTTCAAGTCTGTGCGCTTTATAGTTCCTGAGATATCGTGATTAGCAGTGAGTGAGTGAGTGGTATTTCGCTTTTATATATATAGAAGAAGATAGAAGATAGATGACATAATATAGGGTAGAGGAGGGATAATCGTTTTTAGGCCGTTGAGTAAGCCAATGGAGTCGGGCATGCCTTATAAAACTATCCATTAAGATTGCCCTCCTATCCAAAAAAACACAAGTTACCTAGATTTATATCATTGCAGGGCGAAAACACACTACGGACACATTTGTTTGTCACACTCAAAAAAGTCCACTCGTGCACTTCTGTCCTGTTCGTAGTATGTTTTCATCCTATAGATATTTTCATTTGTCGTAGCTCCGCTACGAGACGTAGGCCGTCTTTCATGACAAATTCAAGAAGTTTCCTTCTACCTTATAATCGTTTGTGGGTAATTTTAGAATCAGCAAAAGCAAAATTAATCAATAACCATTTACGTAGGGACCTTCAGCCTAGGTATTGCTACATTGTCATTTTTATTTTAAAACGTATACTTTATACTAATATTACGAAAGTGTGCCTGTCTGTCTGTCTGCTACGCTTTCACGGCCTATCTATTCAACCGATTTGGATGAAATTCACTATAGTGGTAGCTTACATCCCGAGGAAGGATATAGGCTTTTTATCACGGAAATTTAAAGAGTTCCCGCGGGATTCAAAAAACCTTAATACACGCGGACGAAGTCGCGGGCATCATCTAGTATTTTATATGTTCGATCGGGCTTTATCTAGATAATGTAGTGTAAGCTAGATCATGAAATGCTATAATATGATGTGGGAAGTTACGTATGATGAATGTACAAGTATTGCAATATTTGATCCTTTATAATTTCCCCTGGGGTTTCACGGATTGATCTTAACGGAAGCATCATAACTCTCCACGGGTCCGCTCTATAATTGAATATAATTTGCCTACAAGCGAACAAGATTCACAGCTTACTATTCAGCAAAGGGTTTTAGGTTTCAACGTCAAAGGCATTGTCCTACGTGACAAACGCGGCAACGTGACACGTTACGAAAATATCAAAACCTATATATATACACTTCGCTTACGTTGTAGCGTGGATCAGTTTATAAGTTAGGTATCATAATCGCGTCGCGTCGCTCACCTAGGACAACGGGAATCATATTAATTTTTTTGTTGAAGCCTGTAGATTCAAAACTCTAACGAATTAAATAGGATTGTATTTTCCGGAACAGACTCTATACATTGATGAAAACTTTAGTAAAATCCACACAGCACTATATCAAAAGCCTCATTCGAACGGCAGGGCTATTTTTAAGCATCACTATGGAAGCTCTAAGCTGTTTAAAATCAGACGTTCAACTGTTAAAAAGAAAAAAAACCGACGAAAGTAGTTAAACCTAATTTATTAAGCTGTGGAGTAAAATAATCTTCTTTCACACAACATAAATTACCTTTTAACAAGCTACCACACAGTATAAAACGTTTCAAAGTCGCCTAAAAACAAAGAGCGGAAATAGGTTACAGACAATGTCTATAGTGTAAAGTTGCCGAAAGCATTCGCTTGTGTACAAAAGGTTCAAGTGTCACAAAGGGCGCGAAGACTAAACGAATTCATGAAGGTTTCACGAGCGAGGGGTAAGGGGTGTACAACGCGGGGTGCGCGGCAGAGTGGAGCGTGAGACTGCGGCGAATCCACGCCGCGTGCATCCCCAAACCGAACCCCGAATATTTTAAACACCAGACTTTAGAAAATGGGAAATTCATGTGTGAAAAAATGTTAGTTGGACTATTTTGTGAGTTCTTCGTAACGCAATAATATATTTTCATTCTAGTAGTGCGATTATTTGGCTGTTTCCCGCTTTTCTAAAGAATCAAGCCGCACCTCGCAATTTCGTCGATAATTTAAGGTAAGAAAAGTTTATTTTGTACGTATAAGGCGATAAGAAAGCATTTGAGATTCGCTAGATGTTTATTTGGGTAGATAAAATACGTCTTTGTTATGAAACTCTGAAGAAAATCTTATTTTTGACTTTCGCGCTACGCGTAAATTTTGAATAAGTAAGTGTAACTTCACTTTTTTTTAAAATCGTTACAAATGGTGAGTAAGGTGTAGGTTATGTTAAATATGATGATTATTAGATATATTAAACATTTTAAAATTGTTATATAAGCAACAGTTGTGTAATCTTCACAAAAATACCTATTTTCAACCGAAATATATTTAAGAGAAAACAGACGACCGTTTTTTGAAAAATGTAATGATACGGTACTTATCTGAATTTAATTAAAAGGGTTATATGTAATTCATTCAAGTTGTTTAGTTATTATTATATATATTAGTTAAGTATTTAATGAAAAGTGGTATTTTCGGAGAAGCAACAATTGTTAAAGAACTTCGAATCGAAGCTTGAAGGTGAACGTTACCACTCAGTCGGTCCACCATTTTGTTTTTACGCTCTTTGTGAGCATTCTCTACAATACAAAGGAAATTCTGGATTAATAAATTATTTTTGGTACACCTAGAGACTTCTAATGACAGTTTATAATTTATTGCTTCGAGCAATTCTAATTTTTACCTATCACTTACAATACACAATCATTTATTTAATGGACCATAAATGTTGTCTGATAAATAAATGAAATTGAATTGAATTGAATTTATTTAATACTAACCTGCATATTAATATAATATTTGTCAATCATTAATACTTACTCGTATCTTAAAATAACTTATTATCTATCAGTTTTTTTATATTATCTTAAAATATCACCTAGTGATAGTAGTTTAGAACTAGGTCGATACTTACTTACTAAGGTACAAATGAAAAAAAACCGGCCAAGTGCGAGTCAGACTCGCGCACCGAGGGTTCCGTAGAAACCTATAGGTATATAAGTAAAAGTTATAGTATTTTTATTCCACTTATCTATTTTAATTTCAATTTAATACCTCTACGCGTTCATGCGGAAAGGGGTAGTAAGTTTAAAATTATTAAAAACTAGCTGATGCCCGCGACAACGCCCGCGTGGATTGAGGTTTTTTGGTTTCCGCGGGAACTCCTTAAATTCCCCGAAAAAAAGTAGCCTATGTGCTATTCCAGACTATAATCTATCTCTGTGCCAAATTTCAGCCAGATCCGTTCAGCCGTTGGGGCGTGATTGAGTAACAAACATCCATATATCCATCCATCCATCCAAACTTTCGCAATTATAATATTTATTTAATATTTTTATTAAATGATGTAACTAAAAATTGATGTTTTTCGCAATATTTTTTCCTTTATCTGTGCTATAAGACGTTGCTTCGTACCAAATTTCAAGATTTTGAGTTCACGGGAAGTACCCTATAGGTTTTGATTCCCATGCGAGTGTCGAAAATTTGCATAAAAATATTTTTATTATATGATGTAACTAAAAATTTATGCTTTTCGCAATTTTTCCTTTATCTGTGCTATAAGACGTTGCTTCGTACAAAATTCCAAGATTCTGAGTTCACGGGAAGTACCCTGTAGGTTTTGATTCCCTTGCGAGTGTCGAAATTTGCAGCATAAGCGGCTGTATCTTTTGATTGCGTTGGCTTAGAAGCTTGATTTTTTTTCACAGCTCAAAGGAACCGTAGACCTGAGTATTTGATATTAAGTTCAGCTTGATACCGTCATGCGTTCCTGAGAAAAAGGGTCTTGACACACAGACGGACGGACAACGAAGTGATCCTATAAGGGTTCCGTTTTTTCCTTTTGAGGTACGGAACCCTAAAAAAAACAGTAGTTACACGAAGCCTAATGAAGGCATAGGAATTTAGATAATAGAGATAAAAATAGAAAAAAGAAGGAACTAATCTCTTAAAGGGATCTTCAGTGATAGGATGTTAGAATTTCGCAAGGATTAAGGGATCAATGTCGTGACTCGTGTTCTTTTACTTTTATCAAAGGGAGAGAATTTCTCGTAGTAGTTAATTCCAGTTGGGCCTCATCAATCTTAGGAACAAGTAGGGGTGATAGGGATGATAGTACTAATCATTCCTAATCGGTCATGTATAAAACCCTTGAAAGGAAGAAAATACGGGTAGGTGAGTGACAGTCAAATCTTGTGTATTATTTGATCATTTTTTTTCCTGCACTGGAGGATGGAGATTTAAACGTGATTCATATATTTTAGTCATGCTACATTATAAAACAGTTGCATGATAGAAATTGGCTTCGCATTCGGCAGTCCACAAGTCAGTGTAATTCTTGTTACGTTACGTATGTATTGTGTATTAGCTACATATTGTAACATTCTTTTTCTATAAAAAAAGAGAAACGGCTGAGGTTCTTGCCGGTTCTTCTCATTAGTTTTTTTTCTTTTCTTCTCAGCTTTCTGAACCCGTGGTAGAGTCTTGACATTTCTTAAGTGGCACAAGTTGTCCTACGTGAAATAAATAAATCATTGCATTATGAATTTTTACGTAAGTAGGGCACGTAAGTAACTTACTTAACTAAAATTTGCATACTATACGCGACTTACAAGACTGTTTACATTTCGTAAGTTGCTCATATACGTGAGTAATACTTACAAGCGTATTTCGTAACCGTATCGTATCGTATCTATTTATAATTGCTTGCTAAAACCTTAAAAGGGGTATGAATGGATACGGGTAAAGTTGATTCATTGTAGCTTTACCTAGCACTTCGTGCGTGATCCTTTCGCAGAACGGAAAAGGCAAATTAATTCATAATATAAAATGGAGATTTATGGTAATGTAAACTTTGATTTAAGATACCTTGTTGAAATTTGCATAAGTTAATTGTTAAAAGTCCTACAGTAGCTGATGATTCAAACTTAAGGAATTAAAACTTAAAAATTAAAATTAAGGAATTTCCCAAAAAAAACCTCACCCCGTCATTAACTCGGGATGAATTTCCAAAAAGACTGTGTGTTGATGGATCGGTCAAAAAGTAACCTGCGCTGGTAACAAAAAACATAGAGAAAATATTCTCAACCTTAGCTGTCTATGGCGGTCTTATCGGCAAAACAATCTCTCCCAGGCAATTTATTTTGGCGAAAAGAATAATAAAGAGGAAAAAAGAAAAAGCATTACTAGAACGACCTTGATACACTTTGCTCAACGGCTAAGGAGCAGAGTCAATTTACTCTTTTGAATGTATTCTTTTTACCCACGACGGAACGGTATAATATGTGTTTGCCCTAAGAGGTTGTGCGTTTGTTTGTTTGTGCACTTTTTTGTTACCACTTTCCTGGGAAACTACTGGGCATCGGTCCAGTAGTTTCCCACGAAATAATAATCGTATTATGCGGTTTTTTGCATAAGATATGCATTGGTTCTGAGAAGGTTCTTAGACATATTTTAGGACCATAGTCCACCAAACTGCGATGCAATCGTGATTTTAATTTTTCAATATGTTACCATTTTTCTGAAAAAGTACTGGGCCGATTGAGATGCGGTTTTTTGCATTAGATAAGTATAGCTTGTGAGAAGGTTCTTAGATATATTTTAAGGCCAGAGTCAACAGCAAACATGCTTTCCCCTATAAAAATTGTTTTAGGGAATAAATTATTTGGATCCTGCATTTAATAAGTTACTACCTAATTTATCTGAGGTTTCGACAGGTATTATGTGGTGGCTCCGAGCAGCTTTACGATTTAGGTGATTTCTAAACACAGTTAGCGGGATACGTAATACCGTAGGCTCTCCTCTGAGACTAGACCGTTATTCAAACTCGTTAAAACTTCGTGACTCATATTGCGTGACATATTACGTCACAAGTGAGCGTTCTAAACAAAGAACAGCGTTTGCTCTACCAAACGCTGGTGTGCTATTTTGTGAATGGTGTTGTATTGTGTTATGTTGGAATAATCTCTCATACCATTGAAGGAAGATAAGATTCTGTTAAAATCTAATTACGCCAAATTCAAAAAAAATATTGTAAAAATACTTATACAGAAAAATTATTACGGTGTTAGGGAATATATAAATGATAAAAATTTTAAACTTATTAAATAACTATTTCCAATTGGTCCTTATATTTATAGTAAAGATTTTTTGTACGTTTTAATTTGATTAACTACAATAACCAGCAACAATGTATTATTATGCTGGGTTATTAACTTGTTTATAGTTAAGTTTTGTACAGATTAATTTCAATAACCAACAGTTAAATGTGTTATTATGCTGGGATATTACTTAATTTGTTTTAAGTTTAAGACCAAATTTGTGCGCCTAATTATGTACGGCATGAAATAGTGTTTCTAGAATTTTATAATGTACCAACTTACTTTAACCTATTTCAACAAATAAAGAAATTTTGAATTTGAAAATTAATTTTGAATTATTTTATTTCGCCTGTAAAATTATAATAGCAATCGAAAACCTGCAAATTAAAAATAGCAATTTATTAATCGGTGTTCTAGGCCCGTCCTCTTTTTTTTAGAAACCTAAAATTTATTTCATAATATGTTAATTTGCATAATACGTGTACACATAAAACTGTTTTTTTTTGTTGTTTTTGAATTAAATAAGTTAAATAATGTTTATTCCGCACAGTCAACACCTGTTTTTGAATAATTTGTCCGCTTCTAGTTTTATGTTTGCCCGGAGAATGCTTAAAATGGCTGAACTGATTTTGAAATAAATTTGTGAGGCAGGTAAAGAAATATGTAAGAAGTGACCTGGTTATTTTATCACGGGTTAAGGGTGTCTAGGGGATTAAGAAAAAAATCAAAATAAATATAAATTCAGGTGGAATATTATATTTATTCTATAGGGAAAAATTTAACCAGTTTTACCAAAAGCAAATCGCTGTGCAGATCCTAGGCCAGGAGAACTGTAAAAGACAATAATTTATTCAGGACTTTTACGATGGTACGGCCGGCCGAAGTTAATCCCGTTATGTTACTTTTATTGCTTGATCTGGGGACGGCGGTGCCGGCGGTCTGAACTCTGAACGAGATTATAATGCAATGCAATCTTCTTTTTATCTGCGATGTTTTATTGTTTCTTGGCAGGTTATCAAAACTTCTTGATTTAAAAATAGCTCCCATTGTTCTTTGCTTTATGTACAACTAGCTGATGCCCGCGACTTCGTCCGCGTGGATTGAGGTTTTTCGGTTCCCGCGGGAACTCTTTAATTTTCCGGAATGAAAAGTAAAGATTATTCCAGACTATAATCTATCTCTGTGCTAAATTTCATCCAGATTCGTTCAGCCATTGGGGCGTGATTGAGTAACAAACATCCATCCATACATCCATACATCCATCCATCCAAACTTATAATATTTATTTGATTTGATTTATAAAAGTTATGCAAACTTTTATATTTTTTCTGATGGAATATTGAAAACTTGGACATTGGATACTTATAACAGTGTTGTTATTTAATAAGACATTTACTGGCAACCTGATTATTCGATAAAATAGTATATTTGTGCCCAGGCCGGAAGTAAAGCAATTTACGGCTGAGTAATATTGGAAGGACGAGGCGAAGCCATAAATAACAGCTACTCAATGGTTGAAGCCGAGTACTTTCCAAGTGATTTTAAAAAACCTAGGCGTGGCCTTTTAAAGTAAGGGAGGCCGTGAATTGCTATTTTGGCCTAGACTTGTACTTTTCTCTAGTTTGCGAGGAAACAATAAACATAATTTGTTGAGAAAGCTTTTCTACATTGCCGATAGATGGCGTTGACGTACTTTAACTCACGCTAAAACTTTATGTTGGATAGGAAATAATGTGGTTTCCTATTCGGAAATAGCCAATGTACGTACAGTTTTTTTAATAAGAAAAAATTCGAATAAGTGAAAGAAAATACATAATATACTTACTAGCGGTCCGCCCCGGCTTCGCACGGGTGCAATTCAGATTTGTAATTTTATCGTGAAAAAAAAAACAAAGTAAACATTTTACAGATGAGGTGTTACATAATTGGTATGTTACATAATTTCCATTATATTATAAGCACCCATCGTATTGCGACACGTATTCTCTCTGACTAGCAAGACGATTTTCATTTTCAAATGAAGATTCTCCAATACGACGTATTTTCACTGCCCTCGCCTGGCAAATGTTTAAAAAGTCTAGACCTTGATCTTTTAGGCTTTTCGCAGTCTGTCTACAGCAGTTAGATATTAAAATGTTTAGAAAAAATGTTGGTAAGTTTTTCTTGTATTTATTATGTTTGTCTTGACAAATAAGACATAAAAGACAGTCTGAATTAATAGACGAATAGAGGTCTAACGTAAAAAGTTAAATTAGGTGAATTTTTCAGACTTAATTCACATTATTGCAATTTTCGAAGGAATCTCTAATTTATTTTAAAATAAAATATAGCCTATGTTACTTGCTGATAAAGTAGCTTTCTATAGGTGAAAGAATTTTTAAAATCTGTTGAATAGTTTTTGAGTTTATCCATTACAAACAAACAAATTTTTCCTCTTTATAATATTATTAGTTTAGATTTACATAATTAATTTATTATAGTACGGATAAGGATAATTATAATTGTATTTATTTTTCCTGTCATTGTCACAAGTAGGTAACTTTCGTAAGAAACTCTAACTATAAGTCCTAGAAAAAACTATTCCATGCACACCCCATTTCATCGCCGATTGCTTGAAAGAAGATACATGCGAGAATGAGCTCATTTATCTTTTAGAACGTGCTACTTTACGTTTCATGTATGCTATTTATTCTGGTAATTAAGTGATCTAATTCATCTTCTAGAATATGTCTTTGTCCTCACAATTTATTTGATTACAAAATAAAGCATGAACATCGATTATTTAATAATCTCTACAAACTAAAACCTAGTTTGATACGTTATATGATATGTTACAAAATGTTATACTATTTATAAAAAACTAGCTGATGCCCGCGACTACGTCCGCGTGGATTGAGGTTTTTTGGTTCCGGCGGGAACTCCTTAGTTTTCCGAATTATTTTGTACTTTACAGTGGCATTGGAAGTCGGTTTTTTGGAAAAAAAAATATTTTTAAGTTTTTAGTGTCAGGGTTGAGGGTTTGGAGTCAGTTTTTTATTTGACCACCTCGAGAGCTTCCTCTAGATGACTTACGAAAAAAATTTCTAATCGGTTCAGAATCCACGGAGATATGCACCGACATACATTAAAAAAATAAAAATACGCGCCGAATTGAGAACCTCCTCCTTTTTTGGAAGTCGGTTAAAAAAGGTAATAATAAAGTAAACGCTTAGGGTACTTTTTCAGATTCTTCCGAGAACTTCATACCACGTAGAAAATTAGTTCTGACTTAGGGTGGTCGTAATAACATTATATACTCTCTTTTTGTAAAGCTGCTGAGAGAATTTGAAGCTTTCATTCTATTAATTTAGAAATAATTTTAGTTCTGTTTCTTTAGATACACAAACACACAAAGTACAAAAGACAAAGTCTCTGTGCACAAAGCGCAAAATCTAGCTACAAACTCAGAAATTAATTACAGGATTCATACCATAATATTTTTATTCATCCACTGAGAATATTTTGAATGGGTCTCAACTAATTTATTATATTAAAAACTAGCTGATGCCCGCGACTTTGACCGCGTGGTTTAAGTTTTTTTCATTCCCGCGGGAATTCAATAATTTTCCGGGATAAAAAGCAGCCTATGTCACTCTCCAGGTCCTCAACTATACCCATGCCAAAATCACGTCGATCCGTTGCTAGGTTGCGGCGTGATTGAAGGACAAACCAACAAAAAAACACACTTTCGCATTTATAATACTAGATGATGCCCGCGACTTCGTACGCGTGGAATAAGTTTTTTGGATTCCCGCGGGAACTCCTCAATTTTCCGGGATAAAAAGTAGCCTATGTCACTCTCCAGGTCCTCAACTATACCCATGCCAACCAACCAACAAACCAACAAACCAACAAACAAACTGACTTTCGCATTTATAATATTAGTAAGTATGATATTAAACTTGGTCCACGCGGACGAAGTCGCGGGAATCATCTAGTTTATAATATTAGTATGGAAGTATGGATGCTTTCTCTTTCATACCTCTGTACTGGTAGGTATACCTACCTACTGTATGTGAGTATGATATGTTAACCTCAATTCTTCTTTAGCTCTACATAATATAACCTATTAATACCCTTACCCTGAGGAGATACCCTTTCCTCAACTTTAATTTAACTATAAGAAAAACAAATGCATCTTATCAAAGGTATTAAACTTATTTATTAATAGAAGAAGACAGATATTGTAAATCTATCATGGTTCTGTCATAAACAAATGAATATAGGTATACAACACGATACAACTTTTGCAATTTACTTAATTATTATTGTATGAATTCCCTTAAACTTCAAAACGAAAAAATTAAAATATTTAGGTGATGTTTTTTACCTTCATCTTCTGATATGAATCTCAGATGCCGCCATTGATGTATAATTTTAGTAATGGGTGCCACGAAAGGGAAGCATAAATAAACATAGCCTTGACACACATGGGACTATCATTGATATTAAACACAAACATATTTTGTTCCCATGGAGTATCAGAAAACAAAACTCGGTAGAGGCAGAGGTTGATTCAAAGATACGAGTATCTATATTTGAATAGACGAAGCCGTTTTCTTGTGTTTTGTGTTGTGTTGTGGAAACACCTCACATCCTTAGCTACGAGTTTGTCACTCGTATAATGGTAAGTACACGTGAATCACAGATTCATAAGTTGCGAGCATAAATAAAACATAAGCTTTTGCCCTTGCGACAAATATTCATTTCAGACACACACAAATTGGCCCTAGGGAGTATCATTACGGATGTTACCAAAAATGTTAACAGGGGACTTCTAATTTATTCAATTTATGATTAATATTTGTCCTTTGTTGCTTCTTCTTCGTCTTATCGCTTACTTTGAAATAATTAAAATAATAAATTTTTCGGAATGAGAAAAAAGCTTTTTAGATGATGTAATAAACATAATAAATATACAACAGTGAGCCGTAATATCCGAATGAAAATTTCGTTTACCGTACTTACGAGTATGTTTTGCACGAGTGTATAATTAATGCGAGTCGAGGGGCATGTTTCTTTATTTTGGAATATTTTATTCTACTTTTATATTGGCCCTAGGGAGTATCATTACGGATGTTACCAAAAATGTTAACAGGGGACTTCTAATTTATTCAATTTATGATTAATATTTGTCCTTTGTTGCTTCTTCTTCGTCTTATCGCTTACTTTGAAATAATTAAAATAATAAATTTTTCGGAATGAGATAAAAGCTTTTTAGATGATGTAATAAACATAATAAATATACAACAGTGAGCCGTAATATCCGAATGAAAATTTCGTTTACCGTACTTACGAGTATGTTTTGCACGAGTGTATAATTAATGCGAGTCGAGGGGCATGTTTCTTTATTTTGGAATATTTTATTCTACTTTTATATACTCTGCTCCACTTAACTTTTTTTTTATTTAATTTTTTCAACTAGAAGCCTTGAGATACCTCGAATGGAGTTTCTGAAAATCTTTCCGAACACATACCTATTCTGTGCTTCTACTTTAAAGCAAGCAATTCTACATTATGTTTCATTTTGAGTTTTTAGGCTTAGGCCAATGGTTTAAACTCTAGAGTTGATAAATAAAATATTAGGTATCATCAGTAGGTATACTTTTCTTATGTTTTTATAGCTATTGTGTCCAGTTCATTGTCTTGCCAATTATATTGCACATGAAAATGTTTTGCAGTATGTTTCAACAAACAGAGACCAGAAATAGAAATATCTTTGTCTTACGAGTTTCCTCGAGAAAGCGAAGACATGACAACTTAATTAATAGGTATAGTGTTATACGAGGATGTAATGATGGAAATGTTTCAGCTGAGTTTGTCCGGGCATGTAGGATGCTCAGTGCCTTTTGTTTTATAAAATTATTGTTAGGATGAAATACGAGTGCAATTCATCTGTTAAAACGAAATAGGTGAATTAAATTATTATGATATTATGTTGCCTTTTACGTGTGAAGAATTAACAAAGAAGCTAGCAAGGAAGTAAGGGAAATCACCTGGGTTGCATGAATGCTGAGCAGTGACACGTTATTTGTTTTAATTAAAAAACAACTCCTACTGGAATTTTCTTTCTTGTCTTACCTTTCTTCTTGAAATGCTGAAAAATCCTTTTTGTGACGAAGGCACTCACTGAAGTTTAATACATAATATTATGTACCATTTAAGTTAATTTGGTAAAATTTAGTCAGTAATTGTGTGGGTCAATATAGATTCATTTATTTATTTATTTAAAGAAATTCCACCCCTGATAGGTTTGACCAGGGCATGAAAGTTCGTAATATTTCATGTAATTT
The DNA here is from genome assembly GCA_963932025.1 of Erebia epiphron. NCBI lineage: Eukaryota > Metazoa > Arthropoda > Insecta > Lepidoptera > Nymphalidae > Erebia > Erebia epiphron. The sequence continues at coordinate 38,619,359 of OZ009948.1, read as the reverse complement.
CCATGAAAGTTGGCACTTATTTATGTTTTTGATTATAAAAAGGAAGAAGCAGTAACATGTTTCACGATTTTTGGAAATTTCACGGCCAAAAAGCACATTTGTATGAAAGTCCGTCAAGTTTGAAGTTATAACCATTAAAATTGGTATTTGGGCTTCCGATTAAAAATGGAGGAACATGGATTTTTGGAAATTAAACCGTCAAGGGATTATCAAGGATCATACCCGATTCAAGCAGGGTCAGCTAGTAAATAACAAATTCCGACAGCCTTTAAACCTTTAACGTTTGGGCCGGAATAACAATAAAACATAATATTTTCTTTCTTATTATCCTGAACCGCATCCAGCCTCCGCCCATCCGAAAGCTCACAATACACATTCGCTTTATGTTCACACGTATAAGAGCAGCGGTAGGTATTATTCCCTTCTATATCACAAAAGGAAATGAGCCATTACACGCTTGGATAGAGTTTGTATCAAGGTTATGTCTGCCATTATTACCTCAAATAACAACGAAGTATTCGTAGCATTACGTATGTTTCAGTGATGTTATTAAAATGAATGAATGTGACTGGTGCCACCTAACAATATAAATTCTATTGTTAAAGTTTCAAATATGAGGCCAGCGGGCCTGCGGGTAACATCTCCATTTTCAGCCCAATGGCACAGTTCTAATGGTCATTAAATTATGGTATAATTTCGTAACAGTGAACTTTAGTTAAAGTGGCATTATTCGTTGAGTTACTTATTTATTTTATATTACTAGCTGATGCCCGCGACTTCGTCCGCGTGGTTTAAGTTTTTTGTTATTCCCGCAGGAACTCCTTAATTTTCCGGGATAAAAAGTAGCCTATGTCACTCTCCAGGTCCTCAACTATACCCATGCCAAAAATCACGTCAATCCGTTGCTCCGTTGCGGCGTGATTGAAGGGCAAACCAACAAACAAAGTGACTTTCGCATTTATAATATTAGTATGATATGATGACGACGTCTGAATAATCAAAGTAAATTATGTAACTTAAATTATACAACTAAGAACACTATTAATTTTTTTTGTGTTATTTCTATTTTTATTTCCGAAACGTTAACTTGTTGAAGTCCAAGGATTCATAGGCCTTTTTGCTTTTATTAAAATGGTAGTTTGAAAACGAAGACAGAGAATTACCATGTACATGGCATTGGAACATACAAACAAACATACATGCAAATACACGGAAACGTATCGGAAATTTACAATACTTCTATTCCTCTAAAACAACATCAAATACAGCAGCAAGTAATCAGCAATACAACGAAAATAAAACAAGACAATCAGTTAAACATTTCGATTTAAATAGTCAATTGTGGAAATGGAAAAATAAATGGGAACGCTTACGGGAAACCTCTGCGGGGATCGATCCCAGAATTGTTTGCGTTTAGGTCTTAACTCCTAAGCTCGTCTTTTGTAAATATATTTTTAATTTGCACTTCATTGAATTACTTACTTATTTAGTTAAATAAAACGTTATTTCAAGATGCGGACTGATATGGGTACAATCCTTAATTTATGGTGGTTCTTACATTATTCACAGTGGTACCCGTGCTCGGTTCATTTGGTGGTGGTTTGTTGAATAGCCCTTGTAAATACAGTTAAAGCATGCAGACTGATGGATAGGATTGTATTAGTCCTGATACACACAATAATAATACAAAGAAAGATGCAAGGTAAAAGAGACGTAGGATATTTGGATTCCTGGCGGAAGTCTATAGGGCCTGCATCAGTGCTTCAGAAAAAGCACCCGGTCATTATTCAGACTCGGATGCTGCATGCACCTTTGTTTTAAGGGTCACAATCAACGACCTCAATTTACATAGACGGACCCTGTCAAACAAAGAATGTGGACCTATTTTACTAACGCCATCTTGTCTGAAAAGCGGGACCGCGCTATGGCGGGGACAAGGACAGGGCTATACAGGTTAGGAGCGTGCTCTAAAGGTTGGACGCCCAATTTTTTTCTATGAAAGGGCCCATGTAGTACCTACATATATATCGATGGTCACAATAAGAAGTACTTCTGTTTCAACCTAAAAATGTTATGGAAATTTTGAGTCGATGCTTCGTAACAGTTAGAAGTTAGTAAGTTTCTGAGTGTAAAGCTGTATTAGTTGGGTGAATATACAGTTCTTGATAAAAACTAGAATTTACAAGTCTGAAACCTATTCCTACCTATTCCTACTTGAAACCTTTAGGTCAACATTGCTGATAAAAATTAGAAGAAAAGCTCAACATTATTTCATTTCAAGGTGGTTTTCTACTAACGGGCGGTTTGGAGCATAACTTGTCAGGTCAGTTTGCAGTGAGTTGGCAGGTATTTACATATTATCTTACCAGCTTTCTTGGTAAATTATTTTTCTTCTGTAGCAAAATTGAACGCCAAAACTTGGCAGACTGCAAGAGCTAATAAATAGTAAAAATACCTTATAACATTTTTGTATACAATACATTCTTACAATGACTATAGTAGATCTAGGTATAGGAGAGACTGCTAAGTTTTGTATAGGAGATACCCCCACTAAACACAGAAAAGCTAAATAAGCATTTATTATGTCCCTCAGTGAAAACTGACACATCTTTATATAATATGTAATCCATACATATATTTTTATAGGTATCCACGACACAATTTATATATAAAACCGACCAAATATTTTTAACAAGTAAAGACTTCTGATTAAAAAATTCCTATTCATCTCGCACGCACAAAAGCATTCCATGTTTGCGCTGTTATCGCTTCCGACTGAAGTGATGTTTACTTATGCAGCGGGACCTAGGGGCATACTACCATCGATTAAAGTCGTATTGTTTTACGTTCGTGTTTTAGAATCATAATCCTTATTTTAGGGACGTCAAGGTACGTGATATAAAGTTGTCATTTTGAATTAATACTGCTTTAAGCGATGGTAGTAACCCCCTGCAACAGTTCGCGTTGTATTTTTAGTGAGAGGAGCGTTTTCATTAACGTTTAATCGTTGAGGGCAACGATGATTGCAGTTCCCGAATTGTAAGGTAAATCCCTTGTTCCCATATATTCGAGCGTTCAAAAGGGAACTTTTGTTAGAGCTTTCGGTTAATTCCGATTCTACAGTAGGATATATTTTCATTAATTGATATGGCCAAGCCGTTTCACGGGTCGACAAAATAGTGTAACATTCATGAAACGCCCCATTTCACGAAATGGTCGACTACTTTATGAAATGGCCAATTCTACGATCTGGGCACAGCATCGATACTCTATACATTATCAGTTGCATGTGATTGCAGCCAAATGTTAATCATAGAGTGTTTTCATTAATCTTCGAAGTTCCATGGCTTAGGGGCAACGATGATTGTATTTTCAGAATACAATCATCGTTTCGTTTTTTTCAATTCGGCCTCAAGGTGCGTAAATATAGCACACTGGATAGTGGCTATATGTTTGCGCCTTTTGGGGTCGAGACGCTAGGGCCTTGGGGGGCTGGGGCGCGCAGAATCTATAAGGAACTTTCTGCGCGCCTGGTCGAGGCAACACGTGACCAGAGTGCTGGTATATATTTCGCTCAGCGAGTGAGCATAGCAATCCAACGCGGCAATGCTGCCAGCATTCTGGGCACGCTGCCCACTGGTAGCGGTCTTTTAGATTAGGTTTTTAGTTTTTAGTTTTAATTTTTTTGTTGTCATATTATAACTACATTCTACAATAATATCCTATAAAAGAATTTTCAGAATTGGAAGGTAAATCCATTGTTCTCATATATTCGAGTGTTCAAAAGGGAACTTATGTTAGAGCTTTCGGTTAATTCCGATTCTACAGTAGGATATATTTTCATTCATTGATATGGCCAAGCCGTTTCATGATATGGTCGACAAAATAGTGTAACTTTCATCAAACGCCCCATTTCACGAAATGGTCGACTACTTTATGAAATGGTCAATTCTACGATCTGGGCACAACATCGATACACTATACATCAGGGATGTAACGGAGGTAAATTTATCTGAACCGAAGTCGAAGTCGGAGTTTTTAAATTTGATTTATCGGAATTGGAACCGGAGTCGGAACCGGAGTCGGAGGCAGAGTCGGATTCAGAGGCAGAGTCAGAAGTGATCATAAGAGAGATATTTTTCATTTAAGAACAAATAAAAACATCATTCAGTCAACCTTTTTTACTTTCGGAAGGCGGGAGTGGCGGGGAACTCCCAACGCGACTGGTATGAACCAGTTAGTAACGGTCGACGCAGGCCGCCGTCGCTATTTGTATGCTTCGACCTCCGATTACAACCTCCGATTTAAAAGTTTCGGAGCCGAAATCGGAACCAAAGGTGTAAAATAATCGGAAGTTCCGACTTAACGGAATCGGAGTCGAAGCTCCGTAACATCCCTGCTATACATCATCAGTTGCATGTGATTACAGCCAAATGCTAATCCTTTAGTGTTTTCATTAATCTTTGATGACTGAGGGCAACGATGCTTGCATTTCCAGAATTGGAATAAATAAATAAATCTATCACTAGGGGTTTTTGATGGGGATTTCAGCTATCCCGGTTCGACAGTATAATACTAGTGGGCCCAGCAGACGTTGTCCTGCTCTGAACCTAAAATCCGATTGCAGCGTCACTAACCGGGTCCAATTGTAAATCGAAACCATCTCGGGACCCACTCAAGCATACATAAAAAAATCATCAAAATCGGCCCAGCCATTTTCAATTTGTGAGACTAACGCACGGCAATTTATTAATTGATATAGTCATGTTATGTTGTTTAGTATAGTGGTGAAAGAATAAGAAAAGTAAGAGTAGCCCATTCTTACAAGGCCTCTTCCTTATTACGGTCATGAATTTGAAGGTGTATTTTCCTAAGGTATTTTTGTTTCTATACCTTTTTTCCTGTTGCCTTCCTTGATTTCCTGCGACGGTACGAAAGACATGAACATTGGAATAGATTATTATTAGTTGAAAAAGCGACAAAGATCAAAAATACGGCGTCTGTGCTTTCTACCTCATACAACGTAGTACTGAAAGAATGAACAGTCTGAATTTATATAAGGAAGGTTTAGCCGTCCAAACATTCGTGTGTACTGCAATTCATTACTTATGCAAGGGATGGCTGGTTAGAAAATAACTTGCGCGCAGTCAACTTGTTCCCAACACAACTTGGAATAGCGTACGAAGAATTTATTATTGTTGTTCGCGTAGTAGAAAACATCTTTTATAACTGACACGGCTTTATAGAACTTATATTGAAACTCACAGCGAGAAATGGCTGTGATTCCAAAGACTGGTTTTCTTTTAGTGTATTTCTGAAATGTTGTGTATTTTCTGCTGATTTATTTTTAAAGAAATTGGGTATTGTTTCGAGGAGTATATGTTTTGCTTTTGGTAAATAGTTTCACGGAGGGATAAAATTATTTTGTCTCAAACTCTGTGGCTCTAGACCAAGGTTTATACCTACGAGTATGTGTAAAAGTAATAAGTATAGATAGTAATTACAGACGTTTGTTTAAAACAATTAAATATCTCTTGCTTTAACAATGAGGGATGCGTCAGAGCTATTCATTAAGCATGCGTGAGATTTATTCATTACTAGAAGATTCCCGCGACTTCGTCCGCGTGGACCAAGTTTTTTCGATTCCCGCGGGAACTCTTGAATTTTCCGGGATAAAGTAGCCTATGTTCTTCCCCGGGATACAACCTATCCCCGTACCAAATTTCATGAAAATTGGTTGAACAGATACATTTTTTTGATTCCCGAGGGAACTCTTCAATTTTCCGGGATAAAAAGTAGCCTTTGTCCTTCCCCGGGATGTAACCTATCAAAGTTGTACCAAATTTTATCAAAATCGGTTGAGTAGTAGGGCCATGAAAGCGTAGCAGACAGACAGACAGACAGACAGACACACTTTCGCATTTATAATATTAGTATGGATGTTTTCTGACGTGTATGAAGCTGCCAAATCGCACTTAGCCAGCTTGGTGGACTAAGGCCTTTTAATTTTCAGCCCACGCAATTTTTTACTTAAACGATAGTTTAAAATAGTTACTCAGCAAACAACTAACAGTACACTAAAAAATAATTTATTTGACTAGTCAAATTACTAATACCCAATTGCCAGTGTAGCTTACTATCTAGTTTACTTGGCCCTGTCGGGTAAGCCAATATAAACCTTCGATTAACGTCGCGTGGCGTCGTCGGAAAAATAAAGTTAGCGATTGAAAGTTTAGCTACAATTTCGTTTAATGTTTAGTTTCAATTTAAGCTTTAAAGTCTCTAGGAATTCTAACATTTTTATTCTTACTTCGGAACACTACAAATTCAAATGTTTTTATTCAAATAAACTTTTACAAGTGCTGTTGGTAATCTATCACTAGTTCGGAATGCCTTTCTGCCGAGAAGAGCCACCAATAAACTCGGCGGTTGCTCTTTTGAAACAAAATACAAATTACAATCATAATTAAAGCGTAGATATCATATAGTAAGTAACCGTAGTCCCAAGCATTGCTGGAGCTAGTCAAATGTTATAATTTCCCCTTAAAATTACTGGTGATCATTAAGGAAGAGACGATCCGCGAGATCTGCAAACGCAAGAGCTGCTAGTAGCCGCTAGAGGTCGAAGACTTGTGCCTAAGTTTGGTGGGAGGTTTTGGCCAAGACTAATAGACCTTTATTGACGTACAGCAAAATACACGCTCTTGAAATATGAATTCACTAGCTGATGACTGCGACTTCGTCCGCGTTACAAAAAAAAAGCCACGGGAACTGCCGGGATAAAAAGTAGCCTATGTCTTATTTCAGGACACAACCTAAGTCTGTACCTCAAAATCAGTTAAAAGAAGGACCGTGAAAGTGTAATAACCAAACATATAAACAAACAAATTTACATTCGCATTATTAATGCTAGAGGACGCCCGCGACTTCGTTCGCGATGGCTTAAGTTTTTAATTCACACAGGCACGCCTTAATTTTCCGGGCTAAATAGAAGCCTGTGTCACTCTCCAAGTAAAGCAAAAAATCACGTCGATCCGTTGCTCTGTTGCGGTGTGATTGAAGGACAAACTTTCTATTTGACGTCCTTGGGGATAGAAAATTCAAAAACTGGAAAATCCTTATTTCATCATTAGCGGTAGCCCAAATACCAAGTTTCATGGCTATAGCAGCTTGAAAAACGAAGACTTTCATACAAACTTTCAACCCCTATTTTACCCCTTTGGGGGTGGAATTTCGAAAAACCCTTTCTTAGTGGATACCTAGTCTTCACAAAGAACACACTCTCCAAATTTCATGTCTCTAGGATCAGCGGTGTAGGCTGTGCATTGATATATAAGTCAGTCAGTCACTCAGTCAGTCAGGACTTTGAATTTTATATATATAGATTAAAGCTAGGATAATTTTGAATCTAGTTTGTATAGGGCGTACTACGAATACATAGCTTTTACAATGTTGTGGTTTCCCTCCATTACTATATGCTTCAGTACCTAACATTATATTTAGGATATTATTCTACATAGTATATTGTTCATAGTGGTTATTATTCCTGTGAGGAACACAAATCAGTGATAAACACATTTCAAAGACGTCCGGCGTGTACAATAATTCATACGTGATGTATGGAGGACGTGAAAGCATCATACTATTATGCACAGTATTGTTAATAATTAACTGCCTCGTTGGTCTAGTTGTTAGCATGTTCGACTGCGGCAGACGAAGTTCCGGGTTCGAGTCCTGGGTCAGGCCAAAGGGATTTTTTTACAAGAAATTCTCAGAACTAGCTCGGAGTTAGGAAGTTGGCGTTGTTTCACCTCCGTGCCTCGGAGAGCACGTAAAGCTGTCGGTTCTGCATCTGATCTATCTCCGGCAGTGTCAGATTTTCCGTCCTATCAGACTATGAGAGTTTACGAACAGAGAGTGGAACTGTGTTTGCGCACACGCTTGTCCTACATTATAGCTAATACTTGGTGAAGATATAATATACTCATAAGCGAAAACAAGTTGTATGTTTCTAGAGTTGTACTATTTTCCACTAACTTTAAAGCAACAATGATATATTCGAAGCAAACGCAATTTACATTGTATCATCAGTCGTCGATTTTTGTCGAACTAGTATGTACAACTAGAGCGTATCTATATATGTGCATGATTAAGTAATGGTGAGATATTTTAAAATATAAGTATATAATTAATTTATTCCATAAAAAATATTCATTGTACTTTTAAGAACTAGAAATAGATTCACAAGTTTGTAAAAGGTTCGGAGGAAAGGGACGACACTTAAGTCGTAACACAAGTTAGAAGGAGTTTATAGCACCTCTTTGCACACAAGACTCAAAAAAGAATTGAATCACAATGAAATTGTCTAGTTTTTTTAAGAAGTACGAAATATTGTATATTTTTGGAAAACAAAATAAAATTGAAATTGAAATTAAATTGATCCTTGAACTTAGTTCACATGGATGCGTACCTAGAAAATTTTAAAATAAATCCAGTGAGTTAATTTTTCGAGAAAAAAGTGGCCTAGCTAACACATATGCCCGCGACTTCGTACGCGTGAATCGAGGTTTTGTTGTTCCCACGGAAACTCTTGAATTTTCCGGGATAAAAATAGCCTATGTGTTAGTCCAGACTATAATCTATCTCTGTGCCAAATTTCAGCCAGATCCGTTCAGCCGTAAGTGGCGTGATTGAGTAACAAACATCCATCCATACATCCATCCATACATCCATCCAGACATCCATTCAAACTTTCGCATTTATAATATTTATTTGATAAAATATTATAAGAGTAAAAAAATCTTTCCAGTCATTTATGAATGCTACGGAATGGATGGTTTTCGCCCTCTTTACAACACGCGCCTCTATTCAGGACTCTGTGTACATCAAACTATGTAAACTTTAGTACGATAGACATAAGAGTTAGAATGGAAACATTTTCCAGATTACTTATTTGGGAAAATTTTCATCGGACCTAATCTTGTTTGCTACAAATAAGACCCCAGAGAATGCCCAGGGGAAGCGTGTTTCCCGGTAACTTCGCAAATTATTTAGCTGCCGACTTCCTTTATAAAAGTGTGGGTTATCTTTCTATTGTCAGCCTTGGTAAATAATAATAAATACAAAACATATTAATATCTGAACTTTTTCTGTGTCTATTAGGCAAGGAATATGAAAACGGCGATTTCGTAAGTGACCTTACAATTTACACAGCCCTCGTGGACTGGCCATACTGCATCACTTATAGTCATATTGATTTACATTTGTTGACTTTCGTGTTTTAGAATTATAATCTTTATTTTAGAATGGTCAAGGTACGTGACATCAAACTGTTATTTTGGTTAATATTGCTAAATTATTGCTTTAAGTGCTGACAGTATTCGTTTGCATATTCCTAGCTCTGTACTGTTCGCCCGAAGTAGTTTCCTTAATAGCAGTCACGTCGTTCTAACGCGTCAGGTACCTATTCACAATTTATATTTATGGGTGGCACCCAGACTGCACGCAGTCAATTGACTGCCCTATACCTAAAGTTTTTTTATAAAGCCAGATATTTCGGGCCTTGCTCGTTTAAAAAAATCATCCTTGGCTAACAAAAAATGACTGATCATCGATGATGGAATCAGCGCTTTTATGCAGCGCAAAACATCCTGAATGAATAACGCGATGTGTACCCATTTACCCACCATGATGCGTGCGGTATGCATTATGTACCTATATGTATGGTTAAAATTTTAAGGACTTTTTTTTTTTTTTTTTTTAAATTCTAATATTTTTTTTAAAGGGGTTTTGTCAATTCTGACTATGTCACCCCCATAAGGTCAACAACATGCAATAAACAAAATGAAATAAACTAACATACAGCTATTTAAACATTACCACATCTTTGTGAGTGACCGCGCCTCCTTTGACAGTGGGGCAGCTAGAAGGCTGTTGCACATACCCACACTGTTATTGTTTTTAAGGAGACGCGGTCGCTCCGACTCGTTCCGTACACATTCCATCAAAAGATGGAACACATCGTCTACGCGATTATTACCACAGTCTACACAGTTCTGTGTTGGCGATCGTCTCATCATGTATTTAACTTAACTTGAAACATAAAAATGCAGTTTTTTCAATTCATTATAATTATGCTTTTGCCAGCTGTTGAACATAAATAGTTTGCGCTAGCATACTGAAAAGATTTTGTTTTTAATGAAGAATTTTCAAAACTTATCCGGATATAGCTTGAAGCAAGCAACCGAGGCAGTTTCCCTATTTGCAAGATACTCGTGGTGTTTTATTCTTCATATTTTTAAGTATCTCAATAAAACTTGCATTTGTAATATAAAAAGAATGAAAACAAGAGATATATATACCGAGGTTTATGAGGTTTTTGCAAATTCACCACTCTTATTTTTAGCTAAAAGTAGACATTGAGGTCGCTTCTGTTATACTATCTTTAACACGGAACAGGGGCATCTGCTTAATATCTCTAATAACTTAAATGACAGCTCTATTCATATTGCTATCCCTTTCTTAATACTCACTGCGGAAAGGGCTAGCACTAGATTTAGAGCTGTATTGGCCACATTGACTGGTCAATGAAAGTACATTGGTGCACCTACTGTTAAATTAGTATTAGTAAGGTGCACTTGTTGGTACTAGGTGACAGCCAAGAATAAAATGTAAATTTTTCATTGTTACCAAAAATTATTCCAAAAATACTATATTAACTTCATCAGTACATTTATTACAGGTTTGAGTGCTCGGATTATTAATTAACTCGATGGACAGTTTGTTTATTATAATAATATTATGTTGAACAGGGTGTCAGTGTTTGACCGACAATAGTCAGTCAAAACATTGCGGTATGGTATAGAATTTGAGTAAGATATTTAAAAATCTACACGTCCTGTTCTGGTCAGAAATTAAGTGAAAATAATATGTCGTATGGCACGGTGTTCCGATTCATCACTACAGCCTATTAACGTCCCACTGCTGGGCACAGGCCTCCACTCTCATAGGAGGAATTAGAGCTTAGACCCACCACGCTGCTCCAATGCGGGTTGGCGGGCTTTAACGACTACTCATGTTAGTGATAATAACCGGGACCGACGGCTTAACGTGCTCTCCGAGGCACGGGGGTGAAACACCGCCAACTTCCAACTCCGGGCTGGCACTGAGAATTTCTTAATTGAAAAACCCAATACCTAACTTTTATGCCCGACCGGGAATCGAACCCAGGACCTCGTGATCCGCAGTCGACTATGCTAACCACTAGACCAACGAGGCAGTTACTAGACCAACGAGGCAGTTGAATAGAATTGGTAGCGTGAAAGATTCAGAATTACATATATATTAATTATCAAGTCTTTTCTCGAAAATTGATAAACATTAAAGATTTACATGTTATTTAAATATGTTATCTTATGTTTATATCGATAAAAATCAAGTTGCACGTTTTTCATGCAAAGAAAATAACACGAATTTTGCATCGCATCTCCACTCACGTGCTGTAGTTTTAGTTTTCATGTTCTAAAACGGGAAACCCGTTAATTTACCGAAATTACATGGAAATGTCAACTTATAACCTTTTCCCGTCCATACTAAATGCCAGATTTACGCACGGTTAACATTAACTTGATGAAAAGGTAGTCTTAGATAGATGCTCAGATGATATCTATTTCATAGCCAATCTGATACCAATTTAGATCTTCGGTGAAGCAAGGTTAATTGTACGGGCGTTATTTGATTTTATTAGGGCAAATGCTGAAAGGTCGAGGACAGTACAAGATTCGGGCCAGGTTTCGTATATCGTAAAAAAAAATCGTGAAAGGAAAATGTAATTGGTCTTGCTGTCGTTTAATTACATAGTGCAGTGTAGCTTCCGATACGTTTTAATCAAGAATCATCTAACATTAAGTTATCTATGAAAATTACGCAAAATAGAATAACATTTTGAAAACTTAAAAAGCGGGCGCGAAACAACCAACACACATATTATTGAATTTTGAATTCGTGTACTCATGCTGTATACCTACCCTCATTTACTAATCTATAATCGTTAGTACCTAAATAGTGAATTCCAGTCGTGAGTCGGAGCTGACACACACATTTTTTAAAAAAGAGGAGGTTTTTTTAGGGTTCCGTACCAAAATGGTAAAATGGAACCCTTATGGTGCGACTTTCTCCGTCTGTCTGTCCGTCTGTCCGTCTGTCCGTCCGTCACACTCGATTATTTCAGTAACTACCGAAGCTATCGACATGAAATTTGGAATAGTTGTGTATATTAGTGGCCCAAAGACACTGGAATTGAAAAAAATTGGAAATTATTTTTGTTCTTATTTAAAAAGGGGGGAAAATCTGAGGGTTGAAATTTAAAAGTGAGATAACTGTACTGTGTGAGGTATCATATGAAAGGGTTACTTTGTACATTCTAAAACAGATTTTTAATTATTTTTAGTTATGATAGTTTTTGATTTATCGGGGAAAATGTCTAAAAAAATACCGTTCCCCCCCCCTTATCTCCGGAGTTTACCAATCGAAAAATTTGAAATAATTATGGTCAATAGGAATACGTATACTTTACAGGAAAACTATAGCCAATGCTCTAACTAGCATAGTTTTTTTGATATTAACAATAAACCTCTACAAACAAAGTTAGTCTTGCGGTTCATTAACTAAGGTAATTATTTATTAATAATGGTACGGAACCCTTCGTGCGCGAGTCCGACTCGCACTTGCCCGGTTTTTTTTTAATGTATGTCGGTGCATATCTCCGTGTTTCTGAACCGACTATGTTGAAGTCGGGCGGGTATATCACGGATAAGCCAAGTTGACGCATCAGATTTACAGTGGCGTTGGAAGTCGGTTTTTTGGAAAGATTTTTTTTAATTTCACGTAGGACAACTTGTCTCCCTTAGGATAAGTCAAGACTCTTCTACTCTCATCAAGTTCGGAAAGCTGATTTATAATTTTTCAACAATATTAGCATACTATAAATGAAAGTGTGTCCTTTCAGACTGATGCATTGATAAATTGAGGATGTTACGTTTGTATTTATTTTTTAGAGTCTAGACGTAACAGATAGATAGTTAGAGATAGTATTGGTAATAGGGTTTAAGGCGGTGTGGCCTTAATATAAAAAACAACAATTAGGAATAAATACTTATTTAATTTACTAAACCGATTGTGATACTAATGATTTAATTATTGATAGAGGTTAGTGATAGTTAGTGATAGTTAATCAAATTGGTAAAATGGTGCAAGGTTGCGGCGGAAGGCCTTAATTTAAATCTTACAATTTATTCCACCACTGATGTATAAGAATTTGGAATTTTGGTAGGGGAGATTAATTCATGGGGTACACTGTAGAATGTAGGTCACCGGCTAGCTAGAGCTGGATGTGGTCCTGCCAGATCTCGTTAGGCGAGATTGGTGAGTATTATTGACATAGTGGCTGCAGCGTTGGTATACTGTCCTGGGTGTTGTGGACGGAGAGTCGCTGCTCCGGTCAGGTCGCTATGCAAGACGCTCTCGCTTCTCTTCTGTCACAGGTACCATGCACTCATGCCCGTAGATGTGGTAGCAGATTCGCGTAGAGAGTAGAAGTCGCACTCCATAGACTCGAAGTCGCACCGGAGGTTGAAGTCTCACACCGGAGGTCGAAGTCTCACACCGGAGGTCGAACCCTGGAATACAGCGTTGTGCTCCAGTGAGTATCCACTCAGCTTTCTACTCGTCAATGAAGGTCACTAGTATTCCACTCTGCTCAGTGGTGTGTCACAACACACCAGAACAGCTTGGTATACTGTGCGACAACAGTGGCGAACAGACATATAACAATAATTAGGTAGGCGTTAAGATATTAGGTAATTAGTAACTTAGAATAAGGATTATGCGTGTAGCTTATATGCTATTAACTAACAATTTGTGTTTAAAGACTCTTTATAACAGGAATATCAGAACATTTACTTGATATATTGAATCTATTAGGTTAAGTTTTTGTAGGTTACAACAATTCAAAATAAGAATTTTGCTGAAATTGATTTGCAGAAAAAACATAAATAATTGGACTACTTATAATAATAATGAGAATTAACAATGATGTAATTGGATTAATTTGCATTCGTGATCACATGGTGTCTATGTATGAAAATACATCAAGATTTATAACTCACCGAGTTCCGGGTAATTATTTTTGCAGCTTATTAGTTTTAACGTTTTTTGGAAGTAATTATGTTTTATTTCACTCAATTAAACCATGAATTTGTTAATTTAGAATTTAGATTTATGCTCCCCTGTAGATTTTATGCCAAAAGATTATGCCAAAGTGACATTTGACGTCCGGTTGTCAAGTTAGTCGTACCGTAATATTTTTTTCGAGCGTAGTTAGGCTCTGGACGCGAGTATTTTTGTTTATGACATTTAGACCATAAACTTTTACTAAATGTGTGATTTTATTTAGGAAAATCACTACATATCCCCTTTATTAGTTTAGGATTTTACCTAAGTGAAATCCTGCTCTAATCTACCTAGACTACTGTTATCAGCTACATTTTCATTCATCAATCTTTCGGTTCCGCCATTCATTCTTTCATTTATTCTTCATCTAATATTGGTAGCAGACACTCTTAATTGCATTTAAGTGTTGCACTCTTTTATACTGAGCTTTAGCTAATTATACTATTGCTCCTCATAACGGTAGTTGATGTTGAGGTGTTGAGCATTATTACTCATTAGAGTGGACTGTAGAAGTCATAGTTCCTCCACCTTTTAGGTCAGTGGATAGGCACTATGTAGATATGTCTTCTTGGATGTAGGGTCCAAGACAACAAAAATAATTGATCCCTGTTTAGGTTAGGGAGCAATTAGGATGTCCACCCTAATTAAGTTATGTTACATTTAGAATTGTATGGATTAGAGTATGTGTGTATAGGGATATGTATATAGTTTAGTGTATTTTAGGTACTAGTGAATAAGGTATGTGATCTTAGTGGTGTATATAATGGTAATTTATGATGAATGTTCACCGTTTAGGTTGGTGGACGATTCTTGTGTTTATACATTAAAACAACTCACAGTTTTAGGTACTGCGAATTTAATTATACCGCTAGTGTGGTATACTTGGGGTTGAGGTAATTTCGAATTTTAGCGTTAGTTATGAGTTAGGTCATTCTTATGTAGTTTATTTAAAATTATGCCACATTTTAAAATAATGTACAAGTATTATGATTTTAGTTAACAGCGTGTAGTATTGTTGTAATTTTACATTTTATAGTTTATTAATTTTAGGTCTTTTATGTGCCAAGTGCCAAGATTATTACCATTGGTATCTTTTAGGTCATAGACTAACGGTGATCGTTTGTTAGTTATTACGCATTTTACGTATTTAGGAGCGAGTTTCTTCATGAATTTATTGTCCTTATCGCTCTGATAGTAGGTACGTTTCCATACTGTATCGCCTACGTTAAACTCAGCATGTTTACGGCGTAAGTTGTATGTAGCACTATTTCTAGAATGTGCAAGAAGTAATGTAGATTGTACTTTCTCGAATATTTTTTGTAGCGTACCTAGATTTTCAGCGTATTCGTCGCGAGGTTGGAACATTATTTCTTCAGCGGTAGTAATTTCTGTTGAAGTGTATAGTGATCCGCATGTGACTAATTCTCGGCCGTATACCAAAAATGATGGGGTAAATTTAGTAACTGAATTTACTGAGCTATTTAGTGCGAATTGAATTTTTGGTATATTAGAATCCCAAGATCGATGATCGTTTTCAATGTAGGCAGAAACTGCAGTCATTATAGTTCTATTGTATCGTTCAACTGTGTTGACCTGTGGAGTGTATTTAGGTGTATATAATACGTTAGGTATTTTATAAGCCTTAAAGAGTCGGGTAAGTATATTTCCTGTCAGCTGTTTTCCGTTGTCCATTAGTACCGTACTAGGAATTCCGTGGACAAGAAATACTCTTTCCTCTAGGATTCGAGCTATGATGTCAGCAGTAGCACGTCTTATAGGGAATAATAAGCAATATTTAGAGAAACAGCAGACCACAACAAGGAGAAATGTGTTCTGGTTTCTGCTAGGTGGTAATGGTCCTATGAGATCAATGCTAATCATTTGGAATGGTCTTGAGCAATCTTTGGGTTTGCCCATGGTTCCTAATGTTGAATGATTAGAATGTTTGTGAGCTTTACAGGTGTCGCAGTTTAGTACGAAGTTAGTGACGTCTCGGTGCATTGTAGGCCAATAGTAATTTAAACATAATCTATTAAATGTTTTGAATATACCGAAATGTCCAGATGTAGGTTCGGAATGGTTTTTAGTTATTAGCTCCTTCCTCAACTCGATAGGTACTACTTCCTTCCACTCAAATTCTCTTGTTAGGGGATTTAGACTTTTTTATAGCGGTAGAGTTTTCCATTTTCCACTCTATAATTTAAGAATGAGGTAGGGGAATTTTGAGTTCCATGAAGTATATTTAGATACCATGGATCAGATGTTATAGTAGAATGATCATTGTTATTAGTGTCGTCAATAGCAGCTATAGGTACTGAACGAGATAAACTATCTGGTACTACGTTATCACAGCCTTTCCTATGTTTTAATTCGAAATTATAGGCAGAGAGTCGTACACCCCAGCGAGCTAATCTTCCAGTTGGATTATTTAGGTTGATGAACCATTTTAACGCTGCGTGGTCGGTATACACAGTGAATCGCTTCCCGTTTTCGAGATAACAGCGCCAGTGTTCGATTGCTGTTAGTACTGCAAGTGCTTCACGTTCAGTTGCGCTGAAGTTTCGTTCACGATCTGATAATGATTTACTCATATACGCTATAACCTTCTCCTGACCGTCGATAAACTGGGTCAAGACGGCTCCGATGCCGTAGTTGCTAGCATCCGTGTGTACCTCGAATGGTTCAGTGTAGTTAGGACAAGATAGTATTGGAGCAGATATAAGACAATCTTTTAGTTTTTTTGAATGCGTTGTCAGCATAGGCATTCCACGCAAATTTTGGTGCGTTTTTGCCTTGGGAGGTTAATTTGTTTAGTGGAGCAGCTAGAGAACTAAAATCTGGTATAAATCTTCTATACCATGAAGCTGTACCAAGGAAACGTCTCAATTCTTTTCGATTTTTTGGTGTTGGGTAATCGATAATTGCCTGTACCTTATCAGGGTCTGGTTGGAGACCATTAGAATCAACAACATAGCCTAGGTATTTAAGTTTATGTCTAAAAAATTTACTTTTAGTGAGGTTAATAGTTAGGTTTGCAGATTTGAGTTTATCTAAGACACGTAATAATAATGATATATGCTTTTCGAATGTTGGTGATATGATAATGATATCATCAACAAACGCAAAAACCATGTGCTCAAATTCTGGGCCGTAAAATAAACTATCAATCAAGCGTTGCTGTGTAGCAGGTGCGTTGGTTAGGCCGAAGGGCATGCACTTGAATTGATACGTTCCGCGAGATGGAATGTAAAAACTCGTCTTACATCGATCTTCTTCTTTGATTAGGATTTGCCAAAAACTCTTGGATAAATCTATACTAGTTAGATATTTAGCGTCATGTAGGTTGTCTAGTATTTCCGCAATATAGGGTAGGCTATATGCGTCCTTTTTAGTTATCGCGTTTAGTTTGCGACTATCTAGGCAAAATCTTAATTCTCCGTTCTTTTTTGGAGTTAGTAGTACGGGAGAGGACCAAGGACTATCGCATGGTTCTACGATGTCTTCCTTCACCATCTGATCAAGCTGTTCTATTAAGAGTTTTTGTTTAACCGGAGACATTCTGTAGTACCTCTGGCGTATGGGTGGTGAGTCGCCTGTGTCGATCGTATGGGTGATTAAAGATGTTCGACCTAAACCCCTATGTTCGTATGATATTTCTTGGAACTGTGACATTATGTTGTCAGCTGTTATCTTTTGTTCGGGTGTTAAGTGATCATAAGAACACAGTTGCTCAGACTTAGTGGGTGTTAGTTCTGACATCATGTAGTCATGTTGTTTTAGTAATATGTTTTTGATGTGTTTTGGAAATATATTGAAAGAGAACCAAAAATCCATACCCAATATTAGGTCATTGGTGATGCCAGGGACTACGTGTGCTGTAATCACGTGTAGTTGGTCTGCAAATTCAATAGGTAGATTAATGACTCCGAGTGATTTCAGTTTCACTCCGTCAGCAGCTGCGAATGTTAAGGTGTCATTGGTTAGTAATTTGTGTCCGGCTTTGATTAGTTTTTCGTGAGAGTTGTTACCGAGTATAGAGGTTGTTGAACCTGAATCAAGTAAGCCCAACAGTTGTAGACTGTTGACTTTTATTAGGGCGTAGGGACGCGTTGAATTATGATTAGTTTTCTGGATTGCAGATACAGAATAACAAGAAAAATATTTAGTTATTGTTTCTAGCCAGGCTTGCCATTCTAGTTTATTAAAATTATTAGAATTAGTATTAGGTTTTGCCAATGGTCTACAATCCATGTTAGTTAGTTTTTTGATTTATTAATTGAATTTTGACATTTTTTGCACTCTGGGTAGCGGATACCTTTTTGTCCACATTTAAAGCATATTGGATAGTGTGGAGCTCTACACTGGTGTAAAGTGTGTGTGTTGGTTCTGCATCGAGGGCAAAATATCGTTGGCGTTGAGTTATAATGTTGGTTTTCAGTAATTGTAGCAACTTGAGTAGAATTCTTCTCGGCTGTTGTGGTTTCTGAATTATTGTTTGTTGTTGTGTAGTATCTTTTGTTAGTGTTGTAGAATTGTTTTTTGTTGTTATAATTATTATTAGGATAGCGGTTATTGTTGTGATAATGTTTATTTTGATTAGTGAATTGATGATGACTTGATGTGGTTGGTCTGTGATAAGCAAACTCGGGTGCTAGAGTGTCTGATGAAACTTTAGGTGGGTCTCTAAATTGTGTTAATCTTGTTTGAACGTTTTCGTAGTTATGACATAGTGTTTTCAGTTGGTCTACTGTAGTTATCTCACTCACAGATGCTAATGTGCTCGCATAATCTGGACGAATGTTGTGTAATAGAATTTCCAGTTTTTCATCGTCATTCACACTCTTAGTTAACCTGTTGAACATACCTTGCATTATAGACAAATATATATTAATGTTTTCAGTTTCTCCTTGTGTACGTGCACGTATTTCATTCTTTAGTCTGTAATCGTAGTCAGGAGTACTGAATACTTCTTTTAACATTGTTACTAGTTCAGGCCAGCTATTTACTTCATCTTTCACACTTCTAAACCAATGCAATGCACCATCAGTAAAAATTTCAAATGCATAAGTTAGTAATTTGTCGTGAGATATGCCTCGTGTGATTACGAATTCTTCCGCTTTTTGAATGAAAGCACGTACGCAGCTCTTTCCGGAATATTTTAGTTTACTTAGTTCTGATATTATGTTCTTTTCACAAGTAACAGACAAAACAGTTGGTTCTTTTGTGTCTGTAGTAGTGGTGGTTACATTTCCTTTAAGTCCTAGGACCATTAATTCTTTATACAGCAGTTTGAAATTGGTGTTCGTGGTCTTAAGTAATTCACCCGCTTCTGCTGTATGGCCAATTCTATTTAAGCGATGATATAAGTGATGTAGTAAAGTTTCTGTTCGCAAGTATAGGTTTTTTTCAAATTTAGTTTTTAAAGACATTACATTGTTAGACGCTTTGCTTAGTGAATCGTTAGCTTGTTTGAGATCCTCTAAGGGCTCTAAGTGTGACTCTAAAATATCCTCGGGAGGAGTATCGCTCGCTATGCCTACTATTTGTTTTCTTAGTTCCTGAACAGTATCGCTTGGTGTGTAACCTCGTATTGTGATTTCATACTCTAATTCAGGTTTTTGTAAGGACAAATACTTGATTGGGAATGACATTATTGAGGATAATTATCCGCAAAACGGTGAGCTTTACAATTTAGAATTAGAATCTATACTTAAGTCTAACCTAATGTCTGTCGTCAAATGCTATCACACAATAAACGACTCCAGCCACAAGATCAATACGGACTCACTCAGTGTTTAGTTAAAATATAGTGTAGGCTCGTAGCATAGGCAGTTCAATTAAGTTGATACAAGAAACTTGATTTGTGAAAAAAATTGGTGGTTTAGTTGTTTAGTAATTTAGTGGATTGTCTGTCTGTAGTCAGTCTTCAGTAAAAATAAGAAACGGTGGGCGCCATTGTTACGTTTGTATTTATTTTTTAGAGTCTAGACGTAACAGATAGATAGTTAGAGATAGTATTGGTAATAGGGTTTAAGGCGGTGTGGCCTTAATATAAAAAACAACAATTAGGAATAAATACTTATTTAATTTACTAAACCGATTGTGATACTAATGATTTAATTATTGATAGAGGTTAGTGATAGTTAGTGATAGTTAATCAAATTGGTAAAATGGTGCAAGGTTGCGGCGGAAGGCCTTAATTTAAATCTTACAATTTATTCCACCACTGATGTATAAGAATTTGGAATTTTGGTAGGGGAGATTAATTCATGGGGTACACTGTAGAATGTAGGTCACCGGCTAGCTAGAGCTGGATGTGGTCCTGCCAGATCTCGTTAGGCGAGATTGGTGAGTATTATTGACATAGTGGCTGCAGCGTTGGTATACTGTCCTGGGTGTTGTGGACGGAGAGTCGCTGCTCCGGTCAGGTCGCTATGCAAGACGCTCTCGCTTCTCTTCTGTCACAGGTACCATGCACTCATGCCCGTAGATGTGGTAGCAGATTCGCGTAGAGAGTAGAAGTCGCACTCCATAGACTCGAAGTCGCACCGGAGGTTGAAGTCTCACACCGGAGGTCGAAGTCTCACACCGGAGGTCGAACCCTGGAATACAGCGTTGTGCTCCAGTGAGTATCCACTCAGCTTTCTACTCGTCAATGAAGGTCACTAGTATTCCACTCTGCTCAGTGGTGTGTCACAACACACCAGAACAGCTTGGTATACTGTGCGACAACAGTGGCGAACAGACATATAACAATAATTAGGTAGGCGTTAAGATATTAGGTAATTAGTAACTTAGAATAAGGATTATGCGTGTAGCTTATATGCTATTAACTAACAATTTGTGTTTAAAGACTCTTTATAACAGGAATATCAGAACATTTACTTGATATATTGAATCTATTAGGTTAAGTTTTTGTAGGTTACAACAATTCAAAATAAGAATTTTGCTGAAATTGATTTGCAGAAAAAACATAAATAATTGGACTACTTATAATAATAATGAGAATTAACAATGATGTAATTGGATTAATTTGCATTCGTGATCACATGGTGTCTATGTATGAAAATACATCAAGATTTATAACTCACCGAGTTCCGGGTAATTATTTTTGCAGCTTATTAGTTTTAACGTTTTTTGGAAGTAATTATGTTTTATTTCACTCAATTAAACCATGAATTTGTTAATTTAGAATTTAGATTTATGCTCCCCTGTAGATTTTATGCCAAAAGATTATGCCAAAGTGACATTTGACGTCCGGTTGTCAAGTTAGTCGTACCGTAATATTTTTTTCGAGCGTAGTTAGGCTCTGGACGCGAGTATTTTTGTTTATGACATTTAGACCATAAACTTTTACTAAATGTGTGATTTTATTTAGGAAAATCACTACAAGGAAAGGTGCTATATTAATGTAAATAGAAAGAAAATGAGTTTTTTACGACCTCATATTCAATTATGGATACATTAAATAAAGGCAAGTAATTTATGTGGTAAGATTCATGTGGCAACTAATTAAGGTCGTTACTAAACTAATAAATTCACCTACCACTACTCTTGAGATCATTTTTTTATTTTTTTTATTTACCTATTAGCATAAACACTTTTACATTTGGGTCCTTAGCACCCTTAAGCCTTGTCGGCTTGTCTGGGTCCACCAAAGGGACGTGTTACGTGGAATATTGAAACCAGCGTCACAAGTCCGTGTTCTGCTTAGTGGCCGTAGCAGTGAACGTCAACCAGTTGATACGACACGGCACGACTGAAAATTAAAAGCTTTTAGTGGCAAACCTATTACAGTTTTAACTAAGTCAGTTGAGCATCACAAAGTTATAACTGCGTCCGGCGAAACTATTAAAATGTTCTATAGTGGGGGACTCAAACTTCAGTTAACGAGTTGCCTAACTGATGTTTTAGTCTATATATAAATAATAAACTTTTGCGAAAATACCCTTTATTTTTATAAAGATTTTCTACGTGTGGGGTTTTACCATAGAATAGGGAATCTGCTAAATAAATGTCATAATTACTATCGGCCTTCCGTATCGAAAAATTGTTAACAATTAATTACTAGTTAATGTTTTTTTTACTAAATATATTTAAAAAGAAAGAGCTACAATTTTCTTGACTACGTATCGTAGTGAGATTGAAAAATATATCCCAATCAAAACAGAAACTCGATAGTCTACATAAAATACATAACGGTGATAGAAGCAGAAGGTTAGATGACGTTGTACGATCCACTTTTGATTTTATCGTAGGCCTTGAGGGTTGTTATATCGTAAAATTACAATAAAGTGACTTGATACCGCTTTACAAAGGTAGACAAAAAAGATAAACTACTAGGTACAGCTAGCAGCTACGGTCTGACTAAGATGCACGATGGGAGTTGGGACGACCTTAATTATTCTGCTCATACTTAACAATATACAGATAAGAATTTAGAAGATGCATATTTCAAATATATACTAGCAGAATTCGTCCGCGTTAAATAAGTTTTTTAAATTCCCACGGGAAATCCCTCATTTTTCGGGTTAATATTATTTAGCCTATAACACTCGTCACTCACAAATAATGTGGCTTTCTATTGGTATCCGAATTTTCAAAATCGGTTCAGTAGTTCCAGAGATTACCCCCTACAACGTCACAAACTCACAATTCACAAACTCACAAACTTTACCTCTTTATAATATTAGTACAGATTCTGATAAGTATTGTGATAAGTAATTAGGCATCTTCTAGGCAAGCGCGCTCAACATAAGGCTGCATCACCACTTGCAAACAAGTCTGATTGCAGCCAAGCGCTAGCCTATATATTAAAAAAAACCGGCCAAGTGCGAGTCGGACTCGCGCACCAAGGGTTCCGTACAAACCTGTAGTAAGTTTTAAATTATTAAAAATATTTTTATTTTAAATATTTGAGTTGATTGAATGAAAGGTAAATTGCGGTTTACGATTTATGACGTATTAAAAAAAAACTACTTACTAGATCTCGTTCAAACCAATTTTCGGTGGAAGTTTGCATGGTAATGTACATCATATATTTTTTTCAGTTTTATCATTCTCTTATTTTAGAAGTTATAGGGGGGGACACACACATTTTACCACTTTGGAAGTGTCTCTCGCGCAAACTATATTCAGTTTAGAAAAAAATGATATTACAAACCTCAATATCATTTTTGAAGACCTTTCCATAGATACCCCACACGTATGGGTTAGATCAAAAAAAAATTTTTGAGTTTCAGTTCTAAGTATGGGGAACCCCCAAAATTTATTGTTTTTTTTTTCTATTTTTGTAAGAAAATCTTAATGCGGTTCACAGAATACATCTACTTACCAAGTTTCAACAGTATAGTTCTTATAGTTTCGGAAAAAAGTGGCTGTGACATACGGACGGACAGACAGACAGACAGACATGACGAATTTATAAGGGTTCCGTTTTTGCCAAATTTGGCTACGGAACCCTAAAAAAAGAAGTACAATAAAATGAAATATCGGAGTCATCTGCGGCTGACAAACTGGTTTACAACATGCCAAAGTGAAAATGCAATGCTGGTATGGCTGAAACTGCGACTGAATTACTGGATATTAGACTTCTTTCTGACTTATATAGCTGAATGATCATTTCGAGTAACTCGTCATACAAGGCTCCTCGTGTGGTCTAATAGTGATCAATGCAGGTGTATCTCAGGGATTAGTTCTCTCTTCAACACTTTTTACTACTGCACAGAAAACGGCAAAGTCTATGTACACGTGTGAAGGTCATTTATTTTTATCTCATTATCATTAATGTAGATTGTGGCAATTCCGTTATACATAGGGTTGGAAAATTACGTAATTTTACCGAAAAAGCTAGTAAAATACGGATATTTTACGGTAATTTATATATATTACGGTAAAATTACCGGCTACGTATGTATGCTGAAAATTATAGTATAGTATATTATTTCAAATTAGATCGAATCATAATTCGATCTAATTTGAAATACACAGATACAGATCCTGTTGAAATGGATATGTTCGATATTAAAACTGCAGATGAAGAATCAGACACAGAAGACTTAATAATAGATCCATTATCAACTTAATAATGTATTTATTAGGTAATAGTAGATTATTAACCAAGGGGATAAAGCTGTCTTCTGTCGCGGGTGACGATTTAAATCGCGAGCGTAACGAAGGACTCGAGGTTTACTCTCGAGCGTAGCGAGGGTGTTTAAACTTAAATCATGAGCGAAGCGAGGGATTTAAGACGAGTCCTGAGTGTAGCGAGGGATTTAAGTTCACCCAAGACTAAGACAGCTTTATCACCGAGGAAAATACTCTACTTTTCGTACCATTTGCGAAAAAATTTACATAATAATAATATGAGATAAGCATTTGTTATAAATAATGACAATTAAAAGTAAAAGTTAACATTCGAAACATTGGTCTAATTAGACTAATATTTTTCTGTCGGAAAAGCAAAGGCATCAAGCTCATACGGCCTCGTCGGTTTTCGTAATTTTATTTAATAATCATAACTGCATAATAAATGCGTATTCCTTTTTCGAAAAGATGTATAATGCTTTATATACAAACTCAATGGTGTAAACACAAATGTAGTTCAGTATAAATTTCAGTAAGTATTCCAAATTTAAATCACATTCTCCCCCTATACAAAGACAATATATAATTAATCTATGCCCTATAGGATGAATGAAATTCAGCACAATTTTTGTGTCGTCACGGGCCTATCAGGAGTCCCGTGACGTCACGTCTGGTTCGGAAACGAATTGGATGGATTTCCGTCGTTGAACTAAAGGTTTACTCGTTCAATTTTGGTTTGGAAACAAATTGCAGGTACTTACGGAGTTACCGGATCAATGTTGATATCCAAGCCAAGTGGTTGACAAGTTCCAGGCGTATTTCAAGCAACCGTTGTAGGGCGCACTCGCAGCGTAGCACGTGGCAAGATGATGGATAATATAGCTAATAATGAATGCACTTGACACAGCACTCACAAATTTCTTTATTGTTCACCGCGGTGATAAATTGTTCGACGGAGATGGTGAGAATCCGAAATTAAATACAGTTGTAAATTAAAACAACGCTCAGCTAGGCTTTTCGGGTGCCGGTAGTCGATGCCAACTGTCATGGTCGCTCGGAAATCCGATGATAACCGATAAACACCGTAGGCTCACGAGCAGCGAGCCCTGCTATTGGTCCAAACCAACGGAACGAGTTTAAGAACGAAAATGAATGGTTTATTTACAGATTATATAAAAATACAGATAACGCGAAAAGCGTACATACCGCCCACCAAAATACAGCTGGTATTTTCCAGATATACGTATGAATTCTAATAAGATTAAACTAGAACTCCTACACTTAACTATAATATTGAAGAACAAAAAAAAAAATGGAAAACTAGATAATGTTAAGTAAATTTACTGGGTTAGTTAGCGTCTTCAATAGGAAGAGGACATAACTTAACGAGAGGTCGTTTGATAAGACTATCCTTAGTCTTGATAGTTGCCACGCGAATCATTCCATCGGGGCCTGGATGCAAATCGATTACTCTACCCATTGACCATTGCATTGGAGTGCGATTATCATCTTTGATCACAACAATAGAATTCAGACTCAATGGTTTGGCTGCCTTTGTCCATTTAGCACGTTGCATTAGTGAGTTTAAATATTCATTTTTCCAACGAATCCAAAAATTTTGCAGAAATGATTGGATAAGTTGCCAACGATTTAGGCGGTACAGTTTAACATTAGTTAAATCCTCATCTGGGACGGCTGTTAATGGTTCCAGAGTCAAAAAATGTCCTGGAGTAAGGACGCTTAAATCGTTCGGATCAGCGCTTAACGGGTATAGCGGCCTCGAATTCAAAACAGCTTCGATCTGTACAAACAAGGTGGTCAGCTCCTCGAACGTTAATACTTGATTGCCGACAACTCGATAGAGATGTGACTTCGCGGCCTTGATTTGAATTTCCCACACACCACCGAAATGCGGGGCTGACGCTGGATTGAACTCGAATTTTATGCGTTCGGCACGTGAAGCCTGCTCGAGTATTGATAAGTAATTACTGGCACCAACAAAATTTGTCCCTCGGTCTGCATGGATGACGCTACAACGCCCGCGTCGCCCAACAAAACGGCGTAATGTTGCTACAAAGCCATCAGTTGAAAGCGTAGACACCACCTCAAGATGAACTGCCTTGGTAGCTAGACAAATAAATAAACAGAGGTAGGCCTTATCCATCTTGGCACCGCGATGTCTACCTATCTTGATGCGAAAGGGTCCACCAAAATCGACTCCGACCACAGAAAATGGTTTCACTTGATTCACCCTGAAGGATGGAAGATCACTCATATAAGGTTCCAACGGTTTGGGTTGCGTTCTGAAACATCGAATGCATCTCGATAGGGAGCGACGTATAGCTCGTTTGGCTGATAGAATCCAAAAGCGTTGTAAAATAAGATAGTGTGTGGTGTTCTGTCCTGTGTGACAGTGTTGACGGTGAACGGATTCGATGAGCTTGGACGTGAACGGATGATTACTTGGTAAAAGAGCAGGGTATCGTTGTTCATATTCGAGCCCAGCGCGGGATAGGCGACCGCCCACCCTTAAAATACCCTCCTCATCCATAAAAGGGTTAAGTTTTTGAAGGGGTTTCGTTAGGACCTGTTTTGACCGTAAACGTTCAATTTCGATGTGGAATGTCGCGGTTTGAACAGATTTGACAATGAACAATAATTTTTAGTTTTTAGTTTTTAGTTTATTTATTTGCAGAAACATGTTTTATACAAAAGGTGGTAAACAGAATGACGGAGACAATGTTTCGCCTTAATGGGCATGCAAAAATAATAAATAATCAAAATATTATCATCATAGACAATAAGGTAACAATGACAAGGCATTACATATTGACATCAGAAACATTATCATTTAAATATCATAGAATTAATGTCATAAATTACAATCAATGTCAGAAAAAACGAATAACAAAATTAAATTTATACAATAGCCATTTGAATAATAATCAATATATAAAATAAAAATACTAGTGTCAATTTTCCTAACTGTCAACACGGTTGAATTTTTTAATGGTTCAAGAGTTCTTGGACCGAGTAAAAAGTTTTCTGTAAGAGCCACTTCTTCAACCTTATTTGAAATTTTTTTACTGTCAGCTCTTTAATATCTTTTGGCAGTGCATTAAAGATTTTTACACACATGGCACCACAATTCTTTAGGTACAGAGCTGTCTTTGGTGGTTTTTGAAAAACTAATCTGTTTTTATTTCTTGTGCCTCGTGGGAATGCTTCGTAAGCTTTTTTGAAGCAATGTGGGTTCAACTTCACAAATGTAGCGAGCTCAAATATATACATACAAGGAAGTGTTAGGATTCCTAATTTTTTGAATAGTGGCCTACATGATTCATATGGTCTTTTACCGCACATCGCACGCATGCATTTTTTTTGGGCAATAAATGCTCTTTGTATATTAGTCGAGTTGCCCCATACTATAAGTCCGTATTTTAAAATTGAGTATACGTAGCCGTAATAAGCTGTGCGTAATATTTCTACAGACGACGTTTGCCTTAATTTACTGAGCACATATCTGAATTTATTTACTTTATTATACTTTAATGAATCATTCGCCTCCGCTTCTGTAATATGGGTACCGATTTGGCGTTTCTGTGGGTTCTTTAAGTTATGATAAAATCGGCGCAAATAGGCTACAATACGAGTTATTTTTTCTAACGAAGAAAAACGCCCCAACAGAATATCGATGGGTGAATCTTCGGAAATATTCTCATGAGTGACTAAGGCAACTGGTTGACGTTCCTCTGAACGCACAAGGCTGTCTTCATCGTGGGAATAAGGGGGAGCCTTCAAAGAGTGGGGCCACTGGTTAGAAGGTACCAGTAGCCAAGAAGGACCGGACCACCACAATGAATTGTGGAGTAAGTCACGTGGGAGCTGTCCACGGGAGCACACATCCGCTGGGTTATCAGAAGAGCTTACATGACGCCATGCGTCGGAAGGAAACATTTCTTGAATGTGACTCACACGGTTTGCCACAAAGGTAGTCCAGCGAGAAGAGTGAGAGCGCAGCCACGATAAAACGACAGTTGAATCGGACCACAAATGAATAGCGTTAACAGATATCCTATTGAGGTAAGTGTCCAGAACGAATTTAACTAGATCTGCGAGCAGGACGGCTGAGCATAGTTCCAAACGGGGCAAGGAAACCTTCTTGATTGGAGTCACACGTGCTTTTGCGCATAGCAGTCGAACTTGGACAGATCCATCTTCACGTGTGGTTCGCAAGTATGTAATGGCTCCATAGGCAAGTTCGGAACTATCACAGAATCCATGCAGCTCGTAAGTAAATGCACCATCGACAGTGAGACGACGAGGTAAGTGCAATTCCTGAAGGATTGGAAGTTGTTCACAAAAGGTCTTCCAGGCATAGGTTATTTCCTCAGGAGGATCTTCATCCCAAGAGACTCCAAGAATCCACAGTCTTTGCATTAAGCATTTAGCCTTAATGGTAAGAGGTGAGAGAAATCCTAAAGGATCAAATATCCTTGCGAGCTCACTAAGAATGTTTCGTTTGGTACACGACTGATTAGATGACTTTACATCAATAAAAACGCATCGGTAGCTGGATCCCATTTTAGACCCAGCACGGTAAGTGTGGGATGTTGACCATCAGAGAACGTTTTTGAATCGAGAAGACATTCTTCCGGAGAAAGATCTGATAGTAAACTCGGTTCGTTACTGGCCCATTTCCTTAGTTGAAAATGACCCAAGGAAAAGAGTTGTTTGATTTGTGATTTAGCTTCTATAGCGTCCTCTAGAGTTTCACAACCAGTGACGACATCGTCGACATATATGTCAGTGGCTAAAATATTTTTAGCTACAGGGAACTTAGAGCCCTCATCATTTGCTAATTGTTTGATGGTTCTACAGGCGAGAAACGGTGCAGATGAAACACCATAAGTTACAGTGTTCAGTCTATATTCTTGTAAGACTTGATCAAGTCCATTTCTCCATACGATTCTCTGATAATCTCGGTGATTATCAGAAACCAAGATTTGCCTATACATCTGACGAATGTCAGCCATAAAGACAACCGAATGTAAACGAAAACGAAGAAGAACTTCTGCAATATTAGCTTGAAGTTTCGGACCCGTAAGTAGTGTTTTATTTAGCGATTTGTGGTTAAGGTCTTCAGCGGAAGCGTCAAAAACTACGCGTAGTTTAGTGGTGGCGCTGTCTGGTTTCATCACGCAGTGGTGGGGAATGTAATACTTGCCTTTGTTTAAATCCTTAGCTGATACTAAAGACATATGTCCAGATTGGAGGTAATCTTCCATAAATTCTGAATATTGCTGATGTAGAAGAGGATCACGTGAAAGGCGTCGCTCAGTAGCCTTGAACCTCCTCACAGCAACGTCCCTAGAGCCAAAAAATGTGGGTTCGATCTGATCTTTGAATGGGAGCTGGACTACATACCTACCCGAAGAATCGCGATAATGTTCAGAAACATAAGCATTTTCACAGGCAACTTCTTCAGGGGTAAAAGGCGACGCTGTAGGAATAACATCGAGCTCCCAAAACCGGTGGACTAAAGATGCTAGCTCGTCTGTGTTTGGCGAGGCTTGAAGCAATGTCGAAGTGAGAAGTGGTGATCTTCCCAATAGAAGCCAACCGAATACTGAGTGAATGGCAAGCGGATGACGTGCATCGCCCTTTATGTGTTCGTTGAGTACGGAGTCGGCGAATACATCAGCACCTAGGAGTACATCAACAGGACCAGGAATGTCAAACCCTGGATCCGCTAACGGTAACGTTTCAATATGAGACCAACCTTGAGTATGGAGTTTGGCGATTGGTTGTTCACCGCAGATGGTTGACATAACATACATATCAACATTGAATAAGGTGGATCCTTTTGAGGCTATAGGACAGTTAAGTATGCCGGTAATTTCAGCCGCTACGCCTCCTAAACCATTGACAGTAGCTTGACATGGGATGGGTTTTAAGTTTAGACATTGAGCTGCCCTGAGCGTTATGAAATTATTTTGACTTCCTGTGTCAAAAAGTGCACGAAAATATTGATAATCACCATAAGCATCTTGTATTTGAATAATTGCTGTAGCCAGAAGGACTGTAGAGTTTTTCAAAGATCTACCAATTGGCCCGAGGCCAGAACCCTTAGCTACAAGTGACACAGATTTAGACTCGGTACTGATGGAATTAAGTGCAGCCCTTTTATCAGGGTCACTGTCACAGATTAAAGAGTGGTGTTTAGACCTGCACTTGATGCACCTAAATATACTGACGCAATTCTTCAATTGGTGAGATCCCTTTAAGCAATTGTAACACCAGCCCTTTTCATTCGCAGTTGTCCTTCGATCATCGATAGACTTCGAGAGAAATGCTTTACAGTGTGTGATCGAATGGGGTTCACCGCAAAATGAACATTTAAGTGTAGAGACTTTGACATTTTGCTCATTTGAATCAGATGACGTTTCATTCGTATTAGTTAACAAAGTATGAGATATATTGGGTCTTTTACTGTAGGAATTCACAGACCTAGGCGTATCCTTGACTGAAGTGGAAGTCTTAGCCAGCTCACTAAAATGGCTATCTCGCATGAGCGCTTCACATTTCAGGTGTAGGAACTCCTTCAGCTGTAGATAAGTAGGAAATTCTGATTTGGAACACTTTTCTTCAAAGTCGCGGCGCAATTTCGTATCAATCTTAGATAGTAAATGGTAGACAATAATGAAGTCCCATTGATCTACTGGAAGATTCAATTTCTTTAGGATGCATAAGTTCTCATCAACACTGTCTAGCGTGCGACGAAAATCAATCGGGTTCTGAATTTTAAGGTTGACTGTCAAAAAATCCTTCCAGCAGGTGAAGGCTAATTCCCGCTTATCTTGATATCGTGCTACTAAAGCCGCATACGCGTCCGAATAAAAATCGCTTGTAATTGGGAATACCCGGACAAGAGCCAGAGGATCACCGCTCAAAGAGGAATTTAAATAGTGGAATTTCTCTATGTCAGTAAGAGAGTGACAATCGTGAATAAGAGCATTGAAAGTATCATAGAATTCAGGCCATTTTTTGATATCACCAGAGAAGGTTGGCAATTGAAGCTTGGGCAGCTTTATGTTCGAATGCGAGGAGGGCCTCTGGGAGGTATCAGAATTCGATAAGTTCAAATCAGCCTTCGTGAGGGTGCGACGCATGCTCATCACTTGAAAATATATCTCATCGAACCGAGTACGCACACGATCATCATCACCGACATCATCCTCACCACAATTATCGAACACTTCCAGTATAGCAAAATGCGCCTGCTCAAAATCGTTAGCAATTTTTTTTGCTTGATCGCAATATGAAAGGAATAACTCGCATTTCGTGTCATCTTCTCTCGCTAATAGACCGACTTCCAAAGCCTTGGCCATACGGTTCATTGCTATGGTCCGTTTACGACGTAAAGAAGGCAAGTCTTGAACGGTGAAGGTATCTATTGCTGTATTTTTAGCTTTAGATCTTGTAGCGCTAATCTTACGAATTGCACGCTTTGTACTGAACGACATTTCAATAATAAAGCAAAACTAAATGTCAAACCAAAAATTATTACACGTACCTATACCTAGGTAGGTATAGTAATTAAGCAGACGGCTGGTAAATGCAACCAATAAATTAAATAGTAGCTAGATGCCTGCCTGTTTAATCGAGTTCAAATTCGCATGCAATTGATATTAATCATGTTTAAAATGTGTTAAATCGATTATCTGTTGACAGATATATTACTTTTGTTACTGGTATCAGTAATCAAACCAAAGGTAGGTAATATTACTTAATGAGGATACGATTTGATATGTAATAATAAGAAATCTTTGCAGTATAAGTGTACCTTTCACCGTAGCCGATAATCTTATACAATACCTATAAGTAAGCACCGGTAGATAGTTGTTCAGATTGCTTACTTTTAAGTAAGTATGATCTACAGTAATACACGTTTAGGTTGACAGGAAGGTAAGATTGTCACAGCCGAATGAAAATATACGCAAACACCGTTTTATATGTAGATAGATTGTTTACGTACGATCCGTACAAAGTTAACCTAACTTGAATGAACAAAGGCACCGAACCTAGCTGCAAATGTACGTCTTTGGAATGTAAACAAGAACGACGTTCGCACGAGTGATTTCAATATAATACCAACGTAAGAGATGCAAATGTACGTCTTTGGAATATAGACAAGAACGACGTTCGCGCAAGTGACTTCAGTACTACCAACGTAAGAATAATTTACCATAGATTGCATAGAGTAAGTATTTATAGATAGACTGACTCTAAGAGTGTAGACTACGCAAGAGACAACTTGCATTCAGTATTCACATTTCACAGATCTGCAATGAATGTATTAGACCGAAATGATTATTGCTCCTCTCGAGTGAGTTACGAAAATAATGATGCAAAATGGTGGACTGTGTTTGGATGGTTCCGTATTTAACAGAATTTAAGCAAGGTGGAGGTTTATAAGGCTGAAACTGAATATATGATCACTTGAATTATATAGAATTTCAAATTCGAGTATTATACCGAAACTAACAATTTTAACGTTAGAAAATACCAGCTTTACTATAATGGGATTTATGAAATACGACAAGGAAATTACTTAATCAAGACCTAATTCCCGGGTTTCGGCACCAAAAAGATGTGTCGTCACGGGCCTATCAGGAGTCCCGTGACGTCACGTCTGGTTCGGAAACGAATTGGATGGATTTCCGTCGTTGAACTAAAGGTTTACTCGTTCAATTTTGGTTTGGAAACAAATTGCAGGTACTTACGGAGTTACCGGATCAATGTTGATATCCAAGCCAAGTGGTTGACAAGTTCCAGGCGTATTTCAAGCAACCGTTGTAGGGCGCACTCGCAGCGTAGCACGTGGCAAGATGATGGATAATATAGCTAATAATGAATGCACTTGACACAGCACTCACAAATTTCTTTATTGTTCACCGCGGTGATAAATTGTTCGACGGAGATGGTGAGAATCCGAAATTAAATACAGTTGTAAATTAAAACAACGCTCAGCTAGGCTTTTCGGGTGCCGGTAGTCGATGCCAACTGTCATGGTCGCTCGGAAATCCGATGATAACCGATAAATTCCCTGTTTTTAACAGATTAAAAATGACTATTGTTATGTTCGCTTTTTGTGGCATAGAATGTCACTTTTTTGAGCAAGTGGTACGAAAATATTTTTTGATTCTAAAGATATAAAGATTAAATAGTTATAAAGAGAAAGATAGAGATAATTATAAATGAAACAATTATTGATTGATTTTTTGTATGATTATTTGTTTTTGTTTTGCCATTGAAGGTGAAAGAATCGAGAATATTTACGATTAGTTTTTTTACTAATTTTACCGTAATTTACGTAATTTATTTATATTTTACGTAAAATATGGTAAATATCCGAATTTTACGAAAGTAATATTACCGCTTTACATCGCTAGTCACTTATACACGATCTGATAACTAATAAAATTGACATCACAAAATCTAGTGCTGTCAACTCAACAAAATCAACATGTTTTAGAACACCGAGTAGATTCTGTTAGGTTCGTTTGCCACACGCACATATAAGCTAGCTAAGCTAGCTAGCCAAGCTATACCAACAATGTTAGTAGTAGTTTTCACTGAGTAGTTAAAATATGAAGTGGGAGTCTCCCCATGGGAAGGGAGCACGCTGTCACGGGTGAAAACTGGAAACGGTTAATTACCGGATTCGACGGTAATTGCGTTATTCGAGCGGCGTTACGGCCATCGGGACAATTTGTCGATACATTAATGCTTACTGTTGAGCGGAAGTCACAACACATAATCTCTGCTAATTACTAGTAATAAGCGTCAGTCTAGAAGTAGGTATTAATTATTTTTTTAATATTTTTGTACTCTCATTTGAACTTTCACGAGTAAAATGTTACAACGTGTAGAGGTCTCACGCGTTTTTCGGCATGGCGTCTGTATCACACATGGATGTAGGAATTAATCTGAGGTACCAAATATCGATTTGAATGAAAAACATGGAATGAGACAGATAGACAGCTAACGAAATAATCACGCTAAACACTACATTCACGTGGCTTTTGTGATGATGCTCGTGCTATAGTCACTTAGTCACTCTTATCACAAGTTTAGCGTTTGCAACAAATTTTTCAAGGATATCCTTTTTTGCGATTAAATCTTAGGTCGCTTGTTATGAAAAAATAATGCACGTATAGCACATTTGTGGTGGAAACCCGCACCACAAAACTCCGCACGTACAAACTCGCACCAGTAAAGTATACTTTAAAATCAAATGACAGGCAAATTCGGACACTACAGACCAGGCGAATTAGCTTATTTTGAAGTAAAAAAAAACAAAATTGCTAACAGGATGGGAACAGTTGGAAGTGGCGTATAATAAACGTAAAATAAATAAATGCGTAATTTTCTTTTTCTTTGTAAAAGTGTAATTTTACTGGACTAACTAGTATACTTACTGAACTGGTCGGAATCAGCCAGGAATTTCCCTTCAGAAATAAGTACTTCAACAAAGGGTTTTTTTATTCAAAGTTTAAATGATGTCTGTATAAGGTCAACAGTGGCATTTCAATGTGTTGATCTCGTTAGAGAGTATTGTTCCCACGCCTATGGGGTTCCGCCCACGTCACCGATTTATTGTCGGCAAAATATGAAACATACAGATTGCAATATTGAAACGCACACGTCCTACAAAAAGGCTCAAAACAAAATCGGTGCCGGCCGATCCTATTTGCAGGTGGAAAATGTAGCGTTCGGAAAATATGTATTAAAAATAATGTTTAATAAATTGTATGTGAACAGCAGGAGCTATTAAATACAGTTTGAATAATTTAGCGGATATGGTCTATGTATTACTGTCGATAAGGTTATGATTTATGAAGCCATTTATTTCCATTGTTAGGTAGAGGGAAATAAATGGAGGAAAGAATGAGCGTTTATTCATTACAATCTCAAGGCTTAAGTGTATTGTGACTTGTGTGTATAAATGAGAGATTAACCACCATTTAAATGGAATTGATCGAGTGCCAGCTGTCAAGCGCTTGTAAATTTCATACAAATTGTAGTTAACCTTGTCGCGATCGAACGGAAAGAAAATCTCCCACTAGGCACACGCTCTATGTCTGATATGACGGGAGGCTTCCGCCTTGAGTAGGCATTCTTCCGGTGTCAGAGTTAGTAGGTGCCGGTACCCGATCTGTACCTACGCTTACTGTGAGTTTTACATTGCAAATTCGATTGACGTAGTGAGCGTTCGATCACATTAGCGTCAAAGTAAAATGGACCCAAAAACTCTTGCTTTAAAGTCACAAATTCAGCGTTTGGAGCGCTGGCTGTGAATAAATACACGAAATGATGAAATGAGCTCTAAACATGAGCAGTTAAGGTTCATTTTACTTTAACGGTAATGTGATCGAACGCTCACTACGTTAATCGAATTTGCAATGTAAAAACTCAGAGTAAGCGTACTGGAGTCCGCTCTACTGTTGAAACCGACTAGGGCTTGGGACTATCTATGGGTTAACCACACTTGCTTCTAAGTGCTTTTTTTCAAATTGAGATTCGTGTTGATCAAGTTCTCCACCACACCAGAATTGAACCAGTTCAGAGCTCGTGTCGCCTCATGTTTTGAGGTTATTATTTAAAAAAAAACTCTGATATACTATATTTTCTTTAACCGCATAATGAATTCTCTTGTACCAACCTACCTGATTTATATTCAGCAAATTTTTACAAAATAGAAAATTAGAGCGATATTTTCACCGTGGAATCGCAGAGATTTCTCGCAAAAGGGAATATTTCATTGTTAGTTCGTACCAGACTTGATTCATCTCCGCATTGTTATCTCACCCCATTTGTGTTCTACCAATGGCGCTGCGGCACCTCAAACTCCAAATTGACTTCATTTATATTATCTATTTATACTATCACGGTTCGCCTCGAACTAAGACTTCGCGTACCTATTTTAACCGAAGTAACTATTATTTCATCTGAGCTTTGAGTTCGTAACTTTATTGGTAAAGGGGAAACAGGGTGAAAAACGGACAAAAAACAATAATTGTCTGACGGACATTCGCACTCACTTTTCGGCGGATCGCGCGCACAAGATGCAGGACAAAACGTCGCTTCCTCCAACGCAGGCGTTTGTCCTGTTCGGTAGTGTGGCTTCGCAAAGGAATAATAATTGATTTGTTATATTATTTGTATTAGAAAATAATTGACTGATTTGATTTATGTATAGGTGATTGGAACAGGTCCATGCGGTTTACCTATAATTTGCGAATAACCATTATGACCCGAAGAAAAGTAAGTAAGTTTTAAATTCTAAATCAAATTCATTCGATAATACTCTTTAAAAATATAACAACTAAGTACTCAAGTCACATTTTTGTGCATGCATATTACATTTTTGTAATATTAATGTTCTTTAAACTAAGATTTCATCTCCTTGTATGAAGTGATTAAAGTGATGAAGATACCCAGAATACCATACGTTTGTGAGCCCGGCTTATCCGGATATTCGACTTAACCGGATCACCCGCCTCGGGCGACACGATTCCGATAGAACCACAAAGATCATTGGCTAGAACAAAAACAGTGGCCTATTCTTATCGTACTGTCCGGATTGTCACTTTGATGAAGAACTTTAGTGTGGTCATAATGCCATTTATGCATAGTGCCATTTTAACCTGAGTAGCTACGTGCCGGTTTTAACAAATAAATAATTAGGAATGTTTTCACAGATGTTGTATGGGAATTCTGTCGCATAAACATTATTGGGATTTTGGAGTTAGTATAATCATGCATAGACGGATAACTTGTGACGGTTGACTTTTTCTCAATGTTGTTTTTGTTTGTTTTCTCAATATTTAGCTCAATTACCTACAAGACCAAAAGATGAGGGTGCGCCTTAATAAATATATATAGATTACGTGAGCCTTAATTTGATTAAAATGAGGTTGAAGGGAGGGAGGCGAAGCGATCCTGGGGCCCCATTTTAAATTTCATGGCGCTCTTAAAAATAATTTTGTATAAAAGGTTATAATTTAGTATAAAAAGAAGAGTTTTTTTTTCATTGAGTTAGGTAAGGTAGTAAGTTCTTTTTGCGTGCCGTGAAATTTAAAATGGAGCCCCAGTCGCTTCACGTCCCTCCCTTCATCCTCATTTAAATGAAATTAAGTATCACGTATTCTATAGCAACCCCTAAGTTAATGTAATTTTAGATTCTTCCGTGGATGTGGAGACCGTAGCGTCTAGGCGGATCCGGCTAATTACCGGATTCGATGGTAATCGCGTTACCCGGGTGGCTCGACGCGACGGGCCAGAACAATTTGCTATAATTCGGTAGACTTCCGTAATTATACGGCATTTGATGGGCACGCCTCACACCCACACTTGGGTATTCTACTTTCTAAACGTGTATTCATGATCTTCAACACATCAAGAGTAAATATGCGTCTATGTGATAGCAATATTACCTAACCTATATATGGTCGTTCTCTCGGTCCTATTCGTATCGAGACCGATTAAGTATTTAGGAAAAGGATGGTTTGTCGGTTTACACCAGAAGTCACAAGAGTCTCGCATAAAAATATCTTCCGTTGCCTGTATAGGTTGTGAAACTCTAGCCATTATAAAAAAAAACCGGCCAAGTGCGAGTCGGACTCGCGCACCGAGGGTTCCGTACAAACCTGTAGGTATATAAGTAAAAGTTATAGTATTTATATCTCGTCTCACAGAGTCCACAGGTGACCGGAGGGCTGGCAGTTACCTCGGCCAACATATAAGTTTGGCTATTCAGCGGGGTAACGCAGCCAGCGTTCTGGGCACACTGCCTCATTGCAGCGGGATGGATGATATTTTTAATGTTTAGTTTTTAGTTTTTAATTTAGTTTTTAATTTAGATTTAATTTTGATTTTAATTTTATCTACTTATATATTCTGTTATCATTAAATATTTATTTTTATTCCACTTATCTATTTTAAATTCAATTAAATACCTCTACGCGTTCATGAGGAAAGGGATAGTAAGTTTAAAATTATTAAAAATATTTTTATTATATGATGTAACTAAAAATTTATGTTTTTCGCAATTCTTCCTATATCTGTTCTATAAGTCGTTGCTTCGTACCAAGTTTCAAGATTCTGAGTTCACGGGACGTACCCTGTAGGTTTTTATTCCCTTGCGTGTGTCGAAAATTTGCATAAAAATATTTTTATTATATGATGTAACTAAAAATTTATGTTTTTCGCAATTCTTCCTTTATCTGTGCTATAAGACGTTGCTTTGTACCAAGTTTCAAGATTCTGAGTTCATGGGAAGTACCCTGTAGGTTTTGATTCCCTTGCGAGTGCAAGAAAATTCGAAAATTTGCAGCATAAACGGCTGTATCTTTTGATTGTGTTGTGTTGGCTTTGAAGTTTGATTTTTTTACAGCTCCAAGGGACAGTAGACTTGAGTATTTGATATGAATTTCAGCTTGATACCTCCATGCGTTCCTGAGAAAAAGGGTCTTGACACACAGACGGACGGACAACGAAGTGATCCTATAAGGGTTCCGTTTTTTCCTTTTGAGGTACGGAACCCTAAAAATGCTGGAAGTCGGAATGTGTTCATCTATCTACCCAGTTAGAGGTCTACTTTTAGAAAATAGTTTTTTTTTAACTGCTAAAATCTGTTCAGTTTTAATGTTTCATATTTTACGTGGTTTGCGTTCCACAAAACCACCGTTTACGTCAAAGGATAAAAATCTTTCTACGAAATTTATTCATATTATGGTAAAATGGATGGGCGGATGAAGCACAATATTTTTGTAACAAACGTAGCTGGTGATTTATGACTTTTTATTGTCGAACGAACTGCTGAATTTGTTCATGTATAATATTTTAATTTAATACTATCTTTACTTATAATAAAACTGCAACTGGACTATATGTATAGTTCGCGCGCGAGTTGAATGCAGAGTAAATGTATGGTGACACATAAATTTACTCTGCATTCAACTCGCGCGCGAATTGTACTATGTACATATTACTTTAATGGATGGAAGGATGTTTCAAATATTACGCGTAATAATTACTGATCGAATTTTGATGACAGTAGGTAATACTGCAGGTTCTAGGTTCAGGACAGAACAACGACTTCTACTTAGGCCCTATTTCTAGTAGTTAAGCTGAAGACGAATGAATTGACTCGTTTGTTCTAAAACTAAATGTAGGTAGGTATTTTTATCGAACTTGTGCGAATTAATTTCAATCGCATTGAATGTTTCTTTATGATTTTATTTTGTACATGGTTGGTTATTAGGCACTAAAGCTGACTTGAGATCTCTTTACTTTATGCAATGCAGTCTTTTTAGCTCAGCTATACCTTTGTGAAGTAAATCTTTTATTTTGTGTTGCCAGCATCAATATGGAAATACATTCCGAGTGTTGCTAGTGGTAATTGGTAACAGCGCTGAGCCGCAGTCATGTGGCAATCAAAGTGCTAACTGGGTGACGCGCAGAGACCAATTTACTTCGTCAAATAAACGTCAATTCCATATTACACCACGGAATAGGTATTAAAATAGTACATTATACCAAAGTCTGAATCATTTCTATAGTATATGTATTATTTTATTTATTCATTTATCTCAAGCAATAGAACCCATAGTAGAAAACACATGAAATTCAATACATAACAATTAATACAAAATAAAATAATATTTTCAAATAAGATTTATTTTGTTTTAATTTAAATGGAGGTAAATGTTGTTTTTAAGCTATTGCATAGCTTCTATCGCGGGCCTTGAGCGTGGAGACCGAATCCAGAAATTTCGTAACGAAAATAACCTAACACCCCCCACTCCGATCGGCACAGCGGTGATACTTTTTAGTTTTGCCATTTAATTTCCAGATATTTAGAAGATATCAAGTCTCAAACTTATGTTTCTTATTTCAGTTACCATAAACCTATAGTTTCAATGATAAATATTCCTGAATAACCTACATGTATTGTAAGATAATAAAAATATTTTGAACAATATTAACTTCTCATTTATTTAATAAAATGAAAATAAATTGTTTTCTTATCGGTCACCACGCTCAAAAAGTGTAACTTGAATTAATATCAAAGAAAAACAAAGGAAATAAACTGCATAAATAAAATAAATAAATATGAATAAATAATTAAATAAATAAATAAATTTATTTAATAAATAAATAATTCTGAACAAAATAAAGAATCTATTCAAAAATTAAAATGTCAATTATAGTAAAAAAAAAAAAAAGTTAAAAATAAATATTATTATAAGTACTTATTTACATAAGTTGATAAAAAATGCTTTGCAATAGCTTTACCGCGGCAGTCTCCGAGTGCCACACGTCTTTTTTAAGGACAAGTGCAAGTTTAAAATATAATCAACACTTTAATTTTGAACGTTTTAGTGTACAAAAATCAAAACATAAAAATATTATAATCGATGTTTGGTAAATATGTGTTTTTCTTTTTGTGTTTAAGTAGCAGACGAGAGGGCTTTGGAAGGGCTTTGTCTTACTATATAATATGTGATAATTCCTAGAAGTATGAGTGACAAGTGCACGTTGAACCATAAGTTTGTAAAGGTATTTAAATATAATAAGCATAATTTTTATTCGTGCTTATAGCAAAGCAACGCTAACGTCTAATCAGAATATTATATAACTTCTTATTTTCGTCTTTTCTTTATCAAATTCCAACCCTTAAATGAACAAAATTTAATGTATTTAATGAGTTTGAAAACGTACGTAAGTATAATAATATGTTAAACAATGGTAATGAGGACTGAAAATGATTGTTAATTGTTTCCATAGCTCGTCGTTATGCCTGGGAAACGTGATTACCGTCGGTTCCGGTTATTATTACTGACTCCACGCAGTCACATCCTGTTTTATGCCTTTTGTTCCTCTTCAGGCCCCTCGCGAGTAATATTTATACTATACTTACAATACCAAGGAATATAATAAGCTGTTGCACACTATACTAAACTAATGGCAGGTGCATCCCTTTCATATTTCCCCGACTGAAATATGAAGACAGTCATGTTGCTCAAGATGTTTCGCTCAAGAATTTCGATTGCTCTACGTTGCTCAAGATTTTTTGCATAATAGAATCTAACCTTTATAACCCTTTCCCCATAAAATATCACCCTTCTTCATAGATAAGTTCTGGTTGTATCTGCTAAAGTAGCATTGGTTTGGTATGATAACAATAAGTAATAAATATTTTTGATTTTTAAAGAAGCGTAATTACTTTTAATTGATAATAAAAGACAGACAAGTTACAAATTTGTGGTACACAATTTCTAAAATACATCGTCATATCTTAAAGTAGTACTTTCCTATTCAAATACATAGTTCTAAAACCTGTTAGGTAATTTGTTACAAGGATGATAATAATTTTTGACAGCCTTATAATTTTGCAAAAAATCTTGAGCAATACACTCAGAGCAATCTCTAAGTTCTCCATGAATAATGAGGATCCATATCAATCCAGACAATATAAAAATACTGTGCATAGAAGTAAGTCTTTCTGCTGGGATACAAACGCGTTTTTATTTCTAGACATCTAGTTACTTAATATATTCTCTAGACACAAGTCAAATCCACTTATCCGAGGCAGCATCTAGAAAATGAGGCAGATCTGTGTGAATGCTATGAAACATGGAACTGACGTTGGTCTTATTTTAAAGCTGAATAAATTTTTCTTGTCTTTTTCTCCACAATTTTTCACTTTATTACAAGAATGTTATTCTATAATTTTGCGGAACCCCGCCACATTGCCTAAGTATACCGAAAAACTTCTACCAACTTCTACCAATAAGTAATTAACGGAAAGGGGTCACCAGTCGGGGTTCAAAATTAATTTATTCCATTTTGATGAATATGAAGGCAGGCCTTACATTGCGGAAATTCATAATACAAGTTTGTTTCGCTATAATCCCCTAAGCCAAGGCTAAGCCAGATAAGTCTGTATGATACAACAAGCATTATTAAGCCCTATACCAATCCATTATACACAACTTTGGAATGGTAAATATGTAAGCGATACGGTCTGTATTGTGTGTACCCCGTAGTAGGCGATTTCAATGATTTGTCAAAAGCTAGACTAATACAAAAATGCCTCACTCCACCTGTCAGCAATGACCCTAACATGCGGCTGAAGTATATTTGAAGAGTATGCGTAATATAATTGTATGACATAAATTGAAAATAATGCTCAATCACATAGAAATAGGAATCAGCGTGGGCTCTATATGCAAAAAAGTATGAATCGTTTTAGTATAAGTGGATATCAAGGATCTTCAATGACAATTTTATGAGAAAAACGCTATTTATATGAGAACATTCCGTATCTCTAGTTAAGGAAACCACCATACCTAATAATTCACCTAAATGTATTTTCTTTTTATTTGTTCTCCTATGTTATTGGCATTTTTCCACTTACGTATGTGGGACTAATAAACCTATTATACATGAATAATGGGAAAAATGTCATATTAAAGCCATGATGCTTTTCAACTCACTGAGCCAGTGAAAAAAAGTAAGCAAGTGTAATTTTCACCAAAAGCCATAAAAAAATTACGACGTCGGATAATGCACGAAATATGTCTCATTCAGACGTTACTCGTGATATTTTTATATTCCACTCTCAAGAAAAAGTGACGCAGGAGCCGCGTCTCGTATACATTTTACATTGTTGGGCTTGCTGAAATCACGCTTTACGACCAAGTGTTGTGTACGTGCCAGTGGCAGTGCAACTTTAATGTACAATCGTACAAAATGTCTGTTTTTTCGTGACCCGGAAACATCTTTGAGTTATGAAATAACTAGCTAATTGACAAGCACATAGTTCCAAATATTATTTCTTCTGCGATAGTACGTTCTTACGCATTCTTTCATTAGTACATGACCATGTTACTTACTACCAATCAGGGACCCATTAATCGGGTTAAAAGGTTAACCGGTTAGACGCATAACTCCTTTGTTTGATTAACCCTTTATATGGGTTAACCCGTATACTATAGAGATTAATCTTTAAAATATTGCTGATTAATCCGAAAGAAAGAGATAATAGGAAAGCCGCGCCGCAAGTCACAACTATAGGTACTTTGTCACTGCCACGTCGCGCGTCGTCGTGATAACTTAATTCACATGCTTGATGCTGCAATTCATAGGCTGCTCGTAACTCGTTACTCCCAATTATTTGGATTTTGCACACATCTGGATTTTGCGAAACTGACATGGAAGAATATTTTTACAATTCAAATTATCAACCTGTTGAAGACGAAGAGGACAAATGTGCAAAACTTCCTATGGGTAAGTACCTATTCTGTCAACTAATTTAAATACCTATATAAAAGAAAGTTGGATAAGGTACAGGCCATTTATAAATCAATGACTTTTGGATGGATTTGGCTGAGAATGGAGATATATTATACCCTGGAACAAGATATAGGCAACTTATTATCCCGGAAAAATCAAAAGTTCCCGCAGGAATAACTTAACACGCGGACGAAGTCGTAAGCATCAGTCAGTATAGATATCTATATCGAACACTTGAATCGCCTAGGAAAACAGTCTTTTCTAAAAGGGCACTTTCAAGGTCAAATTGATGTAAAACGTCATACGGTGGCGGATCGGAAGGCTGTTCTGCCTGTCTGTTAACAAAAAGGCCGTTAAGTGAATAAACTAATTATTTTAAATTACGACTAATATAAACGAACCAAAAACATGTCAATTTTCCTTCAAAATTGATGGCACGTAAAGATACCTACATTTAGCTTACTTGTGCAAAGATGTAGTTTCAAGTTTGGTCTTCGGGCATTTTAATGCTTTGTTTGGTATATTAAATATAGCTGTATGTCTAAACAATTTCTTAGGATATTATTTTTCATGTTTTCGGTAATAAGTCGTAACTCAAAATTAGTTTATCCACTTAACGGCGTTTTAGTAAACGGACGGCAATCGACAGTGTTAGCGTGGCGACGCACAGGGAAATGAATATGTAATTAGGAGGATGGACATTGAGAACTTAAAAAAACGTCGAATTTTAAAAATGTACATAGGTAGGTAGGGTAGGGTTTTATTTTATTTATTTTAGTCTAAGTCCATAACTTTATTGGTTTTCGTCAATTATAAATTTTACATCGACTTTGATGCTATACTTCTGCTGCCAGCCAGCTGATGCTGACTGCCAGGCGTCCCGTAACGGCCAACTTTTAACCGACATCCAAAAAA
Source organism: Erebia epiphron (assembly GCA_963932025.1). NCBI lineage: Eukaryota > Metazoa > Arthropoda > Insecta > Lepidoptera > Nymphalidae > Erebia > Erebia epiphron. The sequence continues at coordinate 38,574,761 of OZ009948.1, read as the reverse complement.
GAGGAGGTTCACAATTCGAGGCGTATAATTTTTTATGTTATGTAATAATTCGAATTGATGTCTAAATTACCGTTAATTAATTTAATTCGTACCGTACACGACCGACACATGGATCTACTTGTGATCAATGATTTTAGATCATCGATCGCTAATAGGTCCATAATATAGTTTATATTGTGATACTTATTTTATACGTTTTCTTAATTACAGGTAATATAACTATACCCGAATCTGACGAAAGCTCGAGCGATGAAACGCTTCATTCAGGAGATCAACAAATACCACAAGAATTGCCACAACCCCCGATCACTCCTTTAATGGACCATGAAGCATCGACTACTCCAGATTTATCTGACGCTGAAGAATCGAATTATGGCATAAATACAGATAATCAAAAAACTGTCAACACTGAAGATGACATACACGAGTGTTATACCTTTTCATCTTGTGTAGCGAAAGCTTTGTGTAAGATTGAAAGAAATAGACGCCACAAGTGTATGCACAAAATAATGCATTTATTAATGGAGAGCTGTAAAGGAGGAGAATAAAAGATGTTTGAAATAGATGTTTATTCGACTTTCAATCAAACAAATCCTGGTTACTTCTAATCACCATAATATTTTCTACAGCACTTCGACTCAAATTTGTCCTAAGGGGCGATAAAATAAATTTAACTGAGGAAAAAGTTCTCTCGACAGAGACTTGAGTTGCTGGGGCTGCCAGTACGCACAGTGCTAGCTCTGATAATTCTGACGAATGTTTATTGTTCCAGTATTGGAGAATATTCTCTGTGCTGAGTAATCTAGGGATTTTCCTGATTTCTTTCAAAACAATGTCGATTGATCTGCTATCATGTTGTCGCTCTATACCTCTTTGCAATTCTGTTGCATGCAATATCTTTTCTGCAAATGACATGTTAGCACTTTGCGCGTAGTAGCTTGCAATGGATTCATCGTTGGTTGTAGAAGTTCCAATACTAGCAGACGCATTGATGGTCTCCGTTGGGCGTTTTATTTTGTTTATTTGTTTTAAGGTTTCAAGCAAGAAGTTTTGGGCTTTTTCAGCTTCTGCATCAGATAGGATAATATTTAGCCTAACATCCATGTAGAGAACTTCCAACATAGGTTTTGTATTTAACAAATGCACTTCCCTCGCTTTCATACATTGTAACATTGTTTGGCTTATTTGCGTCCGACACTGCTCTAAATGGCCTTTACATGTCAACCATTCTATGAAAAAATCACCAAGAGTCAGCTGTTCTTTCTGTAATTTCAAAGTGGTGTCATAAAGTGGTTTTAAACATTCAACTAAATCACTTATTATTTGCCAGCTAGACTCATTTAGTCTAGTTCTCATGTTGGTGTCATCAAGGCAAATTGATTTAAAAGTTAGTAATCTTACCAACATATTGTGTGTCGAAGACCATCGAGTAGGACAGTCTATTATTGGTTTCTTTAAATTAGCTTGCCTTAAGACATTTCTAATTGTTGGTGTTCTTAATATCTTAACAACTTCTCGGGCACTATGCAGCACATGTTGCACGTTTGAATTGTCTTTTAGCCCATCTTTTATAGCTAATTGCAGTGTGTGTGCTGCACATAGCATAGTTCTTGGCCTAAAAGATGAGTCTGTATGTTCATTTAAAGCTGTAACAAGATTATTAATTTGTTCATCGCTTAATATGAATGTGTTTTCTTCCGTGTCTGAAATGTCGTCTTCTCCATCCTCTGAGCTACTGTTTGTGTGTATTAAATCATATGAACCACCCAAGAGAGTAGCCATTTTTTTAAAATTTCTCCCATTATCAGTAGTTATGCAATATATTTGCGAGAGGTCAATTCTATACTCATTTAACACGTCCAAAAGGGTGTCTTTTAAAAATTCTCCGGTTTGTCTGTTGTAAACTTCCTCTGTCGCCAAAGTGCGTATGGTTATAATGCCGTTTTTAATATACTGCACATTTATGCCAATAAAAGCACGGTCTAAATAGGTTGCTGAATCTAACTTTAAGCATACAAGTCTGTCTCTTAGTTCTTTTGAAATTTTCAGTTTTATTTCGTAGGCCTTGTCAGCAATCATCGATTTGATATTTTGTATATTGATTGTACTCGCTTCGTTCTTGTCTTGTAATGCAAGACCTATAATATCTTGAAAAGCTTTATCCTCTATCAATTGAAAAGGTCTGCCATGGACAGTCACAAGTTTTAAACAGTTCATCTTAATTATGTCAATAGCAGTGTCTTTTCTTTTTTGACCTACGGGAGCAGTATTTTCTTTATTTACTGAAAGAACATCTTGAAACTGCTCTTTATGCTTGACTGACATGTGGTTCTTTAAATTAGTAGCATGTTGACCCTGAAACAAAATTTATAATTTGACTACTGAATGAAATTCTACGCGTCAAATTCTATTATTTGTCAAAAGTTTAAAGATCAAATGGAACCCCTAATATCGATTTTGAAAGAATTCAGTCCCATAACAAATAATATCAAAATGGCGTCGATTTTTTTGTCTTCAGTTTCCTTTTTTAGGGTTCCGTACCCAAAGGGTAAAAACGGGACCCTATTACTAAGACTCCGCTGTCTGTCTGTCTGTCTGTCTGTCTGTCTGTCTGTCTGTCTGTCTGTCTCCAGGCTGTATCTCATAGACCGTGATAGCTAGAAAGCTGAAATTTTCACAAATGATGTATTTCCGTTGCCGCTATAACAACAAATACTAAAAATTAAAGAAATATATATATTAAGGGGGGTCCCCATACAATAAACGTGTTTTTTTCGTATTTTTTTTGCTCAATACTAAAAACGGTAACAGGTAGACGGTTCAAATTTTCACAGAATATTAACTTGTATATTACCTTTCAAAATAAATAATTAAATATCAATAAAGTCAATATTAAAGGGGGGCTCCCATACAACAAACGTAATTTTTTGATATTAACAGTAAACCTCTACAAACAAAGTTAGTTTTGCGGTTCATTAACAAAGGTAATTATACCTACTTCTTGAGTACGGAACCCTCGGTGCGCGAGTCCGACTCGCACTTGGCCGGTTTTTTAATGTGTTTTCTAGTCATTGTGCGTTCATTCTGCTTAATGAGTATTTATATACAATACATTGCAGGCAAATCCGCTCTGCCGTCCATTTACTAAAAGGCCTATATGTGAATAAATCTGAATTCTGGTCAAATCAGAGTCTTCTTTCTGAATTTAAAGCAAGTGTAAAGCACAATGCTTTACACTAGTCTGCTGTACACGGGTAGAGTAAACTGTAGAGTGAACTAGCGTACTATATACTATATACCACTTCGCTTCAGTAGGTAGAGTAAATGTTTATACGTACCTACCTAAATTTTTTGTTAGTAGAGAAATTAGTGTTTCATAGAACGCTACATAATATGTCACTTCAGAGATATTATTGTAAGAAATGCTACAGATCTATTTCAGGTCCTCGAGGGAGGACAAATTACAATAGTTTCGGATTCAGCACACTTCATGTTATTTATGTGTACACTAGTTGATGCCCGCGACCGCGTGAATTTAGTTTTTATAATCCCGCAGGAATTAATAGATTTTCCGGGATAAAAAGTAGCTTATGTCACTCTCTAAGTCCACAACTATACCCATGCAAAAAATCACGTCGATCCGTAGCTCTGCTGCAGCGTGATTGAGGGACAGACCAACAAACCAACAAACAAACACACTTTCGCATTTATCATATCAGTAAGGATAATTAACTTAAACAATAAACAATGACACGCCCACATGCAAGTTTGAGTAAGTTTTACTCTTTTGCGTAAGTGCACTTGCATCGAGTAGTAGATATAGTAGAGTAGGCGGTATAGTAGAATGGATGCTGGAGTGAGGGGAAAAAGTCATAGAGTAGCTTGCCCGCGGCGCTAACTATTCTACTCTTCCAAACTTTAGTACCTACTCTACTCTACTTGTACTCTCTATATTGCTACTTGGATAGTTAGTAGGTACTCTACCGTGCTATTCTAAGGTTTGCTATACTGATGTACAGCAGACTTTATACCTAACCACATAATGAGTAAGTACCTAAGGACCTAGCTAGGTATTATCTCGAACCCGAGTCCCGAACCATCATTGGTTTTACTATTTTGTTATTTCGTTGTAGGTACATTGTCCAACATAAATCCTACTGTCCTACTATTAAATGCGAAAGTTTGTGAAGATGGATGGATGGGAATGGAAGTCTGGGCGTCATCTAGTATAAAATAAATATTAATAGAATAAAGAAAGTAGAGAACTTACCTTTATTTTAGCACTGCATAAGTTACATTGACTATAATTACTTTCCTCGTTGAAAGTAAAATACCGGTGAACGGAGTCCTTCTTAATTTTCGGCATAGTCAGTTTATAAATTCACTGAATAATTATTTAAAAAGATAAATACGTAGCTAGCTAACTATACTTAGCTATCCACAGCGCCTTAATGATAGAGTTAAACACTTGACAAAGTTAAATACAATATTGTGATTAGTGCACCAAATAACGTTGCTTAAAGAGCGTAGCTACTACTGGAGTCATGTCGAAACTCGCAACGCGCGAAACCGAGCGACTGTTATCTCCATCACTTTCTTGCGCATGTTTTATGTACAAAAATGAACCTTACGTGTGAACCGGTTCCTATAGGCTGATTAACCCAATAATACGGGTTAACCTTTATTGTAGGGTTTTTAACCTAACCCTAAAAATTAACCCGGTAAAAACCCTTATACGGATTAACCTTTCGGTCCCTGCTACCAATAGCTTATCATTTTGTATAGAAATTTCTTTATAAATGTGACTGTGTAATTATGTCCGTGTGGTTTTGGTTTTTTGTTATTCCCGCGGGAACTCCTTAATTTTCCGGGATAAAAGGTGGCCTATGATACTCTCCAGATCCTCAACTATACCCATGCCAAAAATCACGTCAATCCGTCGTCGTCACGTCGCTGCGGCGTGATTGAAGGACAAACCAACAAACCAACAAACAAACACACTTTCGCATTTATAATATTAGTATGATAGTATGATTGTCTATGTAATGTGTAAGTTGGATCTTCCTACATTTCTTAGTAATAGGTAGGAGCGAGAAGGGAGTAAAATTATTTTTTCAAATTTTTTTCTTTGCTTAAATTGGCCGATCCGAAGCTTTTTCTTACCTACTTAATTACTTGTAGTTCACGTAGGTTTTTATGAGTATAATATATTGATGTATAGGGATCTGGGATGAACTATAATGTTATGTTGATGCTTTTGGGATTATACTTTTCATGAAAAAACAATACCAGCCATCAAATTAAAATTTTCTTTCTTTTATTTAACTTTACATGCAAAAATAAAGCACCAATTGTAAAATAATCCTCGTCTTTTATATTTTATATTTTTGGTCCAATTAAAGCACGGTTTACGACCAACCGCTTGCCGTGTACGAAAGTTTTATAGCAGCTGTAGAGATAGGTATACGAGGGGTATTATTTTGGGAGCGGTTAAAATTCGGAAGCTATTAAAAACAGAAGATAATGATTTTGTTTGAGGAAACTTGCTGTTGGTTTCATAGAAAACACATGCACATATTACGACTATCTGTTTGCTGCGTACGAAAGTTTTACTGCAATCTGCAGCTGTAGAGATATACGCGGGGTATTATTTTGAGAGCGGTTAAAAGGCGAAAATTTATTAGAAACAGAAGATACTGATTTAGTCCAAGGAAACTGGTTGTCACCAACAAGTTTCCTCAGATTAACACCAGATTAAAACCAACGTTTTCTTAGACTAACAACAGATTCTCTCCCTCTCTCTCTCTCTCTGCGTCGTATTCCCCTGTCGTGACCCTTTTCCATTCACACATAATGGCAGGGGTTTTCTTGGTGTAATAATGCGGTGGGTTCCGAGGTCCTTCTGGATACAATTCGACTAAGAGTACTAAATATTTAAACTCTTCGGTTTCTAACAATTTTTATCAGATGTTAGTGAAAATAACAGGGACCGACGGCTTAACGTACTCTCTGAGGCACGGAGGTAACGCAAAGGCCAAATCAGGACTACCAAATTCGGTCACCCATACAGTAACCGACTTGGGTCAACGTTGCTTAACAATTGGAATCGACTGATATGCGTTGTTGCAGCTATAGGCCTCTCGTCCCTCAACACAACAACAGATTACCACTTTTTAAAAAGAATAATTTCAGAAAAGACAATGGTGCGTGCTAGGCTGCACGCTCCAAATAAAACAGATGAATGATGAAAAGAATGACGAGGAGTTTTGTGCGCTGTCCGTTCCATAGTGAATTTTGACCATTACAAATCATTTTAGTTCGTATTTTACGAGTATTTCTGTTTCTCGCACAGTGGTTCCGTGTCAAGTCGAATATCCGGTTAACCGGAAACTCGAGTTTGCGCAACGTTACATCGCCATCTCTATTACAAAAAATCTCAGTAGGGTGCAGGCTAGGTGCTATTCGCAAAACGATTACCTATTTGGGATAGCTTTGTCGTACTGCCTTATAATAATTTTATCTACATATTCTCAGACATGGAATGGAATTGGACATGGAATTAATTTGTAGGAAGCAGTCTCCGTTTCTACAATAAGCTCCTAGAAGACATGTTGAAGATGTCTCTGAATATGTTCAAAATTAATGTAAAACGTAAACTCATTGAAAAATCTTATTACCATGTGAAGGATTACTTAAATGACAAGGAAGCTTGGCTATAATTTGCTCTAATGGCTCTGATAGTTCCTTAATGATAATGAAAAAAAAACCCGGCTGAGTTTGTTGTGGGCTCTTCTCAGACCAGGGCGCGTTTGGAACCCTGTAGTTGTAGTTTTAAGATACCGTAACAGATTTTCACCATCATATTTTTATGTAACTGGACGTCAATAAGTGTAGATTACCTACCTAAATTGAATAAGTATTTATGATTATCATTTACCTTAGCGTTAATAGGATGTTTCTCTCACTCTTTGTGCTGTGTAGTCCCCAGAGCTGAGCGTCATGATCTTTTTCCGTTAATCCCATCATGGTAGGAGTATTTTTGGGATATTGATTCTTATAGTTCAGCTTAAACTGTGGGATTTCGATTTTCAGATTTCATGACTTATAACACAATCATCAGTCGCAGAGGAGTATTCGATATTAGAGTTAAAATATATCAGGTGTTAGTGAAAATAACTGAGACTTACGGCTTAACGTGCCCTTAGAAGCAAGGACTAAATGTAAAATCCAGTTACAAACTTTGATAAATGTTACTTACTTAAGTAAATACTTAACAGTAAAAGACAATCGCTGTTGCAATCAAGCTACAACTGTGAAGAAATCGGTAGGATTTATGCGCAATACTCCATTCCAATATAGACGAAATAAGTGAATACAATCTTATATCTTACTAATATTATAAATGCGAAAGTTTGGATGGATGTATGGATGTATGGATGTATGGATGTATGGATGTATGGATGTATGGATGCATGGATGTTTGTTATTCAATCACGCCCCAACGACTGAACGAATCTGGCTGAAATTTGGCACAGAGATAGATTATAGATTAGAGATAGATTACCTACCTTTTATCCCGGAAAATTAAAAAGTTCCCGCAGGAACCACCTCCAACCACGCAGACGAAGTCTCGGGCATTCGCTAGTTTATGTATATTTTGTTCAATGCCGACGTGCTCTAGCAATGAGGTTCAATCTCCATGCCGCTATTCATGGAATATAGGTAGTGCAGCAATTGCTCTTGGCATTTAAGGTATTGTTCTGCTAGTTAGATTTTACACATGACTTAAATAAAGTCAGTAAGGTATTGCAGCAATTACTCCAGGTTATAAGGTATTGTTCGGCTAGTTAGATTTTACACATGACTTTAACCTCTCAACTGGACTATGTCAAAGGTTACTATTTGCGCCGTTGTCGTTTCACAACCCACGCACCTCGCACTTAATACATTTGCACTACTTTTCAGAGAAATGCCTATAAAAAAAGATCTAGACCACCTATCATGGTTCTGTAAACGGCATTAGCTTTCTAAACAATTTATCTAAGGCCATTTATCACATTTCAGTAAAGATCTGGTCTAATTCTATACTAAAACAAGCAAATTATTGATAACGAAAATAGACGTAAATGTATGGAGAAGTCAGAGACAAGTTAAGTGGAGAAGTTATAGCACAGGTCACAGACCAGTTTCAAATGCCTTGTGTTTTTTTTTTTCTATAGGAACTTCATCGTTTGAGTGCTGCAAAGTATAGAAAATTTTATATAGTTCTCTATGGTCAAAGTTGTTCAAAGAAAAATAAATTCTAATAATAACAAAATTGAGTTCTTAGTCGTTCGGACCGGCCGAGCCGCGGGCGGCTCGGCGCCTGTATCGGGGATTTTCGTTTTTTAATAGCCGAGCCCAAGTGGGCTCTCTGACGCTGAGACAGGTTAATAAAGTCAGTAAGCTGCAGATCTTGGCCCGGGTGAACGTATTGGAATTTAAACATAACAAAATTCATTGGAATTTTAAATTATAGCTCTACCTATTTTTTTTTTTTTTTGTATTGTTTTAAAGCGAATCTGCAGATATACTGACAGTCAGACAGAAAAACAGGCAGACACACTTTCACAGTTACAATATTAGTACGGATGGATATTGAAGTAGTTATGGTTATAGATTTCAATGCAGTTCCACTTCCTGTTTCCTAATAAAATATACACTTTGAATTTCGTCTAATTTTGAGAAAGTTCAGGTAATATTATTAGATTAAGATTCATTTATTATGCATTCAACATGAACAATGATGAACAATAATTGACATGTTATCCTGTTAGGGCATATTATTATATGCAATTAAAGTGACGGGTTACAATATAGTTCGTTTGATATAGAACTATCATTGATTGTTCTTACAATATTATTTTATATCAAAGTAGTTACCTTCGAAGTTAATATTATTATATATTAAATTAGGGTTAGAAAAGGTTTTGGCCCCTATAATAATATGGATAACCAATTAAAAGATTTTTAATTATACCGGATTCAACGGTTAATAATAATAGTAACTGGGAGCAATGGCTCCAAGGTTCAAAAGAAAAAGATCAAATATGGACCAAAATCGGCCATCCATCCATTTACTGACTTGGATCAATGTTGCTTAAACTAGAAAGCAATTGTAACTAGAACTAAGCCTCACTATCCTTTATTGAACGACCACCACTACCTTATACACTAAATTGTAGTAACCACTTTACGTTGTTGTTAACAAGTGAATATAACAATTAAAATTATTAAATAGTACGACTGCTCTGCCGTAGACACACATACATATAACACACCTTTTTTGGGCAGTCGTGTAATAATAAAAATTCTTTCCAAAAAACCGACTTCCAAAGCCACTGTAAAGTAAAAAATAATTTTGATTTCTACACACTATGTTGAAGTCGGGCGAACCTGACGCGTCAACTATGCCTATCTTTGTTATACTCGCCCGACTTCAACATAGTGTGTAGAAATCAAAATTATTTTTTACTTTACAGTGGCTTTGGAAGTCGGTTTTTTGGAAAGAATTTTTATTTTTAACCTTTTAGTGTACTCTAAATCCCTACGGCTTAGGAGTGCAGTACCATGCAGCATCAGAGTTGAGGAGTTGGAAATTGGGTTTAAGTATGAAGTCGTTGCTTGACACCTACTTACAATATTAATTCACCATAAAAAAATCCTAAACCACTATGTTTAAGGAGTTCTGTACCCTGCAACATCAGGGTTGTGGAGTTGGGACTTGGGTTTAAGTATGAAGTCGTTGCTTGACACCTACAATATTAATTCATCATAAAAAAATCTTAAATCTTTATTTTTAAGGAGTTCTGTACCCTACAGCATCAGGGTTGAGGAGTTGGGACTCAGGGTTGAGGAGTTGGGACTCAGAGTTGTATCGTATACACGTGACTTGATACCTACTATATGAATTCACCATCAAAACTCCTAACTCCCTAGTTTTGAGACGTAGGTACACCTACAGCATCAGGATTGAGGATTTGGAGTCAGATTTTTTTATGGGACCACCTCGTGAGCTTCCTCTAACCAATGTAAAAAAAAAATTCAAATCGGTTTAGAAACCACGGAGATATGCACCGACATACATTAAAAAAAAAAAAAAAAGATACGTGCCGAATTGAGAACCTCCTCCTTTTTTGGAAGTCGGTTAAAAGTCACATTTTTATTAAATGATATATTTTGTGAATCACTGGATATTGAACTATAGTGTTATATATTTTTGGAATCTACTCATCATTTTCTAGATGTTGATTATATAATTAATCTTATTTTCGAATATTTTTTTTCAACTTTAGTCTTTAATGCGGAACCATGGACACCCTATCAATTTTTTTTTAATTTTACTAGCCTATGTCACCCGGAATAAGCTAGGAATTTTAACGATACCTCATTTACTAAAATCGGTTCAGGCGCATAGAAGTTATGGTGGAATATACAAACTCACATACATACATACATACTCGTACATGACCCCTGAAAACAATATACTCCTTTTTTCAGGCAGTCGTATAAAAACACTCATAAAAGCGCAACGTATGCCGTTTATGACTTTTCCTATACTTTTCTATACAACAAATTTTACTTTAAATCCCATAATATCCCTTAAACTTTGTTATCTCTAAGCATTTAATGGCAATTTTCTGTACAAAGTTGGAGCTTACAACTTTGTTATAGATTCCTTTGACGATACCTTCACTCAAGTTTATGGCAAAAATATCTCGGTCACATATCCCCGCTTCCTTAATAGCCTTCTCGCATTTTCGGATCCAATATAAAACGGTTATGTATTCATTACGAGCACTGTGATAAAAGCACATTTCATAATTTTATTGTGTACAGCGTTAGTAAGGTAAGTATTTGAATTGTTTCTCTATATTGTTAGCACTTTTAATGCCAACTCATCGGTACACATTGTTCTAAACGTAAAAAACAAATAGAAAGGAAAAAATAATTTAATTTATTTAAACAAGCGTTCAAATTACGGGACCGGAAATTAGTACCATAAAAAAATCTGATAATCACTTATGTTCTAGGTACTTATATTTCTAAATATTAAAATAGTATGTTTCGCAGTTTTTGGTGCCAGACCAGCGTGCCAGCGAGGTCCAGATTTTTTGCAAGGGTTTAGTTGAGGACCTGTAGAATGACATAATATGCTACTTCTTATCCCGTCTTAAAACTCACGTCGATCCGTTGCTCCATTGCGGCGTGATTGAAGGACAAACCAACAAACAAACTGACTTTCGCATTTATAATATTAGTATGATTTGTCACTGTAGTCAATCGACACTACATAGCCAACCTCGAGGAAAGGTTGAATTAAAGTTTTCAGGTGTCAGGCATCCAAGAGAATTTTGTTTGGAATTAGTTTCCGAGTTGTATAAACGCTCGGACCCAAAACTTTTGTTTTAAACGAGATGTGGGGATTGTGGTTTCATTTCACCTCTTATTTTTGTAGTGTTAATTTTGATTTCAGGGTTTATAAGTCTTACCATGATTTTATTTTCTGTTTTTAGTGTTTTAAATTCTTACTTTCATTTTCTTCTCAAGGAATTTCTTTCCTCTCTAACACATTTTGAATCTAACATTCTTCTGAATTCAGACCCTGAGAGTGAATATTACTCTCAGTGTTACAACATACTATTACCTATTTTGTGGTGTTACCTACCATTGTCTTTCTTACCGACTTCCGAAAAAGGTTCTTAATTTGGCGCGTATCTTTATGTTTATCTATGTACCTATATCATTACACTATGCAAGATGTACATGTCACTGTAAGATTGTGAAAACTGTAAGATTATAATCTAACCCTTTTTTTTTCTCGAGAGATTGTAAACAGTCGAAAGATTGTGAACCTTTCAATGATTTAAGTGTCAATTTTTGAAATATTCATTTTATTTACGTTTTATTGTCTTTTTCGTGTAGGTTAGGTTAGGGTTCGACATAAATAATCAAGTAGTGCACAAGTAGGGCACTTAAGTTCTATCGGGTTAATTAAACCTAACAGATTACAATCTACCGAAAGATAATCCGTTATATTGTAATCATTCGACAGTTTACAATTTCGCGAGTTAGATTATAATCTAACGGTTTTTACAATCTTACGGTGACATGCATACTTATTACGGGTTCAAACTGCGCAAGTTAAGAATACGTTATCAAGTCAGTTTTAGATTGTAGATACGAGTAGAAAAGTTGGAATCGAAATATACCCGGCTCATAAATAATCCCGGACACCCCAAGTACTGACCTATAAGTTTTTCGCTTGAGGTTTGGCGCAGATTGTGGGTAAAATGACAACTCTTAATGTATTGCTTTCCCTTATATAGGAATCTAAAGTCCCGAGTAAATTCCGAAGTAAAAATCTTCAGAGAGATTCTTGCGGTAGAATGTCACGTTCGAACCAGTGCTCACTTGACGATTTTCAAAAGCACTATTATAAGTTTATTTGAATAAAAAGCTTTATTTTTCGATTATTTTTAATATTTTCTTATTTCTTTCAGCAGTAATGTGTATAGGTACAATACTTATAAATGTTATAAAATGTTAGTTATTAATAACTGACGTGTGGCAGCGCCATAAGGGGCAATTCAGGTGTTCAGGAATTCGTTCATTCAGAAGAATTTAAACCTTTCATTAATTTCATAGCTGCTGTAAAGATACCTAGTTGAGCGTCTTTTCAACCAACTTCAAAAAAAGGAGGAGGTTCTCAATTCGACTGGCTTTTTTTTTTTTAATGTTTGTTACCTCAGAACTTTAGACTGGGTGGACCGATTTGGATGATTCTTTTTTTATTTGAAAGAACATACTTCCCAAGTGGTCCCATATAAATTTTATCAAAATCGGTTGAGCGATTTTTAAAATATCAACAATAAAATAAGTACCTTGTATAGCGTATGCTTGTTGTTGTAAAGTTGGCGCGGGAGTTTGAAGTCGGTTGTTTAAAAATAATTTTTTATGTTAAATTATTTGGAAGCATATAGGCTAGAGAGGTGATAGACTGCTACGTAGTAGCGAATGTGTGTCCAGCTTAAAGGCGAAATATAGGCCATCGATCTATCCAAATTTGGCTCGCTTCGTCTTCAAGTGGATTGTGTAGGGCAAGGAACAAAGGTTGAAGGTTATATGAAAGTGTACAGGTGGCACGTCCCGCGTCGGTAGAGTTCTTAATACAAAGAAATTTTTTTTTGAAGGTGGTTGTATTTCAAACTGACTGCCTCGTTGGTCTAGCGGTTAGCATAGTTGACTGCGGATCACGAGGTCCTGGTTTCGATTCCCGGTCGGGCATAAAAAGTTAGGTATTGGGTTTTTCAATTAAGAAATTCTCAGTGCCAGCCCGGAGTTGGAAGTTGGCGGTGTTTCAACCCCGTGCCTCGGAGAGCACGTTAAGTCGTCGGTCCCGGTTATTATCACTAACATGATAATAGTCGTTAAAGCCCGCCAACCCGCATTGGAGCAGCGTGGTGGGTCTAAGCTCTAATTCCCGCTCTCCTATGAGAGTGGAGGCCTGTGCATAGTAGAGGGACGTTAATAGGCTGTAGTGATGATGATGATGGATGTATTTCAAAATAATGTTATCTTACTTCTTATTTTGTTACTAATACTAATCCATACTAATATTATAAATGCGAAAGTGTGTCTGTCTGTCTGTCTGCTACGCTTTCACGGCCCATCTGTTCAACCTATTTTGCTGAAATTTAGTACAGGGATAGGTTGTTACCCGGGGAAGGACGTAGGCTACTTATTATCCCGGAAAATTCAAGAGTTCCCGCGTAAATCAAAAAACCTTAATCCACGCGGACGAAATCGCGGGCATCATCTAGTAAAAAATATATTGAGAGTTAAGATTGAAGCCGTAATTCCTGAGTAAATTGCTTACAAAATAATGTAGTTTTTCTTTGTACTGAAAGGTTTGCTGTTAACAACAAAATAATAGTGCTAATAAAAAATAATGGCATAGTAAGAACGCCGCGGCGACTGGTTATACGGGTTACTAACAGAGTTTGCAATCCGTAGCCGTGAATGTTTAATGAATGGTTTGTGGCTTGGAAATTACCTTAGGCCGTGTGACTTATTCCAATGTGTTTTAACAGATTTTACTCTATACAAGTAATTCAATTCAAGTATGTTAGCTGGAGATGATGATGGTATAGCAAAGATTCCGCCAGATGCTAAGGGCCAATATGAGGAGAGCTGAAAGAGAAGAGTGGAAGAAGTGTGAGCAATAAGAGGGTCAGCACGGAGTAACGCAATGCTGCTGATCTTTAAGACATGCGCAGGTTGATTTACCTTTAAGGGATTATTTATTTGACCCGACTAGATCCGAACCCGACTTCCAAAATGGAGGAGGTTCTTAGTTCGGCATGTTTTTTAGGGTTCCGTACCCAAAGGGTAAAAACGGGACCCTATTACTAAGACTCCGCTGTCTGTCTGTCTGTCTGTCTGTCTGTCTGTCTGTCTGTCTGTCTGTCTGTCTGTCTGTCTCCAGGCTGTATCTCATAGACCGTGATAGCTAGAAAGCTGAAATTTTCACAAATGATGTATTTCCGTTGCCGCTATAACAACAAATACTAAAAATTAAAAAAATATATATATTAAGGGGGGTCCCCATACAATATACGTGTTTTTTTCGTATTTTTTTGCTCAATATTAAAAACGGTAACAGGTAGACGGTTCAAATTTTCACAGAATATTAACTTGTATATTACCTTTCTAAATAAATAATTAAATATCAATAAAGTAAATATTAAAGGGGGGCTCCCATACAACAAACGTAATTTTTTGATATTAACAGTAAACCTCTACAAACAAAGTTAGTTTTGCGGTTCATTAACAAAGGTAATTATACCTACTTCTTGAGTACGGAACCCTCGGTGCGCGAGTCCGACTCGCACTTGGCCGATTTTTTTAAATATTCTTTTACTTGGGGAGCGGACACCTAGAAGACTCGTAGGATAAAAGGATCTAATACCAGGGTGCATTTGGAACCCTCCTAAATTTAGTTTCAGACACCGTTATGTGCTATAGGATCCACCCAGACTATTGGTGGATCCTACTGGACTCCAGAGTCCTATTCGACACAGTGCCGGGATCACCATCACCTTCTTTTGACATTCAAAAGTTTACAGTGTACCTTTTGAATTTGAATAAAAATTTACATTTAATTTCAACTTGGAGTAGGAAAAGGTCAAAATATTATGTGTGTATGAGTTGTTAAATGCACTTTTATATCATTCTGCACAGACGCGCATACCTGATACAAAAAGTCAATTCCAATTTTATATACCTACTTAGAGTCGGAATACTTTGAATATGCTTCCTCGTCTGCCTCCAATCTGAATTCATGAGAGTTCAGCAATATAATATATAGGTAAGGTATCGATCGATCTAAATTCGGCTCACTGTCGCTATTCGGGAAAATTACTTAAGGGCCAAAGCCTATCTCACGGGCGGCTTTTCGCGTCGAAAATCGGTGGCAATCGGTTAAATTATATAAGTTTCCATTTCACTTTCCAAAAGAAGTTACACACTTTTGTATTCGAAAGTGCACAATAAAGGTCAAAGAGCTTCCCGCGCATACTTCTTATAAAAGATGAATTGCAAGCTAATAAAACGGCATCGTATTTCAATAAAGGAAAAGCGTTCTTGCACGAGCATCGGATTGCGTGTCTCCATTCAAGAGGTAATATTGCCATTTGCTCCAAGAGTGAATATGTTGGGTAGTTGCATTCTTTACGATAGCGATAAGAGCAATACATCATTGAATAGCGTTATATCGTCAGTTGGCTTCAAGTCTTCGTGCGCGACGGAGTTACCAGAAGCTAGGTGAGTAGGTACTTTAATTCCATTAATGTCTATAGCGCCAATTATTTTCAGTTCTATTTTATTTTATTTATTTTTATTTTATTTTTATTATCATAGGAAAATCAACAGCGATTCTTAACAATATTACTAAAACAACAAAAAAACAGGATTAACATAGCCAATTACAGATTTTCTCAGTTCAAATATTACTTAATATCAATTTTTATCAATTAAGTAGTAGTAGTATTTTAAGTAACCCTAGCGCTAAGAATATAGTCATACTTTTAAAACATTCATATCTATAAAATAAGTTGTCTTATAATGTTTAGTATTTGGTTGCTTGGAAATACGGACGCAAGGTCAAAATTTAAAGCTATTATTTTAAACTCACAACACCACCATTTTAATAACTGTAAATTTAAACGTGTCACGTTTTGAATATCAGCCCTACAATTTGTATTCGTCCATTACAGAAAAGGCCTAGCAATAAAAGTCGGCTGATAAGCTTATTTTTACATGTTTAAAACTCGCGAGGTCAGATTGACATCTAGATGTATTTGTGTACACTGTACAGTTCTAGTTATCTTGTATTACTATTATATACTTTACAATATTATAACAAACATTTTTCTAGCTTTGATCCAATGAATCATGATTTATTTGAACCCTAGTTTTTGAATTGCTATTCAATAATATAAATGTCATTTATCCGGTATTCATCGTTTTCAATTTAGTTTCTGAAAAATTTTTTTTTCATCATATGAAAATAAAAGTACCTAATTAATTTTCTTCTTAGATAATATAAAAGATATTAATTTCACGATTTTGTCTTTCTCTAACCCTAGCTCTTACACTCTTAGCTCCAACCCTAATAAAGTTGCCATTGCCCTGTCAACTTTGACGGTTTTAAGAACAGCTATCCGTCGATTTACCTTTCAGCACCTAGAGTTATACAGAAAGTTAAATAACTTAAGTTGGGAATCCCGAAAGATAATCAAATTCAATAACTAAAAGCAGGTATGATATTATTAAGTTGTACTATGTTTCAACAAGTGGCAAATAGCAAGTTTGTTAGATATCTAATTTCATGGAGAACGCCGTTCGTTCTTGAAGCGCTGTCTTAAGGTAAATTTACTAACAGGATAACAAAACTTGTAGCTAGATATCGTTCACGGAAATGCAGCTTATTTGAAAGTAATAGCTTTGGATTCTTCCTTTTTCTTTTTGCTTGAGACAAGGATTCCCTCTGCGTAGTATACCAACGTTATAGCATGTGGGTCGTGACCCTTTCCCATTTTACCCCCAACGGTAGAGGTTTTTGGGTTATTATAATTTAATATAAAAAAATAAACAACCGACTTTTTAAACAACCGACTTCAAACTCCCGCGCCAATTTTACAAAAACAAGCACACGCTATACAAAGTACTTATTTTATTGTTGATATTTTAAAAACCGCCCGACCGATTTCGATAAAATTTATATGGGACCACTTGGGAAGTAATCGCTTTCAAATAAAAAAAGAATCATCCAAATCGGTCAACCCAGTCAAAAGTTCTGAGGTAACAAACATTTTAAAAAAAGCAGTCGAATTGAGAACCTCCTCTTTTTTTTGAAGTCGGTTGAAAATGTACAACAGTACTTAAAAATTAGTTAAGGTCCCATATCTTCCCGCTTTTGAGATGCAACTCTACTGCTCTTTCAGTTTAGTTTAGAGATGGTGTACAACAGAATAGGCATAAGTATCTTAAGAGAAGAAAGGAGAAAAATAGTTTTTTTTTCTGTTTTTTTTGGGGGGTTTTAACATGTTAAATAATATGTTAACTGACTAAAAAACTAACGCTTAGCAAGAAAATAGCCCATAAATACAGTTTATAACAAAACGTGTATCTAAGCCGCAATGCTGCAATGACAATAATAATTACGTAGAGTAAGACCCTTGTTGGTTTTAAACGGACGGAATAACATTTACTTTACATTTTGATCAAGATGGTTTCATTTACTTTACATTCTACAACATAAAGTCTCCCAGCGAATAATTAATTATGGTTAACGTTTTAGAAACTAAATTCGAATGTGTCGACTTACTCAACGTTGGGTTTTTCCATTTGTTTCCACGCTACTCCATCCTACCACCATTGGTTAGTGTTTCTCGTATTTGATTTAGCCACTACTGCAGTGGTAAGATGGGAAATTAAAACAAAAAATTAAACTAAGAAAAGTTTATCATACATTCCAACAAATAGTAGTCAGTACAAAACTATTTTGTCTTTGACTTTACTTTTGTAATTTTCCCTTTTTTGCGATTCATTGAATTCAATATGAACATATTATTTTATCTACGGTTGAAGTTGTCGTTGTGACGCCAAAATTGGCTCTTTTGTCCGCGTTCTTTAGAGCAAAGAATCCTGGAGAATCTCAAATTACATAGTGCACTTGGCACACGTTCCGTATTACGTCTAAAGTGGAACAGTTATGGAAATTGGAAGGCGAGGAATATTTTCTGAGAATCATAATAGAGCTTGAAGACACGATTATTTTGGTTACAGCACGTTCGGTTCTAGACTTAGAGTTTATTATTGCAAGTAGATTCAAATAGATTGAACTGAGAATTGAAGTGGGTATAATGTTACGAGGATTAAAACTTTCCTGTTTGACACAGGAAAGTTTTTTGGTGAGTAGTTTTTGCTCTTCGTTTCATCTATGTGAAATTTGGGACAAGATGTACCTCTTGAATTTCAGTAGAAGTATTCATTCTATGTTTACCGAGACGTTTTGGTTTTTGTGCTATATGATGCTTTTGAATTGCCAAAGCTTCTATCTTCAACGTTATTTTTATTTATTAATAAACTAAAATTTTCGAATTTCACAATAACTTAAGTACCTTCAAGGCAAGAGTGAATAGGCATCTTCTAGGCAAGCGCGTTCCAACCTAGACCTCATCAATGCTTTGTACTAAGCACGATTGTCGTCAAGCGCAAGCCTATCTCAAGAAAAAAAACCAGACTCCAACTTACCTACTTCTGAACTTGCTACAAAAGATCATACTAATATTATAAATGCGAAAGTTTATTTGTTGGTTTGTTGATTTATTGGCTTTTTTGGTTGTTTTTTTGGCTTGGTTATAGTTGTGGACCTGGAGAGTGACATAGGCTACTTTTTATCCCGGAAAACTAAGGAGTTCCCGCGGGAATCAAAAAAACTTGAACCACGCGGACGGAGTCGCGGGCATCAGCTACTTAATAATACATTAAAGCCTCTAGTGGGTGGGTGTGGGTGATTTTAAATGTAAGGGAGTTTCCGTGATACTCGAAACCGTTCCCAATTAAAGCAATGCAAAATATTTCGTTACAGTATTTTATTTATTCAAACAACATTAAAGCCCGCCGGAAATTTCCGTCGCCAACAGATCCAAAAGCTTCTGATAGGTCTCCATAACAGAAAATTTTAAAGATAATTTTAGGACATTTTACTAAAATGTAAAAAATGAACCCTTGCACTAAAACAGGAAACTATGTCAGTCCATCAGATCGTTTGTCAGTCGCGCTTCCATATTTGGCTACTAGATGATATCCGCGTCTTCATCCGCGTGGATTAAGGTTTTTATTTATGTGGTAACTTGTTAATTTTCCGGGATAAAAAGCCTATGTCCTTCCCCGGGATACAACCTATCCCTGTACCAAACTTCATCGAAATCGGTTGAACTTATGGGCCGTGAAAGCGTAGCAGACAGACAGACAAACACACTTTCGCATTTATAATATTAGCATAGAAGTATGGATGGATACTAAAGCTATATACTTGATATTTGGATTAAAAGGCGGCGTTTTAAGATACAGTTAATTATTTTAACCAAATAACTACTGATATGTTTTTTTCCAAGCTACGGAACCCTAGAAGCACGAGTTTGACCTTCACTTGGCCAGTTTGTATCTAGACCAAACTTTTTGTAACGTTTCGGAAGTGGCTGTCTGATAAAAGCTTTGCGCTGTCACTGTTTAATCTTCTTGTGGAATGTTTATTGTGACTTGAGCTGAGAACAAAAGATAACACAGGCGACCGAAGCGAGCAACTTGCGTAAGCTTATTTGCTCAGTTTGCTGTTGCTAATGCGCAGTTTGCTTTTTTTTTTATCTCTTACTACAAGTTAGCCCTTGACTGAGATCTCACCTGATGGTAAGTGATGATGCAGTCTAAGATGGGAGCGGGCTAACCTGTTAGGGGCATGGCAGTTATATTGAACCCATACCTCTTCGGTTTCTACACGGCATCGTACTGGAAAGCTAAATCGCTAGCCACGGCCGAAGCCTTCCACCAGGCCAGACCAGAGAAAATTCAGAAAATAAATTCCTAAATTGACCCTGCCGAGGATCGAACCCGGGACCTCCGCACGTTAAGGCAACAGCGCTACACACTGCGCCACGGAGGTCGTGACCTTCCATCTGCAGAATATTCATAAGATCTTCGTGAAATTGATATGCGATCAATTAGATAGGATATACTTTTAAAACAAGCACTGTCAAAAAAAGTTCAGATTTAACGCAGTTATGGAGTAACGCCGTAATTTCAGTCCCTTATCTCAAAGAAACCCATTTGCTTTGCTATTAGTTAAGGGTCCTACCCTTGGCCGACATCTAGGCGTAGCTGTCAGCCGCTGTCAATTGTTTCTATACACATACAACCACAGTCTACGCAGGCACACATAGAAGGATTCAGCCCCTACCACGGGAGCACACAATATGCGATCAACTATCTCACTATGGCACAAATAATATTATTTATTGATTGATAGCTAGATGATATTTACGGCTTCGTCTGCGTTCGTTAATTTTTTTTTATTTCTGCGGGAATTTCTCAATATTTCGGGATAAAGGTAACTTATGTCCTTCCTCGGGATGTAACCTTACTCTATACCAACTTGGTTGAAATAATGGGCCGTTCAGTTACACGTCTTTGGCATTTTTAATATCATAATATGGATTATAGAGGTGCTTCTTGAATATACCAACCGGCTGATTCCTGCTAACTGATTTATAACTATGAGTAGGTATAGGTAAAGATAGGTGTTTATTTGATAAAGGTTGTATGCTTAGGTAGAAAAATAAATTAAATTAATAATGGCGCTTAGTATTAGTAGTAGTTCTGCATGAATAGTATAAAAACGGTGTAAGACAGCACTAGGAGATTCCATTTCCATCTGAGATGTGCGATGTAGATGAAGTGGTTTGAGAAGTAACTAGTCAGCTTCTGTGTTCCATACTTCAACTAGTATAATGTGTAATGTAGGGAACATTATGGACGTAAGTAAGCTGCGTGACTGTCATGCTGTCATTCCCTCTCTCGTAATAAATACTTAGAGCGACGTGTTTCCTTTCCTCATTATGTGAAAAACTTCGTTGCTTAGTTGAACCCCTTTCCCCTAGAGCTAAGCTATGAAAATCAATTGATGCTGGTGGGTTTGAGACATATCCGTAACAACTAACGTAGCATCAACTGATGATTTTCCTAATGTTGCATGGAAACTATCCACTAACAGCCCACTAAATCAGAGTAATACTTGATACATTATGTATGTACATATATTTATGTAGCTCCCTATATATTGTGTATTATTTTCTAGGTACATTATTGCAATTTTTTTTCTTTTTATAAACTGCTGAGTTATTGTTATCTCTCCTCAGTAGAATCTCCTTTTCAAGCTGGGTAAAGTCCCGTTGATTCATCATAAATGACACAACTCATCCTAAAAAACCTATTTCCATTATTTATTTAGTTTTTGATGTGAAACTTTTATAGCACTTTGAAATGGAAATAAAACCGCAATTTATTACTACAATATAAAATTTATTAACTTATAAAGTACCTAATATAATTGATATAAATAAAAATTATCCTTGTCACATTTTGACAAACCGAAGTTTTATGACAGCAAAAAAACGTTTATAATATCATGTAGGTACTGACTATGAGATAGCTGCACTTTTGGTAACTATCGCCAGGAAGGCTGATTCAGTATTAGGTGGGTGTAGGGCTCTCCACTGATGACGATAGTGAAGGTCTGCCTACATGCAGATCAGCCTTTCACTAGATATGGCCGCTCAAACACGTACTATGGTTACCAAAAATAAACCATAACTAGGAAGGCTGATTCTTGTACAGTATTAAAGTATGCGCAGTACCTATGTAAACAGTATAAAAACTGAAGCTATTCATCGGGCCGTTCACTAGACATGGCCGCTCAAAGATGTGTTAGCCTTCCTAGTCATTGTTAATTTTAGGCAACCATAAGACGTCTTTGAGAGGCGATAAGTAGTCAGACCCCATCAGCATGCGGGCAGTCCTTCACTATCGTCATAAGAGGAGAGCCTACACCTACCTAATACTGAATCAGCCTTCCTGGCGATAGTTACCAATAGTGCAGCTAGTTTTAAATAAATAAAAGTGATCTTTTATTTATTTCAATCCTTTATAATTGTAATTTTACCCATCAACTAAACCGACAGATATAATTTGGAAACAACAACAAAAAATGAGGTTTTTTGGTTCCCTTAATTTTCCGGGATAAAAAGTAGCTGTTTTATTAAGTAGTAAGTAGTATGTGTTATTCCAGACTATAATCTATCTCTGTGCCAAATTTCATCCAGATCCGTTCAGCCGTTCAGGCGTGAAAGAGTAACAAACATACATACATACATGCATACATCCACTCATCCATACTCACAAGCTTCGCGTTTATAATATTAGTAAGGATAAGGATTTATACCTAGTTTTGTAATTTACCTACCTTTTAGTTATTTTTGCCGAATGCTTTTTACCTTGCTGTTCAGAGCTATCCAATTTATATTCTATAACTTGATCATCGTTTAGAATTTCAAAGCTGCAATACGTAAATAACCAAAATGTTTAGATAGGAAAGATGAATGTCTTTTGTTGGTATAGTCTACTTATTATAAATTAATATTTTTTTAGTAGTGTACAGACTATGGTGAGAGTAGGTACATGAAATGGTATAACTCTGATGCTATGATAATTAGCGGAAAAGTGTTGTAGGTACAATGAAATGAAAATTTAGTTGATTTGTATAGAGAAACGAATAATTGCATTTTGCGATAAAGCGCGAAACTTGTACAGAAATTATGTAGGTAACTAATGCATTTATTTGCTTCTTCTCTGCAATCTGCATGTGATATTATGTGGAAGTGATATGGGATGACAGCTTTCAAGATTTCAGGAAATAAGAGTATACTTTTTGTTTGTTTTTTTCCAATGCAACGGCTTATTTTCTTTTTTATAATAGGCAGACCTTCTTTTATGTTTTCCCATCTGCAAAAATAATGAATCACAATAAATCATTCTAGATCATGTCTAGATAATTTAAAAAATACATGGACTGATGAACTTTGCTGAGCTTTGATAAAAGCCTCAGGTATGTTTACGTCATTATGTCAAAAAATTAAAGTGTCGGTACATGGGTTTTACTGGCGTTGCACTCTCCATTATATTATGCGCTGGCTGTAAAAGTACGCGGTGACGTGTCTGTAAAAGTTTTACTTCAACAAACGTCAAATTTGAAATCACACAATGATACAAAACCCAACAATCAGCGCAACAATACGAAAATCACCGCGGCCGACGCCATATTAATTTTTTTTTGAAGGGATCTTTTATTTCAAATATTACAAATAATCACACTGACTATTACTGTAGGTAACTAATAAAACAAATTATACTTACTTTTTTACAATAGTCACACACTGCAGAAGTAAATTGTTTTTGTACTCGACAGAAAGCAAGATTATCACTTCAGATCAGACGAAGCTATTTTGACAGCCTACGTGCGACTGAAAACTGCGAAGCAAGTTCTGCGCGTTCAGTAAAATATTGGATGAAGCTAGGCGGCGTGCGCACGTTTCTTTGTTTTATACAAAACAATAGAGAGGATTGGAAAAATTGTGCCTTTATGAGGACTTTTGTTTTGTTTAAGTTATGTTTCATTCTATCTATCTATATAGGTACTTATGATAAATCTTTGGAGTAATGTTTATTATGTATACAGACCCCAAAAATATTTATATAGAACTAGATGATTCCCGCGACTTCGTCTGCGTGGATTCATATTTTTGGATTCCCGCGGGAACTCTTCAATTTTCCGGGATAAAAAGTAGCCTATGTCCTTCCCCGGGATACACCCTATCCTTGTACCAAATTTCATCAAAATCGGTTGAACAGATACATTTTTTGATTCCCGCGGGAACTCTTCAATTTTCCGGGATGAAAAGTAGCCTATATCCTTCCCTGGGATGTAACCTATCTCTGTACCAAATTTCATCAAAATCGGTTGAGTAGTTGGGCCGTGAAAGCGTAGCAGACAGACAGACAGACACACTTTCGCATTTATAATATTAGTATGGATATGGATATTTTTATATACTTAGGTACTGCTACAAAGTTAGCCCTAGTTTCCGATCTCACCTGATGGTAAGTGATGATGCAGTCTTAGATTGTAGCGGGTTACTAATTCAAATTCAAAATAATTTGAATTTGAATTTCAATCCATCCATCCATCCATACATCCATCCAAAGTTTCGCATTTATAATATTAAGTATAGATAAGTAGGTACCTACACAGTACACCTGAACGTCACGTTTACGAAGTATAAGACGTGATGGACAACGGTATCAAAGCTACGAGGGTTCCAAACGCGCCCTGTAGGTATCATACACCTTTACACTGTAATAGAACTTTTCAATAGTTGACGTTTTACAAAAACTTTGAACTTGTTGGCATCTCAAATATTTCTTTTGGGAGTTATTATAAAAACGCATACTGTTACCGACAAATGAATACCTAACTAATTTTACAGAGTCTAGAAGCACTAAAAATTCATATATTTTCTTGAATGGTTACTTTTTTTCATTCTTGAATTTATTGATGTTTTTAGTTGTTAGGGGCATGACAGTTATATTAAACCCATACCCCTATTCGGTTTCTACACGGCATTGTACCGGAACGCTAAATCGCTTGGCGGTACGTCTTTGCCGGTAGGGTGGTAACTAGTCACGGCCGAAGCCTCCCACCAGGCCAGACCAGGGAAATTCAGAAATTATAAATTTACAAACCCTGCCGGGGATCGAACCCGGGACCTCCGCACGTTAAGGCTGCGCAAAGCACTGCGCCGCACGGAGGTCGTCAGACCTACTACACACATATTATACTTAATCCATAATATCCATAATCCATACTAATATTATAAACGTAAAAGTGTGTCTGTTGGTTGCTTGTTTGTTTGGTTGTATGCTTTCACGACTCATCCGTTCAACCGATTTTGATGAAATTTGGTACAGGAGTAGGTTGTATTCCGGGGACGGACATAGGTTATTTTATCCCGGAAAATGAGAGTTTCTGCGGAAATTAAAAACCTTAATCCACGCGGACGAAGTCGCTAGCATCATTCAGTCCATACTAATATTATAAATGCGAAAGTGTGTCTGTCTGTCTGTCTGCTACGCTTTCACGGCCCACCTGTTCAACCGATTTTGATGTAATTTGGTACAGGGATAGGTTATAGTCTGGAATAACACATAGGGTACCCGGGGAAGGATAAAGGGTACTTTTTATCCTGGAAAATTAAAGAGTTTCCGCGGGAATCAAAAATCCACGCGGACGAAGTCGCGGGCATCATCCAGTTTTCAATTACGTATTGGTCGTGGACCGTCATAATTTCAACTTCTTTGAATTTAGTTTTGTATATGGCACGAACAGCCCTTTTCTGCGAGACCAAAACAGAATGAACATCAGCATTAGGTACCCCATAGACCCGAAATTGATATTTCGCCAGTTTCCCCCTTCGGACGACTGTTATAAAAGAAAAAAATCTACTTAGACTGAGCTATAAGAACCAAAATACCCATTCAAAGTTAGTTTTAGTGGAGTTCGTGCACAAAACAGGCAAAATAAGACAGAGAATAAAATACCGTTTTGGGCTCAGTGAATAATAAAATAACCACCAATTAAATTTTCAAAATAAATATTTTATATACAGAAATCGTCCAGTTACATTTTTTTTATACGTATAAATATCGATGATTAGTTTTGTTCAATGGTAGTGGATGCATTGACGTTTGTGTACGGATACTAACAGTGACAAACGTCAGTTCAGGAGCAACGGGACGCAACCTCACGCCTTGAGAGCCCGCAGGCGTATGGGAAATGACTGCCGTATTTCATGAATATATAACGAAATTTTGTGATGCGCGCGCCCGTACTAAATTTGTATGAAAAATTCGTGCTGTAAAAATGAGGGATGTTTGGAACCAGATTGTAAAAAAACTATAAGTTTTATTGAAAATATTATTTATTTAAAGTGTTTTTTGATCTTTTACGATCAATTTAAAATAACTTTTGTCTAAATAATGTCTCAAATTAAATCACAATAGTCGGAACGCGATAAGACCTTTTTTGAGATTTCCATGAATTTCCCAATAATTTTCTGCCGTTACTATACGATTTTTTGACCACTTTTTTAAATTACATCATACTATATCTCAATGAGTAGCGAATGGTATTTATTCGATAATGAAATTTTAATTTTTGCTATACTAAAATGTCGGAACAGAAAAGGATGTTTCCCCCTATTACAGTACATCCGTCCTTAAGCGACAGCGTCGCCAATTTCTGACGCTTGCCGTCAATATCGGAATTGAGCGTTATAAGTTAACCAAGGTTTGCTACCCGACTCAATGTGCTACGCAAATAAATTTTGAAGGCTTATTTATGAAAAATGTCTTAAATTCTGAAGACTGTAGGCGCAAGGTAGGCCTCAATGATATTACTTCTATGGTATAGGCCTAGAGGGCCTGGACCATACGCCGCTGAAACATATTGAAGTACAAAAGATTTAAACAAATCCATGAAAATACGTCAATTAGCTACTATGTTTTAAATTCTAGTTGTTTCATAATTATTTTTCGTTATGTTTAATTGTTACATGAGAAAATTATTCTAAAATGCCAAATATATAGTGCAATTAGCGGTTTAAATATTTTAAGAATGATTCAGAAGCGTTTAGTTTATTTATAGAGCGTGCTTATCCCGAATTTGCATTCCAAATGAAACATTGTGTGAAGTGGCAGACAGGCCAGTGCGTTGAAAACTTTGTGGCTTTGCAGTTTATTTCTAATTCAAATTGTTTTAAACGCTAACGCCAAATATTGTTTCGGTAGGTACCTCGCTACTGAAATAGTTTTGAGGGATTGTCTAATATTATCACTATTGGTATTGCACCTGAAATTGTTATGTTTTTCAATTAATTATACTATTTCGTGATTCTCTCGTTTCAATATGTTAAAATTTTTGAGCATTTTCCTGTTTATTTTTGTTTCAAATGAAAACTAGTTCCGAGAGTTAATCGGAAGTTAATTAAAGTTAATTAATTAATCAAACCCAGACCAGCCAATTTTTAAAGAACAAAATAAAATAGTTAGTTTATAAAATAGTTACCTATACCTAAAAAATAAAAATGTTTAGAAGAATCTGAAAAGAATTGGCTTAACCACTAGCGTTTGTATAAGTACATTCTACTTTTTCTCTTAACATTTTATAATCTAAACTAGCTACCATCCGTGGCTACGCTCCTGTGGGAATTTTGAGAAAACCTGCATTAGTCCTTGTCTAGACAATGACCTCTGTAAAAAATGTTAGCTTTGTAGGTTCAAGAATTCAAGGTAAAGGCTTCTTGAAGATTATTTTGGTAAGCCAGGGCTTGTCTTTTTTACTATAAGAGATAATAATAATTTAAAGGTCAAAACGCTTAAGAGAAGAATATGAGACGCTTGTATGTCCTACATGGAATAAATAAATTGAGTATTGAGTTACAATTTTGCTATTTGCGGTGGGTGACAAATCTAATCAAACAATAATATTATCTCGAATTGTGTACAAGGCAAGAGGTATTCATATCATACAGGTGTGATAACAACTAGAAACAAGGGATACCTAAATTCGATATCCCCAAAAGCAATTGGCATGGTTTACTCCCTCTGTTTGCTATCTACAGAACAAGACAAATAAAGGTAGTATTCCCACAATCCAGTGAAGCGGATCTATGCCGTGCCGTGTAGATTCACGTATTTAACGTTTGCATTTACGTAATCGATTAGAATTGGTTAACTCCAGTAATTATTCAAGAGCGCTGAGCGATGAGATTTATGTATTTACTAGCTGATGCCCGCGACTTCGTACGCGTGGATCGGGGTTTTGTGGATCCCGCGGGAACTCTTTAATTTTCCGGTATAAAAAGTAGCCTATATGTTGGTCCAGACTATAATCAATCTCTGTGCCAAATTTCATCCAGATCCGTTCAGCCGTTCTGGCGTGATTGAGTAACAAACATTAATTTGAGGTTTTTTGGTTCCCGCGGGAACTCCTTAATTTTCCGGGATAAAAAGTAGCATATGTGCTATTCCAGACTATATTCTATCTCTGTGCCAAATTTCAGCCAGATCCGTTCAGCTGTTGGCGCGTGATTGAGTAACAAACATCCATACATCCATACATCCATCCATCCAAACTTTCGCATTTATAATATTTACTATCTGATGCCCGCGACTTCGTACGCGTGGATCGAGATTTTGTGGTTCCCGCGGGAACTCTTTAATTTTCCGGGATAAAAAGTAGCAAGTGCTATTCCAGACTATAATCTATCTCTGCGCCAAATTTCAGCCAGATCCGTTCAGCTGTTGGGGCGTGATTGAGTAACAAACATCCATACATCCATACATCCATACATCCATCCAAACATTCTCATTTATAATATTACTAAGATATAATATATTTATTTGAGTTTCTTTATTTCACTATAACTTTTAAATTTCAGAACAGATTTGGATGTATGGAGTATCATTATAGAATCCTTACATCATCCCGAGTGACACTGGCTATAATTTTTTTGAAAACAAAAAATCAATATGGTGGCGCAGTTAATATGTTTTAAAAAAGAATTAAATTATATCCATTTTAACTTTATTGAAATTTACATTCTATTCAGTTTTTTGTAATAAAAAGCCGAGTTTCTTGCTGGTTCTTCTCTGTCGAATCTAGTCGAGTATTAATAGACACTTAGACCCACGTCCTATTTTAATGCGTAGACAGAGTTTAAATATTAATGTTATACATTTCTTCGCTGCATCAGTGCTAAAAGACTGGGTCCATCTTTGGACCTAGCTCTAAGCTGTTAGCTTTTGCTAACAGCTCATAGTTAATTCGCACCGTCTGTTGGTAAAAGGCAATCGCCTGAGTAAATATTGGTGCAACGGTCCAGTGAAACTTATCTGTTGTGATTCGCGTTAGTTCCACAGTGCTATACGATCGATTGGTACGGCTTAACTTCATTCGAACTAGGAACTTGGAAAGGAGCAAGGAGCGATCAATGAACTAAATTGTAGTTGTCTTAAAGTTTTTACCTAGTAGTCTAATGGATGGGAAATTGTCGTGTAAGTGTTGACACTTGCGAGGGAGCGCGGTCTCCTTCAAGCCCTCTTAATTAATGAAAGGTTTTATTGTGTAGATTCTGAAAATGTAAACTTACATTCATACTGGTTGGTTTTAGCCTAAGCATTCAGGATTTGCAATGCTATATATTATTCAACTTGGTTTGATATATTTGGGTACACACATACTATAAAGCGTCACCGGCTTAGATGTGGAAACCTAAATACACACTTGAATAATAACGAATACAGGGTGAAAAAAGTTGTTTTAGGAAAAATAATCTCCCTCTCTCTGCGTCGTATTCCTCATTACTGAGGGTCGTTTCCATTGATCACATAATGGTAGGAGTTTTGTTGGGAGAATAATGCGGTGGGACCCCACGTCCTTCCATATACGACCCGACTAAGAGCCTATTAAAACTCTTAGTTTTTGTAACGATTAATACCAGATGTTAGTAAAAATAATTATTTGTCAATTTTTCGGGTGGCAAAGTCGTTATTTTTTGTTGTTTTAGAATTTTTACTTTGTACACCATCTAAGATTTTTTGTGTATATAACATAGCTTAGCATAATATATTTATATATCTTGGTATTGAGCAGTTAAGAGCCCTAAAACAAACCACAAAACTTCAATAAAAACAAACTAACAGGTACTAAAGAAAAATAACCAATTCTGTATAAACTTCCGGCGTAGGAATGTTCCAAAAAACAAATATATTAAGTTAATTACTGGCCGTGACCATTACAACGACATTAATACCGAGATTAATAATGGAAAATAATTGGCTGGGGAGTGACCAAAATTTTAAATGTAACCGAGCCCTAACTGTTCGTTGTCGTCATCGTAAAAAGTAACTGGGTGGCCTTAGGGCAAAACACACAGGGAGCGGGCGCGGGTCGGGTGCGGGTCTGGTCGGGTGCGCGGCTGGTTGAATTCCTTGTATTTATATGGACGACATCACACAGAACGCGGCCGTGGGTCGGGCGCGTTGTGGGTGGCGCGCACCCGACCCACGCCCGACCCGCGCCCGCTTCCTGTGTGTTTTGCGCTTTAACGAGCTTAAGCTTTAGATATTTCTATTTATTTCCTTTACAAAAATACACGACACCAAAATGACATATCATTGTCATTACTATTAATTCTTCGCCACGCAAATAATTTATGCAATAAAAACAAAATCCATACTTAATATCAGGCCCTGATTAACCCTTAGGCTAATTAGGCTGCAGCCTAGGGCGCGAGGATCGGAGGGGGCGCGCTGAAATCGTATCTTCGCATGCACTAATCTACATATATCTGTAGCATCATTGCATCTACCCAACATATTTCAACTAGACCGAGACAAAACACTAAAACTAAATGTGCTTGAGAGTCCCTGATTTTAACAATAAATTTTGAAGGTTGAATGAACAACGTTAGCTTCGCTTGCAGATCGATCTGGAAACTTTTATAGGTATTATGAACCATGTTAAAGTTTTCCACTCTACCCATTTACTACTTTTTAGGCCGTCCGTAACACACCTGGACGGGGGCGCGTCCTCATAATTAGCCAAGGGCGGTCAGAACTCTCGATCAGTCGCTGCTTAATATTATAAATGCGAAAGTGTGCCTATCTATCTGTCTCTCTGTCTGCTAAGCTATTACGGCCCATCTTTTCAAACGATTTTGATGAAAATTGGTACAGAGGTAGGTAGGTGATTCCGAACGCAGCATCCTAATCCGCCACGTGGGAACAGACCTGTCCCCGCCGGCCGTGATAGCGGCTATGCTAAGAAAAGAAGAATCATGGAGAGCAGTGGTCTCTTTCTGCGAAACCGTTATGGTTAATAAAGAGACCGCAGACCGAGTTCGGGAAAGAGCCGACCCGGCTCGGAGGCGTAGGCATCGGAGTGGTGGTATACACCGCACCCAGTCCGTGTGATAATCCCTGGAGAAGGGACCTCAGGGTCGAGTTCGGCTGGAGTGGGGGCTCTAGTCGTACTCCTAACAACACGACCCAGGGAAGATGGCAGCTTGTTGTGGCCATCAAGCTGCCATACCTCATGTACAGGTCCGGGTAATGAGGGGACTTCTCCAGGAGTCTGGGATGAGCCCTATGGGCATCGCACAAGGGAGGCACCGATGCGTTCGTAAGAGATCTCGGAGCCTCCCAACATGCGCTAAGGTCGGCCACCGGGGGGGTTTTAGTAGGTAGAAATCCTACATAACCCGATTTCCCCCCCAGGAAGTCGGGTATCTTAAGGAGATTTCCCCCCCGTCAACAAAAAAAAAAAAAAGGTTATCTCGTAAAACAACATAAGTAGGCTACCTACTTTTAAAGGGCTAGGAAAAATAAGGGAGTTCCGTGGAAATAAAAAAAAAACTTTATCCGCGCGCATGAAGTCGCGGGCATCATCTAGATATTAAATAATTAGGTAAGTATAAAATAAACGTCATAGAATTAAAACTAGGTGACGAAATATAAAATTGTTAAATTAGCTTTTCTTTCGTTTGTGTGTGTTGCTTCCTAACCAATAAGTATCGTCAGGAATTTAGTTTAGTCATTTTCAAATGGCGCAACAACATTCCCAATTTAGGATCGGGATGGAGACGTTAACGGCGCTTCTTTGGGATTAGTTCGACAAACAAATGGAGATTACATTATACTACGACCGAATAGACTCAACTAACTGCCACGTCTTTGTCTATTGTTTTCTTCGTTTTTGTTGAACCGAACTGCCACTTTATATGTATAATATTGACGCTGCAAAATTGTTTCAATACCCCAGTAATAGATTTTTTATGAGTAAAAGCATACTAGAGATCGGGCAGAACCAAACGTCTGAGACAAACTTCTGCGTCGGAGGGAAATGATGTTTTGTCCTGTCGCGCTAGTGTTTAGGCTCCAAATGAATGAGAATGACGTCTACTGTTATCCCAACAGACAAGAGTTCTACTTCCGCAGAGTGTTTGCGTTTGAGATAAGCTTAGAATGTAGAGCTTGATGTAGCTACGTAAATTTCACGTAGGCCACGTCTACGGCGTAACGCGTAACCTCTGTATGCTTACTCTGAGTTTTTACATTGCAAATTCGATTGATCGTATTGAGCGTTCGATCACATTAGTGTCAAAGTAAAATGGACCCAAAATCACACAAAAAAGACACAAATTCAATACAACCAAAATTAATTCCGATATCGTTTGGAGCGCTGGCTGTGAATGCATACAGGAAATTGAGCTCTAAATTAATGTTTGTAAGGTTCATTTTACTGTACCGCGTTACAGGTTCTAAGAAAAAGGGATGCAATAATGCCGTGATTTTACGTCTGCATTCCTAATGATAGAATTAGATTAGTAACTACAATTACACAAGAAACGTGACATTTTCGGTGTTTTTTGCTGTAAATCTTGAACCGTAATGGGTAGGATACGTGTATGAAATTTTGAAAGTGTGAGTAAGAGCTTTAGTTAGTATAACAACAGGGATGATGACAGTAACCAAGAATCAATGAAATTAGGAATTTATCTAATGAAATAGGATTCATGGATTATAAAAAATAGGTATATTTATTTTTCTATTTCGAGTGAGATTGCTATTTATTTTGATAAAATAAAACTATAAAATACAGCAATCCACCATAATGGAGTAAACACCAAGATGGGAATGACGTCACAATTGTTTGTTTTCGAGCTTTGACAATCACACTATTGTTTACTGCACACTGCAAAACAATAGTGACGTCACAAACGACGCCATGACACCGGCAAGCGTTTCGGCGTGAATTTTAAAATTTAAATTTCAAATGCCATTTTATCTACCAAAACTTATTTTTCTGCTGAAATAAGATTCTGAAATGAGATTTTTCGAAATAGTAATACTTCGAAAATAATCTGCCCATATTTCAAAATCAGTCATCATGCCTATTAACAGGTAATGAAAATAAAACAACGTATAAATTAAAGGGCGTCCCCATACTTTAAAATTGTATTTAAAGACTTGTTAAATACTTAGTGATAAATCTTGTGCGATGGTACGGGACCCTTCGTGTGCGAACCCGACACGCACTTGGCCGATTTATTTCCGTTATTAGGTCCATTATAAATACCCCTGTTCCTCCTATCACTGGCCCTGGCATGGGGTAGGGGTATCTGCACCCCAGATTCGCGTTAGCAGGGGGCAGCATTCACAGCGGACCTTTGTTATTAGCTTAGCGACAAATTAGATTAGTATAACTGCGTAGAGGCATGGATTTATTTTTATCTCCCTATTCATAATGAATTTATGATTTCCGCTTTTGTGCGCAGACTTAAAAGCTTTTACACTAGATATTTTTTGATATTTTTTATAAAGGAATTTTTTGGACAAAAATGATTGACCTTTTCATTCATTTTTGCGAAAAGCTTTTACTAGGACAGATAAGTTAATAAAAATCTTGCCATTGAGTTGTTCAATGGAGTAGCAGAATTTTACATCGCGATGTTTACTATAGTGGTGATAGCCTAGTGGTTAAGACGTTCAGCATCCTATTCGGGTTCGGGTCGGAAGTTCGATTCTCAGACACGTACTTCTAAATTTGCTGGGTTATGTGCGTTTTAAATATTACTTGCTTTGTCGCTGAATGAAAACATCGTGAAGAAACCCGCAAACTTGGCACTAAAAACATAATACATTTATCAGTTATCAGTCATCATCATCATTCAGGTTTTAGATAGTTTAACCAACGACCTCAAGTTACATAGACGGGCCCTGTCAAACAAAGAAAGTGAACTTATTTTACTAACGCCATCTAGTCTGAAAAGCGAGACAGCACTATGGTAGGGAAAAGGACAGAGTTATACAGGTAAGGGGCACGCCCTACAAGTCGGACGCCCAACTTTTTCTATGAAAGGGCCCATCTAGTACCTACATATATATCGATGAGTATAACGTACTAAGTGAATTCACACAAGAAATATAGAAACATTAATTATTACAATAGGAAAGAAGCTTAATCTTAGTGGAGCGTGCAATTATAGCATTGAAACAGATATTTATCACTACAGACTAGCCATTTAGCACTAATTTCAAGCATTCAATCATTTTATCACAAAAGTGACAAAAACACAAGCTATTCTTCCCTTCTGCAAGTAATATTTTTATTTTACACCAAGATTTTCCCTAACATGGTTAATTTAAAAATTCATATGGTGAAGTGACAACCCCAATTTAGGGTTGTGTAATGCCGGAGTATAAACCGGGTTGACAGTTATTAATATTTAATGAGACAGTTTGTAGCTGTTAATCGTTATATTACCAACTGGCGCTACGAATATCCGTGTTAAATTGTAACGCGATTGTCATGTAAGAAAGTCGTAATTAAATTAAGGTTTGTCAAACGGATACATCGACGGAACGGGATAGTTCGAATTTAAGGTGGTCATAGATGCTTGCATTTCCAAAATTATGTGTAAACTCCTTAAACCGTATACAAATCGAAATCAGAATTTCGATTTTTATACGGTCAGAGGCCCGATCGTATAATGGATTTAATTCACAGGCATCGTCATAATAATCATCAATCAATCGCCCTATCTACTACGTATCTAGGAGCACGGGCCATCTGTTCAGTCTTGGACGGTTTGAATCATTTCAGTAGAACTTATAAATCATTATAATTTAATTAAATAAATGCGAAAGTTTGGGTGGATGGATGTATGGATGGATGTACGGATGGATGTATGGATGGACGTATGGATGGATGTTTGTTACTCAATCACGATCTGGATGAAATTTGGCACCGAGATAGATTATAGTCTGGAATAGCACATAGGCTACTTTTTATCTCGGAAAATTAAGGAGTTCCTGCGGAAACCAAAAACCTCAATCCACGCGGACGTAGTTGAGGCCATCAGCTAGTTTAAAAAATTAGCAGGAAGCAGGATTGTGTCGTTAAACGAGTCGATTTCAAGAAAAATAAAAGCTTAGTCGGCATTGTGTAAAAGACTGCTAAATACCAACTCTACCGGTGGAACGTCAGGCTCAATTAAACTGTAGTACCGAACAAGCGTTTCGCATTCACAGTTCGTTATCGTGTCAAGGGGAACTGTAGACTTTTTCAGGCCGCTGCAAACTTCTACATAACAAAGGTGCACCGACTTAAAGGTAGATTGGAAGTTGCTGCAATCTTAT
The DNA here is from genome assembly GCA_963932025.1 of Erebia epiphron. Lineage (NCBI taxonomy): Eukaryota > Metazoa > Arthropoda > Insecta > Lepidoptera > Nymphalidae > Erebia > Erebia epiphron. The sequence goes on along the minus strand of OZ009948.1, from coordinate 38,539,283 downwards.
AATAAAGTAGTCGAAACGAATACACAATAATTATTATGTAGAGACTTGTCGTACATGATAATCGTACATGATAATAGTCGTTAAAGCCCGCCTACCCGCATTCGAGCGGCGTGGTTGGTCTAAGCTCTATAAATTCCCTCTCTCCTATGAGCCCAGCAGTGGGACGTTAATGGGCTGTAGACTGTAGTGGTGGTGGGGTGGGGTGGAGACATCTCAAAAGCACTTGTTAAAGTTTTTTTTATCTACTACAAGTTAGGCCTTGACTGCGATCTACGACCTGATAGGTCATGGTAAGTGATGATGTAGTCTAAGATGGTAGCGGGCTAACCTGTTAGGGGCATGGGAGTTATATTAAACCCATACCCTTATTCGGTTTCTATACGGCATCGTACCGGAACGCTAAATCACTTGGCGGCACGTCTTTGCTGGTAGGGTGGTAACTAGCCACGGCCGAAGCCTCCCACCAGGCCAGACCAGGGAAAATTCAGAAATTAAAATTCCCAAATTATTCCTGCCGGGGATCGAGCCCAGGACCTTCGCAGGTTAAGACAACAGCGCTCAATACTGCGCCACGGAGGTTGTCGACAACAATATACAACTAACTATTCCATTGACAATTTGAGTACTTATATAACTGCGACGCTGCACTGCATCTCAAGTCAAGATCTTTGCATATAATCTACGTTGCAGAGCAAAGTTGAGACATATACTTGACTTTATTATAAACTAGATCATACTCGTAATTTCATCCGCGTAGATTTAAATTATTAAGAATCCCGTGGGAACTCTTTCATTTGGGATAGCAAGTCGCCTAAGTCACTGTTTACTTCACTTTTACAAAAATGTCTATTCAAAAATCACCGATGATTTTAATACAAATTGACAGACAAACACACCTTAGCACTTTGAATAAAATGACTGTTAACATTAATTTCTATCTATTTTCTAATCTAGTCTATTTCTAGCGGAAGTTAGAGCAGAACAAGCGATCGCTGTTCGTTATCGTGCCACGTCGAATTGTCGAGAACAGCCTTTTTCATTCCATTGTAAACTTTCGCAGAACACAATGTATCCGCCGCAGGCAGTTTTACGTATTTGGAATAGCTTTGGCATTGTCTCCCTTAAGTGTACAATCACACCGGAGATCCTAGGTTTCTAAAAATGTCTTCATTTTGCCATACACTTTTGTAAACTTATCTTCTATCTAAGATGATGAAGAGAAAGTATAATTAACTAAAAAGAACATCGTGTCTGTGATGAACTTTTATATTTTAAAGTAAACCAATATCACCATAATTGCAAAACATCGCTGGCCTACTGAAATAAGAAGCGTGCTGCGTAACCTTAAAAATCATAAACGAGTCTGGCGAGGATAGTGGAGTCGTGAAATAATATGGTCTTATAAGTGAGAGGCCCCGGTTTCAATCAGAAGATTGAAACCGGGGCCTCTCACTTATAAGACCATATTATTATAAATTCGCAGATTGACTCTCCCAGAAGGGAGAGTCAATCTGCGAATTTATAATTTCTGAATTTTCTTTGGTCTGGTCTCGTCCGGTGGCTAGTTACCACCCTTCCAAAAAGGCGTGCAAGCGAGCAGCGAGTTTAGCGTTACTGTACGATGCCATGTTGAAACCGATTAGGGGTTAGGGTTTATTATTATAACTGCCAAACCCTTAACAGTTTAGTCCGCTACTATAGACTGTATCATCACTTACTACCAGATGAGATCGCTGTCAAGGGCTAGCTTGAAGTGCATTAAAAAAAGTCGATAATAAGTCAAGGGCTTAGCTTAAGTCAAGGGCCCACTAACTGATGTAAATCACTTCATTATAATACCTAATCTTTATTGGAATAAATGAGTGGAAAATGGAAATGAAATTTTATACAGCGGTGGTTCAAGAGCATGCCATCATCCAGTATATTATAAAATAGATGCCAGTAAAGAGATAATCGTAATGAAGCGTGAGAGTGCTCACCGAGTTATGAAGTATCGTTCGCGGTTATTTATGTTTCAAGTGAACCGTTATACAACCTCCCGATACTTACATAGACTATTTCTCTTTTTTTATGACCCCGGTTCTGTAATAGATTTTTCTCTTTTTTTGTTCTACTGAATGTTACACTATAAATAAATGAAATAAAAAGCCTTTATTATTCCTTACTGTAAAACAAAGTAGAATAACAAAGTTCGATGAAACGTGCTTAATTTAAAAAAACATGCTACACTATATTTTGTGCTAAATGATGCCCGCAACTTAGTCCGTGTTGATAAACTTTAAAGCTCTTTGATTTTATAAAAAAAAAAAAACAATCACATCGATCCGTTGCTCCATTGCAGTGCGATCGAAAGACTAACCAATAAAGTTACAAAAACTCTTGTATTTACGATATTAGTTTGTATATGTGGTACTAGCTGATGCCCGCGACTACGTCCGCGTGGATTGAGATTTTTCGGTTCCCGCGGGAATTCTTTAATTTTACGGGATCAAAAGTAGCCTATGTGTTATTCCAGACTATAATCTATCTCTGTGCCAAATTCCATCCAGATCCGTTCAGCCGTTGGGGCGTGATTGAGTAACAAACATCCATCCATACATCCATACATCCAAACTTTCGCATTTATAATATTAGTATTGATAGTGATATGGATGTGATGTAATAGGTACCAGGCAGATAATTTTTGAAACAGAAGCGAGATTTCACCATTACAATCACGCTCAAAAAAATGTGGGTTTCTTCAACTATCCGAAAATCAGTAAAAAAACAAAAGGGCTTTTCCAGTTTCTAAAAATAAGATAAAACCGAATATTTGCAAAATAAAACATGTTTCCTCCCTTTGTAAGGTTATTTTTATTCATACTTCTTTTACGGAATAATGCTTTTTCTACGCTGTTAAGTTTTTTTTTACACTTGGTTGAACTGTATAGAATAACACGGTGTGTAACGTGTCCTTAGAGACATACCCGAGTTGCCTTAGGGATGTAACTTTTTTTATAATATACATGATCATATTATTTCATCGATAAGTTAGGCTTCGCTTGGTTGAGATTTCTGAAAATCATTTCTATATGGAGGTTTTCAAGAGGAGAATTATTCTGAAGTGCTAACTTGCGAAGCAGGGTCGGGTTAGTTAGCAATATTTTCAATGCGAAATATTGTCTTGACATTCTTTCACGCAGTATAAAGCAACAATCTGCGTATTTCTATGGATTTTAATTTTATACATTCAACATTTTATACATGATGATGTCGTCTTCTCTTGGCATCGTGCACATTAAGGAAGCTGATAATCTCGATGCACCAACTCGAGAAATCCTCTTATATAAAATTCCCCGTGACGGGAACTGTATGTTTTCAATGCTAAAGAAGCACCACTATGTATAACATAGTGGTGCCTTCTTTAGAAACGAACCATCAAAACTACAAATCCAAACGGACTCATTGTCCATTCTTCTACGCGGTCAATGCGTTACAATATTGTCTTGACTTTCTTTCACGCAGTATAGAGCAACAATCTGCGTGTTTCTATTAATGGATCTCATGGATATAAAGGTACTTACTGCAGAGTGATTTAAGAGAGTGTCATTAGTGTCGGAAAAAAGATGTCCCTATTGACCAATTTAAATCCATTATAATAGCTTTTTCAATAATGGGTTGCCTGGGGGAGATCACTTCTAGTGATAAGACCTTTGCGAATTGTTATTTCTTTTTGTTTATAACCGACTTCAAAAAAGGAGGAGGTTCTAAATTCGGCTGTATTTTTTTTTAATGTTTGTTACCTTAGAACTTTTGACTGGGTGGACCGATTTGGATGTTTCTTTTTTTATTTGAAAGGGCATACTTCCCAAGTGGTCCCATATAAACTTTATCGAAATCGGTAAAGCGGTTTTTAAAATATCAACAATAAAATAAGTACTTTGTATAGCGTGGGCTTGTTGTTGTAAAGTTGGCGCGGGAGTTTGAAGTCGGTTGTTTAAAAAGATTTTTTTATATTAAATTATTTAGTTTTGTTTGTTAATAAGGAACTCATCTATCTATCTATCCATCTTAAATCCACACGAATGAAGTCACGTTCAACAGCTGGTATATTGTACTTGCACGCCATGTCCTCACAAACAACGTGGATAACAGTACGTGCGTAAAGCTTACGTGACTAGTATTAATTACTTATAGGGATTACCCAAACCATGGCGGTGTTACAGCTCTAAACCCTATAATCGTGTCGAACTATCCCAGAGGAACACTATACAAGTTTCTACGTTCCTATCTTTGTGGTACGAGTGAAAATTTCGGGAATCAAGGAAGTGACACAACATTACTATTTAAAAATATATTTATTGCTTTTCGAATTATTCTCCGCGAAATTTCACACATTTTTACATACGATGGAACCAATCATTGAAGCAACCATTCCATTCGGAAGTTGGGGTCTCCAAAATGGCCGTTTTGTAGGCGTCCACAGCTTCTTCAGGTGATGAAAATCTCTGACCACGCAATTTATTCTTTATTTTAGGGAAAGTATAGAAATCATTAGGGCTTAGGTCGGGGCTGTACGGCGGATGGTCTAATAATTCTATGATTTCTTGCTCTAAAAACTCTTTTGTTCTGTGCGCGGTGTGAGAACTCGCATTGTCGTGATGGAGGATGATGCGGCGGTTGCAGTTCTCTTTACGGAGTTCAGAAACGACCTTTGGCAAACAAATGTTAGCATACCATTCTGCATTAACCGTTCTTTGTCCCTCAAGAGGAATAGTCGCAACATGGCCGGATTTGGAGACAAACGTGGCCACCATTTTTTTTGCAACACTCCGTGAACGAACAATTTTTGTTGGCTTTAACTCATTTTCGAACACCCAAACTCGTGATTGGTTTTTAGTTTCGGGTTCGTACGCGTATATCCAGGATTCATCACCTGATACGATGTTGTATACAGCATTTGAGGATCCTGCGTGGAATCTTTCGAGAGTTCTGACGCACCAAGTAACGCGAGCCGCTTTTTGCTCTTCACAGAGCAAATGCGGTATCCATCGGGAAAACAACTTTTTTACACCTAATTATTCATGCAAAATTATTTGTGTTAGATTCATGCCAATTTCTAAAGTTGCCTGAATTTCGCGGTATGTCACATGTCGATCTTCCTCAATCAGCTTACGCACAGCATCAACGTTTTCTTGGGTGACTGCAGTTTTTGGACGACCTTGACGGGGATCATCACTGAGCTTGACACGTCCACGTTGAAATTCAGCAAACCAGCGATAAATTGTGGTTTTGGATGGGGCTTCATTACTAAATGCAGAAATAATCCGGTCAACACACTGTTTTTGTGTTAAACCACTTCGAAAGTCATAATAAATCATCGCTCTATAATTTTCTCGAGTCAATTCCATTTTCTCAACGACTAAACAAGTTTGACAAGACCTTGTGAGAAGACCGAGAATTTTTTTTAAAATAAATAAACGGTATTCGATTTATAAAACCAAGGAGTTTTAAATTAAAAAGATTTTAATATGACAGGAACAGTTCAAATATTCCATTCCCGATATTTTTAGTGCAGCCTATGTATAACATTAATACCATGTATGTTCTAGCTGAACGGAGTGTAAATAAAAACGTTAATTGAAACAAAAGGTAGCACATTATTATACCTAGGTATTTGCAATAGTGCCGTTGGAAAACAAGAGAGCTCTAAAATGAACTACTACTATTAAAATTAAAAATACCACCACGAAAGAACGGTTTACTTATATTTTTTGTTACATTTATCTCAATACTAGCTGATACCCGCGACTTCGTCCGCGTGGAATAAGTACAAATTTCCGCGGGTATTCCCTAATTTTCCGGGATAAAAAGTAGCCTATAATCTTACTCTCCAGGTCCTCAACTATACTCAACCAATTTAAAAAGTGAACCGAGATGGACAGTCCATAGTAAACCTGTGAACCTTTTTTCTTAAAAGGAAAAAAGAAGAAGGAATTAAAAGGTTAAAATAATAATAATAAGATTTGCACATCGATACCCACTGTCATTGCTAGGCAACACCACTAGCCAATCCCTGTAAAGTAATAAAAGCTAATCACGTAGTCCGTGCACGAAACTTTCCCTGACCTCGAATATTATAACTGAAACGGGGCAAGAGTTGCATAATGGCGGACGCCGGAAATAGTAATAAACATGCTTTTTTTGCTTTCAGTAGGTACGCTGAAGCCAGGGTTGACTTTGTATTACTTCCCGATGATGTTATAACATTTTGTATATCAGATTTATTATTTTTCTGCCCTAGTCCCATTTTCATTCCATTCTGATATTAATATTTAAGCTTTTGTGCGATATTCTTCGATGTATTACAATGAAATTGAAGTACTTATTATATCAAAATATATTATTTGACTTAGCTTATTAAATTATTTTTATTCAATATTATAATAATTAATTAAAATCTTATCTCTCGATCCTTTTTGTAAAATTGCATAATTATTTTATGCAATTTTACAAAAAGAATCAAGAGCTTTCAAATTTATAATACAAAAAAAAAACTGGACCGTTTTACAGGCCATCACAATTTTTGGCGATGCAGCGATGTAAAAACAAAATACTATTTATTTTGTTGTAACTGCAACTGCAGACTGAATATGTTTTAAAATACATTTACAATATAAAATTCAGCGAGAATATTTTCGCAACACGTAACATTCAATATTGAATACTCTAATAAATACAAACGTGATGTTTAGTTTTTATTTCCGATTGAAATACATATAAGTACATAAAAGAGGTCTGTCTGTTAAGAACTATTTTTCAATGTAATAATTTTCATCTCAACGGAATAGCAGTGTATTACAGTCATAATCGACATATTTTTGTCTGTGTCATTGTAATACTTAACGTTAGGTAGCTTAAGATAAGGTAAAGTAAGTAGGTAGGTAGGTAGGTGGGTGCGTAAGTAAAACAGTGACCTTTATAACGAAAAATAACTTTGTCTGACAAAGACTAATGATCCTGCCACAGCACCTTTATCAAAAATTACTGCGTTACGCTGTAGGTATTAAACGATATTAGGAAAAAAAGTTGTCACATCATCCAAATTAAAATAATTTTGGCACAGCGAGTGAAATTAATTTAATTTAATTTTTTGATTATTGAGTACCAGCGAAGTAATCATAATTATACGGTCTTACCTAATTGTCTAATGAGTAGTTTTATTTTAACCTTAACTTATTACTAAGAAATTGTCCATTGACGCCTCTTAGTCTTTCTTGATGGGGACGGGGACGTGAGGTTGAACAGATGAGCCGTTAAAACGTAGCAGACAGACAGACACCGACAGAAATACTTTCGCATTTATGATATAACTATATAATAAGTATGGATATAAGCGAATAATTAATGTCCAATGTTAATATCAGACCATTCTCTACAGTTAAATAAACGATAAAACAAATACAATCCCTGATTTATTTTTATCGCCATTGTCAATTCGACAACAGATATAAAGGCGAAATCAAATATTTTGCGTCGCTTTCTGCCAATAAAAATAACTGTTACAGCATGCAAATTAGTTGAACATACGAGAATTACAGGCTTGGCAATATTTCAGGCAGGCAGGCATAACAAACACTGGTCAAACTAAAGCACAAAGAGCAATTAGTCTATGCCTGACCAGTCATTGTTAGCTCGAGTTCGAGCCACGGGATACAGGCATCGAGCAGTACGTGTGTGCATTTTATGTGGAATGTAAAATTTCAAACTTTACAAACGTAGCGGTTCAATACAAGTTTTGCAATAATGAACTTTGTACATGAAAGTTCTTGCGACGTTGCACGCTGCTACGTCTTGGCTTTGTTATTTAGTAGCTCTAATTAACCTAACCTTTATAGAGGTTCATAATGATACAACATAAAAAAGTATCAAAGTTAGGAAGGTTAAATACATTGTTCAGCAAAATTGGTTGCGATATCAAAATGGAAAATAGAATAATCTAATATAGGTTCTATCGGTTTAATAAACCTAACAGATTACAAGCTACCGAAAAATAATCCGTTATATTGTAATCATTCGACAGTTTACAATTTCGCGAGTTAGATTATAATCTAACGGTCATATAATCTAATCTAAATCTTACGGTGACATGTATACACCACATCCTTTGTCTAAACTTAACGAAAGCGCTTTGACCACGTGATTAAATTATTAAATATTTAACTACAGCAAACTACCAAACTTTTGTATACATAGAGTTTTAACCCTAACGTCAAATTTAATCCAATAGTTAGAGGTTTTCAAAAGCAAGTAGAGCATGTTATTCAAGAAAACTTTAACATATTATTATATTTCTACTGGATCAAAGCGCATATAGGACTAGACGCTAATGAAAGAGCAGATAAGCTAGCCAAATGAGCAACACAACTTGATGAAAAATAACAATTTACGACAAGTTCCTCATCTTGTTTGCTCCTCATCAATCAAAACCTGGCAAAAAATATACTCGGAGACTCCTACAGGCTCAGTTATGATGAATGATGAACCGCAAGTAAAGAAGTTAAAAACAGTTAACAGTTTAAAGTAATCTAGACTAGAATAAAAAATAAACGTCAAACTTAACGAACGCCTCAATATATAGGGGTTATATCTGAAAACGTGCTCGGTACTACCCACACTTCACAATTGCCTGTAATTTACGGCTCGAACTCGAGCCAACAATACTCAGTGAAATAATGAGTGATTGCTCATTGTGATCGAGTAACGGGCCGAGTGAAAATGACTACACACAAAGTGACCCAATACGCAATAAAGCTAAATTATGTATTACCTACCCGTCGACCGACCTTCGATAATCTATCTCCTTTCTGATTGGCATTTCAAATGGATGTTTTTATTTTCTGTAAAGGCAAATTGACGTTTCATTTGATCACATTGAAGATAGTTTTTACTGAGTGTCACGACTAAGTTCCATTACCTTCTGCTGATTTGATATTCCTCTACTTAACGTCGCCCACTTAAGTGCTATCCACTTAAAAATACGGCTATAAATTAACTCTAGAATTAACTGCTATGCATAGCACATACATACAAACATTTTAAATGAAATGCAAACGACAATTATTCATACCATCATTGTAGTATGATCATCTTACTTCTTACTAATATTATAAATGCGAAAGTGTGTCTGTCTGTCTGTCTATCTGTCGGTCTGTCTGTCTGTCTGCTACGCTTTCACGGCCCATCTCTTCAACGGATTTTGATGAAATTTGGTACAGGGATAGGTTGTATCGCGGGGAAGGATATTGGCTACTTTTTATCCCGGAAAATTCAAGTGTTCCCGCGGGAAAAAAAAGATCTGTTCAACCGATTTTGATGAAATTAAGTACAGGGATAGGTTGCATCCCGGGGAAGGACATTGGCTTCTTTTTACTCAGGAAAATTAAGAAGTTCCCGCGGGAATTGAAAAAACCTAATCCACGCGGACGAAGTCGCGGGCATCATCTAGTAATTTAAACAAAGCGATCCTGAAACACTCGCTTGACGCAAATGTTTCATAACATGTTAATATTGTGTTTCAGACTGATACTGATATAATTCACATCGCAGTCTCTATTTCAATATATCTTCGTTATGGATAATATGAGGTTTGTAACAATTTTAATAATTCACACATGCAATAATTTCAACCAAATGTATTATTCAAGTTTTATGTTGAAGTTCTTCCGATTTTGGGTGGGCTTACATTGACTGAAAATTGCTAGCTAACTTTAAATGAGATGTGACCAACCTACCTTCCTATTTATTCAAATACACAATGATACTTGATTCCTCTCGCTATTACGTAAATCTAAATGCTAATGAGTGTCGCAGGCGGGGACGTTTTTGACAAACGGCTTGTAGTTTGTAGGGCCACGCTTAGCACTGAAGTAAGTGCTACGCCAGCTGAAATCTCATTTTCTGAGAAAAGTAACAACTCTCTCACTCAAACGTCCCTTACCGGTTGCACATGGCTACAGTGGCCATGGCAAAAATGGAGAACCTCCGTTAAGCTTTGTAGGTTTCTGTGCAGTCGGTTTTTAACCGACTTCCAAAAAAGGAGGAGGTTCTCAATTCGGCGCGTATTTTTTTTTAATGTATGTTACCGCATATCTCCGTGGTTTCCAAACCGATTTGAATTTTTTTTTTTCAGTGGTTAAAGGAAGCTCGCGAGATGGTCCCATAAAAAATTCTGACTCCAAATCCTCAATCCTGGTACTATAGGTATACCTACGACTCAAAACTAGGGAATTAGAAAGTTTTGATGGTTAATTCATATAGTAGGTATCAAGTCACGTGTATACGATTCAACTCTGAGTCCCAACTCCTCAACCCTGACGCTGTAGGGTACAGAACTCCTTAAAAATAGCGATTTAGGTTTATTTATGGTGAATTCATATTGTAGGTGTCAAGCAACGACTTCATACTTTGACCCAAGTCCCAACTCCTCAACTCTGATGCTACAGGGTACTGCACTCCTGGCTGGCTGGCTTTGGAAGTCGGTTTTTTGGAAAGAATTTTTCTAATTTAATAAATTTTTCGTATGCCTGATTTTGTTCTTTACACTGTAGTAGCACAAAAAATGACCACAGCATTATTATAAACTTAGTTTGCACGTTCACTGTAAAATTAGCAAAACTGAGCAGTAGTAGTGAGGTAGCGCAATAATACTGTAGGTACAGGTGCATTATGCCCACGAGACCAACACTGCACTGGCGAAGCCTTTGTGACGCGCGCGTCATCAGTGTTCTAAAGTGTGTATGGAGCGTGAAGTGATTAACCACTGTGCTTTAGATAGCTCCGAGTCTTGTACCGCTTTATGCTACAAAATTAACCGAAGCTCTAGCTCCGAAGCTTTGACACAAATCCCGTTTGTAAACGTAACAAATGTCAAATACAAAAATAAACTTTTGTTAATTAGCACTTAAATAATTTAATAGCACTTAAGTAATTTTTTTGTAAATATGAATTGCTGATTGCCTAAAATTAGGTACTATCCAATACTTATAAACCTTACCATGGTATTTTTATTTTCATAATTATAATTATATGCTCTATATCCCATAATTATCAGTAAATATTTATTGTTCAGTATCAATGATTATAAAATATCTACAATATAATTTGAGGATACCGCTGAATAGGTAATTAAGGTTTATATTTTATTATTTACTAGCTGATGCCCGCGACTCCGTCCGCGTGGAGGTATGAAAAATAGATGTTGGCCGATTCTCACACCTACTCAATATGCTCACAAAATTTCATGAGAATCGGTCAAGCCGTTTCGGAGGAGTATGGGAACGAAAATTGTGACACGAGAATTTTATTATATATAAAATTCTCGTTAATATTAAAGATGCATAAAGGTTATTTACCTATTCAGTAGAGGATACAATACCTATTATCATTATAATGAAGTAAACTGTAGTTGCACTACTGTGCTGGATTTTTCACATTCATTTAAGACTATTAATTAAAAAAGACGTGTTACAATGCTACTATTTATCCTATAATCCCAAGAACTATGCAACTTCATTCATAACAGAAGGGTTCTCACAAATATTATGCTAATATTATAAATGCGAAAGTGTGTTTGTTTGTTGGTTAGTCCTCCAATCACGCCGCAACAGAGAAACGAATCGACGTGATTTTTTGTATGGGTATAGTTGAGGACCTGAATACATTACATCCTGAAGACCTGGAGACATACTTTTTATCCAAAAATTTGGAGTTCCCGCGGAAAATAAAAAGACGAAGTTGTGGGCATCAACTAGTATTAATATATATAACGTTTTAATCCTGTATAGTGTATTAGTTACGTACGAGGGATAACTCAATTAATGTTCGCTAGCAGTCCATTTTATAAATTACTAATTAGCTGCCTGAGCTGTTGGGTCTATCCTACTTCCTTAGGGCCCCTCTGCGGGGTTGAGTAACTTATTCATGTCAGCCATTAGCTTTCACCACTTAGGTAAGAAATATTAGACTAAGAGATAGCTGCACTTTTTGTAACTATCTTCTGAAAAGCTGATTCAGTATTAGGTGGGTGTAGAGCTCTCTACTTATGTCAAAAGTGAAAGTCTGCCCGCATATGGACCATAATTAGAAAAGCTGATTCTTGTACAGTATTAAAGTATGCGCAATACCGATTTAAACAGTATTAAAACTCAGCTTTTCTAATTATGGTTCATTTTTGGTAACGATAAACCGTTTTTGAGCGGCTAGCAAACGGCCCATCCATATGCGGGCAGACATTCACTTTTGACATAAAGTAGAGAGCCCTACACCCATCTAATACTGAATCAGCTTTTCAGGCGATAGTTACAAAAAGTGCAGCTATCTCCTAAAATATATCTACCTGACGACAATTTACACAATGTATAAAGAAATCCAGACATAATATTTCGATTGATGAGGGTCTACACAGACGGAAGCTCAATGCGAATTTGCTTTTTTTTATTATTTTACAAGCTGATGCACGCGACTCAATCCGACTTTTTGGTTCCCGCGGGAACTATTTCATTCTGTGTGTTTCATTTTTCATTTTCTGATCGAAATTGGGGGGTTTATGTTACATAATAAGCTCTAATAATACTCAGTACTACTACGGAGCGGCGCGGCACGTAGCGGAAAAAATATTTTTTGAGTTTGTATGTGGCCGCGTCGCGCAATGCATCTACTTGCCGCGTCACTTAAGTGGGCCCAGACCCATATAAACTCAAACAAAGCATCTGTAGTGGGGCTAGACCTTAAAGGGTGGCCAGAAAACAAGAAAAAAGCAGATTCTTGTTGAAAACGTTATAAATTTCGTTTTTATGAACAAACTTTCTGAATGTTTAAATGTCAAGAGGTGCCGGTCTTTTAACTAAAGGCCCCGGTGTGATCATTACGTCTCTTAGAGTATCATTATCATCATCTACGTCAGTCGTGCGTATGTAGATCATCAGTGTACGTCGTGTAAAATTGAAAAATGTTATCAAGGCTCCCCCGACTTGAACTTATTGTGTTAACATTAAAGTTAGAAGTTAACTTACTTATTTGACTTCACTCCGGGAAACTGATGAATTCACCTTTTTAGAAGTCAACTTATAGGTCCTTAAAATGCTTATTTTACCAAGCTTTCAAACAGTAACTTTTCAGCGGCATAAACGGCAAGATGTTCATTGAGAAATTTCAATCTGAAAATTAACTTTGCGATAAATGTAATTGAAGGTTTTGGCTGGAAAGAGCAAAAAGTGTTGCATGCATTTCAATCAAACTTTCTTTGTCAGTTGGAAGCGAGCCAAGTTTAAAATAAAATGGACAGGAAGCAAGAAGCCTTCGTAAAAAGTTTCAATAGGTCAACTGTTCAAAAACGGTATTAAGGCAAATGTCCAACGGGTGTAGATATATCTTAACTTATTGTTTTCGTCGATTCTAAAATTAATTTAAGTTTGTAACGCGTGGATCGATCTAAAATCGATATAAGTTTAAAATAAAATGGACAGGAAGCAAGAAGCCTTCGTAAAAAATTTCAATAGGTCAACTGTTCAAAAACGGTATTAGGCAACTGTCCAACGGGTGTAGATATATCTTTACTTATGTTTTCGTCGATTCTAAAATCAATATAAGTTTGTAACACGTGGATCGATCTAAAATCGATATACCTAAGTATAAAATAAAATGGACAGGAAGCAAGTCGCCCTCGCTGTCGCCCTCGCCTTCGCCCTCAACCTCGCAGCTTCGCCTTCACCCTCGCCCTCACCCTTACCGTCGCCGTCGCCCTCGCCTTCGTCCTTGCTTTTGCCGTCGCGCTCGCCTTCGCCTTCGCCTTCGCCCTCGCCCTTACCGTCGCCCTCGCCTTCGTCCTCGCCCTCGCCGTTATTAACGTTTTAAGAGAAATCAGTAAAACTTAAAAATTATTCCAGTATGTAACAATATTTGATGTCAAATACATGATTCATCAAATAAATTTAATTTTATTCATTAATTATACATTCTTGATCTACCTTGCGTAGTCTGAGAATTAAGCTAAGTTTAGATAAGTTAATGTACTTAATTAGAATGATAATTTATGAAACTTACAGGTATTTTAAAACAATATATTATCTCAGTAAGCGCTGATATATTATGATGTACATACTACCTAATACCTAATGATATGCATGCATGAAAAAGTAAAACTTTGAGGTACGGAACCCTAAAAGTGTTAACAACTCAGGTATGCTTTTCTTTAATACAGATCAAATAGACGGCAAGCAGTTGTCACTATCTTGCAGCAACATTGTCCAAAGATAACGTGAAAGTTAGGTGAGAACTACGGAATCTCTAGAGCTTATCTACCTTGTTGCACTTTGTAGTACAAATAACTAGCTGACTAGCACCGACTTCTCAAGGCTATCCTTAAGTTAGTAGTTAGGTAATAAAATACTACTAGCTGATGCACACGACTTCATTCGCGTGGGTTCAAGTTTGCTTTTCCCGTGTATTATTATTTATTTATTTAGATATCTTTATTGTACACTCAAAATATACAGTACACTATACAGTTAACAAGTAAATATAATTAAAATTATTAATAAATACGACTGCTCTGCCGTAGCCCGTAACTATCTACTACGTAACGATACCACAGTCATTAATTACCTATGGAATCTTATACACATTTTTATTAAATGATATTTTTTTGGAATCACTGGATTTTGAACTATAGTGTTATATATTTTTGGAATCTATTCATCATTTTGTAGACGATGATTATATAGTTAATCTTATTTTCGAAAAAAATATCAACTTTAGTCTTTAATGCGGGACCATGGTCACCCCATCAAGTTTTTTTAATTTTACTAGCCTATGTCACCCGGAATAAGCTAGGGATTCTAACGATACCTCGTTTATCAAAATCGGTTCAGGCGTATAGAAGTTATGGTGGAATATACAAACTCACATACATACATACATACATACATACATACATACATACATACATACATACATACATACATACATACATATATACATACATACATACATACATACATACATACATACATACATACATACATACATACATACATACATACATACATACATACATACATACATACATACATACATACATACATACATACATGAACCCTGAAAACAATATCCTACTCCTTTTTTCAGGCAGTCGTATAAAAAGAAGTAGTAAGACTACGTAGAACCGTGCAAAGGCGGTCCTAATGCCAAAGCAATCTCTTACAGACAACCTTTGGTGAAAGGATTAATAAACCGGAGCTGTATTTAAAAATGAATAAAATAATAAATTATTTATTATCTAGGATAAAACTAAGTCTATGTCACTTTTCAGGTCCTTTACTATGCAAAAATCACGTTGATGTATCACTCCGCTGCGACACGATTGAAGAGATAAACTTAAAATAGCAATGTACTTGTTCATTAGGTAACAAGGAAAAATGAAAATCCACTGTGTAAGATATTTCATTTTCCATTTTTCTCAGAGAAAGAAACACAGATTGTTTGTCACAATAAATCGCTCAGGCACTAAATTCAACAGGTGATAGCTATCTTATTTTTCGAACGACTCATTTTACGATTCTCTCGGAGGGCTGAACAATGTATTTATGAGTTTCTTTATTACTACTATCTATCAGAATTGGAGTAAAGAGATGATTCAGTTTTAGTATTACAGTTTAATGCATTTTAGCTCTCAAGTTTTTCTCTAACTCTTGAAGAAAATTATATGTTACCTACCTTTATACTAATGGTATCTCACTGCTATAACAATTTTTTTACACCACTACAGGTGAGCTATTGACTGCAAACTCATCTGATGGTAAGTGATGATTCAATTTAAGATTGTAGCGTGCTAACCTGTTAGTGGTATGTCAGTTATATTAAACTAAATATTAAACCCATACCCCTAGTCGGTTTCTACACGGCATCGTACTGGAATGCTATATTGCTTGGCGGCACGTATAGGTGCTTGGCGGCCGGTGGGTGGTAACTAGCCACGGCCGAAGCCTTCCAACCGACCACACCAGTAAAAATTCAAAAATTATAAATTCCCAAGATGAACCCTGCCGAGAATCGAACCCGGGACCTCCCACGTTAAGGCAACAGCGCTCTGTGCGCCAGGGAGGTCGTAGATATAATTTTATATAACTCCGATAGGTACTCTATTATGAAGATTTTATACATTTTATTTTTTATTAAAAAACTTTGAGTGTAGCCAGGTAATCTAGTGACGGCTGTCTCTTAAAAATCTGTCTTTGTCATATTTCTTGCTTTCTTTTGAATAATGAATATGACATTTGCTTGCTCATTTTTATATTATCTACAAGCAGCGCTATTTTATTTATGGTCGAGATTGACCTTCAAACTCGTTAGGCAAAAGCCGAAGGTTTAGGTTTGGACCAAGCGCTCCAGCCATTTCTAAGGATTGCCTAGGCCAATCGCGATGCTCCCGTACATCGGCTTTGGACTATGACAGATATATAAATATTATGTTTCAACTTTGCGTCTGCTACGAAATCACGTATTAAGAGGTGGCACACATATTTTAAGAATAGTTCCTTCCTTTCTTTATCTTTGCTTTCCTTGAGATTTTTATTTTTACTGGATGTTGAATATTGTTTCTGTTCTTTCACGTACCTCATATGAGCTTTGAAACATTATAGAGCAGCGGCAAAAGTTTCGTATGTAAAAGATCACTTTAAGGAATACCGTAAAAGTTTGCATTTATCTCATACGATCCGTGAGGGGGGAGGGGGGGGGGGGAGGGGGTTAAGTCGGGCGTGGGAGTGATTGCTCATTGTGTTTACGATCAAGTTTCGTGTCTCATGCATTATGTAGATAACCTGAAGAGCTCAGTTTGTGGTCAACAGTTCGCTTTTAATAACATGATGTTTGAACTTACTCGTACAACATGACCGTTACGTTGGGGCTTTTGGTATACTAGAATTTGCTTTGCTAATATTTTAATTATTGTCCTCTCTTATTTCAATTAAATGCTTGCCTATTTTATAAGTGGGAGGTCCCGGGAACGATACCCAGCAGGATCAATTTACTAATTACTAGCTGATGCCGCGATTTTATCCGCGTGGATTGATTTTTTTAGTTCCCGCGGGAACTCTTTAATTTTCCGGGATAAAAAGCAGCTGTTTGTGTTATTCCAGACTATAATCTATCTCTGTGCCAAATTTTATCCAGATCCGTTCAGCCTTTGTGGCGTGATTGAGTAACAAACGTCGATCCATCCATCCATACATCCATCCATGCATCCATCCAAACTTTCGTATTTATAATATTAGTATAGATTATTTCTGAATTTTCTCTGGTCTGATCTGGTTAGGCCTCGGCTCGTTACCTCTCAACCAGCAAAGACTTTCCACCAAGCCATTAAGCGTTCCTGTACGATGGCGTGTTGAAATCGATTAGGGGTATATTTTTATAATTAGTGCCCTTGCCAGGTTAGCTCGCTACTATCTTAGACTGCATCTATGGATAACTATATGGAACTAATATAGGCTTGTACATTTAGGGCGAAAATACACTACGGGGCAAAATATTTATTACTGGTGAAAAAAAACCGAAGCAGACGTTTCTCTTGGACGATATTTTGTTCTGTCCAGTTCGTAGAGTATTTTAGCTCAGATATACTCTTAACTTTTTCCGTTATTGATTTTGAAATATTCTATTCTATTGCTCCATACAACCAGACAGTATAATACTCCTATATTTGTGCACGTATTTTCTTATCATAGGGTAAAGGTTTATGTTGAATCATAAAATTAAATGTTGGAACTTGGCTGCGTCGCTTTTGAGTTGAAAATCGATAGACGATAAAATCTAAAGCCCCCCATCACTCTTGTCCCAAGAGTCCAGGGTGGAGTGTGCTTCTTTACTTTAATGGGAATTGAAGTTTTATCGATATTTTTATTTTATAAGAACCGAAGAATTGCGTAAAACAGCTTTTCAGAGTTAGAGTTTATAGTAACTATATTTTATCCGAAGAAAAAAAAAACTAAGTTCGATAAAGCGCAAAGATGTTTTTATAGATTATTTTTTAAATGTGCAGATAATCTGGTTAGCATTTACAATCATTAAGTTCATAAATAACGCATTTTATTAGATAGAAGGTGGAAAAAACCGAAATTTGCAGTCTTGTGATATTCCTACCCCAAGAGTTTTTGTAAAGCGCGAATCTACAGCGAAGGGAAGACCAAGCGAATGGAGCGAAAGGTTAGTAACTCCTTGGACTTTACATTTTCCTTTGTCACTTTTTTATATACAGGGAGTAGATCAATTTGCAGGACAAGGTCAGTTAATGTCTTCATTTTGGGTATAATATCGACATAATTACAGCTAATACAGCTAAAGTTATAATGACAGTATTAGATATTTCGGAAGGGTCATCGTTTAGTTACAGGTTACAGGGTTTTAGAAGAAAACTTTAATAGGTAGTCATCATTTACCTCCTCTACTTACATCAACAGTTTACAAAATGGAGAATATATTATTATACAATATTCTTATGCGGTGAAATGGTATACTGTAAAATTTTATTTCCGTCAAGTAGGTTTAAACTTAATTATTTGTGACTGTGTTACCTTTTAATTTTACATTTTAATTTAAAAATAATATTTTGGATACTCATTTGTGGTTCGAATTAGAATTAATAATTGTACGAACAAAAGAAATAAGTAAACACTTTTGTTGGTACAATAGAAGTAAAACTAGGTTTTATGTTTGGGAATACAAGTTAGTTGTTTGTAACATTTTATAATTGAAATTTCTATTTTCAAAGCGCTCTTAAAGAGATTCGCCATTAAAGAGATTCTTAAAGAGATTTTCCATTATTCATAATGGAAAAGACTGCAATATTTGAAAGTTTACTGAATGACTCGCTCGGAGATAGAATTTGGAATTGGAGGTTTTCCTTTCGAGCGCGGCTGTATCTATTTTCGATATAATTAAATTACAGAACTCGACTGCGCTTCAACTGCAGTAGAGATTTAAAGGCAGGTTTTGACTAAGACATTGACTGGCAATAGGATCAGTAGCATACCAAAACTGGCTAAGAGGATGGCTGTAATTTCATAGCTTTGATTTGAAATAACAAACATGAATGATGTTACGAATTCTCGAATATTCCTGTTGAAAAGACAGCTAAATAAACATGATAATATTTTTTTATGCCTGTTTAGTGATATTTTTTATTTTTCATATATATGCTAGGGACGCTGTCACCGGGTCAGAAAAGTTCGTGGAACTATAAGCCAATTTAAACTAAACCAACTTTTGAGAAACCTCTTTCGCAAGAGCAAACTTCTTGTATAAACAACAGGGTAATTATATGAGAATAAAGGAAGTAATTTCGGTCCAAAATTCGTACCTAGAACGTCGTTTGCTTATACTTATTTTCCTCTGGAAAGAGCTGTTTCTTGGAACTTGTAAAACACGAGAATTGTTACTCGAATAATAGTTTCTACTTCTTGTTTTACTATTCTCTTATTTCATTTCGTTAAATTTTCTGTTTTTATCGTACAATTGTTTTTAAATCCATTATATTTACTTACATTTTCAATGTTTTCATTGTGATAGTTAAAATATCAAAATATTTGTTTTGATTTTGTTAGTTTGATTTTGCTCAAGCGGTAAATGTTTGAATGCAGAGTAAATGTATGGTGACACATACATTTACTCTACATTCAACTCGCACGTGAACTGTATCTACTAGACTATTACCTATATAAGTACTAGCCCTGTGATTAACAACAAGATGTTTTTAATTCCACAAATATTCTTTTGACTGACTAACTTCATATGCATAAAACGTGCATAAAATGGCACAGTAAATTTCTTTAGAAGAAAGAAGGTGTATTTTGCTATTTACTAGGTTTCCTGCGACTTTGTTTGCGTTTGTTTAGTACGTACCTATTTATGAAAAGTCTATACTTCAATAGCAAACGTGGGAGGAAAATATATACCTACTCTTTGTTAATAATGTATCTCTTGGAACGTAAGCTTGTTCATTAGTGTGTTGGCGTATGTGGAGGATAATAAATTGATATTTCCAAGGCTTCTCAATATACAAATATTTACCTATATACATTTAATTTTCGTACTTTAGGCCAGATTTATACCCATACCTTACAGCGGTTGGGCAATCGTGTTGGAGTAAGCTTAAAAATATAATATATAAAAAATTATCTATTTCGGCGAAAGGGAACAATATACCTACGTTTATGTTACCCCAGCTAAATTTTATTCAGAATTACAAAAATTTTTAAACATACCTAAAGACAAAGTATAAATAACGGAAGAATTAAGAGAGCCGTTACGGTTCCCTTCCAATTGAATAATTAAAGACGTTGGCATGACCTAAATTAATATTAAGACTGGCATCGTTTTCGTTTTCTGGAAAACAATATTTTATATTCTCTTCACGTAAAATTAAAGTACAGGTATTTAAAATTGTATCTAGTGATAGAAATTCATAAGGAGTGCTCGCGCTTTGCTACTATGCTGTTTATTAACCACACGTGCTCGGATAGCAATTTATTTTTGTCCTCAAAGCCATAGCACTTAATTTGAGCCTACTATGACTCAAAATTGCTACATAGTTCGACGAATTATGAAACTGTAGTGGCAATGAGCTAGTCTTCTCTAAATATACTAGTGTTTCGCCCCGAACTGAGACCTCGCGGCGCCATCTATGGACATAATAGGCATGATGACAGTAACCAAGAATCAACGAAATTATGAATTTATCTAATAAAATGGGATTCATGAATTTTAAAAAACGTATTTATTTTCCTATTTCGAGTGAGATTGCTATTAATTTTGATAAAATAAAACTATAAAATACAGCAATCCGCCATATTGCATAAAACACAAAGAAGCGAATGACGTCACAATTGTTTGTTTTCGAGCTTTGACAATCACACTATTGCTTACTGCACACTGCACAGAGTACATTGGTAAAAACAATAGTGACGTCACAAACGACGCCATGACACCGCCGAACGTTTTGGCGTGAATTTTAAAATTTAAATTTCAAATGCCAATTTTATGTACCAATTTTTAGTTTTCTGCTGAAATAAGATATTTCTTCGAAATAGTAGATACTTCCGAACATAATCTGACCATTTTTCAAAATCAGTCATCATGCCTATTGTGAAGCTCTGTTGTAAATACTAAGGCTCATTAAACCAAAAAAACCCCACTGCCCGCAGCGCCGAAATACCTGGACATGTCACGGGTCCTGCACGCGGCGGTGACAACGTCACCCCCAGGGCGGACCCAACACCAGAGATGACACCAGGCCCAGGGGCCCGTAGCCTTCAAGGCAGGGCCTAGCCAACACACGGCTCAAAGACAATCACCGGGGTACAATGTTACCCCGCGCCCCGCCCGGGTAATGAGGCCAGGCCTCGAAGCCCGTACCCCCGATTGGACCTCACGGGCCAACCGGAGAAGACCCCTGCTGGCTCATTAAAAATTAAATAATTACGTTTCCTTATAATATTTATCAAATTTTAGTATTTGTTGTTCAAGTTCAGGATATAAGTAATTCAAATACTTAATTGATCAAGTTTCAGGCTCAGCATTTCAGAAAATTTAGAGTTCTGAGGTCAACGTTGGACGTTAGAAAATCTCCGCTTTGAAAGCACCCCATTTGGTCAATATTAGGGGAAAAATTAAAAAGAAAATATATTTTTGGACTCTATTCCTAATTATCTTTAAAATGATATACCGCAACCCTATGTAACGCTATAAACAATATTTTCGTTCGCATTCGCTTCTATGAGAGCCCCCCTGAAATAAAGATTTTTATAACTTTTTAAGCCATATTCGGCTGGAGGCCATCGGTTTATATGTATAATATTTTAATTTTCAACCGACTTCAAAAAAAGGAGGAGGTTCTCAATTCGACTGTATTTTTTTTTTTATGTTTGTTAACTCAGAGCTTTTGACTGGGTGGACCGATTTGGATGATTCTTTTTTATTTGAAAGGGCATACTTCCCATGTGGTTCCATATAAATTTTATCGAAATCGGTCGAGCGGTTTTTAAAATATCTACAATAAAATAAGTACTTTGTATAGCGTGTGCTTGTTGTTGTAAAGTTGGCGCGGGAGTTTGAAGTCGGTTGTTTAAAAAGAATTTTTTATATTAAATTATGAGTAATTACGTTTAGTAATTCAGAAGTTATAAGGCTCTGACAGACGGATGGACGGACGGACGGACGGACAAGTGCAAATTCACTCAAGTAGACTCAGAGACCTTCGCTTCGCTCGGTCAATAAAAGAAATAAGGTGACTGATTGACTGATCAATCAACGCACAGCTCAAACCACTTGACGGATTGATCTGGGAACCCTTGTAGGCGAGACCAATCCTAAATCTATGCCTTGTAGCTATTATGACGTAGGCATCCGATATGAAAGGATGTTCGAAAATTCAACCCCCAAGGGGGTTAAATGGGGCTTTGAAGTTTGTATGGAATTCGTACCTACCTAACGTGAGCGAAGCCGCGGGCAAAAGCTAATTATAGGGTAATTAAGACATGCATTATTAAAAAAGTTCTAACAAAAAGCTCAAGTACTCTACAAATTTTAGCAAATTCCCTTCGCATTAGCATTGTATGCCCCAGGGTGAATCTCGAGTCCGCCCCTCTGAAGTAATTATTCCAGCTAGCATTGCGCATCAGGGCAAGCAAATCAACTTCTAAATAGGTGTGTTAGGCAGTGTTAACACTGGCCGACAAGCCAACTAGACTTTTTGTCCTGTTTTTTGCAATATTATTTATGGTGCTTGCATTTTAGCATTTTTGTTTTCCGGAACGTCATGTTGCTGTTACCAGTACACTAAGAGTACGTATTAATATCATACAGTCAAAACTCAGTTGGCTTAGTCGCAATTGGCCCTACAATATCGACATTTGGTCCAAAAGTTACAAACCGCATCTAATTCACGATTGGTTAAATTCGCGGATGGTCCAACTCGCAGATGTTCCAATTTCAAAAATCGTTATAAAGCGCCAGTGAAAATTATTTAGCGTATATCCTTCCTTGGGGCACAAACTATCTCTCTGCCATATTTAGTTAAAATTACTTACGCGTCATACTAATATTATAATTAATGCGAATTTGAGTTTATTTGTTACGTTACGTTTCATTTTGATGAAATTTGGTACAGACAGGGTGTGCCCTGGGGAAGACATACTTATTATCCCGGAAAATAAAAGCAATCCCGGGGGAATTACGAAAACTTAGATCACGCGGACGAAGTCGCGGGTATCAGCTAGTTTATAATAATGATAAGCGAGCAAAAACTATTATGGATTTAAAATAGCTGTTAAATAGAGTTTGTTTAGCGGACTGCACCTAGAAACTGTCTTATTGGCCTAACTAGACATCAGTAAGTAGGTAGATATGTGCCCGGCCTTAGATTTTATTTCATATACAATAGCGAGCAAATTACGGTAACCAACTGAATTATACGTGAACCATGCGAACATTCGGGAACATTGATTACATTTATTTGCAAAGCGCTTCGCCTACATGCCTGATGGAATATGTCTATGGGGATTTTATCTTCATGGGCTTCATATATATTTTTATTAGATATTTTCTTAGCATGGAGCAAAATTGAATTGATAACTCCTTCATCCAGTTTATTAAGTCTTGAATCTTTGTTGTTTCCAGAGTTGCACCTACCTATATTTGAATATTCTGCTTCTAATAATATAAATAAAAATTCTTTCCAAAAAACCGACTTCCAAAGCCACACTGTAAAGTAAAAAATAATTTTGATTTCTACACACTATGTTGAAGTCGGGCGAGCCTCACGCGTCAACTATGCCTATCTTTGTTATACTCGCCCGACTTCAACATAGTGTGTAGAAATCAAAATTATTTTTTACTTTACAGTGGCTTTGGAAGTCGGTTTTTTGGAAAGAATTTTTATTTTTAACTTTTTGGTGTACTCTAAATCCCTACGGCTTAGGAGTGCAGTACCATGCAGCATCAGAGTTGAGGAGTTGGAAATTGGGTTTAAGTATGAAGTCGTTGCTTGACACCTACAATATTAATTCACCATAAAAAAATCCTAAACCACTATGTTTAAGGAGTTCTGTACCCTGCAGCATCAGGGTTGAGGAGTTGGGACTTGGGTTTAAGTATGAAGTCGTTGCTTGACACCTACAATATTAATTCATCATAAAAAAATCTTAAATCGTTATTTTTAAGGAGTTCTGTACCCTACAGCATCAGGGTTGAGGAGTTGGGACTCAGGGTTGAGGAGTTGGGACTCAGAGTTGTATCGTATACACGTGACTTGATACCTACTATATGAATTCACCATCAAAACTCCTAACTCCCTAGTTTTGAGACGTAGGTACACCTACAGCATCAGGATTGAGGATTTGGAGTCAGATTTTTTTATGGGACCACCTCGTGAGCTTCCTCTAACCAATGTAAAAAAAAATTTTCAAATCGGTTTAGAAACCACGGAGATATGCACCGACATACATTAAAAAAAAAAAAAAAAAAGATACGCGCTGAATTGAGAACCTCCTCCTTTTTTGGAAGTCGGTTAAAAATTCTTTTTAAACAACCGACTTCAAACTCCCGCGCCAACTTTACAACAACAAGCACACGCTATACAAAGTACTTATTTTATTGTTGATATTTTAAAAACCGCTCGACCGATTTCGATAAAATTTATATGGGACCACATGGGAAGTATGCCCTTTCAAATAAAAAAAAATCATCCAAATAGGTCCACCCAGTCAAAAGTTCTGAGGTAACAAACATAAAAAAAAAAATACAGTCGAATTGAGAACCTCCTCCTTTTTTTGAAGTCGGTTGAAAATGTAAAAGGAAAAATTTGACTGACTTATTCTATTAACGCACAGCTCAAACAACTGAACGTTATATAAAAAAAAGATTTTTGAAAATTCTGAATTTTTAATTTCAGTAAACAGGGGATTGATACTCGTGTTAAAATCGCACTTAACGTAAACGAAGCCGTGGGTAAATAAAAAATCGATCAAAAAGTCAGTCACGCTCACAAAGGGTTCCGTACCACCACACAATATAAACTATTTTAGTAAATAACAAGAAATATGTCATAACAACACGTCGTAACAAACAATTCAACACCCTTCGAGCACGGAACCTTAAATAACGATTTTCGGATTTTTTCCTATACTTGTGCTTCTTGCTAAATTTCATGATTCTAGTTCAACGAGAAGTACCCTTTAGATTTTGATTTATTATCGTGTGTCAAAATATGCAAAATAACCGGCATAAACGGCTATATCTTTTGATTTCGTTGACTTAGCTTGATTTATTTACATTTTACAGCTCCAAGGGACCTAAGTATTTGATATTAACTTCAAGTTGATACATCCACGCGCTCCCGAAAAAAGATGGTTGACAGACAGACAGACAGACGATCAACGAAGTGATCCTTCAAGGGTTCCTTTTTTTCCTCTTGAGGTAAGTACGGACTCTAAAAATATTATTCAAGAGAACATTTTTTATACAGAATAATAACGAGTTTACCAGGTATGTTATATGAAATACTATCCTCAGTTCTTACAAAGAATAAAATAACTCTAGACAGTCGAGTCCGTACCACAGTTAATTTTGCGCATAAATTTATCAAAGTTGCCAAAGTTTAGTAACTTAATATAGCGAAGTTGTAGCTTCTAGCTACAAGTTTAGCTGTGGGCACAACTTGCAAAACTTACGTACCTATGTATTATTTTCATATGTGTAACAACTTTGTTATAAGGTGCTGTAGGGGTTGGGGTGTAACTTAAATTATGATCCAATATCGGGTAAGCAAGTATCAAGTTTTGGGATATTCATACTTACTTGCAGTTATTTTTGCAAAATAATTATAATTTTTTGGTGTGTAAATGAGATTACACTACCTTATTCTTACCAACAGGAGATTAATCCATATTATGAATCCGAAAATGTTTTGTTTGTTGATTTTTCCTTCAACTGATGAACACATAACCCTGTGCGTTCCGCAGTCGGGTAAAAAGCACTAAAAGGCACAGGCTACTTTTTGGTAGGAATAGTGAAACGTTATAGCGGCTTATTCTGTTGTGTACAATCTCTAATAAAAAGTATAGCTTTATCTCTTTAATTCAGGAAGGGATGGCAGGAGATTTATTGCTGTCAATTTGGTTTAGTTTAGAATAGTAATTGTACAACAGATTTTTCCAAATTGCCTACTTTTTCTCCCGGTAAGTCAAAATTCTTCGAAATCCACGTGATTTTGTAGTCAGCAAAAACCTAGCTTACTATTAATTTAATAGTTTCGTCTATTTATACTACGAAATATGAAAACACTAGATGATGCCCGCGACTTCGTCCGCGTGGATTTAGTATTTTTAGTTCCCGCGGGAACTCCTTAATTTTCCGGGATAAAAAGTAGCCTATGTCCTTCTCCGGGATAACCTACAACCTACCCCTGTACCAAATCGGTTCAACAGATGAGCCGTGAAAGCGTAGCAGACAGACAGACGCACTTTCGCAATTATAATATTAGTATGGATATGGATGATGCAATATAACTCATATCGGATTACATACGGACTCATGGCACACATAATATATCTATGTACAGCTATCAGTATTCCTACTCTTGCCAAACCCCAAACGAATTGGACGCCACATGAGTACCTACACGCAGCCTTGTAAATGTCAAAATAATATTAATGATCGCTGTTTCGTATTTGAGTAACTACTGTTTGCACGCCGATGTCAGAGTAAAATTCCCTTGTACCATAATTTAGTAATCAAAGGTACCTGCGTGGGTAACTTAAGCAGAAATAATATTAGAGCAAACGTGATCTGAAACCACCTTACAAAATTAGTTGTTCCTAACCTTATTTCAAAAAGTAGTTGTTTCCACTAATACAATTTTGTAATTAAATTACAAGATATAAATAGGATAGGATATAAATAGGATAGGATAGGACAGTGGGAATTCATGGATAACATGGTTTTGAGGAAACAGTCGTTAATGTAATTTCGTATTCAGATTATGTTTCACTATCCAAAATCTAGATAAGTATGATAGATGAGTTCCTGTGGGAACTTAGGGATAACACTAATCAAATTGAAAGATTCCAAGGGAAGCTCGGTCGCATCCAGGTATACCTTTTTATATTAAAAAGCGAAGTTTCCATAATAAAGGAATAAATTTAGGAATAATTTATCAAGCACGCTGTACAATAACAATATCCTATTCTGAATTGCCAAGGGGATGAAAATGAAACTTTATTAAAAAAATAAAAACGCAAAGTTAAGTATATTAAATATTTTATAATCGCAAAGAGCGCAAAATCCATATTATAAAAACTCAACATTTTTATCATATCGACGGGTTGTAATCCCCTGCAGGGTAAAATAAAATACTGCATGTTCCGTTATAAATTTATTTAGCTACCTATAGATAACTGACGCAATTTGAATACTCTAGTTTTGATTTTATTCGGTCGAGTTTTTAAGTTCAACAATGTTAAACGTATAATACGTTGCTGGAACTTGCGGAAAGGTTTCTTACACAGGACTCATTCATAATATGAGATATTGCAACAAAATATGTTAGCGTTTGAGCTAGTTAAATAGAATAAGAGTCAAATACTCGTACGTTGCATTTTGCAGACTACATGTACACGGTACCTACAAAAAAAGGGAGCATCATTTAATTTTTTTTTTATATTATGTATAGCGAGCAAACGAGCAGGCGGGTCACCTGATGGTAAGTGATTACCGCCGCCCATGAACATTTGCAGCACCAGAGGAACCGCCAATGCGTTGTTGGCTTTTGTGATATTTGTTTATCCGCCCTTTGAAGAGCCCCATATTATAATCACGAGGGAACACAGAAGATGGAAGCTGGTTCCACAATTTGCGGGTACGTGGCAGAAATGAATTAATATGTCAGTCTCTTTGAAATAAGCTCCAATATTAAGTAGGCTTACAAAGTTGTAAAATAATTAAAAATTCAATAACTTTTGGTCAATTGAACTTCACGACTTAATAATGATCAACGCTTCCCGAATCAAGAATGAATTTCTGAATAATTTAGAGGCAAAGTTTGAGTTTTTACGAACTTTATAAAAAGCTTGTGTTAGGAGTAGATATAATTGGTCTGGGTTGATGTGATTATATTATGAGATTGAAATGTGTTACTTACCTACCTGATTCTAAATTAAGTAGGTATATTTTAATCGTTGAGCATGAAAGCAAACCATAGCGAGCGTAGTATTATGGTAGTATTAAAGCAGGCGTGAGTGGTACAGTTTCCACGCTACGCAATACCCATCGGTACTAATAATGTAAATGCGAAAGTATGTTTGTTTGTTGATTTGTCATCGCTGGCATCATGTATTAATTATACATAAGGAAAGTACATAAGTCAGCCCAATCATGCAAAGCTGGGGTACGTCAACTAGTGAAGGTATAAAATAATTATGCAGTGGTGTGTGTTAACTTTTTACCATAAAATATATCTCTAGATGATGATGATGATGATGGATTAAGTTTTTTGATTCCCGCGGGAACTATTCAATTTTCCGGAATAAAAAGTAGCCTATATCCTTCCCCGGGATACAACATACCCCTGTACCAAATTTCATCAAAATCGGTTGAACAGATGAGCCGTGAAAGCGTAGCAGACACATTTTCGCATTTTAATATTAAGTAGTATGGATATTTAGTATAATATCAAGAAACAAGAAGCTTCTGTCCAATATCTAGTATATTTTCTAGAGTTCTTTCATGAAAAATTGTTATAGTTAAGTAGGTATGTGAGCTTGTCGTTCCTTGCATTGCCTTATAAAGTCCAGCGGTCTACCAAATACAAGCATGAGCACCTATCCAAATTTAACGTAGCCTTACTGGAAGAATGACATTTTAAATTTAACGAAGCATGTACGCTACATACGAGTACCTACATGTTTTCGTGTTCTCGGTTTTACGGCTCACGTCGTATAATCCCGTAGACCCTCTTATTTCGTATGGAAGGGTTGATTTATGACTCCACTCAGTAGTTTACTACCTTTGGGGCCAAGTTTTACATTGAGTGATGTTATCCCTATAGATTTTTGACGTTTGTGAAGGAATTTGTGATTAAATTAAATAGTAACTAGGATTGCCAGTCTGTAATATTATGTTTGACTAGCGATCCGCCCCGGCTTCGCACGGGTAGCACTAATGATCCTAATAGTCTATACCCAACCTTAAAGCAAAGGACTTTTTTTAGAACTTTTTAGAGAAACAATTCCACTATACATTGTTTTTGTGTAACTTTACCTATTTAGGCAGCGCGCGCCTCGTAAGCTCTCAGAAGAGACGATTTTTTCCGACTTCGTTGACCTTATTGCATTTTTCGTAGGGATCTCTAATTTTTTCAAAATAAAATATGTTACTCGCTGATAATGTAACTTTCTTGTTCACGGGGTTCACGGGGGGGGGGTTCAAAAGACTCAGGCTACTTTTTTACACGAAAAAGTAGTGTAATATTTTCAGGTTTCACACCATTACTTCTAAATGCCTGAACAGAATCGGATTTATGAGGTATCGATAGAATTCTTACAACCTTGAGTAGCACCGGCTTTTTTTCATAATTTAATAGGGCAGTGCAGTCGTGCTTTTCAATTTTTAAATTATGTTCACCTGCATCCCGAGAAAACCAAAGAGTTACCACGGTATATTTTCAGAACCTAAATCCCCACGGACATAGTCGAGGGCATCAGCTAGTTTTATCATTAGGGTCGAATCTTTAACAGTTATTATGTACCGATATACATCGAATTTTAGTAGGTAGGTACACAAATTAAAGACATTATTTTATAACTTGAGTTTTGGCACTGACATCTTTCCATCGTAGGATCTTAAGGAATTAAAGAGCCTTCCATTTGGGAGATGAGATCAAACGGAGCAGACAGCTGTACCAAATGAAATGCCCTTGATGTCTGAATATCTGGCTATCTGTTTCAATGAGGGGAGTAAAGAGGACCGCAGTCACGACTTTATTATATTTGCTTTGTTGGATTATTTATTTTAACCGAGGAGAAAGGAAAACGAGTGAATGTCCGTGAAAAATGCGTAATCTTTACTATAACTATATAATAAATCTGTTATTGGAATATATCTATATTTTAAAAACGTTTATTGGAGGAAACACTATCGATACAAAGTTCCAAATTTATTTTTCGTATTTTTGTTTGTCAAAAAAAACCTTGACAACTCCCTGCTGTATTGTATGTACCTAATGTTAAACGCAGATTGAGGTATACATTAAATAAGTAGACCCTTTTAAGAAACCGGGTGTATACTAAGATGAATGAGGCCTAAATAAAAACGTATTTCACAATACAATAATATCCTCGTGTAAGTGCCTGTTTTCAAAACATTTCCCAGACAAAGATGCTGCCACGTTCCCTCCCCTCATTATTTTCTTGATATTCATTTTGAAGATAAATATTTTTTCGCGCTCGTATCTCAACGGGAATAAATTTTCATTTCATTCATATCATTTGAAAATGATTTAGGGTCCAAGCACCCAAGATACTTTAGACTGATAAGTATTTTTGAAATAATAAAACTTCTTTACGCCTGATTCGAGTGAGATTATCTTTCGGTATATTTTGAGTATCTTTTTTCAGTTCGGTTTGCAAACGTTCAAACAACAATTCTGCTGAGATAGTCACCATACCGAACGGCTTTGTCACTCTTTCATAGAATATGTGTTGGTATGTAGTTCTATGGAAGCAATCGACTTTGCGTCCAGTGCCATACATTGAGTTTTTTTAAAAGTAACTCGTGAGTTTTAGTCGGTTCTTCTTAACAGAATTTGATTTCTGCGAACTGGTGGTAGGAAGAGCACGTTGGCGCTACTTGAAAGAGGCCTATGTCCAACAGTGGATGCACAACGGCTGATGATGATGATGAACTGGTGGTAGAGTCAAAACAAGATGTATCACAGGAGACATCTGTATGTCCTATATGATACTAGCTGATGCCCGCGATTTCGTCCGCGTGGTTTAAGTTTTTTTAATTCCTGCTGGCACTCCTTAATTTTCCGGGATGAAAAATAGCCTATGTCACTCTTCAGGTACTCAACTATACCCATGCCAAAAATCACATCGATCCGTTGCTCCGTTGTGGCGTGATTGAAGGACAAACCAACAAACCAACAAACAAACACACTTTCGCATTTATAATATTAGTATGATAAAAAAATTGAGCATTGAGTATTGCGGCTCTTGCAGCAAAATTATCGTACTTTACTGTATTACCTACTACTTTCTTGTTTATTCTGTTTTCTGTATTCATTGATCATTCATCCATTCATTTGAGGCTAAGTAGGACTAATAATTCACAACTCTTCTAAAAATGGTTTAAAACAGAAGTGTGAATAAAAAGCCTAAGTTCGTAATTACGATCGACTTTGAACCAAGTAACAATCTATTTTAAAACAAAAAAGTTCTTTGGAAGTTTTTCATTTATGCCCCGCATTGAGTACCAGAAATATAATTAGGTTCGTCGGCAGTCTATTGTCTAGTTTAGACGCTGCTGATTTTGTATAGCTTTCTTAAGATATTACAGTATAAATTATTTCCCAGTTATATTCTTTTGTTATGTTTAGATCCATTGTTTTCATAAGGTGGTACCAAAGAGCTGAATAGAGGTTGGAATCTAATAATTATTTATAAATTAAAGATATTGTTTGTATTCACGCATCGTTCATCCTATGAAAACTTCCTTTTCATGATTCTATGTATGAAGTTATGCCATATCCCATTTTCAATAATAAACAGTTTGCAGTGTTATAATATTATACTATAATAATATTTTGGTATAATCCGCCAACCAACAGAAAAAATTCTGTATGGTCAAGCATGCAGTTACAAGCGAAGCACCGTTTACCTTCCCAACCAAGCAAGAAAGCCAAGATCCTAAGCAAGCAATGCCACCACCACTCACATGCACCACCACACCAGACTTTTATACTATTCTGTAACTGCATGCTTGACCATACAGAATTTTTTCTGTTGGCGGGTTATAGCAAAATAATTGTAATATTTTCTTGTTAAATCATGAACTTTCGCAAAGAACTCAATAGTTATTCTGATATAATAAGAAAAAAATGTTTTACTATCTTTGTCATTCGAATGCTTTTATATTCGCAATACACGGAAAAAAGCTTTACAATATTTTCCGCGGCGCTACGAAAGCTTTACGTTCTCACAAAAATTGGCTTTGGAGAGTATTGTTAGAGATGTGACTTGGCGATATCTCGTTTATGTTGGTATTGACATTTAAATTTTGTTGCTTTTTTTATTTTTATGTGATGTTTTTGGTGATAATAATATTCGTGTTTCAAATTCATT
This sequence comes from Erebia epiphron, assembly GCA_963932025.1. Classification (NCBI taxonomy): domain Eukaryota; kingdom Metazoa; phylum Arthropoda; class Insecta; order Lepidoptera; family Nymphalidae; genus Erebia; species Erebia epiphron. The sequence continues at coordinate 38,506,851 of OZ009948.1, read as the reverse complement.
TTGAAAACACATTATATTTTTGTATAGAAAACAATGAAAACGTTTTGTCCTGTTATGCTAGTGTTTGCAGCCATGCAAAAAACACGTTTTGCCCTGATATGCTAGTGTTTGCAGCCATGCAAAAGTTAGTAACGTATTGTCATTTTTTTCTCCGTAGAACTGTATAATATGTTGTCACAAGCTATCTCTGTTCTAAATTCGTCAAAATCGGGCCATGAAAGCGTAATAGGCAGGCATACTTTCAAATTTGATTATATAATCGAAAATCATATCATCATATTTATATACTTAGTATTATAAATGCTAGAGTGTATTTGTTTGTTGGTTTATTGGTTTATCCTTCAATCACGCCGCAACAGAGTAACGGATCGACGTTATTTTTGGCATGGGTATAGTTGAGAACCTGGAGGGTGACACAAGCTACTTTTTTTCCCGGAAAATTGAGGAGTTCCCGCGGGAATTTGAGGAGTTTCCGCGGGAATAAAAAAAAATTAAACCACGCGGACAAAGTCGCGGGCATCAGCTAGTGATTTATATGCTCATTTATTATACCATGAGTGTAGGTATAATCAGCTTGTGCAAACGCGGTTAATGGACTACGGCTAGGTGATGTTCACTTAAGTGAATATAGACGGAGCTTAATCGATGAAAGCTAATCAACACTGTGCCTAATTCAACATAATATACGGAGCTAACATTATATAATCAGGTACCATACTGCCAACGCTTAAAGCAATACCTAAGCAATATTACTTACTCAAAATGACAGTTTGCTGTCAAGTACCTTGACGTTCCTGAAATAATGATTATAATTGTTAAACACGAAAGTCAACAATAATTTCTCTTAGTCGAATGGAAAGTCTTGGCAGCAAAGCATTGGCGTTATGGGTCCCTGTTGTAGTCTGTATTGTCAGTCTGCCATTAACTGCTTGTCAATAGTCAATAGTCAATCATTTATTCAATACTAGCTGATGCCCGCGACTTCGTACGCGTGGATCGAGGTTTTGTGGTTCCCGCGGGAACTCTTTAATTTTCCGGGATAGCCTATGTGCTATTCCAGACTATAATCTATCTCTGTGCAAAATTTCAGCCAGATCCGTTCTGCCGTTGGGGCGTGATTGAGTAACAAACATCCATACATCCATACATCCATCCAAACTTTCGCATTTATAATATTAGTAAGATAAGATAAGAAGATAAGTACACTGTATTTACTGACGTTAAAAATTACTTACTTAAAAAAAGGTGATAATCGGTTACGGTATCTTAAAACGAAAGCTACGAGGGTTCCAAACGCGCCCTGGTCTGAGCATCAGCAGAGCCTGGTCTTGTTACATATCAAAACCAATCAAATTTAATTTTTGGTACCTGCTGATATACGAATTTATTCTATATACTATAATGTACACATGTGTGCCCGTTCAAGGCAAGCTATCTCGCTTCTTAATTTCAGTCAAACCGGTTCAGTCGTTGTGGCATGTAAGAGTAACAAAGATCTATACTTACTATAAATGCGAAGTGTGTCTGTCTGTCTGTCTGTCTGCTATGCTTTCACGGCCCATCTGTTCAACCGATTTTGATGAAATTTGGTACAGGGATAGGTTGTATCCCACGGAAGGCTACTATTTATCCCGGAAAATTTCTTCCCGTGGGAATTAAAAAAATATTAATCCACGCGCCAAATTTGGTCCACGCGGACGAAGTCACGGGAATCATCTAGTTTATAATATTAGTATGAATATGGATGCTGCATAAACAAAGCAGAAGCTAGTATTACTAACACATTTGTTTGATTGGCAAATCAAATTAATGGATTACTGTAGGAACATTACCAGATACGAGCATGTTAAACAAGCAATTAATTATTCACTCAACACACTTGCCCGGTAATAATTATTTTATCCTCCAAATGTAACGCTATTTAAAATTATTACACAAATACTAATTATTGAACCAACAATGCTAATGCACTGTAAGTTTTAATGAATGAATGACGCCGTGTGGGAAAATGAGTTCATTTAAGTATGCTTTATATCCCGAAAAAACGGGGAACTCCCACTTCCCCTTACAAGGGGTTTCCCGTCACTGTGCATTTAGGTTTTTGACGTTCTAGAGGGAAACTTTGGGGAAGTGGAAAGTGGGAGTTCCTATTTTTTTGGGATAAAAAGCATACCTATATGTACTCATTTTCCGCTCCAGAGATAAAATCTATATCTATATTCAATTTTATCAAAATCGGTTAAGCAGATGGGCCGTGAAAAGCCAACAGACAGGCAGATAAACGCGACATAAAGTAGCGATTGACTAGACAATCTTGCATTGTAAGGTCGACGTCTCCTGAAGATGCTCCGGTGTCGGGGCGAAACGTGCGTCGAGAATAGTATAAAAGTCTTGTGTGGTGGTGCATGTGAGTGGTGGTGGCATTGCTTGCTTGGGAACTTAGCTTTCTTGCTTGGTTGGGAAGGTAAACGGTGCTTCTCTTGTAACTGCATGCTTGACCATACAGAATTTTTTTCTGTTGGCGGATTATAGCAAAATAATTGTATTCTTTTCTTGCTAGAACAAAACTTCGTTGCCAATGGATGTTTTTCCTGAGTAGTGGTTTTCCACCCTAAGTAATGTTAAAATTACTAAGTAGATACACTTATTATACTTAGTAAAATTTTGCTCTGTTCTATGGTTTCAATAATTATATAGATAATATACTAAAGAAAAGTCGAGTAAATTATTTGTTAAGTATAAAATTAAGCGATTGGGTGATTTAAAGTAGGTACTACAATTCCACAAAATCAACTCTGGACTGACTAAAGAGGTAATGAAATATTTGCTTGCTCATTCAGTACATCCGGAGTGCCCCTGGAATGAGCAAGCCGACCTAATGGGCTGGCTGAGTTCACCTAAGTGAAAATGGGAACGGCATAATCGATGAACGTTAATCAACGCGACAACCGCTTCATAATAATTGGGTTTTCGCTGCCTTACCGTAAGTTGTAAGTTGTAAGTTATCTTAATAAATAAGCTTATTTTAATAATATTTATGTTTCATGCTATTTTATGTTTTACTAGATGATGCCCTCGACTTCATCCGCGTGGATTGATGTTTTTTGATTCCCGCGGGAACTCTTGACTTTTCCGGGATAAAAAGTAGCCTATGTCCTTCCCCGGGATACAACCTATCCCTATACCAAATTTCATCAAAATCGGTTGAAGAGATATTTTTTTTAGATTCCCGCGGGAACTCTTGAATTTTCCGGGATAAAAAGTAGCATATGTCCTTCCTCGGGATGTAACCTATCTCTGTACCAAATTTCATCAAAATCGGTTGAGTAGTTGGGCCGTGAAAGCGTAGCAGACAGACAGACAGACACACTTTCGCATTTATAATTTATTAGTATGGAGTTATGTAATACACTTCTCCTCCCCATCCTTGATTACGCCGATGTCTGTTATCTCGACCTGACCGAAGATCTTTTAAATAAGTTAGAACGCTTGCAAAACTTATGCATTCGATTTATTTTCGGCCTAAGGAAGTACGATCATGTTTCGGAATATAGGAGGAAACTTAACTGGCTCCCTATCAGACAAAGGCGTAATCCCCATGTCCTCTCTGTTCTTTATGCTACTCTTTACCACCCATGGTCGCCCCCTTACCTAAAGGAAGGATTCAGGTTCCTTAGCTCCTTCCCAATCCAGCATACCTTGCGATCTGCCAGTGACAATAAACTTAAAATCGCCAAACGTAACGCCGAGGGATACGCAGACTCGTTCACCATAAAAGCAGTCTTATTGTGGAACGCACTCCCAGCTGATATCAGACGAGCAAAATCTCTAGGGGCCTTTAAAAGTCGTGTCAAAAAGCACTATCTGTCGCTGTAAACCTATTATTATTTGTGTTTAGGTATTTTAAATTAGTAATATGTAATGTAATATTTATGTATATACTTAATATGTATTATATTTAGATATATATTTATTTATTCCCGCTCTCCTATGAGAGTGGAAGCCTGTGCCCAGCAGTGGGACGTTAATAGGCTGTAGTGATGATGATGATGATGATGATATATTTATTATATGTATAATTTTTATCTGTTTATAGTATGTACCTATTAGAATGTACGTTTATGTAATTGCCGTGTGGCACCGGCAGAATAGAATAGTGCCACCCCTTCCTATCCCGTGGGTGACCGTAAGAGGCGGCTAAGGGAACCGAGGAACCTTTTACTATCTTGTTCTGTTCCCCGAAAGCTGGTTAGCTGGCCATTAAAACAGCCTCCTCGGGGACCTGAGTGGACCCCGAGTGATGTAACCACCACTCCCCCCCCATTTTATGATGATGGACACGAATGAGAATGCGCACATAGGGTCGCTGCCTGGCGTCTGGGGCTGGCGCTGGACGTGACAGCATGCGGACCGCCAGCCACACCCGTCGACCGCCACTACCATCGGGTCGGTCGACCAATCCATCATCCCCATCAGAGGGCTTGGCCCCGATAGGATCCATTAGGACCCAATCTTCGGGGCCCGCCACTGGTGGTGTACGCCGCATGAGATGGACGTCTCAAATGAACGAGAATGTCATGCGTGCTGTTATATCCCTTAACTGTATGGCCAAGTGCTGAATCAGCCAAGATCGCTCTTGACCATCAGAGAGGAACAGCCCAGTTTTCAGTCAGTCTATTCTCAATCCTCAAAGAAGCCAGACGTTTTCTAAATTCACTTTCTATTTTCTATATTCTATTTTCTAAGCTTTATATTTTGTGAGTTATTTTATTTTAGCATTAAAGAAAGTTTTTTTTAAAAACAATTTATCAATTCCCTTTCTAACATTGGTGGCAGCGTAAAGGGATATAAAAAAGTGATATCCCCGGATCCTCCGTTTAATTAAAAAACTTTTGTTACAAAGTCGGTGACAACTAAAGTGTTAAAGAAACAATTGTGAACTGTGTCCGCCGTGTCCGCCTGTGTCCGCTGTGACCGCCGTGTCCGGTTGTGTTGTCGCCGTATCCCTCTGTGTCGTGCTCATCCCTCTGTGTCACGCTGTGTCTCGACCTCGACGTGTCATCGCTGTACCCCACTGTGTCCTGCTGGAGAAGCTCACCCGGTCATACATCATACTCCATACCACTGAACCATCGAGGCATCCGCCGTTTCTTCGAAATGCAAGTGTCGTTCATCGCATTCGTCGCCCACGCATTCATGTAAGTCGAATACGATTTATCTCAACATAAACAAAGTCTCGCCGTGTCGTCGCCGTCAAAAACAATGTTCACTGTAAACAAGTCATCGGAATCTGCTGAGCAATCTCCGGTTCTACAAAAGTTATCCGTGAATAAGTGTAAAAATCCCGAAATGGAACTAAATGTGTTGTTCAAATTCGTGAAAACCTATGATGGGTGTCGTGAAACACTAAATTCTTTTCTCATAAATTGTGATAATGCTATCGAACTTGCTACCGAGGCCCAAAAGCCTATCTTATTCAAATATATTCTAAGTCAACTTCAAGGGAAAGCGGAAATTGCCTGCTCAATCAAAGAATTTGCTTCTTGGATCCAATTGAAAGATTTCCTTAAAGAACAATTCTGTGAAAGGAAACACTATTCCCATTTATTAACCGACATCCAAGAGAGCAGACAGAGTCCGCAAGAAAATGTTAGCCAATTTGCTCTCAAAGTGGAGACTTGCCTCTCACAACTCTTAACGGAGATTTCCTTAACAAATATTGAACCGGCTGAGTTGATCGGCCGTACTGCAGCCATGGAGGACCTTGCCCTCCATCACTTTATGATGGGTCTACTCCCTCGCATATCAACAATAGTGCGAAGCAGGTCTCCAAAAACTTTAAATGAAGCCATTAATATAGCCATATCCGAGGAGCGCATTCAACAAACTCTGTATCGGAGGTCCCAGCCCATCGAGAATAAAGGTAACAAACCTAAAATTTCACTACCATCCTTTTCGAAATCAAACTTTACACAGCGTCCCACTAATTTCCAAACCAATAACACACCTTCTAGGTCCCCGGTTATCTGCCGATACTGCAAAAACGCAGGTCATGTTTTAGAAAATTGCAGGAAACGCGAATATAATAATAACCGTTTCCGTAATCCTCAGGCACAAGGACCATCCTCAAAACCAGGCCCCAGTCGTGTTAATTTTGTACATGATAATAATATTGAGTCTCGCGATGAAGTAGACTCTGCCTCTGAGAATGATGAGTCTAGCAATTCTTTAAACGAATAAGGGTCCCGCCCGGGTGTCGTACGGGACACCCTAAACGAAAAATCGATGCCAAACCCTCTGTATCAGTTTCAAAATCCTCTGTATCCGTGTCACAACCCTCTGTATCCGCGTCGAAACCCTCTGTATCCGTGATAAAATCCTCTGCATCCGTGACAAAGCCCTCTGTTTCAGTTTCAAAATCCTCTGTATCCGTGTCACAACCCTCTGTATCCGCGTCAAACCCCTCTGTATCCGTGATAAAACCCTCTGCATCCGTGACAAAACCCTCTGTATCTATTTCTAAATCACCTGTATCCATGTCACATTCCTCTGTATCCGTGTCAAAATCCTCTGTATCCGTGATAAAATCCTCTGCATCCGTGATAAAACCCTCTGCATCCGTGACAAAACCCTCTGTATCAACTTCTAAATCACCTGTATCCATGTCACATTCCTCTGTATCCGTGTCAAAATCCTCTGTATCTGCGTCAAAACCCTCTGTATCCGTGATAAAACCCTCTGCATCCGTTTCAAAAACCTCTGTGTCCGTATCAAAATCCTCTGTATCAGTATCAAATCCCTCTGTATCCAAATCATATTCCTCTGTTTGTGTATCAAATCCCTCTGTATCCAAACCATATTCCTCTGTATGTGTATCAACTCCCTCTGTATCTGTATCAAGCCCCTCTGTATCCAAGTCGAACCTCTCTGTGACTAAGTCAAATCCCTCCATATCCACGATGAAACCCTCCATAGCCGTCTCACAAACGAAACTTCAGTCCAAACTTAGTCAAGAATCCAAATCTACTAAATCAGTTTCCAAACCTGAGAACCTCGATCCTGTAAAAGATCCAAAATCAGATGTAACCAATAGTAGTAAAGTTTTTGAAATCACTGCTAATCCTGCAAAAATATATCTCCCTCACATTCTCCTCAAATCCTCTGTTTCAGATATACCTCTCTCATTACTTATTGATTCAGGCTCATCAGTTAGCCTCATTAAATATGACTCAATTCAAACTTATCTCACTCTTGTCAGAGAGCAAATCAACCTCAAAGGTATAGATCCGGGCCAAGAGTCAACAAAGACCATGGGCCACTTCAACTTAAAATTACAAATCTCAGATTCCAAACCTAAGTCAATTAGCCATAAATTCCATGTCATAAGAGGAATAGACCTACCTTATGACGGCATAATCGGAACCGATATGCTGAACGCCTTCGGTTGTAGTATTAATTACACTAAAAACACTCTCAGAATCAATGATGTAAATATCAAATTACTATTCCACGAACCCATTTACAATATCCCTGCAAGATCTGAGATGGTCATTGAATGTTCTGTGTCAAACCCTGAAATAAAAGAAGGAGTTATCCAAGACCACAAACCTGTCAATAAACTTTTAATAGCGAATTGCTTAGTAAAAGTAAAAGAAAACAAAAGAATTAACTTGACAGTTGTCAACACTACAGACTCTTCCATTTCCATGAATTCCAATTTAAATATTACTCTGAATCCAATCCAACCATATCCTGATCAATCCTATCCTGTTAATAAACTCCAATGTTTCAACCAAGATTCCTATCACCGCACTCAAAAGGTTCTCAACCAACTAAGAGCATCACACCTCAACACAGAGGAGAAAGAAGCCCTCTGCGAAATTTGTTCCAATTATTCCGACATATTCCATCTTCCCGACGATAAATTAACAAATACTAACGCCATCCAACATGAAATCAATACAAGTTCATCCATTCCTATCTTTACTAAATCCTACAGGTTCCCTGAATGTCACAAAAAGGAAGTCAGTAATCAGATAAATAAAATGCTGGATCAAGGCATAATTAAACCATCAGTCTCTCCATGGTCGTCACCCATTTGGGTAGTCCCTAAAAAATTAGACGCGTCCGGACATCAGAAATGGAGAGTGGTCATTGATTATCGGAAACTCAACGACATCACCATAGGAGATGTCTATCCAATCCCACAAATAACAGAAATATTAGATCAACTGGGAAATAGCAAATATTTCTCGACCTTAGATCTCGCTTCAGGCTTCCATCAAATTCCTATGAATGTAACCGATGCATCTAAAACAGCCTTTAATGTGCCTGAAGGGCATTTTGAGTTCACCCGAATGCCTTTTGGACTGAAGAATGCCCCGTCAACTTTCCAACGCCGGATGAACACAGCCTTAACTGGTCTCCAAGGCATACGATGTTTCGTCTACCTGGATGACATAGTAATTTATTCACATGACCTCAATTCCCATATCGATAATTTAGCCTCTGTTTTCCAAAGACTTCGAGAGTTTAATCTCAAACTTCAACCCGACAAGTGTGAGTTCCTGAGAAGAGAAGTAGCTTACCTTGGACATCTTATCACCAAAGAAGGTGTTAAACCAAATCCAGAAAAGATCAAGGCTGTGATTCACTTTCCTTCACCAAAAACTCCTAAAGATGTAAAATCCTTCTTAGGCCTCGTTTCATATTATCGTCGTTTTATCCCCGATTTCTCCAAAATTGCGAAGCCATTAACTCAATTGCTCAAGAAAGATATCCCTTTTGATTGGCAAAACCAACAACAAGTAGCCTTTGACGAATTGAAAACCAAACTTACCTCTGCTCCAGTCTTAAGTTATCCTGACTTTACCAAACCATTTATTTTGACATGTGATGCCTCAAATCATGCAATAGGCTCCGTACTATCTCAAGGTCCCATTGGCAAAGATAAGCCAATTGCCTATGCTTCCAGAACACTAAATAAAAGTGAATGCAACTACAGCACTACTGAGAAAGAACTTCTCGCTATAATATTCGGCTGTAAAACCTTCCGGCCTTATTTATATGGCCGCAAATTCCAGATTGTAACTGATCATCGTCCACTAAAATGGCTTTTCAATCATAAAGATCCTTCCAGTAAACTCCAAAGATGGAGACTCAAACTCGAAGAATACGAGTATGAAATAGTTTACAGAAAAGGTAAACTCAATTCGGCAGCTGATGCCCTGTCTCGATATCCACCTGATTTCCCAAATCCTGTAAATGCGATTAATACTGAAACAAATCAAGACTTACCTTCTGTGAATCCAAATGCTGATGCTGATCCAATAGATGATGATCAACTCATTCCAAGTCCACTAAGTGTCGATCTAAGCTCCCTATCACCGATACCTTTTGAACATATAGACTTCGATTTCCCTGGTCCTTCTTCTAATCCTGAAACAGAGAGAAACACTGTTAGAAACTCCCAAGATATAATGAACCCTACTACCTCAAATGACTTACCTGTTCTAAATCCTCTGCAAGATCTTGATTTTAGTCTTCCAAACTCTCCATTCAATCCTGAAACTCTACTAAATCCTTCTAGTTCCAACAATGAAGACTTACCTGTTCACATACCAAGCCCTTCTAATATCCCTGACGACTCTTATTCTGATTACCTAAAAGCAATGTCAAACAAAAATTATAAATACAATACCAATATTCATGAATATGCCAATAAACTACTATCCTCTGACTCCAGAATAATCATTGTCCCAACGTCCATCGATTTAGATGAGACCAACCCAAACGTCGAAGAAATTCTTGCCAATAATAGTGACATTAGTGAATTTTTAAATAAAGAAAGAACACTCAATTCATTTCTAAAGTTAGATTCAGGCAGTAAAGTTTACTATTTCCTTTTTACTAAAGTACATCACTTTGATGAAATTACTTATCCCGAATTGTATAAAGCCCTACGGAATCTTCGAAATGAATTACTCCTGCAACCAGAAAATCCTAATGAAATTGCAATCTCTGATTTTAAAGATCCTTTCGTGAAGTTATCCTACACCAAGTTGTATAATATCCTAGCTCATCTGTTCCATAATACTAATATCACTATCAAAATTTACAGAAACACTCTTATATATCCAACCCCTAGCGAAATCCCTACAATACTCAAAGAAAATCACGACTTACCTATCGCTGGTCACGTAGGTTCTACAAGGATGCTAAATCGAATTAAAGAAAGGTATAGTTGGAAAAATATGAGAACAGATATAGAGAATTATGTCAAGAAATGTACACAATGTCAATCCAATAAAGCACTGCGTCAAATCAACAGAGCTCCTATGCAAATAACGTCAACGTCAACAGCACCCTTTGAAAGAAAGCAGCAGCCTTGACATTGTGGGTCCATTACCAGAAGCTGGTAGAATTTCCTTGAAGTATATTCTTACTTTACAAGACGACTTAACCAAGTTCTCCACAGCCTATCCTATTTCCAACATTACTGCTGAAGAATGTCTAGAATGTCTTATACACTTCATCTCCCTTTTTGGTCTCCCTAAAATGATACTCACCGACCAAGGAACAAATTTCACTGCAGAACTCTTTAAAGAGACCTGCAAATTGCTTAAGATTAAACAAATTTGGTCATCACCTTACCACCCTCAAACCCAAGGTGCTCTAGAACGAAGCCATTCAACTATCAAAGAATATCTTAAATCATTTGTAAATGAAAACCAAACGGATTGGCACAAATATATTTATACTGCTATTTTAGCATACAATACTAACATCCATTGTACTACAAAATTCAGTCCACATGAATTGCTATTCGGTCAGAAACCTTATTTTCCAGATTCTTTATATGAACCTAATCCCACAGGAACCTATCATGAATACATTAAAATGCTACATCACAGATTAAAATTATCACGCGAAAAAGCTCTAGAACATATTGCAAAGTCAAAGGAAAAGTCCAAAGAATATTATGATAGACATTCTCGCCAAGTCGAGTATAAAGTAGGCGATATGGTCTATGTAAAGAATCATGTACGTCTGCGCAAAGCTTTATCACCGGTATGGAAAGGACCATATAAAGTGGTTAAGGTTCACGGAAACCACACACTTTCCGTTTTAATAAATCGTCGTCATGTTAAACAACACTATGACCAATTAAAGTTGGCCACGTTGTAAATAAATATAAGTTCTAGTTTCGAATTAGTAGTCATAACATCTTAGCTATTAGTCATAAAATAGTAGGTTATAGTCATCACGTATTTTAGTTTTAATTACTTTCTTTTATTTGTATTTCAGTCTGGCAGTTTTCTGTCAAGATTTAAAGCATGATGACTTCATCGAACAAATTACAAGCAGTCCTGGAATTTATTTTGATCCAGTAGGTTCAATTAAATTAGTTAATAATCATTTACACGTAATTATACCAATTGAATTGGAATATATAAAACCCCACATCGACAATATAAACAGTGTCTTGCACACTTCCCAACATCTTTGTATTAAGAGTAATACATTAAATGAGGTTGAATGTCAAAACATATTCCAACCTCTCATCTCTATGTTTGAAGACCTAACACGAGATTATTATTCTCTATCACATCTGATTTCATCCAAAAGCAAAAGGTCAGCATGGATACCTGGTGTTGGCACCATTTTTAAACATATCTTCGGTACCATGGACGAAGATGATGCAATTAAATACAGCAAGGCAATTCATCACCTAAAAGATAATGATAGAAATATATTAGATTTAGTCAAAGAAAACATCCTTATCTCTAAATCAGCCATAACTGATTTTAATGAAACTTTAATTGAAGTAAATAAAAATGAAAAGCGTCTTAATGACATTATCGAAAATATAGCATCACGCATTAGTAATATGACAGAAGTAACAAACTCACTCTTATCCAAAAACGTCATACAAGAATTGTTTAGTGTGCTCCAATCAAGTCTGTTAAGCTTATCTTATAAACTGGAAGATATTGTAAACTCTATCCTGTTTGCAAAAACCAATACATTACATCCATCTGTAATAACACCAAAGGATCTGTATAATGAATTGGTTGCCAATGTAAAACACCTACCAAAATATTCAGAATTCCCTATAGAATTGGAATTACATAATATACATTTAATAATCAAATTGTCAGAAATTATATCCTGTATTCTAGATAATAAATTAGTTTATACACTTAAGATACCTTTAGTTCTTATCTCCCCTTTCAGTTTATATAAAATGATTCCAATCCCTGTAGCCCATAATACTAGTACACCAAGCTCATTTGCCTTAATTGTACCTTCTGCATCCTACATAGCTATAAGCAAAGACAAATCAGAATATTGTAGTTTTAATGATTTAATTAGTAATTGTAAGTTAGTAATTAAGAATTCATATATATGTTATAATATTGAAAAATTCAGTGTTATGAATGAGCCGATATGTGAAACGGAAATAATTACCAGAGTCATACATTCACTTCCAAATGAATGTAAAATAAATTTTATTTCAGGCAATGTACATGTTTGGCAACCTATCGGAAATAACCAGTGGATTTTTACACATTCGGAACCAACAAAATTACACATAGATTGTGAAAATGAGAATTTTGATACCATTCTACTTGGAACAGGAATAGTAACCCTGAAACCAAGATGTAATGGTTATTGTAAGAATACAAAACTTATTGGCACTACCAATATGACAATTAAAATAAATAAAATATTTTCAGATTTTAATCTAATTAATGACACTTGCTGTAACCTTACCACATTTAATAAATTAAATTTTACCTTACCTTTACGATCTCCGTATTCTCAAATAAACTCTGATAATTTTATGAAATTAAATGTCAGAACAAATGATGCTCTAACTCTCCTAAAAGAATTAGAGTCCCAAATTTACACCGAATCAATGCCGACTCATTCTATTATATCATATGTTTTCATAAGTTTTTGTGTAATATGTGTATTGTATTATTTTTGTAATAGGAAATGCCTGGCCTTTTATAAAAAATATAAAGTAACTCCTACTTCTACCCGTGATCAGGATAACCCGGATAACAATAACGATATTCCTCTATCTCAACCACGCTTAAGAATTGTTTGAGTTTAGTAAACTTCGCCCTTAAAACCGCGTAAGTTTACACTTAAGCGGGGGGTTGTTATATCCCTTAACTGTATGGCCAAGTGCTGAATCAGCCAAGATCGCTCTTGACCATCAGAGAGGAACAGCCCAGTTTTCAGTCAGTCTATTCTCAATCCTCAAAGAAGCCAGACGTTTTCTAAATTCACTTTCTATTTTCTATATTCTATTTTCTAAGCTTTATATTTTGTGAGTTATTTTATTTTAGCATTAAAGAAAGTTTTTTTTAAAAACAATTTATCAATTCCCTTTCTAACAGTGCGTACTACAGGGCGACAGGAGGGGAAACCGGATGGACTGGCTACCGAGCGGCAATGTACCGCGAGTTCCTGCTGCTTGAGCCGACTTTAACTGTCTCGGAACAAAACCTGGCAGATCGGGCTCGGTATATTCAGCGTTCGAACATCTTTAACGCTACCGAGCTCGAACGGTTACGAAGTGAGGCTGTTCCCGAGGCGACAACTCCAACAACAGAGCAAATCGTCTCTCCTGCGGTGCCTAGCCGCGAGGATATAGTTATCACCTTCCACGATTTGCCTGTTGAGGAAAGCGCCGAGGAAACAGTTTCCTTTGATTTAGAGCGGATGGGAAGGATTTTAGAGGAGGCTATTTCTGAGATTCGGAGCGCTCCTCTAGAGAATCGTCCGCGGCTCTCCCGCCTCACACTGGATGTAGCGACGCGGGATGTCATTGAGGCCATCAACCAAATGCTGCCTCAACATCTTGCGAATAGCACTGGTTTGGATGATACGGCTTCTATTATCTTCGGTGCGGCTTTAGCCGTGCACCGATTTATCGGAGCCAAGACTCCGGGTCCGGGACGCGCTGCTGTTGCAAGACGCAGCACGGAACCGGCCTGGAAGAGGAGAATAGAGCGCCGTATCAACCTTGCCAGAGGCCTCATTGGCAGACTGCAAAGCTTCAGGTCGGGCAATACAAGGCCAAGGATTGTGCGCTCCGTTAGAATTGCCTTCAACGGGCTTGGGGTTAGGCTGGATCAGCCCGACATAGCCCAAAAACTAACGGAGCGCATCGACGACCTGAAGCAGAAAGTCGCTGCATGGGGGAACCGCATACGACGATACTCGGAAAGAGTTGAGCGCTTTCAGCAAAATAGTCTCTTCTCGATTGATCAGAAAAGGTTCTATAAAAAATTGGAGTGTCCATCAGTCTGTTCTACCTTTCAACGGCCGAGCCCGGCTGACCTCGTCGCTTTCTGGCGGAGTGTGTGGTCGCGAGAGGTTGAGCATGAAGAGGGCCCTTGGATTGCGGCGGTAGAGGAAGCATGTGCCGCCATCTCTACGAAGGAGGTGGTTGGTGCAGTAAAACGGGCCCCGAACTGGAAAAGTCCGGGTCCCGATGGGCTGCATCACTACTGGCTTAAGGGTTTCTCGGTTTGCCATGCGACCTTGGCTCGACAATTCCAAGAAGCTCTCGAGCAGAGGACGCTCCCGAACCTTTTCACTACTGGGATCACTCACCTAGCTCCAAAGTCCACGGATGCCGCTGATCCGGCAAAATACCGCCCCATTACGTGTCTTACGACCATCTATAGGACACTTACATCCGTTCTGAGCCTCAAGATATCTCGTCATGTAGACGAAAATAACATCATGTCTGAGGCTCAGAACGGATGTCGGGGGGGTAGCCGTGGTACTAAGGAGCTCCTTCTCATCGACTCCGTTGCGGGGCAATTGGTCAAACGCAACCGCCGGAACTTCTCCGCTGCCTGGATTGATCATAAAAAGGCATTCGACTCGGTGCCCCATTCATGGCTCTTGAGGGTCCTTGAACTGTACAAAGTCGATGGTACAGTTCGAGACTTCCTCAATGCATGGGGCAATGGAGTACGATCCTTTGTCTCCACGGCGAGCGGTTGGCGGCTGCCGATGACCGGATAAGGATACGGCGAGGGATCTTCCAGGGTGACTGTCTGAGCCCACTTTGGTTTTGCCTGTCTCTGAACCCACTCAGCTCATTGCTGGAGAGTTCAGGGACGGGCTTTCAGTTTCGGAGGGGAGGGACAAGAGTGCCTCACCTTTTCTACATGGATGATCTCAAACTGCTGGCACCCAATGCTACCCGCCTGCAAGAATTGCTGAATGTCACCACTGAGTTCAGCAATTCTATCAGGATGGAGCTTGGGATGGACAAGTGTGCGGTCTTGCATGTGGTAAGGGGGCAGGTTACTCATTCGGCTGAGGTTAATCTCGAGCCATCGAGCATTAGGACCCTCTCCGAAGCTGAATCATACCGGTATCTGGGTATGTCGCAATTGATAGGAGTGAATGAGGCGGACATGAAACAGTCTGTTTGCGAGGTCTTCT
The DNA here is from genome assembly GCA_963932025.1 of Erebia epiphron. Classification (NCBI taxonomy): domain Eukaryota; kingdom Metazoa; phylum Arthropoda; class Insecta; order Lepidoptera; family Nymphalidae; genus Erebia; species Erebia epiphron. The sequence continues at coordinate 38,491,371 of OZ009948.1, read as the reverse complement.
TTGGCCGTCTGACAAAAGTCTGTAAAAGCTTTTTGTCAGGCGCCAATAAGGTTCGAGCCTATAACGGCTGGTTTATGCCCGTTCTCATGTACACCTTTGGCGTACTCAGATGGACTCAGACCGAACTTGACGCCCTGGATAGAAAAGTCCGCACGACTATGACTCTCTATCGCATGCATCACCCGAAATCGTCTGTGATGAGATTGTATATCCCCCGGAAATGTGGTGGTCGAGGCGTATTAAGCGTCAAGACCATGCATAACCGGAAGATAGCCAATCTCAGAACATACTTCGAGACGAAGAGGGAGTCGCCCATGCATAGAGACGTCATGGAATGTGATAAAGGTCTTACTCCCCTATCCTTAGCCAAAATCGAGTGGCAGGCGCCGGTGGTACTTAGCACCTCTGACCGGTAGACCGTATGGATGGAGAAGGAGTTGCACGGACGCTTTTTTAAAGCTCTTAATGAGCCACACGTCGATAAAAAAGCGTCCGTGCAATGGCTGCGCTTCGGTGACCTCTTTGGGGAAACCGAAGGTTTTGTTTGTGCGATACAGGATCAGGTAGTTAAGACGCGGAACTACCGAAAGTACATTCTGAAGGATGGCACTCACGACATCTATCGAGCCTGTCGCCATCCCGGTGAGTCACTCAGACATGTGCTTTCGGGATGTTCGGCGCTTGCTAAGGATTTTGGACCGGGCACAGTCACGGGTGTTTTTGGTGGACATCACCATTCCATATGACGAGAACCTTGTGAGAGCTGAGACGGAGAAAAAACAAAAGTATCTCGATCTGGCTCACGAGGTTTCCGCCATGTGGCATGTGGAGTCCACTGAAACCATCCCAATCGTTATATCTGCGAATGGGTTAATCCCAGTCGGCCTCGCTCACCATCTGAGGCGACTGGGGTTTCGTGGCAGTTCGCTCGCAGCCAGGATGCAGAAAGCGGTGTTGCTAGACTCGGCTAGGATAGTCCGCCGGTTTCTCAACCTGTCCCCCTGACCCCCGGCCGTCTGATCTCCCCTGCCGGGGTGTGATCCTCCGCCCGCTACAAATATTTATTTGTGTATTTATGTATGTAAGTTTATTCATTTCTATTTATTTACGTAAGTTTATAGATATTTTGGCCTTATAATATGTATTTATTTTGTATGCGGGCGTGAGAGTTAAATTCATGTCGATAATAATAATAATGGAGTATGGATTAGTATGGAAGTATGGATGCTACACGTTTTATGGGTTAGTTCTTTATTTTACTGCATACTAAAGCCACTAGACCGCCAGCTCTCAGCAGAATGCTACACGTAAAACATACTGTTCATTATTGGTAAAGAGACAGGTTTCAATCCACAAGATATACCAATTTTTTATCCCGGAAACCCAAAGTGTAACGTAACCAACATAGCTGCGAAGCGGGTGTGGCGCTGGAGTGCCAAATTGCTGGATTGGCGAACCCGTACTGGAGAGCGCAGCGTTGTTAGGCCCTCCACTAGGTGGATGGATGATCAAACGAGTCATAGGGGGCCGTTGGATGTAAATAATGCAAGTCCATGAAAGAGGGGCGTTCAATGTATTCTCGGTATAGGTATGAAATAATAGGCAGAAAATTCTAAATAAAATTTATTTTTCAATATAGTCTCCCATAGCCTCAATACACTTATTTGATCGGGTAAATTACTTTTCGATGCCCTATAAAAAATGTTTTTCCTCTTTGCCTGAAAAATGTTCATTAACTGCCTCCTTCAACTCTTCATAGTCGGAAAAATGCTTACCCCGAAGATCTTTCTTCAGGTTTGGGAACAAAAAGTAATCACTGGGTGCCAGGTCAGGGCTGTATGAGTGATTTCTTCAAATCCACAATCCCTCACAGCAGCCTAGGCAACGCGCCCTGTGTTAACCGGCGCGTTTTCGTGAAGAAGCAAGACACCAGCGGTCAATTTTCCACGTCCTTTTTCTTTTATAGCGTCCTTTAAATTGCGTAGGCTGTTTGCGTAAGCTGCGGCAGTAATATTTTGACCCTTTTTTGTGTATTCGATCAGTAAAATTCCCTTAAAATCCCAAAACACTGTGGCCATGAGTTTTCCGGCTGATGGGCAGACTTTAAACTTCTTCGGTGGGTCTGTTCCTTTTTTATGCCACTGCATGGACTCTTGCTTACTCTCAGGATCATAGTGATGAACCCACGTTTCATCACCGGTGACAATGCGTTCAAAAATTATACTCGGATTTTCACTACAGAGCTCCAATAACTCCTTACTGCTCAACTCGCACTTGTTTCTGAAGCGGCGTGAGCATTCGCGGCACCCATCTTGCACTCTCGTATTGATAACTTGAATACTAATGATGACAATTACATGAAAATTTATATTTATACCTTCAAAGAGTGTCTTTACCTAATGAGGTAATTAATTTGCTCTTATCATTAGTTAATCACCCCGATACCGAGAATACATTGAACGTAGGTTACTAACGGCAGTGTACGTCCACCCACTTGTCCGATTTTGATAAATTTTAATACAGAGGTAGTTCATACTCGTCGAGTCGTATGCGGAAGGACGTGGGAACCCACCGTATTATTATCTTACCATTATTTGATTAACGGAAAGGGGTCACGACCCTCTGTAATGAGGAATACGACCCAGAGAGAGCTTTCATAGTGGAATAAGACATAGCCCACTCTGTGTCCCAGAAAATCGGATTTCTTAACATTATTTACTGGAATTTTACAATACAATGTAGGTGCCTATGCAATAATGGTGGTATAGTTCGCTGAAATTGTAGCATTACCGTAACACTCACAGTCTAATGGCGGCCATAACGCTGTTTATGGCGTGATGTGTATCGGTTTAAAGTTTTATGCATACGTTTTAATGCATAGTGTTCAATAATAGCGCAGCACCTGGGGTTTTATTTACTGCTGTAATAAATATGTGAATACGCTCGGAATAGCATATACATGACTTGATAAGAACTTCAATCGAATATATTGTGTTCTACGCGTGCGTGGTTACACTAAGAAACTACGAAATCTTCGGCAAGTTTTGAATATTACAATTAATATTAGGTATGCAGAAAAATTATTCCAAAAATGCATTTATAACTCCATTATGAAAGGCCTCAATAAATAATGCGATTGGGAATTTGGGACTCAGGACCTCTCAGAAGTCTCAGATATGAAACCGCTAGCACAGAATAGTAACTAATACTAAGTTTGTATAAACTTGGGCACGTTACTGGGCTGTTATCCCGAAAGTTTTTTTTGTTCAGACAATATCTCCTGTAATCTTAAAATTTCGTGTATACTTACCTTCTTAATTAAATATAGATATTTGGAATATTGAGACCCACACAAATTAATTTAATTAGGCTATGGAAATCCTAGGTGACCGCAATAAAGCGTCAAGTGCTGCTGAAATTTTGTTTTCCTGTAGAGCTGGCTTTGACGCCGTAATGTCTATATACATAAGAAGGTTTCAGTGACGGCACTCAATGCCTCTATATTATACCTCTACGCTCAACGCCCTCGACCTGTGACGCTATATTGCAGCCGCTTTATGGAAACACCGCTCTTCTCTTTAGCACCTCAAGCTTTTGCTGTCGCCTTTGTGTGAAAGAATTAGCGTGAATTACGTTAATAATAGTCAATCATCGGCTCCTATTAATCGTCATCTTAAATATTATGGAAAACTAACCCGTTGTCTTAGGTGAGCGACAGAAGCAACACGTCGCGACGCGTTACGACACCATAAAGAATGTCAAACTTGTCTACGCGACACCATAGGCCACGTGACTACTGTTTGATACTGTCGCGTCGCATCGTATCGAGTCGCGGTTTCGCGTTTGTCACTCACGTAGTGAACGGGTTACAGTTTGGTATCCACACTATTATAGATACAAGGAAGATAATAGTAGACTATAGATGGTGAGATTATATTGTAGAGTTCGAATGGCCTTTTTTGGCAAAACTGAAAGAGACTGGGGGAAGCCTTTGCCCGGAAATTCTAATACTTGTAATAAAAACTAATTCTAAAAACTTGTAATAAATAACTGTAATAATGCATAATATAGTGTATAGGTAAATGGGTCTCCTTTGTTTAGCAAAACGGAGCGGTTACCATGGTAAAGAAATAATCTGAACAAGTTTATAATTAATTCATTTGAACTAGATAGCAAAACAACCTCTCAAAAGGTTTTGAATATTAAATTTCTGAATTAATTTACACACGTCATACCTAAACTGAAAGTAAGCAAGGATAATAAGTTTACCAGTTTAATACTTGAAATTATTTATTTGTTTTGCAGAAATCATATTCACAATACTAAGTATGTAGCTCGGTTTAATCTTTACTATTAGTTTAATCTGTAGGTACTTTTACCAATTCTGTGGTATAACGAAGGAATTAGCAATTGTGTTGACGCACCTTCTAGGTAGGTTGCCGGTGTCTTTGTTTGTGACGAGATCTTTTTTTTAACCGCTACAAGTTAACCCTTTACTGCGATCTCACCTGATGGTAAGTGATGATGCAGCCTAAGATGGTAGCGGGCTAACCTGTTGAGGCATGCCAGTTATATTAAACCCATACCCCTATTCGGTTTCTACACGGCATCATACCGGAACGCTAAATCGCTTAGCGGCACGTCTTTGCCGGTAGGATGGTAACTAGCCACGGCCGAAGCCTCACACCAGGCCAGACCAGGGAAAATTCAGAAATTCAGATTCAGGAATTCAGGTCTAATTCCCAAATTGCCGGGGATCGAACCCAGGACCTGCGCAAGTTTAGACAACAGCACACAACACTTCGCCACAGAGGTCGTCAAAATCTGTACTTACTACATCCTACCAAAAGAATCTGAGCCATACCCTCATTTCAGATAGATCGACTGACAAACAGACACACTGATCCACCTGGTGAAATCGCAGTCAAAGCAAATCTCATTGAAATCTGAGAATGAGCAAAAATGGTGGCTAACGGTGGTAGGTACGGGAAATTAATGGGTTGAAATGGACAAATATTAATCTCATAGCTAAACGGTTATATTAAATCTATAATTATATTATTATGAGTATGGATAAATTAATAAAATAAGATACCCATAATCCCAAATCAGGGTTCACCGACTCTCCCAGTCTCTCGTAAGCCGCCAACCGGCAGTTCGTCACAAAATGAGATTACTCGCACAATGACACGGGGACGGAGATGGGCTATCAAATGATAATGGATGATCCGAAGGGGCCTGGGCAGTCTCTGTCAGACAACAGTCACGTAACATACAATCATATAAATAACTTTACAAACTAAAAGTGCGACGAACAACATCAAATGCAATAAAAAACATTTGGCTAACGGTCTTTACAAATTGTGCGTAGTTTTCGGTACTCTTTGGTGTAGACCTGGAACATTTTGTATAATTCAATAGTGGTAATAGTTATGACGGTGTTAAGAGTGGTTGAGCATCCGAGTGATAACTGTATTAGATTTTTGTCATAGGGACGGTTAAGTGTAGTGTTTGTGATTTCGTGTAACTTTTTGTGATCTTTTTGTACTATTGAGGATATTATGTCTCATAGTGGATTATAAGACATCAGTACAAGTGTGTTAAGTCCACAAGTAATATTTTGTTCAGGTACGTAGTTTTTTTAACTCTTTATTTGACAATAAGACATGAAATAAAATACAGAAGAATGCACAAAAGGTGGCCTTATCGCTAAACAGCGATTTCTTCCAGGCAAACTTAAGATTAGGAAAGCGCTAGGAAACCAGAATGCGCGTGGCTCTAAATTTCTACTTACTTAATTAAATAATACAATACACATATAAATAGGTATATTATACTTAAACTAAAATATATATTATATCTAAATATATACTAAAATATGCATATATAATATACATAATATATACATATACACATTACACATAGGTACATACTCGTACTTGACTGCCTCGTTGGTCTAGTGGTTAGCATGTTTGACTGCGGCTGACGAGGTCCCGGGTTCGAGTCCCGGGTCGGGCCATAATAAGTATTGGGTTTTTCTGACTAGAAATTCTCAGCACTAGCCCGGAGTTAGGAAGTTGGCGGTGTTACACCCCCGTGCCTCGGAGAGCACGTTAAGCCGTCGGTCGCGGTTATTATCACTAACATGATAATAGTCGTTAAAGCCCGCCAACCCGCATTGGTGCAGCGTGGTGGGTCTAAGCTCTAATTCCCTCTCTCCTATGAGAGTGGAGGCCTGTGCCCAGCAGTGGGACGTTAATGGGCTGTAGTGGAACATACTCGTACATACCATAGAATAATATAGAATAATAATAATTTATAATAATTTATTTATTTCTCAGAATTATCGGAGCCTTAAAAACTATAGAGAACGATAACAACTGCGTTAGTTTGAAACTGTGTTGCAGTTGCTAACGCCCACCTCCAGATTACAAGTCCATGAGAATTACACATTAAGAACATAATGAATACATAATAAAGAACTGTATGTGTGTGTATGTGTAGAAGTGTGTGTGTGTGTGTGTGTGTGTGTGTGTGTGTGTGTGTGTGTGTGTGTGTGTGTGTGTATGTAAGTTCGTGTATGTCCTTAAGTGGATTATTTCAAAGTTACGATATCTTCTGTGTCACTATAAGAGAGTTTTCTAAGCCATTTAGATGTAAGTATTTTACATGAGCGTAAATTTTCAGGGTATATATTTAAGTTATAATTAACTTTATTGTAAATTATTGAGCTAGCATAACAGAAGTGTTTTCTTGCTAAATCAGTTCTGCAAGGTTTGATCTGGCACACTTTATCAGACCTTCTCTTACGATTTTGTAAGGTGGGGTCAAAGTGTAGCTGTTTGTGCTTACGTAATATTACATGGAGTATGTAAATCTGTCTCACAGTGAGCACATCGCACAAGCCATACAACTCGTTAGTTGGAAAGAGAATAGGCTTTCCTAGCATCACTTTTAGAATAGCTCTTTGAGCTCGGTCTAGTCGTAGAAGTAGGGTTTTTCCGCAACTACCCCAGCTTGTAATGCAATATGATAGGATCGACTGTACCAAAGCTAAATAAACAATTTTTAAAGTTTTGGTGTCAAGTATAGGTTTGAGATTTTTTAATAAATATATCATTTTCCTAGCTTGACCAACAAGTTTGTCAATTTGTGGAGCCCAGGTTAGCGTGCTATAAATAATAACTCCTAGGTATTTTATAGTGTCAACACGGTCCATTTTACTGCAATCACAATTAGCAAAATGTAAGCCACAGTTATGCACTTTTATCAAGAATGATTCATCAGGTTGGAAGTTCTTTTTTAGAGAAAATGTGATAAATTTGCTATATAATAAACTAAGTCGTCTTCAATTTGAAAGGAAATATGTATTTAGAGCGTTCTTGAATACGTCCAGCGATTTTGAGTGTCTAATTTTCGGTGGCAGTGCATTCCATAATTCAATTGCATGCACAGTAAACAGAATTTTGATAAAATTTTGTTTGTGCGCAGGCAGTATTAAAACACGAGGGTCGCTCTTAAAATTCCTCTTTACTCTGCTATCAAGACTGACCTACTTTTTTCTTTCGGATTAGTATAGTAAGCTTCGTGTTCTTCATAATTATTTATGAAAATCCTTTCTAAGTGAGGCTCTAGGTAGGTACGTTAGTACTATTATATATTCTGTGCTCTAGGCTAGGCTCGTGTAGGTTTCCTTTTATAGGTACTATACATGCAAGATCTGAACTTTCCAGACGGCGGGTTGAACTGTATATAAAGTATGTTGATAGGTCAATTAATCCGATAACTTTATACTTTACTAGATGATGCCCGCGACTTCGTTTGCGTGGACTATTTTCCTGCGGGAACTTCTCAATTTTCCGGGATAGTCAATAGTCAATATCATTTATTCAATATAGGTACACTTATTGACGATAAAAAGTAGTGCCCTTGCCCGGGATACAACCTGTACTAAATTTCATCAAAATCGGTTGAGTAGTTGGGCCGTGAAAGCGAAGCAGACAGACAGACGGACAGACAGATGGACAGACAGACAGATAGACACACTTCCGCATTTATAATATTAGAATGGATTTATATACACACTAGCGTTTTCCCTCGGCGTTTTTCGCGTTAGGTTCAATTTACAATCACGCTAATATTATAAATGAGAAAGTGTGTTTGTTGGTTGATTTATCCTTCAATCGGGCCGCAACTGAGCAGCAGAACGACGTGATTTTTTGCATGGGTATAGTTGAGGAACTGGAGAGTAACATTGGCTACTTTTTATCCTGGAAACTTTAGGAGTTCCGGTGGGGATTAAAAAAACTTATTCTTCGCACACGAAGTCGCGTACATCTGCTAATAAACACATATTTTTCAAAAATCTTTTGTTAGCAGATACGTCTTATTAGCAATTTGTATGCCAAATTTCAGTCCGTTCCGTTTGCAGACGTGTTTACAGACAGGAAATTAAGTCTTCCTTGATCCCGCAACTTCCTGTCACCTTCTTTTATCATCGCATGGGTGTTATAATTTCTTTCTGTATTGTTGTTCTAGGGTGGTCAGAGGATGCCTAAGAACATGACCTAGTGCCCCATGAGCGCGGCACTCCCCTACACGCCGACCTGACGAAAACAGACACACGTGAGTATAACCCATAAAGTGTCTTCTTAGTGTTCATTAGACCTTAGAACGCACACTGAAAAACATGCAAAAGATTTGACTTAGCGCGCCATGTGTCTTTGCTAATGGAAGCAGCATTATCGTTTACTAGCTGATGCCCGCGACATCATCCGCATGGTTTTAGTTCTTTCGATTCCCGCGGGAACTCCTTAATTTTCCGGGATAAAAAGCCTATGTCACTCTCCAGCTCCTCAACTATGCTCATGCCAAAAATCACGTCTATCCGTTGCGGCGTGATTGAAGGACAAACCAACAAACAAACACACTTTTGCATTTATAATATCAGTATGATTATTCGTTATCAAAAACAGGCTTTTGGTTGCTAATAATATTATAAATGCGAAAGTACGTTTGTTTGTTGGTTTGTCCTTCAATCACGCCGCAACAGAGCAACAGATCGACGTGATTTTTTGTATGGTAAACTTGACGACCTGGAGAGGGACCCAGGATTTTTATCCCGTAGGATTACCCAAGGAGTTCCCGTGGGAATCCAAAAACTCATTCCACGTAGACGAAATCACAGTCATCAACTAAATAATTAATTATTCACCTACGCGAGTTCGCCAAAGTTTAGTGGATTATCCCCAACACGTTAAAAATAACTCTTAGCAATGTATGACTGCTATAATTTTTTTAACGCTTAACAGATTTTCATCGAACATATAATTTAATATAAAAAATTCTTTTTAAACAACCAACGTCAAACTCCCGCGCCAACTTTACAACAACAAGCACACGTACAAAGTACTTATTTTATCGTTGATATTTTGAAAACCGCTCGACCGATTTCGATAAAATTTATATGGGACCACTTGGGAAGTATGCCCTTTCAAATAAAAAAAGAATCATCCAAATCGGTCCACCCAGTCAAAAGTTCTGAGGTAACAAACATAAAAAAAAAGAATATAGAGCCGAATTGAGAACCTCCTCCTTTTTTTGAAGTCGGTTGAAAATAACTTGTAGTCACCTATATATCTAGTTCTCGAAATGTAGACAATGATCATTTGGATTAAATAATGAAAATAATATAGATTGCAAGTGTTGGGGGTATTTTAAGAGGTAAATAATACAAACACACATGCACTATAGTCTGTAATTAATATAAATTATAACGCAACCGGAGCCTTGAACCGTTTCGTGATTTACCCGTACTTCCGACCTTCGCGAAAGCGGAAGGCTGTATCGTACTACTATAATTATTATAGGTAAGTACCTATGTGACTTCTAGCTGATACACGCGACTTTATCCACGTAGAGTTTTATTTTTTACTACATTTTCAAATAAGTTGTTTCGCTTAAAACATCTGTAATATAGGCATAATATTATATTTATAGGCACATACTAGATACTAAGTAAGTATACGTACTAGTATATTTAGTAACCAACCTGACTTCGTATGGGTACTAAATATTACTATGTATACGCACGTATAATACTTAGTCTAGTCAAGTCAAAGATTTTTATGAATTTTTTTCATAAACTGATCTTATCGAGCTGTAAAATGAAAGCGTTAAAAACTTTAATTACCTCGAAAATCCTTCTATTAGCAGACAAACAAAAATTCTTTTGGGCTCTGTGACGATATTACAACTCCTTCCAATTATTTTAAAAAAATATTTAAAGTAAAGGAATCTTCCGTCAGGTTCCAGTTTTATTAAGAGTACACATAGATATTATGATCTGCGCTATTACGTGATACGATCATAAAACTTTAGTTTGGTCAATACATAAGTAATTATAATATTAAAATCTAAATTAAAAACTAAATTAAAAACTAAAAACTAACCATTAAAAATATCATCTATGCCGCTGCAATGAGGCAGTGTGCCCAGAACGCTGGCTGCGTTACTCGCTGAATAGCCAAACTTATATGTTGGCCGAGGTAACTGCCAGCCCTCCGGTCACCAGTGGACTCTGTGAGACGAGAAGATAGATCCTTAAAAAAGGTTCTGGCATCTTCGCCCCACGACCCCAGGGTTTCAACACCAAAAGGCATAAAAATAAAATTATTTTTTATAATTTCATACTTGCGCCATAATTTCTTTCTCAATACATATAAAGAAACAAGTTACCTTTTATTTTGTTATTACGAGCAAACACAAACGAAAACCCCGTTAAGATTGCTATCTAGGGGAAATTACTTTTGGAGAAATGTTTTGAAGGAAAGCTTTACGACCAACTACTTAAGTCGTGAATGAATGGAGTTAATTTAATTTTATGTACGTAATACGATATCCATTGTGCGTATAATTGTAATCCCTTGCGAATAAACGAGGTAAATTATTGTTATCATCCTACTAATATAATAACTAGATGATTCCCGTGACTATCGTCTCCGTGGATTTATGTTTTTTGATTCCCTCGGGAACTCTTCAATTTTACCGGGATAAAAAGTAGCCTTTGCCCTTCCCCGGGATACAACCTATCCTTGTACCAAATTTAAACAAAATCGGTTGAACAGATACATTTTTTGATTCCCGCGGGAACTCTTGAATTTTCCGGGATAAAAAGTAGCCTTTGTCCTTCCCCGGGATACAACCTCTCCCTGTACCAAATTTCATCAAAATCGGTTGAACAGATGGGCCGTGAAAGCGTAGCAGACAGACAGACACACAGACAGACACACTTTCGCATTTATAATATTAGTATGGATAAGTATATGGATGTGAAAGTTTTTATTTTTCTTTTTCTGTATGTTTGTAAGTTTGGATGTTTGATACTCCTTTATGCCGCAACAATTAAACCGATTTAGCTGAAATTTGGCATGGAGTAATATAGCATGAATAAACATATAGGCTAATTTTTGTGCCCGAAATTTAAAGATTTCCGCGGGTATCAAAAAACCTTAATCCACGCGAACGAAGTCGCGGGCATCATCAATAGTTAAATTGTTTATTGGTATGTTGGTTTATCCATCAATCACGCCGCAACGTAGCTTGACGTAATTTTTTTGCATGGATACTTACTTAGAGACCCTACACTGAGATCAACAAAAATTTTATAATAGTACAGGATAGAGATTCGATCATTTGTCAGCAAATAAAGTTATGTATCTTTTAAATATATTTAATTATTGAAAATAATTTCATTTTTGTGCCTTTTGGTGTTGAAACCCTGGGGTCGTGGGGCGAAGATGCCAGATCCTTTTTTAAGGATCTATCTTCTCGTCTCACAGAGTCCACAGGTGACCGGAGGGCTGGCAGTTACCTCGGTCAACATATAAGTTTGGCTATTCAGTGGGGTAACGCAGCCAGCGTTCTGGGCACACTGCCTCATTGCAGCAGGATAGATGATATTTTTAATGTTTAGTTTTTATTTTTTAATTTAGTTTTTAATTTAGATTTAATTTAGATTTTAATTTTATCTACTTATAATATATTCATGTCTGTATAAAATATTATATTATTGTTCCATTTCTGAAAATATACAAAATGAAATCTTTTAAATGTTAAAAAATAAAATTATCCACTTAACGTTAAAATCCAAGTAAATAATTAATGGTTTGGTACATATAGACAAACGAATAGATCAAACGGAATCTTATTAGAGACGACACGAAATCCAAATCCGTGTTAATTAGTTCTGACAATTGACGCTGTTCTAATTGTGTCCTCAAATTCGATTTGCCACAAGCTGTGCTATTCGTTGAGGGCTTGATTAAATTTATTTTGGTGCGGTGTTGACGCTCTTTCTGCGTACCTAGTGGACCTTGCTGGGTTTGTCAGCAGACCACAAGATATTTCTTAGAATAACCAGATAGAGGAATAGTGTTTTATTCTTGTAAATCTATATTGGCTAAATCACGAATTATATATATATATATATATATATCTATATATATATAAAATTCAAAGTCCTGACTGACTGACTGAGTGACTTATATATCAACGCACAGCCTAAATCGCTGGTCCTAGAGACATGAAATTTGGAGAGTGTGTTATTTGTGAAGACTAGGTATCCACTAAGAAAGTGTTTTTCGAAATTCCACCCCCAAAGGGATAAAATAGGGGTTGAGAGTTTGTATGAAAGTTCGTCGTTTTTCAAGTTATAGCTTGGTATATGAACTTGGTATATGAGCTGCGGGCTGAAAATGAAGAAAGAAGTGTTTCACAGTTTTTGAAAATTGGACCCCCAAAGGGGATGAAAGTTGGTATGAAAGGCCTTCATTTTTCAAGATATTTTTCAAGTTATATCAACGGAACTTGGTATTTTGGCTTTCGGTAAAAAATTAAGAAGTACGTTTGTCACAGCTTTTCAAAATTCTACCCTCAATGGGGTTTATAGGGGTTGCAAGTTTGTCTGAAAGTCCGTCGTTTTTCAAGCTGCTATAGCCATGAAACTTGGTATTTGGGCTTCCGCTAATGATGAAATACGGATTTTATAGTTTTTGAAATTTCTATCCCCAAGGATGTCAAAGAGAGAGTTTGTCCTTCAATCACGCCGCAACAGAGCAACGGATCTAGACGAGATTTTTTACATGGGTATAGTTGGGTACTTGGAAAGTGACACAGGCTTCTTTTAGCCCGGAAAATTAAGGCGTGCCTGTGGGAATTAAAAAACTTAAGCCACGCGAACGAAGTCGCGGGCGTCCTCTAGTCTATAATAAGAACTTGACTTTTTATCCATCAGAAAAATAATTTTTGTCCCATGTGAGCTTTAACTATAAGGCATAGAATACTAACTATTACTAAGGTGAAGATGCAGTTTAACTGGTGGAGGGTAAAATGGCAGGGTTATGGTAGTTATATCCAATCCATACACCTTATCGTTTTAACGCAGGATCATACCGACACTAGCAGAAAGACTTTGCAGGTAGGGTGGTAGATAGCCACGGTCCGCGCCACCTCCCACCCGACCAGGGCAATGACAATTTAGATATTATAAATTCCAAAACTACTCCGGAAATCAAACCCAGAACTATCCACACAATACTGGCTATAGCTGTACTATTACTTATTCTGTGCCACTAAGCCAGGGATGTCCTCTTTCAGTTCGTTGGGAAGTGAGGTCGTATTCATACAACAACGAGCCAAAAACAATAATAAATGTAACAAACCTATACGGTATACCTACAATAAACACTGTCCTTCATCCTTGAATACCTTTCCTACAACGAATACCTTTGTATTAAAAGAAACTACTCAAGCAAAGATGCGGGTAGTATAAAGCTTGACCGCCGTAATAAAGAGAACGTAAAAACGAATTACATACTCGAGTAAGTTTCTACATAAATTTTATTAGTATCTTATAACGTGCCTTTCTCATCCAAGATCACCTTGCAATTTGCAAGCCACGAAAGGGAAATTGAATTTTCGCCGGGAAAATTATGAGTGATATATATTTAATACGTAGCGAAGCTTAGTGGAACCCTCGGGTGGAGCAGACTGTAATATGGCTATGAGATATTCGAAAAGATTAGGTACCCTTAAAACAAGTTTTAACGTTATCGTTTGCCGCAAAAGTGTTTTCTTCTCCTTTGATTATGTGCTCAGTAGTAGTCACCGTCATTGACATCAACCGAGAGACGTCCTCAGCTGGACATAAGTCTCTTGTAGGGTTTTCTTCCACGCGCTGCAGTCTTGCGCCTCTAGGATCCAGTGTCCGGATTTCCTTACGTCCATGCAGTGGGGGCCTGCCAACACTCTGCCAGTGCGGGGTCCCCTTTCCAGCTCCTCGAGAAGCCAAAGTCTATCGGTTCTTAAAACTTGTAGCCTGCGGCCTGCCCATTCCACTCGGCGACTCGTAAAGCTATAATGTAGCCATTTTTAGCAATATCAGTAGCCTCACAAGCATTATCGCTTTAAGGACATAAAAATCAACTGGCATCCGTACGCTGCGCGGTAAGTTCGCGTATAGTTCAATTGATTGAGTGAGATTTTTGCAGAGCTGTTGTCGGCACTTGCGTTAAGGTTACTGGAATTACCAACGAAGATCAATAAATTATGGCACGCGAATCGGTATTGCTATATATGCCGGGAAATTGTATAAATATAATATTACTAGATGATGACCGCGCCTTCGTCCGCGTGGATACATTTTTTAAATTGCCACGGGAATTCCTTAATTTTCCGGGATTAAAAGTAGCATGTGTCCCTCCCCGGGATGCAACCTATCCCTGTACCAAATTTAATCAATATCGGTTGAAAAGTTGAGCCATTATATAAAGCGTAGTAGACAGAGAGACAGATAGGCAGACTGTCTGCATTCTGCCTGCCATTTTCGCATTTATAATATTAGTATGGATGTAGATGTTACTTCTTCTTGTACAGGTACTTCAATATGGTGCCACGTTGGTTATTGGCCTGCTGCGTGGTGCTGCTCGCGAGGCCAGCACACCCGCAGGGCGCGCAGCAGTGCCCGCCGCAGACCACCATCACTCCCTGCAGCTGTACCGTCAAGAAGAACGGCCTTGACATACTCTGCGAGTTCACAGAACAGCAGCACATACAGAAGGTAACCTTTGAGCTGTGAAGATCCAATCATCCACACATATCAACGTCATCCTAAGCCGTGATCCAAGCCTCAAAGAAGTGCGCTGTCTTGAGAGCCTCAAACCAAATTTCTCACTCCCGTATCGTCAGGCTAATATTTCCAAATGTCCTAACTACCGAGAAGAACCAGCAAATATCTCGATGGTGGCTCTGTAAATAAAACTTTATTTCATATCCTCTAGATACTGTTTTGGTTCGAGATAGTATGCTCCTTGATCCTAGCGCTCAAGCTCAGAGTACAGTAAGTACTCGGTGCTGTACAGTCCCACAAACTTATCTGACTCTGCTAGGTATCATACTAATATTATAAATGCGAAAGTGTGTTTGTTTGTTGGTTTGTTGGTTTGTCCTTCAATCACGGTGCAACGGAGCAACGGATCGACATGATTTTTTGCATGGGTATAGTTGAGGACCTCGAGAGTGACATAGGCTTTTTATCCCCGAAAATTGAAGAGTTCCCGTGGGAATTCTAAAAAACTCACGCGGACGAAGTCGCGGGCATCAGCTAGTGAAAAATAAAATAAAAACGAAAACTGAACAGGCATAAAAATTTGTTCCAATTTTGTCCACCGGGCCAGATAAGTTGGCGCGACTATATCTAAATGTATTACCACAGAATAGGGAATTACTACGGCTCAATCACTATAACGATTATGCAAACGATTCGCGATAGCAATAATTGTACAATATTTGCTGTCGAATCGCAAATTCGTATTATGTTACATCGTCGATACGTCCTATTACGAATTTGCGATTAGAGAGCAAACATTGTACAATTTTTGCTATTTTTGCTATCGCGAATCGTTTGCTGATACGTAATCACCCTGCATCAAGTAGGGATGCTGCATCGAGCTTTTCGATCCGAGGTCCCTCACATATCGATATAAATCTTCAAAACACTCTTTGTATAAAAAAATAGGATGATAAAACTATGTAATAAAACTGAGCGTTGGAATTTTACGAGCTCAGACGTATACCACTTTTATTATTATAACCGATTTGTGAAATAGAAATGATATTATTTACATATTCTCCCGTCTAAATATCTGCAGATATTATGCGATCTGTATTCACCTTGTTACAGGCTATGAATACTCTACGATCCAAACCCATGATCATATTCTATCTGAAGCTGAGACATAACAACCTAGCGAAGTTACCCTCGTACATATTCCTGAGTTTGGATATCCGTCATCTAACTGTACATAATAGCAGCTTGGCAGTTATAGAAGATTCTTCACTTAGTTCTATTGGTGAGCATTCTTTCCTAGATATTAGAACTTAGGTATAGGCATCACGTTTTTTTTTAAATACTCTTCTGAAAATAGGCGTTTGAACAGAATCTCAACTGGCAGTAATTTCATCCAAATCGTTTGAGCCGTTTCCGGGAAACCATGTTATCCCAGAATTACCGCGGGAACCCAGGCATATGACCTACTTATATAAACTTAGATAACAAAACATATAAATACAAAATTTCATTCAATGAAAGTTTCCGAGATAACGCTACAGAAGTTTCCGAGTTATCCGGTTAGCTCATTTAAAAATTAATTTAATTTAAGAATTCGGTAGGATTTGTATAGTTGACTATTTCAGTCAATTTTGATGTTATAAAACTATTAAGACTGCCTCGTTGGTCTAGTGGTTAGCATAGTCGACTGCGGATCATCGAGGTCCTGGGTTCGATTCCCGGTCGGGCATAAAAGAGTTAGGTATTGGGTTTTTCAATTAAGAAATTCTCAGTGCCAGCCCGGAGTTGGAAGTTGGCGGTGTTTCACCCCCGTGCCTCGGAGAGCACGTTAAGCCGTCGGTCCCGGTTATTATCACTAACATGATAATAATCGTTAAAGCCCGCCAACCCGCATTGGAGCAGCGTGGTGGGTCTAACCTCTAATTCCCGCTCTCCTATGAGAGTGGAGGCCTGTGCCCAGCAGTGGGACGTTAATAGGCTGTAGTGATGATGATGATGAAAACTATCAAGTAGATAAATTAATTACCTAACAAATAAATTTTATAAGATTAATTTCATTCGTAATCATCATCATCATCATTATATTATAATACTTACGTCCTACGTTCTTGCTCCTCATGTTTAGTGTGAATTCGCCCGCAGTATCGCAGGTTTAAAATGCGGAGCTCATAATATTGCTGTATGTGTCATGAGAACTAAATTCGTGTTCCACAAGAATCATTGAAAATAATTTAAAAAAATTGGTCTCTAGATAATTTTGAGAAGCTAAATAAAATTAATGAAAATATTTGCTGAAAACATTTTCACCATTTTAGGTAACAAGCTGACTCAACTCGACGTGTCTCAAAACAACCTGGCAACGATCCCGACCTCGTCCTTCACGCATCTTAATCACTTGCTTATCCTGAACATGAATCACAATAAGGTACGATAACTCGAAGTAAACAAGTACAATAAACTGAAATTACGATCCTAGCATCGCCGTTAGTAACGAAACATTACCGAACTCCACCGAGGTGCTTTTTAAACGAGCCTTATTAATTCTTTTTATAAGCTGTATTAATATGAAATAAATTCAGAGACTTTGACATTTAAATGTGCTTTTTACACTTTTTATATTTGTCAGAAAAAGGTATTTTTATTATTGGCACCTTGGCTACAATTTTCTCGATACAAATATTTTCCAAAGAATCGTCAAAATCTTGATTGTTTTTTTGCGTAAATTGTAAACCGTACCTTTATCTGTTTATTGAAATTGCCTAAATATGATGCCAAAAAAACGGTTTTTATAGATCTCGCGCTTTTTGTGAGGTATTTTCTCTTTCCAAACGATTTTAACAATATTTGTATCCGGCTTACTTATTAAAGTAAAAGTGACCTCCAGAATTCATAATGAGGCGGCCCGTGGCGTGTCATCTTATCGATTTTGTTTCATAGTAATATTTAGAACCACGCCTATTTCGAAGGAAAGTGGATTATTAGTAACGTCAAAACACCTTCCCGCTATTAAGAATATTTCTTTAAAATTAAGTTACGACCTTCTGCACCTTTACTTTGAATTTCTAGCACATAAAATTACCTTTTACTTTGATAAAAGCTCGGAAATTCCCGATCGCATACTTCCACGTCGAACATTTCTCTTAGGTCGGTTTATTTCCCTGGCAATCTTTGAAGATTAACGTGGAAATGGTTCAGGTGTCAAGGGGCGGCAACGGAAAAACTTTTCCCAACTAAAAGTCGCAAAGCAATAAAAAATTAAAGCACACAAAAAGTTGGAAAGGCAAACGTGCTTTTGAGATTTTGTATTTTTTTCTCCACACGAAGCTAGTATTTATTTTCCGTAAACTTCTGCTTTATATTTTGAAATGCGATCGTTTCAAAAAATACTGAGGTGTACTAAACTTAGCATGTTATACGTTTGTATATCAATGTAAACCCTCAATAGCTCAATGGTTAGAAAGCGGACTGAAATTCGACATGTCTGTAGATTCAAAAACTTTTGTTGCACATTTTGTTCCACAATTCACATGGAAAAGGAAAATATAAGGACATAATGTGTTTTGATTAGAAAAAGTCCGCGTCATTCACTTTTATGTATGGAGCGCGCGCACTCGGCGACAGGACAAAACACCGTTCCCCTCAGACTCTTTCGATTAGAGCGAAAACACACTGCGGACTACAAAACGTAATCCGCAATGTGTTTTCACTCTAATACGTCAAAAACGAGCAAAATGAAACAGTAAGCTTGATTTATGAATATATGTAATCCCGATTTTCTAGTTATTTATTCACGCTTTAATAACATAAAATCAGCAATTAAAAACATTTGCGCTTACAGCAATGAAAACACAACAAATTTAGTGCTGGGGCTATACAAAAAAAAAAACAAAGCTTAACACAAATCGTTTGTTAAGAGTTGACACTGCAAAGCCACAGCGCTTCTGTTTGGCTTCCATTAACCGGCTTGTAAATAAAAACAAACAAGAATTTCCCTCTCGTAATCAAAAAGTTCTTATCCCCAACATTATTTTGGGGAAAATATTTGATAAACAGCTTAAGCGAATTAAGTGTCTCAAAGCGGTATTTTGTTTATAGGTAACGGCGATTCACAACAGAGCTTTCCTCGGTCTGGACACTTTGGAGATTTTAACTTTGTACGAAAATAGAATATCGGTCGTAGACGGCGAAGCTTTCAAGGGCTTGGAAAAGTAAGTGACATAATATTTTTTTAATTGAGTTTACGACTGAGCGAGAAGTTTGCCGGAGTTTATTGATTGCGAATATTTTCAGTTTATGAGTTTGGGTAAGAATGTAAGATTTATTCTATAACTTTCTAAATCGAAAAAAGAATTTTACCAATTAGGAATGCGGAAATCATTTAAATTTTATCGGCAAAGTGTTTCTCTTTTCTTTCTACATGGATTTAGTGTCTTCCATTTCCTGAATAAATATTTGATTATTTATCAATAGGAAAAGGAGAAACTAACTGACTTACATACCATCGTCCAGCTTAACCAGCTGGGTCTAGTAATTTGAGATTCGCATGTAGATTCTATTCAATCAATCAATCAATCAATCAAATCATTTATTCAATATAGGTACACTGTAGGTACACTTATTGACGTTAAAAATTACTTAGTACTTATAAAACATGATGGTGATAATCGGTTATGGTATCTTAAAACTAAAGCTACGAGGGTTCCAAACGCGCCCTGGTCTGAGAAGAGCTCACAACAAACTCAGCCGGGTTTTTCTACTATTTATCATGTAGATCTCAATTTATATTTATTTGGACAAAGAACAGGATAAAAATAAACTAAATCCATGCAAATAAAGTCACAACAAAGCTAATTTTGTATACTTAATGGAATTCATATTATGGATATGTTTTTCTTTACATTTGTAGTTTTTATCTCTACAGTAACGCCCACAGCTAGGCTACTTAATTATTATTCAGAGGCCGCAGCATCCAAAGTGAAAACGGCGATAATAATTGACAATCTTCATTAAATTTCGGCACAAGAAGAAGACAAAGTACACTTACCAAAAGCTCTTCTTGAATGCTTAATTATTTTATCTTTCCTTTTTATATCAGCTTTGTTGTATACTGTAAAAACCAAGAGTCCGTAGGGTATCACATTACTACAAGCTCTCAGGCCTTTATAATTTAATGGCCCAATTTCTTATCAACTTTACTAAAAACAATCCATCCATACTAATATTATAAATGCGAAAGTGTGTCTGTCTGTCTGTCTGTCTGTCTGTCTGTCTGTCTGTCTGTCTGTCTGCTACGCTTTCACGGCCCAACTACTCAACGGATTTTGATGAAATTTGGTACAGAGATAGGTTCCCGGGGAAGGACATAGGCTACTTTTTATCCCGAAAAATTGAAGAGTTCCCGCGGGAATCAAAAAAATGTATCTGTTCAACCGATTTTGATGAAATTTGGTACAAGGACAGGATGTGTCCCGGGGAAGGACATAGGCTACTCTTTATCCCGGAAAATTGAAGAGTTCCCGCGGGAATCATGAAACATAAATCCACGCGGACGAAGTCGCGGGAATCATCTAGTACCTCATATTTTAAAATTTTAATAAGGACACAAAAGCCAGCTATCAAATTTTCGTTCGGGTTTTTATTGTCTATGGCAGATATTTCATAAAACGAGCTATCTTTCTATTGTTTCCATTGTTACTCCTGTTTTGTCACTGCCGGAAAGTTCAAATAAATTGTGCTGGGTAACTCAAAAACATTTATAACGGGACCTCCTTTTCAAGGGTCGTCTTTATTTGTTCGTCTCCTGTATAGTCCCACCAACTTAACTGGCCTGGTGGCAAATTTTTAACCTGTTTAGTTATTGCTTTTATTTTATTTTTGTTAATTACTAGAGACACTGACACCGTGTCAGTTAAGTTTGTGGGACTATACTAATCTAATCATTTCAAGCCTTTATGCAGCACCTAAAAAAATAAAACAAACAATGATTGCAGTTGAAATAATTTTTCAACTGCAAATACTTTAGTTTGTAACAAATTTTTTTAAAATATTATATAGGTAGAGTAAGCAAACAATGGTTAGTGCAGTTTTTTCGTAATAGGGCTACAAAACAGAACTGAATAATAGCATCCCTTATGTTGGAAGTTCCATTATTTTACAGTAAAATTATATTGCAGAGAAAGATTTAAATCCTGATTATTTTCCAGGAAACTAAAGCGCCTGAACCTTGGTGGGAACGAGTTAACAGCAGTGCCACAAAAGGCTCTTGCTTTGCTCGAGAACTTGAAGAAGCTCGAGATGCAGGAAAATCGCATTTCCACTATTACAGAAGGGGATTTTGCTGGTATGACTTAATTTGTTAATTTTCTTTATTTTGTAAGCTAGCGCTTGGCTGCAATCAAATCTTCTGGCAAATGATGATGCAGCTGGTGGAGCGCTCTTATCTAGAAGATGTATATAAATTATCATTATCTTTATTTTATGTAGGTACATACTACTAAAATATATTTTGTATGTTTACTATTTTATGTTTCGGTATATAAACCGTATGATATAAACCGTTAATTGATTACGATCGAATTAAATACACAACTATAGTTATATCAAGATATCATTTCTAGAAGACGTTAGTGAATTGAATAATAAATCGTGGTGCTTGTATTTGAATCTGCTCCTGCATCTATATTAGTAAAATTGATAAATTCAATTTGATCAAATGATGCAGATGCAATTTTGCATTTCAACAACTTCCGTGGCGCAGTGTTGAGTGCTGTTGTTTTAACTGCGGAAGTCCCGGGTTTGATCTCCGGTAGGGTTAATTTGGAAATTTATAATTTCTGAATTTTCCCTGGTCTGGCCTGGTGGGAGGCTTCGGCCGTGGCTAGTTACCACCCTACCGGCTAAGATGTGCCGCCGAGCGACTTGGCGTTCCGGTATGATGCCGTGTAGAAACCGAATGGGTTTAATATAACTGCCGTGCCCCTAACAGGTTAGCCCGCTACCATCTTAGACTGCATCATCACTTAACATCAGGTGAGATAGTAAAAAAGAAAATCAAATTGTGAAAATGCCATTGTACTTGTACATAAGTTTTAAATAGTGTATGGGTCTTCTCACCTCAGGTTTAAGGAACTTGGATTCCCTGGGGCTGGCACACAATCAGCTGCGGGAGGTACCAGCTAATGTGTTCTCTCATTTGACATTCCTCAACTCTTTGGAACTCGAAGGGAACCAAATACAACGGATTGACGAAAAAGCTTTTGCTGGATTAGAAGGTAATATAATTTATCATTCACACAAAATAATATTAATAAATTAAATCGTTAATTAAAATACTAGATAATGCCCGCGACTTCGTCCAATTAAGGTTTTTTGATTCCCGCGGGAACTCTTTGATTTTCCGGGTTAAAAGTAGCTATCCCCGGGATTAAAGCTATCGCTGTATCAAATTTCATTAAAATCGATTAAATGGATGGGCCGTGAAAGCGTAGCAGAGAAACAGACACACTTTCGCATTTGTAATATTAGTATGGAAATGGATATAAGAAATTCAATTTTCTTTCCTTGTGTTCAAATATACAGGCTATCCAACAAATTTTTCAAATTAAAATAAAGATCCCTGTATTCCAAATCCTAAATACTTGTCGCCCAAACTTTATGCATTGCTAAAGCAATAAGCAAGTTTAGTTTTGCCTGCTGGTATTAAAGTAATTGACGACTAATATGACTATATGACGACCTCCGTGGCGCAGTGTGTAGCGCTATTGCCTTAACGTGCGGAGGTCCCGGGTTCGATCCCCGGCAGGGTCAATTTGAGAATTTATAATTTCTGAATTTCCCCTGGTCTGGCCTGGTGGGAGGTTTCGGCCGTGGCTAGTTACCACCCTACCGCCAAGACGTGCCGCCAAGCGATTTAGCGTTCCGGTACGATGCCGTGTTGAAACCGTATAGGGGTATGGGTTTAATATAACTGCCATGCAACTAACAGGTTAGCCCGCTACCATCTTAGACTGCATCATCACTTACCATCAGGTGAGATCGCAGTCAAGGGCTAACTTGTAGTGGATAAAAAAAAAAACAATTGTCATTTACAAGATTTAATTAGGGATACTGTATTATAGATTTCGATGTTATTTTCAGAAAACCTGCAGTATCTTCGACTTGGTGACAATCGTCTTCACGAAATCCCTTCAGAGGCTCTGCGTCCTATGCATCGCTTACGTCATTTGGATCTTCGTTCCAATAACATCACGTACATAAGCGAAGATGCATTCACGGGCTACGGAGATTCAATCACTTTCCTCAACATGCAGAAGAACATGTAAGTACCTTGCGGTCTTATTATTCTAGATTCTGCTAAAATTGCCTTTTTAGGGTTTAGTTTTAAACCAGGGACCTTGACGTTTTATATAGTCCCTGGTTCTGTGTTTCGCTGCTATTTAAAAAAAAAAAACCGGCCAAGTGCGAGTCGGACTCGCGCACCGAGGGTTCCGTACTCAAGAAGTAGGTACTGAAGCAAAACAATCAGGCAAAAACCAATATGTTTATTTGACGACGAGTACGAGGTTTACTGTTAATATCAAAAAAACTATGCTAGTTAGAGCATTGGCTATAGTTTTCCTGTAAAATATACATAAATTCCTATTGACCATAATTATTTCAGATTTTTCGATTGGTAAACTCCGGAGATAAGGGGGGGGAACGGTATTTTTGTAGACTTTTTCCCCGATAAATCAAAAACTATCATGACTAAAAATATTTAAAAGTCTGTTTTAGAATGTACAAAGTAAACCCTTTCTTATGATACCCCACACAGTACAGTTATCTCACTTTTAAATTTCAACCCTCCGATTTTCCCCCCTTTTTAAATAAGAACAAAAATAATTTCCAAATTTTTTTAATTCCAGCGTCTTTGGGCCACTTATACACACAACTATTCCAAATTTCATGTCGATAGCTTCGGTAGTTACTGAAATAATCGAGTGTGACGGACGGACAGACGGACAGACAGACGGAGAAAGTCGCACCATAAGGGTTCCATTTTACCATTTTGGTACGGAACCCTAAAAAGATTAGGTCCATAAAGTCGAAATTTTTTGCAGTGCTGCGAGCGCTTCACATAGGTTTAACATATATTGAACTAGCTGATGCCCGCGACTTCGTACGCGTGGATTGAGGTTTTTTGGTTCCCGCGGGAACTCCTTAATTTTCCGGGATAAAAAGTAGCCTATGTGCTATTCCAGACTATATTCTATCTCTGTGCCAAATTTCAGCCAGATCCGTTCAGCTGTTGGCGCGTGATTGAGTAACAAACATCCATACATCCATACATCCATACATCCATCCATCCATCCAAACTTTCGCATTTATAATATTTATTATTATTATATTATTATTATTATTATTTGACATTTGATTTCAGGGTATAAAATACATTGTATACCTACGCGTTGTTCGTTAAGGTAAAACGTGGCGCGGCACGTAGTGGCAAGTATTCTTTGTAAAATTATGTCGCAGTGCATCTCCGAGCCGCGTCCGGTGGGCCCAGCTCCATACAAACTCATACAAAGAATATTTGCAGCTACGTCCCGCGCCGCGCCGTGCATCCGTAGTGGGGCTAGACCTTTACGTTTTTAGGTTTTTGACGACCTCCGTGGCGCAGTGTGTAGCGCTGTTGCCTACGTGCGGAGGTCCCGGGTTCAATCCCCGGCAGGGTCAATTTGGGAATTTATAATTTCTGAATTTTCCTTGGCCTGGCCTGGTGGGAGACTTCGGCCGTGGCTAGTTACCACCCTACCGGCAAAGACGTGCCGCCAAGCGATTTAGCGTTCCGGTACGATGCCGTGTAGAAACCGAATAGGGGTATGGGTTTAATATAACTGCCATGCCCCTGACAGGTTAGCCCGCTACCATCTTAGACTGCATCATCACTTACCATCAGGTGAGATCGCAGTCAAGGGCTAACTTGTAGTGGATAAAAAAAATAATAATAATTAAATCCTGGTCGTGGGTGACTCGACCAAGTTGTTGAGTCAAACAAAATATGTTTCTTGTTAAAATAAAATATCAGTATACAAGAAATTTATTCCTCACCAAGTAAGACCAAAACACTAAGTCCAAAGCTAAGTTCTTGTATATTTTTGTCACATATGTTCAGTAACGAAAGGGGTAGATACCTGTCCTACTTTAGTTGGCTGTATTGATTATTTAACTCTGTAGCTTTCAGGGAAACAACTAAAACTTCTCTGTAACTTCTATGAACTTGAAAAGGTATTCATACTCCTTAGTGAGAAAATTTATCTGTATGAGTATAATATTTTATTATCTTATAAGGGTTCATGAAATTGTTACAATGAAGTGCTTATTCAAAGTTTCCAAAATACCTAATGCTTTTAATATTCTTTACGACTTCACTCTGAAGTCAGAGTTCAGACCATATTTTATGAGAAACAAACTTTTGGTAGAGTATCTAAGATGGTACTAAAATAGTTAAAGTTTAGTAATTTATTGAAGAGATAAGAATTGCTCCTTATGTCTCAGTTAAAGAACTTTCTTTAGAACGTATTAATTGAGTCCTACCTTTTGCAATAGATTCACTAGCGCTTGGAAAATTACGGCATACGTCATTATGTCTAGAATGGAGTAACTAGTTAGTGTCTAAAGACTTATCTTTAAAGGCTTATCTTTAGACACTAACTAGTTACTTGTTCTATTCTTCTGGTTGGATCTTTTAAGACTGATGTCTTCTGTGAAAGCTTCGTCCACTTACACTATAGGGTAATAGTTGTATTCTATGCTATAGGCAGCCACAGGTAAAACTGTTGCATCTCCAGGAACGACGCTGCTTCTACCTTTTTTATATTCTGGTTTCAGTTGGTTCTTCACTGTGATTTCACCTGGTGTTAACAGAATATGATGCAGTCTTGGAGTATACCTATCCGTCATCGTACCAGAACGCTAAATCACTTGGTACATCTTTGCTGGTAGGGTGGTAACTAGCGCCACGCCCGAAGCCTTCCAAAATGCCAGACCAGATAATTCAAAAGAAAAACCGATGCCCGAAATCAAAACCAGGACCTTTTATTACAAGACAATAACGTTTATTACTGTTTGTACAAGGAGGTTGTACAAACCAGCCTCAACCCGACACGCCTTAGAAAATATTTAGAAGCGGCTTACCGTCACGCCAAAGTTAGGTGCAGTCTGAAGCTTATGATGTCATTATAATAAACTAGCTGATGCCCGCGACTTCGTCCGCGTGGAATATATTTTTTTGATTCCCACGGGAACTCCTTGATTTTCCGGGATAACTGCCTCGTTGGTCTAGTGGTTAGCATAGTCGACTGCGGATCACGAGGTCCTGGGTTCGATTCCCGGTCGGGCATAAAAAGTTAGGTACATATTGGGTTTTTCAATTAAGAAATTCTCAGTGCCAGCCCGGAGTTGGAAGTTGGCGGTGTTTAACCCCCGTGCCTCGGAGAGCACGTTAAGCCGTCGGTCCCGGTTATTATCAACATGATAGTAGTCGTTAAAGCCCGCCAACCCGCATTGGAGCAGCGTGGTGGGTCTAAGCTCTGATTCCCGCTCTCCTATGAGAGTGGAGGCCTGTGCCCAGCAGTGAGACGTTAATAGGCTGTAGTGATGATGATGATAAATGATTTATTTATTTCACGTAGGAGAACTAAGGCTTTATAGTTTTTAGAGTGTACATCGAAATGGCATAGCCTTCTTTGATGTCGGAAAATTAAAAAAAAAAACACTGGATTTAAAAAAAACCGAAATCAATGAACCGAGTTTAAATATTTAAATAGGCTTTCTACTCTAGATTTTAAATTCTATTGCAGAATTGTAACAGAGTACGCCTTTGATTAATTTGGGTTGAATTTGCAGAGTCTCGAGGCTTCTGGCCTGTATTGGAACTGGGAACGTGTAACTTGATTAATTGAGCCGAATGATTGGCAAAACGTTTGAATATTTCATACCGAAAGGTATTTCGGTTTGCCACTGGATTATTATTCCTTTGTAATATTGATTGGTTTATTTTCAATCGAGGAACGAGTGGCCTAGTTGTGACTACGCATATTAGTCGATTGCGATTGTTAAGCAACGTTGACCCAAGTCGGTAACTGGATGGGTGACCGAATCTGGAGGTTCAAATTTGGGCTTTTCGTTTCCTTCTTGCCTCGGAGAGCATGTTAAGCAGTCGGTCCCGGTTATTACCACTAACATCTGATGATAATTGCTACAAAAACCTAAGTTAACGCTTAGTCGAGTCGTATGCGGAAGGACGTGGAAACCCACCGCATTATTTGATTTATGGAAAGGGGTCACGACCCTCAGTAATGAGGAATACAACGCAGAGAGAGAGAGAGAGTTCTTTGCTATGTGATAAAGTTAATACATCAGAAGTAATCGATGAGGAGCTCCAAAATTGTTTGGTGTATTCCTTCTCGAGTGTTTTTATTTTTAGTCTAGTGGAAAGTGGATTTATTTTTTGTACATTTGTTGCAGGATTCATCAACTACCTACAATGGGTTTCGACAACCTCAACTCTTTGGAGACGCTGAACCTTCAGAACAATAAGCTGCAACATATCCCCGAAGAGATTATGGAGCCAATACTTGACACTCTTCGAGTGGTTGACATAATGGGTATGTATGATTTGACAAAACAGTTGCTCGGGTATTATTATTATTATTATTACTCTTTATTGTGTTGAACACAACACATAAATAATACAAATAACTACATAGAAAAAAAAACAAAGAACGAAGTAGAATACAAAAAGGAGGCCTTATCGCTTAGCGGGGTATGTAACCATCCATCAGTTATAGACGTGGGCCTGTAACTGGATGTGTAAACGACTGTAGATGTCTAATTTAAGCGTTTGCCTTATCTGAGTGACTTGGAGAGTCAGTTTAGACGTCGGTTTCAGTTACTAACACAACTTTGAATCAGACAAAAGTCGAAATAATTTATTATTTCAAGTTATAATGATCCAGGTTCTATTTGCTTCAAAAATACCAATCTTGTCTGCTACATAAATGCTATATATGTTTTTGGAAAATAATCGAGACTTAAGTATCTTTCGGATAGAAGTAACTTTGTTGTCCGATCCTTATTTAAAAAACCATCAAATAGGACAGTTGTTTTCAGGTCACCACCTCATATCAAGGTGTTTTATAAAGTATTCAGCTTTAAAATATTACACTTTACCGTGCGTTTAGTCTTACTTCAACCGCTCACAAATGATGTTTCTAACAACAACAAAAAAGTTGGAAACTACGTGCTGGTGTAAATTGAAACATTTGAAATAGAGACATTTCTACTTTATACGTAATGCAACGCCAAAATTTAGAATTCTAACAGCTCCTACACAAAACTGCGGATGCAATACATATAAAGTGGAAATTATATTGTTCCAAAACTCACTCAGAGGAACTATTTTTCGAATAAAACTATAGTCAGATATTGAGTCTCGACGGCAGATGTTACTCATATATTTTGAAATAAGATGCGTATCAGCTATCTCTTAACTGTATTTCATATTTAAATATAAAGCTTATACCATCAGTAAATATAACTATAGTTATTTCAAAGTAATATTGAAAACTTCTTCTCTTCTCATTCGTTCACTCTTGGCAGAGTGGTCGTGGTTATGATTTGGCGATATTTAAATCAAGTACCTAGGTATAATTTAAGACTCCGGGTTAAGAATTACTTAAAATTATTATTATTATAAAAAGTATGAAATGTTAACCTATAACGTAACATTTTGTGTCCAGATAACCCGTTGATTTGCGACTGTGATCTGGCATGGTATGAATTCTGGCTGGCCGGTCTGCGCGACCGCGACGATGAGATGATGCAAAAGAAACGGACCATTTGCACAATGGTAAGCGAGCACCGGGAGTACAGTGTGGCGAAAATGCCACTTGAGAAAATGAATTGCTTAAGGAAACCGGGGTACGGGAGACCTAACAGCGCTACAAACACATGTCCAATTTTTGCATCAAACATTGCCATCGCTGTCATCGCTAGGTTATTTTAGAATAGTTTATTACCCCTTTTAGTTAACCTGTTAAGTTAAATGAAGGATCCCCCTCGAGCTAGCTGTGGCCGGATGGCTCGGTGCCGAATCCTTCGTTAATTATAAATTCTGTTCAAAACAAAATGATGAATTTGTGCAATAAAAATACGATACATATCAATTTTTGGCTGATAACAAAATTAGTAGTACTTTGGAATGGCGACTTGTGATAAGTAAGGATTTTATAAAGGCGTGAATTAGTGTGATACACTATGTATTTTTAAAATTAGAAGACCTTTACGGTAGGTATGCCTTACTTTAGAGTAATACCACTCAAGTTGTAGGTGAAGCCTTTGACAATTAGTTCGATGAAAATTTAGAGGTTTTGCAAAAAACTTTCTTTGACTCTTAAGATATAGATAGATGTCTTTAACGGTTTTCGATACCACTAATGAGCTAAACATCTTAATTGCAATAAAATAAATTGATTTTTGAATATCATCTAATATTTTAAATGGAAACTTTAATATTTTTTATCATTTACCCAGCCTTTTCTATGTTAACTCTCGTATTATGATGTATAACTAAGCTTTTGCGCATTTACCATGTTGACTATTCAATATTTATCTATACTTGTAAGTATTCGGGGCTCCTATGTTTACCAAATATTTAAATTGAATTTTAAAGTTTTGACTTTATAAATTTTCCAAACCTTTCCTTGAAATAATTCTACCTCTCGTTTATTATGGTTATTGTTTTAGCTTAATTGAAAAAGATTATAAAATAAATGTTATTTAATAGAGCCCCTAAATGTTCGATGTAGAATATAAATAGTTAAGTGTTAGCTATATTGTCGATATAAATTATAATTATGCAGTTGATGCGTTCCTCAGCATGATTAATTTGTATTTATTTCGTTGTATGGACTCGACTATTATTTTAGTGGTGTGAATATCATAAAAATTCAATGCTTA
This sequence comes from Erebia epiphron, assembly GCA_963932025.1. Taxonomy (NCBI): domain Eukaryota; kingdom Metazoa; phylum Arthropoda; class Insecta; order Lepidoptera; family Nymphalidae; genus Erebia; species Erebia epiphron. The sequence continues at coordinate 38,461,244 of OZ009948.1, read as the reverse complement.
AAAAGTGTACTAATAAACTTTGAATGCACGGTCGAGCTATACTTTTAGTTTTATATTTTTTTATTCAATATTTTTTTATAAGAGTTATGCAATAAAATATGATTAGGTTGTCTCATTGGGAGACCTTGCATTATTACGTTCCTTGGTTATTTAACTAAGTTTTGTTATATAATAAATGAATATTATATTTTAATTTGGGTAGGTAATTTTTACTAATAAACATGTAACTAGAGAAGTAATAAATGTGACTTTAAACCAAAAACGCTAAAAGATTTTGTTGTTTTACGTTAAAATTGGCATTTTTCCTTACAAACTTGGAATGTGAACGTAATTTTACTCCACTATAACAAAAAATATTTTAAAGCAATATTCAAAAGTCATAACCATTTTATAATCCAGAAGGAAGAATGCAATATAATGTTTAAACCTTGAACAACCTTGAATGATAATCTGTAGGATAATTAGTATTTTTCAAACTCATTTATTTTTCGTAGAGCCTTATATTGTATGTATCATCTATGATACGTCTTGTTTGACTCGTGAATATTTCTTGTATATGTATACATTGTGGTACAGTAGATATTACTTCAATGTATGTATACAGCAATAAGATAAATATAGTGCAGTGATTAAGCTCCAAAGTTTGTACGGGAAAAGTACCGAATGCCAATATACCTAAATAATAAAGCGTAAATTGCAAGTATTTTCATAATTGGATGTGAAGAGCATGTTAATGAACTCGTGAAATCATGAACTTATTTAAGTGATAAAAAATGTAACCAAAAACATATCCCTTAGTCTGAATCACATAAGTAAATATAAGTATATTCAATATATATACAAATGTTGCGAATAAAATAGAAGCTTTCAATGTGATAAAAAATTTTGATAAATTTTGGTATGAACATATTATTATTGGAACATACCAGAACTTATGAAAACATTATGTACCAAATTCCCTTCTCAGACCTTTTTAATGTTTAGAAAATTTTAATGTACCATTTTTGATGAAAATGTTTAACGCGTGTAGGACGCGAGATTGAATACCTATTTTGTATTCTTTTTACACGCGTTTTCACATTTTATAAATAATATTTTATCAGTGTTTATTGAAATTTATAGATGTTATTTATTCACTATCAATTAGATATAAGTGGTAGATGTTGCACAAAATTAAAGTACATTTTCTATAACCACGTATTATGCACCTATTGATGTATTATTAAAATATAAAATTATTATCACGATTGTATAAAGGTCAGAGTCAAAAAACCTGATTAATTAAGCGAACTCTATGCCGACTTTATAATATTATATGGTATAGTTTTAAAAGATATATTAATTATAAGACATATATAATACTTTCAAGAATATAAATGTCGTCTGTGTAGCAAAGTCTTTTGCACTATACTCTCTGCTGATGGGAGTCAAAACGCAATTGTCTAACAATAATAATTTCTATATTAATCAATGCCGTGTTTGAATAACCAAAAAATATAACAGTTTATTATTTATCTTTATTGCACACACAAAATGTACGGTATACACTATGCAGTTAAAAACCAGTAGACTACATAGAAATGTGCAAACGCGGTCTTATTGCTAAAGCAATCTCTTACCGACACCCTTTACTTGTATTATTTTTTGAATAACCTATTATATATTATTTTATAATTTAATTTCAAAATCGTTTAAACACATAAAAAATATATTACTTACTATTTTACATTCATTATCTATTGCAGGCAATAAATTAATTGCGTTTTGACTTGTAAAACCTGCAAAGATTTTAAAAGTTTTACTATTTAAGATACATTAATAACTTCTATAATATATCTGATGCAAGTTAAATATAAAAGGAACGTTTATAGTATAATTCGTATACAGATTATGAAGGAACCAACATCAAACATATCGGGAGAAGCGGAGCAAGTAGGTAACGTGTAATAAATTGAGGTATAAACAGCATATCAATTTATTAATAATGCATTAATCATTAGAATATAATTGTTGTAAAATTATGAGTATGGTTTACATAATATACGTATTATTAAACTGTTAATCGATGTCATGTGTCCCTGGAGCTTGAGAGATCAGTATTCGCAGTGTTTAAATATTCATATACATTTGGTGTAAAATTCGTGATTACAATGTGTGTTATTCGGAGTGACTATATACTTTTGACAGCAATAATTTTGTATGAGTGCATGCTTAATGAATTATTTTAATGATATTTGCCTAAATCCAACGCAGACAACCGCTTTATGTCTGAGGTCGTTGACGAATAAAATGTATCCGACAACATCCGAAGGTGATAATGAAATCCGTTAAATGATATACTCAGTGCATAGTATCGCATATATTCGTTATCTGGTATGATCTTTCCTTGTTTCAGTGAAATCGACCATTCGACGCTAACGAGATGAGATAAATGAGGTTTTTCTTGTTTGTAGGACCTTTTTTTTGGGCGTGAGCATCAAGTTAGTGTATTACAATATTGCCCCAATTTCGACGACTTTTGACGGCTGATATTCTCGGATGTCTGCGTTAGGCGTTAGGGAAATATACCTTTACTAAATAATTATTTGTGCAATTAAGAATTTCAAGAAAGCAACGTGTTCATATAAGTTTATAGTCACATTTATTATTATGTAACGTATTTCTAATATTGAAATTTCGCTGTAAAGATGTATCAAATTTTGATTTTAATAAAAATTTAAATATGACTAATAAGTACTGTGTTTTATTGAATCTATACTTCTATACTAATATTATAAATGCGAAAGTTTGAAAGGATGTTTGTTACCTGATCACGCCCGAACGGCTCACGGCCGAAATTTAGCACAGAAATTGATTATAGTCTGGAATAACATAGGACACTTTTTATCCCGGAAAATTAAAGACTTCCAACCGTGGAAACCAAGAACCATAATCCACGCGGATGAAGTTGTGGGCATCGGCTAGTGCACAATAATAATGAAAACACTTTGCTGTGCAATGGATATAGGATTGCACGAATTTACTTGGAAAAAATTACTTTCAAATAACTATGAAACACGATATCATTGATAAATATGGATAGAAGATACTGTATGGGACTGAGTTTTCTTTTGAATACATTAGCAGAAAATATAAGAGTTCAAGGTATTCGTTTATTCTTATACTAATCTTGATAAAAATAAAGAAGTTTTTTTTTTTTTTATCCACTACAAGTAAGCCCTTGACTGCGATCTCACCTGATGTTAAGTGATGATGCAGTCTAAGATGGTAGCGGGCTAACCTGGTAGGGGCATGGAAGTTATATTAAACCCATACCCCTATTCGGTTCCTACACGGCATCGTACCGGAACGCTAAATCGCTTGGCGGGCACGTCTTTGCCGGTAACTAGCCACGGCCGAAGCCTCCCACCAGGCCAGACCAGGGAAAATTCAGAAATTATAAATTCCCAAATTGACCCTGCCGGGGATCGAACCTGGGACCTCCGCACGTTAAGGCAACAGCGTTACACACTGCGCCACGGAGGTCGTCGAGTAGAAATAAGAAGAAGATAAGCAAAACTTACCTTCCTGAAGATGACTTGCTTCAAATTATACTTTGAATAATCTCAACATCATTATAGGCAGGTACATAATTCTATTAAACCACCTATAAGCTGGCACATCAAATACACTCTAATAAAAAGCTTTTCTGAAACGATCAACTCTATTACTTCTAATTATTATGTAACACCTATTTCCTATCTTCAATCTGAGCAAATGAATAAATGAAATGAAATGAAATAATTAAACATAATAATCATCATGTGGTGCCATCTTCAAACTGCAGCTCGATGAAGTTGGAAACTTTTCTCCAATACATTTTTTGACACAGGTTTTCTTTCTATCGTAGGCAGAGAAGATTTTCAGTAGTGAGAAAAAGTTTACAATACCTGCTTAGGTAAACCTTTGGAACAGAGGTGTTAAACTGTATTATAACATCTTTAAGAGTGAAAACCACAGAGTATATTTGAATTTGTGAAAATATCCATATATGACAAAAAGTCCAAGCCTAACGGCCGGAACGACATTTTGTGCTGTCGCTCAGTTTGCGCGCCATAAAAGTGAACGATGTGGACATTTTGTATGCCAGGTATTTTTTTTCCATAGTGTTTTCGCTCTTATAGGTATATATTAGGTACCTACATATTTTCAAGAGTTATAGGTATTTTTACTTCTATTCTAACAATTTCGATCAAACGTATTTCAAGAACTTCTCTAGAAACTTGGCTGTGAGATAATGGGACAGCGCACTCTCGAGTTTAAAGATGAGGAGAAAAATTTCAACGTTCAAGCCGTGAAAGTTTTCTTTTACGACCTTTTTAAAGAATTTTTTTTATATACACCCGTTATTTAAACTAAACTAAGATATTCTGTGGATTGTAAATTTTACTCTTCATCTTTCCGATCGATGCTTTTGTATTTTTAACTTTTTAATTTTTATATTTTTTGTGTTATTAAACAATGTTTTTAGCAGTTCTTCACTCCTGCATCATTTTCTATCCACTCGATTTTAGAACGAAATCTAAGATAACATGACGTCATGACTCATCCAATACGGTGGATTAGTCAACAAAAAAGTTTTAGCTTTTGTTTCTACTAGCAATTCATTTGTTGGAAACAGTGTCCGCTTCTACAATACTAAAGTTAATGTAAAACGTAAACTCATTAAAAAATCTTATTACCTACCATGTAAAGGATTACTTAAATGACAAGGAAACTTGGCAATAATTTGCTCTAACGGCTCTGATAGTTCCTTAGTTAAGATGATTTGTGAAATGGTGATAATGAAAAAAATAAATCCGGCTGAGTTTGTTGTGGGCTCTTCTCAGATCAGGGCGCGTTTGGAACCCTCTTAGATTTAGTTTTAAGATACCGTTACTGATTATCACCAATATATTTTACAAATAAGTGGACGTCAATAAGTGTAGTAGGTATATCTACCTACATTGAATAAAGCATTATTTGTTTTGATTTTAAATGAAATATCTCATTGGACGGATAATCCTGTGGATCATTCCCGATATATTGCACACGCTTACCTCAGTAAGAACGTCAAAAAATTCCTACTGTGTCCTTGTCTATCCTAGTATTTAATACCAAAGTTAGAGAGGAATCGAGTTAGTATTATATTTTTATGGGGAAAAAATGTGCGCATCTGCGGAGGACGCGTTCCGCCATACTAATTGTAACCGGAATCCGGTTACATGACAGATAACTCAGAAAACGCCCAGTAACCGAAATCCGGTTACGTGCCAGCCTAAGGGATTGCGATACTGTGCAAAACGTATGGAGTATCACAATATCGATTGGGATATTTACTCGGTTAAAGCGTAGATTTAGGTTTTTGAAAATCCTGTGAGAATTCATTGGTTTTTCGCGATAAAAACAAGCTTTTTCGTCCCTGGGATGCAGCCTCTTCTTTGTTCTCCGTTGAACAAATGGGCCGTGGAAGCATAGCAGACAGACATACTTTGGCACTCTAGTAGCTGATGATGCTTGTGGGAAAAAATTACCACTGCTTTCATATTATTATTCATGGCTACTACTATTAACACCGAGTGTTACATGAACATTATGAATTTATTTACTTTAACTAAAATGATATTAATTAATACTTTAATACTAATATTATAAATGCGAAAGTGTCTCTGTCTGTCTGTCTGTCTGTCTGTCTGCTACGCTTTCACGGCCCATCTATTCAACCGATTTTGATGAAATTTGGTATAGAGGTAGGTTATATCCCGGGGAAGGACATAGTCTACTTTTTATCCCGGAAAATTCAAGGGTTCCCGCGGGAATCAAAAAATTTATCTGTTAAACCGATTTAAATGAAATTTGGTACAGGGGTAGGTTGTATCCCGGGCAAGGACATAGGACTTTTTATCCCGGAAAATTCAAGAGTTCCCGCGGGAATCGAAAAATCTTGGTCCACGCAGACGAAGTCGCGGGAATCATCTAGTAGTATAGTAAAAGTGTAGGCTAATTTTAATTAACTAGGCACATATTGATACTGTGAGGCTTCATAGCCATCGTTATTTCCTTCCGCATATCCGGGATGATTGATTGACTTTGAGCCCAAAAAGCTAAATTTAACCTTTAGAAATTCCTATTTAGACTTGGTTTTGAACGATGACCTAAAGAGGGTGGCGGGAGGCGGTTGGATGAGGAAGGCGGAGCACAATGTTTGGTGGCGCGCTCTCGAAAACTCCTATGTCCAACAATGGACGCGTACAGGCTGGTGGATGGATGATGGTCGACTTGGTTTTAGGTCTTTACATATACATTTTGTGTAAAGAATAAAAGTATCAGTAGTCTCAAAGAAACACTTGAGTACAGACGCGCTTCCGTAATACAAAAATATTTATTTCTTCTAATAAATTACAAAATTTACTTAAATAGTGTAGTAATCAGCTGCAATCCTTAAAAAATCTCGTTGAAAATCTAAATACAAATTGCATTGGTGCATTTAATTTGTTTTCACGTTTGCGGCATGAGCAACATATTATGAGAGATTCACGTACGAGGGTAAGCACTATACTATTATGTAAATTATGAGCATCATAACTTTAATTTTTAGATATTAAATATAATGCCTTTAGCCTAATTAATAAATATCCATACTACAATATTATAAATGCGAAAGTGTGTCTGTCTGTCAGTCTGCTACGCTTTCACGGCCCACCTGTTCAACTGATTTTGATGAAATTTGGTACAGGGATAGTTTGTATTCCGGGGAAGGACATAGGCTATACTTTACATACCGGGAAATAATTAATGAGTTCCCGTGGGGCAGACGAAGTCGCGGGCATCATCTAGTTATGCAATAAAACAACAAGGTAATATAAAGGTAATTTACTTCACGTAAGTTCTGTATGTTGATTTGCAGCTATAAATATCCCTATTTACAGTTGCGAAAGGAAAATTCCTTTAGTTTGTTCAATACAAACAGTTCCAGGTAAGCTGGATAAATGTGGAAACTAATTCAAACAAACGAAGCTGTAGCGAGTGCAACTGATTTATTACATTTCCCAGTGGTACTGTGTGTGTTGTAATTTCAACAGTAGCGTAACAAGCATATTTATTAGCCTTGGGAAGGTTTTACCTAAGCCTGGACTTCTAAGATCCTATACTATTTGGGAGAAGAAGGAATATCACATGAAATCACAAGGAATATCACAATAAACTACATGCAAATTCTAATAAATATGGCTTCATTATGAAAGTAGTTTTTACAAAATATTTTTTTAATAACTTGCTAACTTTATAATGCAGTACGAATTTCATTAAAATGCGGTGCAGTGTCTCTCAGCGAATAATGAAGTTCTCTAATTTGTAGGCAAATCAGGGACCTCTTCTTATATAATAGCTTAGTTCCACTGTGGTTCCACTGCGTAACCCTAAAGAGCGGTAGGTTCAATTTAGAAAAAAAAATCCAACCGTAATCCATTTAAGTATTCCCAACTCCATCTTATTCTTCTTCTTCGTGTCCTTATCCTACGCAATTTGGAATCGGCACAACATGACATGTCTTCTTCTTCCACTCGCTTTTGTCATCCGTCAACGAATTATCCACCCCTTCCACACAATCGATCCATTTTCCTTTGGTCTTCCTCTCTTCTTTTTCTTTCCACATGCATATGTAACATTTTAACATTCCTTTAGTAATACGATTAAGTTACGTACAACGCCATTGAGGCCAATTCTGTTGTACACTATCTCACAATTAAACTAAAATGACAGCTCTATTATTTATTGCTATCCCTTTCTGAATCCCTCCAGCGGGATGGGGCTGCATTAGATGCTGCGGGATGGAGCTGTCAGTTTAGTTTAGTTTAGTTTAGTTTTAAACACAATTGGCCACAATATCATTTAAATATAGGTACAATTAGTGGCGTGCACAGATCTTTTTCAACATCTTACACAATTCACAATCTTACACTAATTACAGGGGTCTGTACTTAATTTATGAATAAAACTTTTTAATTTTAAAAATCTCTTAGATACAGTAGAACCCTACTGTATCTAAGAGATTTTTAAAAGCACTGCTTATAGGCCTGTATGAAATGCACGCCACTGGGTACGATCTGTTTACACCCCTGACCAGCCCAAGCACAGAATTGCAAATGAATCGAAATAATAATTAATGGGAAGCTTAAAATATGATTGCTTTTATTGTAATTCGCAAAATCTGCGGTTTGTTTATCAGAGTGGCTGAAATTCGGGAGAGAAAATATCATACTAATATTATATATGCGAAAGTCAGTTTGTTTATTGGTTTGTTGGTTTGTCCTTCAATCACGCCGCAACGGAGCAACGGATTGACGTGATTTTTGGCATGGGTATGGTTGAGGAGGAGAGAGTGACGTAGGCTACTTTTTATTCCGGAAAATTAGGGAGTTCCCGCGGGAATAACAAAGAACTTAAACCACGCGGACGAAGTCGCGGGCATCAGCTAGTTTAAAATAAAGGTTTAAAGCTTTTTATGAGTTGTGTAAAATACCTACTTAATTTTGTGTTTTTTCGTACTCTACGAAAGAAGATTGTAGAATGCCATGAACTTAGGCAGTATAGTACCTACTGACTGCTATCACTTGAGGCTTTTGTGGTACACATTTTTGTTAGCAAATAATTGTTAATATTTCACATAAATGTGTGTGATTTGGATGAATCTTTCGGATTTCAGTATGCTCCTTGATAACTCTAGGTAGTTTAAATTTATAGTGTGGTATATCTGATATATAAACGAAAATCAAAGTCTTCGAACAGTGCGTGTTGCCAGTGATGACATACGGTTGCGAGACTTGGTCGCTAACTATGGGCTTCATAAGAAAGCTCAGGGTCACTCAGCGGGCGATGGAGAGAGCAATGCTCGGGGTTTCTTTGCGCGATCAAATCAGAAATGAGGAGATCCGCAGAAGAACTAAAGTAACCGACATTGCTCGACGTGTTGCGAAGCTGAAGTGGCAATGGGCGGGGCACATAGTTAGAAGAACCGATAGACGTTGGGGTCCCAAAGTGCTGGAGTGGCGACCACGCACGGGAAAGCGCAGCGTTGGCAGACCCCCTACTCGCTGGACAGACGACATCAGGAGAGTCGCAGGGAGCCGCTGGGTCCAGGCGGCGCAAGACCGAGGCGTGTGGAAATCCTTGCAAGAGGCCTATGTCCAGCAGTGGACGTCTATCGGTTGAGGATGATGATATATAAACTATCATAAATATTATAGCCAAAATATTCATGTCTTTTGATATTTGTTGCTCTCTTAAAATATATGTATGTAAATTTGTATAATAAATACTCTTCACACTTGCTAACACTTGCACACGACTCCCATGACTTAATGAAGGTTACTACAAGAATATTTACTACATTTTTGGAGTTTACCTCCTTAAATTTATGGGGAGTAAAATCAAACTTTCTCTGTTACTTTATTTACTTTGTTTCCATGGTAACACTTTTCGTTCGTAAGGAGTAAACTCCTGTCATGCGTCGAAGCTGACACACTCAATTTTTTTAACTATAGCATCTATAAAATTCCTGTAGAAAACTAGCTGGAAATTATCCAAACATGTTTTATATTCCATTAAGCCTTAATGGAATATAAAACATGTTTGGAATTAGGGTGTAAACCTTAATGATTAAGGTTTACACCCTAATTCAAGGCCCCCGTAATCATATTACATGAAAAATAACACCATTGTCCATCCAATTGCCTCCTCAATCATTATTATTGTTTGCTTACATTAACCCTCTCAAAGCGTCCATTAAAAGCGCGATACAACAATATTATCTTGTCTTATCTCGACATGGATTATTGGAAATAATATATCATACTCGTTTTCCCATAATAAACTCTTAATAGTGCCGGTGGTGACAGTACAGTTAGCTTTTAGAAGGGAGAGTGTCCAAAAGTGAAATAGAATTCATCAAATATTACCTCCTACACTCGAAGTGCCGTAATATTTAAATTAGCTTGCAACAAATTAAATTAGGCTGCATCACAACTTGCCAGCAAGTTTGATTGCAGACAAGCGCTAGTCTATAAACTGAATGTCAGACTTGGAAGACCTTCAGGAGGCACTATACTCGTTTCAATACTGAAAATATGACTTACGAATCACTTGTGCCGAACTCGCTGTGAAGATAAGTATGCTGTGCAGAAGAGGTTGAATCATACCTAACCTCTGCTGATATCAACAGCGTTTCTTTCTTCGATGCAATTGATGCGGTATACCTAATCACCTGTCTAGCTTTGCCTAGCACCTGTTTTACACGCATTTTCAGAACATGCATAGCATTGTTTTCTTGCCCTTGTTGTGGGTTGTCTTGTGGTAGTTTCGCTTAACGATTCGAAAGCACATGAAAATATCATATACTTAATATAAATAAAAATGTTTTGACTTTGACTTTTCTTAAATGGACATTAAAAACAAAACTAAATGTTATACTATAATATTCGGTCATTCTCCCCTAAGTGTAACTTATTATTATTTTTTGAAATTATAACTAATTATTTATGTTTCGTTATAAATAATAATAATTATGAACATGTCTAGCAAGTGATAAAGATTTTTGCAGAAAAGTAATTATGCATACAGCTCAAGTTGGTTTCGTGAAGGGACGTAACGTAGTCTCTACATTTGCCAGGTAAGGACAAAATAAATCTTTGAATGAAATGAAGTATCATAAAAGAAAAAAAAACGTAGTTAATTTAGTTATACATATTATAAAATAAAATGATTTGCATAATCTAGTTAAATAATATAATCTTATGAATTATTTTAATTATAATCAGTGCGCTAAAATATTAGTTACCAGATGATGTCCGCGACTACAACCGCGTGGTTTTAGTTATGATTCCCGCGAGAACTCATTAATTTTCTGGAAAAAAAGTGAAAAGCCTATGTCCTTTTATGCAAGCTATCCCTTTACCAAATATTTTTCATCTAAATTGGTTGAAAATATGGGCAGTTTACGCATAGTAGACAGAGAGGCACACTTTTCCATTTATCATATTATTAAGTATGGATTTTAAAGCTAATCATGATGATAGTGTATTGTAGATGTAGGTAGTAGTTTGGGGGGCATGCCTGGACCTAAAAATTCACATTAAAAAATATATAAAAAACTACATATAGCGACTACGACAAAGCCAAAAGGAAGTGTGTACTTATGTATGTTCTACCGTGGTGCCTGATTTCGATGAATGAGGTATGAATCGATTTGTTAAAATGGTCCGGGTGACATAAGCTGCATTTTATACTAACAAGATTGATATGACTGATGTTACATTCAATAAAGTGGGGTCTCTAAATTTTTTTTTGCTTACTATGTATCGAGTAGGATTTCAAATGAAAGAGAAGAAAATTCTGATTTAATAATCAGGATAAAATACAATTTTAAAATATACCAAGCAACAGAAAAACATGTTTCAATATAATTCCGTAGTTAAACATAAGCCTTATGACATTACATGAAATATAAAAAATAATATTTAATTGGAAATCAGGAAAAGTTTTCCTGATTTCCAATTATCGCCTCGAAGTACAAAATAACATTTTTTTAAATTTTTTTCTTTATTTAAGTAGCTGGTCACTGAACTGAAACGTTATATTCTGATAATATCTGCTGCATTGTTATACTATTATATTATAAAGTACATAATATATAGGAAAATATTAATAAGCAATCAGAAATCATTCAACTATGTCTAAAGATCGAAGTAGATATTTTATATATTATATCTTATTGGTTATTTAATAAGCTTTAAGAAATTAATTTTAAATCATAACTGCATAAATTTATTAAGTAATTATTAAAAATACAAATCATTAAATTCTAAATTAAACCTAAATTAAAAACTAAATTAAAAACTGAAAACTAAACATTAAAAATATCATCTATCCCGCTGCAATGAGGCAGTGTGCCCAGAACGCTGGCTGCGTTACCCCGCTGAATAGCCTGAATAGCCAAACTAGAAATTAATTTGGTTGTTTTGTCACTAATGTGCTGGTGAAAAAAAAATTATTTGTATTTTTAGGCTCTAAAATCGATTTCACTGATATTAAATCTAGTTTACAATTGAATTAATGCAATTTATGTTTCCTCAGAAACACATCTTGCAACCGTGGATGGCTGCGTTTGGTAGTTCAGATCATTTTCGGCACCCTCATAGTGTCAAGTTTCATCCTTATAATATTGATGGTGGTTGGGAGACCAGCCCGGCGCTTGTCATCCTCTTCGCGTTGCAATGTTTCGAATTGTCGAGTAACATGTAGAAACGCCCCTTACTATGGAGATTATGAAGAAGATATAATTGACGCCGCTTCGGTATGTATTTTTTTTCTCTTTTAATTCAAACGTACTCGTAAAAGGGCAATGGCGAAATTAGAAAGAAAGAAAGAAGAAAGAAAAACTATTTATTCTCACCATTGTGCCACACATTACAATACCTTAAGGTAAATGTTACCATGGCGCCTCCAGTACTTGAGCATTAAACTCATGGTCAAGTCCTAGAGGCACCCTGACAACACTTGTCGTGTGTACAGATCAACTTGAAATTAGTACAGATCACATCTTGATTGTACACAAGTAAGGTAAAGACGAAAGAAATTTGCTTATTTTTTTATATTTTATCAAGTTTTCACCTTAACTAATTAAACCTAGGTAAAAAAATAAAATATTTAGGGAATCTTTTTTGATTATTTAGTTCCCGTTTCTTAGTTAAGTGTTACCATTTTATATAATATAATCTACCTAGTAGCTAGAATAAGTCTAAATTGGTAGATTATTTTGTATCGTTTTAAAAATTATAATTATTTTATCTGATTGATGTTTGCCTCAACAATGGGATAGCCCATTTTTAGTGGATTTTAGAGCATTTTATTTTTATTTTATCTAATAATCTCGAACAGAATGGTAATAAATGAAAAAATATTATGGCAGCACTGATGCTGATGGTCTGTGTTTATGCCAATTAATATTATATGGGTCTGTGGTTCTATGGATAACCATAGAACCACATACCACATATAAATGTGGTCTGTGGTTATATGGCTAACTAAATACACGGCGACAAAGTCGCGACCATTTGGTACAATATAAATCGAGGTTTTCCTAAAGACTACACTCAGAATAAAAAGTAAAAAGCTCTAAACATAGATCACCGAACATCATGTGATTTTTAACGGAGTTTTGACATTTTCAAAAGTGACATTATCACATAACCTACAAAACTTTAAAACGAAATATCTTTTTTTTCTAGGTTCATTAAAAAAAAATTTTTGCTTCTGAGAGCTTCGTATTCGACGCTTAACTAAATATATTTTTTTCACACTTGTACATTAATTTTTTTTCCCAATACTATTGATGTATGGAACTTCGCCATTGTTCTTTTACAAAAAGCACATCCGGATTATGAATAAAATAATACTTTACTATATTTTTAAATTATGCAACTTCTTTTCAGGAAGCTGACATGCAATGTACAAGCATAGTTTTGAAGTTAATCGGTCCTACTTTTAAGAATTTTCAAATACCACCAAGCTGGCTTTGGAGCATGACCTCAAATGTACGAGAACTGTCCATTGTTGGAGGGAATATCAAACATATATCACCCGATGCATTCATAAGCCCATTTGGTGGAAATATCAGAGTTTTTATTCTTGAGGAGATTGAAATAAAAGTATGGGAAAAAGACATGCTAGTAGGACTTTCGAATTTGGAAAAATTGCTTCTCAGAGATTGCATACTTTCCGATATAAGAAAAGATGCTTTAGCTCCAGTTGATGACAGCTTAAAATTCTTAGAAATAAAAGCAAGCAACGTCTGGAATCCTATCAATGTCACAGGCACTACAAGACTTTTGGAGTTGAGTGTGGTGGATTTTTCTTCAAACATTTTTCGTAACAATCTTGGAAATGCAAGCTTTTTTAAGCTAAGAACATGCAAAATTTTATTTTTGAATTCTTGCCAAATAGTTTCTCTCGAACCAGGAGCCTTTGATTATTTGGAAAACATAGAAATTTTATATCTCAACGATAATTCCATAGTCACTATCCCTGTTGGTTTATTTGATAGAATTCTGCCACGTGGACTAAGAATCGCTTTGCATGATAACTTATGGCATTGTGATTGCTCAAGGGAAGATTTAAGAAATATTGCCCGGGAAGAACTACTGATTGTTGACCCTATTTGCCACTCTCCAGCTGCGGTGGCTGGTATGTCATTTTCTGATTTTGAAGGATACTGTCAAACTAAATATGAAATTGATATAGTAAATTCAAATCAACGAGGAATTTTAAACTCCAATTCGAATATAAATGATACATCTAAAATAATATATTTGAATGGTGATTGTCATAGTAACAATTCAACAAAAATAAACCATCTACAAGAAACTTTGCGAGTGATAGCGATTTCAGACCATCAAAATTGCTTATTAAATAGAATAAGTAGGCAGGATATTTCATCATTCTCATATAACGACGATAATGGACTCGTGCCTTCAAGTGTTCGCTGGATAAAGCCTGTATTTTTGGTACAAAACAGACCATATTCGATGGTTGAAATAATTTCATCAGCACTTCCAGGCTACGGTTTGCTCTGGCACCAGTCATCGTGTGAAAACATAGTTTACTGTGTTAACACTGTACCCCGTTTACTTAAAGTTTTCAATATAGACTTAGGTACCTACTTTACCCTTTGTCCATTTAATTTATCTTCTGGTAGAGTGAGACGCAGTCACTGTATTTCTTATAACTTAGCAAGTATAAAAACAAATAGTAATATTACATTCAAGCCTCACGAACTTGTTTGGTTTATTTGTTTAGCTTTAGGCTGCCTTATGTTTGGAGCCTCTTGTGTATACGGCATGATTCATAGAAATCCTACACTATTAAAAGGCAGTAAAAGAGTTTTATTTGTTAAACACAGATCTGTTGAAGCGCTTATTCTACCTCCAAAGTTGCCACTGAGGAAATTCGATAAAGAATCGAGTAAAACAACAAAACAAATATATGAAGAAAAGAAAATATTCGTTTTGCCATACAAACCAGACACGTTTCGTTGTCAAAATTTCGCTCGTTCTTTTTCCGTGAAAAGTAATGCGAGTAATGATGTAAGTTACATATCAGCGTTACAGCCTACAGATGAACAACTTAATGAATGGCGGTCTAATAAAATTTTAAAGCAGCTCGACGACATGACTTCCTCTAACATCAGCATGCTTCCCCAGACAAGCATTTACGAGCGAGAGTCGCTACCTTATTACTCTTTCAACGACGAGAGGATTTACGAAGTTCCTAAGCAATCTTGAATACATTCAGTTCTAAAATGTTACTTACAATATAGGGATGGCAAGGAACTCTTATTTTATATTCTTCTACTTATTTCTTAATTTTTATAATGGAATTAGAAAATAAATTATAAATAATTAATTGAATTAAATAAAATAAAAATGTCCACGTAAAATCAACCACAAAATTATGTTTAATATTTCAGTCAATTTTTATTTGCCACGATATCGATGTTCGACACATGTAAAATTCGCACGTGCGAAATGTAAAGCATCCAACAAATCATCCATTTTAATCGATTACAACATGTAGAGGCTATTTTGACAGTATTTATTAAATAGACATTACTCTTTGGGAAAGTTATTATCGTATTTCAACTGTCATAAATCATAACGAGGAAGCAGCGGGACCATTTATTCTGGTCACACGCGTCATGCAAATCGGTCAACCATATGAGTCTGTCGGTGCCCTTACAGTGAATCGATTCTATACAGCTGTTTGTAGCGAGGCTCGCTTAGATAGTCTGAATTATCTTTGCCAATGACCGTTCTATTTTCATTGTACGCTGAAAATCGACTATATCCTTTCTAATAGCGCTAGGTATTATCAAGTCACATGTAACTCTTGGCACATTGTCTGTAATTAATTCGATTGTTTATTGGATTACCATATTATTGTTTGGTATATAATCAATAATGGACGTATTTTATTAATTAAGTATTAAAAAATGATTTAAAATTTGCTGAATTTTTATTTACACATACCTACTTATTTGTGTTGGGTTGGGTGAAGATTTATTTTCGGCCATAGTAAACCTGTGAATTTTTTTTTTATTAAGTGGTTAACTTGATAGAGAATTCAATAAAAATATAAAAGACAGCTGACTTAGCAAATATACGCATAGTTGAAATTATGTATACTTCACCATTATCATTTCAACCATGCAGTTCAGTGCTTCAGTTGTCAAGTCAACATCTCCAGAGGACTCCGGTGGCGGAGTGAAACGTACGATGAGAGTAATTTGGAAAATATGTGTGGTGTTGTGTGGTGGTGTAAATATTATAAGCTACAAGTGCAAGCCACACGTGCAAGCTAGATTGGTCTACTTTGGCGGATTATAGCGAATTAAGTTTCTTGTTCCTCGATCATTTCAACTCATCACCGGCCTATATATAAATGAGAATGGTTTAGTTGAGTATGCATCTATACTTTTTAATACTTTTACCTACACACATATGATACCGTAATACGATCCAGTGCTTCAACTTTAAATAAACTTTGAAACCAGTAAGCAATAAAGTTATTTGTCGAGCTGTCTTATTCAAATATATTTCCTGCGGCACAACTGTGAATTTATGGAGCATTTCCTACAAGAATTCTCAACTTCACTATTCCGCTTTACACATTCAGCTGCATTTATATTTTATCCCGGTCAATCTCCAGCATACAAGCTTTATTTGAGCGCTTTACAAAACAGGATCTAGGGGGAAGCTGCTCCCTCAGATGTCAAGGTATAGTAAAAAGAAATATGTCTTGTCGCTTTATGTTTGGATAGACTTGAAAATGTATCTTTTTTTTACACAAACCCAGTTTTTTAAAGTTTTAGCAAAGAAAATTTATTTTGACTTTGCAATAAACAAAGTTCCCTATTTCCGTTTTCTCTCAATTCAGCGCGTTTTTTCTTTAATGTATGGCGGTGCATATCTCCATGGATTTTCAACCGATTAAAAAAAAATTGCCGAAAAAATTCCGACTCCAAATCCTCAACCATGGCACTAAAAAGTTAAAAAAAAAGACGTGTGGCACTCGGAGACTGCCGCGGTAAAGCTATTGCATAGCATTTTTTATCAACTTACCTAACACTTTGGTTGCTATGACTACTTGTCAACATAATTCTTTAAAATTATTTGGCCTTTGTATTCCAAATCATCTTTTCAAAAAAATAGTCTTTTTATTTTCAATAATTTGAAGTCAACAACACAAGTAGTCATAGCAACCAAAGTGTTTGGTTTTCAATTTCTTTACGGAATTTCTGGATTCGGTCTCCACCCTCAAGGCCCGCGATAGAACCTATGCAATAGCTTAATAAAAATTCTTTCCAAAAAACCGACTTCCAAAGCCACTGTAAAGTAAAAAATAATTTTGATTTCTACACACTATGTTGAAGTCGGGCGGGTACAACAAGGATAAGCAAAGTTGACGCATCAGGCTCGCCAAACTTCAACATAGTGTACACAAATCATAATTATTTTTTACTTTTCAGAGGCTTTGGAAGTCGGTTTTTTGGAAAGAATTTTTTTATGATTAAAATTTTACAGCAAAACAAAATAACTCAGCCTGTGTAGTCTGTGCTGTGATAGTCTGTGCCTTCTGCCTGCCATATTTTTTATTTTTATATTTTCTGCAGGGAGAAGGAATGTTCGGAAAGCATCGATATATATGTAGGTACTAGATGGGCCCTTTCATAGAAAAGGTTGGGCGACCGACTTTGAGAACGCGTTCCTAACCTGTCTTTGTCCCCATCGTAGCGCTGTCACGGTCGCTCGTCGTGTAGATAATTTGTTATTCTCAGGTTAACATCTAAAATCTTATTAGTTTGGCACTGAACAATTTTTATTTTAAGGTAAGTGATTCAATTCACAATTATAAATTTCCAAAAAAACGTTACCTATTTAATATTTCTATCCATTACGCAATCATTTAATTTCCGCGGCAAACTGTATGATATATATTTTTTTACTAACTGGCCTTACGTCTTCTATGGCCATGACCTATATTATCTATGACCGAGTCATACGTTTTCAATATATTATGTTGCAAGTAAGTTCCCGCTTTTCAGACTAGATGGCGTTGATGGCGTTGCTAAAAATACGCCCACATTCTTTGTTTGACAGGACCCGTCTATGTAAATTGAGGTCGTTGTCGGAAAGTGATAATAATTTACGTCAATACATTTCCTCCTTTATGTTTGAAGTAAATAATAGTTATTTGTTATACAAGAGTGAAAAGTTGTTTTTTAACCGCGTGCTCAATTTTGATGACCGAGCAAGCGAAGGATTCTAAAATTGAATCACGAGCGCAGCGAGTGGTTCAAAAATTAGAATCCTGAGCATCAGCGAGGGAATCAAAAGAGCACGAGGTGAAAAATCTTTTCACTCGAGTGCAACACGTAACTTTTCATCCCACCTCAGCGAGGAAATGACATGACGTGAAAGAAAATGGTGCGCGCAAAGCAAATTAAAAAAGTACACCAAGAAGGTTACGAGTGTGAGTTTTTAACAAATTAAAAAAGGTTGTATGGAAATTCGGCACCATAGAGGTAGAAGTAAATAGGTTTTAATGATGTTTTGAATTCACAAACTTCATAGACAAGTGATATTTACTAACGTGCACACGATGTTCTAAATTCAATTTACTTTATCCTCAAGAGGATAATAACGGCTTTTGCATTCAGATATCGAAGATTAAAAATACTCTTTCCGAGATGGTGGGATGAAAATGTAATTTTTGTTAGAATTAAGTTAAAATACATTAAGTAATCTAAATAAATTATTCATATTAAAATGAAATACTTTTTAAAATAATCATACTAATATTATAAATGCGAAAGTGTGTTTGTTTGTTGGTTTGTTGGTTTGTCCTGCAATCACGCCGCAACGGAGCAACGGATCGACGTGATTTTTGGCATGGATATAGTTGTGGACCTGGAGAGTAACATGGGCGTTTTATCCCGGAAAATTAAGGAGTTCCTGCGGCAATAAAAAAAACTAAACCACGCGGACGAAGTCGTTGGCATCAGCTAGTATTTTATAAGCATAACAAAAATTGCATAAGATGTGTCGGAGTTTCTGAACGTTTCGCGAGAAAAAGTCTGTGCCTCTGCCAGCTGCCTGTCATATTTCATTGACGTTGTATTGAAGCGTTTTTAGCGGTAAAAACAACCTTAACCTTCCAGCTTCGCAACAAATGGCTTAAATTAAGCGCAGCTCTAGGTATGACAAGGGTGCGGACGCTAATTGTTTAATTATAACTTCCACACAAACCGAACCACGGTCAAGAACTAACGAGTTTTATAAATAATTCCAAACGCTACATTTGCACAGCGTAACAGCATTTATTATTACAGGATGATGAAGTGTTCTATAAATTATAAATTTTCACTGTTTACATATAGCTTCAAAGTTGTTCATAACATTTACGGCTACCCATATTTATAGACTGGAGTTTATATTTATAGTTCCATTAATTTAGGTGCACCTGCATTTACGATTAGTGTTAGATTAGGCGTGCGGAACAGATGCCAAATGCTTTAGAAATTTAGAATTGGGATTATTATTGATATGATTGAAATGACTCCAGAAACGTACGAAACTCATTGCATCTTATGACATAACCTCTGTATTTCCTAGTGGAATAATTTTAATAATCTTAGATCTAGTTTGCGTTATTATATCATATCCAGACTGGGACTTCTTATTTGATACTCTATGACCACAGCGCTAACCATTGCGCCAGTAAGGTCGTCAAAAACTCTTAACTTACTAAATACGTCAGACTTTGACTTGTGCTAATCCAAAAATACCAAAATAAGAATTAAGAGGAGCATCTACTAGGACTGGGAAAAGCTTCTTTCAAAAGTTTTTCAGATATGAGGGTTCCGTACTAGATTTCTCTTCGGAACACAAATATAAAGGTTTCTCAGTCCAATTGGGTTTGCTTTATTTGAAAAACAAGATGATGCCATCATGCCCGCGACCTCGTTCGCATGGATAAGGATTTTTGATTCGCGCGGGAGCTCTTTAATTTTCCGGAATAAAAACCGGTCCCTATAGTAGCCTATGTCCTTTCCCGAGATACAACTTACCCCTGTACCAAATTTCATTAAAATCGGTTGGACAGATGGGCCTTGAAAGCGTAGCAAGCATAGTAAGTGTTTCTGTCTGACAGACAGATATACGGGTACAGACTTTTGCATTTTATATTATTAGTATGGATTGTAACCCACTCTACTCGTCTATCAGTACACGTCCGGTGAAATGTATCGGAAACTTTTCTGGCAGTCCGTCGCCAACACGACGTTTACTATCGTTTGCTAATGCAATTCTTTTGGTCGTCGAAAATAATTCTCACACCTGTTCAGTGCTATTGATCTTATTGACACCTACAGGCTACAGCTAGTTGCCACTCTACCGGTAGTGTGGTCGTAGCTAACAAGGCGCAACGCCCACCTGCAGAGTTGAATGAAATGGTTGCGCATTTAAAGACATTCAAAAAATTCAAAATTCAAATTCAAAATTCTTTATTTGCAGAAACATTTTTTACAATGAGATTATGTTATTTATAAGTTTCCAGTATAAATGTTTCACCTAAAGTATACAAGTACATTAAAGCATGTAGGTAAGCTATTTAGCATACAGGACGCGGTGTGCGGAGCATCAGGTGGCATTAGTGTACTTACGCGTCCTTTGAGCCCTAGTTTGTTTTCTTTATACCAGTTTACAGCCGCATGTAAAAGTACATGAAGGTGAGAAAGATAATAAAAAAAATATCTAGTCCACTCCATATAATAGTTGTGCGTTGGACCTATCTCAACCAAAATTCCGGTAAATTAATTTGCTACCACTGGGAGATTCACTTGGTGAATTGAAATGCCATTCCTACCAAGAAGAACCAGCAAGAAACTCGGCAGTTGCCCTTTTAAAATAAATAATCTTATATTTTTTATTGTACCAGAAAGTTATAAAATATGTGGAAAACCAGAAACATAATGGACAAATAAGCACTTATCTCTAAAAGAAATCTCTACCAGTGACTCTTGGCAGTGAAGAGAGGTTATGAAGGTTATCTTGTAAAAAAAGCAAAAATCATGAATATTGATCATTTCAAACCATTTTTTTGAGAGGTAGGTAGACCATTGCGATTCTATTCGTTCGAATTCACTTACAATTGTTTACTCAAACGAATACACAACCGTTTTGGTTACATTTGGCCAAGGTTGGGCGAGATAGGTGATGGAAACCAGCGAATGCAATAAATATGTCACTGTATCACGTCTACGAAGGCAACTTCGATGCCTAGGGCAGACAGATTTACAATGTAAATTCTGGTAACGATGCAAAGCAGGTACCATCACTACGTTGCTCGTTAGAACTAATCGGAATTACAACTGAATACACCAAATTTAGATAAAAAACTCTACAGGTGGCGTCAAGAAAACATATATCACCTTATATCACCGTATCACCTACCTTGAACCACTTCAGTGGGTGTTCTATGTCACCTTTCCTGTCGTACTTACGAAGTGAGACGCAGGCATCGGTGTCTATTCACCATGCGTGTAGTAACAGCGTCATGTATCGTGTACGCAAGGTGCAGAAATCCTTTGTGGGGTCGAGTGTATACGCTTTTTTAACATGGTTCCCAAAGAATTTCTAGATTTACCATTACATAAATTTAAAGACTGTATTAAATAGCATTTGTTAAGTCGAGGTTATTACACCATCGATGATTTTCTGACTGACAAAGTTGCATGGAAGCAAACGGCTTTGCATCCAGTGACCCACAAGACAGTGTAATACTTGATGTATGTGTTGTATTGTTTGCATAATCTTGTAACCTTTTCCTTTTTTAAGAAAAGAGCAACTGCTGAGTTTCTTGCCGGCTCTTCTCAGTAGAAACAGCTTTCCGAACCGGTGGTAGAGTCTTTAACGTATCATAAGTGACACAAGTGGTCCTTCATGAAATAAATAAATCATTTATCATTTATCATTTATCATGCGATACGTACTTCCCACCCTTCCGCTACTAAATATGCCGGAAAAGCAAGCAACCACAACACACAAATCTTCCAAAACCTTCTGAACTGACGTTTCACTTCGACACCGGAGCACGCACGATGACTCCAGAACGCACACCTCCAGAATTGGGTTGTTGAATGAATTTTTTTCACAAATCGAAAGTTTGTTTGTTATTTGATAAGATTAAAGCATAATTTATTACCAAGTGTGCCGTTAGCAAAATACTTCCGATTGAAAGTGATGTATTTATGCAACGTCAACTATATAGTGCTGGATGAATGCCAACCAGAAGAAAATTACTGCTTGTTAAAACTCATTTGGCTCTCTCAATTCTAATGTGGTTGGCATAATAATAATTTTTATGTATACGGAAAAACATCATATCATACTATACTATACTAATATATACTAATATTATAAATGCGAAAGTCACTTTGTTTGTTGGTTTGTTGGTTTGTTGGTTTGTTGGTTTGTTGGTTTGTTGGTTTGTTGGTTTGTTGGTTTGTTGGTTTGTCCTTCAATCACGCCGCAACGGAGCAACGGATTGACGTGATTTTTGGCATGGGTATAGTTGAGGACCTGGAGAGTGACATAGGCTACTTTTTATCCCGGAAAATTGAGAAGTTCCTGCGGGAATTAAAAAAACTTAAACCACGCGGACGAAGTCGCGGGCATCAGCTAGTCTCAACTATAATTTGAAAACAAGTTTTCGCAATAATTGGCATTAATTATAAAAGTTATAGTCCTAATGTAGCAAAAATGTTTCATCGCAGCGTAGCCCAGTTCATTTTGTTATAATCAACGATTACCTTTTATGTGTCAGCCACCACCTTTATATCGCCATGTTGACAGTCAAGACAAAACAAGCTAATCCAGAAAATAAATCTCTAGAAATTATTATCCAAAATTTGTATTTATATAGATAATAGATGATGCCCGCGTCTTCGTCAGAGTGAGTTAAGTTTTTTGATTCCCGGCAGAACTCATAAATTTTCCGTGATATAAAGTAGCATATTATGGCCTTCCCTGGCTAATTTCATCAAAATCGGTTGAATAGATGGACCGTGAAAGCGCAGCAGATAGACAGACAGACACACTTTTGTTTATAATATTAGTATGGATTGTGCTCGAGTAGTCTACGTAACATCCTCAAATATGTCGGAGGACTTGAGCATGATGATTTTAGGAAAAGATCCAAAATATCACCAAATAGACACATACATTTTATTACTATATTAACAATTGATGTAGAATTTTAGCACTTACACATCAAATAAATATTATAAATGCGAAAGTTTGGATGGATGTATGGATGTATGGATGTTTGTTACTCAATCACGCCCCAACGGCGGAACGGATCTGGCTGAAATTTGGCACAGAGATAGATTACAGTCTGGAATAGCACATAGGCTTTTTACTTTTTATCCCGGAAAATTAAAGAGTTCCCGCGGGAACCAAAAAACCTCAAACCACGCAGACGAAGTCGCGGGCATCATCTACTTTACGTGATACGTCTGGTAATAATAAGTAACTACGTTTGTACGGTCATACTCGACATCCAAAACATTACTATTCTGTAATTTACTTTCTGTCATCGATGAAATTTACTGCTCAACTAATGGTGTTAACAAAATGAAAAGTTAGATGTGTAATCATTGATGTAGAATTATAGTACCTATGTGTAATGTACAATAAAGCATCGTATTCGGTGACACGGTTTGGCTCTGGAGCGGCGTGTTGAATTATGAAATCACTCGCTTTGCCATGATGCAATATTATGCTCGACGAGTTGTAAGTATTGTACCTAATAACTTATATGAATAATTAGACGTTGATAAAATTAGATAGGTAATGTAACGTCACGAAATATTTGAAACTAGCTGATTGAGGTTTTTTGGTTCCCGCGGGAACTCCTTATTTTTCCGGGATAAAAAGTAACCTATGTGTTATTCCAGACTTTAATCTATCTCTGTGCCAAAAGCCAGATCCGTTCAGCCGTTGGCGCGTGATTGAGTAACAAACATCCAGAGATCCATCCATCCATCCATACATCCATCCAAACTTTCGCATTTATAATATTAGTAAGATAAGATAGCTGTAATTATAATTGAGTTTACTTTAAACGCAGATGTGCGTTAAACCTGTGGTTAAACTAAGTACACTACATAAAATTATTTGCTAGTTTTTGTAGCACTATCAACATAATGCAAACCTAATAACCAGGAATCAAACCGGAAATCTAAACCTAAAGTGGGACCACGAGGAAAGGCTCATCTTATAAATAAACTAGAGGACGCCCGCGCCTTCGTTCGCGTGGCTTAAGTTTTTTAATTCCCACAGGCACGCCTTAATTTTCCGGGTTAAAAAGAAGCCGGTGTCACTCTCCAAGTACCCAACTATACCCATGCAAAAATTCACGTCGATCCGTTGCTCTGTTGCGGCGTGATTGAAGGACAAACTCTCTATTGGACGTCCTTGGGGATAGAAATTTCAAAACTGTAAAATCCATATTTCCTCATTAGCGGAAGCCCAAATACCAAGTTTCATGGCTATAGCAGCTTGAAAAACGACGGACTTTAATACAAACTTTCAACCCCTATTTTACCCCATTGAGGGTAGAATTTTTAAAAATGTGACACACATCCTTCTGTATTTTTACCAAAAGCCAAAATACAAAGTTTTGTAGATTTATCTTGAAAAAATCTTGTTAAATTAAAGACTACCCTATTTCACCCCTTTGAGGGTCGAATTTTCAAAAACTGTGAAACACGTATTTCTTAATTTTTTACCCGTAGCTCATATACCAAGTTTTATGGATATAACTTGAGAAATGACGGACTTTCATACAAACTTTCAACCCCTGTTTCACCCCCTTAGGGGTGGAATTTTGAATAATCCTTCCTTAGTGAGCGCCTACGTCACAAAAGAAAGCTACTGTCAAAATTTCAAATCTCTAACCCTAGCGGTTTAGGCCGTGCGTTGATATATAAGTCAGTCAGTCACTCAGTCAGTCAGGACTTTGAATTTTATATTTATATAGATAATTAAATTAATATAAAAAAGTGTGTGTGTGCAATTTATACACGACAGAAGTGAAACTTCAGAAAAGTAGCCTTCGCGAGAATGAGATAAATATTACTTGTATTATATCTCATTCTCTCGCAGGCTAAATACTATTTATGAATATTTTTGTCTCTTTTTGGTGTCGCTTTTTCGTTTCATCGAATTTTAAAATCACAACAGTGCTAAAGAAGTTTCACTTCAATGGTTTATTTTCTCCAGCAACATTATTTTAACACATAAAAGGTTGGAGCCTTCTTTTAAGAGTAAAGTTAACGTTGTGGCACAAGACTCCACTCTTCCTTAACAATAATCCTGATAAAAATAAACAACATAATAACAATGATTCCTGTACCATTATGTTCAATCCAGTGACTAATTATTTTGTACCTTCAAAATGTACACGGTAGACGATGCTGTGCATTCCAACTGCCCGTGCTGAAGTGAACTTACTGTGTTCTTTGTACTTTAAGACTTGGTAATTTGGGTCGATATTGTAACGAGTTATAATGGTACACATGGGAACTGTCCAACGTCATGAACTCTACATTTAATTGATTTTACAACATTAGTCGGAACTGTCTTTTGTGTTTATGCCAAAATAGTTAATTATACACGGGACAGATTAAACCCTGAACTATATTAGGGTACAATGGCATCCATCCAATGGAGTGTAAATTAATTTACATAATTAATATGAATCAAATGGGTACCCCGCATGGCCTGTCTGTTTGTCATTGCATGTGTCGGCTCACCAAAAATCCTGTGTTTTCAAGACTTTTTTTATATCAAATTATTGCTATCTATCTGTGTTGAATACATCCGGATAATATTGGGACATGTAAGCAATTTTAATGATTAACCATCTAGTTCAGTAATGCGCTGTAAATGATTGGAATTTAATGTTTTCGACGCCATCCATATCCGTTTTACTCTTGCTTAGGATTCGAAATGACGGTAGACTATAAAAAATATTCAAATCTAATGTATCTTCGGTAATTTATTGAAAAAAACTAGCAAGGAACTGAATCGTGATTATAATTTATCGTAGCTAATGTAATTGTGTGTAGTGTCTTATGAAGTAAGAAGTAAGAAGCTTGAAGATACGGTTCTCCGGCTTACCCCTGTCACCTCGCTAGACATAGCCATCGGATGAATAGTAGGAAAGTACGTATCTCGAGTGTACTAATACTAAAAATAATTTATTTAAATGTTGTGGTACGTCTGCAGAAGGAAGACCAACGGAAGAAGTGCAGATGAATCTGGAAGAACTGAAGTCGAGTAGGTTTTTAACTCCTGCGTACCTACTAAGAGTTCCGGCTTGGTGCAAGCATGTGTTCCTCTTTGCGGACTATTGGCCTGAGGGTGTACTGTCGCTTTAGGGAAGAGAGGTACCTACTCGTAAAAATCTCTGCCTTAGCAGACTTTTGTTTTATTATGTGTTTAGTATTGTGTAAGTATTTTAATATTTTATTTTATTCTTTATTGTTTTATTTGTTAAGCATTGTGTTTTATACATTAAAGTTCATAGTAAATTAAAGTAAAAGTAGTAAATACTCTTCATATAGAAACGACATCACTTAACACAATTACTGAGAACCAATAGGAAAGGTTTGGCTTTAACTTTGCATCAACATGACTTACCCGAAAGGATCACTCCATCACCACCTAACTAAATCTACGAGGAATAGGTACAAAAGATGTTGTAATGTTAAGAGGTTAAAAGGGTTACATAAGAAAATACTTGAAACTCCGAATCCTCACAATTAGATAATATATTTTTACGTTAGTTAAATAAATAAAATCTTTATTTGCAAAATTACAAGGTTCAAAATTATAATTTGGCCTCTAACTCCCAAAAAAGTAGACTGTGTTATGAGAGTTAGCGCCTTCCCTATTACATAATATGTGCTATTTTTGCAATTATTTGCTAAGGTTAACAATTATAGAAAAAAAAAGTTAACTTTGTTATTGGATTCGCTATATAAATTGATATAATAGCTGGAAATTAATATAATAGATAACTAGATACGGAAATGGCTAATTTTCATTGGTCTGCATTAAAACATGGAAACCCTAACCAAGATAACATATTGCGTCCTTAACAATAACTTTTAAAAGTAATCGCGTGGCCAAAATCAGATTACTCGTCGGTTGTGCGGGATGAATGAGTCCGAGCCAACCTGGGTGACATAGTCGCACGTCTGATACTAGTCGCGCAGTTTGTAGAGCTGAAAGGACTTGTGTTCCTTGTGCTGTGGTTCGGCATAGCCTACACCCTATTGTTATTTTTTTGAATTCAAACAATGGTAATTTATTTTGTGTTTTTGTGGAGTGATTGTTTTGAAACAGTGATTTTTTTAAATAATGTAGCAACGGAATTATAATGAGAAAGCCCCGGCTCTAGTCCACCACGTTGGCCAAATGCTTATTAGCAGACTTCACACACCTTTGAGAGTATTATGAAGAACTTTCGGGCATGCAGGTTTTCTCACGATGTTTTCCTTCGCCGTTGGCGCAAGTTTAAGTTGGAGATTTAAATAAGTTAAAAGTGTATTTTTTTTAAAATCAAAGAATAGGCTTGAACCGCTAGATGACAATCATGCTTAATACAAAGCCATGATGAGGTCTAGGTTGGAGCGCGCTTGCCTAGAAGATGCCTATTCACTCTTCCATTGAAGGTACTTAAGTTATACGTGGCATGCGCTGGAAGGGTATTCCACATCCTGGCGATTCGAATAATCAACGTAGAGCAGAACCGTTTCGTTCAAGCGGACTGGACGTCAACAACATATTATTGTTGTTATATTGAGTGTTTAAAGTGCGTGCCCGAAGAACTAACCATCTACCACCCGAGTAGGAGGCCGACGTTTACTGGTGATAGCCAGCACTGCTTTCCTTTAAATTCTATTTAAACTTTTCAAAATCCATGCCGAGATAAAACGATGTTTACAATGTTTTAAAGCAGCTAATAGATTAGAACATCTGAAATTCAAAGCACTAACAGTAGTTTTTTTTTTATCCACTACAAGTTAGCCCTTGACTGCGATCTCACCTGATGGTAAGTGATGATGCAGTCTAAGATGTTAGCGGGCTAACCTGTAGTAGTGTGGTATTAAATAATTATTTATGGCTTGCTATCACATTTTTTTTGTTCCGTGGTCTACAATGATACTAGTTTCCACAAGAACCAATTTTGATCTTGTATGATCTCGTTTGATCTCCTATTCATTTTGAATTTCAAATTATTTAATATGAAGTGTCTTCGTTCGTGGAAATATTTATCACCAAATTTTCATGCCAGAACTTTAATTTTTCAGGAAGAACTTAACAAAGACCAACTGATCAGTACGTATCTCAGAATTACACTAAGTTTATTTTTGCTTTATTTCCATCCATAATTATTTTATTAAAAAGTCCTGCTTTAGAAAATGTGTGAATTTGAATTTTAACTAAAACACACCTTTTCTAATTTTCTAATTTATGATCGAAAGATCCGCAGGAGCTTTTAAACTTCAGAGTCATAAGAGGCGCTTCCAAAATATATCATTTTGATACTGAAAATACGAAGATCAAAAGAATACTGGTGATGTCACCAAGCGATCAATGCCCACCTGCTCTCTGTTTACTTAGCGATCGATACTGATGTATTTCAGCACAGAATAGGTGAAAGATTTCAGTGCTGAAAATTGCATCATTTGTACCTTTTGCGATTATTGCAGTACGAAAGCTCTCGCGCCTCCGTAGGATCTTGCAACCGTATAATATTATTTTGATCTCCGCGGTACAATTTAACCAAGAAATGTAGATTTACAAAATAATTCATCTAAATTTAAGGTGTTTATGAACTTTTGGTTTTCCTCGTAGATTTAATCTTAACCACTGCTGTAGGTACACGTATATTATCGTTAATTTATATTTTCAGTTCTCCAAAAGGCCTTCGAGGCTTTCGACCATGAGAAAAAGGGCTGCATTGGTACAGTGATGGTCGGGACTATCCTCCAGATGCTGGGACACACGATCACAGATGACATACTCAAAGAAATCATCGATGAAGTGGACGCGGACGGTAAGTTATAGTAGTATAATATAAAATGGTTTAATTTTTACTTATTAATTTCAATGCTGTAAGTAACTTCTCTACTTTATTGATATTTAACTGGTGACTTGTCATGTGATAGTTTTAATTTTGCGATAACTCCAAAGATATTATTAAAAATTGTATGCTGCAAAGGACAATTATTATGTGCATGAAATTCTCGAAGTAACTAAAATATCTAATTTGAGAAAAATTAAAATCGTATCCATCAAAATAGCCGTTTTTCAATTACCAAATGTGGTAATTGAAAAACGGCTATTTTAAAGTTAATGGTCACAATGGACACATTTAAAACGGGTATATTAAGCTATTTATAAAAGATAGACATATGCCATCGCGGATTTTATATAGACCTTTAAAAGAGGAACAATTCCACCATACATTGTTTTGTTATATCTCAAAGGGATTAGACAGCGTTTTCGATGAAAGCTTGATTTTTCCAATCAACTTTACAATCCTTCAACAATCATGGTCATATTTCAACCAATTTACACAAAATGTTAATGATTTATACACATAAACCTTCATCTTGAATCTCTCCGTCTATTGGTAAAAACCATTTAAAAATCAGTTCGGTAGTTTTTAAGTTTATCGCGTTCAGATAGATAGGCAGATATTAATAGCTTACCATTTATTTCAGGCCATTGATAAGCTTCATAGTTTACCATCAATTTCAGACCACTCCGTCACCATGGCCAAAGACAATATCATGGCCTAAAATTCTTCAGCGGGCATTATCTAGAGTTTAATTTTTAAAATTTTTATCGTCATCAATTTCAGGTTCTGGCGAGCTGGAGTTTGAGGAGTTCGTGACCTTAGCATCTAGGTTCATGGTTGAGGAAGATGCAGAGGCCATGCAAGCTGAACTGAAGGAAGCATTCCGTTTATATGACAAGGAAGGTCAGTAAATTTTTCAGAACAAATCTTTTCATATTAATTGTAAGAGACGGTTCCTTTGCATGATCAAATCAGAACATGAGGAGATCCCCAGATGAACCAAAGTGACCGACATAGCTCGACGGATAACTAAACTAAAATAGCAGCATAGAATAGGTAATAGTACAATATAGTAATTGGGCGGCTCTTACAAGGGGCTGAAACGCTGCGCACTGGAACCGTCGCTGTCGTTGCTGCTAGTTGCTGAAAGGCGCCACAAGACCGCAGCGTGTGGTCCCTATGAGGTAAAAGGTAGTGCAAGTACAAGTGACGTAAGTGCAGCAGCAGTGGACGTTTATTGGTTGAGGAAGACGCTAATTCAAAGTTGATTTTCTAGTTACCAAAAGTCAGAAGTTCTTAACGTAGTCTATACTTTCCACGTCATAACGTTAAATATAAAAATGCTATTTTTGCTTATTTTTTATTACAACTCAGCACGCTTATATAACATGGTACCAAAAGAGTTTCTGGATCTGCCATTGCATACTATTGATTATTTTCTCAATGAAAAAGTTGCATACAAGAGCCTAATGAATATCCAGTAAGCTACACCCACTTAAGTAGTGTGTTTCTTATGAAACTTAGAACTTACTTAATTTTCCTACCACTTAATAATTACCTTTTAATGCTTCATTTAAAAAGTAACGCAAAATTCAAAAGGAAAAGGAGAGCCTTTCTTCATCCATAAATTCCTCTTACAGGAAAAGTAAAATAACTCACCAAGTTTTTTTTTAGGTAACGGCTACATCACAACAGCTGTTCTTCGAGAGATCCTAAGAGAGCTCGATGACAAGATCAGCCCCGCAGAGTTGGACATGATGATTGAGGAAATTGACTCCGACGGCTCTGGAACAGTTGACTTTGATGGTACAGTTCTCATTATATATTGTCTTCTCGGTATATACTGTCTGCTCTTTCCCTATGCGTTCATCCATTCATCCGATTGTGATGAAACTTTGTTGAAACTCTTTATTGTAAGTAAGTGTTGGAAAGTTTCTGAGTTTTCTAACATAGTAATATCTACGTACAAAAGGTGTCAGTGGGTACAGATCGCGACACATACATTTTCTCTGAATTCAACTCGCGCGCGAACTATAGGTATATAGCTGCCACTTTATATTCCCAGTAGACCTCCGAAAATGTAATGATAAGACTATGAACCTCCAAAAATATTTTGTAAAGGATAATTCGTTTGTTTACAGAATTTATGGAAGTAATGACTGGGGGAGACGACTGAAAATTGAATCAACACCTAGGTTCTATGAACATTTCTCCGTCTATGCTTCGACAATTTTGGTTTTATTTTAAATATACCCATGTACAATAATAAATTTTATATTTTTGTGATTCAATTTTGAATTGGTAATACTGTTCTCCTAGTTAAAACATTAATTATATAAATTAAGAGTCGCTTACCTCATTTTTGTTGTGAAAAATATCATTTAAAAACGATATTAATCAGTCAGTATTAATTTTAAAACATTGTTTTATTTTATTATGATTTTACCTTCTTATCTTGCTAATATTATAAATGTGTAAGTTTGGATGTTTGTTACTCCTTCATACCACAATGAGTGACTCGATATGGCTGTAATTTGGATAGCTTATACCCTGAATTAGCTCATAGTGCTCGTATGCTACATTTTATTCCCGAAAATTGAAAAGAATTTTCAAAGAATAATAATTATAACCGAACTCTACGCGGGTGTGTTTGTGGTCATTATCTAGTTATACTATCAAAAAGCTCAATATTTTTGTCCCAGGAATTAAATCTCGAGGCCAAAGAAAGCGCTAGTAAATATATCGCAAAAATAAAGCATCGTAAAAAGCCTTATAAAAATTTGTTTCCACTATGCACAAATCAGGCAAAGTGGGCGGAAAGATGCAGAAAGGCCTCAGTAGATACTTATTGTTATTCTTCCACAGGACGCTCACGTATTTTCTCGCGTTTCAAAAATGTAACCTACCTAACTTAATCTTCACAAGTACTATAATATTATGTTTAGGTATAAATAAACATCACTGTACTAATATCCTGTAATAAGTTAATTAGTTAGGCTTGAAAAATCTCAACTTAAACAGTAAGCATCAAAAATAAAATTTATGATACAGAAAAACATGAATCTACTTTCATACATACAGAAAAACATGAATCTACTTTCATTTTCTACCCTGGATTATAACTTTAAAGGTATTTTTTCGAGGTGATGGTTATTCAAGAAAATATTCTAGAACTAATTTCAAGAAAATATTCCTGCAATCGAAAACGTAGGTATGCTGCTACATAATATTGCGCTGTTGAAAATTTCATTTCTAAAATTAAATTTTTCATATCAACGCTAGCGAGGAAAAATTGCCTCGTGTACCCGTGTACTCGGACGGATTTTACAATTGATATACTTGCAGGCTTCGTCGAATCCTGATTGAAACTCAATACCAGTTTAACTCGGGCTCGACATAGCTCGAAGGGCCAATTGGGTGTAACCACTACAGCCCATTAACGTCCCACTGCTGGGCACAGGCCTCCACTCTCGTAGGAGAGCGGGAATTAGAGCTTAGACCCACCACGCTGCTCCAATGCGGGTTGGCGGGCTTTAACGACTATTATCATGTTAGTGATAATAACCGGGACCGACGGCTTAACGTGCTCTCCGAGGCACGGGGGTGAAACACCGCCAACTTCCTAACTCCGGGCTAGTACCTACTGATAATTTCTAGTCAGAGAAACTCGATACTTAATTATGGCCCGACCCGGGACTCGAACCCAGGACCTCGTCGGCCGCAGGCGAACCTGCTAACCACTAGACCAACGAGGCAGATTGGGTGTAAAGGTGCTGAAAATATGGCGGCTCGCACTGCAAAGTATTGTGTGGCAGCTGGGTGGACAGATGACAACTTCAAACAAGTCAATGGAAGTCTCATCAAAGTCAAAGTCAAAGTCAAATAACGTTTATTCAATTTAGGTAGGTATACTACACTTGACTGACGTCCAGTTATTTATAAAATAGTTATAATGATGATAATCAGTAACGGTATCCTAAAACTAAAGCTACGAGGGTTCCAAATGCGCCCTGGTCTGAGAAGAGCCCACAACAAACTCAGCCGGGTTTTTTTTTCATTATCACCATTTCACAATTCATCTTAACTAAGGAATATCAGAGCTTTTAGATCAAATCATCGCCAAGCTTCCTTATCATTTAAGTAATCTTTTACATGGTAATAAGATTATTTAATGAGTTTACGTTTTACATTAACTTTGAACTTATTCAGAGCCATTTTCAACATGTTTTCTTCTGTATAACTTCAACAAGAAACCTTTGTTAGTAAACGTCTACGACAGTGATAATGACGTTCCAGTTAAAAGGAAGCCCGAAATTATCCAGGTTTGATGCCTCTTGAGTTTTTACATTTAGACTAGCGGATGCCTTTGCATTGCAAATCAGATAGATAGATAGATAGATTTAGTTCCAGTATAGTGAGAAAAATCGTAAAATGTCTTTTGATTTGCTTTTTTCACAGTTTTGGAAGAAAATAATGAGAGAAGGAACGTCTGATAATTTCTCTTGCAGAGCTGAGGATTTTTTCCATAATTTACAGATGGCTAGCTTAGACGAACGAGCTTTGAAAAGGCTTGGAACGAATGGGTCCTTGCTAATTATTTTTCTTCATCTTTTTTGCTATCATTTGATTTTTGTCCTTTTAAGACATATATTCAGTGTCTCACCCAAAATTACCTCAACCTTGATTGTTATCACCGTCCTAGACAAAATTAAAATCACCATTCAATACGTAATTTTTCCGTAGTCGGTTAAAAATAAAGCTAAAAAGAACATAATATTAAGCTTGTGAGGAATCGATACTCGTGAGTCTCAAAGTAATTCGATTTCCGGGCGCGGGATTGGTTGGCGTCGAGAAAATTAAACCCTACTTATTACACACTTATACTGTTACAGATTTTCTTGCCTTATTGCTTTGATATTCTGAACATTGTCTGGGAAAATGTTTTTTATTTTTCTTTATATTATTTCGTTGTTATGTTTCTTGATATTATTGAAGTTCTTTAAAAAGCTAAAGTATAAGACTCTAAAATAATTATCTGACTCGGCTTTGCACGAGTTTGTTTTCTTTACGTACCTACGAGTACAAAGTACCAAAAACGCTAAAAATGTATTTATTTATTTATTTATTGCACACAAGAGAACGGAAATAAAAAAGACATTAAGACTACGAACTAGGACTAAACAGTATGCAAAGGCGGTCTTATCGCCTAAGGCGATCTCTTCCAGGCAACCTTTGGAGACAGGAGAAGAGAATACAAACGGGATGGTGCGCAAACTACAAGTTTAATATATTAAACATATTAACTTCAACCGATACTACCTACATATATATGTTCCGAAATAAATATAATACTATATATAAATAAATAAAAAATAACATAGAATGACAGACTAGGTATATGAATAACTACTGAGATAGGTAAAAATTCTTCAAACGACTTAAACATTTTGAGTGATTTGGAATGTCGGATTTCTGCCGGAAGAGAGTTCCAGAGCTTGGCGCAACTTACTGTGAAGTGTGAACGAATTGCTATAAAACTCTGTTTGACTGAGGGGTATTTCCAGCTTATTATCCACTTTTAAAAATCTACTTTTTTACGCTATTACACTGATTGATTTATTTCTGTTACCGTTGGGGACCTCCGAATTTCATCTCTGAGCATTAGGACATCAGATCTTCATAGACTAATCGGACAGGATAACCTTTCTGAAGCAAAAATAATTGTCAAAATCGGTTTACGAAGTTATGTAGAAAATCGTCAAAAACTTTCATCCCCTATTAGGGAAGGTTAGTTGTTCGGGTTAAAAAATTCAATTCAAAGCTCCAGGGCTTCTTTTAATACCCATAGTAGGTAAATCTATGGGTATAATTGGATTGGTCCAATCCTAAATCTATGCTTATACCTAATTAATTTTCAAAAATGTCAACAGGAACTTT
This sequence comes from Erebia epiphron, assembly GCA_963932025.1. Lineage (NCBI taxonomy): Eukaryota > Metazoa > Arthropoda > Insecta > Lepidoptera > Nymphalidae > Erebia > Erebia epiphron. Next base: position 38,426,021 of record OZ009948.1, on the reverse strand, counting down.
AATGTAGAGGAATCGTCTAGATACAGTTTTGTCATATTACTAGCTGATGCCGCGACTTCGTCCACGCGGAATAAGTTTTTTTTTATTACCACGGGAACTACTTAGTTTTCTGGGATAAAAAGTAGCCTATATCACTCTCCAGGTACTTAACTAGGTATATCCATGCAAAAAACACGCCGATCCGTTGCTCTGTTGCGGCGTAATTGAAGGACAAACCAACAAACCAACAAATCAACAAACAAACACACTTTCGCATTTATAATTAGTATGATCTATAGATAGTGACTAAAATTGACACTGACGCACTTGACCCCAAACCATCGAGAAGGTCCTCAATTCAGTGCTAAATTATAATAGTAGTCTACCGGATCTACTATGTAGATTGTGAAATCGCCTGCAATAATAACAGAGCAATATCATTAACGCATACATTCTGTATAGTTCTAAGCCTGGCATCCAGTTTTACACTGGAAATCCAACCGAAACTTTGAAACTAATAAATTACTGGTTTCCAATATTTCAAAAGTACCAGTCGAACTATCCAATCCAGATTGAGTGGTTTCTGGAATAACGTTGACCGCGTTTTGATTCCTGTACTTCAGTGTAAACTAGTGGTTCGCCCCCAACTGAGACCTCGCGGTATCCATAAGATAGTTTATTATCAGTAAGAACAAACGAATAAACTTTTACAGAGCGCATCTATTGACATAATTGTGAAGTTCTGTTATAAATACTGAAGCTCATTAAAAATTAAATAATTTCGTTTCCTTATAATATTTATCTTATTTTAGTATTTGTATAATTCAAATAATTGATCAAGTTTCAGGCTCAGCCTTTCAAAAAATTTAGAGTTCTTAGGTCAACTTTGGACGTTAGAAAATCTCCACTTTGAAAACCCCCCATTTAGTCAAATTTAGGGGAAAAATTAAAAAAAAATAATTTTGGACTCTGTTCCTAATTATATCTTTTTAATGATATACCGCGACCGTATTTTTTATAGCGTTACGCTATAAAACATATTTTATCTACTCCAGCATCGAAAAGTTCCAATTTCGAATTTGACAACTATATCGAATTGAACCCTCTTTCGTGTTTGCTTCTCATAACGATACAGTTCGTTGTATGGGAGCTGTATCGTTATGAGTCGTAGCTGTATCGATATGGTTATCTTCATAAATAGGATACCTATAGCTTAGCGGCTCTGGGTTCTGGCACTTTTGGTTTTTATTAATTTATAAAGTAAAAAATTATAAAGACGTCTTTGTCGTAGATAAAATCTTGTATGCAACTGTACGTAATTAGTCATTACGATACAGTTGCATAAATAGCTATTACTTCGCATTCACTTCTATGAGAGCCCACCTGAAATAAAGATTTTTATAACCTTTTAAGCCCTATTCGGCTGGAGGCCATCGGTTTACATATTATATTGGTTTAAATTTGAAGTAACAGAAGGCTCTGACGGACGGACGGACGGACAAGTGCAAGTTCACTCAAGTAGACTCAGAGACCTTCGCTTCGCTCGGTCTATCAGGGAGCAATTATTATATCCAGTAACCACGTACCTGGTATGTACGCGGTAGACGAAGCTGTCGAGAGTCCATCCCAGACGCCAGTGCTAGAGTAAACTTACTGCCGATGTACAATCAACATCATGGGCGTGTTCAAAAATGCTCTAAGGACGTATTACCTTGCAAATTGAAGACGACTTTAGTTTATATTTAATTTTATTGTAAGTATATGTATGTAGGAATTGTATATTTAAGTTCATATTATGGTATGTATATGTATTATATTATATGTTAGTTTATAATGTATTTATGCTTTGTATGTATTAAGATATTTGTGTATTGTTGTCTATGTATTGTTATGTAATTTTTTTTGTATGTAGTATTAGTATAATTTTGCGCCACCTGCAGTCTTGTTTCCTTGTGTTCTCCTAATAAGGTTGCCTGGAAGAAATTGCTACTTAGCAATAAGGCCGCCCTTTGTACTTTGTTTGTTTTATTTTATGTTTTCTGTAATTTGCTTTTGTTATGTGTGGTACAAATAAAGAGTTTAATAATAATAATAATAATAACATCTAAGTAGATGGTATTTTAGTCGGTATTGCAACGGGTTAGAATGGTACACGTGGAAACCATCGAACGTCTTGATCTCTACAATGAATTGATTTAATAACATTATCGGAAACGTTTTGTATTTATGCCAAAAACAGTTAATTATACTCGGGGTATAGACCAAACCATGATTTATTACTAATACTAGGTATAGGTAAGTCAATGCTATTACTAGATACATTGCAACCAATTGCAACTAGGTAGCTGACCCATTGTGTGTTTAAACTTAGTTTTTACCCGACTACAGCCAAGCCAGAAGAAAGTTATGATTTTAGCTGTATGTGTGTATGTACGTATGTTAATGTATTTATGTATGTTTGTATTTATGTATATTCCACCGTAGCGCCATAACAACTGAGCCGATTTTGATGATGTCAATCGATTCGTTATTATGGTCCGGGTGGCATAGGCTATACACGAACTAAGTCAAAATGACGAATTTACATCCAAATGAGTGGGAGTCTCTGATTAATTCCGTAGTCGGATTAAAGGTTTTTATTTAATACTAACTGCGGGTTATTAAGCTCTGATTTGTTTCCACCCGGCGAGGATTTCCACAATTCGTCTTCGAAATACTTTTCAGATGCTTATGAAATTTACACCAGACTCTAACATTTTATCCTGTGTAAAAAGAGTTGTGAAAAGCGGTTCAGATTTGATGGAGATATGGAGTTACGTGAACAAAGGCTTTCATCCCCTATCCCGAAGGAACACAAATATTTCTGTAGTAAAAAATTATTTATGATTAAGTAGTAATAAGCACACGCCAAGTTGCATTCGAATTCATCCAGAGTTTTTTGTATGATGCGTGCACAGACAGACAGTCAAAAAAAATTAAATGTGGGTACCTAGAGAAATTGTCCAGTAACAGTTTTAATAAGAGTATAGAATTAATAATGATATGCATCCAGTGGAGTGTTAATTACTTGTATTTATAATTAGGAATCTTATGGGTAGTCTGCATGGCCTGCACATTTGAAAATAGTGCATTTCTTCGTTCACCAAATATCCTTCCCAGCCCCCCCTATTCTCAAACTCAGTGGCTATCAAAAAACGTTTTTATACCAGACATCTAGAATCAATTCCAGTGATGCGCTATCATAATGATTGTGAAAAATTCTTTTCAAAAAATCGACTTCCAAAGCCACTGTAAAGTAAAAAATAATTTTGATTTCTACACACTATGTTGAAGTCGGGAGAGCCTGACGCGTCAACTTTGCCTATCTTCATTATACTCGCCCGACTTCAACATAGTGTGTAGAAATCAAAATTATTTTTTACTTTACATTGGCTTTGGAAGTCGGTTTTTTGAAAAGAATGTGTACCTACTCTTAATCCAAAACCCTGCAGCATCAAAGTTGAGGAGTTGGGACTTGGGTTTAAGTATAAAGTCGTTGCTTGACACCTACAATATTAATTCACCATAAAAAAATCCTAAATCGCTATTTTTAAGGAGTTCTGTACCCTGCAGCATCAGGGTTGAGGATTTGGGACTCAAAGTTGTATCGTATATACGTAACTTGATACCTACTATATGAATTCACCATCAAAATTTCCTGACTCACTAGTTTTGATGATTTCATGTACACCTACAGCATCAGGATTGAGGATTTGGAGTCAGAATTTTTTATGGGACCACTTTATAAGCGTCCTCTAACCAATGAAATAAAAATTGTTCAAATCGGTTTAGAAACCACGGAGATATGCACCGACATACATTAAAAAAAAAAAAAAAGATACGCGCCGAATTGAAAACCTCCTCCTTTATTGGAAGTCAGTTAAAAAGCTGTTAAAGCTACTCCACGCACCGTTCATTTCGTTGTACCGCTGGACCCTTATTTTAACCTCTTAGGGATGATTTCAAATTAGAAGCTTATGTAACCAATTTCTCTATTTTATGTAATGGGTTCTTGAATAATTTAATATAAAAAAAATATTTTTAAGCAACCGACTTCATACTCCCGCGCCAACTTTACAACAACAAGCACACACTAAAAAATAAATACAGTCGAATTGAGAACCTCCTCCTTTTTTGAATTCGGTTGAAAAGAAAATTTTCACTGTCCTACATAAAATATGGAAACCCACCAAGATAACATAATGCGGCCTTAACGATAACTGTTAAAAGGGATCGCGTGGCCAAAATCAGATTACTCGTTATTGTTAGTGCGGGATGAATGAATCCGAGCCAACCTGGGCGATATAGCCGCGCTTCTGAAACTAGTCGCGCAGTTTGTACAGCTGAAAGGGCTTGTGTTCTTTGTGCTTTGGATCGCCATAGCCTACACCCTATCGGTGTTCTTTTAAAATCAAACAATGGTAATTTATTTTGTGTTTTTGTGCGGTGATTGTTTTGAAAGTGTTTTTTTTAAATAATGTACCAACGGAATTATAATGAGAAGGCCACCGGCCCTAGTCCACCACGCTGACCGAATGCGGATTAGCAGTCTTCACACACCTTTGAGAGTATTATGAAGACCTCGCGGGCATGCAGGCTTCCTCTTGATGTTTTCCTTCGCCGTTGGAGCAAGTTATATAGATTTAAATAAGTTAAAAGTGTATAGGGTGTAGGCCCTATCGGTGTTCTTTTAAATTCAAACAACGGTTTTTTTTTGTGAAGTGATTGTTACGTTTTACTAGTTACTAATTTTCTAGTATTTTTTTTTCTGTAAATTGTTTAAAAACTTTTTATAAAGTGTGTAACGGTTTTGAAACCGGTGATAAAAGCTTACAACAATTAGGAAATATGACTTCGGAACACATTTTTAATAACATTTTGGAGCTACTTATTACGTTTAAATTATTCTTTTATCTAAATTTTTCAGGATTAGTTATCATTTTTCAACAGTTGCGAAACAACTTAACTCTTTATTAACGTATTTTTCTTTTGTTGATTTTTGACATTTATTAACTTCAAAGTCAAGTTCAAGTATTGTATTGTATGTGTATATTTTGACAGGTACAGATTTATTTGATGCTAACGGACATTGCCGCTTATTTAGTAGCAATTTTGATCTTTTATTACTAAATTAATATTTACAAATTTTAATTAATTCAAATTTTGTAGCAACGTTTGAAAGTTTCCAGGCAAAAACAAAACCTAGACCGAACTCTATTAATTATTTCTATAATGAATGATCGCCGTCAAGCGCATGCTCAATTATGCAAAAAAAAAAAAATGGTCCCTCGATTTCGAATCTGCAGTTCTGATTTAGATCTCTTTAGTGACTTACTTGCGGGGAGCTACATGTATACCAAACTGAACGATTTTGAAAATCCATAGGAATTCGTTCCCGCGACTTTGCCGGCGTGGAATAAGTTTTTTTATTCTACATACAGGCTTTTCTACATATGTCACACTCCAGGTCCTCAACTATACCTACCCATGCAAAAAATCACGTTGATCTGTTGCTCTATTGCAGCGTGATTGAAGGACAAAGCAACAAACAAACACACTTTCGCGTTTATAATAATATTAGTAAGTAAGTACTAAGTATAGAAAGTATGATTAGGTACTCATTTTGTACCTTTCATGTTTACAGGAGGAACTTGACAAGGAACAGATCGCCAGTACGTATCTCATTTAATTTATGCTATACTTCGCGCGTGAGTTGAACTCAGAGCTTATGTATGTGTCACCTCAGGCCCCGACTGCATTCAACTCGCGCGCATAGTATAGATAATGCCCGAGACTTAGACCGCGTGGATTTAGATTTTTGGAAAATCCCATGGAAACACTTTGATTTTCCGAGATAAAAAGTTGCCTATGCACTTTCTTGGGATACAACATATCTCTGTACCCCTTTTAAAATACGCCCATCGCCCCCGTTTTGCAATGCCTGCAGCTTTGCATCCCTTGCACCTCTGAGGATCTTTCAAACATACAAAAATGTTGTCCTTAGAGCCGTTGGTCAAAAATCTTTTTTTTACGTATAGATTTTCTATTACACTTCATTTTTAGGGTTCCGTAGCCAAATTTGGCAAAAACGGAACCCTTATAGATTCGTCATGTCTGTCTGTCCGTCCGTATGTCACAGCCACATTTTTCCGAAACTATAAGAACTATACTGTTGAAACTTGGTAAGTAGATGTATTCTGTGAACCGCATTAAGATTTTCTTAAAAAAATAGAAAAAGAAACAATAAATTTTGGGGGTTCCCCATACTTAGAACTGAAACTCAAAATTTTTTTTTTTCATCTAACCCATACGTGTGGGGGTATCTATGGATAGGTCTTCAAAAATGATATTGAGGTTTGTAATATAAATTTTTTCTAAACTGAATAGTTTGCGCGAGAGACACTTCCAGTGGTAAAATGTGTCCCCCCCCCCCTGTAACTTCTAAAATAAGGGAATGATAAAACTAAAAAAATTTATGATGTACATTACCATGCAAACTTCCTCCGAAAATTGGTTTGAACGAGATCTAGTAAGTACTTTTTTTAATAATTTAAAACTTACCACATGTTTGTACGGAACCCTCGGTGCGCGAGTCCGACTCGCACTTGGCCGGTTTTTTATATCATCAAGTCTTGGTCAATATTTGTAGGTATATAGAGAGCGTTCGTTTTAATACTGAACAACCTTTATTCAACTACCTTATAAAAAATTTTCTTTGAGAATAAAATTTGAAGTTTTTAAAAAGTCGTTGAACAAAAGTTTTTCAGTAGTATTATGTTTAGAAGCTGCCCGCCCTTAAGAGTTTATTAGTATTTTTACGTCAACCCTGTAAATTTTAAATCGCATTAAATTTTTCAGTACTAAGAAAGGCCTTCGAGGCTTTCGACCATGAGAAAAAGGGCTGCATTGGCACAGTGATGGTCGGGACTATCCTCCAGATGCTGGGACACACGATCACAGATGACATACTCAAAGAAATCATTGATGAAGTAGATGCGGACGGTTGGTATTGACTATGGTTTCATATTATGTTTAATGTTTGCATATTTTTATTGGTGCAGTCTCATAAGTCTCAGAAATTTAAATTAATATCTTGCTTCAAACGGTGAAGGAAAACATCGTGAAGAAACCTGCATGCCCAAAAGTTCTTAATAATGTTCTTGAAGGTGTGTGAGTCTGCCAATCCGCATTTGGCCAGTGTTGTAGATTATGGCCAAACGCTTCTCATTCCGAGAGGAGCTCAGTAGCGAGACGGTAATTGGTTGATAAGTATTGTACAAGTAGCCTAATATACCTAACGACATGCTTGTATCACAAGGAAAGTGTCGTAAACGGTCAACAATACGCTTACTCTAAGTTTTTACATTGCAAATTCGATTGACGTAGTGAGCGTTCACTCACATTAGCGTTAAAGTAAAATGAACCTTAACTGCATTGATTCAGAGCTCATTTATTTATTCACAGCCAGCGCTCCAAACGCTGAATTAGTGACTTTAAAGTTTAAAGCAAGCTTTTGGGTCCATTTTACTTTGACGCTAATGTGAGTGAACGCTCACTACGTCAATCGAATTTGCAATGTAAACATAACTACCCTCTAAATAAATTCAAGTTTGTACCGATTTTGTACCTCTCGCACAGTGTTGAGTGCTGTGGTCTTCACGTGGGAAGGTAAAATTGAAAATACTTAATTTTAATGAGCCTTTTTAACAGAAAATATACCTACTTACTGACTACGTAGTTCGTTAAGTAAACACTATTAATGTAATAAAATATACGTTCATCACGGTTTGCAGATGTTCAACTAAAACGTGGTAATCAAAACAACTAAGATTAAAGTGTAGAATTAATTCACCGTTAATGTACAGAAGACCTTGATCGTACTCTGACGTTTAGTATCCGTTAAATCCGCCCTGGGGGATTACTACTATAGCTTAAAGCAGTATTATTTTAAAAGTTTTATGTAACGTACCTTAACTTCCTTAAAATAAAGATTATAATTCTAAAACACGACCGACTTTAAGCGATGGTAGTAAATGCCCTCTGGCCATACAATGCCTATCGCCGTTATGCCCAAACTCCACCAGAGCAGAGAGGAGACGAGAGGAGAGGAGATGTGATTTAAACAACTAGAGCGGAGATATTGTATGCTGGCTAGAGCGGGACTGAGCTGCGTGCGGTGAGCGTTGGACTTGGATGTTGAAATGAACGCAGCGCCGCTCACAGCACGCCGCTCATCATCGTCTTCGCTGCGCACCGCTCACATCTCTTCTCGTCTCCGCTGCGCGCCGTCGCCGGCTTGCGAGCCACAGCTCACATCTCCGCATCGATCGCGCCTTCAAATATGATACATCTTCGCTCAGTGGTATCGACTGAAGCTGAGCGGAGACGAGATGTGGGAATAACGAAATTCTATTGGTTGTTTAAATCACATCTCCTCTCCTCTTCGCTCTGGTGGAGTCCGGGCCTTAAGGTGGTTTTAATACTCCAGTCTAAGGTGGTTTATAGTTACATATATTTATTTTGATAAATTTCAGGTTCCGGCGAGCTGGAGTTTGAGGAGTTCGTGACCTTAGCATCTCGGTTCATGGTTGAGGAAGATGCAGAGGCCATGCAGCAAGAACTGAAGGAAGCATTCCGTTTATATGATAAGGAAGGTAATAACTGAAAACTATACTTCGAAGCACTGAGACAGTGAGTACTTAGTCAGTATTCTTTTCTAATTTGAGATTTCTTAAAGTCTATTTATGCCAATTTCCTATCATCATTGTGAAGAGTAGGTATACATGAGTTTGGATGCAGCTTATGTCTCAGCAGAAAATATTTTTATTTGAATATTACTTATCATCGATATCGCATCCTAGTTAGGATCATCTAAAGACACATCACACACATCTAAATTACAATGACAGTCTCTATGTCTTTGTTTATGTATGAAATCGACGCCAAGTACCCGGACCAGCAGCGTGAACTCTTCAAATGTTGAAGAGGTGATTTTTTAGAAATTTATCAACTAGTGATGATCCGCGCGGAAAATTCTAACGAACATGACTACTGAGGGATGTGGTGGAATTAACCTCCTAATACACTACTAGATGATGCCCGCTAGTTCGTCTGCGTGGATTGATTCCCGCGGGAACTCTTCAATATTCCGGGATAAATAGTAGCCTATGTCCATCCCCGGGATGTAATCTATCTCTGTACAATTGCCTCAAAATCGGTTGAGTAGTTGGGCCGTGAAAGCCTAGCAGTCAGACAAACACACTTTCGCGTTTATAATATTAGTATGGATTTTCTTTTTCTCCCTTTGCTCAAGAGATAAGAGGGTTTTTTCCAACTTTCATTTACGTTAATCGAACTTTATTATTTTCTCCAGGTAATGGTTACATCACAACAGCTGTTCTTCGAGAGATCCTAAGAGAACTCGACGACAAGATCAGCCCCGCAGAGTTGGACATGATGATTGAGGAAATTGACTCCGACGGCTCGGGAACAGTTGATTTTGATGGTACATTTATGCCACTTTTTTATCTCAAAGTTTCATAACGGGTCTAAAAAGAAATAAAACCTAAACGAAAATTTTATTATGTATTATACACAAGTTCCACCTCACCTATGGTCAATGTTACCTCGGCCGTCTTCGAACTGTGCGTGTTGCCTACTGGCAAACCCTCTATTCTTACTAGAATAGAGGGTACGATACACGTTTGCTTACTATAGCCCTGATAAAAAGCATCAGGGTTACTCACCAGGTCAAGGAGAGGGCTATGTTCGGAGTATCCCTATTCCCAACATGATTAAAATCAACTATAATCCGAAGGCAGTGACTTCGTACCGGAAAGCGCAGGGTTGGTCGCTTGTTATTACTCTAGGTTGTATTACACGATCAAGAAAAACATTCTAAAGCCAAATGTCATGCATCGCAATTAAAAAAAAAAAAAGATCACTGATGTCTAAATTGAGTGGACAGACTTGATAAATTGCCAGATATATGAGTGCCGTTCGGAATTTGGTTGATTGAAGGTGCCTGCCAATAATATGAACTATTCGCTAGTCACATACTGGCTAAGTGACCGGTGACCACCGAGTTCAATAAGAGCTCCTTGACATTAAAATACATCTATTAAAAGAATAGAGCTAGACTTACACAAAGTATTGCTCAAATCACGGAGTCTAGAGACTTGAGATTTTGTAATTATGTGTAGACATTACAGACAAACACTTAAAAAGATCGAATCGTCCATACGTTGTACTCAATCAGTTTTTTCATCGAAATAAGTTTTTTTTTTAATTTTTGTTTCTTAACTTGACTCAAAGACAGATTCTATAGATAATATTTCCGAATCACAAGAACTGTTTTTATAAAATAGTTTTAATTTCAATTCAAAAATTCAATTCTTGTTTCTTCTTTCAAACTCGCATGAAATAGGCGAAAATGCTGCTATAACCGATCAAAAACAGAGTTAAAAAACTGCCCCACCGACGACGTGACGCGGCGACGTGAAGGATGTTATTATAGTTGATTTGATATCTGAGGAGGAGGATACAATAAAAATTAACTAAATTAATATACCTTTATACTAGTAGTACTAGAATAATTATGTGGATTAAGGTTATATAATTCCCGCAGAAATTCTGCGAAAAATTGTAGCTGTGTTATATAAGGGTATGATCTCTATTCCAAATTTCAACCAATGCAGGTGCAGGAGAAACAAACATCCAGAGTTTTCACAAAATATTAGTTCAAGCAGAACTAAATAATTGATTAGTAAAGGTCATCTCTTTCCGAGAGGAACCATTTCAAAAAGTGTGGGTCATGATTACCGTCATGTACCCATGAACATTTGCAAGATACTATGCTGTTAAGATTGCTCTTATAATATAACCAACACCAAGCGCGATCGCGATTTTATTACATGCAGCGCCATCTATCTTTACATTGGAGAATTAAATAATTTACAGAGATCTATCACAGAATTTACAATTTGTAACAGTGCCTTTCAGGGTATTTTAGGAGCGATCAGTGATGTGAATAGAATAATATTTGTCTGCATGATTGTAAGTGCCGTGTTAAATTTACAATTTACTTACGAAATAGGTACTGTATATACCGTTATCTAGTCAACTTAGTCTTCTGAGAGAAATGTCTGCTTTTTCGGCTTTGTTCAGTGGCGCTTGAGATACACCATTTTGTCGATAGGGTCGCGGGTAAATAAAAATAAAATTAAAATATTATTTACGGCTAATTTGAATATTTTCGTTACATAATATTATTTTTAAAAATATATCATGACCCAAGGTTTCAGTAAAAAGTCTGATAACCAGATTATGAATATAGCCCCAATATTACTAATTAATTAGATAAATATTAATATTAATCATCTTAAGATTATTTTTGTTTCTTTTCAGAATTTATGGAGGTCATGACTGGAGGAGACGACTGAAAATTTAATCTAAATTACCACTAAGGTACTATGGATATTATATGTTTAATTATAAAGTTTATTTTTTGATTCAATTTTGAATTGATAACTGTTTTCTTATTTTAAAGATGTCGAGTACCAAACCTAACTAAACACTATGTTAAGATATGGAGCACTTATCTCTTAATCTGTACAAAAACCATAAATGGAAGGGACACTTACCTCATTTTTAATGTGAAAACTAAATGTATTATAATTTTTCTCCCATTTATTTGTACAGATATTTATAAAATTATTTCTAAACACGTTTTACATAAATATATAAAAATACTACACAAAACACATTAAAAAATAATTCTATAAAACTTCCACCCACTGCGGGGCCTTAAAGACCCAAGCAGCCGGTAGTCAGGGTTCCAGAGAGAGGAACTTCCTCACAATTCGCGCCGTCTCAAGGATAACCGCCTTCTGTATCCGACCCTTGATCCAACAACCAAGCGAAAGCTTACTAAGGTGTTGATCGAAGCTTTTCGCAATAAGACCGTTTACTGATATAATAATTATTATTTATATTACTCATTGTTGTTTTATTTTAACGTGCCTCATAATATTACTCACAGTAAAATCTAGTCTGTGTGACCAAATCAATATTACTAGGCTGACACTAACTATCTAAGTACCCGTACTTATCAGATAGTTACTCGTGTGTCTGTTACTCGGTTGAAATCATACTTTAATATTATAAATGCGAAAGTGTGTTTGTTGGTTTGTTGATTTGTTGGTCTGCTCAATCAGGCCGCAACGGAGCAACGGATTTATGTGATTTTTGGCATGGAGATGGAGAGTGACGTAGGCTACTTTTTATCAACAAAACTTAAACCACGCGGGTGATGTCAAGGGCATCAGCTAGTGGTGACGGTAGTAGCTAGCATCAGCAAACTTCGACTGACTTTTGTTTATCATACTAATATTATAAATGCGAATATGTGTTGGTTTGTCCTTTAATCACGCCGCAACGGAGCAACGGGTCGACGTGATTTTTGGCATGGGTATAGTTGAGCACCTGGAGAGTGACTTAGGCTACTTTTTATCCCGGAAAATTAAGTAGTTCCTGTGGGAATAAAAAAAAACTTAAACCATGCGGACGAAGTGGCGGGCATCAGGTAGTTGATAATATAATTGGGACCTTGGAAGCCCCTAGATCCAAGACCCGGAATGGGGCGCCGCGGGTCCCAGGACGCTCTTATATAAAATGCTAAAAGGAAGAATCTTATTTTTTTATACTTGTGCTCTAGGACGCCACGATAATTGACATTCATGGGATAAACCAGCTGGGTACAGACTCTTGAACTTACTTACTTACTTTTACTTACTTCTTTAATGATTGGTCGTTGGTCATAATCTTCTTCTATATGTATCCATACTAATATTATAAATGCGAAAGTGTGTCTGTCTGTTTGTCTGTCTGCTACGCTTTCACGGCCCATCTGTTCAACCGATTTTGATGAAATGGTACAGGGATAGGTTGTATCCCGGGGAAGGACACAGGCTACTTTTTATCCCGGAAAATTCAAAGGTTCCCGCGGGAATCAAAAAATTTATCTGTTCAACCGATTTTAATGAAATTTGGTACAGGGGTAGGTTGTATCCCGGGGAAGGACATAGGCTACTTTTTATCCCGGAAAATTCAAGAGTTCCCGCGGGAATCGAAAAATCTTGGTCCACGCGGACGAAGTCGCGGGAATCATCTAGTATTATATAAAAATCAATTGCTGTTTGTTTGTTCGTTAAAACTCGAGAACGGCTGGGCCGTTTTAGCTGATTTTGGTTTTGAAATGTTTGGCGTAGTCCAGGGAAGGTTTAAAAGGTGAAAATATGAAAAAATTGCGAGGAAGATAGGGCAGGACAACGTCTGCCGGGCCCACTAGTTATTAATAGTTATTTGTATGCCCAATTCCTTACAGTAGAATTACGATACTATGTCTACAGTATAGCTTGAACACAAGTATGCGCAATGCGCACTTATAGTGTATTATTTATTTATATTTAGCACGTATTTTTAGGGTTCCGTACCAAAATGGTAAAATGGAACCCTTTTAGGGTTCCGTACCAAAATGGTAAAATGGAACCCTTATGGTGCGACTTTCTCCGTCTGTCTGTCCGTCTGTCCGTCTGTCCGTCTGTCCGTCTGTCCGTCCGTCACACTCGATTATTTCAGTAACTACCGAAGCTATCGACATGAAATTTGGAATGGTTGTGTATATTAGTGGCCCAAAGACACTGGAATTAAAAAAAATTGGAAATTATTTTTGTTCTTATTTAAAAAGGGGGGAAAATCTGAGGGTTGAAATTTAAAAGTGAGATAACTGTACTGTGTGGGGTATCATATGAAAGGGTTTACTTTGTACATTCTAAAACAGATTTTTAATTATTTTTAGTTATGATAGTTTTTGATTTATCGGGGAAAATGTCTAAAAAAATACCGTTCCCCCCCCCTTATCTCCGGAGTTTACCAATCGAAAAATTTGAAATAATTATGGTCAATAGGAATTTACGTATATTTTACAGGAAAACTATAGCCAATGCTCTAACTAGCATAGTTTTTTTGATATTAACAATAAACCTCTACAAACAAAGTTAGTCTTGCGGTTCATTAACAAAGGTAATTATTTATTAATAATGGTACGGAACCCTTCGTGCGCGAGTCCGACTCGCACTTGCCCGGTTTTTATTTGTATGGTCATCAGGCAATAAGTACTACTGACATTTGGCTGTTAGTTTTGGGTAGTAGAAAATTACATAAAAGATATTATTTTTTCTCATTACTTCGGTCAAAAGGAAATTTTATTGAACACAATATATTTGAGTTTCTAGCAAATTATTTCTGACATACCTACCAACAAAATATAATATACGCTGTGCAGTAAATTTCATTTCAAAGTTCAATCTTATATGTCAGCGCTACCGAGGAAAAATTGCCTCGCATCACCCGTAATATACACCGTCTTCGTCGCTTCTTGATAGAAACTTACATTGGGTAGCTGCATCATCACTAGACAGCATGTTTGATTGCAGACGCCAGGCTAGCACAATTTTTTTTATCCACTACAAGTTAGCAAGATGGTCCCGGGCTAACCTGTTAGGGGTATGTCAGTTATATTAAACCCATACCCCTAATCGGTTTCTACACGGCATCTTACCGGAACGCTAAATTGCTTGGCGGCACGTTTTTGCCGGCAGGGTGGTAACGAGCCATGGCCGAAGTCTCTAGACCAAAGAGAATTCAGAAATTATTTAAATTTCCAAATTGGCTCTGCCGGGGATCGAACCCTTGACCTCCCATGTTAAGACAACAGCGCTCAACACTGCGCTATAATGGAGGTCGTCAATTCTCTAGAAATATGAAATACTCCTTACAAACATAATTATTTATTTTTTGTCTTAAATATGCATAGATAATAGATATTATGTTATGCATATGTTTTATGTATTTATGCAAAACATATTTAGTAATTATGTTATGGAAATTAATATAAGTACTATTAAATGAGAGAATGTTATTTCCATACATACCCACTTTAAATGTCAATCGGTAAGTTTGGTCATGAAGGACTTTGTTAAACTTAAGGCATCGAGACTCGAAACCTTCGAGCATTTAATCCTCGAAGCACGAAACAGTCGCGATCGTAAGCATATCTTACCCGTATTCCTTGGTAAGCGATGAAAACGACGCGACGCAACGCGATACTCCTCCATAGAAAATGACAAACTCATCTACACTATAACGTAGGCTGCGAAAACGGTCCACTAATGTTTGATACTGTCGCGTTGCTTCGTATTGAGTCGCATTGCCGCGTTTGTCGCTGACGTAGTCGCAATGAATTCTTATATTATCTAAGCGTAGTCGGGTCTTAGCCTACGTGTACGGGCACGAAATGAGCGGCGGCAGGGCGACGGCGGTAGCGGGGCGATGCGATTAGTCGGAGAGCTAGCGAAGAATTTCGCCGCAATTTTGTCGTACCTACTCATTTGATAACTATATTCACGTTCAAAATCGCAAAATTTGTCTGGCGATTTGCAGGTATTATTGAAATTACTCAATAAATACGTGATTTAAATTTCAGATTGCCAAAAGTATATATTTTGGGAATTTTAACAAAATATTTTTGAAGAAAGCTAACCACAAACGCTCTACCAGACTGGCAGGACTGGATTAGCCAGTTGACGAAATTATATTTTTTCACAATTTCAGTTTGCCTAATGGGCCTATTTGAATATCGTCGCTACCTCTCGTAGCACATCGCTCCGCTGTCGCCGTCGCTCGGCAGCGCTAGTTTCGTGTTTGACGCTGTAGGTCGATTAAGAAATATCGCCTGCGATAATAACAGGGCAATGTTATCAAACAAAAACGATATGTCTCACTACAATGTTTTTGCTCTGACCTGCGCCTATAGCCAAATGGGATGTCTGAACCCCCAGGCACACTATCTACTGATTCAATATCTACCTACTTGATTTTCCATCGCGGTTTTACCAATTTTGAAAAGCCTTTTGAACTTTCCCAAATATTTTGGAGTCTACGTTAGCTAACATAAGTAGGTAACATGCATAATCAATAAATAATATTCTAGGCACAGTTCCTTCTCAACTTCTATGTAGTCAGTTTGTAAATTTGGATGTTTCTTAGTCTTTCACGCTGCAACAAGTGAACCGATTTGGCTAAAATTTGGAATGGATTCATAAACCCTATACTAGGTACATAGACTAGGTACACCGTACATGTTATCCCGGAAAAAGAATTCCTGCGGGAATCAAAAGACCTTAATCTACGCGGACACAGTCGGGGGCGTCAATTCTACTAATAATTAGTCTGTAAAATAAAACGCCGAAGTTTCTGGATCCTTTTCAGTTTCAGATTATTGTAGGGTTAACACCCTGTAATAGCCTGAAACCCTTCCTTTTCATTTTTAGAATATTATAGGGTTAGCTTACCCAGGAATAGCCATGTGAAAATATTTCATGTCCTCATTGTTTGAAAATAATAGTATAAAATTTTCTAATGATAAGTTAATAGCGGGATGCAGAAATAGCTCCTGAAGTAAAATAATAAGCGAGCTTAACATTGTTTTTACGTCAGATAGATACCAACCATAGCAAAAATTACGTATTCCCATCCAACTCCGCCACGGACCAATGGCCAATGTTATAATAAACAACAAACACTGTAATATTAGGATTGCAGTGCACACAACAAACGGCAGTAATGTAACATAGTATCTCACACATCATTGGTTTAATTTGGGCCTATCATTACCATCATGGTGAGATTCCTGGCGTCACTCTATGAGTCAGGGGTGCCCAACTATTTATTATTGAACAACTTTTCTCAAATACATTTCAAGCCATTCAAAAGCTCTCTCTGCATTATATCTCTTATTTCTGATAGTCGTTACTCTTGATCCAGTAGACTCTTGACGTCATAATATCCAAATCCCTGCGGTGGGTTCCAAGATTCTTTCGCATACGACTCTACAAATAACACAGGATTTTATCTCCTATATGTATTTTTGAATGTCGGTGATAGTACCGGGAACAACGGCTTCACGTGCATGGAAGAAACACCAAGATAAAATTCAGATATAGTTGGTCTGTGACTTGAACAAATCAAATATGCTGGATATTATGAAAAATTAAAAATCTTGAGATAAATGGATCGAGTAGGATAATAAACGAAAAGTAATGTACATTCCAAAACTATGTAGTTTCAATATTTAAATTCATACTAATACAATTGTTATAATAGGCATGATGACTGATTTTGAAAAATGGTCAGATTATGTTCGGAAGTATCTACTATTTCGAAAAAATATCTTATTTCAGCAGAAAAATAAGGTTTGGTAGATAAAATTGGCATTTGAAATTTAAATTTTAAAATTCACGCCAAAACGTTCGGCGGTGTCATGGCGTCGTTTGTGACGTCACTATTGTTTTTACCAATGTAGTCTGTGCAGTGTGCAGTAAACATAGTGTGATTGTCAAAGCTCGAAAACAAACAATTGTGACGTCATTCGTTTCTTGGTGTTGTATCCAATATGGCGGATTGCTGTATTTTATAGTTTTATATTATCAAAATAAATAGCAATCTCACTCGAAATAGAAAAATAAATACGATTTTTATAATCCATGAATCCTATTTCGTTAGATAAATTAACAATTTCATTGATTCTTGGTTACTGTCATCATGCCTATTATGCGAAAGTGACAATAAAGGTGTGCTAAGTATAAAAATAGTAATTGACCAAATAATGCACCACCCCTGAGTTATTTCACCTAGGCATAACGTCAATCGCAATAAATATATATAAACTGTCTACGTTTTTAGATTTAGACCAAGTGAAGTTTAGAAGTGCATCTAAAGTCGTTCAGTGTATTCGTATTTTTGGAGTACTGAAATCTCGCGAAAATGGTCAGTGAACGTACTCAATTCAAATAAGGATGAATTTTATATTAAGTTTTGATAGTTATTTCTTAGATTTATAATGTTATGGAATAATTTGTTTTGTTTTGTAAACAGGATGAACTTGATCAGAGCCAGATACAGAGTAAGTAAATAATGGTATATTTTTTTACTTCCATTACTATTTTACAAACATGCCATATTGGAAATACATGTGAGTGAATTTAAAGGTATCAGTCCCAAAAATGGTTAGTGATAGTAACATTATAATATATAAATAACTGAGCGGTAAAGTTTTCATAGATAGACGGACAAGCTTTAGTGAATTTATTTGGTTGGTGGTTAATGAAGTTCGCTTGTTTACCTGTATTCTCGTCTACTCAATTTTCTTACTTGACTTTTTAAAAAGTAGTTTTTTCCTACTCTAAATTTCTCTCTCCATCATTAAATCATATACCTATAACTCTCTATCTATAGGTATATTACTTAGATAATATGTGTATTAACAGGTACCCCTGTTATTTAGTGTCTACGAGTAGTTATGAAAACCTGTTACTAGCTAAAAGTTACCTAATTTTAAGACTATTTAAAATAATAAATTGTTGTTCCTTAAATAAAATAAAATAAAAATAATTTCGTTCTGCCGGCACCAGGGCAACAAGGGTATGGTTGCCCTGGTGCCTACATTATCAATGGTGAAATAGGGTACATAAGGAAACAATCCAATTTCCTATTCCAATCCAATTCACCTAAACAATTCAATTATTGGACTAACTATTAAACTATAGTAGGTATAGGTTAATTGGATTGTTTGGCCAGTATAGTTTGTCGTGCACATTTAATTTCATAATTAGAAGTTAGTATAATTTCCGATGAACAAAATGTTCATTTTTTTCACGAATTTTCTTACCTTTTGTGATGGTGAACCCGGTCACTTGCAATGGTTTCTGTGAAACAAATAAAAGTATCATGCTAACAACTTGTTAATGTTAGAGGTTGTTAATATAACGCCAAAGAAAAAACTAATTTATTTACCAAATCTTTGTAATACCGAACGTTTTGAACAGTGATAAGAAGACGAATTAAGTATCGGGAAACAGCAAATCAGCTTATCCATTTTTTTTAAATCTCTGGTACAGAGGCATTGTTTTTCTTATACTGAATCTTAATAATATGGAATACTGTAGTAACATCATTTACAAAGTGACTAATCATTACCTATTTCCGGCCCACTAATGAAACAAGACTTTTCTCAGAATGAGTAATTAGGAAAATCTAGTTCACCTGGCCAAGTGCAGATTGGCCTTCAAACATCTTTAAGAACGTTATAAAGAACTCGCGGGCATACAGGTATCTTCACGTAGTTTTCCTCTGTCTTTAAAACAAGTGATATTGGTTGCCTAAACACACACACACACACACACACAATACAACCTATTAACGTCCCACTGCTGGGCACAGGCCTCCACTCTCATAGGAGAGCGGGAATTAGAGCTTAGACCCACCACGCTGTTCCAATGCGGGTTGGCGGGCTTTAACGACTATTATCACGTTAGTGATAATAACCGGGACCGACGGCTTAACGTGCTCTCCGAGGCACGGGGGTGAAACATCGCCAATTTCCAACTCCGGGCTGGCACTGAGAATTTAGTGAAAAACCCAATACCTAACTTTTATGCCCGACCGGGAATCGAAACCAGGACCTCGTGATCCGCAGTCGACTATGCTAACCACTAGACCAACGAGGCAGTCGTGGTTGCCTAAAACGCTTAAATAACTGAGAAAAGTTAGAAGTGTGAGCCCGAGGAACAGACCACTGGCCCCTCGAATAAGAGGCAGAACGTCTAAACCACTGAGATATCACCGCGTAAAACGATATAGTGACGGAATTGCGGAAATCAAATCTACATCGAGGCCTTGCTACCAATTTTATTATTATTATTTAGTGTTAGACGGAAATTCAAAAGGGATCGCATATGGTATCACTTCTATGGTTTTGTAATGTGGCAACACTGGTCTAGGACGCTATGGCTATGAAAGATTGTATTATTATGGTGGACGTGTTTCTGTGTGTAAATAATTGCTAATAAAGTATCATTAAATAGTGAACGAGTGTTTCTACTTATTATTAGATACCTTCGAGGGATGCTCATAATATTAGATCACACTGTCACATTCCAAATCTCGTTTTAGGACTTCATTAACAGTGGTCCAATGTCTCATTCTAGATTACATTGTGCCAGATAATTTATAACATTGTTGGCACTAAAATGAATTCTACTCAGATTTCATTACAATGGGGCATACTACTATCGCTTATAGCCGTATTATTTTAATATTGTTGATGTTCGTGTTTTAGAATTATAATCCTTAACTTACGGACGTCAAGGTACGTGACATAAAACTGTCATTTTGGAATAATATTGGATTCAGATTAATGGTGGATTTCCATAATCTTTCGTATAGGTACGTCGCTACTTATATTAGATACAATGCAGATGTAGACTCTGAGATAAACTTTGATGTTAATGTGAATAAAGCGAAAATGGAAATGATGACACGATTCGGACTTCCAAACTCACCGTTGCATAACCGTTAAAAACTGTCTCAATCCACGTTTGCCTGTGTAATCCATACTTACTATATTAATATTATAAATGCGAAAGTGTGTCTGTCTGTCTGTCTGTCTGCTACGATTTCACGGCCCATCTGTTCAACCGATTTGGATGAAATTTGGTACAGGGATAGGTTGTATCCCAGGGAAGGACATAGGCTACTTTTTATCCCGAAAAATTCAAAGGTTCCCGTGGGAATCAAAAAGTTTATCTGTTCAACCGATTTTAATGAAAATAGGTACAGGGGTAGGCTGTATCCCGGGGAAGGACAAGGGCTACTTTTTATTCCGGAAAATTTAAAAGTTCCCGCGGGAATCGAAAAAATTTGGTTCACGCGGACGAAGTCGCGGGATTCATCTAGTTGATCATAATTTCTAAATTTCCGGTATCCAAGCGGAAAAATTATCAAGTAATGTCATTACTAGACATCACAGACCTTACTAGACTGGATGATGTCTATGACTTTGCCCGCGTGAGTTTAGGGGATTTTCCGGGATTAAAAGTAGCGTAATGTATAATGAATCTCTGGGATAAAATTCATCTTCTAAAGGTTTCATGAAATGATTGTGAAAGATAACAACACAAACAGACACACTGGATTTCGCTTAATATAATTATAATATTAGTAAAACTCATTCACTTATAATTATTATTATAGTTAAGCTCAGCAAGTCCTTGAAAATACATTACAACTAATAAATAATGAATAGTTTTTAGTAATAGTAATATTCACATCATATTGGCTAGTAAATAAGTACATAGAAATTTTATTTTTTTTAGTGTTGAAGAAAGCTTTCGATACTTTTGATCATGAAAAGAAAGGTGTCATTGAAACAGACATGATTGGAACAATTCTAGAAATGTTGGGTCAAGAATTAGATGATGGCACATTATCAGAAATTATTAAAGAATATGATGAAAAAGGTAAGAATAAGAATGATTATAGTTCAAAGCAGACCCGTGTGAAACCAACTTTATAAATACTGTCTCCACGGCATCATAATAGATGGCGTTGTAAATTCCAAGGTGTTTATAATGTTAACATGTAACAAACATAGATGGCAGTGTCATACGAAACACATGTAACGTTGCTGAAATAATTATTTGAAACTGTGGAAAATTAATAAGGAAAATATCAATTTACATACAAAAATTTTAACCTCACCGGGACAGTGTTTACACACTGCCGTGACCAGGATTCGAACCTGGGTTACTACGGCCACAACGTAGGGTCCTAACCACTAGACGATCACGGCTACTGAGGCACTGAGGTCGACGTCGAAATTTTGAACTGTAAGCCAGGCATACTTTTTCTTAAACCTGCGCACATTGATGTATTTGCAAAGAGTTTTAATTTTTTTTCCTAGAAACCGGAACGCTGGACTTCACACAGTTCTGTTCGTTATCAGCCAGGTTTTTGACTGAGGAGATTGACGCTGAAGCTATGCTTGCCGAACTTAAGGAAGCATTCCGGTTGTACGACAGAGAAGGTAATTACCCCACTGTATGCCTACTATAGCTTGAAGATATCGTAATCGTAAACTATGTACTGCAAAAGACTCGTTGCAACTGCCTCGTTGGTCTAGTGGTCAGCATGTTCGACTGCGGCCGACGAGGTCCCGTTCGAGTCCCGGGTCGGGCCATAAATAGGGTTGGGTTTTTCTTACAAGAAATTCTCAGCACTAGCCTGGAGTTAGGAAGTTGGCGGTGTTTCACCCTCGTGCCTTGGAGAGCACGTAAAGCCGTCGGTCCTGCGCCTGATCTCTCTCCGGTCGTGTCGGATTTGCCGTCCCATCGGGTTATGAGAGTAAAGGAACAGAGAGTGCACCTGTGTGCGCATACACAGGTGCACTCTCTGTTCCTTTACTCTCATAACCCACTTGTGCACTATAATATCTCCCGCGCAGATGGCTAATCTCTCTAGAGATAGGCCGCCGTGGCCGAAATTCGGTCGGGAGGACATTATTATTATTATTACTGCAAAAGAACAAGCCGAAACGCGATATTCAATAAGAACGAGACATTTCGGCAGGGATATGGAGGTCTGCAAAATCTTGTAGACACGCTCCTGAAACTTTGAAATAACCGTGTCTGTGGTTCGTCAGATTTCCTCAGGTAGTTTCAGAGTTACACGATCCCAAAAACTGTCATATTTCATTGAATTTTATTCTAATACTAGATGATGCCCGCGATTTCATCCACGTGGATGATTCTCGCGGGGACTAACTAATTTTTCGGGATAAAAATGTCTCTCTGCCTATGTCCTTCCTCAGGATACAACCTACCTTGTAGCAAATTTCGTTAAAATCGTTTGAAAAGATGGGCTGAGATAACGTAGCAGAGAGACAGACAGACAGACGCCCTTTCGCATTTACAATATTGTGTGAAACTAACCATTATTTATTTATATTTTTGCCAGGAAACGGCTACATTACAACCGACGTACTAAAAGAAATCTTCAAAGAATTAGACAACACCTTATCGGCTGAGGATTTGGAAGCTATGATCACAGAGATTGACTCTGACGGCTCGGGAACCGTTGATTTTGATGGTATCTTTAAATATTTTTTAAAACAAAGTAAAAAAGTTTTTTAAGAAGTACGATTAAAATCATTCAAATTAAAAATTTTAATTAGGAACGATTCCAGTTTCCACCAGCGTGCGTGTAGACTACCCCTATACCCCTATTCGGTTTCTAAACGGCGTCGTACCGGAACGCTAAATCGCTTGGCGGCACGTCTTTGCCGGTAGAGTGGTAACTAGCCACGGCCGAAGCCTCCCACCAGGCCAGACCAGGGAAAATTCAGAAATTATAAAATTCCCAAATTGACCCTGCCGGGGATCGAACCCGAGACCTCCGCACGTTAAGTCAACAGCGCTACACACTACACACTGCGCCACGGAGGTCGTCAAACGTCGTAACTTGGCAACAATAAAACTCAAATTTTATTCAAATTCGGTGTAATTAATTACACTTCAAACTTTATACTAATTAGCTTAATAATAATATAAATAAGAGGGGTATATTACTACTTGTCTTGCTGTAGTAATATTATCCTATTTTTTTTTTAACGATATCCTTATTATATCTGGAAGTCATACTTACCTACAGTTACCCTACTGTAGGTGCAGGCTGCAATTTAAACTTAATTCATTGACTTACTAATACCTAGTTGGTAAATCGATGACTTAATTTTATTTTCTTTTTCAGAATTCATGGAAGTAATGACTGGAGAATAAAAATTTAGCACACCTCTTTATTTTAAAAAGAACTTTAAGAAAATTCACCATTTTGTAAATATTATTTACAGGGTACTTAATACTTATTTAGTAATTTTTTTATAAATATAAGTATGAAGTTTTTTTTAAAAATAATATTATTATTTTGCAAGTAACGACAAATAAATATAATTATTACCTTGTAATGATACTGTAAGATTGTGTATGTGAGTACCTATAAGTAAAGTAAATAAATATACTTTTATAAAAATAACATAGCTTTTTTATATTTTATGAATTTCATGAGAAATTAGAATACCACACCGTACCATGCCAATAATCGAACTCTACTGGTACATAATTACAACTGTTTGGTCTAAAACCGTTGAATGATAGAAATGATGAAATAGTTATTTGTTATACAAGAGTGAAAAGTTGTTTTTTAAACGCGTGCTCAATTTTGATGACCAAGCAAGCGAAGGATTCTAAAATTGAATCACGAGCGCAGCGAGTGGTTCAAAAATTAGAATCCTGAGCGTCAGCGAGGGAATCAAAAGAGCACGAGGTGAAAAATCTTTTCACTCGAGTGCAACACGTTACTTTTCATCCCACCTCAGCGAGGAAATGAAACACTTCTCGCGTGATTGTTGAGGGAGAAAGCTCATTTCAGCATTTTTAACAGTTTCGGTCAATTCTGTTGGCGTCAAATTAACTTCTTCGTCACTAGAATCACTCATTTTAGGTTTTTCACTTATTTTCAATTTTCTTGTTTTTAATCGAAGGTTTAATTTTAAACAATATGACGTGAAAGAAAATGGTGCCTGCAAAGCAAATTAAAAAACCGGCCAAGTGCGAGTCGGACTCGCGCACCGAGGGTTCCGTACAAACCTGTAGTAAGTTTTAAATTAAATGTTTTTTTTAAAATATTTGAGTTGATTGAATGAAAGGAAAATTGCGGTTTACGATTTATGACGTATTAAAAAAAAACTACTTACTAGATCTCGTTCAAACCAATTTTCGGTGGAAGTTTGCATGGTAATGTACAACATATATTTTTTTTAGTTTTATCATTCTCTTATTTTTGAAGTTACGGGGGGGGGGACACACATTTTACCACTTTGGAAGTGTCTCTCGCGCAAACTATTCAGTTTAGAAAAAAAATATATTACAAACCTCAATATCATTTTTAAAGACTTATCCATAGATTATGGGTTTTATGGATTATGGTATTATGGGTCACAAGACACCTATGGGTTAGATGAAAAAAAAAATTTTGAGTTTCAGTTCTAAGTATAGGGAACCCCAAAATTTATTGTTTTTTTTCTATTTTTGTAAGAAAATCTTAATGCGGTTTACAGAATACATCTACTTACCAAGTTTCAACAGTATAGCTCTTATAGTTTCGGAAAAAAGTGGCTGTGACATACGGACGGACAGACAGACAGACAGACAGACAGACAGACATGACGAATCTATAAGGGTTCCGTTTTTGCCAAATTTGGCTACGGAACCCTAAAAAGTACACTAAGAAGGTTACGAGTGTGAATTTTTAACAAATTAAAAACGGTTGTATGGAAATTCGGCACCATAGAGGTAGAAGTAAATAGGTTTTAATGATGTTTTGAATTCACAAACTTCATAGACGAGTGATATTTACTAACGTGCACACGATGTTCTAAATTCAATTTACTTTATCCTCAAGAGGATAATAACGGCTTTTGCATTCAGATATCGAAGCGTTAAAATACTCTTTACGAGATGGTGGGATGAAAATATAGTTTATTGACTGCTAATAATCCATACTAATATTATAAATGCGAAAGTGTGTCTGTCTGTCTGTCTGTCTGCTACGCTTTCAAGGCCCAACTACTCAAGCGATTTTGATGAAATTTGGTACAGAGATTACATCAGCGATGGACATAGGCTACTTTTTATCTCGGAAAATTTAAGAGTTCCCGCGGGAATCAAAAAATATCAATCCACGCGGACGAAGTCGCGGGCATCATCTAGTTATAACTATTTTAATAATTATAATTAAATGTTATGCTAATGCTAATGATATGAGTGGCCAATGGTATGCTGGTCGCGGTGAATATTTGCGCACTGATTGATTGTTAGTTTGAATGTGTAATGAAAACTAGGTTAATGCTGATGGAGCAAACTATACGGCTGGACTGTGGACCGTAGATACAACAACCCCGGCTAAAAAAGCACAATCTTAAGCCACTATCCCAACTCCTAAACATAACTTCAATTTGTTTTTTGTCGTTGATAACTTATTCTTCAATAAGCATGATGACTGATTTTGAAAAATGGTCAGATTGTGATCGGAAGTATCTACTATTTCGAGAAAATATCTTATTTCAGCAGAAAAATAATGTTTGGTAGCTAAAATTGGCATTTGAAATTTAAATTTTAAAATTCACGCCAAAACGTTCGGCGGTGTCATGGCGTCGTCTGTGACGTCACTATTGTTTTTACCAATGTACTCAGTGCAGTGTGCAGTAAACAATAGTGTGATTGTCAAAGCTCGAAAACAAACAATTGTGACGTCATTCGCTTTTTGGTGTTTTATCCAATATGGCGGATTGCTGTATTTTATAGTTTTATTTTATCAAAATAAATAGCAATCTCACTCGATATAGAAAAATAAATACGTTTTATATAACCCATGAATCATATTCATTAGATAAATTCATAATTTCATTGATTCTTGGTTACTGTCATCATACCTATTAAACAAAACAAGTATTTCTTCTAATTAGAGAAATCGAACAATTCGTAATGAAATTTAATGGAGCTGATAATAAAGTAACACGAGTTTATCTCGATATTGTAACCGTGTCGTAAAACCAGGTAACAAAAGTAAAAGTATTATCGCAATCAAATGTTATACAATTAGTTTAGTAAGACGCGGTAACGGCAAACTAAAATTTATGTCGCCAGGAAAATTTTCTTTGATTGATCGATTGTTATTTCTTATTTATTGCAAACACTTGTGATGCAAATTGATACAAATTAAATTACTATTTTTTTTTGTAAAAAGCTCTTTGGCTTAGGTCTGGATTGCATTTTGTTACGTTAACATTGCGGGTGAAAAGTGCACGTGTTAAGTGATTAGTAAAATCAACACGAGAGCTCCATAGCTGAATATGACCTGCTTTTGGTTCGAGAGCATTATGAAAAACTCTCAGGCGTGCAGGTCTGCACGATATTTTCATTCCCTATCCAAGCAAGTAGGTAATATTTAAAGTAATATTTATTCGAAAAGTCATAGAGATACGTGATAACTGCTAACAGATCAAACCTGGCCCGCTTCTTATTTCTGATTGCTGTGAGAAATTGGACATTGTTCCATCCCCATACAAAGTTCGCCTAAGAACCAACCGTCATAAAACATTGATTACTGGGTTCAAATTAATACCTTTTTATACTTGAGAGCAGATTAAAACAACGGACACTTGCTAAGAAATTACTTATAACCAAAAATATTTTCAATTTTGAGGATATTTCAGCTTTCACAATCAATCTGCTTGATCAAATAAATGTCATCTTTAACCAATTGTAATACAGCTGTAAATAGTATGTAGATAAGACAAGATTCGCAGTAGTCGGTCAAAAACATTACAGATGGCGTTATTAATAAGGATGCAGGCATCGTCATAGTTCATCGATAACTTCACAGATGGCGTTAGAAATATTAAATTATTGTACTTTCAATAGATGGCGTTGCGAGATTCAGAATATTAGCGCACTTAGCACTTCAAGCTGCTTTTATCTTGTTTCTTACGATACGGATCTAGCGCTCAAGCGGTTGTATTGGATATTATTTTAACCTGTAAGTTATTGATCTGTGGTTAATAATCGAGAGACGGAAACGTATAGTAATCAATTGAATACCCATTTATTTACTTTTAATTAATTTGAAGTGTCCGTTGAATTCTAATATTTGGAATAAAGGTTATAAAATAAGCTAAGAATTACTGTATATTTCAAACGTATGTTGATTCTTAGGCGAATTTGGTCAATGTCCTTTGCAAAGCACTTGTGAACGATTTCACCTGAATTATAGTACAGTTTATGACTTCCTTCAGAATTTTATAAGACGTATCTTCTCGTACCTTACAGGTTTCTCGTTACTTGTTTACAACTCCAATTAATTGATCGGAAGAGCGTTCCCATTAAATGAGTTCCTATGCCTCGAACCGACGCCAGTTCGTACTATGTTTTGGGCTAATAATAGAATTTTCAATACTAGGTACATATCAAATATTTAGTTTTCTGTGATTAAGTATTCCGTTATTTCTTTAAGAGTTTAGCATATTATTATCTACTTGTAGAGTTTTGGTCCTTGCTCAATTGAGCAATTGTAATCTAATTAGATACTTATTACTCGTATGCTGCTTTAAAATATGTTTTTTACATCTAATGTTTTCTCTGTTTAAAAATTTTTTTGGCTATGAAAATTATATAGTACTTAGGTACCTATTAAGAAAGTTCACCATCAACTAGCTCTCCAATTAACCTATCTACCTTACCTGCTGGCACAGAATATCATCACTCTGCTACTACGTAGGTACTTAGGTACTTTATGATTGGTCTCAACTCTCAACTGCCGTCTGCCACGTCAATTTTGTGAAGATCGAATGAGAAGTTTGGAGCCCGAGGGTCTCCTTAACGATTAACAGCAAATCCATTGCGATTAATGTAATCCTTTACTAATATTATAAATGCGAATGTGAGTGTGTTTGTTACACCTTCACGGCCCATCTTTTCAACTGATTTTGCGTTAACTTGGTATAGGCATTCACCTGGGGAAGAACATAGACCTTCTTTTTATCCCGGAATATTAAGGAGTTCTCGCAGCAATTGAAAAAAAAACTTGAACCACGCGGACGAAGGCTCGAGCATCTGGATGATGCCAAGGTGGGTCAGCTGGTATGCTCATGGTATGGTAAGAGTAGATATGTATAGTAGGGTGTAAACTTAACATTAGTGATTACCGACGAAAATAAAGACTTTGAATCCTCAACACAAATCAAAATCAAATTATTTTTATTCAAATAGACTTTTTACAAGTTCTTATGAATAGTCAAATGAATCTACCACTGGTTCGGAATGCCGTTCCTACCGAGAAGAACCAGCAAGAAACTCGGTGGTTGCTCTTTTGAAAAAAAAAAAAGTATATGGTATGTTTACAATAATCTACATACAACATATACATAAGTAACCACTGTCCTGAGCATTGCTGGAGCGAGTTAAATCCATGCGCCTTTATCATTAATATAATCTTCGACAGTATAATAAGCTTTTTTTAGGAGCATTTTTTTAATGGTTATCTTAAACTTGTGTAAAGACAAGTTTAACATAGGGTGAGGAATTTTGTTAAAGAATAGTATGCTCATTCCCACGAACGACCTTCGGACTTTATTGAGGCGGAGCGATGGAGTCACGAGCCTATGACGGTTTCTAGTTGGCCTATCGTGCAGATCGCATATTCTTTTGTAATTCTGAATGTGCTGTTTTACAAAGATTAGATTACTGTAAATATATTGCGAGGCTACTGTAAGAATACCTTTTTCCTTGAATTTCTCCCTAAGGGATTCACGTGGTTTTAAATTATAAATTGCACGTATTGCCCTTTTTTGTAATACAAATATTTTTTGAATATCGGCCGCTTTACCCCACAGCAAGATTCCGTAAGACATAATACTATGAAAATAAGCAAAATATACAATCTTTGCAGTTTCAACTTCTGTTAACTGCCGAATCTTTCTGACAGTGTAAGCAGCAGAACTGAGTTTACCAGCTAGATTTGATATATGGGTGCCCCATTGAAGCTTAGCATCTAAGGTCACCCCCAAGAACACGGTGGCCTCTTCTATTTTTAACATATCATTATTTACCACTAGATTAATGTTACGTGTATTCTTGGTATTGGGCAGTGCGAACTCAACACACTTTTTTTTTTTGCATTTAAAAGTAAGTTATTTACTTAAATAGTGTGTCTCTTATTCTAGGATAAATAAGGTTAATAATTATTATAACTTTTCATGTCATTTTAATTAACTGCAACGATCAGAGACATTATTAAATCAAGCAAATAAATGCTACGGATACAGATTCCAGTTTTAATTAAACGAAAGCAAAATACATGTTTGATGTTGCGTCGCAATAAATGCTCGTAATTTGTCATTTCATGTCAGCTGATGAAATATTTGCACGTAAAATGCAGCAGGAAATCCGAGTAATACGGTGCTCGGTTTTATTAAATGTTTTCAAATTGAAAGGTAAATCCTGTAAAAACCAGTCACATTAAGTAAGGGTATTTTGCAGATATTAACAGAAACAAGTAGGTAAGTCCATAACAAACTGTCCGATTGAAGTCAATTCATTTTTTTAGAGAATCATTTTTCGTGGTTTACCGTTCTATACTAAACGTGTACGCCTTATACAAATTTTAGCTTAAGAAAACTTCACAATTATCTGGTGTTTATACTTAGCTTTAAAATATGCCTAAGAACATAAGTGTAGCATGAAATTGAGGAGTTGAAACCTGGAGTATATAGTGCCAACGTTTATGCATCGTGATCCTTTAAGCACTGATTGAACCACTATTTCAACATATTATTTAAAAAAAATGTGGAGGCAGATGTGTTGCAGTACCTTTGCTACTTCAGATTATGGAGTTGGAACACAGAATTTAGGTACCAGTGAACTACAAGTGACCCTTGACTGCCCCAACGCCTCTCATTTGCCTCTGGATACACTTCTGCCCCGTGGTATTCTCCACCGCCCATCTTAGGTAATTAATACTTGGATTCTATGGCTTAACGCTCACGTTAAGGACGTCCACTGTTGTTCATAGGTATCTCGTAAATATTTCTTAACCCCACACTGTTCTATGCTGTTGCACTGCACTATCCGACGCAGGGTCGCCGTTTCAGCACCTTAGGACCCCAACATTCGTGCGCCATCCGTTTCAACAGAGCATTGTGTGAAATTTATTATTTGAAATTTTATTTTATTTGACTTAAGGTCGCATTTAGGTAAACAGTAAATATTTCTGAGATGGGACCTTATCATAATATGTTGAAAAATAACGGGGTGTATAAACTTTTTTGTATACTAAAAATGCACACATAAATCTTTAATCTATATTTTAAAATGGTTATCAAACTAAGGTAACAATTAAATAGTTTTTTTTTTTTTTTTTTTAAATATCGTTGAATATATTATAAGTAGATAAAATTAAAATCTAAATTAAATCTAAATTAAAAACTAAATTAAAAACTAAAAACTAAACATTAAAAATATCATCTATCCCGCTGCAATGAGGCAGTGTGCCCAGAACGCTGGCTGCGTTACCCCGCTGAATAGCCAAACTTATATGTTGGCCGAGGTAACTGCCAGCCCTCCAGTCACCTGTGGACTCTGTGAGACGAGAAGATAGATCCTTAAAAAAGGATCTGTACACATAAATCTAAATCTAAATCTAAACTAATATTATAAAGAGGAAAAATTTGTTTGTTTGTTTGTAATGGATAAACTCAAAAACTACTCAACCGATTTAAAAAATTATTTCATCTATAGAAAGCTACATTATCAGCGAGTAACAAAGGCTATATTTTATTTTGAAAAAAATTAGAGATCTTTCCGAAAATTGCAATAATGTGAATTAAGTCGGAAAAATTCACATAATTTAACTTTTTTCGTTAAACCTCTATTCGTCTATTAATTCTGTCTTTTATGTCATACTAGCTGATGCCCGCGACTTCGTCCGCGTGGTTTAAGTTTTTTTGATTCCCGCGGGAACTCCCCAATTTTCCGGGATAAAAAGTAGCCTATGTTACTCTCCAGGTCCTCAACTATACCTATGCCAAAAATCAAGTCAATCCATTGCTCCGTTGCGGCGTGAATGAAGGACAAACCAACAAACCAACAAACCAACAAACAAAGTGATTTTCGCATTTATAATATTAGTATGATTTACTTATTATACAAACATAATAAATACAAGAAAACTTACCAACATTTTTTAAAACATTTTAATATCTAACTGTTGTAGACTGCGAAAAGCCTACAAGATCAAGGTCTCAACTTTCTTAACATAGTTCCCGACGATAGGCGAGGGCAGTGAAAATACGTCGTATTGGAGAATCTTCATTTGAAAATGAAAATTATCTTGCAAGTCAGAGAGAGTACTTGTCGCAATCGCGTGCCACCTGGGGATTACAAACGGATACCGATGGGTGCTTCTAATATAATAGAAATTATGTAACATTAACAATGTAAACCTCATCTGTAAATTGTTTATTTGTATATTTTTCACGATAAAATAACAAATCTGAATTGCACCCGTACGTAGCCGGGGCGGACCGCTAGTAATTAAATATGATAGGCATAATATTAATTCAATCAATATTCTTTAGCAAAGTAAGATTTTTATCAAGATTTTCACCCATTTTCCGGTCGATTTCCGTTTAATAGAGGCCTTGTTGAATTCTCTACTCGCTCATTTTATAACGATGGGCGTGCGTGCGTTGCACGGTCACGCGATCACGATTATTTCGCGTTTAAAACGCCTAAGCGGACAATTGATAGTGGTATTGCAAGTCAATGTATGCAAAAATATCTCTTTACTGCAAAGTTACATAACATTTCTGATTATGTGAACAGGATTCGTTAGAATTCAATCAAAATGGAAATCTTTATACCATACCAGGTACTTAGTAGATACAAAAGTACCTACTACTCTGTGTTTTAATAATTGTTTTGTGGACTTAATAATATTTCTTCGACGCCCTTAAAAGAATTTTTCATTATTGACATCCATACTGTCCATAAAGTATCTACACCTACCAACTAAAAGTATAGTTAATGCAGAAATATGTCTTTCTATCTATCTATGTATCTATCTGTCTATTACCGATTCTGACGAAGTTTAATAGGTTCAGATCTTTCTACGTTGACCAACGCACAACATACCGGCAACCTATACTTTTTGGGCAGCCTATACTGCAGTTTTTGGTTATCATTGTCCACCTTAACTACCAACTTAAATTATGACAGAGGGCTACATTATAACTTAAGAGATAATGAGGTTCTGAATACCTATACATTCCTACCTACCTATAGGTACATATAGAGCACATACCTATAACATAGAGACCTATAACATATAGAAAAGAGCGCACAAGAGCGCACAGTAGAGACAACAACTTTTTATTTGCGTCACGCACTAGCGCGACAAACCTTCCCGCCCTTCTGACGCGGACTCTTGTCGCAGACGTTTTGTCAAGACTTCTGTTCCTAGTGTCATGATTTTCTAGTTTTATATTCTGTGGCACGACATTCGCAATAAATATAAGGCCATAAAGGACTTGAATCCAGAGCCGTAAGACAAATTAATTAAAAATTCTGGGGCCAATGAGTTGGTTTTCCCGCCAACTGAGCACGGAGGACGAAAAGAAAAACGGAGCATGGAAGGATTGTCGAGAAATAATCAAATTAGGTACTCTAGAAACTAGAAAGTAATATTATTGGGAGGAATAAAGTATATAAATGGACATTGGGTTTTTGATTTATAAAACTAGTGTGTCTGCGCTCTAACTTACTACCTATACGTAATACGTATACTTACATGTAGTATTAGTACGGCATGGGTCAGTTTCGTTGATTAGCGAAATTTTCAGCTTCCTGACTCTGGATGCAATTTTCTCACCGCACCAAATAGGTAACCAAAAATTACTGCGTCGATGTGACCACAAATCGCCCTTAGCTTTCTAGTAAATTACAAAGCACTAATCTAAACTTTCCATTTTAGTTTCCGACACAGGGGGTTTCTTACTACCATCGCTTAAAGCAGTATTATTTCAAAATGATAGTTGTATATCACATACCTTGACGTCCCTAAAATAAGGATTATAATTCTAAAACAATAACGTCAACAATATTAAAACAGTACGGTTTTAAGTGATGCTAGTATGCCCCCAGGTGCACTGGGATTATGTAAACTGAGCTCTAAAACTTTTATAGTAGTAATAATACCTACTTTCAGTCTAACACTGAATTCGCTTGGATTTATTAGCTATCTAGTAGGTATCTTCCGTTTGTCAATGAAAAGAAATTTCTTTCGTATAGAAGTGAATGGCAAATAGCAGGGACCTGTACTGTACACTTACTCTGAGTTTTAACATTGCAAATACGAATGATCGACGTGAGAACTCTCCTCGCCAAGTTTAAGCGAACGTCAAAGTAAAATGGATCCAAAGGCTCTTGCTTAAAAGTCACAAATTCAGCGCTTGGAGCGCTGGCTGTGAATAAATACAATAGCAATAGCTCTAAATCAATGCTGTTAAGGTTCATTTTATTTTGATGTTCGCTTACACTCGGCGAGGTGAGCTCTCACGTCGATCAATCGTATTTGCAATGTTAAAACTCAGAGTAAGCGGACGGGAAGATCTTGATAGCGGTCGTCGTTAACGAGCGTCCACCATTATTACCTCTAGGTATTCTAAGGAATGGTTTTATTTTGGCCATACTGCAGTTACACAATCGTGGTTTATTGGTTAACTAGATGATAGCTGCGCTGCAACTTTTGTTTTAATTTTTATTCCCGTAGAAACTCCTTAATTTTCCGGTATAAAAAGTAGCTAAGTCTTTCCTTGGAAGCAACCTATACCAAACTTCAGTCGAATCGGTTGAATAAATGGGCCGTTTAAGCGTAGCTGACAGACAGATTGACACACTTTAGTATTTATAATATTAGTATGATGGAGCCCTTACTTCGGCGAGGCGGCCGAAGTAAGGGCTCCGAGACCCGAGCACATCCCGAGTCTTCTCCAGTAATTCCCTTTCTCCGTCCGTCTGTCCGTCCTTCAGTCGGAGCTTCATCACTTCTCTCCTACTCAAAATTATCTTCTTCAAATTCACAAATCCATACTTATACTTACTAATATTATAAATGCGAAAGTGTGTCTGTCTGTCTGTCTGCTACGCTTTCACGGCCCATCTGTTCAACCGATTTTGATGAAATTTGGTACAGGGATAGGTTGTATCCCGGGGAAGGACATAGGCTACTTTTTATCCCGGAAAATTTAAGAGTTCCCGCGGGAATCGAAAAAATTTGGTCCACGCGGACGAAGTCGCGGGAATCATCTAGTAATATATGTATAACGCAACAATAAAATTAGTTATGTCAGTAAAAAATAAAACACTTTTTTGGAATAAGCGCCATTTTAATTTTATCTATTTAATAAAAAAATAATTGAAAGCAAGTAAAACTTATAGTTGCAAAATTTTATAGGTAAGTAGGTACAGAAAAAATAAAAGCGCCAAGAACAAACGTGACGCATAACAATAGGACAGTTACAAAATAATAAACAAAGCGATTAACGCAGACTTAGCCAATAGGAAAATTTCAACTTGGTGATGAATTTTGAAATTGTACTTAAGTACCTACTACCTACCATTCGATGCGTACTTACTACTGAATATGCCATAACCTACTTAAATGAGCTGGTACCAGGTCTAATCTGGGCTTGACTGATGGCTTCGAGTGTATGCGAGTATATTTTGGACATCAAACCAATCATGGACCCTGGACCACCGCTAATGGGAAAAATTATTAAATCTATCTTTAATTTGTCGATAAGTTGCTTAGCAATGTTATTGAGCATTGGACCAAAAAGGACAATAAAACTTTTGACAATAATTATGTCCAACGATTTATTTTACTTTTGGCATATGCACATTGCATGTCTATGAAGTGTCATAATTATTGTCAGGCAACTCAAAAAAAACTCCGTAGACGCATATCGTATTTTTTCTTGACTGAAGCGATGTGCCCTTCTATCCGATATTTCGTTACTCGTATACCTACTTATCTAGTAATTACCAGTAGGTACAACTTTAATTTTCAAAAGGCTAGTATTTAAACGAGCGAAAATAAATTTAAAAGATGTCAAAAAAACAGAATATAGCGTACTGAAATAATGTCCTCCCGACCGAATTTCGGCCACGGCGGCCTATCTCCAGAGAGATTAGCCATCTTCGCGGGAGATATTACCTATAGTGCACAAGTGTGTGCGCGTACACAGGTGCACTCTCTGTTCCTTTACTCTCATAGCCCGATGGGACGGAAAATCCGACATGACCGGAGAGAGATCAGGCGCAGGACCGACGGCTTTACGTGCTCTCCGAGCCACGGGGGTGAAACACCGCCAACTTCCTTACTCCGGGCTAGTACTGAGAATTTCTTGTCAGAAAAACCCAATACTTGCTATGGCCCGACCCGGTAATCGAACCCTGGACCTTATCGGCCGCAGTCGTACATACTAACCAGTAGACTAACGAGGCAGTACTGAAATACTAAGTTAGCGAAAGGCTATGGGCGACTACAAATTTTGAAAATGTTGACTTGAAAATACTAATTTGAGTTACTGGTTATTCAGAACGATCAGTTTAATAATTCTTGAGCGAACACTTTTCTATTTTAGGGACAATTTTATGGCTCACATTATATATTCAACATTATGTATATATTTTATATCAAGAATAATTCATTTGTCAAATTCGCGATTTTACATGTCGGTACATAACAAACTTAAGTTACGTATATTTACCAGATACACTTAGCACTTAGGTTCTGTCTGGTATATCTTAACCTAACCTAACATTTTGACAAATATTGTACTCAATGTATTAACTCAAACCGGTTATAAAGTTACTTACTTAGTTTAGTAGTCGCTAACTCAGTAGTTTTGTCGCTAGCTTTAGTATTTCATTCGGTCACTTACAGTCGTCAGTTAATTTTTTGGTCGATCGATTTATAATATCCCTTTTCAAAAAAGTCACGGAACTTCAACAATAGCTTTCATTTTGACTCATAAGCACCATACATCTTTGGCGATGGATGGTTTCTATGACCTGACGGATTCATGTACATTTAGTGTACCTACTGCTGTATAATTATAAATGATTTATTTTAATACATACTATAATGTACGGGATCTCTTGAATTTTCTGGGAGTAAAAAGTAGCCTATGTCACTCTCCAGGTGCTAAACTATATCCATGTCAAAAATCAAGTCGATCTGTTGCTCTGTTGCGGCGTGATTGAAGGACAAACCAACAAAATTAAAAACCAACAAACAAACACAATTTCGCAGTATGATTAGTTAAGTGGGAATTTGAAAAAATCAGGCCTTATTCCTTGTTTAGGTAGGTACATTATAAAGTGGAATTCTGTACAAAAATTTAGCTTTTTTTACAAGAGTTTGGGCTGGGCATTGGTAAGTCATCCAATGAGCGAATCAATGGTTTTCTTTTACTGTGTGAAAATCCTTAAAAAATATTTAACATAGTTGGCTGTACTAAATAATTTCCAGTAATCTGAATGAAAATTGCTTGCACCAACGTTTTATAAAATTTAAGAACACTCATTAGTACTAGTCAATACACAATGTGAACATATTAATCTTTAAAACTGCCGACAGCAAGATTATAGACATTGTATAATCAATATTGTGATTCATAGGTATTATAATACTAATTTTCTCAAGTTCCGCATTAAAGGCTTATACAAACACAACGCGCAGCGGAAGCGACGTGCGATGGCTGCGTTTTCAAAGCGGCGGTGCCTTGAAGTTACAAATAACAAAACGAACTGAGAGCGATAAAGCGTTTACTTCGCAAATCCTGCGTAAGCGTTGCTCTGCATCCGTCTCATGCAAATGCATGTATACTTGATTCACACAAAGGCAGAGTAGTAAGATAAGGTACTAAGCAGAACAGATCGATAGACAGAGAGATAATATAGGTAGACCAATATCCATGTTAATGCATGTTCACATGTGGTACTTAGAAGTACTTTTCAGCTCAAGGCATTACTACATAGAGCAAAAATGTGACTATTATTACATTAAAATATATTATATTCGTTTGCAAGAACTGTCGTCGTGTATACATTCGTTCAGTCTTCAGTGTGATATCTTTGCTTTCACGACATTTTCGTCACGCGTTGTGTCATTCCAAGCCTTTAAATTATTAGGTTCTTACATATGAAATTGGCGTTTTGTAAGGAGGAACATAAAGTCAATTTTTTTTAATATAATATATTTATTTAATCACAGTATGTACCATTGCTATATGCACTTTTGCCATCTTATAAGTAGTTCATTGATCCCTTTACTAAAATACCAAAGACGGGAATCAATTAACTTTTTGAAGGCGCCTTAGACAGCGGCACTGCCCCATGGGAGATGAATTTTTTCCCTTGCAAGAAGTTATCCAAATTTCGAAAAAAATAGTAATCTGTTGGAGCAAGGTCCGGGGAGTACGGTGGATGTCTTAGACATTCCAATTGAAGCTTCTCTAATTTGGTAGCCGTCTGTTGTGCAGTGTGTGGTCTAGCGTTGTCCAGAAGCAGCAGTGGCATACAGCGATTGACAAGCCTCGGTTGTTTAGCAGCTAGCTTTTCCATCATGGTTTGCAGTTGCTGATTATAGACATCCTCCGTAATCGTCTGGCCAAATTTAAGAAAGCTGTAGTGAACGACACCTGCACTAGTCCACCAAACGCTCATAAGTATTTTTTTTGAGTCAAGGTAAGTATTTGAATTCACAATTATATTTTTCCAAAAAAACGTTATTTAATCTTCCTATTATTATTTTTATCCATTACGCAATCATTTAATTTCCGCGGCAAACTGTATGATATATTTTTTTACTAACTGGCCTTACGGCTTCTATGCCTATGACCTATATTATCTACTAGATGATACCCGCGACTTCGTCCGCGTGGATTGTTTTTTTTTATTCCCGCGGGAACTCTTCAATTTTCCGGGATAAAAAGCAACCTATGTCCTTCCCCGGGGTACAACCTCTCCTTGTACCAAATTTCATCAAAATCGATTGAACAGATACATTTGTTTGATTCCCGCGGGAACTCTTCAATTTTCCGGGATAAAAATTAGCCTATGTCCGTCCCCGGGATGTAACCTATCTCTCTACCAAATTTCATCAAAATCGGTTGAGTAGTTGGGCCGTGAAAGCGTAGCAGACAGACAGACAGGCAGACAGACAGACAGACGGACAGACAGACAGACGCACTTTCGCATTTATAATATTAGTATGGATGACCGAGTCATACGTTTTCAAGCTTTCGTTCAAGATGTTGCAAGCAAGTTCCCGCTTTTCGGACTAGATGGCGTTGATGGCGTTGCTAAAAATACGCCCACATTCTTTGTTTGACAGGGCCCCTCTATGTAAATTGAGGTTGTTGTAAATAACGCGATATTTCAAGTTTTCAATTTTGTAAACCGAGTGACGCAAAGAAAAACCAAAAGAGGAAAAAACAAATGAATTTTGGGTTTACAAAACAAAAAAGCATGAGTAAATAGCTGCATAAATTCCTAACCAAAGAGGATATATTTGAGATCAAAGTGGCCAGTACGACAAAATGCCAATTTCATATGTAAGGACCTAATATAAGAAATACTTCGTTCCGGTTGTTCAAAAGCTATAATGCCTAATGATTCAGTGCTATCCGGATATAGTTCTTAATTGTACCTTTGTTACATACACTTAACGAGCAATTTAAAACGCTTATACTGTATATTACGTACCATTATCAAGGTAACTTAAGTATGACCTATAATCACTACAGCCTATTAACGTCCCACTGCTGGGCACAGGCCTCCACTCTCATAGGAGAGCGGGAATTAGAGCTAAATAATTAATTAATAAGCTCTAATTCCAGTCTTTTGACAATGGATACAGATTGTAACAATATGAGTATTTTAACTTCTGGTACAAGCAGTTGTACTAATATTGTTGAAATTAGTAAAAAAAATTTAAACTAAGTAGCAAGACAACAGATAAGCTATGTAATATTAATCTTGTACACCAAAACATACAAGGCTTAACTGGCAAAGAACATAAAATGGAACTTTTCATTAAAAAATTTGATATTGACGTTTTATGTCTCACGGAGCATTGGCTCAATAATTACCAATTAATTTTAAATCTTAAGGATTACTCGTTGTCAAGTGCGTTCTCTAGAATTAAGGATATACGCGGAGGGTCTTTGATAATAACTCGAAGTAATAATAATTATAAGGAAAGAAAAGACATTGTTAATCTTTCTGTTGAACGCACTATTGAGCTGTCCTGTGTTGAGCTGGAGCGATACATCATAGTTTGCGTGTACCGACCTCCCTCAGGCGACTTTGTACTGTTTGAGGAGGTCATGGAGGAGGCCCTAAGGCGGATATGTAGGTCATCGAAAAAAATGTTGATATGTGGAGACTTTAATATAGATATTTTGCTTAACACCTCTCTTTCTGATAGATTACTTAACTTATTTAAAAGTTTCAATTTAGACAATATTTTTATTGAACCAACACGGATAACTGCAAGTTGCGCTACTTGTATTGACAATATTTTCAGTGATTGTAAAATTGACAACAAATCCATCATTACTAATCTAAGATCCGACCATTGCGGGCAAATGATATCTGTTCCTAGCTCTAAACAAAATACAACTAAAGTAATAAAGTATAGGCCAGTTACCACTAAAAAAGTACAACAATTCAAACAAAATATCTTAAATACTTTACCTACACTTGACCTTACACAGGGTGGTCCGGATGAACACTACAATACCTTCTTTGATCTGTTAAATTCTCAGTAATTTAGTTCCATTTTTAAAATAGTAGAAAAAAAATTGTTTAAAAATCTCAAATTTAGCGACTGGGCTACTGTTGGCATTTATAAAAGTAGGAATAAGTTGTTTGATTTGTATGCTGAAAAGCAGTATAATTACACTCCTACATTTGTTCAATATGTAAGAAATTATTCAAAATTATTTAGAAATGTTTGCATACAAGCAAAATCACTTTATATAAAACAAAAAATTATTAATTCAGATAACAAAATAAAAGCAGTTTGGGATATAATCACAGATGAAGTTGGGAAACATAAAGTGGAAAAGCCTAAATTGGAGCTAAAAATTAATGACCGTATTATTGACTGTGATACGGAAATTGCAAATACATTTGAGAATTTTTTCCAAAATATTCCTGTTACTACTACTAGTTCCCTTAATTCCTCGCCAACAGAAGCCCTTAAGCTTCTCAAGGGTAATGTCACCGAGTGCAGTGTGTTGTTTAAGTTTAAACATGTGACCTCATATGACATCATTAAAATATTCAAATCTTTGCAATGCAAAAAAACCGGGGATCTATGGGGGATATCAGTAAAAATAATCAGCAATGTTATTGATATAATTGCACCATATCTTGCTCTCATATTTAATGAGTCTGTAGATTCAGGATCCTTTCCAGACCTTATGAAATGCAGCAAATTGATTCCACTTTTTAATTCTGGTAGTAGAAGTGACCCTAATAACTACAGACCAATTTCTATTTTACCAGCACTCAGCAAGATATTTGAGAAAATTATGCTCAACCAACTGCTTCTGCACTTTAACTCAAATAAACTACTTCACTCAGAGCAGTATGGTTTTACTAAAGGGCTTTCAACAACCGATGCGGGAGCTATGCTGCTAAAGCATATATTCGATGCGTGGGAGAAATCACAAAATGCTATTGGTATTTTCTGTGATTTGTCTAAGGCATTCGATTGCGTTAAGCATGAGACGCTTTTAGTTAAGTTGAACCATTATGGAATCAAAGACACTGCACTTGGCCTCATTGCATCATATCTCAGTGATCGCATTCAAACGGTATGTGTCAACGATGTGAAGTCGTCCGGATCAGCCTCACAAATGGGTGTTCCTCAAGGCTCTATTCTGGGTCCCTTCATGTTCTTGGTGTATATAAATGATTTACCATATAACGTCCAAAATACTTGCGATATTGTGCTGTTTGCTGATGACACGTCCTTGATTTTTAAAGTGGATAGAAACAAGGACAATTATGAAGACGTAAATAGTGCATTTTCTCAAGTCACTAACTGGTTTACAGTAAACAACTTACTTTTGAACGCAAAGAAAACCAAGTGCATTGAATTCGCATTGCCGAATACCAAGTCCACAGGAAACATAAATTTAACTGTAAATAATGATATTTTAAAAATAGAAGAGACCACTGTGTTCCTGGGGGTGACCTTAGATTCAAAGCTTCAATGGGGCATCATATCAACTCTGGCTGGCAAACTCAGCTCTGCTGCTTACGCTGTCAGAAAGATTCGACAGTTTACTGACGTTGAAACTGCAAAAATTGTGTATTTTGCTTACTTTCATAGTATTATGTCTTACGGAATCTTACTATGGGGTAAAGCGGCAGATATTCAAAAAAAATTTGTATTACAAAAAAGGGCAATACGTGCAATTTATAATTTAAAACCGCGCCAATCCCTTAGAGAGAAATTTAAGGAAATAGGTATTCTTACAGTTGCCTCGCAATATATTTATAGTAATCTAATCTTCGTAAAACAGCACATTCACAATTACAAAAAAATATGCGATCTGCATGATAGGCAAACTAGAGGCCGCCATAAGCTCGTGACTCCATCGCTCCGCCTCAAGAAGGTCCGAAGGTCGTTCGTGGGAATGAGCATTCTATTTTATAACAAAATTCCACAACCTATCTTAGACTTGCCTTTACACAAGTTTAAGAAGTCCATTAAAAGTATGCTCCTGAAAAAAGCTTATTATACTGTTGAAGATTACGTAAATGACAAAGGAGCATGGATTTGACTCGCTCCAGCAATGCTCAGGACAGCGGTTACATATGTATAAATTAATAAAATTGTAAAGTAATTTTTTTTCAAAAGAGCTACCGCCGAGTTTCTTGCTGGTTCTTCTCGGTAGGAATGGCATTCCGAACCAGTGGTAGATTCACTCGACGATTCAAAAGTACTTGTAAAAGTCTATTTGAATAAAAATAATTTGAATTTTGAATTTTTTTTTGAATTTAGACCCACCACGCTGCTCCAATGCGGGTTGGCGGGCTTTAACGACTACTTACTATCATGTTAGTGATAATAACCGGGACCGACGGCTTAACGTGCTCTCCGAGGCACGGGGGTAAAACACCGCCAACTTCCAACTCCGGGCTGGCACTGAGAATTTCTTAATTGAAAAACCCAATACCTAAGTATGACCTAAGCTATATAATATTAGATAGGTACTTAGATATACTTTAAGATATTTTTGGTAAATATAATTTTGAGTCTCATCGGTGGGCGGTTGAAAAGCCCTAAAGTAAAATCCACTGATATATGATTGGATCTCCTCTGCAAAAATTATTGCTTTAAGTTCTAAAAAAATATATTTTATATAAATATATCAATATATAGTTTGGGCACTTAACTTAATTAATTTAATTAATTTATTTTTTCAATTTATATTAATTTATTTTTTTTTTAAATACAATAACTGATGTTATTTATTAAAACTATTTACATTAAATTAAAACTTAATTAAATTAAATTAAATCTAAAACGTCATCGAGACCACCGCAGCGAGGCATTGTACCCAAGATGCTGGCAGCATTACCCCTTTGGATGGCCAAACTAATTCTTTGACCAAGGTAGCCGCCGGCTCTCGGGTCCCCGGTTGACTCGATAACCCTTTTCGAAATTTCCTCAAAAAGAGCTCGAGCCCCCGGGCCCCACGGCCCCAAGGTCTCCACACCAAAAGGCACGAATATGAAGCTCCCATCGAGGTCTTCATATTTGCGCCTCTTGGCCTGTTCGGCGCTGATGGCCGCTCCACCCGCCACAGAGGAGGTCGCCTGAATGTGGGATGCAGCTAAAGTGTCTGCACACGTTGCATCCCAAACAAGTGACCTGCCCATCTTCCAAGGAACGAGCGTCATACCATCAGGTCTCCTGCCATCGCTACGTGCCAAACCAATAGGTTCCAGTACAGCTGGCACATGAGCGGTGGCAAGGGACCTCCGGATGACGTCGTTAATAGTACTATGACGGGAGAAGCGACCAGCGCTTCTCGAACAGGAGAGTCCATGGTGGCCGAAGGCGTCAACAATATATAGTTCTATAAAAATATATCTCATAATTCAGAGGATTTCACTATCCACAATATATACCAATACTGCTACTCATTATACGCAGGTACATTTAAATGTAAGTTTACGGAGGTACACTTAAATGCGACTCCATGATACATGATCGATGCATGAAATCAGGGATTACATCACCCAGGACGAGCCCAATGGGCATCGCGCAAGGGAGTCTCCGGCGCATGTTCTCTGAGAGTTCCCATTATGCTGAGAGGATGGCCACCGAGGGGGCTTTAGTGGGTAAAAATCCCACATCATCTGCACTCTCTCCCAGGAGATCGGGTATCTTCAGAAGTTTTCCCCCTCGTTAAAAAAAAGTTACATTTAAATGTAAGCAAAATAAAATTATTAGGCAATCTAAATAGGTATGTCTATTTGAATATAACGTGAAATTTTCATTTGCGTAGTCTATCGAGATATTTTAAATAAGCCAAACAAATTACCTGCAATTTATTCATCGCAAATTGCGGCGTAATGAGAGGCAAGTGTAACAATACAGTGATATAGTAAAACCGTCAACAATGTATATTACTTTGTAAACCACTTCCATTGTACCGAGCAAGGTGAAAATGTTGCGAAATTCCTTGACTTAAGGCTGTCGACATATTATGAACTACTACACTACTACGAGGGTTCCAAACGCGCCCTGTTCTGAGAAGAGCTATGTGATAATATATTCAGAATATTCCTAAAGTCGTCTGTTTTAAAGACACAATTTCAGCACAAACAATTTTAATATAGCTACCTGGCCATGGATGTACCTATAGTAAAGTTTAACCTTGCCATAACATGATTATTTTAACGCCAAGTTCACGAAACATCGTTTTGTATGTGTGTGCTATGCCAGCCAGAGATCTTGATGACCTGATTCTTCTGCTTCGCTCGTGACTGTTTGTCATCATAATA
This sequence comes from Erebia epiphron, assembly GCA_963932025.1. Classification (NCBI taxonomy): domain Eukaryota; kingdom Metazoa; phylum Arthropoda; class Insecta; order Lepidoptera; family Nymphalidae; genus Erebia; species Erebia epiphron. The sequence goes on along the minus strand of OZ009948.1, from coordinate 38,381,337 downwards.
TTTTTGTTGCTCGCTGCATTTCCACTATTACATCTCTCATTTATAATATTTAAAGCGAAGTTAAAGTTAAGTTTACTTTAGCTAAATCGTTGGATACATTGTGGGGTTAATCGCTTCATGTGAAAAAACCCTTAAATAAACATAGTTCAAATCGTTCTCAGCTATAATAGTGTTTGTCATGCTTTTTATACTAGGTCCAAATGTTGCAACAAATTACGCAGATAACTCGGACCCTTGTTACTCGCTCCAAAGCATATCGATGTTTCTGGGACTTGGAGTATCGACGTAACGCTTATTAATATAATGCCTTCTATAAGTAAATAAACCGTGAAGAATTAATTAAAGAATAGTCTATAAGAACAGCTTTTTTACACCGTTGCTAATTCATTGTAGATCAATGCCAATGTCCATGGACGCTATGGTGCTATGGTCTATGGTGGCGTCCAATTTACTTTTTATAGTTTTTTCTGTTTCATTTGATCAATGACTTGCCATTTGAAAATTAATTTAAATATTGCTTTTCCATAATCAAGGCGTAATAAAATAGATAACATATATTAAAGGGTCTTAAATTTATGGTTTAATAAAAGCTCTAATTTTTAAAGGGATTATTAGCTCAAGTGGGGTATCATATTATTATAATTATGAATGCGTTGTGTCTTTTGCCTTTAAACATTCTAAATATCAGAATAGGTGTACCTATTATATCGGTTTTGTTAAGTCTAATCGAGCACCTTGGACTGGTAATTGCAGCTCTATCCCTGCCAGGTAAGTAATTGTGAATTTGCATAATATAATAATTAAATTACGCTTGCCAAATAAATTACCTTTCTAATTAATGCCAAAAAAATGAGATAAAAATAGATGAGATTGTAAAGAAACGAAATTATATTTGTTATAGCTATGTATCTGTCATCGTAAGATTGCAAAAACCGTTAGATTCTAATCTAACTAGCGAAATTGTCAACTGTCAACAGCTTGTGGCGAAGTCCCACGAGACCTACTGAACCCTCGGGAATTTCCGTTCCGACTCGCTTTCGGTCGGGATTCTCCCGGGCGTTCCAATCAGTGAATTCTGAACCCCGACGACGGGAGGCCGCGTACACGCATCTCATGTCCGGCTAATTCACTCAATTCAATCAATTAATTACATATTATATTTGTTATATCGTACATAGTCCGTAATAAGTGTTTTAAATCATTTATCTTATATATCAATAGACTTTTGAAACGCAAATTAAATAATCAACTTTCAATAATATAATATTCGTAAAGTACATTGGGTTTGTTTAACTTCGATCCTAACATTCCCATAAGCTCTAGTAACAATTAACGCAATTTAACGCATTATTTTTAACTGATTATTTATGTCGAACCCTAATCTAACCTACAAGAAAGAGACAAGAAAACATAAATACAATGAATGTTTCAAAAATTGACACTCAGAACATTCAACGGTTTACAATCTGTCGACACAATTTTACAACTTTGCTAGTAAGATTACAATCTAACGGTTTTTGCAATGTTACAGTGACATATCCACTACAATCAACAGCAGCAAGTCGCGTTATGAGACAATCGGTATTACTTGGTCATTTCGTTTTTTTTAGTCTGCTACAGTCAAAGGACTGTGATCTCAGTCTCAGACAGTCTAAGATGATGCCGGGCTACAGGTTAGAGTTACGCCAGTTATATTATACCTACACCCATACACCAAATCGGTTTCTAATGCTGTGCAGAAACTTTAAGCAATTTTGACCTTCCTGGCGCAGTGGTGAGCATGGTAGTCTTATAAATCTTAGGTTCTGGGATCTATTCCCGGCAAGGGCATATTGGGTATTTTAATTTCTGTCTCTGATCTGGTTGGAGGCTCCGATCGGTCAAATGCATCTCCATGATGCAAAATCAATATACTACATTACCACAAGGTGTGATCGCAGTCCTAGCAGAATAAGATAAAAAGTCTCAGTTTTATTCAAAAAAGGCTGCCTGTCCTGAGGCTGTAAGAATGGATAGTTGGATACAGAAGAACAAATCGTAGATTTTTTTATCCACTACAAGTTAGCCCTTGACTGCGATACCATCTGATGGTAAGTGTTGATGCTGTCTAAGATGGTAGCGGGCTAACCTGTTAGGGGCATGGGAGTTTTATTAAACCCATGACCCATTCAGTTTATACGCGGCATCCTTCCGGAACGCTAAATCGCTTGGCGGTACGTTTTTGCCGGTAGCGTGGTAACTAGCCAAAGCCTCCCACCAGGCCAGACCAAGGAAAATTCAAAAATTATAAATTCCCAAATTGACCCTGCCGGGAATCGAACCCGGCACCTCCGCAAGTTAAGTTAACAACAGCGCTCAACAGAATGTGGGTAGAGGTGAAATTTATCACATAAACAATGACAAATCTGTGAGAAATAACACAGTTCAGTATATTGCAACAATTTCGATCGTGAATGTTCAATGCCCGGAAGCTAGCTGGCCTACTTCAGACTTTTTGGTCACCTCCATAAATTTAACAACAAAGAGCTCGCGCCGTCACGCCGCGTAGAAATGAATGTATTTTGCGCGTATCTAAACGATTTTATTAATTGTCGCTAATCATGTGCAGTCAAGCTTAAAAAGCAGAACAATTGGACACATAATAGGTACTTTTACTGCCGATTTGTCTTTGTGATGCATGTGAACATTGCTTTATACGATGCATTTAGTTCACTTAACTTACATAAACACATCAAAAATTGCGAAACCGGCAGGATTTGATTATTCGTCTCTCTGGGAATCGCGCCCGGAACGCCTTTGACCACTATGCCTCGGTTTACTTACCCGTCAGTGCCGAAATTTGAGATATAATGCATCTTTAATTATTATCATTTAGTTCACTCTTGATACATTGGGACCATCAGTAATGTAAAATCCTGATGGAACCACTAGTGGGGCCAAGCAGTAGTTTGAAGGCCCTAACGTGATAGTGGTATGACGAGGAATAACAATTCCTTGTCGTGCGGCGTGCTACTGGTGGAACAAGTTGATGTTGTGGCAAGACGAGGAGGAAGGGGTATAAAAAGTTCAAAAAGTTATTTTCAGAACAAAGTTTCAGCGCTATAATATTATGCTCATATCTACGGATATCATGTCACAGCATCTACACTGCATCACACGAGTATATACGTACTCTGTAACTGCATGTAGCCGGTATGACATTCATAAAAAGCTGGACGGTTCTAAATTGCGTGAGTGTTGACTGTTGAAATGGCTTTTTAGTATCGTACTATACGGATACGATAGGAACTCTTGGTCTTTAACTATCACGGACGTGTCACGTACGGGTACATCTACCCTACTCAATTCTTATATATTGTGAATTCCATAATGTAAGATCGTTTAAGCCTCGAGCACGAATCATCGGCTCAGTAGCTTAAATTGACTCGGTACGGACAGGACGAAAGTGTATTCTACAGTTTAACCAGCTGAGAATGTTGTAAGGTTTTGAAACCCCACATTTACATAATGTAAGAAATGTTTCAGTTACATCAGTAAGATTGTAGATTAGGTCGTTACCGTCGAGATTATGCTGTAGATTATTAATTATACTCTTATTAATGGAGCCATAATTTACGACATATTAAATATCTCATTATAAGTTATTATTTAAAAACATTTGATCTATATTACGTAGTTTGTAGGAAAAATCAAAGTTATGCTGACTAATAGTATTATGGCAACGAAAGTTTATTTTTTTTGTACCGCCGTAAAACAAGGAACCTTGGATAACGACAATCATTGTTTAATTAGAATTAGTTTGTAAAAAAATAACTGTTGCCCGCGACTTCGTCCACGTCAATTTCTGTTATTGTGATTGCGAGATCCAGTCGCGGACACTTTTAGATCATTTAAAGAGGAATAATTCTTTCATACATATTATTTGGGTAACTTGAACCATTTACGGCACGCAACGGAAGCCCTCAAATAATTTTGCCCGTTGTTGCAACATTTTTCACTAATGCTTCGCTCCTATTGGTCGCAGCGTGATGTTATATAGCCTAAAGCCTTCCTCGATAAATGGACTATCTAACACAAAAATAATTTTTCAATTCGAACCAGTAGTTCCTGAGATTGGCGTGTTCAAACAAACAAACTTTTCAGCTTTATAATATTAGATAGAGCAAAGTAACGAGATGAGCATGGTTTTCCATTCTTCCACTATTAATCGTATCGGTAACGTATCGTCACAGTTGAGTGTAGTTTAGTTGGCATGCCATGCGACACTGACGTTGATTTATAGCGTTACACCACCGGACTTTTGTCCACCTCCCACATAAACTATTACCGTTTAAAAATAACGAACTACATATTTGAATAATTATGGCTCGAAAGTTTCGTATTTTACGACATTTTTATGTCTAAAAATCTAGCTATTAGGGATATAAATTATTTTATTGTCTTGTATGTCGACGAAATGTAGTTTTAATGCAAATTCGAAAAATATTAAGCTATTTACCTCAAACTGAGAGAAGACTTACACAACGTGATGCAATGCATTATAATATCTGGGCTCTTTAAGTTTTTAAATCAAATCTTTTAAGGATTAAAAACGTACTTATCGAGTTCTAACTACCTATAATGTGTGCCAATTATATTATATAACTAAAATGAGACTAAAATAATGACTGAAATGAGAAGAAAATAATCCAATGCATTTTATTCTCATTTGATAAATTAGGTATACCTACTTAGACAGAAAGTAGCAATCATTAGTAGTAGGATAGAGAATATAAAAAATTTCGAATTTATTATTCAGTAGACAATCCCGCTTCTGACGTAACTAAATTAGCTTTCAAAATTTTTTGATTATAAAGTACGAGTAAATTACCTCCGATAGTAAATTTTCCAAAATTTTGAATTAAAAAGTGTCTCTTTTCGGAGCAGCGGGAGGATAAATATTTTATTTATTCAGTGAACCGTTACGATCTAACCTCCATTATACGTAATACAATGTTTATAATTAAACGCTTTAGTGGGTGCAAAAAAGAGGAAAATTCTGTCGTGTTTATTTAGAAGTCTGCTGACCGTCTGGAGACGGTGATAGACTTTTAAGGTTACTTAAGACTACAAGATTTTCTACTTATGATAAGCGTGGAAAAATGCACTCCATAACACTTGTGATAGATATTACTGGTGCGTAAAAAATCTTATAAGTTTAAAACATTGAGCAGATTCCAAAGTTTTAAGCAGATTCCTTAGTTGCATTGTTTAAAGTGCAAAAATTGTGTAGGAAGGGGGACTTATCTGCCCAGAAATCCTGCAGGCACGGAATTCCACTAAAATACAATAAAAATAAGAAGAAATGTTAAAATGATGTTCAAATATTTATGACAGCAACATACTTAATATCAACGCGGGTAAGAAAACTTATGCCGAAGAAAAAATTTCCGCTCCTGAATTTCAGACTACGCTAAACATTTCCTTAGGCTCATCTCAACGTAACATATGGATAAGATGGTTAGTTTAAAGCTTTGAAACTCTCAGATTTCAGTATAGTGCTGGAATTCCTAGTTACTCTAGTTTAGCGAAAGGAATAGGTAATCTATCTCAAAGATCTAGCTATAGACAAATTAAGGAATCAGCTTCCATTTTCTGTGTTCCCTCATGTTTATTATGGCGCGGATAAACGAATATCTCAAAAGCCAGCAACGCATTAGCGGTTCCGCTAGTGCTGCTGCTGCAAATGTTCATGGGCGGCGGCAATCACTTACCATCAGGTGACCCGCTTGCTCGTTTGCTCGCTATATATATGTCACCGTAAGATTGCAAAAACCGTTAGATTGTAATCCAACTAGCGATATTGTAAACTGTCGACGGATTGTGAACCGTTCAATGTTCCAAGTGTCAATTTTTGAAATATACATTGTATTTACGTTTTCTTGTCTCTTTCTTGTAGGTTAGGTTAGGGTTCGACATAAATGACCAGGCAGTGCCCGGCCGCAGGCCGGGCACTTAGGTTTTACCGGGTTAATATACCTAACAGATTACAATCTACCGAAAAATAATGCGTTAAATTGTAATCTGTCGAAAGTTTACAATACCACTAGTTAGATTACAATCCAACGGTCTTTGCAATCTTACGGTGACATATATATATAATAAAACAATACATATGTCACCATAAAATTGCAAAAACCGTCAGATTGCAATCTAAAGCTTTTTATCTAGATAGATTGTAAACTGTCGACAGATTGTGAACCGTTCAATGTTCTGAGTGTCAATTATTGAGTTATACATTATACTAGCTGATGCCCGCGACTCCGTCCGCGTGGAGGTATGAAAAATAGATAGGAGCCGATTCTCAGACCTACTGAATATACTCACAAAATTTCATGAGAATCGGTCAAGCCGTTTCGGAGGAGTATGGGAACGAAAACTGTGACACGAGAATTTTATATATAAGATTTACGTTTTCTTCTTTCTTGTAGGTTAGGTTAGGGTTCGACATAAATAATCAGGTACCTAGTGCCCGGCCTATGCCTAACAGATTTTAATCTACCGAAAAACAATCTTTCGACAGTTTACAATCTCGCTAGATAGATTACAATCTAACGGTTTTCACAATCTTATGGTGACATATATGATGTAGACAGATGTCATTTGAATTTAATCAATTTATTATGTAGGTATTATTTACATCTTGTCATCAACTGAAATAACCTTGTTATCCGATTAAGACGTGAATAAGATTAATGATTTAGATGTAGGTATAACGACAATATTATCATAAGAGCATCAGATTTAACAGCAAATTATGTAAATTTTATTGATCCATTCAATTGAATAGTTTGTTGAAATGGATTTAAATCACTAATGGTAGTGATTTAAGATTTATTGATCTATATAATCATTGATGTTAATGTGTTTTTAAATGTTTCTTTGTAAGAAGATTTTTCAAATTAATTCTACGTTATTATGCATCCCATTATTACTGTAATTTTTTTAATCAAGGCGTCACATTATAATTATCTATTTAGTTAATTAGTTAGCATTGTACCTGTCATATCAATAGGATCGATCGTATCATGGATTGTATGGTATGTGTTATTTCAGAATCTCTAAAGTTTTGTATAGAAGCAGGAGTTATTTTGCGAAAGTTCGTGATAAGGAAAGTTCAATCTTTACAATCGTGCATTGTCGAGTCAACATCTCCTGAAGATGCTCCGGTTTCGGAGTGAAACGTGCGTTGATAATTATTTGGAAGATTTGTGTGGTGTGGTATTGTGCCGGTGCGAATAGGGAATATGCATAAAATTAAAATTTGTCTCAAATATTTTTTTCTAGATTCTTTATTGTCTTTACATTATACTTAAAAGGTATTTTTTTTATTTAGTTATTATTTAAACCCAGAAAATATTAAATAGAAAGTGAAAAATAAGGGAGGCAAATTCAAACTTGCAAAACGCGCCACCATTGGTCGAAACGAAATGTGACGTAAATGGTCACGTCAGTGGATTTATCGGCGTCGATATTCATACTGTGTTAGTGGTGTTTGTGAGAAAAAATTGTTTAAAACTGTATTCCTGTGTGATTACTTGTTAAATAATAATAATTATGAAGTAACTGAACTGAATCGCTATAGTAAATAAACACGGGAAATAACCAATGACGTCATCAAAAGCGCGCGATTAATGGTGGCGTTTGAACGGCTCAAATTTATACTTAACTTTGAAACACCAAATAACGTAATTATTTGACTATTTTCAAACCTATTTATATTTTTTACTATGTTATAAAGATGTAAATGATTGATTAAAGAAATAAAAATAAATCATGCATATTCCCTATTGCTGGCCTAGTGGGTGGTGAATATTGCAAAATATCGATAAGCTACTCGTATTTTATACAACGTTTAATACAATACAACTGTACAAACTTTATAAAAAAGTATTAATTTATTAAAAGGCAGTTTGGAAAAAAACAAATTCTTTCAGGTTATTTAAATAGCTGACGGCAATTGTTCATTTAACTACAGTTTTAAATGTAAATATAATAATGTTACATATAGACTATAATGTGCATAATAAAATATAATGCCCATTAAGCACTTTCAGAAGCTTAATATGATAAAATATTGAATACACAGTTTACATAAAGCTGTATACATACTTACAAATAATATCATCAAAATCAGGGTATAGATGGCTCGTGAAAATGATAACATAATTATATTATGTATTTACATTATTAGAATACTCCTGTTTCGTTCGAAGTTTTTTTTGTTATGCAAATTGGTACTTACTTAATATCTGCTATTGAGTACAAAACCAAACGAGGTTGAGAGAGCCGGTTTCTGAATTAAGCATTCAAACAAAAACAGCAAGTTCTAACTCTCAAACCTTACACAAATATCAATTCAGAAACAAAAAATTGCTTAATTAGTCCTTAAGTAGTATTTGAGACAGACTCAATATGAAATTCTCAATTCAGAAACCGGCCTTAAGTATCTATCAGCACACAGTCAAGGACATACAATCAGTACACAATGACGTCATCGTTTCATTTTATATATTAAAAAAATACTATAGAAGGACCATTTGTCTTATCCATAAACGGTAGAGGGGTAGCTGCACATCTTCTCTACACATGCTTTATTGATGACTTAAGTAGACTCAGTGCCAGTTGATTCAAACAATTAGATATATCGTAAGTTAACTACGTTGGTTAAAATTTAACACACTTATGAACTTTGACATCTGTTAATTTACTAGAGTTAATCCATGGTAAATATGGTGGAACTACTCTTACTTTGACTAAATTTCGTTATTACATGTCCGTCAAAATAATATGGTGATGTAACAGCCTCTGTCTAATCTTGTCTCGCATTCTTTTACTTTTTTAATAAAACTACTATGTAGCCATGATAATATGTATAATGTATATACTTATATGATTTCCGTGAGGCTGGTTCGAGGCACGTTGGTTAAAAATCGAAGTAACGCGAAGTACCTTTTCTAGTCGGTAGGTATGCTTCAAAGTAATTTGAACTTAAAATAAACTTTCCATACGAACGAAAAGCACGCTGTGGGGCTTTGTGCAATCTGGGATTAGAAAAGCTGTCCCACGTATTCGCAGCTTACCACCACCACCACCACCACTACAGCCCAGTAACGTCCCACTGCTGGGCACAGGACTCCCCTCTCATGAGAGAGAGGGAATTAGAGCTTAGACCCACCACGCTGCTCCAATGTGGGTTGGCGGGCTTTAACGACTATTATCATGTTAGTGATAATAACCGGGACCGACGGCTTAACGTGCTCTCCGAGGCACGGAGGTGAAACACTGCCAACTTCCTAACTCCGGGCTAGTACTGAGAATTTCTAGTCAGAAAAACCCAATACTTAATTATGGCCCGACCCGGGACTCGAACCCAGGACCTCGTCGGCCGCAGTCGGACATGCTAACCACTAGACCAACGAGGCAGTTACCAATCGCAGCTTACCAATTCGTGTAAATTCATAATCAGATAAAATCTTACCGATTCTCTGTTGACGTTTCTGAAGCAATCGCGATATATTTCTGTAGGAAGTACACCTGAGCACAGTTTTAGTGATTATTGCCAATAAAGCTGATTACGCAGTTGCAGTATTGCAGGCTGTTATTACACAGATGACAATTTATGCAAGTAGTGAATAAACAAAGTAGCCCACTCCTTCAATGTGTAATAAGTGCTTGGGGGGGGGTGTGTCTACTTGTGATATGGTTGCCGACTGCTACACCTTCTTCATAAAATTAAAATGAAATGATTTATTTCACGTAGGACCACTTGTGTCTCATATAAAAGTAACTAGCTGATGCCCGCGACTTCGTCCGCGTGGATTGAGGTTTTTTGAGACACAAAAATACCGTTATATGCCTCTTAAATAAAACAGTTATCATATTTTTAACTCTTGCGTATTTAGTAGCATAACAACTTATCAAAGGGAATGCCAAATAATAATAATACATACTAAAAGCGTCGGAATATTGTTTCAGTTAAAGTTTTATGCCTCTTTTCTTATTTACTGGTGTCTTAGGAAGACTGTTTTAAATCGCAATCATACGTCTTTACCATAAAGTTTAATTTTAGGAGAGTGACAGCCCTTATACCTGGGTACCTATTTTGGTAACGATTCAAATCGAAATCATACGTCTTACGACGTACGACTTAATCCCAACACCACCACATTAACGTCCCACTGCTGGGCACAGGCCTCCACTCTCATAGGAGAGTGGAAATTAGAGCTTAGACCCACCACGCTGCTCCAATGCGGGTTGGCGGGCTTTCACGACTATTATCATGTTAGCTATAATAACCGGGACCGACGGCTTAACGTGCTCTCCGAGGCACGGGGGTGAAACACCGCAAACTTCCTAACTCCGGGCTAGTACTGAGAATTTGTAGTCAGAAAAACCTAATACTCAATTATGGCTCGACCCGGGACTCGAACTCGGGACCTCGGGGGCCGCAGTCGAACATGCCAACCACTAGACCCACGAGGCAGTATACGACTTAATGATACAGTCTTATTTTAGAAGAGTGACAGCCCTAATTCGTGGGTACCTATTTTGGTAAAGACCTAATTAAATTACGTAACAATGACTTACGACGATTTCAAGTAAACTGTGTATTCTGTGCGTTTCATAATCAGATCGAATTTCTTAGATAGGTTTCTTTTAACAATAGGCAATAGCCACAGAAATTTTATTTTATTTTAACAAATCTCTAATTGGAGGCTTCAATCTGCAGCAGTCTGTATATGGCCACATAGTCATATGGCCACTTCGAATATAAATATTATTAGTTTGGCATGATATTGATATATATCTCACACCAGCTGATGCCCGCGACTTAGTCCGCGTGGAATAAGTTTTTCTAATTCTCTCGGGAACTCCTTAATTTTTCGGGATAATGTAGCCTATTTTACGATCAAGGTCCTCAACTATACCCATGAAAAAGCCCTGCTACAGCGTTTTTGACGACAAACCAACAAACAAACACACTTTCGCATTAAAAATAATACTAGATGACGCCCGTGACTTTGTCTGCGTGGATTAGGTTTTTAATTTTGATTCCCGGTATCTCCTTAATTATCCGGGATAAAAATTAGCCTATGTCATTTCCCGGGATACAAACTATCCCTTTACCAAATTTCATCAAAACCAGTTCTGTATTGTAACCTGTTAGATATCCTGAAAAAAGTAAAGAAATAATACCGAAATCGAGAGGTCTAGGTTGATATATCATAGTGAAAATCATAATAATATCTAAAGACTTTCTCAGTATATTTTAAATAACGAAATGCCTACTTAGAAATATTTTAAGATTCGATAGGGTCTTTTTACACACACCGATTACAATCTGAATATTCCAAGAATACTTTTCCTCCTTGATTACCTAACGATTTTTATCAGGTGCTAAAGCTAACAACCGTGACCACCCGTACTCTCTACCGGTGCATAAGGAAGGTAAATGGCTCAAGTGTAATCGAGATCTAAGTACCTATCTAAAGCGTCTATGTGGCTGGCATCTTTGTTCTGAGAATTATTTTTCATAGGACTAATATTAATGGTTTATTGGTATGTTGTTTTGTCCTTCAATCACGTCGCAACAGAGCAACGGCTCGACGTGATTTTTTGCATGGGTATAGCTGAGGACCTGGAGAGTGACATAGGCTACTTTTTATCCCGGAAAATTTAAGAGTTCCCGCGGGAATTGAAAAAAATTGGTCCACGCGGACGAAGTCGCGGGAATCATCTAGTATTATAAATGCGAAAGTGTGTCTGTCTGTCTGTCTGTCTGTCTGCTACGCTTTCACGGCCCATCTGTTCAAACGATTTTGATGAAAGTTTGTACAGGGATATGTTGTGTCCCGGGGAAGGACATAGGCTACTTTTTATCCCGGAAAATTCAAAGGTTCCCGCGGGAATCAAAAAATGTATCTGTTCAACCGATTTTAACGAAATTTGGTTCCGGGGTAGGTTGTATCCCGGGGAAGGACATAGGCTACTTTTTATCCCGGAAAATTCAAGAGTTCCCGCGGGAATCCAAAAGACTTGGTCCACGCGGACGAAGTCGCGGGAATCATCTAGTTTAAGTATAATAATTAATTAATAAACCAACAAAACACTGACAAAGACACTTTCGCATTTATAATATTAGTAGTTATTGTCTCAATATGTAATAAACTTAAGTTCCTTATACACTGCACATACGATAGTAACATTTACATATCATTGCTGCATATCAGTGTCATTATTTCAAGGCAAGGGAAATTTCTAGTGGAAAATCGATTGCAAAAATATACTTAAGCTCAAGTTTACTTCATAAATTAAAATTTTGATGATAGTTATAAGTCGACAGTTTTCGAAAATAATCGAAAATTCTTCAAAATTTGGTATAGTGAATGAATAATTATGTTCCTATAACATTTTTAAACCAACCCATAAGATTCCAATCTCTAATGCTAAATGGCGGGTATAGTGTAATTAGTGTCCCCTAACAAAGCAAATACATTGAATTGTTGTGATTACAATTCAGCATGGTATGAAAACAACTAGGATTATGGTCGGGTCAGTATGCGGAAAGAATAAATATATTTTCAAAACAATTGAAAGAAATAGTACCTATTTGTCATATTATATAACTGTTAACGGAAGTAAGTAGTATACCTCTGAAGTACGTTGAATGTTTATTTGATCAAAATCGCAGCTGTCTACGTATTAGGTATAATTCAAAACAAACTAAAAAGGGCTTATTACTGATAAATATGTTAAATGGCTAAAAGGAGCCTATTGAAGTGGAAACCGGGTTAAAAATAACGCATTGCATTCTGTATACCTAATAGTGGCTAAGAACGCTGAGTTTGTTGTGGGCTCTTCTCAGACCAGGACGCGTTTGGAACCCTCGTAGATTTAGTTTTAAGATACCGTTACTGACTATCACCATTATATTTTTTAAATAAGTGGACGTCAAAAAGTGTAGTATATCTACCTAAATTGAATAAAACATTATTTGATTTGATTGATTTGAAGGGGTGCAGTTTTGCATATTTAAGGCTTGAACCTTTAATTGGCCATTATCTCTAATCATCCTAATTGTCGAACAGTCCCTTCTCTCTTGTACCCTTCATGCATAATGGACAGGAATAGAAGGCAATTTCTAAGAGTAGATAATTAACTGTTAAGTACTTTCTCTACAACAATTCGATTCGATATTGAAATTATTTACGCGAACATTATTACTTGAATGCTTAGCGTGGAATGCAGCGCGGCTTCCGCGTTTGCGACACTCTTTGATTGATTTAATTACACATTTCTCAGTAGCTAGGTATAATCGGAGCTGATGGCAGAAAAGATTATTAAAAGTATTAATTTAAAAAAACTACGGTGTGAAGCTTTAATTTAAAAAAAAACTTACTCGTATCTATTAACTCTTAGCATACTTACCGCTATTTAGTTTTGGGTCTAGACCCAAAAAGTTGTAGATCTAGATCTACTAGCCTTTTTCTCCCGTTTCAGAGCCAAAGAGGTGTAATTAATGATTCAGTCCTTAGCCCCTTAGGTCAATGTTCTCGTCTGTTAATTAATAAATAAGTAGGTATAGGTAGTTCTGGCCGAACTCAATCGTTCCCCACGACGGATGCCCGGCGCGGCGCGGCACGTAACGGCAAGTATTCTTTGTATGAGGTTGTATGGAGCTGGGCCCACAAAAGCGACGCGGCACGGAGATGCATTGCGCGACGCGACCTCCTTCAAACTCATACAAATAATATTTCGCTACGTGCCGCCCCGCTTCGTGAATCTTCGTGCAAGTGGGGGTAGGTCTAGCAACCAGACTATCTTCAAATACCACTCAATCGAATCATTAATAATATTACCTCTAAATAAGATTATGTTATATCGTTTATTATTATCTTTGTTTATCAGCAAGAAAATCAGTAGGCAAACTTGCCCTTTTGAGAAAGTCCTAATCAAAGCCAGCAAGTTAATATAAACAGCGTTTCGATTCGTGAGAGCCCGTAGGCTGTTTGCGATAATAGTATATTTGCGCGAGTTTGCCTTCTTTTTTTACTGGTTAAAAAATATTATTTAGGTGCGAAAAAGGTAAAATAATATTTTGTAATAATATTGTAATCGAGTATACCTATGCTCAGATAAATTATTTATTTATTGCGAAAAGAAGTCCAATTTTTTCCTTGTTTTCCAGCCGCGGGCTAGGGCTAAGAATACTGAAGGTGTCATTTTTGTTACTAAAGGAACATCATTGACTTATTTAATTGTGATAATAATTAACAGTCGATATTTTTAATTCCTTGATATTTTTACTGCCTCGTTGGTCTAGTGGTTAGCATAGTCGACTGCGGATCACGAGGTCCTGGGTTCGATTCCCGGTCGGGCATAAAAGATTTTTTCCTCCTCCTTTTTTTGGAAGTCGGTTAGTAAGTAAAATGTCACCTTTTTTATTTTAAAACACACATTACTCCGTAAAGTTAGAAGTGGTTGCCCTTAGAGTGAGTGACTTGGAGACTAAAATCCTAAGTCCTAACCACTAGGCAGGCTATCGCCGCTATCCCAAGACGTAATATTGAAATTAAATTATGCCTTCTTGACGTTATATTTGTTCCGTGACAAGGAAATCATAGGTTACGCATAGGACTAGAGTAGATTAGATATTTGCTTGACTTGTACTAGATAAAAATGATTAGTATGGAATTGGATTAGGGCACTTGTCAGGCAGTATCAAGTTATAATTTTGCGTAACACCGAACACTAATTATTTTGCCTAATCACTATCAACGGTGAATGTCTAAAGTTTTAAACGTATGTCGTACTCTTAGCCCCTCGTAGCAGTGCGTACAGCGTATGTAAGTGTTCTTGATTATGTATAGTTATGGGGTATTCCACAATGAAAGAGTTTTCATGCCATAACAATTATCTTCATAGCTAAAATAAAGGGACACTATCTAGACGTGTGCCATATGAATCGGTTCAGCATGTGTAGGTGATTGTACTTAAATTTCATCGCAAAATTAAGTTTTTTTTGGTAGGCCTTACTAGAAAAGTCTATTTATTTTCAGAAAAAATTTACACTGCCCAAATATCCATTCAGTGACCAGCAGGGTCAATTTCGGAATTTTTAATTTCCGAATTTTCCCTGGTCTGGCCTGGTGAGAGGCTTCGGCCTTGGCTATTTACCACCCTATCAGCAAAGACGAGCCGCCAAGCGATTCAGCGTTCCAGTACAATGCCGTGTAGAAACCGATAAGAGGTATGGGTTTAATATAACTGCGATGACCCTAACAGGTTAGCCCGCTACCATCTTAGACTACATCATCACTTACTTTCAGGTAAGATCGCAGTGAAGGGTTAACTTGTAGTAGATAAAAAATAAGACACTGGCAAATTACAAACAATACATATTATTTTATTTGCGAAATACTTGATCCATTCCCAGTAGTTGGTCCACGCTATAACTGGGTTAGCCTGGCATTGCTGGCAATTCAGGGCGGCAATAGCATTTATGTCTTGGGCATCATGCCCATGAATGATAATATTTTGGTAAAGTATGATTATTGCCAGTCAACCTTACGTTTGCAGATTTTAAATTGCTCAAAGCATACAAATCAATTTATCCAATCAAAGAGGTGGCGTAATAGTTAGGAAAGTAAATGCAAATCAGCTTATTTTACCTTAAATTGTATAGAACAAGTGCGATAATAGAATGTACACTGCAGTTAACATTATCTGCAAAATTTTAAATGGAGCTTAAAGCTGTTATTACCATGAGTTAGATGGCGAAAATGATTGTGTTAAATGTCGTTGCGTAGCTATGGTAATAGGACTTGAATATATAATGCCCGCGACTTCCTCCGCGTGCACTTAGGTTATTCTACCGGCAAAAACGTGCTGCCAAGAGTGTGAGCATCCCGGTACGATGCCGTGTAGAAACTGATTTAGGAGCATGGCTCCAAAACTAGCAAAACTGCTATACCCCTAACAGGTAAGCCAGCCACTATCATAGTAAAGGCCTTACTTGTAATGGATAAAAATAATCTATACTAATATTATAAATGACAAAGTTTGGATGGTTGGATGGAGGCTTGTTACTCAATCACACCAGAACGGCTGAATGGATCTTAGTGAAATTTGGCGCAAAAATAGTTTAGACACACATGGTACTTTTTATTCCGGAAAATTAAGGAGTTCCCTTGGGAATCAAAAAACAATCCACGCGGACGACGTCGCGTGCATCAGCTAGTCGTCTATACCTACGTACGTCGTGTCGGTGGAATTCAGGGCTAATGCTGTTCCTAAAGCGTCTACTATAAAGCTTTATTCCCAAGTGCAAAATTTCAAAAGTCAGCAACGCATTGGCGGTTCCTCTGGTGCTGCAAATGTTCATGAGCGGCGGTAATCACTTACCATCAGCTGACCCTCCCTGCTCATTTGCTCGCTATATAGACATTTTTTTAAAGTTAGTTTGTTCGCTCTCTATGACGTTTAACGACTTAGATGTCGTTCGACGTTCGACGTTCGACGACGACTACGATTTGACTCATTAAATAAAATAAATGCTTTGTGATTACTATTAGCAACAAAGTGATCGTATTCAATTAGATTAGAGGCAGTTCAATAAATATTTAATTCAGCTCCATACTGAATGTCTTGTCGAGTAAATGATAATCGTGCCTATAATTTTAATGTTTAACTTTTGACTTAAAAACCTTCATTTCAACTACAGAAATCTATAAGGTATGTTTATTAATTTATAAGTAATGTTTCCACTAAATGATTGCTATACTAGAATGTAACCCGAGGCTGACATTTCGTACCTATTATTAGAATACTGTTAGACAAGTAAACTTGCCTAATAAATATGTTTCTATAATTGACTAGAGCTTTGTCTATTTGAAGTAGGTAATTATAATAATAATTTTATGCTAATCTATACTAAATGTGAAAGTCAGAACGGCTGAACGGATCTGGATGAAATTTGGCACAGAGATTGATTATAGTCATAAATAACGCATATTATAGTTTATCCTGGAAAATGAGTTCCCGCGGGTACCAAAAAACTTCAATCCACGCGGACGAAGTCGCGGGCATCAGCTAGTAATATTATAAACACGAAAACATATTATATTTCTGTTTGTTTGTTGTATGTTGCTTTCAACTCAATCGATTTCAACTTTTGATAAATCAGTCAGTCAGTCAGTCATCTTTTCTTTTTAAAAAAGTACTTATTCAGATTCGAAAAACCATTTATTAGTGGATGCCTAGTACCTACTCTTCACAAAGAACACACCCTCCAAATTTCATGTCGTTAGGACCAACGGTTTCTAAGGCTGTGCATTGATGTATCAGTCAGTCAGTGAGTCATACAGGACTTTGAATTTTTACAGATATGGATATCAAGTTCACAGCCAAGCCAGACATAACAAACCCAGTAGCAGAGGTCGGTGACTTTGACACTATTTACATACTAACAATAAAACACTCGTCGGATACCTATTGCAAGAACACCTAAACCTATCTATGATAAGTCTGTTTGTTTGTAAAGCTTTTTGGTGCAAAAAAAAATTGCTCAATGACTCTTGGGTAGATAAATTCAATTTTTTTAAAAATATGCGAAGGAATTTATGTTGCTCATGCAAGTTCGATTATCTTGTGCTGCTTGCTTGTGTTACTTGAACTACCTACTGTCATTTTAAGGTCTAACCTCACTACAGATGCTAGGAGCAGCGCGCGACGTAGCGGGAAAAATTCTTTGCATGAGTTTGTATGGGGCTGACGCGGCAAGCAGATGCACTGCGCAATGCGGCCTCATACAAACTCATACAAATAAAATTTGCCGCTACAAATATGCTGCAAATGGGGCTAGACCCTTAGTGGCTTAGAACCTCAATGGCTGTTGGTACTTTAACTATGTACCTATCCTAGTACATACCACTTCAACTTCGCGACATAAATTATTATGTCTGATGCTCCGGTTGTCATACGCGGGCCTCCTAATTTTTGATTTGATGACGTAGAATACTTTGAGCACAGATATCTACCATTGCTCGCTGAATGGCACTGAGGCTTCTTAATAGACTCTTAGTAAGCGACAATGCCCTAGCGTTTTTGGTGGATTATAAATATCTATGGTAGGTACCTAGTAAGTTTGTACCTCGAGTATCATGGACTCGTAATGAAACGCCTGCTTGCATCCAACAAGAGAAAATTAATTTTATAATTTTACTACAGTGCTTCACACACGAGGAAAGTTACTAAATTTACTTAAATACATATCAAAAATTCGCGAAACCGGCAGGATTTGAACCTGCGTCTCTCAGAGAGACGCAGGTTCAAATCCTGCCGGTTTCGCGAATTTTTGTTACGTATTTAAGTAAGAGTAAATTAAGCAAACCGAAGTAACAAATAAAAAATTGTACATCTAAGACT
Source organism: Erebia epiphron (assembly GCA_963932025.1). Lineage (NCBI taxonomy): Eukaryota > Metazoa > Arthropoda > Insecta > Lepidoptera > Nymphalidae > Erebia > Erebia epiphron. Next base: position 38,362,869 of record OZ009948.1, on the reverse strand, counting down.
AGGATAAGTAAATTATTTACGTTTAAACGTTAACGTGATTATATTTACGTTTAAGTCCTACAGCTCGCTGTTTCCTGCAACAAACTGAATATCGTCATAATATATTAATTAGTATAAACAAAACTGCATGAAAGCTTGTATTGCTTAAAGTCATAAAACAATACAATGGGCACTCTTATATCATAATTATAACAGGGTAGTTAGTGTGAAACTTAAAGATACTAATCTTTACGATCCATTTTGAATAAGTAAATCTCATTTATACCACTGATATTCACCTTCAAATTCCATGGCTATTGTGCTTGTTCCCATAATAAAAACAATAGAGTTGAATCTGTTTCTCTGATACAATTAATGTTTTGTCAAAATGCTTAAGCTTGGCTGTGGCAAGGCTGCCCCTCAGGCTAATTGTGGGTTACCTTACTTAATTAATTAGATACTCTAGTATCACGGTTAATTTTATTATTTGGCTGTATCGTACACTTTTGACGACCTCCCTAGCGCAGTGTTGACCGCTGTTGTCTTAACCCAAGGCCCCAGGTTCGATTCCCGGCAAGGTAAATTTGGAAATTTATAATTTCTAAATTTTCCCCGGTCTGGCCTGGTGGGAAGCTTCGGCTGTGGCTAGCTACCATTTTAGACTGCATCATAACTTAACATCAGGTCAGATCGCAGTCAAGGGCTAACTTGTAGAAGAACTTGTAGTAAAACTGTAGCATAGTCCGCAACAATGTTTCGCACCGCACCGCTCCGCTTCATCACTGAACAGTCAGCCTAATGTGCGCTTACCTTCTGTTGGAATAAAACAAAAATACTAGTCTATAATACAAAAGTCTGTAATGACACAATATAATAGTTGTCTATGGACGTAGTTCATACTTCATTCATTCAGTCACCCTCACACATTCTTCTCACTCACTTAAACAATCATTCACTATTTGCTCTTTGCTTGCTGTAGCCTGTAAAATATTTTATTCATTACTAGATGATTCCCGCGACTTCGTCCGCGTGGATTTATGTTTTTTGATTCCCGCGGGAACTCTTCAATTTTCCGGGATAACAAGTAGCCTATGTCCTGCCCCGGGGTCCAACCTGTCCTTGTACCAAATTTCATCAAAATCGGTTGAACAGATACAGTTTTTTGATTCCCGCGGTAAACTCTTCAATTTTCCGGGATAAAAAGTAGCCTAAATTTTCCCCGGTCTGGCCTGGTGGGAGGCTTCGGCTGTGGCTAGCTACCATTTTAGACTGCATCATAACTTAACATCAGGTCAGATCGCAGTCAAGGGCTAACTTGTAGAAGAACTTGTAGTAAAACTGTAGCATAGTCCGCAACACTGTTTCGCACCGCACCGCTCCGCTTCATCACTGAACAGTCAGCCTAATGTGCGCTTACCTTCTGTTGGAATATAGCAAAATACACGTCTATAATACAAAAGTCTGTAATGACACAATATAATAGTTGTCTATGGACGTAGTTCATACTTCATTCATTCAGTCACCCTCACACATTCTTCTCACTCACTTAAACAATCATTCACTATTTGCTCTTTGCTTGCTGTAGCCTGTAAAATATTTTATTCATTACTAGATGATTCCCGCGACTTCGTCCGCGTGGATTTATGTTTTTTGATTCCCGCGGGAACTCTTCAATTTTCCGGGATAACAAGTAGCCTATGTCCTGCCCCGGGGTCCAACCTGTCCTTGTACCAAATTTCATCAAAATCGGTTGAACAGATACAGTTTTTTGATTCCCGCGGTAAACTCTTCAATTTTCCGGGATAAAAAGTAGCCTAAATTTTCCCCGGTCTGGCCTGGTGGGAGGCTTCGGCTGTGGCTAGCTACCATTTTAGACTGCATCATAACTTAACATCAGGTCAGATCGCAGTCAAGGGCTAACTTGTAGAAGAACTTGTAGTAAAACTGTAGCATAGTCCGCAACACTGTTTCGCACCGCACCGCTCCGCTTCATCACTGAACAGTCAGCCTAATGTGCGCTTACCTTCTGTTGGAATATAGCAAAATACACGTCTATAATACAAAAGTCTGTAATGACACAATATAATAGTTGTCTATGGACGTAGTTCATACTTCATTCATTCAGTCACCCTCACACATTCTTCTCACTCACTTAAACAATCATTCACTATTTGCTCTTTGCTTGCTGTAGCCTGTAAAATATTTTATTCATTACTAGATGATTGCCGCGACTTCGTCCCCGTAGATTTATGTTTTTTGATTCCCGCGGGAAATCTTCAATTTTCCGGGATAAAAAGTAGCCTATGTCCTGCCCCGGGGTCCAACCTGTCCTTGTACCAAATTTCATCAAAATCGGTTGAACAGATACAGTTTTTTGATTCCCGCGGTAAACTCTTCAATTTTCCGGGATAAAAAGTAGCCTAAATTTTCCCCGGTCTGGCCTGGTGGGAGGCTTCGGCTGTGGCTAGCTACCATTTTAGACTGCATCATAACTTAACATCAGGTCAGATCGCAGTCAAGGGCTAACTTGTAGAAGAACTTGTAGTAAAACTGTAGCATAGTCCGCAACACTGTTTCGCACCGCACCGCTCCGCTTCATCACTGAACAGTCAGCCTAATGTGCGCTTACCTTCTGTTGGAATATAGCAAAATACACGTCTATAATACAAAAGTCTGTAATGACACAATATAATAGTTGTCTATGGACGTAGTTCATACTTCATTCATTCAGTCACCCTCACACATTCTTCTCACTCACTTAAACAATCATTCACTATTTGCTCTTTGCTTGCTGTAGCCTGTAAAATATTTTATTCATTACTAGATGATTGCCGCGACTTCGTCCCCGTAGATTTATGTTTTTTGATTCCCGCGGGAAATCTTCAATTTTCCGGGATAAAAAGTAGCCTATGTCCTGCCCCGGGGTCCAACCTGTCCTTGTACCAAATTTCATCAAAATCGGTTGAACAGATACAGTTTTTTGATTCCCGCGGTAAACTCTTCAATTTTCCGGGATAAAAAGTAGCCTATGTCCTTCCCCGGGATGTAACATATATCTGTACCAAATTTCATCAAAATCGGTTGTGTAGTTGGTCCGTGAATGCGTAGCAGACAGACAGACAGACAAACAGACAGACACACTTTCGCATTTATAATATTAGTATGGATTATACAAGCAGTCGTACAGTGCATACGTCTTTCCTTTTCCCCGCGAGCTCATATACTAACACCTTCAATGCAGTTGCAAGATGTCGTATACTGGGACCATGTTATGTATGAAGCGTGTACGCATGTGTGTATAACAGATGTAAACACAATTTTATGCTGACAGTTATGATTAACGACTTCAAATACTCTGAATAATTTCTCGGAATAAAGGTTAAACAATGAATTGACCTGTTAGAATTTTTAATACCTACTTTATGAACAACCTTGCCAGCAACACGATTTGAAACACAAGTTATTTTATGAGACTGTCATATTGCTTGAAATATTAAGCAATCATATTTGGTAGTAACATTGATAATCAAATAGATTATTATTTGCCTAGTCGAGAGCAATTTCGTTTCGAATATGGAATGCTTTACAAATATATTTTGCGATCATAAAACATATTATAGCACCTTTATTGTAATACTACTTACTTCAATTTCAATATTCTATTTGCTCTTGTATTATTAGGTTATTTTTACTATGATAGAACTTGATTATGGTTATGATAGAGCTTGAAACTGAAAGAAAATTAAATGATAAATGATTTATTTATTTCATGTAGGACAACTTGTGTCACTTATGATACGTTATGACTCTACCACCGGTTAGGAAAAATGATTCTACTGAGAAGAGCCGGCACGAAACTCAGCAGTTTCTCTTTTCTTAAAAAAGAAAAAGGTTACAATAAGTAAACAATACAATACATACATCAAGTATTACACTGACTTGTGGGTCACTGGATGCGACTCACGAGGCCGGTTGCTTCCATGCAACTTTGTCATTCAGAAAATCATCGGCAGTGTAATAACTTCGACTTAATAAATGCTGTTTAACACAGTCTTTAAATGTATGTAATTATGGTAAGTCTGGAAACTCATTGGGAACTATGTTATAAAAGCGTACACTCGACCCCACAAAGGATTTCTGCGTACACGATATGACGCTGTTACAAGCTTATGGCGGTTTTAGGACTTCGATTGTGATTCTTTGATTATGAAGATTAATGTTCCGCCAACGACCTCAATTTACATAGACGGGCCCTGTCAAACAAAGAATGTGGGCGTATTTTTAGCAATGCCATCAACGCCATCTAGTCTGAAAAGCGGGAACTTGCTTGCAACATCTTGAATGGAAGCTTGAAAACGTATGACTCGGTCATAGATAATATAGGTCATAGCCATAGAAGCCGTAAGGCCAGTTAGTAAAAAAAAAATATCATACAGTTTGCCGCGGAAATTAAATGATTGCGTAATGGATAAAAATATTAATAGGAAGATTAAATAACGTTTTTTTGGAAATGTATAATTGTGACTTGAAACACTTACCTTAAAATTAAAATTGTACAGTGCCAAACTAGAAAGACTTTAGATGTTAACCTAAGAATAACAAATTATCCACACGACGAGCGACCGTGACAGTGCTACGATGGGGACAAAGACAGGTTAGGAACGCGCTCGCAAAGTCGGTCGCCCGACCTTTTTCTATGAAAGGGCCCATCTAGTACCTACATATTATATATCGATGTGTTCCGCCTGTCAAAAACTATAATATTATTGTAAATGCATTGTGAAGGCACCGTAAGTATACCAATCTCTTTAACTTAAAAAACCGGCCAAGTGCAAGTCGGACTCGCGCACCGAGGGTTCCGTACTCAAGAAGTAGGTATAATTACCTTTGTTAATGAACCGCAAAACTAACTTTGTTTGTAGAGGTTTACTGTTAATATCAAAAAATTACGTTTGTTGTATGGGAGCCCCCCTTTAATATTTACTTTATTGATATTTAATTATTTATTTTGAAAGGTAATATACAAGTTATTATTCTGTGAAAATTTGAACCGTCTACCTGTTACCGTTTTTAATATTGAGCAAAAAAATACGAAAAAAACACGTTTATTGTATGGGGACCCCCCTTAATATATATATTTTTTTAATTTTTAGTATTTGTTGTTATAGCGGCAACGGAAATACATCATTTGTGAAAATTTCAGCTTTCTAGCTATCACGGTCTATGAGATACAGCCTGGAGACAGACAGACAGACAGACAGACAGACAGCGGAGTCTTAGTAAAAGGGTCCCGTTTTTACCCTTTGGGTACGGAACCCTAAAAACCAACTTCCGAGATGTTGTATTAGTAATAGTGTTATGTAAAATTTTGCAATCGACGTGTTATAGCAACTATATAAAACCGTGTGAAGTCGTTTGAAGCCTCACAACATATTAGCGTCTACGTAATTAATAAACCAGCTGCGCGGTGCTACATGATATTTTTTATGTACACAAATATAAATTACGAAATCATCGTAAAAGGAAGTTCTTTTTGTTATAAAATAATTTGGACAAAATGTTACATCAGGAGAAAACATGGCGCAGTTGGTTCTGACATAATTGTATTAAATTTTCATCTTATTTTACGCGCTACATTATACGAATTAATATTTTAGTGAAACGTTGTTAGCTATCTACGAATAGGTAGGTAGTTAAATTATAAAAGTTTAGACAACATAGACATAGATAAAATTACTGTCAGAACAATGTACTAATCATTATTCATTTATTTGTGAGCCTTTGTGCCGATCTTCTAACAAAGCTGTAGTTATTAGGGACATAATATTAAAACCTTACGTAGCTTCTACATGAACATAACCTGTGACATAACGGCTTACTTGACTTCTAAGCCTCTAACTACGTTATTTTCAAATTTTAACTTTGATAATACTACATTATACTCCACCCATAGATTTTGTATTGTATTTTTGATTACCCAATACTAAATCGATGACTCTACCACGAATCGCAATATTAATCACCGTATTTTTATACTTAAAATAAAAAGTAAAAACTCTAAATTGTTGTTGAATAATTTGAGCAAAAACTGGCATGCTGTAATCTGCAACAACAACATGAGACGTCTTTTCTTTAATACTGTCAAAATACTCTATTGTATTCAGTGATCGCATTGTTTGTTCTTGTAGACTTTCTATATGGTCGATCAAAGTAGCTATTCTATCGTGATTCTATCTTATATTAGACTTGTTCTTTTTATGGCACACGGAACTATGCTTTTTACAGACAGCGGAGTCTTAGTAATAGGGTCCCGTTTTTACCCTTTGGGTACGGAACCCTAAAAATTAACTTTAAATTACTATTGTTAAGAAGAAATTTTGGAAATATTACTTCAGAAAAATGACAAAAGCACGATCTTCCCAAAATATCGACATGGATAGGATTAACCACCTTAGTTAAACGAGTAGGTATCATACAATTTTTATACGAGTATGTCACATACGGAAAATAGGCATTCTTTATCAAAAATGCGGGTGGAAAGCACTACATTCCCGTCCCGCGGGTGGTAATGAATTCAAAAAAAGAACAGTTGGAACAGCCAATCTTGATTCACAATTTTTTTAGCCACGTCGGATTTTGTACCAAAGAGGTTTTAAGAGGAATTCTCTCGGCGGTTTCTCCATACAAAAACATTTGTCTGTTTCCTCCGTGGATAATTACAATAGAGAAAATATTCTTGCACCATAAAATCCACATGTACCTATCCTTGCCATGCCCATATGTTTAAAACCTAAACCAACTCTTTGTTATCAATCGTAGTTACCTATTTTTTTAAACTGTTTTGCAAAGCATAACTATGATAACTCCTGTTTCTTTCCAACATCCAAAATATTATTCTTTTTACAAAACGTGAGGGCATCGAACTCATTAGATCATTAACCTGATTTCAATGAGCTTTTATCGATGTTTAATTTCAGGTCAATGTTTTTTTTTGTAATTGCATATCGATAAAACCAGTCAGTTGTCTTTTTTTACGGTTAAGTATCCCGAAAATTAGTACTGATGGTTAACATGGTTTCAATTTTTAATTTGAAAAATACATAATTTGGTTTTCAAAAGATATCGCTAATTGCTTTTCTTATGCATTATAATACGACAGCTAGTTTATACGTCCTGGCTTTGCACGAGTGTGCTTAATCGATAAAACCAGTCCGTTGTCATTTTTTAATTAAAGTTATCCCGAAAATTAGTATTGATGGATAACATGGTTTCAATTTTTAATTTGGAAACATAAAAATAGGTTTTAAGAGATATCGCTAATTGCTTTTCTTTTCATTATAATACGACCACAAGGTTATACGTCGCGGCTTTATCATTAAAAAGTAGCCAACATTACCTATCCTTAGCGGAGTACCGCTAAGGATGGGTAATGTTGCCTACTTTTTAATGATAAAGCGTAATACTCTTAAACCTAAGGATGGACTGACAGTCATACACAAAAAAGTCTCTATGATACGAATTTCAATTAAAATATAATTTCGAGCACGGAACCAATCTATAAAAAATTATGATGAAGATCAGCATCCGCTTAGCAAGATGACCTCCCGCTAATCTTCAATATTAAAGAGAAGGTCAACGAACTCCAATGACATTGTAATCATAGTGAATGCCACTCTTAGTTACCATGTATCATTGCTTGAATCATCGTGTAGTTTTACTCTACTAAAAGACTATTATTTAAATTTTAAAAGATAGGTAATGCATTTAGACTTTTTTTATAGCATAAATAAACTAATTAACGGAGAAATATTGTAATTGAATCAGCCAAAAAACTTTAATGTAATATGATATACTTCCTAGTCCCAAAGTGTTTGAATGGTGGTCTTGCACTGGAAAACACGGTGTTGGACGACCCCCAGCGACTATAGCTAAGAACCCCTGGAAGCAAGCAGTACAAGAACATATCCTGTGATCCATGCAGGAGACCTTCGGCCAGCAGTGGACGCCTATCGGTCGAGACGACGCGACGACTACGAAATTCCTAAAACGCTAGTTTTTTTTCTTGCATTTAAACGTTGAGACCATCCAACTCCTCGACAATACAAATTTAGTGCGCAGACTTAAAAGATCTTAGCCCTTCGAGTTAGTTTAGTGAAGTGAAAGTGACAAATAACGCAAGAACAAAGCATCTCATAATAAAATCTAGCGGAAACTAAAATAAGTCAATGGACCAATTAAAAAAAAACCTACCTATTCTGTGCTCGTATTTTTAACCGACTTTCAAAAAAGGAGGAGGTTCTCAATTCGGTACGTATTTTTTTAAAAATGTTTGTCGGTCCATATCTGCGTGTTTTCTGAACCGATTTGGTTTCTTTTTGTATCAGTCGTTAGAGGAAGCTTTCGAGGTGGTCCCAAAAAATTCTGACTCAAAATCCTCAACCCTGACACTAAAAAGTTAAAAATTATAATTCTTTCCAAAAAACCGACTTCCAACGCCACTGTAAAGTACAAAATAATTTTGATTTCTACCCACTATGTTGAAGTCGGGCGAGTCTGACGCGTCAACTTTGCTTATCCTTGTTATACCCGCCCGACTTCAACATCGGTACAACAACAGTGGGTAGATCGTAACCCAAAGTCCTTTGCACACTATTGTGTGTAACTTAGTACACACCATTAGAGGTAAGTGCTATGTCGCAATAAAAGATTTTAGTGATTGTTACGTTTTAACCTGATAAAGTCACTCGTTGACCCTGGCGGTGAGAATTGCGTGTTGAATTTAGTTTAACCTTAAGCCTACAATCCATACATTGTTTCACTTACGAGTAGCTATCAAATCATTCAAAAATAGTAACTTATTATGTAAAACTGTGGGATTTATTCGTTAGTCCGATGCTGTTGATTTTATTATCATCATCGTCGTCAATCGATTGACATCCACAGCTGGACATAGGTCTCTTGGAATTGTAGGGACTTCCAGCACCCCCCTGCGACACGCTTGATGTATGTAGGTACTTTAGTGGATCTACCTTAATTTCCGTCCACCTAGTGGTAGTCTGTTAATCCACATAAACATCGTCTTTCACTTGAAGTGAAAATAATAAAATAAATAGTAGCAAAAACAAAAGAACTTTTACTTTGATATAAATCACTGCTTTTAAAGAATACAAAGTGTATGAATACGAAAATCAGATAATAATTATTATACGTGGAGACGTGGGAACTATAACAATGCTATAATATAGTTAAAATCTTGATCTGCCAAAGGTGAAGGCTACGGATGCGCTATGCGCGTGAAGATGAGTTTCCTCAAAGATAACATCATTATCATGAAAAAGTACTCCGAAAATTGACGATTCTGAGGAACCTAAATGTAATTTACAGTAAACAATTTTATACTGAAGCTATTAATTATCATTTTATGTGGGTACTTAATTTATTAACCGACTTCCAAAAATGGAGGAGGTTCTCAATTCGGCGCGTATATATATATATATATTTTTTTTTAAATGTATGTCGGGGCATATCTCCGTGGTTTCTAAACCGATTTGAACAATTTTTTTTCATTATTGGTTATTATTGGTTAGAGGAAGCTCGCGAGGTGGTCACATAAAAAATTCTGACTCCAAATCCTCAATCCTGATGCTGTAGGGTACAGAACTCCTTAAAAATAGCGATTTAGGTTTTTTTTATGTTGAATTAATATTGTAGGTGTCAAGCAACGACTTCATACTTAAACCCAATTTCCAACTTCTCAACTCTGATGCTGCATGCTTATAGGTAATATACAACTCTGTGGTTGCATGGTACTGCACTTTATAAACCGTAGGGATTTAGAGTGCACTAAAAAGTTTTTTTTTTTTTTCTGTTATAAATTCCATTAGGATGTAGTCTATTCAGTAGTAGGCTCATTCTCCATCTATATGCGACTCTAGGAAGACTCGGCTTTTTTTGTGGCAGAAGCTGCCGTACCATCATGACTTATGATAGTTGCATGCAATCAGTTATTATATCACCCAGGACGGCCTCGATGACTCAGGAGTCTCCGGCGGATGCATAGGGGTCTGCACCAATATAGGGTGCTATGTGATGTGGAAATAATAAACTTGGTCCACGTTTACATGTATATTAATAAGATACAATATAGATTATATAAAACTGTACAATAGAAATATATCAAAAGAAGCGTTGCGCTGGACGTCTAGCAATCGAATGGTGTGGCGTCTGTTGCTACAGCGCATGCTCCCGCGCGCAGGACGTTCCGAATCCAAAAACGTTCCAAAAGCAAGTTCGAATTCCGAACGCGAAGCTTGTGTGCGTTGCGAGCTAGCAAGGAGGTAACGCCACACATGTTCTCTGAAAGTTCCCGGAGATTCCCATTATGCTCAGAGGATGACCACCGAGGGGGGGTTTAGTGGGTAAAAATCCCACATCACCCACACTCTCCCCCAGGAGCATTTGAGGAAAAAATCCCCGTCGTTATTAAAAAGGTAGTCTATTAGGCGGTCATTTCCATCTTTGGATAAGATGGCCGCGGCATTAATTCAACAAGACACAATTAGGCGCGCCTTGATTTGGCCCTAGTGACACAGATAATATTTTAATCGTTACTTTGCTAGACACCAAGTTTAGACTATAACATCACCATACACCATCTCGAGTTATGTAAGACTGCAGTCAAGTGTCATCGATAAAAACAAATCTATCCAATCAATTATCCAATACAAATTCCTTTTGAAGAGATACGATAATTCTCTTAAACAGATATCAAAAGTAGTTGATTGCTCTGAAACTATCATTCTACATTTCAATTATACTGAATCATGTGGCAACGCCAGTATATCGTGACCAAGGCAATTACCAAATGCCCCTAACGAGAGACTCGACCCAAAAGATGGCATTACTAAATTCAAAATTGATACAACTGTTGTTTAACGCTTAAGGCGAATAATTATATGCAAACAAAAAAAAACTATTTTTTTTAAAAAGCTGATCGCACATGAGACTGGCCGCATGTATGAGGTCAACTACCTCGTTGATCTGGTGGTTAGCGTGTTATACTGCGGATGACGAGGTCCTGGGTTAGATACCTGGGCTGTGCAAATATTAAATATTGTATTTTTATGGCTAGATTTCACTTTATTACACCCCCGTGCCTCGGAGAGTACGTTAAGCCGTCGGTCCCGGTTAATATCACTAACATGATAATAGTCGTTATAGCCCCGTCAAGCCGCATTGGTGGGTCTAAGCTCTAATTCCCGCTCTCCAATGAGAGTGAAGTCCTGTGCCCAGCAGTGGGACGTTAATGGGCTGTAGTGGTGGTTTTTAAAATAAGATTCAGCTGCCTCGGTGTCTGTATGTATCAAATCTTGCAAGTTAAATTTGACCAAATTCCCGGTTTCCGATTGAGCTGAAATTGTTCATGTAAATCGCATGACAATGCAATATTATTATGACATAGGGCTGATCTGATGATGGAGTTGGAAGACGGCTATATTAACTCTGTAATAAAACTACCCTTAATACCCCATTCGAGCTTAGGCTCATTTGATTCGTATTTACAAGTACCTACTCTGGTCCTAGAAGTTATTTTTTATCATCAACTTTTTAAAAAATATGTAAGCTTACTTATTTATGTTGACCACTGATCAATATTTATTTTGTGTAGGTACGGAACAAATACTAACGGCATGTATTTTAAACATCTTAGTTATAAGTGTCAAATTAATAAATAAAAATTGACAGAGAAATGTTGCGAGATTTGATGCAACATGTTTGATTTTTATTAAGACAGCATTTCCGGGTCGCGAATGATGTTGCATAAGGACTACAAAAACAAGTTGAGGCGAAATCCTCATAATATGGACTAATACAAAATGGAACGGTTAAAATAAAAAAAATTGTGTGTGTGCAACTCACACACGGCAGAAGTGAAACTTTAGAAAAGTAGCCTACGAGATAATGAGATAAATATTACTTGTATTCTATATCTCATTCTCTCGCAGGCTAAATTCTATTTATAATTGTCTCTTTTTGGTGTGGCTCTTTCGTTTCATTGAGTTTTCAAATCACAACGATTCTAAAGAAGTTTCACTTCAATAATTAAGCTTCGGTATACCAAAATAAACCGTACCATAATACAAAAAAAAAAGAAAATGGTCTCGATTCTTAGCAATGATTATTATTAAAGCTCAGAATAAGTTATTAATATGCCTTTACTAACTTTATTTATTTATTTATTTACTTAGAATAGATAAGCACCTTATTATGTGCAAATAACTTTACAGGTTCTCTACGTAATAAACGTCCAATATTAAAGCAAACAGCGTTCAATTATTCACGGCACGCCGCAAATCGGTTTAGATGCTATACAATTAGACAGAATAGGGGTGGAACCACACGAATTTACTGTGTAACGCGTATATGTTACGTGAAGATAACTTTGTAGTAGAAGAGACAGTGCTTTTTTCCTTTTCGAATAGCTATAGACGTATAACCCACCGAAAATATCTGTGGGCCTCGCTGGAACGCGGTTTACCCCTGCGCTACCCGTACTGTTACCCCGTCTTCTCCTATTTAGTAAATTGCCTGACCGTCCAGTTTGTATAATATATCATTTTAATTGGTCCACAGATATTTCGACGGTTTATACTTGGTTTAATTAAAAACGGTTAAAAACCTACTAAAAATATTAATTAGTTCTTTTGAGAACAAATGGGTTTTAGATTTTATAAACTACATCAAAAATACACAATTTTAAAATATTGATGTCAAAGTGACAAAGTTGACAAAGTTGACTGCCTCGTTGGTCTAGCGGTTAGCGTAGTCGACTGCGGATCACGAGGTCCTGAGTTCGATTCCCGGTCGGGCATAAACAATGTTAGGTATTGGGTTTTTCAATTAAGAAATTCTCAGTGCCAGCCCGGAGTTGGAAGTTGGCGGTGGTTCACCCCCGTGCCTCGGAGAGCACGTTTAGCCGTCGGTCCCGGTTATTATCATTAACATGATAATAGTCGATAAAGCCCGCCAACCCGCATTGGAGCAGCGTGGTGGGTCCAAGCTCTAATTCCCTCTCTCCTATGAGAGTGGAGGCCTGTGCCCAGCAGTGGGACGTTAATAGGTGGTGGTGGTGGTGGATGTCAAAATGATTTAAAGTTCTTGTTTAAAAATTAATACTTAAATACAAATCAAAATATTTTCTACTACATGTAATGTTTGTTTGTGACACGTCATGTTGAATTACGTATGTTCAAATCCACTTCACAGATAATATTTTTTTATCATCATTGTGATATTAGTTGTTATTCTTTTTAAATTATTTCCTTATATCTGGGTGAACGGGAATGGCAGTACCTGCGATCTCTGAAATGCCTCTCCTGATAACGCTTAGAGGCCGCTGTGGTTGATAATAAAGACGCTTCGGTAAAATAAATGGACTCTTGGACTATAAAGTTTTGGTTTACGATGTAATCGTTGCAAAAGATATCATGTCACGCGTCAATTGCTTCGCATATTAGTGTCAGGGGCGTCAATACTGTTTTTAAAACCGGATGCGGTTTTGTTACGATTATTTCTATGTTATATAATTCGACACACGCTGATATAAGAGATATACGAGTATGTCACTGTAAGATTGCAAAAACCGTTAGATTGTAATCTAACGCTTTTTAACTCGTTAGATTGTAAACTCTCGAATAATTGTGAACCGAATAATTGTGTTTCAAAAATTGACACTCAGAACATTGAATGTTCTGAGTGTCAATTTTTGAAATATTCATTGTATTTACGTTTTCTTGTCTCTTTCTTGTAGGTTAGGTTAGGGTTCGACATAAATAATCAGGTTGGTTCTATCGGGTTAATATATCTCACAGATTACAATCTACCGAAAAATAATGCGTTATATTGTAATTTTGATTAGCAGAATTCACACATACTCGTATAATGATTTTGAGAACATTATTCTTATTGAACTCGGGTAAGGTTTCCTCGCGATGATTTCCTTTACGGTTATAATGTACCTAGATGTACTATAATTTATTCAGTGGTTATAGCTTGTAGTTTATAAAATACCGCTACTAATTTATTCTTTAAATACACGTGTCGATTTCAATGGCCTATTAAACATCCTTAGAATTTATATACTATTATACAATTGAATATACAGTTTCTTTAATTTTCTATAATTGACCGCGACTTCGACAGCATGGTTTTAGGTTTTTAAAAAATGCCAAGAGAACTATTCGATTTTGCGGGATAAAAAGGAGCCTATGTTCATAACCGGGATACATTCTAATTCTGTACCAAAAATCATCAAAATGTGCTGAATAGATGCTCTATGAAAGCATAGCAAACAGACAGACATTTTCGCTTTTATATATATTAGTATGGATTTTATTGTGTTGACGGCCATCTCATTTACATAATTGTAGACGTAAATTATATCCAACGATGTTGACGATAGAGGATCATTGACCCCGATCAGGTTGATGATCTTTAGAATAGGTAGGCATAACAATGAATCATACTTAATAGCTTAATACATATTCATGTACCTATCCTACTAACTAAGATAGGTTGTTATTATCAGCTGATATACATAGTTGATGAAGCACCTGACATTAGCTGCATTGCATACCAATGATGATGAAATCCAAAACATCTTCGATTCGAATTCAAATTCAAAATAAATTTAAATTTACATGAATTCATAAAGTAAGTAGATGATGCCGGCGACTTGGTCTGCGTGGATTGAGGATTTTGGTTCTCGCGGGGAATCTTTGATTGTTCATGTTATAAGCTAACCATTCCAAATTTCATCCTTTGTTCAATCGTTGCGGCGTGAACGAGTATCAAACATCTAAACTTACAAACACACAAACTTATAAACATCCCAACCTTCACATTTATTATATTAGTAGGATTTTGAATAGAGCAGCTTTCCGACGCGGTGATTCTTGACATCAATAAAGTATCATGAGTTAAACGTATATCATACTTAATATTATAATTGCGAAAGTGTGTTTGTTTGTTGGTTTGTCCTTCGATTACGCCGCAACGGAGCAACGGATCGACGTGATTTTTAGCATGGGTATGGTTGAGGACCTGGTTAGTGACATAGGCTACCGGAAAATTAAGGCATAGGCTACCGGAATTACAAAAAACTTAAACAACGAGGACGAAGTCGCGGGCATCAGCTAGTAGAGTATATAAAAGCTATAATTATTGTATTTACACGGTTACAAGACGGTACTTGAGAAGAATGCGTAGGTAGCTCGCGTTCCGCCTGCCATTCGACGCGCCTTCCTTTGCGTAAATACACCTTTAGGCTTTACAAGCATTATTACCATATCAAGTAAAATTTTCAAACACAGTAATCACTTACTAAACACTGATGCAATTCAACTCAACTCGAATTGACCGCCTACGCGTTTCATACCAGTACCTATCAGCTGGTAGTGGTCCTGATCAATCTATACTTTTAATTACGGCCCCGGATCGTATCGGTCCGTGTATCGGTTACGGATTGTGGTAATGGCTGACTGTAGCATAGGTATGCAACTAAAAGGCTGAATTAATTTTAAAACAACCACTCAACCTATACAAAACATCAGGTTTCCACTTTGGTCGAGCTGGCTCCGAAGCGATCTTCAACATCATTTGCGAAAACACACTAGTAACGTTTCTTTTTTCTGGCTGCCAAAAACTCTGCATTATTCACTTTTTTAGTGCGCGTACAAAGCGACTGTACAGTCACATCGTTCCCCTCCATCGATGCGGTTGATTTACGCGGACGTTTTGCCCTGTCCGGTCTGAGTGTCTTCGTTCTGCAACAAAAAATATATCATACCAATATTATAAATGCGAAAGTCAGTTTGTTTGTTGGTTTGTTGGTTTGTTGGTTTGTCCAACAATCACGCCGCAACGGAGCAACGGATCGACGTGATTTTTGACGTGGTTATAGTTGAGGACCTGGAGAGTGACATATGCTACTTTTTATCCCGGAAAATTAAAGGATTTCCCGCGGGAATCAAAAAAACTTAAACCACGCGGACGGAGTCGCGGGCATCAGCTAGTTTTAACAATAAATCAGTTCTTGGAGATCTACAATATAAAAAATAATATGCTTAGGATCATATAGTAAAATTGAAATATTTACTGACCATATTATTGTATGGTGTATCATGATATTTTTGTAAAATACTATGACACACGGTCGAGTGAAACAAGGTCAGTGAACTGTGGGAAATCCTTTCTTAGTTTACTTCCTTCAGTCAACACCCTAAACTCGGTGCCCGACACATTCTCACCTTTAGTATAATCCATCCATATCCATACTATCCATACTAGTATTATTATTATTATATTTATTAAAACATTTAACTTTAAACTTAATATTATAAATGCGAAAGTGTGTCTGTCTGTCTGCTACGCTTTCACGGCCCAACTACTCAACCGATTTGAATGAAATTTGGTATAGAAATAGTTTACATCCCGGGAAATGACATAGGCTACTTTTTATCCCGGAAAATTAAGGAGTTCTCGCGGGAATTGGAAAAACTTACTCCACGCGAACGAAGTCGCGGGCACATCTAGTATATCATATGTGTATGTTTAGTTTGATTATTTTTATTATTATTAGATGGACAGACAGAGATCCTGCAGGGTCAATACTGGGCGAAACGGGAAACGGCGGAACAAACTAATTATGAATTAGTTTAGTAGTTTGTTGGTCATATGGATGCTACGGTCAAAACTGACTCGTTCGCAATTATCAAGGGCTAATATCACTGTATGTATATGTCACCGTAAAATTGCAAAAACCGTTAGATTGTAATCTAACTAGCGAAATTGTAAACTGTCGACAGATTACAATTTAACGCATTATTTTTCAGTAGATGGTAATCTGTTAGGTATATTAACCCGAAAACTACCTGATTATTTAAGTCGAACCCTAACCTTACAAGAAAAAGACAAGAAAACGTAAATACAATGAATATTCAAAAATTGACACTCAGTTCACAATTTCGCTAATTAGATTACAATCGAACGGTTTTTGCAATCTTATGGTGACATATAAATACCTGCGCTATGCTACTACAATTCTTTAATTATAATATTTATATTATTATTTTAATCATTCAAGTTTTCATTTAATCAACATTCTTACAATGTTGCGGCTTGCGAAGGTTAGATGCCAATCGCTGTAAATGTAAAAATTGGTAGCATATCAAATCTGGGTTACATCATAGGCGGACTCGGGGGCCGGGTTAAATAGCGGTAAATTAAATAGTGTACCCGAATATTAGACCTATAATCTCATGCTACTAATAATTTGGGTTCTTTCAAAACAATAATTAAGAGACATAAAAATACGCAAGGCTCATAAATCGATAATAATATTATTATAGTTACTTTTCATGACTAGTGTAACCAACGTACCTATTCTGTAGTTTATTCGTCGTTATTTTTTTTATTCCACTACAAGTAAGGCCTTGACGGTGATCTCAACTGATGGTAAGTGATGATGCAGTCTAAGATGGTAGCGGGCTAACCTGTTAGGAGTATGACAATTATATTAAATCCATGCCCCTATCGGTATCTACACGGCATCGTACCGGAACGCTAAATCGCTTGGCGGTAAGTCTTTGGTGGTTGGGTGGTAACTAGCTGAAGCCTCCCACAAGATGAGACCAGAGAAAATTCAGATATTATAAATTCCAAAATAGACCCTGCCGGGAATCGAAACCAGGACCTCCCACTAATAAGACCACAACGCTCATTACTGAGTCATGTCAATCAATGATCGTTTATTTTGTGGATTGCTCTTGTTTGTATTTCCACATTGTATGTTTTTTTTTATCCACTACAAGTTAGCCCTTGACTGCGATCTCACCTGATGGTAAGTGATGATGCAGTCTAAGACGGTAGCGGGCTAACCTGTTAGGGGCATGGCAGTTATATTAAACCCATACCCATGTGCTCCTGTAGCTTTTGTCCAGCTTCTTACATCGACTTGCTTTACGTACCGTTTGACCACCCAGTCAGTGGAAGGTCTTCCGGTACGGGATACACATTCAATCGCTTCGGGATACTACCAGCGTCTATTGCACTCCGAACAATGTGCAGGCTGGTACGGCATTCGGTTCTTTGAAGGAATTCCTCATTTCTGCGTCTGACATTGATAGAAAACCTTTATAAGTACTTACGCAAAATAATGATAAAGTAAACTTGAGTCCATAAGTAATTTATTTTGGTACTCAATTCAAAACAATTCGTTTCAGAAATTATTGCGTGAAATAAATTTTCTATTTTGTCACATTGTTATTATAAAATTAATTTACATTTTACACCATTTATCATTGATATTATCTATTTACATCGGCTCAGGAGTCAGAAGCTTATTAAAGTGTTGTCACAACGATTTAGTAGATTTCTAATTTCTATGGTCACAACCATTGTAAAAACATAATATTATGACATAGATGTTAAATTACTAGAGCAGAAGATCCCACAAGATTTAATTAATAATGATAATAACATTTTCTTGCGTTCAACTTAAACGTAACTTAACTTACGTTCCGTTAATTGGCACGCTGCCTGCTTATCCGTATGTTTTTTTTTTTTTTATCCACTACAAGTTAGCCCTTGACTGCGATCTCACCTGATGGTAAGTGATGATGCAGTCTAAGATGGTAGCGGGCTAACCTGTTAGGGGCATGGCAGTTATATTAAACCCATACCCCTATTCGGTTTCTACACGGCATCGTACCGGAACGCTAAATCGCTTGGCGGCACGTCTTTGCCGGTAGGGTGGTAACTAGCCACGGCCGAAGCCTCCCACCAGGCCAGACCAGGGAAAATTCAGAAATTCAGAAATTATAAATTCCCAAATTGACCCTGCCGGGGATCGAACCCGGGACCTCCGCACGTTAAGACAACAGCGCTACACACTGCGCCACGGCGGTCGTCGTTATGCGTATATATAATATTTTGATGATTTTATACCTTCTCCTCGCCACTTAATGTATTTATTTTTATGGCCTAATATTTCTTAGCTTACATCTTTCTAAACTTTTTGAGATATTTTTCTGCTTCATAGTATAATAATTTAAGTATAACTAGACGGTAAAAACTACATCAGATAATAATAATAAGAATTAGGCCGGCTTGCAGAAATGGCTGGTTCCTTTTAACCCAGAATTAGCTACTAGCTGCTAATTTGACTTCATTCAAAATCTCATAATTGTTCCCGGGTTGAGCGTAACCTGGCGTATCTGAAAGCGGGCCTTAGAGTAGATGTCTAACGTCAAATTAGCTACATGCTATCAACGTACTATAACCTATTTTGTTATGCTATGTTGTGCCTATCAATTGTACTGTAGCACTAGATGGCACAACTACTGTAGGTTTATCAGTTAACTTACGCAACGAGAATTATTTAAATATATATCAATGAAATGTCTACTCGAAAAATAAGTCCACTATTTAGCAACGAGAAGCAAGGTTGAGAAACAACGCGAATGCGGAAAATTTAACTTTTGATAGCCAAAAACTGGGGGGGGTACTACCATCGCTGGAAGCAGCATTACTTTAAAATTACATTTTTATGTCACACTAGGTGATGCCCGCGACTACGTCCGCGTGGATTGATGTTTCTTGGTTGCCGCGGGAACTCCTTAATTTTCCGGGATCTAAGTAGTCTATGTGTTATTCCAGACTATAATCTCCCTCTGTGCCAAATTTTATCCAAATCCGTTCAGCCGTTCGGGCATGATCGAGTAACAAACATCCATACATACATCCATAAATCCATCATCCAAACTTTCGCATTTATAATATTAGTATAGATCAAAAATTGAGTCCACTACTTATTTAGCAACGACGCAAGGTTGAGAAACAACGCGGATGCGGAAAATTTAACTTTTGATAGCCCTAAACTGGGGGAGTACCTACTACAATCGCTGGAAGCAGTATAACTTTAAAATTACAGTTTTATGTAACATACCTCGATGTCCTTAAAATAGGGATTATAATTCTAAAACACGAACGTTTACAATATTAAAACAATACGGCTTTAAGCGATGGTAGTACGCCCCCTGAAGTATATACGTCACCGTAAGATTGTAAAAACCGTAAGATTGTAATCTAACGCTTTTTTTTCTATAGATTGTAAACAGTCGAAAGATTGTGAACCGTTCTATGTTTAAAGTGTCATTTTTTGAAATATTCATTGTAAGTATTTAAGTTTTCTTGTCTCTTTCGCGTAGGTTAGGTTAGGGTTCGACATAATTAATGAAGTAGTGCACTTAGGTTCTATCGGGTTAATAAACCTAACAGATTACAATCTACCGAAAAATAATCCGTTATATTGTAATCATTCGACAGTTTACAATTTCGCGAGTTAGATTATAATCTTACGGTTTTTACAATCTTACGGTGACATATACACGCTATTATTTACATAGAGAAGATTTTCTATACGAACACATAACAGACACAAAGTTACACTTATTATCCATACTAATATACTATATACTAATATTATAAATGCGAAAGTGTGTCTGTCTGTCTGTCCGTCTGTCTGTCTGTCTGTCTGTCTGTCTGCTACGCTTTCACGGCCCAACTACTCAACCGATTTTGATGAAATTTGGTACAGAGATAGGGTACATCCCGGGGAAGGACATAGGCTACATTTTATCCCGGAAAATTGAAGAGTTCCCGCGGGAATCAAAAAAATGTATCTGTTCAACCGATTTTGATGAAATTTGGTACAGGGAGAGGTTGTACCCCGGGGTAGGACATAGGTTGCTTTTTATCCCGGAAAATTGAAGAGTTCCCGCGGGAATAAAAAAAACAATCCACGCGGACGAAGTCGCGGGCATCATCTAGTAGTTTATAAATATCTTGATGCAATATCCGTGACTTCAACCGTGTAGATAAAGGTTTTTTAAAATTCCGTGCTAAGTATTAGATTTTCTGGGTTAAAAAGTATCGTAAATTATAATTATAATGGTATAACTCCAGGATATAAGCTATCTCTGTGCTAAACTAGATAATTTTAATAAAAAATTAGCGAATTTGTTTCTGATTACATATCAAAAATTGCGTAACTGGCAGGATTTGAACCTTCAATTAATTTGCAATTTTTATTTAAGTAAGTTTAGAAACTTTCCTAGTGTGAGAAGCACTATAAAAAAGTTACAAAAATTTGTATTATGCAAAATGTGTAATTTCTCGTTCAAAGAGTTCCATCGGAGATGGGCCTTTGAAAGTAGTCGATAATGCAATTTATCACTACTAGATGGCATAGATAGTCACTCTAAAGACTGAATTTAAAAGATCCATATCTCCAATTTCGGTAAGTGAACCGTGGTCTTGCGGTCAAAGGCGTTCCAGGAGCGATTCCCAGAGAGATGCACCCGTGTATTTAAGCATGTTTAGAACATATAACTAGCTCGAATGTACCTAAAAGCTTTGTAAAATCACAATAAAGCAACCATTAAAACTCGTAGATAGGTTAGAAGTTAAAGATAAATAAGAATTAAAACGTTTGAACTGCTGGTCAAATCGAGTTTTTTAAATTTAATTTTGAATTAAGTAATCTTAATTTTAAAAATAGATCTTTAATATCATAACAGGAAAGTCTGCATATCAAGCGGCTGAAGTAACTTTCCGTTAACTATGAACGTCAATTAAAACTTAAAAGCAACGTGGGTTGCATATGTCAGGTTTTGTTAACTTTAGACCTTAATAATGAAGGTACCTATTAAATTATTACGCAAGTCGCAAAAGCTCATTTTGCTTTTTTGGTGGTCAAATTTAACAGAAGCCGCCGCCAGCAGCAATAACGTCACTTAAACGTCATTTAATAAGCAAGTCAATTTTAAAAATAAATTGGTTTTGTATCAGATTAAATGATGATAAAGAACATTTTCATCCCACCATCTCGGAAAGAGTATTTTTAAGCTTCGATATCTGATTGCAAAAGCCGTTATTATCCTCTTGAGGATAAAGTAAATTGAATTTAGAACATCGTGTGCACGTTAGTAGGTAAATATCACTCGTGTATGAAGTTTGTGAATTCAAAACATCATTATAACCTATTTACTTCTACCTCTATGGTGCCGAATTTCCATACAACCGTTTTTAATTTATTAAAACCTGACACTCATAACCTCTTTGGTATACTTTTTTGTGATTTTTTTATTTGCTTTGCGCCCATTTTCTTTTACGTCATATTGTTTAAAATTAAAACCTTCGATTAAAAACAAGAAAATTGAAAATAAGTTAAAAACCTAAAATGAGTGATTCTAGTGACGAAGAAGTTAATTTGACGCCAACAGAATTGACTGAAACTATTAAAAATGCGGAAATGAGCTTTCTCCCTCAACAATCACGCGAGAAGTATTTAATTTCCTCGCTGAGGTGGGATGAAAAGTTACGTGTTGCCCTCGAGTGAAAAGATTTTTCACCTCGTGCTCTTTTGATTCCCTCGCTGACGCTCAGGATTCTAATTTAGAATCCTTCGCTTGCTCGGTCATCAAAATTGAGCACGCGGTTAAAAAACAACTTTTCACTCTTGTATAACAAATAACTATAACCTAACTGTACACCAACGCCACAACACTAGGGTCTGGCAGTCTAATAATCCATACTAATAATATTATAAATGCGAAAGTGTCTGTCTGTCTGTCCGTCAGTCTGCTACGTTTTCACGGCCCATCTTTCCCAGAAATTTGGAACACATACATCCAGTAGAAGGACATAGGAAACTTAAAGAGTTCCCGTGAGATCAAAAGTATTAATGTACGCGGACAAAGTCGTGGGCATCACCTAATTTTAAATAATATCATAATTACAACTCGGCGACTGTTGACGGCCTCATAATTTATTGCCAACTACAGTTTAAGGATAATAAACCGGTGGTTGCTAACTAATACGTATTATTTGTCTCATTCCATTACAGTTTTCAACAGATGATTTCAATTTTACAAGCTGTTCAGCTGTTGCTAAATAATTTGCTGACAATCCTTGAGTACACTTATATTATTAATACGTAAAGGCCTGTAAATTAAGTGTAAGTTAAAACGTGACAAATATATAGTTTTCTTCGAAGTTTTCTCCTTATTGGTTTCTAATTTCTATAATAGCATCGCAATGTACTCCTGCACCCTGCAATAAAGATATCAAAAATAAAATTAAATAAAATGTTAGCCGTCCAAATTCGGTGTTAAAACAAGTTACTTAAGTAGAACTACATACATGTTACAGCTGAAATAGACCAGCAAAAGATTAAAATTATTATGGACCAATATTCCAGACATTTACAAAAAGACTATAAAAATATGCTATAACCATAAACTTTTGAAATATTTTGTGGTTATTTTCGTGATCTTTTTTAAATTAGGTCATTTTTTATTAATGTTTCTCAAAGTTTAATTTCCGTTAAGTGAATGCTATCTGGAATTATTCAAGCTCCGGTAGTCGTGGTTTATTAAATTAATTGAATGTATACAGATCATGAAAGGTTGTTATATCAGAGATCGGAGGCCGGACTCACGCCCACTCGGCT
The DNA here is from genome assembly GCA_963932025.1 of Erebia epiphron. Classification (NCBI taxonomy): domain Eukaryota; kingdom Metazoa; phylum Arthropoda; class Insecta; order Lepidoptera; family Nymphalidae; genus Erebia; species Erebia epiphron. Next base: position 38,339,318 of record OZ009948.1, on the reverse strand, counting down.
TGTGCTAGTGATGTGACGTATCGGAATGTCAGATTTAAGTATCTATCGACATAATTTTTAAACTTTGCACTAAGTACGTAAGATAAAGTTTAACGATCAACGTATCCTAAGTAGTTGTTTACATAATTTTAGGAGTGAGCATAGTCTTTTGTGATTGCAGATATTATTAATTAGAGAAAGTCGGCTAACAAGTGGAAAAAAAAATTATTCACAGTCTAGTATAATTTTTAAAGTAGGAACTTGCCTACTTACAGACGACAGTAAAGTTTTAGTTTCTGTTGTGGGAATCCATAATCTTTGATGAATGCGATCCAATAAGTTTAAGATGTACGAGTATTAAATTAATCTAAGCCAAACATGATAACTTTTGACTCATAACTTACCCACTTGAAATTATACCTAATATTAGAAAAAATATTTTTTTATGCTACTATAACTTACGCTTGACTGCAATTAACCTTATGATAGGAACTTCTGGTGATACAGTCTAAACTGGTGGCGGGCTAACCTGTACCTACATACCTCTAGTATGGCAGTTACATTAAACCTATAGACGACATCAGTTCTACACGGCGTCGTACCGGCACGCTAAATTGCTTGGCGGTAGGTATATCTTTGCCGGTAGGGTGGTAACTACGGCCAAAGCTGCGTAGATTAAAAAACTTGAGAGGTGTCAAGGAAGGAACGAAGTACTAAAAGTTGTAACGACACCTTTTGCTATAGTTGTAAGCCGTGCGGCGTACGCGTGTTTCTCTGTGTAAATTTTATTACTATTCCTTCTCTAATTAATCGAATAACTAGCCTGTGTAACTATTGAAAACGAAAACATAATTCTTTAAAATTATTTTGCCTTTTTATTTTCAACAACTTGAAGTCAACAATACAAGTACCTAGTCATAGCAACCAAAAAGTGTCGTTTGGTCTTAATTTTTTCCGTCTAGCCCCCTTTCGTAACGCGCGATAAGGAACTTCGTTCCAAAAACATAAGTAGGTAGTTAATCATCTACTTTAACTTTAGAAAAACGTTTAAAGTATACCTTCACGTCACTAACTCTAACATTGTTGTACCAAACTCTACGGTTCGCACTTCAGAATTTATTTATAGCGTTTTAATGAGAATTTACTTCCTTAGCTTTTGTGTACGCTTAGAGACCTATTCACTAAGTAAGTAGGTTACCTGTTGAATTTATCAGTTGAATCGATTCTTTGGTTTCTTGTCCTATGTAATTGCTTTACTTTATAGCATAAAATGTAAGATTACTTCAGAGTCGCCTGTACTCGGGTCCTACGTAGCTGACTTCGACGAATTAACCATGAAACGCGTGATATCGGCCAAATTCGACTTACCCCTCTAGCAGCAGTGTCGCGGTTAATTATTATGATATTGTGTTGTCATAGTGATTGTAAAATGACATAGTACTCTCCCCACGCCCCGCAAAAGTTAGTCGAAGGCGATTTCATACATTTTTCTTACGTTTCCTATCCCGTGTTTATTTCATCCAATGGAGCAGATTCAATAATACCAACCATAAAAATATTAAAGTACATGATGCGTTGAATAGGGAATACGCTTATCATAGTTTTGAACTTTTAATAAGAGTCAAAACACAGCATACGGCCAAAAAATTTTGTCTGGCAGCCAAAAAGACAGCATCATTCACTTTTATAATATGGACCGCATACACTAGATGTTTCACGCGGACGTTTATTCCCGTTCGGTCCTAAGTATGTTATTCCAATAGCAGCACATAATTACCTAAATAGGTTAGGGCACATTTTCTATTAAAAATAATAAAGGGTTATTAAATTTCATTTTTAAACTACCAGATTGTATAAAAGTATGAGGAATCATAACAGTATAGAAGTGATACTTAGTCATCGTACGTTAAATTTGATTTATCATATTTTATCAATAACAATAACTTAATTATACAAATTAACTGTCATATTACCAATACGCTACAGGCGTTTTTGCATGACATCGATGCTAAAAACTAGTTCTCTATAATTTGAATCAAAGGAAAAATATAATTCGCTGGCGTACATGCTCTTGAGTGTAAACGCTATAGCTGAGCGTGTAACATATCACCAACGAACTTTAATAAAATTATTATATACTAGACTGACTATCCCGGAAAATAATTCTTACTGATTGACTGGAGTCAGGTGACTGTACCAGAAGGAGGCTCTTTAGAGATTTTTATGTGGTACTCGTAAATAACCTTTTTTACCCACGACGGAACGGGGACGGTATAATATGTGTTTACCCTAAGAGGTTGTGCGTTTGCTCGTATGTTTGTTTTGTACGTTGTGTGTCAATATCACTCTATTTATCTTTAGAAACAATAATTTCATGTAGGTTTTTGTTCATACAAAATTTATTAGATTCACTACGACGTAGGTGCCGTTTTGTGAGCCGAAACCGACTAACCGACCTGTTGTGACGTTTAATTTCATGAGGTCTACATCTCTAGGACATTATAACTCAATGCTACAAACTATACAGTGAAATAAACGATTCTGACTGAATATCAACTGGTTTGAACATAATATGGAACTAGAGTTTTAGTCTAAATAAATTAACAGATTTAATTTCGTCTGCATTCTTGAACACTGTGAATATAAGAAATTTTGATTTAGACTTAGATGGATAGATACATTCTTTATTGCCACACATAACATAGAGATAACTTCTTAATAATAGACAAAAAACAGAAAACAACGCGTGCGCAAGGGCGGTCTTATCACTAAAAGTGATTTCCTCCAGACAACCCATTTCCTAAGGAACTTTAATAAGGAGCGGGATAGTGCAACAATAATAATAAACATGCAATAATAATATGCTATTAAAACTAGGTAGGTAATGTTCCTTTACACGACTCTTAAAGATGTTTAAATACTTTGACTGCCTACTGTCGCTCGGCAATTTATTCCAAAGCAGTACAGCCTTAACTGTGAATGAATTACCAATTATTTTAGAGTAAGCGCTAATATTTGTATTGTTAAAATTGACTAAGTACCTAATCTTAGTTTCGCATGAGTGGGTTTATATAATCTTCAGATGTTTTTAGTTTATAACCCAATAAAGTACACAAGTCTGAGTGGTCGGTTTTGATTTATGATCGTGTTGCCAATAAATTCCAATATCTTACATAAGATGGCTTTTATGGGATTGTTTTTAAATCTTTGAATGTGATTCCTGTATTCCTGCATTTCAAATGATTTATAATGTTATCGCGAAACATTTCTCAGTATAATTTCAACATTGTTGACGCTATCTTTGTTTTTGCCCCAGTGATAGAGACAGATATACTCAAAATCATTAGAAATCTTAAAAATACACAATCCACGGGATATGATGGCATTAACACAAAAATCCTAAAACTGTGTTCACCATACCTCTGTAAGCCTTTATGTCACATTGTTAACATGACGCTAGAACAAGGCATTTTCCCGATCAAATTAAAATATTCAGTTGTTAAACCCGTGTTTAAAAAAGGCGATAAAACAGATGTCCGTAACTACAGACCTATCACTCTTATACCGGTTTTATCCAAGGTCTTTGAGAAAGTCATTCATGATAAAATATATGACTTCCTGACAAAATATAATCTCTTGCATCCCAACCAGTATGGATTCCGTAAAAATAATTCCACCATCACGGCTTGTTTTGACCTTATACGGAGTGTAACGGAGGGACTAAATAATAAAACTATTACAGTGGCCCTATTGTTAGACATGAGTAAAGCATCTGACTCAGTCTCGCACGAAATTTTGCTTAGCAAATTATATGCGTACGGAATAAGAGGTACGCCGTATGAGTGGATCAAAAGTTATCTTGCAAATAGACAACAATATGTAGAAATATCAAACATTTCGGGTAAATACAAAAAAGTCTTTAAGTCGAAATTAAGGATAAACGCTAATGGAGTACCACAGGGGAGTATACTTGGCCCGCTCTTCTTTCTCATATATGTAAACGACTTGCCCCTCTCCTTGAATCAAAAATGTATTCAATATACAGATGACACTACAATAGTTATTAAAGGCAGTGACCGACAAATTGTTGAAAACGAAACAAAAAAGGCTCTCAAAGATGTTACTAATTGGCTCACAAGCAATGGTCTAAATATTAATCTCAGCAAAACACAATTTATACACTTTCGGACATATAATAGTACTAGTTTAAAAATTGACATTAACTATGACGGCATTGGTATCAAAGAAGCAGACACAGCAACATTTTTAGGCCTAACTATAGACACTCATTGTAATTGGAAGGCTCAGGTAGACAAAGTATGTACAAAACTAGATAAATTCACTTACCTATTGAAAATACTTAGAGTAACTGTCTCAGAAGCTGCAGCTACTATTGCATATCATGCCTATTTTTCTTCCACTCTAAGATATGGTTTAATATTGTGGGGAAACTCGGTCGACTCAATCAGAGTATTTAGAGCACAAAAAAGGTGTATGAGGGCGCTATGTGGTGCTGAGTATTTGGACAGCTGTAAGCCACTTTTTAAGAAAAAGAATATATTGCCTTTGCCAGCCCTGTACATTTATGAGATGTGTGTATTTATAAGAAAAAATATTGAACTATTTCCTCAAAAAAATGTAAGCCGTAATAGAAGACAACAATTAAAGTTTGAAATACCGATGCAAAGATTGAGTGTCTACCAGCGAAATGTCTATTGCATGGCAATCAAAATATATAACTTTTTGCCGGATCGCGTTAAGGTTTTAACAATTCATAAATTTAAAAAATATTTATTGAATAAACTTTTAAATGAAGTCTATGACATTAATGATTATTTTAAAATGAAATTTGATTGACATGCATCATAAAGTTTGACTCTAATATGCTACCATGGATATAACGCTTAGGTACTACTTATCATTATTATTATTATTTTGTCTTGTTTTACACTTATTATTTTCTATGAGCTTGACATCTTAATTTTGGACATTTAAAAATACTAGGTACTAATTGGAGTTAGTATAAATATGAATACAATTATAGAATTTAGAGTTAAGTAGTGCTATTGTAATTATAAATGTATCATATTGTGATTGTTGTAGCATGGCAGTTATCTTGGGAAAAATAAATTATAATAATTAATAATACACATAATAAAAATATTAAGGTAATAAGATGTAATGAAATTCTAGTGACTAAGTATAAAAATAATATTTGCACGCCTATATTATGGCAAAACATGATTGGCGCCTTTATGTATAATTATAATCTATCTGTGTTGTAACCCATGTTTAAAGCAAATAAATGAATTTATTATTATTATTATGGTTCCAGAAATATAATCCTTATTTTGAGTACATCAAGGTACGTCATATAAATTTGAAATTTTACAATTATACTGCTTTAGGCGATCTATTTAATAAATTAACCTAAAATCCCGCAAAACATTTTTTATTACTATTTTATTGAAATGTTGCCAAACTTTGACTTAATTTTAATGCTAATTGATGCTAAAATGTTATATTCTGCGTTGCATATTATTGTTTACGTATATTTATGACCATTTTAATTATTTTAATCGATATTAGTGTTAAAAGAGATAACAAATTTCTTATCTTTTACAAATTGATGCCTAGAAGCTAAAAAGTTAGCAATTTTCAAAGAAAGGATTTTGACCTGAAAAGTAGGTTTTCAGATTTTATTTTAGTACCTAACTTATTCAACAATATCGCTGCATATAATTTGAAATGTAAATTGTGCAAAGAAATAATATTATTCATATTATGGGTAAGTATTGTATTAACTATTAGGTAAGCAAAATCATTAAGAAGCACGTTATATTGCAAAGTTTGCACAGAAAAAGTATACTTACTAAGAAAAATTTTTTTGCGAACGGGAATTGAATTTGTAAACCTTGTAACAAACACGTGCTTACCCTTAAGACTTGGACACATACAATGCAATATAGAATTTTGTAAAACACTTTAGCTTTATTTATAAGGAGAAGCTCTATTTATTGATCAAATTAGAAAATCGAATAAGTTAGTCGTTAGGTCAAAGCCACCATTTTGAATTTATGTCCATATAAGTGAACTATACTAACGTTTTTTTAAAACTCATATAGAGGATACAGGCCACATGGTGAAATTTCTATAGTAACTATTTCTTCCAGGCAATATAAGGGGGATTAGTAAAATGAAAAGTACGGGTGTGAGCGCGTGCTCAGTAAATAAATTACTTCTCGCATACAATTTTAAACCGCCCGTCGCTGCGGTTACGCATAGTATGTGTCTCAACCTTAACACTGCGTCAGACTCTCGAAAACTTTTTATAGACAAACAAGATTATATTTAGATTCGAGATATTCTGATACTATTATTACAATTAAACAATATGAAAGCGTATTATTTGCACTTAAGATAAGTGAGTAATTATAGTGAGTGTAATTACTTATTATTGCACCATTATCTAACTTCAAGCTTGAGAAATAGGTTTATCTGATACTTCTTTTTACCTTTCTCTATCTTTTGCATGTTTTTATTTTATTGTTCAAAAATTTTGATTGTCTTACCGACTTACAGATTGTATATAATTTGCGTGTGTCAAGAAAATAACACTTCCTAGGTACCTATGTCTTCGATTTGAAATAATAATATGCTCGAAGAATTTTACCAAAGGTTGGTAGCCTAGAGCCCGAAAAAAATTTAAGAACTTTATAGAAGGTGAAAATTCTGGTGAACTTTTTGAAGTGAAAACTTCTTTAGCCGCGTTGAGCACTTTTTGGTAGGAGGTAAACTTGTGGCATCACCAAAATGCTCCACGCAGACATGCTCCACGCCGACATACTCGCGTTGTTACGAAAAGGTCTTAAATATAAATATACTACATTCGTAATTAAACTTTAATGCCTTAGTTTAAAGGTTTATATTTTAAATATGTGCGGGTGATGTGGGGTTTTTACCACTAAAACCCCCTCGGTGGCCATCCTCTGAGCATAATGAATATCCGGGAACTCTCAAAGAGCATGCGCCGGAGGCCCCTTACGCGATGCCCATGTGGCCCTTCCTGGGTGATGTAATCCCTGAAGGTTTTAAGTGACCTACCATTAACCAGAATATACGATGCAATGGCAAATTAGTAATGGATAATTGTTTCGATTGAAATCGATCGATAATAAGAGTCTTCAATCTTAATACCAGCGGAAATTTTGAGTCGTACCTTTGACCTTGGCCTTCTTGGTTGTCTGTTACAACATCTGAGCAAGTCTAACGATCAGTCGGAGAGACAAGGTCATTCACAGCAAACGCCCTCATTTCAACGTCATCCGGTTGCAAAGCCCAGATGGCTATCGCTTCGTGAGAAAACTAGCAGGTCAGGTTTTGGTTCTTTATAAGTGTTCGTATCCTGTACAACCTCATTCCTCATCATCTTCAGTTTGGTAATTATAGCAACATAACATTACCGACTGGTAGAACACTAGGATCCCTATTTTTATACGACTGCCTGAAAAAAGGAGTATATTGTTTTCAGGTTTCATGTATGTATGTATGTGAGTTTGTATATTCCATCATAACTTCTATACGCCTGAACCGATTTTGATAAATGAGGTATCGTTAGAATCCCTAGCTTATTCCGGGTTATATAAGCTAGTAAAATTTAAAAAAAATTGATGGGATGACCATGGTCTCGCATTAAAGACTAAAGTTGAAAAAAATAATTCGAAAATAAGATTAACTATATAATCATCATCTAGAAAATGATGAGTATATTCCAAAAATATATAACACTATAGTTCAATATCCCGAGTTACACGGGCTATAACTTTTTGTAAAATTCAATACGGGCTACGGCAGAGCTGTCGTATTTTTTAATAATTTTAATTATATTCACTTGTTAAAAATATCTTTGTGCTACCGTAATTTTTTTTAAGTGAAGGCAAACTCGAAGTATCTACTTTAAATAGTACCTAATTAAAATCAAAGTGTTTTAAAGAGAACCTAACTTAGAATGGATGGATGGTGGATGGAAAAATGATATTATAACGGACAGACGATCTCATTGAAATTGTTGGAAGTCAGTGAACGCCAGCGGTATAGATTTGAGTATCGAATACCAGTACTGATTATTATTATTATTTCAAATCTTCTTGAAATCAAGGACTTCATTATGTCCTTTGAATATTTTCTACAGATTCTATAATTTCTGAAAATCTTGCGGATGAAATAAACTCATAGGTATTAAAACAATCCACTTTCTGAAATTTTGCTAAAAATACGTTTTTTTTTTCACAACGTTACTGAAAGATTAACTTTTCCTCCTAGGCAAAATATTATTAATTTTTAAGTCCGCGTGGATTAAGGCTTTTTGAATTCCGCGGGAACTCCTAAATTTTCCTGGACAAAAATTAGCCTTTTAAAATTAACTTTTGTCCCTAATTTCATCAAAACGGTTGAAAAATGGGCCGAATCAGCGCACGAGATAGACAGACACACTTTCGCATTTATAAAATTAGTAAGTATGGAAAAAAGAAATGCGAACGTTGCAGAAAGCAGTTTCACTGTGTTCATGTTAATAGCTTATTGTTTCAGTACTGAAAGAGAAATTAATCACGTTGCTAAAAACGTAGTTCTTCTCGCGTCATTTCCTCAGCTTTGAGGATCGTGGTATAATAGCCTTCACGGTGTTACGCCATCTCTCCCTATTGGAGGCCGTGCGAAAGGCACTGCAGACCGGAGTGTCGACCGCTTCTTTAATTTGGTCAGACCAACGTCTCGGGCTTCGCCCGCGGGGTCTCTTTCCTTCGATCTTGCCAGTGATGATGAGCTTTTCAATGCTGCTTGAATTTTTCCTGGCAATGTGACCGAAGTAGTCGAGCATCCGCCGCAGTCCGGATGGATAGCCGGATCTTTATTTTTAATTTGTTTAAGATCGAGACGTTGGTCTTGTGTTCTGTCTAAGAAATGTTGAGCTTCCGCCTCCAGCACCACATTTCAAAAACGTAGTTACTCTGAGTTAAAAAGTGACAGTTGTTATGTCGGGCGTTGCCTTGGACCTTGATAGGACTGTGGCAGTGTCAATAGTCGCAGTGTGGCAATCAATAATTACCATTCTGCCACATTTTTGTGTAACCGCTACTATCAGCTACACTTAAAAGTTTAATTTTGGGCACGCATTGCAATGTTATGAAACCTTTAAGGCAACTCGCCTGTTGTGTAGTTATTTTAACTATGCAGACTTTCGAAGGTGAAGTGATTATTTATTTATTTATTTATTTATTACAAGCTGATGCCCGCGACTTCGTCCGCGTGGTTTAAGTTTTTGATTCCCGCGGGAACTCCTTAATTTTCCAGGATAAAAAGTAGCGTCACTTTCCAGGTCCTCAACCAAAAATCACGTCGATCTGTTAGTCCGTTGCGGTGTGATTGAAGGACAAACCAACAAACCAATAAACCAACCAACCAACACACTTTCGCATTTATAATATTATAGTTTAATTATTAATCTTATAAAATTAACATTGATATATTATAGCTATGAATGATTTATTATATAATTGTTACTAGCTGATGCCCGCGACTTCGTACGCGTGGATTGAGGTTTTATGGCTCGCGCGGGAACTCTTTAATTTTCCGGGATAAAAAGTAGCTTGTGCGTTATTCCAGACCTATCTCAGAGCCAATTTTCATCCAGATCTGTTCAGCCTTTCTGGCGTGGTTGAGTAATAAACATCCATCCATTGTACCACAAATAATCTGGAAGGGGAAACCAAAAGAAATATAATTCGGCTAGGCTGGGAACCTTTTTGGGAAACTTTACCAACATAAATTGTATTCCGGTCACCTGAAGACAATTTCTGAATGCCTGAAGACGAAAGTTTTTAACCAGTACGCTCACGTTGCCCGCCAACCCGCATGGAGCAGCGTGGTAGGTCTAAGCTCCAATTCCCTGTCTCCTATGAGAATGGAGGCCTGTGTCGAGCTGTGGGACGTTTATGGGCTGTAGTGGTGGTGGTACTTACTTACCTACTTACAGCGTTGAAACATTTACGGCCGGTTTCTTAATTGAGAATTTCATGTCGAGTCTGTCTCAAAGACTACTTAGGGACTAATTAAGCTAATTTTTGTTTCTGAATTAAGCATTCAAGCAAAAACAGCAAACTCCAACTCTCAAACCTTACACAATATCAATAATTACTTGTGTCTTAAACTGAAAGTCTGAAAATATAAAACCTCCTGATCTTCGTTCGTGTCATTTAATTAAAAAATATGCGTGAAAAATACTTCTGGGAGCTATCGATTCATTTACTTTATAATACGGCATGTTGTTATTACCTTCAGAAAATAAGCACACCTGTACTTACACCATGACTCATGAACAAATAACACGAATACAAAAAACCGGCCAAGTGCGAGTCGGACTCGCGCACCGAGGGTTCCGTACAAACCTGTAGTAAGTTTTAAATAAAATGTTTTTTTTAAATATTTGAGTTGATTGAATGAAAGGTAAATTGCGATTTACGATTAATGACGTATTAAAAAAAAACTACTTACTTGATCTCGTTCAAACCAACTTTCGGTGGTAGTTTGCATGGTAATGTACATTATATATTTTTTTTAGTTTTATCATTCTCTTATTTTAGAAGTTACGGGGGGGGGACACACATTTTACCACTTTGGAAGTGTCTCTCGCGCAAACTATTCAGTTTAGAAAAAATGATATTACAAACCTCAATATCATTTTTGAAGACCTATCCATAGATACCCCACACCTATGGATTAGATGAAAAAAAAATTTTTGAGTTTCAGTTCTAAGTATGGGGAACCCCAAAATTTATTGTTTTTTTTCTATTTTTGTAAGAAAATCTTAATGCGGTTTACAGAATACATCTACTTACCAAGTTTCAACAGTATAGCTCTTATAGTTTCGGAAAAAAGTGGCTGTGACATACGGACGGACAGACAGACAGACAGACAGACAGACAGACAGACAGACAGACAGACAGACAGACAGACATGACGAATCTATAAGGGTTCCGTTTTTGCCAAATTTGGCTACGGAACCCTAAAAATACTTTTGGCAAGAAAATAAAACAGTTATTTGCTTTCTAGTGTAAACAGCGAAATGGTAAAGCAATAAAAACGATGCCAGGTGTTTAAATAGATTAAAGTTATTAAACTTAAATTTAAAGAATATTATAACCATCAAACATTACAAAAAAACTACCTATGTTATTCAAGCATGTTATCCTATGTAATTCATAATTCATAATTCCTTTATTGTCAAGAACATTGTTCATTAAAATACATAATAATATAGTTACATATTACAGATGTTACATTAGAGACATATTAGGTTCTGTATGTTCTACCGTAGCCGGTGTACAATTTTCAAGTTTATATAATAAATTAATTGTAAGCCCACATTAATGAATAAATTAATAATCCTTACATTCAAGCAATAGAAAATCAATATAACAATACAATAAAAAATATTTAAATTATTTTGTCTTAATCTTATAAGAATTAAATTTATGCTTAAAATCTTTCTGATAATATTGTGAATGTCAATGGATGTAATATTTTTATTCAATTTATTTAAATTTGAAAAATTCTTTCAGTTGTAAGTAGTTTTATTACCGAATCATTATTAATATTATATAAATATCACGTCAAAAAGGCTCAAGTTCATGTTTAACTATAGAGTAAACTACGAATTTATTTGCATACCTACCTGAATCAAATTGGCGTAATCTGCATTCTCTCAATTATCTGATTAGTCCATTCCTGCGAATCTATCTACACTCCACTGGCCTGCGTTTCGGAAACCAGCTTCTAAGAATACACTATTCTGGAAATTTCATGGTGTAAATCTGTAAAATCGATTACCTAATAAAGGCAAGGTCCATGATTGTATCTTTTACGTGGGTTGTGATCATTAATAATTGCTTTGAAATTTCAACTTCAAACTTATAATAGTTTAAATTAATCTTAGAATATCACTGATTAATCTATTATGAGTGTGTGCCCACATTGAGCTTGAGGTTTCTTTATTGTAATCGGTGAGGATATTATGTAAAGTATATGTTGTTCCTTCTGTGTAGGATTCCGAGTCCTGTACCCTTACCATAAGTTTTAATTCAATTGATCGTATAAAAAGACATTAGCGTAAAACATAATTTAATATAAAAAATTCTTTTTAAACAACCGACTTCAAACTCCCGGGCCAACTTTACAACAACAAGCACACGCTATACAAAGTACATATTTTATTGTTGATATTTTAAAAACCGATCGACCGATTTCGATAAAATGTATATGGGAACACGTGGGAAGTATGCCCATTCAAATAAAAAAAGAATCATCAAAATCGGTCCACCCAGTCAAAGGTTCTGAGGTAACAAACATAAAAAAAAAAATACAGTCGAATTGAGAACTTCCTCCTTTTTTTGAAGTCGGTTGAAAATGAACCTTAATAGCATTGATTTAAAGTTACAAATTCAGTACAACCGTAGGGTAACCGTACTGATTGGGGTTCAACAATTGATGACCTCAATAATTTCTTAGGGATACTAATAATTGTGCCTCCTAAAACTGCCTTTTATTATTGATGTGTTACCTAATTAATTATTATGAATGCATATGCATTCATAATAATTAATAATTATATAATGGAAATTTCAGGTACCTATCATCCACTTCTGTACTGTACAGTGTAATAGTAGATTGTTACACAAGGGACGTAAGTAAGCTATTACAGAACAAGATTCAATTTGGCGCCAGTGCGAGCGCAGCTCGCATAGGGCGCTAATGGATCGCGTGCACCCGAGATATTTAGTCACACGAGCGAGCGCAGCGAGCGAGGGTGAATATAGTTCGAGGGTGTAATAGCTACTTGCAACCGAGGTAAGCATTCTACTTTATATCATTCTTGCGAGGTAAATAAAACATTGGTAATGCAAAATGAAATTTTAATTAGAATAATTAGCAAATTTAGAGAAAAAATAGAAAAAAATGGTTACTTATTATAATTACATCATTTGTTCTGCTTCAAGCAAACAAAAATCAGGCTCTCCTCCTTTTTCATCATCTGATGAAGTGCTTGACATTGTTGTAAATAACTTAAATCACTTTACAAACAAACTTCACAAACTTTCAGATCAAATGAAATGCCGCCATTTCCATTTTTTTTTCGTAAATAGTTTTCGATTATTTTTTTTACGGCTCTGGCTTCCAAGGAGTTTTGCATAGTTTGAAATGTATGGAAATTAAATGCCGCCATGTTCAGTGTTTTTTTTTCAGTAAAAAGTTTTCTTACCATTTTATAAGAAAAGAGATTGTTTAACAAGGAGTTTTGCATAGCTTGAACTGTAATGTGAACATTACAATTCAAGCATAGTGCGACGTAATGTTGCCTTGAATTGCAAACACCAACTTACAAGGAGACTTTCCACCATAGTAATCCCTAGTTACTGAGCAAGTATGATATAAATATTATTATTACAATTACTCGTAATTAGCGTATGAATTATAATTCTTTAAATTTTATCTATCCACATTTGATGTAGCTGTAAGTTTGCCGAACAAAACAAAATAAAATAATAGAACTGATGACTATAAAATATTTTTGCTACCAAAGAGTGATATTCTTTTCATTAAGTTTAATAATAATATGGCTGACTTAACAGTTAAGTAAGCCGCTTGAGACTTTAGCACCTGTACCATCGATTTACCAACTAAGGATACAACATTACGTACAAAATTATACTCAAAAAGCGTCCACAATCGCCTATACAAACACAGCTATATATAATATAGACTGAGACACCAAACGGTTCACAAAAACCAACCATATGGTCTCATAATTAGGGTTAAATTTTGTAATAAAAGTTCGACACATACGACATTTTGCAATGAATCAGCGGAAGACTTTCTGTATTCCGAAGTAAAGTGATATAGGAGTCGCCATTTTTTTATTTGATATTTTTATTTTTTTTAATACTTTATTGGTGATAGGTGATTTTATGAAAATTATCTTTATGTATTTGTGTGTTTATGTGTTATTATGCATTAAAAATTTTATTTACGTATTTTAAATAAAAAACAGTTTCTTCTTGGCAGGATAAAAATTTCATTAAGTAGTAAGATGTCGCGGGTTCGAATCCCTCTCACGAAATTCACGAATTGAAATCCATACTTAATATTATAAATGAAAGTGTGTTTGTCAGTCTGTCTGTTTATCAGCTACGCTTTAACGGCCCATCCAACCAATTTTAATGAATATGGTAATAGGGATAGATTACAACCCGGAGAAGGATAAAGGCCACTTTTTAATCGACTTTCAGGCAGGAGGAAATTCTCAATCCGGTGCGTATTCAAAAAAAAAAATTGTACAACGATTTAGATGTTTCTTAACCGATTTGAAAAAAAACTGCCTGCTGCTGAAATTTGGTATGAATGTAGTTTATATCCCGGGGAAGGACAAAGGCTAAGTTTTATCCCGAAAAATTAGGGAGAATCTTGACTAGTTCTTAATAAATACAAAAACTGGCAACAAAAAATGAAAAAAGTACCTTGAAATAAATTAAACTTATTATAAACCTGTCTTTTAGAAGTATGCTTTTTTCAATGTTTTCTGTCTTAAACATGTAGTGTATGTATACGTCTTTATAATATATTTCAATAATGGCCTTGCTCAAATCATATAGAGTTGAATGCAGAGTAAATGTATGGTGACACATACATTTACTCTGCATTCAACTCGCGCGCGAACTGTACATGGTGAAATTATGTTCTTATGTGGGCATCGGTTTTTGTAAATAAATTAATATTTACAAGAAACTGCAATATTTTTAAAGTTTGTGATATAATTACCCAAAAATCGATTAAAAAAATTGACCAATAGAACAAAAAAATATGGCATCGTACTTTAGAAGTTAACAACGATTTATTTTTCTATGATGATTATAATAAATGCCAGATATCGATTTTGAAAGAATTATTTCTTATCTAAGGAATTCGAAACTGTTTTTTACACTACTTACCGATTTTAAACATACCCATATTAATTTATCAAAAAAAATGGGCACTTTAATTGTACCAGTTTACAACTTCAATATAAGAAAAATAAAAGATTAACTGCTCCATATTTTTTGTATCCATTTCGCTCCGACGCGCCTCTATCGCGTTCTCTATTGGCGCGTAAGCGTGTGAACGTGATAGCTGCACGATTGAAATATTGTAATTATGATGACAAAATAATTAATTTCGGTAAGATTGCGTGATTATTTCGCTACTATACCGTAAATTAAATGTATATAAAGTATTTTCCTACCTAAAATATGACACTCCATCTTTTTTTTCGCATCTTTCGGATTGTTTTTGCACTTTATTACGGAGCAAAACGGCATGTTGTCGCTTGGTGTACTCATGCGTGACTGAGGTGAAGACTGTTCAGAATATCTATTTATGAACAGTTTGACCGTGCCGTTTTTAGCGTTTCGATGGTGCGTCTAAGGTATTGGTAAGTCAATGACCTGTACTTACCTTTTTGACGACCTCCGTGGCGCAGTGTGTAGCGCTGTTGCCTTAACGTGCGGAGGTTCTGGGTTCGATCCACGGCAGGGTCAATTTGGGAATTTATAATTTCTGAATTTTCCTTGGTCTGGCCTGGTGGGAGGCTTCGGCCGTGGCTAGTCACCACCCTACCGGCAAAGACGTGCCGCCAAGCGATTTAGCGTTCCGGTACTATGCCGTGTAGAAACCGAATAGGGGTATGGGTTTAATATAACTGCCATGCCCCTAACAGGTTAGCCCGCTACCATCTTAAACTGCATCATCACTTACCATCAGGTGAGATCGCAGTCAAGGGCTAACTTGTAGTAGATAAAAAAAAAAAAAAAACGTACCTGTAAAACTGTACCTAAGTATATATATTGATTCCCTTTTTGGAATTAATCTGTCACAGTCTAGTTCATAAGTTATTTTATTGTTTCTTTTCTACTAGTACCTACTTAAGTTTTTGTTTGTTTCTTCAATGTGTCTGGTAATTCCAAATAAAGATTTTATTAATTTATTTATTTTATTTCATTTAATAATACGTTGAGCACTCGACAATAAGTAAAACTGTAACTATACAGTATACAATAATATTTTGAGCGATCGACAAAAGAGTTGGGTTCGGTTTGAGCATTCTTAAGGGTAAGAAAATAAAGACTAAATTCGTAAAATTTCACTTCTGTGCAAGTGAAGCTAAGCGCTCAAGATCCGTGTATGGGTGTTTATCTATTGGTGATCAGGACACTCGAATCGAATTTGATATCCTGTAGTATACTGCGAACCAACCCACCAACCGAAACCAAAGCTTTCTTTAGACAAGCCCTTCTAAAATCGTTCAGGGTCCCATGTGGCCTTTAATGATCTCCAAATAACATTATCACATTCCACATCAGGTATAAAATCCTTCATCCATACATGAGTCTGTCATAATAATTATGTTGAATTTTGATACGTTATAATTTTGCTGTCTTGTCTACACTGACCCTGCTACTGATCATACAAATGAAATAAATAATAATTATTGCTTTCATAATATTGACGTATCTTATTGTGTTGAGACAATAGTTCCGCCATTTTTCACTTATCATGGAAACTGTTTCAACTAAATCATTATTATTAGGTCACCTTTCGGTAAGATAAGGTCGAGTGGTAATATGTACTCAAGGGCTTTAGAAAGAAATACCATAAACATTTTATAAAGTACTAGATGGTGCCCGCGACTTCGTCGGCGTGGATAAGGTTTTTTTTGATTCCCGTGGGAACTAATTAATTTACCGGGATAAAAAGTATTCATTTCCAAAATTAAACGTAAAACAGTGAAGCACTAAAAATTCTATAGTCCATGCTCATATTATAAATTATGTCTGTACCTATGTCTATCTGTCTGCTATGCTATAACGGGCCATCTCTTCAACCGATTTTGATGAAAGGAGGTAGGTTACGTCCCGGGATTAAAGGTAGGTACATCCGGGTTACAAGCTACCGCTATGTGGATTAAAAAAGGAGTTCCCATGGGAATCAAATAAACTCAATACACGCGGACGAAGTCGCGGGTATCATCTTGTTATTTCACAAATGGAAACAAATTACTACTCAGGTGCCCAAATGATCAGATCATGGTCTAACTTATGAACCAGTTATTAAAATCATCTCACAGTCCACGCTTCTCACATTAAGTATATGTAATTATTATGATAGGTACATACTTAACTTATTAAATTAATCTGGGAACTTGCCTCTGACAGGAACTGCTGTCCTTCGATCTTTGGAAATTGAATTAATGTTTCCGCCACGATGACTAATGTTATGCAAGTTGGACGTGAAATGTGGGAGTTCATAGATTGTACTAAGAATGTTACTGTCCGTTTAGAATTCAGATTATAGAGATAAATGCCTGGCCCGCCTACAGATTATCAAGAAAATATATGAGACCACCACTTCAAAATAATACAATAGTCTTATTTTCAAATTGTATAAAGTTACTTTCACTAAAATATTCTTTAATACAACTGCACCGGAACTGTCGTCCGACTGACGGCAGAAACGTCTGCTACAGTTTTTTTTTATCCACTGCAAATAAGCCCTTGACTGCGATCTCACCCGATGGTAAGTGATGATGCAGTCTAAGATAGTAGCGGGATAACCTGTTAGGGGCGTGGCAGCAAACCCATACCCCTTCGGTTTCTACACGGCATCGTACCGGAACGCTAAATCGCTTGGCGGTAGGGTGGTAACTAGCCACAGCCGAAACCTCCCACCAGGCCAGAGCAGGAAAAATTCAGGAATTATAAATTCCCAAATTCACCCTGCCGATGATCGCACCCGGGACCTCCGCACGTTATGACAACAGCGCCGCCGAGGTTGAAAGGTCAGCTACTGTTTGACGCTGTCGTATCGCGTTGTCGCGTTTGTCGCTCACGTAGTTCAATAGATGGCGTCAACTTTAACAGTTTTAATGCAGGTCCTTTGCTTCTTTGTATTTGCCTCGTAGACCGTCCGTATACGACCTCACATAACACGTGGGAGTTCAGAGGTAGGTTTAATGTACCGTTTACATCAAAATTATATTTGCAAATAATACAATCACCATCTATGGCGAGACGGATGGTTTGGAAAGGTTATAGAAGTTGTATATTATAAAATAGCTAATATTGACTTAAATATAATCGAACTTTATTTACCCTTTGAACTTCCTTTTTTTAGGGTTCCGCTGTCCACAAAGAACCCTTATAGTTTCGCCATGTCTGTCCGTCCGTCTGATCACGTCTTAGCTCAGAGGCTGTTAGTACTAGAAAGCTGTAATTTGGTATGGGTGTATATGTTACAGTTAAAGTGAATAGGTAGTTAGGTGGTTCGAAAATCATTTTTCAATGCAGGGATGCGCGTTTGTTAGAGTGTCCCCCCTATGGTCCCCCTCCTCTGCAAGCTAAACTGTTGTTTTTGAATATGTGAAAAAAATTAATGGCCGTAGTATATTAAGCAACGAATTTAAAAGGAAAACTACAGCTAAGTACGCTTTACAAGTTAACGAGATAAGTCGACCAACATATAAAATGTCCGCTTATTGTGACAGGCTATATTATATACACTGTGCGTGGCTCGACACGCATTTGGTCGGTTTTTATGTCTATGGCGATACGTTTCAGTCGTATTCTTTTACGTTCACACTATTTTGTACTAGCAACCTACCTATAAGCATTGATTATGACGTTAAGTTATTTAAATACCATAATGTAAGGGACATTAATTATTTTGCAATGGCGACGAAGTCCGGCTTAAAACGCAAACATCCGGGCTTCCATTACACCTTAAGTGCAACTATCTAATAATTTGTATAATTCAAATTCAGAAGTAGTATCTTTGTTAATACCTAGACCTTGATTCAACCAAACTGCCTCGTTGGTCTAGTGGTTAGTAGGTTCGCCTGCGGCCGACGAGGTCCTGGGTTCGAGTCCCGGGTCGGGCCATAATTAAGTATTGAGTTTTTCTGACTAGAAATTCTCAGTACTAGCCTGGAGTTAGGAAGTTGGAGGTGTTTCACCCCCGTGCCTCGGAGAGCACGTTAAGCCCGGTCCCGGTTATTATCACTAACATGATAATAGTCGTTAAAGCCCGCCAACCCGCATTGGAGCAGCGTGGTGGCGTGGCTCTAATTCCCGCTCTCCTACGAGAGTGGAGGCCTGTGCCCAGCAGTGGGACGTTAATGGGCTGTAGTGGTGATTCAACCGTATTGATTCAAAGCCGGGAACAAGAAAGAATAATAGAACGGTTACAGGTTTAGTTATTTATAACTTATAACTAACTAGCGGATGCCCGCGACTTCGTCTGCGTGGTTTGAGGTTTTTTGTTTCCCGCGGGAACTCTTTAATTTACCGGGATAAATAGCCTATGTGCTATTCCAGACTATAATAATTATATCTTTGTGCCAAATTTCAGCCAGATCCGTTCAGCCGTTGGGGTTTGATTGAGTAACAAACATCCATACATCCATACATCCATACATCCAGGCATCCATACATCCATACATCCATACATCCATACATCCATACATCCATCCAAACTTTCGCATTTATAATATTAGTAAGATACGCTAATTGCATATTCAATCAAACAATTTTACATTTACATATCTACCTCAACACCATCATCATATTAACATCTTAGCTATCGCCGGCCTGAGTCCACCAAGCTAGCCAGAGTGCCAATTTGTAGATCTCACCCAACTTAAATAACAATATTATGAAGAACTCTCGAGCATTATAAACAGGTTTCCTAACAGTGTTTTACTAAGTAGCTACTATAAATCCATATGTAAATGTGAAAGTGGATCTTTGTCGGTCTGTCCTTTACAAAGCTTATCTATTATAATCAAGCGAATTTGCTGTTTGAGGTTGCATTGCGACGATGGACATGGGGTACTTCAATTATTATCACGCGCTTCGACGACCTCCGTGGCGCAGTGTGTAGCGCTGTCATGTCTTAACTGGGTTCGATCCCCGGTAGGTTCAATATGGGAATTTATTATTTCTGAATTTTCCCTGGTCTGGCCTGGTGGGAGGCTTCGTCCGTGGCTAGTCACCACCCTACCGGCAAAGACCTTCCGCCAAGCGATTTAGCGTTCCGGTACGATGCCGTGTAGAAACCGAATAGAGGTATGAGTTAAACGTAACTGCCATGCCCCTAACAGGTTAGCCTACTACCATCTTAGACTGCATCATCACTTACCATAAGGTGAGACCGGAGTCAAGGGCTAATTAACTTGTAGTGGATAAAAAAAAGAAATCACGCATAATCAAAGAGTTCCAACGAAATTTTTAAAAATCCTTTCTTGCGGGCGAAGTCACGCTCACAATCTAGTAACATATAAACATACATCACGAATACTCATAACAATACATGCTGTGAAGGAATCTATTTGGAATTGAATTGGAATAACAAGTGAGGCTTGATTTTTATCACCAGTGCCCTTACACGGCTTTGTAGCAGCCGATGTTTCTCAATACCTACACAGGCTTGGACAAAAGCTTTAAATAGAGACTGTAGCATTACCCACCTAGTACATCGATCGAAAATATTGCTTAATTCAATTGTTTTGCCTAGCGGATAACGGCGTACCTATAAGGGTTTAAATACCATAAAATCTTACTTTTAGAGCTAAAACACGCTATCTGAGACAAGACTGGACGAAGCTTCCACGTCGGGGGGTAATAACGTTTTGTCATGTCATCTTAGTGTGCGTGATCCATAAGAAAAACTCTAAAAATGATATTCTTAAAATGGTAGCCGAAGTCATGTAGATGTTCGTACTCGTAATTAAAATTTCTATTATAATCTAGCTTTATGACATTATTGAGTATTATTCATTTTTGCACGACTAACCACTATCAAAATCTAGCTAAAACATTACTTTATTGAGTTTTAATACATTTTTTATTTTTGACCGACTCATAAAAAAGGAGGAGGTTCTCAATTCATCGCGTATTATTTTTTTTAATGTATGTCGGATTCTGAACTGATTTGAAAAAAAATCTATCAGTCGTTAGAGGAAGCTCTCGAGGTGGTCTCATAAAAAAGAGACTCCAAATCCTCAACCCTGACACTAAAAAGTTAAAAATAAAAAATTATTCCCAAAAAACCGACTTCCAACGCCACTGTAAAGTACAAAATAATTTTGATTTCTACCCACTATGATGACTTCAACATAGTGGGTAGAAGTCAAAATTATTTTGTACTTTACAGTGGCGTTGGAAGTCGGTTTTTTGGAAAGATTTTTTTTATGTTTATAAGTAGAAGCAATCAGTTGGCTTAAATAGTTCAATCAATCATAAATTAAACCTGGAATGGAAATTATTAGTCTCAGTTGTAAAGTTCATGGAGAATAAATTATTCGCACGTATATTATTAGGAACCGTTTTACTCCTTACGGTCATTACCAATCTAGAAACAGAACAAGAAAATTATGTCATTATGACCTAATAACGTTCAACCTTGAACCAAAACACTTGAGAAAATGTCATGATATTGGAGCACGGCTAAGCAGTAAATTGGTAGGCGATCGGAGCTTGATTACAAAGCTTCGATAACGATCTACGTGTACTACGTACCTATAGGTACTCTATTTGGCGAGCCTAACTAAAACTTATCATTTGCGTGTCCTAGTTAATAATTATTTTATTAATAAAACATTGGATTCTCAACTTTCTTAACTGTAGATAGTTTAAATCACCAAAATCGCGATCTACGTCTGTAGGTATGTGTTCACTTATTATTAACTGTTTCATAATTTGATTTCAATGCGGTTTTCACCTCTATCGTGAAAATACAATACATTACACTAGCCCACCCATGCGAAAATTAAAAGCGTTAAAAAAGATAGAGCTCGGGTGAAAAGTGCACAAAGCTAAAAATAAAACCTTAATACTGAAAAAAAATCCTCAATTATTATCCGCATTTACCTGCGCTTTCTATTTTCAAACGAAATCTGTGAATCTTTTTCAAAGCCTTTCTTTATTGTATCTTTACAATTTCCTCTAAGTCACTTTTTCGAATGCATCCTTTTAGATTTATTTTTTGTATTGAAATTTCGGCGCTATTCTATTTTATTAACTTTTATCGTAAATTTTTCTACATTGTTTGTAAGAAAGGTAAACGGATTCGCAAAATTCGGTTCACTGCATTTTAATCTATATAATATGTTGTAAAACGTCAATAATTTCCTGTCATTTAGATAAGGCTTTTAGATTTAATGGCATCCATAAACTTGGCAAGCTGTCAATATTTAGGATTAATAAGATAACTTTGTGATAATCTATATATGTGAAACATAAAATTTCTTTAATTTATTACAGTGTTAAGAGTATACTTAACTGTAAAATAAAAACGTTACGTAAAAGGTTGGATTTCCACCAAGTATGGCAAATCTGCAGCAAATTTTCATAGAAGACGGTAAGCACGTTTGAGGGGCCTGCTCACAAACATTTTCATTATTTATTGTTAATACAGCAGCTATAGTATTTAAGTCACTATTGAAATGTCTTAAGTTTATCTATTATTTTTCATAGCAGCTACTACTCACTATTTGAAAATTCTTATGGTTACCCATTGTGTTTCAAGATATATAATAAAACATCACGATTCCTTTTATTTTTTATTTTAATTGAATTCTTTTTTTTTGTTATTATAGCAGCAATAGAAATACACACTCTGTCAAAATTTCAATTGTCTAACAGCTATTACGGTTTATTAGTTACAGCCCGCTGACAGACAGATGGACGGACGGACGGACGGACGGCAGAGGCTTAGTAATAAGGTCCCGTTGGCTGTTAGCCTGTTGGTATTATTACCTTTTGGGTACAGAACCCTACAAATGAAAATTGCAATGCTCTTCACAGTAGCGTCGCCGGCTTGTATGCGCGTAGAAGCGCGTAGGCCGGAAC
Organism: Erebia epiphron; assembly: GCA_963932025.1. NCBI lineage: Eukaryota > Metazoa > Arthropoda > Insecta > Lepidoptera > Nymphalidae > Erebia > Erebia epiphron. The sequence goes on along the minus strand of OZ009948.1, from coordinate 38,316,348 downwards.
CAGCTGTGTGTATTAGCGTATAATATTACCTATTCTGTGCTATTTCGTAGTTATTACCTATTCTGCGCCGAGGCAGGACAGAGTAAAAAGTCGCCAGGCTCGTATATTCTGACAGGGGGATCTATAGTCTATAGGTATGTCATCGTAAGATTGCAAAAACCGATTGTACCTAATCTAACTAGCGAAATTGTAAACTGTCGACAGATTACAATTTAAAGCATTATTTTTGGGTAGATTGTAATCTGTTAGGTATATTAACCCGATAAAACCTAAGTGCCCGGCCTTATTTATGTCGAACCCTAACCTAACCTACAAGAAAGAGACAAGAAAACGTAAATACAATGAATATTTCAAAAATTGACACTCAGAACATTGAACGGTTCACAATCTGTCGACAGTTAACATTTTCGCTAGTTAGATTACAATCTACCGGATTTTGCAATCTTACAGTGACATATACGAGTGCACCTACAACCTACAACCTTCACCTAGTAATTGGTTAAAGTAACGCGTACGCAAGTGCATAATACTCTGTGTAACTATACTCGCCGGCATATTTAGCGAAACATAAAAAAAGGTCCATAATTAAAAAAATATGGTTTTATTTTAAAATCTACTTACTACACTTCTTTTGTTATTTAAAGTTTCATTTGTTTTACTTTAAATGAGATCAACATTAAGAACAGATTTTGCGAGTAAAGGCTATTTGTGAAAAATGGTACATTTTTGAACTTTTCATGAAACCGGGAAAAGTGAAATTTAATATTAAAATAACAATTAATTAAATTAGAAAAATGGTGATTAATATCGCGTATTTCCTCCACGTGCTCTTATTAAAGTTTCTACCCGTCTAGGCATACTGAGAATGATGTTATCGATGGTCTCCTGGGATAGTCTCCGCCATTCCTCAACTACGGCGATTCGCAGTTCACCCACGTTGGCAGGAGCTGGAATTCTGGACTTAACTTTTCTTTCCAGCGAGTCCCAAACGTGCTCTATTGGGTTCATATCCGGTGATCTCGCCGGCCACTCCATAACAGTCATATTCATATCATTAAGATAAGCTCGAGTTGCCCGAGCGGTATGCGGCCGAGCATTATCCTGCATAAAAACAAAATCGTCACCGATATATGGGGCAAACGGTACGACATTTTCTTCTAAAACTTCTCTGATATAGCGGCCTGCAGTCAGACTCCCTCTGTCAATCACTACCAAGTCTGTGCGAGCTCCCAAACAAATGCCCGCCCAAACCATTATTGATCCACCACCGTATGCAACTGTAGTTTCAAAATTTGTCTGAATGTATCGTTCTCCTTTGCGTCTGTATATTCTTTGCCTGCCGTCAATTTGATTTAAGAGAATTCTGCACTCATCACTAAGCAATACCTTACTCTATTGGTCCGCGTTCCAAAGTCGATGTTCCTGAGCAAAAGTTAACTTGTTTCTACGATGATTTACCTCGAGCCTTGAAGCCTTGGCGGGCACAAATGAATCCAAACCAGCTTCTTCGAGCCTTTTTCGTACCGTACGCTCACTTACGGTTACACCCCGCACTGCTTCTAACTCATGTCGGGCTTGGACGGCCGTCAAATGGGGGTTCCTACGTACAAGAAGCCGAATGAAACGGGCATCCCTACTCGAAGTGCGTCTTTTTCTGCCTTGTCCTGCTCTTCTCACATAAGTACCGGTCTCCCTGAACCGTTGGATACTGCGATGGATCGTTGAAACTGGTCGACGAAGATTTCTGGATATCACTCTGTAGGTTTGACCATTTCTTCGCATTTCGAGTGCCCTGGCAATCTCAGTTGGGGCTAAGTCAGGCATAATTCAGTCATCTACTCCAGAAAGATACGCGATTTAAAAATAACGAACAAAAAACAGTATTTCAATGAAATTTTAAATCAAACTCAGAAGAAAGAAATACTCGAAGTTCGCTCCAGATAAGGTGTATTTGAATAAAATTAAAACAATTGCATAAAATGTGATGTTCAGTTGTTTTCTCAATTTGAAAATATTTCTTTTTAAATTAAATGACGTATAAACCAGCCAGCAACCTTATATGATACTGATATCAAACCTTTTTTTTATGTTCCGCTAAATATGCCGGCGAGTGTAGTACTGTAAGTACGGTTTTAGTCCTGTATCAGGTAATTGTTTTATGGATCAGCTATATTTACCTACATAGAAGTGCAATTTCCCCAATAATTTTATGATTAAGCAATCAGTAGGCAATTCATAAGTCGTTCAACTGATAAATATCAGAATTGTCGGGCAGCTGTGCTAGTGACTGTATACTTACATAGAATGCCCACTGCCCATTCTTAGACACGGTTCAGTTTTAGGGATCGACATCGTTGTATGAAAATGGTATAGTTAATTTGTCCTTTATGGAACGCGATTCCGATTACCATGCAACAATTTCACCGAAATGGTTTTTTGAACTTTTCTAGTATTGACAGTTGCTGCAATATTAATAAAAGAGTATATTTAATGTAATTTATGCCTGACGCTAAGTCATAGAAGGATTAAAATTATCTATTTCACAAAGTTTTTTTTGTTAAGGTATAAAAAGTTAACATATTATAACAGAACGACGTACCTATATTTTTTATTTCACAATCACATAAGAAGGTTTCAAGGCCCTAATTTACAAAAGGAAATAGTCACTGACAAGTTTGATATACTTCCTAGAACATTCAAATTATATGGACCAATCTTATAACCAACGGATCTCTAACAAAATTTAGTATCATTTTAAGAACTGTCGGCGACTAGATTAAAAAATTATTTCTCGAATTCGTTGAACGTTCTAGATAAAGACCAAATGTGCAAGCAAAAGAATTCATTTAGGGAATTTCAAGTGGCGGACGGCGCACCGGGTTGGATTTTTTACAAGTGGCCGTAGGCGCCCGGCGACAAAAAACGATTACAAAAGGGATATGGTCTTTGTTTCAACAGCTTTCGAGAGTTAAGATATTACTAGAAATATGTTTTTATGTGTTGACTTTAGAAATAGGTAAAATTTATTGGTTTTTTTGTCAAACTTTGTTTTTAAGATGAATGAGTTACTAGAAGTTTACGAAATAAAGGGTCTCGAAGTGGTTGCACTCATTAGCGTTCGGGAATATTCCGTTGACGTAATGATTTGGTATAAATATTCCCGATAGACCGAACGCCAGTCAGTCAACCCTCAGCACTAGTACGGAAAATAACTCTTTTATTTCTCAGTACCTAGTCTAGTACCTCAAGTCTTCACACTACTATCTACTCTACTTTCACAGTAGAGGTGCACGACCGGGGTGCACAGGACGGGACGCCTACCAGCGCAACATCGACGAGTACCGGCGGACGGGTCCCGATTTTTGCCCGCCCGCTCACTCCGTGGCCCGAGCGTTTCCGTCAACTTTTGCGGGACAAGTTCCCTGGCGTCGTCGACGGTCTACGCAACCGACGCGCCGCAACAAGAACCATCTAATAGTTTGCGCGAGAGACACTTCCAAAGTGGTAAAATGTGTGTGTGTGTCCCCCCCCCCCCCTGTAACTTGTAAAATAAGAGAATGATAAAACTAAAAAAAATATATGATGTACATTACCATGCAAACTTCCACCGTAAAATTGGTTTGAACGAGATCTAGTAAGTAGTTTTTTTAATAATTTAAAACTTACTACATGTTTGTACGGAACCCTCGGTGCGCGAGTCCGACTCGCACTTGGCCGGTTTTTCTATTAAGTACTTTTTATTACTTATTAGGCTATTATATTACAATGCAGTCCTGTTATAGTCATCATCATGTTTTCAACACATTTTTGGTTCACCATGATGGTCAAGTAGACTTCCGACACCTTTGAACTTCAGAAGTACTTTCTTAAGTACTCTCAGTTTGCGGGAATGCAGATTTCCTCACTATTTTTTCCATCGCGATTAAATAATTTGGTATTTAATTTCTAAATATAACTCCCGAATAAAAGTTATAGGTTTTTACCTCTAGAAAGAAACACATTTAAGTAACTCTGAAAAGTTAGAGGCGTAGTCCTGCAGCATGCCTTTCTGGTAGACGGTATTGCTCTGGCTGTTTTAGTTTTTGAGTCAATCCATACTAATATTATAAATGTCTATCTGTCAACAAATTTTGATGAAATTTATAAGGAGGAAATTAAATTTATCAAACTCTGTACGCCATAGAATAAAGATTTATCTACGGCCAATGTGACGAATTAATCTATCTATGCCGGACCTTGGATGCCGCACACACATGAAAACTGTAAAATAGACGCGCCGCGCTGTTTCATCTAAACCACAGTCTAAACCGTTAATGATTTACATTTATGAAATACTAGATGATGCCCGCGACTTCGTCCGCGAGGATTAAAGTTTTTTTTGATTCCCGCGGGAACTCTTTAATTTTCCGGGATAAAAAGTAGCCTATGTCCTTCCCCTGGATACAAACTATCCCTATACCAAATTTCATCAAAATTTGTTGACAGATAGACATTTATAATATTAGTATGGATTGACTCAAAAACTAAAACAGCCAGAGCAATACCGTCTACCAGAAAGGCATGCTGCAGGACTACGCCTCTAACTTTTCTCTTGGTATCTATGGATAGGTCTTCAAAAATGATATTGAGGTTTCTAATATCATTTTTTTCTAAACTGAATAGTTTGCGCGAGAGACACTTCCAAAGTGGTAAAATGTGTGTCCCCCTCCCCGTAACTTCTAAAATAAGAGAATGATAAAACTAAAAAATATATATGTTGTACATTACCATGCAAACTTTCACCGAAAATTGGTTTGAACGAGATCTAGTAAGTAGTTTTTTTTAATACGTCATAAATCGTAAACCGCAATTTACGCATGAATTTTTAGTTACATCATATTTATAATAAAAATATTTTTAATAATTTAAAACTTACTACAGGTTTGTACGGAACCCTCGGTGCGCGAGTCCGACTCGCACTTGGCCGGTTTTTATTTTTTAATTCACTGTAACATTTCTAAGAGTCAAACAGGTGCTAGATTCCCCAAAATCTCGCATGGACGGACCTCAATTTTAATTTAATTTTTTCTTATATAAAAAAAACTATAACTTTAATTTACCGGAAACAAGCACTTAAGACCCTGTGTAGCGTAAAACGGGGTTTTTCAAAGCAACGTGTATCCATCAAACGGTGACCTAATGTACGCTTGTAAAAATAATTTCCTGTTTTCAAGACCTTTAAGCAGCCACATTGATGCATCTCAAAACACAATTTTAAAAAAATCTCTGCATTGAAATTTATTTTAAACATACCTCTAAATTTACCTTTTAAAGCAATATTTCTCCTTATTGAAACCAATAATTAGATCTAGAAATATAAGATAAAATTCATATTTCTATATCAAACACATTGTCGCATTCACTTGTATTGAAAACTGAATATTTGTTTTGTTACAAATGATTTGATGCATTATTTGCGACATACGCTTGCTCGATTTCACTCCCCCGCGCCTGTGTTTTTCATCTCATGAGCTCACAGCGCCTTAAGTACAAATATTTTATTACTAGATGATACCCGCGACTTCGTCCACGTGGATTGTTTTTTTTTATTCCCGCGGGAAATCTTCAATTTTCCGGGATAAAAAGCAACCTATGTCCATCCCCGGTGTACAACCTCTCCCTGTACCAAATTTCATCAAAATCGGTTGAACAGATACATTTTTTTGATTCCCGCGGGAACTCTTCAATTTTCCGGGATAAAATGTAGCCTATGTCCTTCCCCGGGATGTAACCTATCTCTATACCAAATTTCATCAAAATCGGTTGAGTACTTGGGCCGTGAAAGCGTAGCAGACAGACAGACAGACAGACAGACAGACAGACGGACAGACAGACAGATACACTTTCGCATTTATAATATTAAGTAAGTATGGATATGGAAGTATGGATTTAATACGTATATTACAACAAGCGCTAGGTAATAAAACGACAATTAATTAATCTAGAGCTAAGTATGTCAACAAGAATTATATAATTGCAACAATAGAATTTAGCCCATTCCCTATTCGAATATAGACCGTTGATTGCATTCGAGGTCAGTGCAATTAATTTAATTCACGAAGTAATTAATCCTTACAAGTTTATGACAGTGCATTTTTTATTAATTACCTTAAAAAGTTAGTAGTCGCCTGTGCACGGATATTTCATAGGGTAATTTGAACGAGTTAAATTTATCCAGCGCTACAATTGGTTTAGCACACATTTGAGTAAAACTGGTTTTAACGAGTGCTAAATATCTAATTAATAATAATAATGTAAATATTTAGAAATGGCCTAAACCAGAAAGCCATGGAGACGTGGAGTCATTGCCAAAAACTTTTTGCGAAATATTTCACCGTGGTTAATTACCTCATCTGGTCATATAGCTTTTTTATTGGGCCCTGGCTTTTTTTTCACAATGGATCATCCTGGCTGTCCAGCGCGGAAACCCAGCACTCTGGCCACCATTTCACGCTTGCACGATTTGTAAAATAATTAGGTTAGGGTAACTGGCTTAAATATTTATTTATGTTATATATTTATTTATTCAATGAAAGCTTATAAAAAAATATAAATTTTTTTTACTGTTTTTAGGGGTTCTGGGGTCACCTGTATACAGGTATCTGAATGTACATGTTTTTGAAATCAACACTCAACCAGATTTACTTGTAGCGCATCCAGCTTGTAATTGTTTTAACAGAGCAATAATGTTATATATGATTAGTCAAATGTGCAATATGCATACATTTGCGTCCCAAAGCATTTGGCGAAGTGCGAGCTGACACATTAGCTGCAATTGAGCTGATAAATTATATTTATATATTTTTGATTAAATAATTTTGTTATGTTTATAAATAACCCTGATTAAAATTTCCTGATTATTTTTATGAATGTAGAACAAGTTCAATTTTGAATGTAACAAGAACAAGTAAAAATTTTGACTTGATTAATTTTCTGATTAGTAATATCAAAAATCCTGTTAAGTTACTTGTTAGATTTTAAGGACTTTTGCGTTAGAACAAAGTTAAAAATTCCGAAAAAAAAGTCTGTTTCGTAAACTCGATAAGAAATTAAACTCTTTTAGAAACTCTAGTCTTTTATAAAATTAAAGTAAAGAAAATCACTGACTGGTACTTAAAGTTACGCACGCAAAAAGTATAATTTGCTTCATTGTACTCACTAATTCCCATGTGAAGTGTTGATATAAGACAAAAATGAGCTAAGTACAATGTGCCTGGTAGTTAAAGTTGCGCAAACGCCGGAACCAATGTCACATCATGCAATACATTGTAACATTCTCTTTGATTGATTAATAAAGAAATCAGAACAAATATTGCTGTAGGGCATAAAAGTGATTTCGCCGTAAACTTCTTGAGATTACTCCCACAGTATAAAATACTGGATAATACCCGCGACTTCGTTCGCGTGGATGAAGGTTTTTGATTCCCGCGGGAACTCTTAATTTAAGCGAATAAAATATAACCTTTGTGTGAATTTAGGGTAAGCTGTCTCTTTCCCAAATATTGTATCGTCGTTGTGGCGTGAAGAAGTAATAAACATCCAAACTTACAAACTTAACATCTAAACTTCCACTTTTATAATAATAATATAGTAGGAAGTACATAAGTAATTTATATATGACTAGATGATGCCCGCGACTTCATCCGCGTGGATTAAGGTTTTTTGATTCCCGAGGGAACTCTTGAATTTTCCGTGATAAAACGTAGCCTATGTCCTTCCCCGAGAAACAAACTCTCCCTGTGCCAAATTTAATCAAAATCGGTTGAACAGATGAACCTTGAAAGCGTAACAGACAGACAGACAGACGGACAGACAGACAGACACACTTTTGCATTTATAATATTAGTATGGATGATTATTACTAGAGGTTTGCCAGCATCTCAAATGTGTTCCTATTTAAATTAAATTCTATATTAGTTTTTGTTTCAAAAAAACAAAAAAATCATCTAATGGATGATGAATTGAATGATTTTAATATTTCAGCTTATATAACGTATAGCCCGTTAAAAAAAAATTACATAGATACTTAATGAAGCATTACATACGACGCAGCGTGAGACATTCTTTTATTAATTTATCGTTTGAATGACACTCAAGTAATAACAAGTAGTTAAGTAGCTGACGATAAAGTTAAATTACCGACCTTCACAGTGACATGCATCTAATTTGAACCATATCTTTCATTCAAAATAATATATAGGTATTTATGTAATAGTATATTTTTATACTTATTAAACTGAGGGCGTTATTTTATTTAATTTATGTTTTGATTCAGTAATGTAATCAGTGTAATTTGAAAAAAACAATCCCCGAGCTTTTTGAGGGTTGTAACCTTTATGGTAGATTCATGTATTTTCTATTTTAGATGTCACCGGAAATGTGAAATGTGAATTTTCTAAAGTATATACAATAGGACATGCATGACGAGCTCAATTAAGAAATGTGTAAATTGAGTTATTTCTATTTCTATGAAATATGTAAAAATGGACCCAGAAATCCTTACATTTCGATCTGGTTAGAACTCTACTAAAACTAAATAAAAATCAGGCGCTTGTGGCAAGTGGTACACAGTTTAGTTCTTAATGTTCTCAGTCAACACGGCAAGGGACAGCGAGCGCAAAATGATAGTTTATTTTATCGCAATAATATTTATTTGCCTATAAACAATACATTCAGTAGTTTTCCGTTATTAGACCAAGGACTGTCGTGATAAGCGCAATCGAGATAAAATGCATTTTAGTCCGTGTTAAAGGACTATAATATAGGTAGTAATTAAAATTTATGTGATACTAGTTCCGTCATAACAAAGTACATTTTTAGGGTTCCGTAGTCAACAAGGAACCCTTATAGTCCGCGGATAAACTCAGAGGTTGTTACTTGCACAGAATAGGTAATATTACAAGTACTAGAATGCTGTAATTTGGCATAGAGGTACATTCATATGAATAAAAATAAAATTTTGAAAACATATTTTTTTAGGGTACCTCCCCTCCCCCCTACACGTAAAGTGGGGATGAATTTTTTTTCTCGTCTATCCCATAGTATGGATATCATTGAATAGGTCAATCAAAAATATTGAACCGCCTTCAAAAACTACCTACAATATTAGTTTTAAGAGTAAATTGGATGAAAATAATGCATAAACCATTTATTGTTTTTCAGTGCTTTTGAAGTCGGTTCACTTTTTTTTAAAGTTTTATTACGTACCTAGATAATATACTCGTACTTACTCTTATTTAATGGGCCGGTGAAGGCTTCTTTATTTTAATCGCGCGGCATACGCATCAACCTTTTTGATGTTAAACTATTGAGATTTAAACGGGTATAAAGACCATGTAAATAACACACGCTCTCAGTAATTCACATAGTACCTTATTTAAACCAGTCTGCTCTAATATTATGAGTAGAAAATGTGGCATTTACATCGTACCTACGCATAAATTTACTCCAGCTAATGGCAAATTCATAAGTTTTACCAGTTTGTTTTACAATCTGTTAGAAAATGCACTTAAATTTTGAAATGGAAATTTTGAAATCATTCATTTTCAAATGTCGCAGTTAATTTGTTAAAATAATAAAATTATTATAATATTATATAGGTACAATTATTTGTTCAAGGTGTTAATGAATTTCAGTTTTTATATTTTACTATTGCCTCAAAAAAATTAATCAATACTTCATTCCACTATATAATTAATGTCTAAATATTTCCTGTTTAAATTGCACCAATGTCAAGTGAAAACAGATATTATCATCAATAAGAATTATTTTGAATTATATTTTGGTTGCGTATCTAATATCTCTATTAATAAAGCTCCAATAAGGCTTGCTTTAGATATATTTATATTTTGAAATGAGATTTATATTCAGCCTATTCTACTAAAGTAAAGGTATTGATAAAACTAGATTACACGATAGTATCCATAGTTTTTTTTTCAACCGACTTCAAACAAAGGAGGAGGTTCTCAATTCGACTGTATTTTTTTATTTATTTTTTATTTTTATGTTTGTTACCTCAGAACTTTTGACTGGGTGGACCGATTTGGATGATTCTTTTTTTATTTGAAAGGGCATACTTCCCATGTGGTCCCATATAAATTTTATCAAAATTGGTCGAGCGGTTTTAAAAATATCAACAATAAAATAAGTACTTCGTATAGCGTGTGCTTGTTGTTGTAAAGTTGGCGCGGGAGTTTGAAGTCGGTTGTTTAAAAAGAATTTTTTATATTAAATTATTATCTGTGTTTTGCTAGGAATCCTCTGACATGGTTATCGGAAACTTTATATAGCTTAATATGGCTTTTTTTTTGTTTACCTTATTCTGTTTTAATTGTCATGAAACAGGTTCTTTTTTTAACTGTGATCATGAGTAGGTACTATTTTAGCCTTACATTTTGTTTCTTATAATATTTTGACTTATGCGAAAGTGTGTCTATCTGTTTGTCTACCTGTCTGCTACGCTTTCGCGGCTAATCTGTTTAACCGCTTTTGACTTCCTATTATTTCCTTCCTATAATCCATGAGGGTTGCTTTTACTCAATAATAAAGTCCGTGATCCGTATTTGTCTTAGACACATCGATCAGTTGTCTATGAATGTGAAGCCTTATTGCGTAAAAAATATTGCTACAGTGTAAAGATCGAAATCGCCTCTGGTTGGCTAACCTTTTTGCGTTATTGGCCAAAATTCATTGTCGCAGCAAAAATTCCATAATAGATGCAACCACTCACAACAATTAAGACTGGTCTACTTATTGATTGATGAAGGTTTTACAATGTACTCCGGCTAGAGTAGTGAGTCTCCGTTTAATCTTTCTGTAATTACTTTAGCATTCACTAGCTAATGCCCGCGACTTCGTACGCGTGGATCGAGGTTTTGTGGATCCCGCGGGAACTCCGGGATTCTATTTTCCGGGATAAAAAGTAGCCTGTGTTAGTCCAGACTATAATCTATCTCTGTGCCAAGTTTCATCCATCGTCGTTTCATCATCTCCAGTCATGCATCGGAGCTGACACACATTTTTTTAGATCTTGTAAGTAGTAAGTAGTGACAAAATAATTATTGTTTTACATACATAATAATACTACGAGTATTATTTTCGATATTTCATTAGCTTTGATCAACTCAGGAAATGTTGATCAAAGCTAATGAAATATCGAAAATAAACTATTAATTATTAATATTTGAACATACCTACTTAATTATTTATTCACAATATTAAACCGCTGGTTCAACTAGACCACGGTCATTGAATATTACAAAATATGTAGGATTCTGCATACAATATTACCACTGGTCACTAATAAGAGTAAATAACGCAAATCGTACCTATCATAACCGAGAGAAATTTCTAGTTATCAAGTAATTTTCTCTTACGAAACCGGTTATCGTGGTACCTATATTAATGGAAATCTAATCCGATTAAAACGTGATTTTTCACAATTCAAGTCACGATAGTACAAATCATTATTTGTTAGCAATGCAATTCGAAGATTGTAGATATTACCCATTGTTCAGAATGGCCCAAGTTGGACGATATTTACGTAGTAGGTATTTGAGTTCGAAACTGTTTTTGTTGGTTCAAATAATGCAATTAATCACATATAAATTGCACTGCTATTTCAAAGTGTTACAGGATACGACGCCTAAGATTTTAGAAATTAATAAGGAATTCCGATATCTTAATATATATAAATCTCGTGTCACAATGTTTGTCCTCAATGGACTCCTAAACCACTTAACCGATTATAATAAAATTCGCACACCATGTGCAGTTCGATCCAACTTGAGAGATAGGATAGTTTAAATCTTAAAAAAACATCAATTCACGCGGACGAAGTCGCGGGCATCATCTAGTAGGTTATATTTTTGTCTCTCGTTTTTTTGAAGTATTACGTACATTGAACGTTACAAAAAGATTCAACAAGTATATAATAATAAGTAAGTAAGTCTGTCTATCAGAAAATATTAAAACTTTATATATTTACTTAATATTTTTTGCTGAAGCAAACATAAAATAAATATATTTTACTAGTTAGAGCAACAAAAACAGATTGTGTTAAACTATAAACTACTTATTGGGTATATACGTAAACTAAAAATATACGTATCGTATCAGACATATTTTTGTTCAGTTTTTGGAGACGTCCGTCGATAGGTGATATACTTTCATGTTACCGACCCGGTAAACGTATCTTTTATGTCACCGGCTCGGTTACATCAAAGGCAGCAAAGTAGAGTACACCATCTCTGGCATGTTAAAACCAAAGGCGATTGAAATTTCCAGTCGCAAGTCTTCCGATCTCTTGCCAATTAAGTTCTGAGTCACTTGTCAAATATTCTACGATGCCAATCGACACCGGCCTACTGAATCATGCAAAACGGAACGTGACGGCAAGGCGAAATTCTGTTGCAAATAGCTTTACCGAAAGATTTAAGACCTTTAGTGGAAATATGTATCAATTAGTTACTTGTTGATCAATGGGACACGATGTTAGTATATTTTCAATACATAGTTAATTTCTTTGTTTATAAGATATCTGGTTTTTAAAATGCTCAAGCCTTTTCTTCGTCAGCTGTAGCTCAAAATGTGCGCCACGTCACCATCTGGCCACGCCACCGCCAAAGCAACGCTGAGCGTCTCAATGAAAGCCTAAACTGTTAAAATCCAGCCCTTTTAGGGAAAAACTTATACAGACAGAACTGAACAAAACTTTAGCACAAAAAGTCGGCCCGCGTAATTTTATATTATGAAGTTGCACAGACAACGTGACACGACGAAACGTGTTTTCCAACGGTGGTTGGGAAACACTGTTCGTTACTGAATTTCGAGAAATTTTCAAATATTTACTAGCGACGCAAGGCTTGAATTTAAGTTTATCAGGTGACTAGCTGATATCAACAAACAAACACACTTCCGCATTTAAAAATTAGTATGAAGTAAGTATAATAATATCAGATAAGAGGAAAGACTTACATATTTAGTCAAAGCGTATTTAGCGTCAATCTGGATGACTATGGAAGTAAGTAGTTATTTATCTGAAAATTTCAACCGGGTCATTTCACCACAGTAATGTCGTTAAAAATGTTATGACCTAATTAAAAGTTTATGTAATTCATAACAGAGAGTTACGATGCGGAAAACCGCATGTGCAGCGAGAGAGATAATCGCAGTAAAAAATTTATCTGTGTGAACATGCGCTGTCATTTAATATTTGCATAAGTTACATAATATAAGATCTGATAAATTTGAAACTGACTGCGGTATCCTGTTTTTGTTTCCACACGGATATCCTCTTGTCTATTAGTACCTATATAATATTACGAGCACAGAATAGGTAATGGTATGTTACGACTTACGAGTATCTACTGAATAAAAGGTTCAAAGTAGGTACTTACTGTCAAAATGTTTCAAATCAGCTCATTTTTTTTTAATAAATTCCACACACACTGGGCACAGGCCTCCTCTCTCATAGGAGAGAGGGAATTAGAGCTTAGACCCACCACGCTGCTCCAATGCGAGTTGGCGGGCTTTAACGACTATTATCATGTTAGTGATAATAAGAGGGACCGACGGCTTAACGTGCTCTCCGAGGCACGGGGGTGTAACACCGCCAACTTCTTAACTCCGGGCTAGTACTGAGAATTTCTAATTAGAAAAACCCAAAACTTAATTATGGCCCGACCCGGGACTCGAACCCGGGACCTCGTCGGCCGCAGTCGAACATGATAACCACTAGACCAATGAGGCCGTCAAAAAAAACTAAATGAATTAGTTCATAGCTGTTAAATCATTTTGAAAAAGAATAATTTTCAACTCGAATAAAAAGGCGAAAGTCCTATCACTCTAACAACTCAATATATCGATTAACTAGTGGTCTTTGTTCGTAATTCGTGCGTAATGCCAGATATGAATCTTACAAATAATTCAATTTGTCAAGCGCTTTGTTAAAATAATAAAAAAAAGACGTGTGGCACTCGGAGACTGCCGCGGTAAAGCTATTGCATAGCATTTTTTATCAACTTGCTATGACTACTTGTGTTGTTGACTTCAAGTTGTTGAAAATATAAAGGCGAAATAATTTTAGAGAACCAAAATCAAGGGGAATCAAAAAACCTCTTGTTTGAGGTTTTTTGATTCCCCTTGGACACCCGGACTATTGAAAACATAATTCTTTAAAATTATTTCGCCTTTATATTTTCAACAACTTGAAGTCAACAACACAAGTAGTCATAGTAACCAAAATCATCTTTTCATAAAAATAGTCTTTTTATTTTCAACAACTTGAAGTCAACAACACAAGTAGTCACAGCAACCAAAGTGTTAGGTTTTTTTTCTGGATTCGGTCTCCACGCTCAAGGCCCGCGATAAAAGCTATGCAATAGCTTAAAAACGACGGTAGTTTTAATTTGCTAACTTTATTAAGGACAGCTTAATTATATGTCCGCCTAGTCGTCTCGACCCGGCTTGGCGCAGGTGGGTTTATGTAAAGTCCTATTCAAACTTTATGAAGTTAGCCGCGAGTGTAGATTCGCGCAGGTAAGTACAGTCAACTGAACCGTCCTGATACCCAATATTGTATTCTGCGCATGCGAAACGCACGATTTTCGGTGATGTTTATGAGAATTAGTCATAAAGTTTGAATCGGTCTGTACTACAAAACGTTACATTTTTTATTAAGCTATTGCACTATACCTATTGTCATGCTTAAGGCCCTGTGTAGCTTAAAAGGGGGTTTTAAAAGCAGTGTATCCATCAAACGGTGACATAATGTATCCTTGTAAAAATAATTTGCTGTTTTCAAGACCTTTAAGCAGCCACTGTCGCATCTCAAAACATAATTTTTAAAAAATCTCTGCATTGAAATTCATTTTAAACATACTTACCTCTAAATTTACCTTTTAAAGCAATTTTTCTGCTTATTGAAACCAATAACTAGCTATAGAAATATAAGATGAAATTCATATTTCTATATCAAACACATTGTCGGATTCATTTGTATTGAAAAGTAAATATTATTTTTTTTACAAATGATTTCATGCATTTTGTGCCGACATACGCTTGCTCGATTTCACCCCCCCGCGCCTGTGTTTTTCATCTCGTGAGCTCACAGCGCCTTAAGGTGCCATCAGTTGCTTCGAGAATAGGATGGTACAGCCGTGCCCATATTGCTTGTTTACTCGTCAAAGGACTTAGGTACGAAGCTTATATAGTAACGTTGATATTTTATTTGGTTTTCTCTCTAACTGCAGTTACCGAGTTACGTGTTTTTGATTTGTTTACATTCTCATATAGAGCAATAAATAGAGCGCACTCATGTATTAATACTGAATGACTGGGTAATCTAATTCTGTATTCTGCCCGCGGCATTCGTAATACGCCTCCGATTTGAATTAGATCAATTTGTATAACGTCCGCGTCTGATATCTAGATCCGCCACTTTCGTTTACCATCTGAATTTTGATCACGATCTATTGATTAGAAATTACCAGTCTCACACGTGATCTGATGTCACTGCTCTGATGTGTACCTGTGCATCTCTGTCTGGGTTTCTTTACTGCATGCGATTTACTTATAGCACCGGTAACGTGACGATTACGCGAGGTTTTCCTGCCATCGCTGACGAAACTATTTGGGTATTAGTTCCCAATTTGTAGCTGCTGTTGTGACTACAAATCGCTTAGAGTCTACTATAAAAATATTAAGTTAACTCAGCTTAACTTAATTACGTTAAAATATTTCCTGAACTAAATCCATACTTCCATACTAATATTATAAATGCGAAAGTGTGTCTGTCTGTCTAGTACGCTTTCACGATCCACCTGTTCAACCGTTTTTGACGGAAATCGGAAAAACTACATTTTATTCCGGAAAATAAGATATCCCGCGGGAATCGAAAACCTTAATCCATGCGGACAAAATCGCGGGCATCACATTGTTCAAATATAAATAGATATCCAGTTCCAATACAAATTAGAATGTAGTTAATTCATTTAGCTTTCGTAATAAATTCTGTAAGTTTTTGTCACTTATCTGGTAGCTATTTGAAGCTTATCCTTGACCTCAACAGCACATTGATCTATGATTTCTAGCCTTGTCAAAATACCTAGTTCAGCCTCGATTTTTTAAAAGTCAATTTTTAATCATATTTTTATCGTATCCTAAGTGATACAACGTAAAAGTCAATTGGAACTTAATTCGAACGAAGTACTCCAAGTATCCTTTTACCATATTATGACCAATCAAATTTATAAAAGAGACAGAAAGTATATTTTGAATAATTTAATATAAAAAATTATTTTTAAACAACCGACTTCAAACTCCCGCGTTAAGGACGGATGTACTGTAATAGGGGGAAACATCCTTTTCTGTTCCGACATTTTAGTATAGCAAAAATTAAAATTTCAGTATCGAATAAATACCATTCGCTACTCATTGAGATATAGTATGATGTAATTAAAAAAAGTGGTCAAAAAATCGTATAGTAACGGCAGAAAATTATTGAGAAATTCATGGAAATCTCAAAAAAGGTCTTATCGCGTTCCGACTATTGTGATTTAATTTGAGACATTATTTAGACAAAAGTTATTTTAAATTGATCGTAAAAGATCAAAATACACTTTAAATAAATAATATTTTCAATAAAACTTATAGTTTTTTTTACAATCTGGTTCCAAACATCCCTCATTTTTACAGCACGAATTTTTCATACAAATTTAGTACGGGCGCGCGCATCACAAAATTTCGTTATATTATATTCATGAAATACGGCAGTCATTTCCCATACGCCTGCGGGCTCTCAAGGCGTGAGGTTGCGTCCCGTTGCTCCTGAACTGACGTTTGTCACTGTTAGTATCCGTACACAAACGTCAATGCATCCACTACCATTGAACAAAGCTAATCATCGATATTTATACGTATAAAAAAAATGTAACTGCACGATTAATGTATATAAAATATTTATTTTGAAAATTTAATTGGTGGTTATTTTATTATTCACTGAGCCCAAAACGGTATTTTATTCTCTGTCTTATTTTGCCTGTTTTGTGCACGAACTCCACTAAAACTAACTTTAAATGGGTATTTTGGTTCTTATAGCTCAGTCTAAGTAGATTTTTTTCTTTTATAACAGTCGTCCGAAGGGGGAAACTGGCGAAATATCAATTTCGGGTCTATGGGGTACCTAATGCTGATGTTCATTCTGTTTTGGTCTCGCAGAAAAGGGCTGTTCGTGCCATATACAAAACTAAATTCAAAGAAGTTGAAATTATGACGGTCCACGACCAATACATAATTTAAAACTGGATGATGCCCGCGACTTCGTCCGCGTGGATTTTTGATTCCCGCGGGAACTCTTTAATTTTCCAGGATAAAAAGTACCCTTTATCCTTCCCCGGGTACCCTATGTGTTATTCCAGACTATAACCTATCCCTGTACCAAATTACATCAAAATCGGTTGAACAGATGGGCCGTGAAAGCGTAGCAGACAGACAGACAGACACACTTTCGCATTTATAATATTAGTATGGACTGAATGATGCTAGCGACTTCGTCCGCGTGGATTAAGGTTTTTGATTTCCGCAGAAACTCACATTTTCCGGGATAAAATAACCTATGTCCGTCCCCGGATTACAACCTACTCCTGTACCAAATTTCATCAAAATCGGTTGAACGGATGAGTCGTGAAAGCATACAACCAAACAAACAAGCAACCAACAGACACACTTTTACGTTTATAATATTAGTATGGATTATGGATATTATGGATTAAGTATAATATGTGTGTAGTAGGTCTGACGACCTCCGTGCGGCGCAGTGCTTTGCGCAGCCTTAACGTGCGGAGGTCCCGGGTTCGATCCCCGGCAGGGTTTGTAAATTTATAATTTCTGAATTTCCCTGGTCTGGCCTGGTGGGAGGCTTCGGCCGTGGCTAGTTACCACCCTACCGGCAAAGACGTAGGTACCGCCAAGCGATTTAGCGTTCCGGTACAATGCCGTGTAGAAACCGAATAGGGGTATGTATGGGTTTAATATAACTGTCATGCCCCTAACAGGTCAGCCCGCTACCATCTTAGACTGCATCATCACTTACCATCAGGTGAGATCGCAGTCAAGGGCTAACTTGTAGTGGATTTTAAAAAAAATGTCCATAAAAACATCAATAAATTCAAGAATGAAAAAAAGTAACCATTCAAGAAAATATATGAATTTTTAGTGCTTCTAGACTCTGTAAAATTAGTTAGGTATTCATTTGTCGGTAACAGTATGCGTTTTTATAATAACTCCCAAAAGAAATATTTGAGATGCCAACAAGTTCAAAGTTTTTGTAAAACGTCAACTATTGAAAAGTCCTATTACAGTGTAAAGGTGTATGATACCTACAGGGTGCGTTTGGAACCCTCGTAGCTTTGATACCGTTGTCCATCACGTCTTATACCTACTTTGTAAACGTGACGTTCAGGTGTACTGTGTAGGTACCTACTTATCTATACTTAATATTATAAATGCGAAACTTTGGATGGATGTATGGATGGATGGATGGATTGAAATTAAAATTAAAATTTTTTTGAATTTGAATTTTTGTTAGGTAATTAATCACGCCAGAACGGCTGAACCGATCTGGATGAAATTTGACACAGGGATAGATTATAGTCTGGAACAATACATAGGGTACTTTTTATCCCTGAAAATTAAAAAGTTTCCGCGGGAACCGAAAACCTTGATCCACGAGGATAAAGTCACGGGCATCAGCTAGTTTTTAATAAATATATTATTAGTTTGAGTTTATGTCGTCGTCAAATGTTAATCACTCCATGATAAAGTTGACTATTTCATCAAATTTTCGATGACTTCCATGACGCAGTGGTTAGCGCTATAGTCTTCTAGTGGGAGGACCCAGGTTAGTTTCCTAGCAGGGTCAATTTAGGAATTTATAATATCTGAATTCACCCTGGCCTGGTCTAGTGGGAGGCTTCGGCCGTCGTTAGTTGCCACCCTACCGGGAAAGATGTACCGCCAAATGATTTAGCATTCAGGTAACATGCCGTGTAGTAACCCGCTACAATCTAAGACTGCATCATCACTTACCATCAGGTGAGATCGGAAACTAGGGCTAACTTTGTAGCAGTACCTAAGTATATAAAAATATCCATATCCATACTAATATTATAAATGCGAAAGTGTGTCTGTCTGTCTGTCTGCTACGCTTTCACGGCCCAACTACTCAACCGATTTTGATGAAATTTGGTACAGAGATAGGTTACATCCCAGGGAAGGACATAGACTTTTTATCCCGAAAAATTGAAGAGTTCCCGCGGGAATCCAAAAATATGAATCCACGCAGACGAAGTCGCGGGAATCATCTAGTTCTATATAAATATTTTTGGGGTCTGTATGCATAATAAACATTACTCCAAAGATTTATCATAAGTACCTATATAGATAAAGAAAGAAAGAAAGAAAGAAAAATAGTTTATTCACCAGTGGTGTCACAGACAAAACTAGATACAAATGTAACACTTTCGTCTGTGACACCACCCAGAAAGGGTGTACAGCTCAGCATTTGCCCTGCGTCATATGCCCATGAATGCATACAAAGCAAGGCGCTGATTTTCAGCTATGACCCCGGGTGACGTCACAGTTACAACAAAACAAAATAAATAAATAAAAGTAACCAAAAGTTTAAAAGGAAGCAGTAAGTACAAAAGAAACATAATTCGCTATTAATATTAATTATAATAATATTACTCAAGAAGAAATACATATAATACTGAATCAGCCTTCCTGGCGATAGTTACCAATAGTGCAGCTAGTTTTAAATAAATAAAAGGTACTCTTTTATTTATTTCAAACCTTTATAATTGTAATTTTACCCATCAACTTATGACGATAGTGAAGGACTGCCCGCATGCTGATGGGGTCTGACTACTTATCGCCTCTCAAAGACGTCTTATGGTTGCCTAAAATTAACAATGACTAGGAAGGCTAACACATCTTCTGAGCGGCCATGTCTAGTGAACGGCCCGATGAATAGCGTCAGTTTTTATACTGTTTACATAGGTACTGCGCATACTTTAATACTGTACAAGAATCAGCCTTCCTAGTTATGGTTCATTTTTGGTAACCATAGTACGTGTTTGAGCGGCCATATCTAGTGAAAGGCTGATCTGCATGCAGGCAGATCTCATAGTCAGTACCTACATGATATTATAAACGTTTTTTTGCTGTCATAAAACTTCGGTTTGTCAAAATGTGACAAGGATAATTTTTATTTATATCAATTATATTAGGTACTTTATACTAATAAACTTTATATTGTAGTAATAAATTGCGGTTTTATTTTCCATTTCAAAGTGCTATAAAAGTTTCACATCAAAAACTAAATAAATAATGGAAATAGGTTTTTTAGGATGAGTTGTGTCATTTATGATGAATCAACGGGACTTTACCCAGCTTGAAAAGAAGATTCTACTGAGGAGAGATGACAATAACTCAGCAGTTTATAAAAAGAAAAAAAATTGCAATAATGTACCTAGAAAATAATACACAATATATAGGGAGCTACATAAATATATGTACATACATAATGTATCAAGTATTACTCTGATTTAGTGTGCTGTTAGTGAATAGTTTCCATGCAACATTAGGAAAATCATCAGTTGATGCTACGTTAGTTGTTACGGATATGTCTCAAACCCACCAGCATCAATTGATTTTCATAGCTTAGCTCTAGGGGAAAGGGGTTCAACTAAGCAACGAAGTTTTTACATAATGAGGAAAGGAAACACGTCCTTCTAAGTATTTATTACGAGAGAGGGAATGACAGCATGACAGTCACGCAGCTTACTTACGTCCATAATGTTCCCTACATTACACATTATACTAGTTGAAGTATGGAACACAGAAGCTGACTAGTTACTTCTCAAACCACTTCATCTACATCGCACATCTCAGATGGAAATGGAATCTCCTAGTGCTGTCTTACACCGTTTTTATACTATTCATGCAGAACTATACTACTAATACTAAGCGCCATTATTAATTTAATTTATTTTTCTACCTAAGCATACAACCTTTATCAAATAAACACCTATCTTTACCTATACCTACTCATAGTTATAAATCAGTTAGCAGGAATCAGCCGGTTGGTATATTATCAAGAAGCACCTCTACAATCCATACTATGATATTAAAAATGCCAAAGACGTGTAATTGAACGGCCCATAATTTCAACCAAGTTGGTATAGAGTAAGGTTACATCCCGAGGAAGGACATAAGTTACCTTTATCCCGAAAAATTGAAAAATTCCCGCAGAAATAAAAAAAAATTAACGAACGCAGACGAAGCCGTAAGTATCATCTAGCTATCAATCAATAAATAATATTATTTGTGCCATAGTGAGATAGTTGATCGCATATTGTGTGCTCCCGTGGTAGGGGCTGAATCCTTCTATGTGTGCCTGCGTAGACTGTGGTTGTATGTGTATAGAAACAATTGACAGCGGCTGACAGCTACGCCTAGATGTCGGCCAAGGGTAGGACCCTTAACTTTACAGCAACAAGCACACGCTATACAAAGTACTTATTTTATTGTTGATATTTTAAAAACCGCTCGACCGATTTCGATAAAATTTATATGGGACCACTTGGGAAGTATTTTTATTTATAAATTTCAAATAAAAAAAAGAATCATCCAAATCGGTCCACAAAAAAAAAATACAGTCGAATTGAGAACCTCCTCCTTTTTTTGAAGTCGGTTGAAAAGAATGTCGTATCGCTATACTCTATCCGCATCGTTACGTATAAGTAGGTACTCTGTACGCGTTACATGATGTTACAGAATAATAAGTTATCGCGCCACAAACCAGCCGCTTTCTTGTAATAACTATTCCTATTACATTACGTTTTAAAAGCTTTTATTACAACCGTTGCATTTTAATGACTTTCATGTTTACGTTCTATAATTTGAAACAAACAACCGACGTGCTCCGATTTTTTAATGTTTCAGTTTGACACTTTAACCCAAGCTAAATTACGATAATAAAAATAGGTTCATCTCTTTTCCTCTTATGATTACAGTCACTCGAGAGAAATGGATAGAATGCTAACTGTCATCCTAATAGCATCTGAATTATGATAATTAAGTTGCTTATACCTACTTAAATACATTTTTCATCCCACCATCTCGGAAAGAGTATTTTTACGCTTCAATATCTGAATGCAAAAGCCGTTATTATCCTCTTGAGGATAAAGTAAATTGAATTTAGAACATCGTGTGCACGTTAGTAAATATCACTCGTCTATGGAGTTTGTGAATTCAAAACATCATTAAAACCTATTTACTTCTACCTCTATGGTGCCGAATTTCCATACAACCGTTTTTAATTTGTTAAAACCTCACACTCGTAACCTTCTTGGTGTACTTTTTTAATTTGCTTTGTGCGCACCATTTTCTTTTACGTCATATTGTTTAAAATTAAACCCTTCGATTAAAAACAAGAAGATTGAAAATAAGTGAATAACCTAAAATGAGTGATTCTAGTGACGAAGAAGTTAATTTGACGCCAACATAATTGACTGAAACTGTTAAAAATGCGGAAATGAGCTTTCTCCCTCAACAATCACGCGAGAAGTATTTCAATTCCTCGCTGAGGTGGGATGAAAAATTACGTGTTGCACTCGAGTGAAAAGATTTTTCACCTCGTGCTCTTTTGATTCCCTCGCTGACGCTCAGGATTCTAATTTTTGAACCACTCGCTGCGCTCGTGATTCAATTTTAGAATCCTTCGCTTGCTCGGTCATCAAAATTGAGCACGCGGTTAAAAAACAACTTTTCACTCTTGTTTAACAAATAACTATTAAAGTATCAGATTTGATTTACTATTCAATCTACAAGTTAACATGGTTCTTATAGGCATGATGACAGTAACCAAGAATCAATGAAATTATGAATTTATCTAATGAAATAGGATTCATGGTTTATAAAAAACTTATGTATTTCGAGTGAGATTGCTATTTATTTTGATAAAATAAAAATATAAAATTTACAGCAATCCGCCATAATGGAGTAAACACGAAGAAGCGAATGACGTCACAATTGTTTGTTTTCGAGCTTTGACAATCACACCGAACATAATCTGACCATTTTTTAAAATCAACCATTTTTCAAGAAATAGTTTTGATTCTAACAGGATAAAGATCCTGTTCCTTCGTAAATAACTTTCGAACTCGCGGGAATAAGCTTATCTAAATGTAATACCTACCTACATTTATAAAGAGAAAATTTCGAACCCACTAACTCACTGACTAAGTCGTGAACACCCTACCCAAACCTTTGGACTTTTTTTGTGGCGAAAGTCAGGTTATGTGAGATTTTTACTCATTAGAAACCACCTCGGTGGCCATCCTAATAAATAAATACTACATATTATCGGGAAGCCCCGAGATCTCATATGAACACAATGGGAGTCTTCCTTGCGCGACGCTATTTGGGCTCCTTTGGACCTAGAAAGCTGAAATTTTGCACAGAGGTTCCATTTATAATGTACTTAGACAAGGAAAGAAGGCGGATTTGTCTGCAACAAAACATCGTTCGCGCGTCTTAAGTTAATTTGATTGTAAGCTAGTGATTCGAATCGAATGTTAGTAAATATTTTGTGAGACCAGCATGGCATGCGCACAATGACATATCTCGCGTCGAGAAAGAGAGATGTTGTCCATGCCGGCTAATTTCTCATTTACCCTGACATGCACAAAATCCGGTATATTACCAGAAAAAGTAGTCGGCATGTTAGGGTTTGTAGAGAAAAATACCACTTAAGAAATATTAATTTTATCTCTACTTTTGACGTAACGAGACAAGTAACCGTGTTAAGCTCCGGTAGACAAATAGAGATAACGAGTACACATAATTTTACTCGTTGTGCGTATGCTAGCCCTACAGAAACACAATACCTACCTACCAAGACCGGACGCCACGTACAACTGGTGCCCGGTTATACAAGTTAATTCAAGAGATAAGTCAGTGTGACCTTACTCGCAACCAACTTCCTATACTTTCAAATTTTCTATTAATTATTATCTACGGGTTGCGCAATAATTGACAAGTCAGCCGCCCCACGTGACATTGGGAACTGAGATAATTTGCATAATGTGTTATTAACACCTTTAATTTACGATTTGACATTTTAAGGGTTCCCTAAAAAGATTAAGATTACAATTTTTTTCCTAATTCTAACTAATAATACGTACAAGTTTACCCTTTTCTGATGATGATGGTGGTAAACCATGTTGAATGGGATTAGATAGAAGCGAGCTAGCATTTAAGTTTTTGTTTGCCTAATCGGCATGTAGCATCGCAGAAATGCTAAATCATGTCGTATGCCACCACTACCATACCACCACCACACAAACCAGCAAGAAACCGATGGCATCCTTATGTGGTTGACGTCCAGTCTGCTCGAACAAAACGGTTCTGCTCTACGTTTCTGATTCGAACCGCCAGGATGTGGAATACCCTGCCGGTGCATGTATTCCCTGCCGCGTATAATTTATGTACCTTCAAGGCAAGAGTGAATAGGCATCTTCTAGGCAAGCGCGCTCCAACCTAGACATCATTGCTTTGTATTAAGCATGACTGTCGTCAAGCACACGCCTATTCTTTGATTTAAAAAACCGCTGCCTTTAATGTTAGGGTGGTAACTAGCCACGTCCGAAACCTCATACCTCGCACGCAGACCTATATTGAGTGATAAATTCCCAAAAAAAACGAGAGTAATCGCCAGCCATCATTCATCACTTCCACCAGGGTACCGGAGACTTCAGATACTCAGATAATAATATGTATTTTCCTATATCCATGCATCACTTGGACCGACGGACCGACGGCCGTTGGAGTCACAACAAGGTCCTAGATTGGAGACCGCGTCTCGGCAAACGGAGTGTAGGGCGCCCCCCGGCTAGGTGGAGCGACGACATCCGGAGAGTGGCTGGCATCAAATGGATGCGGACAGCCAAGGATAGGCAAAGTTGGCGCAATCTTAAAGAGACCTATGTCCAACAGTGGATGCATATTGGCTGATGATGATGATGATGATGATGATGATGATGATGATGATGATGATGATGATGATGATGCATCACTTGATTATACGGAACCATTTTTAACGCACCCGACTCTATGTAGTCAGTTGTTATTTTCCACGATGTAAGTTGCGTAAATTGAGAAGTCAATCTACATGATAGTGGGAACCGACTCGAGTACTTGCGATAATAATTCGCATATAGTTCTTTGGTTACCTTTAATGCGTTTTGACACCAGTTCAGCCAAATGATGGATGTTGACATGAAACTATTATTGTAAGAATTTAAGGCTGGCCGCATATTATTTTCATAAATTATCTGTCAGAAAAATTACGAAGCGCGCCGGCGCGGCGGGCAATCTGCTCCTACATTTTGTTCTAGACCCTGCAAACATCTCGCTCGATAGTAGATGTCCCAAGCATGTCATGACGATTACAACAGACAGTCATGCTTCCTATCAAGAAGGTCACACACAAACATTAAAATATATGCACAGCGTTTTCGCGCGAAGACGAGCTTTCCGAATTCTAACATAGCCCGGACGAGGACGAGCCTGCGTGGCACAACCCATCCGAAAAAACCCGCAAAGATGACTACTACATACTTAATAATATTATAAATGCAAAAGTGCGTCTGTCTATCAGTCTGCTACGGTTTCACGGCCCACCTGTTCAACCGAATGATGAAATTTGGTACAGGGATAGTTGGTATCCCAGGGAAGGACATAGACCGGAAAATTAAAGAGTTCCGGTGGGAATCAAATAATTTTAATCTACGCAGTCGAAGTCACGGGTATCATCTAGTACATTATATTATATTATAGAAATAAATCAGCCTAGTGCGAACGAAATTTTTTGATACACAATTTCTGATGATTTGCGGCCGGCTTTATACATAATATTCATGAATTTAACACATTATCTACATAATTTATTACGTTGGTTCATAATGAAATATGAATGTACAGAACACGTTGAGATCGGCGCGTGCGGTTCTTGTTGATGGTTGACCTTCGCTGTGGTCGTCGTCACAACCAATAGTCTATACTGGGCGAAGTCTCCCCTTAGATCTCCACCAGATATGGTAACCTGGTCGTCGTCTCAACCTATAGACGTCCACTGCTGGACGAAGGTCTCCTGCATGGATCGCCACAGAGCACGGTCTTGTGCCGCTTGTTTCCAGCGGCTCCCAGCTGCACGCTTGAGAACCTCCTCCTTTTTTTGAAGTCGGTTGAAAAGAATGTCGTATCGCTATACTCTATCCGCATCGTTACGTATAAGTAGGTACTCTGTACGCGTTACATGATGTTACAGAATAATAAGTTATCGCGCCACAAACCAGCCGCTTTCTTGTAATAACTATTCCTATTACATTACGTTTTAAAAGCTTTTATTACAACCGTTGCATTTTAATGACTTTCATGTTTACGTTCTATAATTTGAAACAAACAACCGACGTGCTCCGATTTTTTAATGTTTCAGTTTGACACTTTAACCCAAGCTAAATTACGATAATAAAAATAGGTTCATCTCTTTTCCTCTTATGATTACAGTCACTCGAGAGAAATGGATAGAATGCTAACTGTCATCCTAATAGCATCTGAATTATGATAATTAAGTTGCTTATACCTACTTAAATACATTTTTCATCCCACCATCTCGGAAAGAGTATTTTTACGCTTCAATATCTGAATGCAAAAGCCGTTATTATCCTCTTGAGGATAAAGTAAATTGAATTTAGAACATCGTGTGCACGTTAGTAAATATCACTCGTCTATGGAGTTTGTGAATTCAAAACATCATTAAAACCTATTTACTTCTACCTCTATGGTGCCGAATTTCCATACAACCGTTTTTAATTTGTTAAAACCTCACACTCGTAACCTTCTTGGTGTACTTTTTTAATTTGCTTTGTGCGCACCATTTTCTTTTACGTCATATTGTTTAAAATTAAACCCTTCGATTAAAAACAAGAAGATTGAAAATAAGTGAATAACCTAAAATGAGTGATTCTAGTGACGAAGAAGTTAATTTGACGCCAACATAATTGACTGAAACTGTTAAAAATGCGGAAATGAGCTTTCTCCCTCAACAATCACGCGAGAAGTATTTCAATTCCTCGCTGAGGTGGGATGAAAAATTACGTGTTGCACTCGAGTGAAAAGATTTTTCACCTCGTGCTCTTTTGATTCCCTCGCTGACGCTCAGGATTCTAATTTTTGAACCACTCGCTGCGCTCGTGATTCAATTTTAGAATCCTTCGCTTGCTCGGTCATCAAAATTGAGCACGCGGTTAAAAAACAACTTTTCACTCTTGTTTAACAAATAACTATTAAAGTATCAGATTTGATTTACTATTCAATCTACAAGTTAACATGGTTCTTATAGGCATGATGACAGTAACCAAGAATCAATGAAATTATGAATTTATCTAATGAAATAGGATTCATGGTTTATAAAAAACTTATGTATTTCGAGTGAGATTGCTATTTATTTTGATAAAATAAAAATATAAAATTTACAGCAATCCGCCATAATGGAGTAAACACGAAGAAGCGAATGACGTCACAATTGTTTGTTTTCGAGCTTTGACAATCACACCGAACATAATCTGACCATTTTTTAAAATCAACCATTTTTCAAGAAATAGTTTTGATTCTAACAGGATAAAGATCCTGTTCCTTCGTAAATAACTTTCGAACTCGCGGGAATAAGCTTATCTAAATGTAATACCTACCTACATTTATAAAGAGAAAATTTCGAACCCACTAACTCACTGACTAAGTCGTGAACACCCTACCCAAACCTTTGGACTTTTTTTGTGGCGAAAGTCAGGTTATGTGAGATTTTTACTCATTAGAAACCACCTCGGTGGCCATCCTAATAAATAAATACTACATATTATCGGGAAGCCCCGAGATCTCATATGAACACAATGGGAGTCTTCCTTGCGCGACGCTATTTGGGCTCCTTTGGACCTAGAAAGCTGAAATTTTGCACAGAGGTTCCATTTATAATGTACTTAGACAAGGAAAGAAGGCGGATTTGTCTGCAACAAAACATCGTTCGCGCGTCTTAAGTTAATTTGATTGTAAGCTAGTGATTCGAATCGAATGTTAGTAAATATTTTGTGAGACCAGCATGGCATGCGCACAATGACATATCTCGC
The DNA here is from genome assembly GCA_963932025.1 of Erebia epiphron. Taxonomy (NCBI): domain Eukaryota; kingdom Metazoa; phylum Arthropoda; class Insecta; order Lepidoptera; family Nymphalidae; genus Erebia; species Erebia epiphron. The sequence continues at coordinate 38,288,062 of OZ009948.1, read as the reverse complement.
GTCGAGAAAGAGAGATGTTGTCCATGCCGGCTAATTTCTCATTTACCCTGACATGCACAAAATCCGGTATATTACCAGAAAAAGTAGTCGGCATGTTAGGGTTTGTAGAGAAAAATACCACTTAAGAAATATTAATTTTATCTCTACTTTTGACGTAACGAGACAAGTAACCGTGTTAAGCTCCGGTAGACAAATAGAGATAACGAGTACACATAATTTTACTCGTTGTGCGTATGCTAGCCCTACAGAAACACAATACCTACCTACCAAGACCGGACGCCACGTACAACTGGTGCCCGGTTATACAAGTTAATTCAAGAGATAAGTCAGTGTGACCTTACTCGCAACCAACTTCCTATACTTTCAAATTTTCTATTAATTATTATCTACGGGTTGCGCAATAATTGACAAGTCAGCCGCCCCACGTGACATTGGGAACTGAGATAATTTGCATAATGTGTTATTAACACCTTTAATTTACGATTTGACATTTTAAGGGTTCCCTAAAAAGATTAAGATTACAATTTTTTTCCTAATTCTAACTAATAATACGTACAAGTTTACCCTTTTCTGATGATGATGGTGGTAAACCATGTTGAATGGGATTAGATAGAAGCGAGCTAGCATTTAAGTTTTTGTTTGCCTAATCGGCATGTAGCATCGCAGAAATGCTAAATCATGTCGTATGCCACCACTACCATACCACCACCACACAAACCAGCAAGAAACCGATGGCATCCTTATGTGGTTGACGTCCAGTCTGCTCGAACAAAACGGTTCTGCTCTACGTTTCTGATTCGAACCGCCAGGATGTGGAATACCCTGCCGGTGCATGTATTCCCTGCCGCGTATAATTTATGTACCTTCAAGGCAAGAGTGAATAGGCATCTTCTAGGCAAGCGCGCTCCAACCTAGACATCATTGCTTTGTATTAAGCATGACTGTCGTCAAGCACACGCCTATTCTTTGATTTAAAAAACCGCTGCCTTTAATGTTAGGGTGGTAACTAGCCACGTCCGAAACCTCATACCTCGCACGCAGACCTATATTGAGTGATAAATTCCCAAAAAAAACGAGAGTAATCGCCAGCCATCATTCATCACTTCCACCAGGGTACCGGAGACTTCAGATACTCAGATAATAATATGTATTTTCCTATATCCATGCATCACTTGGACCGACGGACCGACGGCCGTTGGAGTCACAACAAGGTCCTAGATTGGAGACCGCGTCTCGGCAAACGGAGTGTAGGGCGCCCCCCGGCTAGGTGGAGCGACGACATCCGGAGAGTGGCTGGCATCAAATGGATGCGGACAGCCAAGGATAGGCAAAGTTGGCGCAATCTTAAAGAGACCTATGTCCAACAGTGGATGCATATTGGCTGATGATGATGATGATGATGATGATGATGATGATGATGATGATGATGATGATGATGATGATGATGCATCACTTGATTATACGGAACCATTTTTAACGCACCCGACTCTATGTAGTCAGTTGTTATTTTCCACGATGTAAGTTGCGTAAATTGAGAAGTCAATCTACATGATAGTGGGAACCGACTCGAGTACTTGCGATAATAATTCGCATATAGTTCTTTGGTTACCTTTAATGCGTTTTGACACCAGTTCAGCCAAATGATGGATGTTGACATGAAACTATTATTGTAAGAATTTAAGGCTGGCCGCATATTATTTTCATAAATTATCTGTCAGAAAAATTACGAAGCGCGCCGGCGCGGCGGGCAATCTGCTCCTACATTTTGTTCTAGACCCTGCAAACATCTCGCTCGATAGTAGATGTCCCAAGCATGTCATGACGATTACAACAGACAGTCATGCTTCCTATCAAGAAGGTCACACACAAACATTAAAATATATGCACAGCGTTTTCGCGCGAAGACGAGCTTTCCGAATTCTAACATAGCCCGGACGAGGACGAGCCTGCGTGGCACAACCCATCCGAAAAAACCCGCAAAGATGACTACTACATACTTAATAATATTATAAATGCAAAAGTGCGTCTGTCTATCAGTCTGCTACGGTTTCACGGCCCACCTGTTCAACCGAATGATGAAATTTGGTACAGGGATAGTTGGTATCCCAGGGAAGGACATAGACCGGAAAATTAAAGAGTTCCGGTGGGAATCAAATAATTTTAATCTACGCAGTCGAAGTCACGGGTATCATCTAGTACATTATATTATATTATAGAAATAAATCAGCCTAGTGCGAACGAAATTTTTTGATACACAATTTCTGATGATTTGCGGCCGGCTTTATACATAATATTCATGAATTTAACACATTATCTACATAATTTATTACGTTGGTTCATAATGAAATATGAATGTACAGAACACGTTGAGATCGGCGCGTGCGGTTCTTGTTGATGGTTGACCTTCGCTGTGGTCGTCGTCACAACCAATAGTCTATACTGGGCGAAGTCTCCCCTTAGATCTCCACCAGATATGGTAACCTGGTCGTCGTCTCAACCTATAGACGTCCACTGCTGGACGAAGGTCTCCTGCATGGATCGCCACAGAGCACGGTCTTGTGCCGCTTGTTTCCAGCGGCTCCCAGCTGCACGCTTGAGAACATCCGCCCACCTAGTGGGGAGTCGTCCAACGCTACGTTTCCCGGTGCGAGGCCGCCATTCGAGCACTTTTGGACCCCAACGCCTGTCTGTTCTACGAACTATGTGCCCCCGCCCATTGCCACTTAAGCTTGGCGACTCTTCGAGCTATGTCGGTTACTCTGGTTCGCCTACGGATCTCCTCATTTCTGATTTGATCACGCAGGGATACTCCGATCATAGCTCTCTCCATCGCCCGCTGAGTGACCCTGAGCCTTCTTATGGTGACCTGGTGATAAGTCTTAATATTTATTTCATGATAGCCCATTCTTACGACTCTTATTGTATCACATCAAGCCTCAAGTCATTCTACCATCGGTTCAAAATTCTCAAGTTCAAAAACTCAGCAGCACTCTTTTCAGAAAGGCAAAATGTTATTACTTGTTGCTGAATTCATTTCACTATTCTTGTAGGCAGCTACCGATTGCTTCCAAACAACTTGGTTTTGAAGAAATTCATTTTTAACCCCCGACCCAAAAAAGGGGTGTTACAAGTTAAACGGGTGTAACTGTCTGTGGCATCGTAGCTCTCAATCTGATAAACCGACTTTGATTTAGTTTTTTTTTTGTTTCAAAGGCGACTTGATCGAGAGCGTTCTTAACTATGCTTAAAGAAAATCGGATCAGCGGTTTGAGGATCATCAGCTCTTTTTTAGTTGATGAACGGAATGTTAGCAACTTCCATAAATCCGAACTTATCACAGGATTTTGATATCCTGTTAATACGTCCCTTAAATTCTCTTTCTAACCGACTTCCAAAAAAAGGAGGAGGTTCTCAATTCGGCGCGTTTTTTTTAAATGTATGTCTGTGTATATCGCCGTGATTTCTGAACCGATTTGAAAAAAAATCTATCAGTCGTTAGAGGAAGCTCTCGAGGTGCTCCCATATAAAAATTCTGACTCCAAATCCTCAACAAATAATTTTGATTTCTACCCACTATGTTGAACTCGGGCGAGTCTGATGCGTCAACTTTGCTTATCCTTGTTATACCCGCTCGACTTCAACATAGTGGGTAGAAATCATAATCATTTTGTACTTTACAGTGGCGTTGGAAGTCGGTTTTTTGGAAAGAATTTTTTAATTAAAATTGTGGATCAGATATTGCAATAAAATATGTGTAAAACTTAACCTCACTATTTAGTCAACTGTCACAAACTAGCGATATGATCTTATATTGCCTAATTTTTCTTATCCGATTACCAAGCGAGATTTGTTTAAAGTACAGCGTCTACAGACGAAGCCAACTTCCAACACCAATTACTGTCGTTCCAACCTAGACATAATTATAATCGACGCTAAGCAATTGGACACCCTTTCGGTTACAAAATTTAACCATACGAACTTAAATTAATGTTGGGGCCACGACACGCAAATAAACGTGGCGTGGGATGCCCTGCAATACGATGGACTGTTGAATTAAAGGCAGAAGTGAGAAAACGGCTGGATCAGGAAGGGTAAAGACATGGTGTGATGGTGTGCATTTGGGAAGGCATTTGTTCAGTATACTATACAGCAGCGAATGAAGTGGATGTCCATATAGGCTGATTATGATGTACCTATTTTCCTACCGTCGTACTCGTATGTGACAGCCAAGCGGAACTTCAATCTGCAACGATGGAAAGAACACATAATTATTATGATAAAAACTTTAATTTACAATAAATATAATTGCCTTGTCGACTCTGCCGTGTCTTGCAAACGTTGCGAAGTAGATCATGTTACTCCCGAAATCTGTGCTCATGTACCATCACCATCATTATAGTACCATCACAATCATAATATTTGATATGGCTGCAGTTAAACGCAAGCCTCAGTTTAAAAAAAATAGAAGAAAGAAATATGCCACTGCCAACTCCATACCTGCGATGCGGATTTGATGATGAGGCATATTCGTTGTGTTGGCGGTCAAAATTATATTTAAAATCAACAATACGCAAGTTGCTATTTGTGTCTGCGAACCCAATCAATTAATTATTATTACTACTGACTCGGCTGTAACGTAATTTGGAGTTTGAAATTGGGACTGTATGTAGACGCTGTTTAACAGACCAAGGTCGTTCCCCCATAGAACTGTACCATATCCGTGACAATACAAAATGATAAATAGACTCTAGCAGTGTTAACATGTGAATGATTATATTATTTATTGTTCATGCTACGCCTACAGGTTTACTATCTGATCATAGCTTACACTTGTAAAGCACTGAATAGATTAGATTCAAGTTTTTTGTGGGTGAAATATTAGTCAAGTACTACAACATTTTCAATGATAATTAGAGGATTAAAAATTTAGATTTGTCTAAAGCAAATGACTACAATCATCAAATAAATAAAAGTTTGGATGGATGTCTGGATGGATGTAAGTATGGATGGATGTATGGATGGATGTTTGTTACTCCATCCCGCGCCAACGTCTCAACGGATCTGGCTGAAATTTGGCACAGAGATAGATTATAGTCTGGAATAGCACATAGGCTACTTTTTATCCCGGAAAATTAAGGAGTTCCCGCGGGAACAACAAAACCTCGATCCACGCGTACGAAGTCGCGGGCATCAATCAGCTAGTGTTAACTATACATACTTATCTATATTATGTCCACGACTTCGTCCGCATGTATTTAGGTTATTAAAATCACGTGGGGACTCTTCGATTTTCAGGAATATAAAATAGATACCGTATGTAAGTTACCTAATGTATCTAATTCCGACAAAGTTGGGTAAATAGATAACGTAGGATAGACAAGCAGACAGACACACTTCCGCATTTATAATATTAGTTTGAATTATGCTTATGAAACAATATTACTATAGCTAAAGGTTCTTATGGCACCTGATGCTGAATGCTGATATTAGATATATCATATTATGCCGAAGTGTTCAGTCAGTTATGCAAAGCGGCTTACGATAAAATAATATTGAACCAATGCAACAATGAGCGTGAATAACATTACTGTTAAAACATTGGTCTTTTATTAATCGTATGTGTCACTCACAAAAGAAGATTCATTTCAGTCATATCACGAAGACACTATAATAATATCATGAATAGAGGAAAATACATAGGTATTTTATTATAAATAAAATTATTTGGAACAAAAATCTATATACGATATGTTTCCAAGATGGCGTCCTTCAGCCATAGAGAAGACAGTAGGCGCATAGTCTGTCCAATATCATTTCTGACATGTGACGTGATAATACCACAGATAATACCGTACGATTTTTCTTCTTTTATTCCGCAAAAGTGCCAATCAATGACCTCATAATGTTTGACACTTGATAGAAAACGTCAAAAATATTTCATCCCCCATTCTTTAGTGCTGCTAATCGTGGAAAAATTAAATAATTTTTATTTTCACAATCAAACATTAAACAATCAAAACGGGCTTAATATTTTATTTTCTTTATAGTCACTACTGGTACAAGACTAGTCCTACGCCCCATACAAATCTGGACCTTTCTTGTTACCAGTACTTAGCTGCAGTATAATATACCTACAGATAAGCACTGTACAGAAGCTGTTTATTTTCGAGCGATTTGGCACAGAATGGTGCGGTTTAATTTTTTTCGTGAATAATGCCTTCACTCATCGCTTCATGAAATACAAGTCGATATTTATAAAATGTAGCAGTAGCTTCAATAAAAAAATCACACACGGCAGAAGTGAATATATATGTAGGTATGTTTGTCTCTTTTTGATGTAGCTTTATCATTGAATTTTCAAATCAGAACGATTCTAAAGAAGTTCCACTTCAAAAATATGTCATAATTTTTCAAAGCTGCCAAAATAATCGCGAAAGTAAATAATGAAGAGGGCATACTACTTTTAATTATCATTTTTAATAACATAATGAGCATGGAATCATTCAATTAAAGTAATAATTGTTCCACTATTGTAATATCCGTAGGTGATTAATAGTCGAATCGTGGCATAGATTAAAATAACCATGTCAAATAAACGGAAGCTTTGGTTAGATGACTGATGAAATCGGTCTGCTTTTTTGGATTAATAGCTACATTTTATCAAAAATCCATGAGAAAATTTCTAATGCTGCATAATAAAAAATAAAAAAACTTGTTTATTTTAAGAGCTTGTAACATATTCTCGAGATAACATTCTCGAGAATATTAATTCACTGGTTTACTTCGTTGTTGCTTCTACACTCTACAGTGGGGCCAAGAATATTTTTTTTTCTTGCTTAGCGAAACACGGAGGAAAATCCATACTAATATTATAAATCCGAAAGTGTGTCTGTCTGTCTGCTACGCTTTCACGGCTCATCTATTCAACTGATTTTGATGAAATTTGGTACAGGGTTAGGTTGTATCCCGGGGAAGGACATAGGCTACTTTTTATCCCGGAAAATTCCAGAGCTACCGCGGGAATTAAAAAAAAACTCTTCAACCGATTTAAATGAAATTTGGTATAGGGATAGTTTGTATCCAGGGGAAGGACATAGGACACTTTTTATCCCGGAAAATTAAAGAGTTCTCGCGGGAATCAAAAAACCTTAATCCACGCGGACGAAGTCGCGGCCATCATCTAGTATATAACATAATGACCTTTTGGTTTATGCAATTCATAGGTTTATTAAGGAACCATATTAGGTACTTAGATTCCCATATGGGTCACCGATACATCAAAGCAAACACCATTGCTTAACTAGTAAATTCAACGACCTCAATTTACATAGACGGACCCTGTCAAACAAAGACTGTGGACCTATTTTACTAAAGCCATCTAGCCTGAAAAGCGGGACAGCCCTATGGCGGGAACAAGGACAGGGCTGTACAAGTTAGGAGCGTGCTCTAAAGGTAGGACGCCCAATATTTTTCTATGAAAGGGCACATCTAGTACCTACATATCGATGAGTAAATTCGATCATTGTATGAACTATATCATCTAGCAACACATTTAAATAGTCATATTATTTCGAAGTCCTAAACTTCCGTCATTGCTCTACTAACAGGTACGTATAAGTCTAGTCTTAATTATTTAAATGTATTAATGCAAAAAATCTTTAGTGGAGCAGCTAGGTAGTTACATTATGTATGTAGGTTGTACAAAATTATGTCCCTTCTCGCATATTAACTAAATACAAAGTTACAATTATCGTTAAGACTTTTTTATTACGTAGGTACTAGATGATGCCCGCGTCTTCGTCCGTGTGGATTGAGGTATTTTTGGTTCCCGCGGGAACTCTTTAATTTTCCGGGAAAAATGCAGCCTATGTATTGAGTCAGGTTAGCTATTTGCATTCCAACAGCCACATTAATTTTATAGTTGAAAACTTACAAAGATACACACTTTTACATTTATTATAATTTAGATTTCTAATAACACGGTTATATTTAATTGACACGATGAACAGTTGAACAATAATACTCATTAAATATGTAATTTAAAAAATAAAATCAAAACAATAACACTCGATTATCACATCAAATACCCGTGAAGTACGATTTACAATAGAATTTATAGCGATAATCTTAAATCATGTTCATGAAGTGTTGTAAATTAAATAATATCTATGTTCTATTTATCTATAGAATAATTATTGATGATTTACATTGTTATTCATTTGAAAACAGACCCACAGTACACAGTTGTGAAAAATCTGCCTCCCGATTGTGTAAGAAAATCGAAATTGTAATCATTTTTCAAACGTACAATTCGACCTGTTTAGGGAGTTCATAGATACCTGCCGCCTGCACAGCATAGCCTGCACGTCAAATAGTATGTATGAACTACTTTAACAGTTTGAGAATACGTTTTATCTACTCCAGCATCGAAAAGTTCCAATTTCGAATTTGACAACTATATCGAATTGAACCCTCTTTCGTGTTTGCTTCTCATAACGATACAGTTCGTTGTATGGGAGCTGTATCGTTATGAGTCGTAGCTGTATCGATATGGTTATCTTCATAAATAGGATACCTATAGCTTAGCGGCTCTGGGTTCTGGCACTTTCCCAACCACAGAGTTCTTAGTATGTAGAGGAGCCATACCTACATCATGGTGATGGTGGAAATTATTAAGACGTCCTTGTCGTAGATAAAATCTTGTATGCAACTGTACGTAATTAGTCATTTTAATTCTCGTACTATCCTATTTTGATACTCGGCAAGCCTCGTATCAAAAAACAGCACTCGAATTAAAATGACCCTCATTACGATACAGTTGCATAAATAGCTATTAAGCTGTCAAATGATTACGATTTGCCTAGACAATTGAGCCCCTGATGTCAGGACTTGATATAGATCTAAACGAAAAGACGGATTCATGGATGGATGAGCCAATTGTTCATGGCTGTATTTTTGTTGAAGTTTTCAGCAAGGGACCCTTATGGCTTTTTATTTCTACTAGTTTTTTCCCAGTTGCTTCACTTAAGTACGTTAGGTTCAATTTTCATACAAATTTTACCCCATTTTATCGAAAATTCTTAGCGGATGCCTACATCATAATAGCAATCTGTATGGCGATTTCAGTCTGATCCATCCAGTTGTTTGAGGTTTGCGTTGATAGATTAGTCAGTCAGTCACCTTTTATCTATACTAATATTATAATTGCGAAAGTTTGGATGGATGTATGAATGTTTGTTACTCAATCACGCCCCAACGGCTAAACGGATCTGGATGAAATTTGGCACAGAGTTAGATTATAGTCTGGAATAGCACATAGGCTTACTTTTAACCTCAAACCACGCAGACGAAGTTGCGAGTATTCGCTCGTAATAATATTATAAATGCAAAAGTTTGGATGGATGTATGGATGTATGGATGTTTGTTACTCAATCACGCCCCAACGGCTGAACGGATCTGGATGAAATTTGGCACAGAGATAGATTATAATCTGGAATAACACATAGGCTTCTTTTTATGCCGGAAAATTAACGAGTTCCCGCGCGAACCGAAAAACCTCAATCCACGCGGGTCGCGGATATTAGCTAGTATATTATCCTTATGTAACTACTGCTAACATGACTCATAAATAAGTAGAACAAAAAACTAGTTATAGTGGCTTCTAAAGAAGGCGTTTAAACGTCTATAAGAAATTAATGATCGTTTCGGCTATACAACTGCACACAGGGTCAAACCATTGAATATTCAGGTGTTTTCAATCATGAACTAATCATGGACATTAAAAGCCTCGTTGGTCAAGTGGTTAACATGTTCGACTGGGGCTGACGAGGCCCGGGTTCGAGTCCCGGGTCGGGCATAATTAAGTATTGTTTTTAAGACTAGAAAGTCTCAGTACTAGCCCGGAGTTAGGAAGTTGGTGGTGTTTCACCCCCGTGCTTCGGGGAGCACGTTAAGCCGTCCTGCCCTGCTAACGGAAAAGGCGACTTATGACCATTTTCTACTTTTGAGATAATTGCAAAAAAAGCGGCGAATCAAATTTCTAGAATCTGTGTCTATAAACTGACAATGTTAAAAGTGAATATGATAAAACGCTATGTAATCTTCCTAATGAGATAATTATTAAAACCCTCTTCGTAATAGTTTTCTTTAAAAATAAGTTTTTATAATGAATTAACATAATGACTTCGTTATTTTGTATAATATTACGTAACAAAAAGGAGGTATGTTACTGTTATACAGCATTATAGCCAACCAATGTGTTTTTTCTTTGAAATTGCGTTTGAATGCTAGGAAGTATATTCCAATACTTGATAAGAATACCGTATGTGTGTTTTTACGTCGATATAATTTCCAACTCAACAAAATTTTATTGAACCCATAGTAGCTTAGAAAGTGGTAAAATGCCTATACGTTATTTTAAACTAGTTACCAATACATACGTTGACTATATCAAAATTATGAAATTGTCATTCTAGAAGTACTACCCTAAATTACCGCATAACAGATAATTTTTACGATTTTCCTATTATTTTTTATTTTTATGCAAAAATTATCTATAAACGTATGTAAAATTTTATATTATAAATAAAACACTTAAGCGGTCAATACTTATGAAACCATTTCTTTTAAACAAAAAATCAAAATGTCTTCCCTTGTGGTAATAAAAATATTAAAAAAAACATCAGTAAACAACAATTTTTTCTAACATCTAACTTATCAGTCTTCTGAAATACCACATAATGTAATTAATAATTACGAAATAGTTTAATCATATTAGGTTAGTTATAATAATTAACATACAAACTGAAATATAATTATGATACTTAATTAACACACAAACAAAAATACAAAACTTCAAAAACAAAACTAAAATTATTTCCTCGGCATGTGATTAAATAATTCTTGTGTGTTAAAAAGTAACAAAATACGAGTAGCTGTAGCTTTGCATAAATAAGACTCGTTATTTCTGGATAATAAGATATATTAAAGCACAAGATAGGTATTTACTAAAGATAAAAAACTTCAAAAAAAGAGAAACAATAAAATAAAACTAGTCAAGTCATTCTATCATTCATTCATTCATTATTTTCGGTGTCAGAATTCTCTGGTAAATCTTCCCAAAATTGTAAGTTATGAGGTAGCATAAGTATACCTAATTTATTAATTATATTATGTTTTCGCCTACTTGAAATACCGCGAGGTGATGTAAGCGGACTAAGCATCTCAATATTTCCCTTCTGTTTTATAAATACTTCGGTTAGGAAGTTCAATTCTTTGTCATCACTTGAAAAATCTGTTTAATATAAAGCATAAAATTGTCCTCGTGTAAAAGTTACTTTAACAATTTCACTCAAATATGGTCTGGGCCGCGCATTTTGAATTTTTTTTGTGATAATATGTAGTTTTTAACAATGTAAAAATCTGTATAGTTCATCTCTTTAACATCAATTTTACCAGAATTAGCTGCTTTCATAGATTCAATAAAGTCAGGAAAATCGCATATTTTATTCCTCTTTGACATGCTAAGCTCAACTTGGTGATGCAGATGATCGGCGCTCATAAATGTAATTATGTCCTGCTTGCAAATAATTTAAGGTGACTTTTTTTATTCCTACAATATTAGAATTTATAAGGTAAACCAAGTAGGAAAAAAATAACCAATTTTTATTTTGACTTGCGCAGTTATCCAACCAAATATCGATTTCTTCGATATTTCTGTTAGCCTTAAAGAAGGCATGGAATGTACTTATTATGTCATCTTGTTTTCTACCACTGACAGCTTCATGCCAAACAACGGCGAATGGTTTTCTCGCGGATTTACCAACAGGAACAAAGCTTTCGTTGAAGGCTATTATCCGAGGACAAAATAAAACAGATTTAAATCCTTCCATGCGCGGAAGCATGATTACTTTTTGCAAATCAGCAGAGACGTATAAATGCTGAGGATTATTTGTTTTTTCTTTATGAGATAAGTATAAATCACGGGCCAATTTAGCTTTCGTTAAGTGTTTGTTACTTTTCACAACACTTTTCACAATCCCCTTGTTTTTGAATTTTATGATCAGGATTGTTGAATACTCCTCACATAACTCACATTCCTCATTACCTAATTTAGTAAATGATATATTCATTTTTTTAACTTGTATACGATACGTATCGTAAGACACACTTAATTCAGGATGCTGTTGACAGAAATCATTATGCATTAATTTAATATTTATATCACTCGACGGTAAGTAAAGCCTCATTGGTGCGTGCTCTCTTCTGTAGTGAGATATAGTAGGATTGTATAATTTGATATGATTTATTATTATATTTTTGTCTAATGGAATTATTTTAGTATGCTTTCCACGCCCGTCTTCAACTTTATCTGATGTTAATATATTATATAAAAATTTCAAAAAATGTTAAAAAAAGTTGAAACTTGCCCATCTCGTATTCTTGGCGGCAATACGTACCTAGCTATTTCGATTGCGGAGTTCGCAATTACACGCTCGACACGCAGTAACCAAACGCACTGCAACAGCAGCCTGCTTGATCTCGATTCTCGACTGTCGTTCGGTGCTTAGCGCGACGACGACGCTGAGACGTAAGTCGGAGGGAGGGGTAGATGCCACCTTATAGCCTAGCACACTACATTTAGTGGCAAAATGAACAATATAAACATAGGAATTTTTATGAATATGCTTAGTTTAAATAACGTATGTTTAAACATACCCTATTTTAGATTCCAACAGCTTGGGTTTTTTTTAACGATGAATATAACTTAATGGCGGCACGTTGTGACATACGTCATTTTAGGTTACACATAAACACTTACGGTTTTTAAAGTTAGGTGTAATCCTTCGAAAATTTGTTTTTTATTAATTTACAATGCATTATGATGTGACATACGGTCTTTCAGTCACTTAGTGCTATTTTACTGCTTTGAAGACTAAAACAAGAGTAAATGGAAATTATATTGGTACGATTTAATAAAACCGAATACCAAAAGATAAGTTACTTTAGACTAGTGTAGATATATTGCGTTATTTAAAATAAGTCTGGGCACGTAAACAAGGTATTTGCGTTATTTTATAACCTAAATATCTCGAAAACGGAAACATATAGAAAAAAACGAGTAAGATACGTAGATAGAGCTCCTTTTCGTGATGCAGGATTAGTCTAAAACGCAGTTTTAGCAAAATGTCAAAATGTCGCCTTTTTCGTTAGCACGGCAGCGTCGGTCCCGGTTAATAATAGTCATTAAAGCCCGCCAACCCGCATTGGAGCAGTGTGGTGGGTCATAGCTCTAATTCCCTCTCTCCTATGAGAGTGGAGGCCTTTGCCCAGCCGTGGGGAGTTAATGAGCTGTAGTGATTTCAATCATGAACTCGATTTACGTCTTACGATGGATATTGGGCTTGGTATGCAGGCTTTCCGCTTTCGGGCGTCAAGGATGTGTGCGTGACCTTAGTCTACTTTCATTACGCATTTTATGCGTATGATTTGTTACATATTGTTTATTACTTGATTGGTATGTGTAGTATTCTTGTACCTATATTACCATATAAATATTGAATTACGCATTATTACGCAATATTTAAATAAATATTTAACTGTTCATTATTACGTAATATTTAAATAAATATTGCGTAATAATGAACAGTTAGGAAATTCTATAAAATTAAAAGTAATCAGATCCTCAACTATACCCATGCCAAAAATCACGTCGATCATTTGCTCCATTGTGATCGTGATAGAAGGACAAACCAAAAAAATAAATAAACACACTTTCGCATTTATAATATTAGTATAAAGTATGATTATTAGTACTAAGTAGGTACTTATTGTTTATTGGATTGGTTTAATACTATTAAACAAAACCAGTAGGTTCATTTACTATTTTATTTATAACTAGATGATTCCCGCGACTTCGTCCGCGTGGACTAAGTTTTTTTGATTCCCACGGGAACCTTTGATTTTTCCACGATAAAAAGTAGCCTATGTCCTTCCCCGGGATATAACCTATCCCAGTACCAAATTTCATCCAAATCGGTTGAACAAATGGGCCGTGAAAGCGTAGCAGACAGACAGACACACTTTCGCATTTATAATATTAGTATGGATAGTATGGATGGATTTGGTGGTCCTACTCTACCGCTTTAATGTTATACTCTTATTGTCTTACACTGACTTTATGAGTCTTACTAACAAGTTACAATAGTGTGTTTTAATGAAATCGAAGCTACTTAAAATGATTACTGCTAATTAAAAGTGACGTATCCATATTACTACAAGATATCTACGATAAAAATATGTATTACACTGCTCAATCAATAACAGTAGGTCAGTTACTAAATACGTGATGCAGACTAGGCGTAGGGTTGTCTCTACCATGTGAAAATTTTAATGAACGTATTGTGGTTCAAAATCAAAATGTGTGTGCAAAATCAACCCTACAAAGTCTTCAGAAAACCAGACAGGTAATAGATTGTGAGCACAAGATCCTGTGTAAGTCCCTGCGTTAGCGAAGAAAGTATAGTATACAAGAAAGTAAGTTAAGTAGATCGACACGCCTATACCTACTCCTCTACCTCTACCTCTTACTACTTTGATACATATAAATGTGTTGTGGCTTCAACCTGGTCCAATGCTACAACCCTAAGACGCTGTTCCAGGGGCCCATCAGCTGGATTCGAGCCTCTTAGACCATTGGCTCAGGGCCAAATGCGGACAGAACTGTTCCGGCTTAACTTTGATAGATTTAAACTTATGCTATGCACTTACAGAGTCCAAGGTGACCACGGCTCCTCGATAAGGAAGAATGTGGGTTAAAGGGTAGGAAAGGTCAGGAATGAGAAGGTACTTGCTGTTCGGCCGTAGCTTCTTGCTTCAAGACGGCACTAACACACAACACACACAGCACAGCGCTCAAAGTTAGTCCAAAAGCTGCTTAGGTTAACTATTTACTTAAGTATATAATTGCACGGCCAGCAGTGGCGTCAACGTGGCACACAACAGATTGTCACTCAGTACAACAAGTAAGTCTTTATTTAGTACCGAAATAACTAGAAGCTAATTTCTCGCGGGAACCTTAAGCTATAGCGAGGTTCTAACAATCCGGATTACAAAGAAAAGCTTATTTTTTACAATCAACAATTCGAGGTGCGGCCGCTAGCAAAAACCAATCTTGAACTGTGTCGAACTGTCAAAACCAAGGGTTTTATCAAAAAGCGCGGCAAGCTAGCTACGTTCACAAAGTATTCATCTGTCACAGCGACCACAGACAACTAATACATAGGTGGCGCGAACAATCCCCCGCCCGTGGACGCAAGGATTTACGTCCACTCACTAACAGATGGGGAGACGTGACAAGGTGCAAACGGCTCGGTGCAAGACCGAATCTCCGACTTCAGCGATCCAAAGCTTCTGAAGGAAGCATTTGGCCAAAAATATTACGGGAGTGATCCACCCGTTTGGATCAAAAGTGCGGGCAACCGTAGACAAGACGGAGCGCTTAGTCCAAACCTTAGGAGGTGGGTTCAATTTAACCCGGTAGGTGAAGACATCCTGGACGGGCTGGTACTGTATTCCAAGGACCGTCAACAAATTAGGATTTTCAAGGTTTTCAAAAATATGAGGGTCCTGCTGATCCTCTCCCGGGAGATCCTTCAAAACGTGAGGGGAGTTGGATAGCCACTTTCGCAATTCATAACCTCCGGACTTCAGTATTGCGATCAATTCGTCACGCAGGGTCAAAGCTTCTTCAACACTAGAAGCTCCTGTGCAGATGTCGTCCATATAGACTGACGATTCCAAGATGGCTGATGCACGAGGATAATTCAGCCGCTCGCGGTTAGCCAATTCCAACAAGGTCCTAATAGCAATATAGGGGCTTGACCGGAGTCCATAGGTCGTTGTGTTCAATTCAAAGACCCGTATCGGCTCATTAGGACTCTCGCGCCACAAAATCAGCTGATACCTCCGATCATCGCGATGCACCACCGACTGTCTGAACATCATCTTGATGTCAGCAACAAAGACAATTTGGTGACGGCGGAAATGCGTGAGGATGTCGGAGATATCCTTGATCAACTTAGGGCCAGCGTGCAGACACTGGTTCAAAGTCACCCCGTTAGACGTAGCTGCGGAGCCGTCAAATACCACTCGAATCTTACCCCCAGGGGTCTTCAAGACAGCATGGTGGGGTAGGAAGTAGTGCTCGTGCGAACGCCAATCAAAATTGGATGGTGACATGTGTCCAAGGTCTTCGTACTCGCGCATAAATTCAGTATACTTGGTGCGGAAGGTAGGGTCGCGCCGCATGCGCCGTTCCACAGACAAGAGCCTCTTCTCAGCTAAGGCCCGTGAATGACCAAGAGGGGGGCGAGAGGCGAGGAAGGGCAAGCGAGTTACGAAGCGCCCGTCAGTACGGCGGCCTGTGTTATTTTGATAGAACAACTCGCATTCAAGGTCAAGAGGATTAACCGGTGCAGCGTGTGGCGGCTCCTCGACTTCCCAAAAACGCTGGACTACATCCGACAACGTTAAGCCGGCTACCTGCAATTGGTCTAGCACCGGTGGGTCTGAAGACCACAAAACGGGTCCAAGAAAGCTATGACCAAATATAGTGGAGATGGCGCAAAGTCCATCTTTCTGCAGGACCCTAATTCCTCCTGACAAAATCAGGTCTAGGACATCAGAACCCAACAAAAGATCCATGGGTGGGGGCGAAGCCCGGACACACCGGGGCACCTGACACGGTGCAGGAGAGCGACGCAGACTAGCAGGGGAGCGATTAACATAAGCACCCCCGCCCGTGCGGGGGGTGCTCTCCCCCACCTGGCGGCCAACGCCATTTTGGTTGGCACACAAGATCGCCAGGTGGTTGCCCTTACAAATAGGGCATGGCTGCTGATGTGGGCAGTCTCGCTGCCGGTGAGCTTCCAGGCAACTATAGCACCAGTGGCGGTCCCTGGCGATGCCCCTCCGGTGGTTAATCGTCTTGTCCAGGAACTGGGGACAAGAAGGTACCCTGTGGCCCGGACGCTTGCAATATTTACAGGGGGTGGCCTCAGTGGCAGCAAGCCCCCTGTAGACTGGCATTGGCCTTCGCTCAGAGGCCCCCTTACCAGGGCTGCCAATCTGACCCCTTCTTTTCCTCGGCTGGGCAGGTTGCTCTGAGGTCCTTGAAGGACCAGCAACACCAGAGTTGTCAGCCTGCCGGCACTCCTCCTCGAGGAACTTTAGCAAATCTGAAAAGGGGGGCAGATAGCTGGCACCGTCCCCACCATACCTCTGTTCAAACCGCAATTTTAATTCGGGAGGTAAGCGGGACAACACTATATGCAGCAACAGAAAAGACCACTGGTCCACCGGGAGCTCTAGTCGCCTAAGTGCATTACATGCTACAATCAACGGGTTTAACAAAGATTCCCTCAAACGAGCAACCCCTGAGACACGTGGCAGAGACAAAATTTGCGCCACGTGCGTGTCCGCT
This sequence comes from Erebia epiphron, assembly GCA_963932025.1. Classification (NCBI taxonomy): domain Eukaryota; kingdom Metazoa; phylum Arthropoda; class Insecta; order Lepidoptera; family Nymphalidae; genus Erebia; species Erebia epiphron. The sequence goes on along the minus strand of OZ009948.1, from coordinate 38,270,580 downwards.
AATCGGCGCACGTTGGCATACCGCCGGGTGAGTAGTTCCCGGGCGGTAGTATAGCTCTCCTCGGAGAGGTCCAGGTGGCAGACCACACTCAGAGCCTCTCCCTGCAAGGAGGACAGTAGGTAGCTCAGTTTCTGGCAGGGAGACAGATCCTTCCTAGCATGCACCAGACTATCAAAGAGGCCGAGGAAACCTAACCACTCACTCAAATTGCCAGAAAATTTAGGTAGGTCTATAGTGGGTAAACTACCTAGTAGCGCAGGTTGAGTCGGAGGTCTCATAGGAGACTCGAGAAGAGAGCTTAGTCTCGCCTCCTTCTTAAGCTTAGAGCTTTCCTCCACAAGGCCGTCCGTTAGTTCAAAGAACTGCTCATAGTCTCGCTGAGCGGACTGCAGCAGTTCCTCGGGCGGTTCCAAAACCACTAGGTCCCTAAGCGCTTCCTCGACAATTGCCTGTCTGGTCGGCACCTGTTCACATCGCTTGAGCAGTGCGGATGCTCTGTCCTCACGGCCTATCAAGGTACGAGCTGTAGCCGCCCATCGGAGTTCAGCTTGTATCGAGCCAACGAGCCTTTTATGAGCTGACATCTTGTATGCAAAAGGTATTGCAATTTGCAATTAAATAAATTACTTTATGATTCACACTTACAATTTAGGCTGGATTGAGGTGGCAACCCTAACTAACAATTAGCCAGCTGTGTGAATTCACAACAAAACAACAACAGTATAACAACACACAAAACAGCAACAAACAACAAACAAATAACAGCAAATAAACAATGTTCAATTCTATTGTAAACAATGAATTTATATGTTAGGTTGTTACACTGTTGATTGCTACAATAATCAAAGTAAAGAATTAAAAATAAACAAGAATAAGAACTACAATTAAAAGCAAGTTAAACTTACCTACATGAAAATTATCAAATTATCAGGGGTTAACCTTCAAATACAGACAGACATACATGTAAGAACAAAAAAAAACAAATTATGTGTATAGTTAACCCGAGACAAACAACAATAATATGTAATTATAGTAATTGTAGTATAATCTTAAGCATAAGTTAGAAGTTACAAATTCAAGTTTTAAACAATTGCAAAGACAGGCAAAGATAGGTGGGCAACTATATATGTGACTGAAAACACTATGTAATCAATGATTACCATTCAATAATTAAAAACAAGTTTTTAATTTGCAACTAGTAGGGGACAAAACCAAAGGTAGTGGTTAAATTTACAAATCCAATTAATAATAAGCAATTAATTCAAGACAACAAATTCATATACAGTCACAATCGCAATGCAGACAAGCAATATCAAACCTTGTAATTAGCAATATCAACATATAAAGGGTAAATAATGTATACATAATACCCTTTATTACAAGTTATTATCTGTACACAAATTCAGTTAAAGTGTTGAACAGCTGTTGGCCAATTAATTTAGAAGTTTGCCAACAAATCAATAAGCTGCTAACAAGCTAGTATGTATTTAACAAACTAATCACAGCTTGCAACCTTTTCTCAATCTCAACTACAAACTTTCAAGATAAATAAGTACTTTCATAAACAAAACAATTATTTAACTAAACAGACACCAAGTACAAGCTTTGACACCACAGAAGTATAGTTTGTGCGGCAAGAATCAAACCTAATGTACAAAATTCTCTTATGCCGCTTCAATACATTTAACGGAGCAAGTAGGGACTATAGCTAAGTAATCCAAAGTAAAAGTTAAGCTTGTTTTAATTTACCTAGCTATATCCCACAATAAATGCCCCACTAGCTTACACTATTAACCGGTACAGACCTGTCCGCAGCGTTTAGTACAACCACGCTCTGCTACCAAATGTTGTGGCTTCAACCTGGTCCAATGCTACAACCCTAAGACGCTGTTCCAGGGGCCCATCAGCTGGATTCGAGCCTCTTAGACCATTGGCTCAGGGCCAAATGCGGACAGAACTGTTCCGGCTTAACTTTGATAGATTTAAACTTATGCTATGCACTTACAGAGTCCAAGGTGACCACGGCTCCTCGATAAGGAAGAATGTGGGTTAAAGGGTAGGAAAGGTCAGGAATGAGAAGGTACTTGCTGTTCGGCCGTAGCTTCTTGCTTCAAGACGGCACTAACACACAACACACACAGCACAGCGCTCAAAGTTAGTCCAAAAGCTGCTTAGGTTAACTATTTACTTAAGTATATAATTGCACGGCCAGCAGTGGCGTCAACGTGGCACACAACAGATTGTCACTCAGTACAACAAGTAAGTCTTTATTTAGTACCGAAATAACTAGAAGCTAATTTCTCGCGGGAACCTTAAGCTATAGCGAGGTTCTAACAATCCGGATTACAAAGAAAAGCTTATTTTTTACAATCAACAATTCGAGGCGCGGCCGCTAGCAAAACCCAATCTTGAACTGTGTCGAACTGTCAAAACCAAGGGTTTTATCAAAAAGCGCGGCAAGCTAGCTACGTTCACAAAGTATTCATCTGTCACAGCGACCACAGACAACTAATACATAGGTGGCGCGAACAATATGTAATCCCTGAAATGTGCTTCTTTTCGTGAAAATGAGCTTTTAAAAACATAAGTCGTATAGTGCCCTAGCCACCTGTAGTGCTGGTATTTTTATGCGTTTTACAAGGCTTTGCCTTCCAAAAATCCTTTTAAGTATTTTTTATGTCATGCTGATTAACTGTGTTTTACGTATTTGTCTCAAATGCCAGACATTTACTGCTCAACTAAACTACTTAGGTATAGAATTCCTGCACTCTACACGACACGTATATGTGTCGCATTCCTGTTTTGTTTGTCTTAAACGAGAAAGCTATGTGTAGATTAGAATTAGCTACCTTGGTCTAACAACACTGAGGTTTCCAGTGCAGCGGGGTTGCCACTCCAGCACTTTAATGATAATGTCTATCAGTCGTTCGAGGCATGTGCCCCGCCCATTTCCATTTCACCTTCTTCTATACCGCTTTGGATAGATACATGGTTGACTGTATAAGATATTTTAAAAGTCACTGTGCTTTACGTTACTACTTAAACACATTACGTTACTATTTAAAGCCTCGAAAATCGATTAACTAAGCTGACAAACCTACATATTGTATTTGTTTAATTGCTTTCAGTAACCGGTCGTCAAGTTGAAATAAGTTACTATCTTGTAAATCTACAGGCAATAGTTTTAAGCAAGTCAATCAACGCGCCCTCATTACTGGTGATTTATGTGTGTTAACTACTTTTTCCTTGCTTATTGTTAGTAATATTCATTTTATTGCTTGTATCTCTTATTATTTAGTCAGGCTTATAGTGTTTCCTTGTATGGATGCTTATTTTGTGTTTAATTATTAGATTCATTCATTTAACATGAATTACGGCTTATTACTGAAATGGATTAAAGATATTAAATAGGTGCCAAAGAGCCACTTCCAAACGCTGAAGCTACGTTTTTCTAGGAGAACAGATGGGCCGTGAAAGCGTAGCAGACAGACATACGTACACCTTTCCTTTAATATTAGTATGGATTAAAACTTTACGAAATAGATGAGAAACTTATTACCCGTATCCATCAAATGTCCAACAAGCATAACCTGTCGAACAAATTAGAAAACAAAAATTTAACTACACAAACATCAAACAGGGCGTAGCTATTCAATTTGAATACAATAACTTTACACTCTGAAACGATCTGTGCATGTCCAAAATCCAGATAACATCGCATGCATTCCATAATACTGACACACAATAACAACACATGCGCCTACTGCCTTAATAAATAGAGTCGAACATGTTTTGACATTTCGTGGGAAAGCCGCAAAATGACTATAAATCGTATAAATATACTCTTGAAGATCCACTCAAAAAATAACCTTAACTCATTGAGACAAGTTTCAAAATTAGTATTCATTATGGGAAAGAGCCTGTGGTCAGACGTCACGTAGTGTTTGGGTATGTTACATTTGGAACAATTTCAAACTCACGAATTTATGTGACACTGTTGAAACGTCGTATAAAGTGTTGTAATTTGCATATTTGCGGTTGAAGTCAGTGACGTGTCAGCCACTTTAAAACCGTTGTTCGATGATAATGAGATATTAAGATCACGCATCTTACTCGCCTCTCCATACAAATGTATAAAGGTGATTTTTCTTTTATTTATTGATATAGATGTAAATATAAACCCGATATAATTAAGTTCTAAATTCACTGCGTTTCTTTAACTTTTAAGTTTTAAATTTGTTGTAGGAAATAGGCATATTTGGCTAATACCTCGATAAAAGTATTACTATCCCTCTCGCAAGAATTAGCTTAGATAATACATAGGGTTTAATTTATTACAAAATAGGCTTACACTTGATGAAAGTTGCCTTGCTTAATGGAAAGAAGCAATCATGTAGAGGTCTACATTAAAAAAAATTAAATCGCGCTTGCTTATAAAAGGTAATAGTTACCTAGTGTATCCTGCCAAGTTAGGCATATTCTTAAGGCAAGAGCTTAAGAATATGCCTAACTTGGCAGGAAACACAGATGCTGGAAGAGGATAGGGATGCAAGGACGTACCTTAGTAATTCGTATCAGAAATGCTGTAAGAGTAGATGCGACGTCCATTAAATTTACTCACTTTATAATATGTACGAGGACCTAACGACGTATGGTAATGGTTAAAATATGTAAATAAGTAACTGTCTAATAAATGAAGTAAGAAAGCGAGCAGACTGCAGGTGTAGAGGGAATATTGTGATGTAGGTATTATTATCGTGTCATAACACATGATTGATCCTCTAGGCCTCAAAATGATTGTATTAGTAAATGCATGTCATTAAGATTGAGAATATACATAACTGATCTGTTTTTTAATTGCAACTTGAAAATGTTTAAATAGACACACTTCAAACCGGTATTCTAAAGATACGGGAACATGATAGACAAGTCAAATAAAAATAAAAATAAAAAAAAAATTAAAGTCTCATAAAAAACCTACCTTGCGCCTTACCTACCTACATTACGCGGACTTTTACGAATAACCTATCAGATTAATTCTTACGCCTGTTTCCGTGTTGAAATTGTATTAGAAACCTACCCACATAACATAGCTACAAATAAGCTAACCTGTTGGAATAATTAACTCTCAACAGTAGTGGTGGGTGCCCTAGACCTACAATCTTTACCTGCGTGAGTTGCCTCTAGAGGCTCAGGTCTTCCTAGATCCTGCTCCCACTTGCTCATCAGCATATACCTACTACGCCGAAGAGACTTAGAAGCGTTAATTCACTCGCTGTTTCTTAGATCTGTAATGTAATGTTCCCTGGACCCAGAACTATAGAAAATACTAGAATCTTTTTTTTAATGTTCTTGAAGTTTTTTCACGGTTTTCTTTTCGAATTTCTTTTATTTTAACGTCCCAAAGCTTTGATTTAGAAAATTTTCTAAAATATGTCATAATAATATTATTTCCTTTTCAATTACCTGTTTAAAATCATAATTATGGACAACATGGCTATAGAAGCGTTAGTATATTTCATGAGTACATTAAAGGGTTAAAAAAGCTGCACGTTTTTTACGATTCTGAAAACATAGACAAAAAATATAGCTACAGGCTATATAATACATTATTATACCTAATAACCGACCAAGATAAATATTCAATTAAAATGTATTGTTTTCGACAGCAATGGGACTTGAAAATTATGACTGATATGAAAAAAATATCCGGGTGACCTCCAATCGGCCTTGCACCGGTGACTTTCTATCAAACTTACGCGTAGAGGTAGGTTCACCATAATTTTGGGTTTTACGCCAAGTTCTCGTTATCCTGATGGGAAAAATTGAGGAGAAATTGTGGCAGCCTAAGCTCATGAGAAGGTCCTGAAAAGGACAATGGCCAACGTTATCACAAGCCCAATATATTAAAATACGACTAGTAGAGTTGGTGATCCGCAAGTTAAGGTAGAAGAGAATCTAGAAGAACTAAATTTTGCTGACGATTTATAGATGGTTTGAAGTTAAATCAGAGAATAGTGAATACACACCAGGTAGTTGATTTTTTTTTTATTTAAAATAATTAATTTAAGAAATTAAATTATAAATAAGACTTTATTGAGGTTTGTCCTTATTTAGGAAACTCGTGCTAAGTAACACTACAAACTATTAAGTGTATTAGTGGAAGCGAATTAAATAAGACAAAGGTAGTAAAGAGACCAATTACTTTTATTATGGCCTAGAAATGGTCAAATTATAGGTAGATATTATGCGTTACGAAATCATGCGTGATCGTAGGCAGATAATTAGGAATGTTGAGGAAATTTTCGAGTTCCATAATTAGCTTTTTATATTTACGAAAATAACTTCACGGCACTTTAAAGAAATATGTTTTATATTTTATTTCAATATTCGGTCCAAAAGCAGTTTTCTATAATTCAGTTTTCTTAAAATAAGACCATTTGAAGTAACAATTTTGGTTACTCAATCGTTCAAACCAAGGTTCAAAAATATTCGCTTCTTTAGCCACTACTATTCTTGTCGATGCGATTCGGAAGCACTTGTAAAAGTTTATTTGAATGCTAAATCTTTTAACTTTGACATTTCTTGAGTTGCAGGTACCAACCAACACTGATATCTACTCAAAATTAAACCACAGTTAAGTAAAACCAATGGTGAGTTAGGGCTGAAGCACACACAATGAGTGACTTTGACTTTTGTTATCTTGCGAATACCTATAACTGATACTTGCTCAAAATGTAATGACAGAATTAAATTAAAACCAGTGGTGAGTTAGGCGGTGGAAACTATATATCCAGCTGACCTGTGTGTAACTGTGTGTACGATTTATAATATGTACAGGAAAGGAGAAACTATTTAAAGCATACCTATCCGTTAATGTAAAGCTCCGTAATATTATTTTCTTGTATTTCTACAGTCCACAGTTTCCAACGCAATTTGTTGCCACAGAATCCATACCTCAAACTGATATTATAAATGCGAAAGTATGTCTGTCTGTCTTTCTTTCTGTCCCAACAACTCAACCGGTTTCGATGAAATTTAGTATAGGGATAGGTTGTATCCTGGGGAAGGACATAGGCTACTGTTTATCCCAGAAAATTGAGGAGTTCCCGCGGGAATCGAAAAAACTTAGTCCACGCGAACGAAGTCGTGGGCATCATCTAGTATTAACTATTGATTCAGCTATGTGCATACAGCGTATTAGATTAATTAATTTATAGATAAAGTTGAAAACTATCCGTACTTTACTATTGAGCGTTTTATACTTAGGTATATTCAAACCTAACTACTTATTAATATATTATAAATATAGCCACCACTCTAGGTCAAGCAGGTAGGTAAATCAATCTAAAATATCTAAACTAATTCTAGATTGGTAACAGCCTGAAAAACAGATACCTAGAGCATTGACTCCTATCAATGTCAAACCCAAATGCGACATTACCAAATCCGACCGTAACCCAAATTAAATAAATATTAAGAGATATTATTTTTTTATCAAAGTTGTACCGTGAGAAATCATTACCCAAAACTCTCCACGATCAATGTCAGTACTTATACAATCGTTTCCGATTGCCAGGGCGGTACTAATCGCTTACTCAGTTATTACAATAGAAATACGCAATGTTATTGTTTAAACGCAAAGGCTTCGGGTGCATTTTTACTGAAGCGGATACAAGCTGAGTGGAGCGCAGACGCGTGTGCTTTGACCAATCAGACTAATAAAAATAACAGGAGAAAGGAAAAGGTTCATTTAAGGCCTACTCTTGTAGACTCTACCATGAATAGAGGAAAATACATAGATTGTATTAAAAATATAATTATTTAGAACAGTAAAGTAAAAAAATCCGCCAAGTGCGAGTCGGACTCGCGCACCGAGGGTTCCGTACTCAAGAAGTAGGTATAATTGCCTTTGTTAATGAACCGCAAAACTAACTTTGTTTGTAGAGGTTTACTGTTAATATCAAAAAATTACGTTTGTTGTATGGGAGCCCCCCTTTAATATTTACTTTATTGATATTTAATTATTTATTTTGAAAGGTAATATACAAGTTAATATTCTGTGAAAATTTGAACCGTCTAACTGTTACCGTTTTTAATATTGAGCAAAAAAATACGAAAAAAACACGTTTATTGTATGGGGACCCCCCTTAATATATATATTTTTTTAATTTTTAGTATTTGTTGTTATAGCGGCAACGGAAATACATCATTTGTGAAAATTTCAGCTTTCTAGCTATCACGGTCTATGAGATACAGCCTGGAGACAGACAGACAGACAGACAGACAGACAGACAGACAGACAGACAGACAGACAGACAGACAGACAGACAGACAGACAGACAGACAGACAGCGGAGTCTTAGTAATAGGGTCCCGTTTTTACCCTTTGGGTACGGAACCCTAAAAACGAGAACAAAATAAAACATGTATTTCAAGTTTTCGATACGTTTCCAAGATGGCAACCTTCAGCCAAAGAGAAGGCAGTAGGCGCAAAATAATATATCAAATGTCATTTCTGACAGTCACTGTCAAAATAACGTGTTTTTCTTAAGAAAACGTCAAAAATATGAATCTACCATTGTTACCCACTCATGTTCCTTAACTTGGAAAGATTAAATAATTTTACCACTGAAATTACGACGAATTGGTAGATTTGGCCGATAATAACTGGTCTAGTATTTTATTTTCCTTAATTTCTCTACTTGTACAAGACACACAACGCCCTACGCCCCATACAAATCTGAACCGTCTCCTTTATCAAAATTGTAAATTATCATCTAACACATTTCTAACATCAGAGATTCCGCTCCGCTGCAGTGAAAATTCAGCCTTATTCAACTCTGGTCCATCGATGATTGATTTTTATCATCTATTATAGTCGATCTATTTCGGAGAATGTGCCCAAGAAATTCTTAATCTGTTTTACCTTAGGCTGCATCACCACTTGCCAGCAGGTCTGATTGCAACCAAGCGCTTATCTATAAAAAAAATCGTCAGCCGCTTTAGGATTTGGTCTAATTCACCTTTGAGTGTCACAATACATTTATAATATTAGTATAGAAGTATAGATGCATCTTTCCCTGTTGTCCTACTCCACTAGTAGGTACTTAATACACTAAGTACGAGGAAAATTTTGTCACGATGGCTTAATATAAACTCTTGTAGAGAGTAAAATGAACGTTCAAACCCGTTATTACCCAACTTTTACAGGTGGTTTATTCTCTCGTGCCTTATAAAATATTTCGTTATTATTTGTCATTTCTCGCTTCAACGTTGTTCAAGGCCGGTTGAATTACTGTTATCAAAGGCTTAGCTCTGCAGCAACAGCTGTTTAAACTTATGACGGTTAAAGTTATCTTATTAAAAAAAGACAGCCTGTAATAAGTTTTGTAAGGCTATGAATATTATAGAATGTTTTCGCCGTATTTCTCTATCAAGTAATTCTGATTCATACTAATATTATAAATGCGAAATTGTGTCTGTATGTCTTTATATTTGTCTGTCTGCTGCTTTCACGGCCTATCTATTCAACCGATTTTGATAAAATTTGGTAAAGGGATAGATTGTATCCCGGGGAAGGATATAGGCTACTTTTTATCCCGAAAAATTCAAGAGTGCCCGTGGGATCAAAAAACCTTAATCCATCGCGGACGAAGTCGCGGGCATCATTTACGAGTATTACAATAAAAATAGCTCTAAAATGAACGCAATTTTACTGTTAAGGACCTGTTCGGGCCACATTTATCACAAGTGTACTGAGTTTTTCACAATCATTGAAAATTTTAGAATGTGCGAGGTAGAAGTATATTCGTACCGGTACGCTAAACGTTGGGCATCACCGCTTTGCCTGAAGGATGGTTCTTGTTACAGCCAAGGCACCACCAGAACATATCATAGCCATATTTTATATTATGTTAATGTAGCTGAGGATATAACGTAAGTAGGGGATCTAACGTGAAATTTTAAAAACTAGTTCATAAAATATAAATTATGCTCATTGACTTACCAATACCACTACTAAAAACGGACTAACGAACGCAATCCGAACATCACGGGCGGGACTCGAACCCGCGAACTGGTTTTGATCATTGGGCGTAACGGTGTTATTCTTTTATGGCAATTTATAACGCACTGATTAATTCAAAACTACAATATAAATTATGTTAATGATACAACTTGTCGATTGGATACAAATCGATTGATATATCGGGCTTTTTATTAACGCTGTAATGCCGCCACACACGATCAAGCATTTGAATGCCATCCAATTTGCGTGAGACTGGCATACTGCTAATTAGTTTCCAAAAAAAAAAACGCTAGATATAAATTGTATTAAGTATTAACGAACATTTATAAATTATTTCAAGCATTATACCTGTTTGATGTTGCAAAGTGTACCATTTCTGAGGATGGGTTTATCGCTTGCAATTATGTAACAATAGCTAATGCCCGCGACTTCGTCTGCGTCGATTTTTCGAGGTTTGGTTCCTGCTGGAACTCTGCGGTTATTTCAGACTATAATCTATCTCTGTGCTATCCATCCATATCTGTCAGTTGTTCTGCCATGATTGAGTAACAAACATCTATTCAGCCCATCCATTGCGTACTTATCATTTTTTTAAAAGTTAAAGAACTTTAGAAATCTGTACACGTATTACTAACACTGTATAAATAAACAGAATTAATGACAGAACTTGTCCATTAGTTACAAAAGGGTGATGTATCAAATTGCATAGATCTATGAGCCGGTCTATTGGCGGTTATTTTATAACAACCGGAATATATTTTGATACATTTTGATACATTTGGTCTTAAATTTTAGAAAATTATCGCGTAACTGCAAGCGTCACTTTGCACAGATTTGAAAATCTGCATTGCTCTTAAGCAACCTTTGAACGATACACAGCATCGAAGCGCAAAATCGCCGATCAACGATGCATAACGTATCGTGTGTGGTGACTCTAAGATACCGTTCACGTATCTCGTATATTTGATCCATCGTAGCGCGAAGTTAAATGACGTGACCGACCGCTTAGCTTCACTCGTAAAAGGTATAATTTTCAATCATATTCAGTATTTTCTTGAATGAGCAATAAAGCGGATCTAAAGAGCTTGTCCGCAATCTGAATGGTTAAAGGAGAATGACCAAAAGTGGGCCACTGTTGCGTCTAAACCATTTATTGATAAAAAATCTTATTTTGAATTATAATTTCACATAAATTAATTTTAATCAAAAGCGAATGGGGGTATAAAAGTTGATTAAAAAAAAGTATTGTTTTGTTTTGAAATAAGCGGAAACGCCATATTATTTTGTCTTTGAACTGCCACTGTTGCTGTATGATACCAGTTTATTACGAATTCCCTTTGTAATGGGAAAAAGGGGAGAATTACTTAAGGAATAAAATGAATGAAAACTTAAATACAATAATTTACCTTTAGGACATTATTGGTCAAATATTATTTAATTAAATCATTTCTATGATAGATATCCGTTCCCGATTCAAAAATAGGCAAAGTAATGAAAAGTAATCATGGAACATGGCGTCCTTTATTTCAAATATTTAGGGATACGTATTTTTATTGCACCTGCAACCCTGTGTCAATTTGAATGACATTAATTAGTTCTGTAAACATTTTGGTCTATCGACAGGGATGTTCCGATACCATCGAAATAAATATCGATACCTACTCTACTACCAAAAATGTACTACAAACTAACTGTAAAAGTAGTTCACAAATCGTTTGGCGATTCTTCTCATAATATTGTCAGTATAGTAATGGAAGTTTTTAAGTATCGATAACTACTCATATCTTGTTTTGTATTAGCTTCTCATAGCTATAAATTAGCATTGATGTTTAATGCGATACCGATTAAATGTCGGATAACAATTAAACATATCCAGGTGTTCAAATTACTCTTTTTAATAAATAAACCATTAATGTAAAGCAGTACATATATCAATCAGGCAGGTCATAGAAACCATCCATCGCCAAAAATGTACGGTGCTTAAAGCCCAAAGGACAATAAAGAAAGCTGCATCTTATGATGCAGCTTCGTGGCTATTTTGAAAAGGAAAGTGGTAGGCACTGGTAATTTTTTTTTATTTTATTACACTACAAGATAGCACTTGACTGCGATCTCACCTGATGATAAGTGCCGATGCAGTCTAAGATGGTAGTGGGCTAACCTGTTAGGAGTATGGCAGTTATATTAAACCCATACCCCTAGGCGGGCTAAATCGCTTGGCGGTACGTCTTTGCCGGTAGGGTGGAAACTAGCCACGGCCGAAGCCTTCCCCCAGGCCAGACCAGAGAAAATTCAGAAATTATAAATTCCTAAATTGACTAATTATAAATTCCTGAATTGGGAATCGAACCCAGGACCTCCCACGTTAAGACAACAGCGCTAAATACTGCGCCAGGGAGGTCGTCAAATTACTAGTTAAGTACCTATACTAGGAACGTCGCTTCACTATTGTAAAAAAAAATTGTGTGTGTGTAATTCACACACGGCAGAAGTGAAACTTCAGCAAAGTAGCCTACGAGAGAATGAGATAAATATAACTTGTATTCTATCTCATTCTCTCGCAGGCTTAATCCTATATAATGTTTTTTTTTTTTGGTGTCGCTTTTTCGTTTCATTTTTTGGTTTCGTTGAATTTTCAAATCAACGATCCTAAAGAAGTTTCACTTCAAAATTCTGCATTCATTTCACGGACAAAACCATCCGGCAACCATCGGGTTGCCTGACAATAATTATATGAAACTGCAGCGTGCCAAAAGTTAAAAGGTTGTAAGGAAGGAATGTAATCTACGGCTATTTACTTTTCTTTTGTATATAAATCGTTCAACATGTGCAATAAAGAGTTATCCACCAAATTATACAAAACATACTGTAGTGCCCGTTCCTCACTATACGTACCTACACTTAGTGTAGTACCTTTCACTACTCAGGGGTGCGTGCCGAATCGAGTCAATACAAGCCCATTTATTTCGATAATGAGTATCGAGTTAATGGCTCGATTCCCAGAATAGTCGATATCGAAACGAAAGTATCGATTACTTGCTTGCACGTCTCTGTCAATCATCATTGAGTTAAACCAGCAGGGCGACCGCGTATCTTTTGTATCAATCATTGATACATCGCAATCACCTCCGATTGGCTGAATTTATGGTATTCTTGCTGCGTCAATGGATTTCGTCCAATAGTGGAAGAGTGTTAACCAATCAGAGGTGAATGCGATGTATCAATGATTCATGCAAAAGATACGCGGTCGCCCTGCAAAACTGCTTTATTGTTTACCCTGTGATCGTAACGCTTGCGTTCATCATTCAGTTGTGAAAAATAAGTGTTTTCTTCATTTTATTATTCTTTTTTAGTTTAACGTTGAGTCGAGTAGGGAGTACGAGTAATCCGTTGATTAGCAGCACGTTTTGTGAACCGAGATAGGATTCTTTAATTAACTAGGCCCCAAGCAGACCAGAACTCATGTACCTACCTATATTTCTGAACTAGGTAGAGTCTAGAGTAGTGGTAGGTTTAGTTTTTTTATCAAGTATTTCTTGAATAATGCACAAAACCTACTGTAAATATTTTTTCTTGAATGTTACCGAAGTCCCTACCTAAATTATATTGCCATCAACCAGACTTTCACTGTGATTAGCTAAGATAAAATAATTATCTCTATTTATTTATGTATTTCGGAATCCTGCATGTCGATAAATATATTATTATTAGCTAAATGGCTAAATATTACCTAAAAATTGCCAAACTTAACCTCAAAACTTAAAAGTCAGATTACTCCAAACTCCCAGTTAATATCTTAATGATTTTTTACTTATTTAATCCTGAGTATATTTCCAATATTTTACCGTTAATTTCATTAAGACGCAAGAATGGCCCAAATCTCATACAAAAATGATCAAGATCCTTTCTGAGTTTACAACTCTTCAAAAACTTCCATGGAAGTACCACTTTCGAGTTTTTGAGGAATAGAAACTAGTATTTTTATGATACTCACAATATTATAAATATGAAATATTGTAGTAGTTAGGTATAATAAAAAGATAGAATAAGAGGCCACAGCACTCAACACTGTGCCAGGTAGGTCGCCATTTTCATTCTGATGACTGAACAATTTTCTGAACCGGTGGTAGAGTATTGACTTAACATTTTAAGTAGAATCATTTAATTTCAAAATATGCTGCTAGTTTAGCGCATACAACGAATCTGATATAAGGTCATTTGGATGTTCAGTAAGTACCTACTAGGTAGGTAGCGCAAAAATGTTGGATTCCGTCTGATAGGTATGGCGCGTGCGTCTTGTCTCCTTGTAATCACCTGAAGTAGAATAATATAGGTAAGTAGGTATTTGATTTGCTTATAATTATTATTAGGTATCTTTACTTCACCCACGTATGACTGACTAGACAGAAATAATGTACGCAAGTAGTTAGGTCTAGGTAGGTGCGAGGTTTGAAATACTCCTACTTATTGCTGCACGCCGCCTATGGTTTTGATCTTGGTCAAGAATTTATTTACTTAGTTGTATCATTAATTTGTGTTCCAATCTCTTGCAACTCATGATTTATTTGGTCCTAGTGGCGATTGTAATAGGGCCTTATTAGCATAAAGCGAGCTGACCTTACTAGTTAATACAATTTATAATGGCTAATTGATTAGATAAGTATTATATTTACCTACAATTCTATAACTGATGGCCAGCAGTAATTGTAATACAGAATACTACCCGCTGTGTGGTATCGTTACTACATTTTAATGATTTTAACCGTGGAGACTGATAAGTCAAATGTGAGCTTTATTCTAGCTAGATGCTGATCTTAACAACGTATGATCTCCACGGCTCTAATAAATAAATTGGAAATCGCTATGCTAGAACTCATCCCGGGTCGGGCCATAATTTAGTATTGAGTTTTTCTGACTAGAAATTCTCAGTACTAGCCCGGAGTTAGGAAGTTGGCGGTGTTTCAACCCCGTGCCTCGGAGAGCACGTTAAGCCGTCGGTCCCGGTTATTATCACTAACATGATAATAGTTGTTATAGCCCGCCAACCCGCATTGGAGAAGCGTGGTGGGTCTAAGCTCTAATTCCCGCTCTCCTACGAGAGTGGAGGCCTGTGCCCAACAGTGGGACGTTAATGGGCTGTAGTGATGCTAGAACTCAACAAGCTGTACTAACAAGCCATCTCATGATCTCACAATGACATCTGTTTCGTAAATATTAAGTTAGTTGAATTATCTAATGTTAAGCTGGCGAAATAGCAGAATTTGGGCACCAAACGTGCAAAAGCACCAGCTTTTTATTACTTTTGCAGTTTTTTTTAACGAACGCATACCGCACTTAATCCTTGAAAGGACATGACCAGAAACTGCCCTCCGATTCGGGACAATGTGCAGGATTTCCGTTTTTACAGTAAGGTTTAAAAATTAAAACAGAAATTATTATGGATTTATTATTCCGAAAAAGGTCAAGGTTAAAATATCTAAAAAAACAATACGTTTATTGATTAATTCTTGAGCATCCGCTTTCCTCTTTTAGGCACTACTCCATTTTGACGTTCCATTTTATCGTTGCCTATTAATAATCTTGTAATCCATTACATGAATACCATTTAAGTACCTCTGTCACTACAATATGAAAAGGAAATGTATGTTACTATAATAAATTATTTTTATTTATATTTGTTGACAAGCCTCAATGAAACGTGTAATTGATCGAACAAAGCATTTTGAAATAACCACTGCGTTTAAAGGAACCACAAAGGAACGCCGTTTGACATCTGTCTGCCATCTGTGGTCGAATAGTTAACTCGCTAACCAAAACGTCTAGCGCCATCTAGTGTGGAGAAGCAGTTTTTTGGTGAAACCTTTTTTTTTTTTCTCATGTTTCAGAGCCTTCAGACTCCTGAAACATTTTTATCTGAAAACTATAAAATATAACAATTACAATAATAAAGAAATCATACTTGAAAATATTTT
The DNA here is from genome assembly GCA_963932025.1 of Erebia epiphron. Classification (NCBI taxonomy): domain Eukaryota; kingdom Metazoa; phylum Arthropoda; class Insecta; order Lepidoptera; family Nymphalidae; genus Erebia; species Erebia epiphron. The sequence goes on along the minus strand of OZ009948.1, from coordinate 38,254,579 downwards.
TTTAGACTCGCTCACAACAATAACTAGCGCCATCTAGTGTGGGAAAGCAGTTTTTTGGTTTAAACTTTTTTATTTATTTTCTCAGTTTTCGGAGCCTTCAGACTCCTGGAACTTTTTTATCTGAAAATTATAAAATATAACAATTACAATAATAAAGAAATAATTGCTGCACATTGATGTTTGACACCTAGGCAAGCTCCCATAGTGGCACTGGTCAAGTCCTTTGCGGATGCGCCAGTTTTACAGTCGTAGCACGCGCTGATCCACTACGAAGACCTACAAAATAATTAAAGTTCGACTAAGCCCTAACGAACACGTTGGCCTGCTGCTAAACATGCTGGAAAAGCAAGCAGCTATAACAAACAATACTTACGTCCCAGCACTACAGTCTACAACACGCAAGTCGTCTGAAATACTCCGCATGCTTCTGTCCAAATAATTATTCTTCTGGTCCTTTTCATCCTTGATCCCGTAGGATTGCTCTGTCTAAACGTGTTCGTTGCCTAACGGGGGGCATACTACCATCGCTTAATATTTTAATATGGTAGATTCATTCGACTATTCATAAGCACTTGTAAAAAGTCTATTTGAATAAAAAAACATTTGTATCTGTATTTGTATTGTTGACATTCGTATTTTAGAATTATAATCCTTATTTAAGGGACGTCAAGGTACGTGACATAAAGCTGTAATTTTGAAATACTAGCATGAAATGTTTCTTTAGGCTGCGCTTTAACTATGCAGAAGCGTATCATTAACCAATAAAGGAAAAGGTTCAATTTAGGCCTACTCTTGTACACTCTACCATGAATAGAGGAAAATACATAGATTGTATTAAAAATATAATAATTTAGAACAGTAAAGTAAATAACGAGCACAAAAAAAAAATTCAAGTTTTCGATATGTTTCCAAGATGGCAACCTTCAGCCATAGAGAAGGCAGTAGGCGCGAAATGTATCAAATGTCATTTCTGCCAGTCAATGTCAATGTAAAGTGTTTTTCTTTTGAAAACGTAAAAAAATATGAATCCACCATTGTTACCCACTCATGTTTAGTGTTGCTTAACTTGAAAAGATTAAATAATTTTACCACTTAAATTACGACGAATTCGTAGATTTGACCAATAAAAACTGGTCTAGTATTTTATTTTCCTTCATTTCTCTGCTTGTACAAGACTTGGCCTACGCCCCATACAAATCTGAACCGTCTCCTTTTATCTGACTTTCGCCAATAAATTAATAAATAAACAGAAATTAGCATTGATATGGAAATACCACTACCTACGTGATGTGGTGTCAAATTATTAAGAAACAACTTATAAAAAGTGACCCTTTTACACAAGAACAGAGTATTTACTCCTACGATATGTAAGGATCCTTTCAGATGAGCCACAACTACAAGTTACAACCACTCTACACAAAACAGCAGCAACGTTAACCAACGTTCAACAGCTGTTCAATACTGACAACGCATGGCACTTCCATTCACCTTGTTCTCAAATAATTTTCAAAGAATACTCCAAATTTTTTTGTTTTATTCGGAAACGGATATCTAGTATATTTATCTATTTCTTTTTACAATTATGTAGATATCTGAAATTGACAAAATCGTACGTGAAAGTTTTATTTAATTAACTATAGTTTATTTATTAAACGCTATTCTCTGATTTTGCATACTGTTGCGGCTTACATTGTACCACTGCTTATTGTGTTGTAAATTTTGATGTGGTCCGTCTAAAAGTACACTTAAAATTACACATACGTCCATATATTACAATAATTAAAAACGGATACTAAAATATAAATTGCATAACTATTTGGTAACTATAGCACGCTAATTAAAACACAGTATTATAAAATTATAAGATCGTAAACACCATGACGTATAAAGTAGGTACTAAGCCTACTTACATATTATAGACATTTAAATGTTTAAATGTTTCATTGTAAGTGCAATATGAAATAACTCGCCTACTTAAATATCTTTATAAAATGTATCAAATTATAAAAATTCTTTCCAAAAAACCGACTTCTAACGCCACTGTAAAGTACAAAATAATTTTGATTTCTACCCTCTATGTTGAAGTCGGGCGGGTCAACTTTGCGTCAACTTTGCTTATCCTTGTTATACAAGGTTAAGCAAAGTTGACGCATCATACTCGCCCGACTTCAACATAGTGGGTAGAAATTAAAATTATTTTTAACCGACTGCCAAAAAAGGAGGTTCTCATTGCGGCGCGTGTTTTGTACTTTACAGTGGCGTTGGAAGTCGGTTTTTTGGAAAGAATTTTTATTTTAAACTTCTTAGTATCAGGGTTGAGGATTTGGAGTCAGAATTTTTTATGGGACCACCTCGAGAGCTTCCTCTAACGACTGATAGAATTTGTTTTCGAATCGGTTCAGAAACCACGGAGATATGCACCGACATACATTTAAAAAAAAACCTTTTTTGCAAGTCTGTTAAAATAGAAGTTGTTAATTTTCACTGTCGCATCTAATTTACGAGTATATCGACCTACGTGCTTTAAGAGCGCAAACGCACTACGAGAAAAAAAAAATTGACTGGCGAAAATAAGTCCCGTAACTCACTATGATATTTAACCATACACCCTAGTTTGATAACACAAAACGTCCTACCCCTTTGTCCATCCCTTGTTACATATTTTAGTCTGTTTGCGCTCTTAGCAGTGATCAAAACTTACTCTTTCTTCAGATATTTAAATGTCGAATTTAAAAACGATGCTATAGTCTTTGATAACGAGCACAAATTAAATTCAAATGATTTAAACATCAGTAAAAAGTAACAGTTGACAGTAGGTATTTGACTGAACATAGAAAAATTCTCGTTCGAAGACTAACGGTAAATTTTCTAGATCGCAAAATATCTTAGAACCGGGTTTACGTATTCTTGAAAGTTGTCAAATTCGTGAGACATTTACACAAAATGTAAGCAAGCACTTACTGACTCGTTGGTCATGTGTTAAGCATCACTACGGATGACGAGGTCTCGGGATCGATTCCCAGTATGGGCCATAATTGAATAGGTACTTACTTATTGGGTTTATCTGACGGTAAATTCTTAATACTAGCCCGAGTTAGTATGTTGGCGGTCTTTCATCACCGTGCCTCAGAACAAGTGTAGCCATCGGCCTGATCATTCTCCGGTCTTGTCGGATTTTCCGCCCCATCACTTGTGCAAACACGTGTTTGCACAAGTGTATGTGTTTGTTTATCTAATCTCTCCCGCGTAGATGGTTGATTTATGTGGAGATTGGTTTTCTTGGTCTTTGACCTGAGAAGGACTTTGTTCTAAAATCCATGCTAAAATAATTAGAATCGCGAGAGCGTGGCTGTCTCACCGATTTTAATGAAAACATGATAGATTGTATCCCGAGGTAGGAGGAGGAGGAAGAAGCAGTAGGTACTTATGTACCGGAAAACCAAAGAGTTCAAAGGAATTTTCAAATAAGTACCAAAATCCATGCGGACGTCGCGGACAGACCCTAGTAATGTTTATTTAATAAATAATTGGATTTGACTCACTCCAGCAATGCTAAGGACAGCTGTTACTTAAGTCCATACTTATATAATATTATAAATGCGAAAGTGTGTCTGTCTGTCTGTCTATCTGTCTGTCTGTCTGTCTGCTACGCTTTCACGGCCCATCTGTTCAACCGATTTTGATGAAATTTGGTACAGAGTTAGGTTGTATCCCGGAGAAGGACATAGGCTACTTTTTATCCCGGAAAATTCAAGAGTTCCCGCGGGACTCAAAAAAAATTATCTCTTCAACCGATTTTGATGAAATTTGGTACAGGGTTAGGTTGTATCCCGGGGAAGGACATAGGCTACTTTTTATCCCGGAAAATTCAAGAGTTCCCGCGGGACTAAAAAAAAATTATCTCTTCAATCGAATTTGATGAAATTTGGTATAGGAATCGGTTGTATCCCGGGGAAGGACATAGGCTACTTTTTATCCCGGAAAATTCAAGAGTTCCCGCGGGACTAAAAAAAAATTATCTCTTCAATCGATTTTGATGAAATTTGGTATAGGGATCGGTTGTATCCCGGGGAAGGACATAGGCTTTTTATCCCAGAAAATTCAAGAGTTCCCGCGGGAATCAAAAAAACTTAATTCACGCGGACAAAGTCGCGGGAATCATCTAGTATTCTATAAATTAATGAAATAGTAAATTATTTTTTTTAAAGAGCAACCGCCGAGTTTCTTGCTGGTTCTTCTCGGTCGGAATGACATTCCGATCCAGTGGTAGATTCAAAAGTACTTGTAAAAGTTTATTTGAATAAAAAACATTTGAATTTGAATTTGAATTGGTTTTCGCCATCATATTTTATGAAATTACTTTACTAGAGGACTTTATTCAACGTGGACAAAGTCACAAGCTAAAATAAACTGCAAAAGAAAGTTTATGCGTACAGTTGTTATGTATATGCGACTGTTTATTAGTTAGTTGTTATTTTAATTATGTAAAGTTGCATTGTTTCATACGAGAAAGCTTCTCGGTGTTATCTGGATTGTAATGATTTTTAATTTTGGTAGAATAATGACGCTGGAAGCATCTATTCCATGCCTTTCACTTACTTTGATGGTCCACCTGGGTATGGGTGGATATATACCATACTAATATTATAAATGCGAAAGTGTGTCTGTCTGTCTGTCTGCTACGCTTTCACGGCCCATCTGTTCAACCGATTTTGATGAAATTTGGTACAGGGATAGGTTGTATCCCGGGGAAGAACATAGGCTGCTTTTTATCCCGGAAAATTCAAGAGTTCCCGCGGGAATCGAAAAAAAATTATCTCTTCAACCGATTTTGATGAAATTTGGTATAGGGATAGGTTGTATCCCGGGGAAGGACATAGGCATATTTTATCCCGGAAAATTCAAGAGTTCCCGCGGGAATCAAAAAAACTTAATCCACGCGGACGAAGTCGCGGGAATCATCTAGTAATTGTTATGTAAATGTTTTGTTTTTGTCTATACAATGTTAGAGGTGATCACTAAACGAACCGTACAATAACCCAATCGCTAACATTATAGTTCCTTTGTACATATTAATATTATAAATGCGAAAGTGTGTCTGTCTGTCTGTGCTACGCTTTCACAGCCCATATATTCAACCCCATTTCAAACCCATATATTTATTTATTCGATTTTGATGAAATTTGGAAAGTTTGTATCGGGGAAGGACATAGGCTACTTATTATCCCGGAAAATTAAAGAGTTCCCGCGGGAATCAAAAACCTTTTAATCTACGCGGACGAAGTCGCGGGCATCATCTAGTTGCACAATAATCTAACTAGTGGTTTGCCCCGAACTGAGACCTCTTGACATAATTGTGAAGTTCTGTTGTAAATACTAAGGCTCATTAAAAATTAACTAATTTCGTTTCCATATAATATTTATCTAATTTTAGTATTTGATGTTCAAGTACAGGATATAATTCAAATAATTGATCAAGTTTCAGGCTCAGCATTTCAGAAAATTTAGAGTTCTGAGGTCAACTTATGGACGTTAGAAAATCTCCACTTTGAAAGCCCCCCATTTCGTCAATTTTAGGGGAAAAATTTAAAAAAATATATTTTTGGACTCTATTCCTAACTATCTTTTAAATGATATACCGCAACCCTATGAAACGCTATAAACATATTTTTTCTTCATATTCGCTCCTATGACAGCCCCCCTGAAATAAAGATTTTCATTACTTTTTAAGTCATATTCGGCTGGAGGCCATCGATTTATTTAAATTTGAAGTAATTACGTTCAGTAATTCAGAAGTTATAAGGCTCTGACAGACGGACGGTCGGACGAACGGACGGACGGATAAACTGCAAATTCACTCAAGTAGACTCAGAGACATTCGCTTCGCTCGGTCAAATACAACGGTATGATATGTTAGATTTTCCGGCATAAAAAGTAGCCTGTCTCCAGGCCCTAAACTATACCTACCTACCCATGCATACCCGTAGTCTCGTTGCTCTGTTGCGACGTGATTTAAGGACAAACCAAGAAACATACTTTCGCATTTATAATATTAGTATGAAGTATGATCTAAAACTTATTAACTAAACTGATGAATGAGAAAGTGTACAATACCTTATTTTTTTCACTTTTTACTCTAACGTTACTGAAATAGAGTCAGTGTGAAAGTGAATGTAGAAAACAAAAAAGTAGTGATAGATCAAAATATAGATATATATTCTCACGAGTATTGTTTTGTTTTTTGGCTATGGTTTAGTATTCCTTCAAATAAAACTAGCAACTCTTCAATAACAATACTTTTAACAATACTCTTCAATAACAATTTTACAATTATTTGTTTAGGTGATTCGTGGTTTTATGAAGCTAAAGTAAATATTGTGTTTCCGCCATTCCTGAAGAAATTATATTATTTTGAAATGTCCAATAGGTATTCCAATTTTTTTTTTTGTATATTATGTTAAATAAAACCACATTTTATCAAGCGCATGTACAAATCGGTAAAACCAAAAATGATGAATATAATAAGAAGCTATTTGAATATTTGAATCGTCAACAACACTAAAATATTTCAATGGAAATGCACGTGTTCAAGTTCTTCCATTAGGGTACTTACACATTATGGCATTAAGGGCAATCATCTATACCAGTAAATTGCCGATGTTGCTATTTCCATTAAATCGCCACTTAAGTAATAGCCATGTGCCCTTTAGCTTTTTTTCTTTTAGTTTTATTTTTCACTGGGACTCCACTCGCTTTTTTCTTTTAAAAAAAATATGAAGGTAAAGTTTTAGAAGTAGAATACTTTCAGCTGCTTATTTTGACATCTTGGACAATTTTCCTCGTCAGCCGAAAGCTTGCAGTTACCACAAAATAAAGTGTTAATTTTATTCATTTATTTAAATCTTTATTACGCACAAGCACACGGCAATAAAGAAGACGATAAAACGACGAATAGGACAATACAGTAGGTATACAAAGGCAGTCTTATCGCCTGAGGCGATCTCTTCCAGACAACCTTCAATTCAACCTTGTTAATTTTGTACTTTCATCATCATCATCACCTCAAATTTTCAAACTATTGCCTCTACTGAGCACAAGTCTTCTCTCAATATACGAGTAAAAAGGGTTTTGGCTGAATCACGCATGGTCGCTGACCAATGGCGATGGCTGGCTGGTGACTATTAGCAGACTTCACGCACCTTTGAGAACACAAACTCTCGGGCATGCTGGTTTCAATGATTTCCTTCACCGAATCTATCAAACCGGTAAAGCTATACCGCTAATATGACTCGTCCAAGATTAAAACTGCGGAAATATCGGTCTCGGGTATCTTCTCGGTATGACTCGGTCGAGTGAATCGAAAATAGATTCACTCGACGATTCAAAAGCACTTGTAAAAAAGTTTATTTGAATAAAAAATTTGAATTTGAATCGAATCACACTTGGTGATTCGCTTGTAAAGGGGATAATTAACACTACAGTTAATCTTATTGTAGCCTCCAAATTATAATTTGGAGGCTCATAATATTATTAAGAAATATTGCGAGAAACGACTGCTAAGCTAAATAAATTTTTGAAATAAACCCCACTTTTATTGTAAACTAGATGATTCCCGCGACTTCGTCCGCGTGGAATAAGTTTTTTTGATTCCCGCGGGAACTCTTGAATTTTCCGGGATAAAAAGTAGCCTATGTCCTTCCCCGGGATACAACCTATCCCTCTACCAAATTTCATCATCAAAACCGGTTGAACAGATGGGCTGTGAAAGCGTAGCAGATAGACAGACACACACTTTCGCATTTATAATATTAGTCTGGATGCAATGTTACAACAAATTTAGAAGATTGTGTCATAACTTATCATAGAGATTATCTAATGAAGCAAACTCGGGCGTAGAAGACACGCGAGATCGCGTGCTATACTTATGTTCCAGTGTATTGCCTAGGGTGATTAGAGGAAGTAGGCGTTACACGTTTGCTTCGGCGTCCATTAGACGATCGGCTTGGTTGTCAGTTTTGCCACAGTCATTGCTGTGACTGACGGATATTCTTCTTTTTAGAAAGGCTTACAGTGCTCCTGGAGCCTCAGTCTCACTTTGAGTTTGACCGTTGCCGATCTATTGTGATCGCCACCATCTATAGTTCCTAACCAATACTTACCGCCGAGTACAGCAGCAGCTTTTTGGCCAGGATATTCTTAGCCTCCTTTGGATGTAGGTACTAGATGCTTCCCTAGGTGAAGGCTACTTTTATACATTAGTGCATTGCAGTAACAGATGATGTATTAAAGGCGACGCGGCCTCTTGGCAGACTAGACTTGGCTGCCTGCCGACATTTCGTGTAAATTAAAACTTATTAATCTATTATTCCATAGTATTTTTTGTGCTCCAATTTTCCGTGAATAACGTTTCAAATCAAGTTTCAGGCGAGACTTTAATTCCACTCACCCGGTTCAAATTATTCAAAAAAAAAAGCGTATCAATTGCAATTCCCACAAAAATATTAGTTAATTTTTAATTAATAATGAATATACAACGTGGTATTGCAACGAGCATAGAGAAAAATACCTATGGAGTAACAGACCTTATTGCTATTTAAGGCGTAAAAATTTTGCAGTACCTAAATTAAAATCCATACTAATATTATAAATGCGAAAGTGTGTCTGTCTGTCTGTCTGTCTGTCTGTCGGTCTGTCTGTCTGCTACGCTTTCACGGCCCATCTGTTAAACTGATTTTGATAAAATTTGGTACAGGGATAGGTTGTATCCCGGTGAAGGACATAGGCTACTTTTTATCTCAGAAAATTTAAGAGCTCCCGCGGGAATAAAAAAAAAAAATCTCTTCAACCGATTTTGATGAAATTTGGTATAGAGATGGTTTGATACCCGGGGAAGGACATAGGCTACTTTTTATCGCGGGAAATTCGGAAATTCGAAAATTCGGTCAACGCGGACGAAGTCGCGGGAATCATCTAGTTAGATTATATTTTATGTATATTTTTTTAGATGCCATAAGAGTTACGAGTTATTATTCAATATCTTTATAGCGACATCAATGAGAGACAGTAGAGTAGTAGCCAAGGACTGGGGCCAGGTAAATGATAGACACAAACAAATGTACACCACTCAAGATCAGGCCTGAAAAAAGCCTGATCTTGAGCCCCATCCTACGAATACGGGCCTGCTATCTTTGTGTATCACTCTTTTTTTTTTTATCTACTACAAGTTAGCCCTTGACTGCGATCTCACCTGATGGTAAGTGATGATGCAGTCTAAGATGGTAGCGGGCTAACCTGTTAGGGTAATGGCAGTTATATTAAACCCATACCCCTATTCGGTTTCAACAAGGCATCGTACCGGAACGCTAAATCGCTTGGCGGCACGTCTTTGCCGGTAGGGTGGTAACTAGCCACGGCCGAAGCCTCCCACCAGGCCAGATCAGGGAAAATTCAGAAATTATAAATTCCCAAATTGTCCCTGCCGGGGATCGAACCCGGAACCTCCGCACGTTAAGGCAACAGCGCTACACACTGCGCCACGGAGGTCGTTAAACTCACAGACCTAGGTGGACTTGCGCCACGGTAAGTACACAACATTGATGTAGAATTGTAAAACCTGTACACAATATAAACTACTTGTACAAATTTTTTTACTCAGCCTTTCTGTCTGGATATACAGTGCTTAATGAACCGGCCGCAATAATTATATACTTTCCTAAAATATATGCAATTCTTTTGTTATCAATTAATTTTCCGTTACATCACGAAGAAGTTTGGTTTTTGCAGTATAACCGGACGCATATTTGAATGTTGTTACGCCATGACACGCCACGCCTACGAAGTCATTAAAAAGTGTACCAATATCAGCTTGTGATCGAAATGAAAGTACTCTATATCATTGTGATTCTTCAAAAAAAGAATAAAATTTACTGATTGTGTTCAATTTAGTGTTGTTCTACATCACACGAAAAATAAGGAATAAAGTTTTTTATTGATACACATTTACATTATTAACTTTTTACCCTCGACGAAGCGGAGACGGTATATGTGTTTGCCCTAAGAGGTTGTGTGTTTGTTTGTTTGTTTGTTTGTTTGTTTGTTTGTTTGTTTGTTTGTGCACTTTTTTGTCACCATTTTTCTCAAAAAGTACTGGGCCGATTGAGATGCGGTTTTTTGCATTAGATACGTATAGCTTGTGAGAAGGTTTTTAGATATATTTTAGGACCATAGACAACCAAGCTGAGCTGTAGTCTATGATTTTAATATTTCAACATGTTACCATTTTTCACAAAAACTACTGGGCCGATTGAGATGCGGTTTTTTGCATTAGATGTGTATAGCTTGTGAGAAGGTTCTTAGATATATTTTAGGACCATAGACAACAAAGCTGAGCTGTAGTCTATGATCTTAATTTTTCTATGTGTTAAAAATTTTCACAAAAAGTACTGGGCCGATTGAGATGCGGTTTTTTGCATTAGATATGTTTAGCTTGTGAGAAGGTTCATAGATATATTGTAGGACCATAGACAACAAAGCTGAGCTGTAGTCTATGATTTTATTTTTTCAATATGTTACCATTTTTCACAAAAAGTACTGGGCCGATTGAGATGCGGTTTTTTGCATTAGATGTGTATAGCTTGTGAGAAGGTTCTTAAATATATTTTAGGACCATAGACAACAAAGCTGAGCTGTAGTCTATGATCTTAATTTTTCAACCACTGTTACCATTTTTCACAAAAAGTACTGGGCCGATTGAGATGCGGTTTATTGCATTTAGGACTTCGTGCGATTACAAAACAGGAAACTGGTACCAAAATTTTAAAAAATCAGCGCCATTTTGAAATTCTTTGTTAATTGACCGATTTCGTTCAAAATCTATATTTAGGGCTCCCTGGGGTCACAAAACAGGAAACTGGTACCAAAATTTAAAAAAATCAGCGCCATTTTGAAATTCTTTGTTAATTGATCGATTTCGTTCAAAATCGATATTTAGGACTCCCTGGGGTTACAAAACAGGAAACTGTTACCAAACTTTAAAAAAACAGCGCCATTTTGAAATTCTTTGTTAATTAACCGATTTTGTTCAAAATCGATATTTAGGGCTTCGTGGGATTACAAAACAGGAAACTGGTACCAAAATTATAAAAAATCAGCGCCATTTTGAAATTCTGTGTTAATTGACAGATTTCGTTCAAAATCGATATTTAGGGCTCCCTGGGGTCACAAAACAGGAAACTGTTACCAAAATTTTAGAAAATCAGCGCCATTTTGAAATTCTTTGTTAATTGACCGATTTCGTTCAAAATCTATATTTAGGGCTTCCTGGGGTCACAAAACAGGAAATTGGTACCAAAATTTAAAAAACTCAGCGCCATTTTGAAATTCTTTGTTAATTGATCGATTTCGTTCAAAATCGATATTTAGGACTCCCTGGGGTTACAAAACAGGAAACTGTTACCAAACTTTAAAAAAACAGCGCCATTTTGAAATTCTTTGTTAATTAACCGATTTTGTTCAAATTCGATATTTAGGGCTTCGTGGGATTACAAAACAGGAAACTGGTACCAAAATTAAAAAAAAATCAGCGCCATTTTGAAATTCTTTGTTAATTGACCGATTTCGTTCAAAATCGATATTTAGGGCTCCCTGGGGTCACAAAACAGGAAACTGGTACCAAAATTTTAAAAAATCAGCGCCATTTTGAAATTCTGTGTTAATTGACCGATTTCGTTCAAAATCGATATTTAGGGCTCCCTGGGGTCACAAAACAGGAAACTGTTACCAAAATTTTAGAAAATCAGCGCCATTTTGAAATTCTTTGTAAATTGACCAATTTCGTTCAAAATCGATATTTAGGACTCCCTGGGGTTACGAAACAGGAAACTGTTACCAAAGTTTTAAAAAATCAGCGCCATTTTTATTTATTTTGTTATCACCATAAAAAATGAATTCAGTTTAGTACAGTAAAATCTGTACTACTTGTAAGTCTAACCACAAACCGTGAGCTGCTTTAGCAGCTCGCGCACAGGTCGAAATACTAGTTAGATATATATAGCTTGAGAGAAGGTTCTTAGATATATTTTAGGACCATAGACAACCAAGCTGAGCTGTCTCTATTATTTTAATATTTCGATATGTTACCATTTTTTACAAAAAGTACTGGGCCGATTGAAATGCTGTTTTTTTCATTAGATGTGTATAGCTTGTGAGAAGGTTCTTAGATATATTTTAGGACCATAGACAACAAAGCTGAGCTGTAGTCTATGATTTAATTTTTTCAATATGTTACCATTTTTCTCAAAAACTACTGTGCTGATTTAGATGCGGGCTTTTTGTTTTAGATATATTTGGCTTGTACCTAGATGCTGCCCAGGGTATCATGATGGAGTCAGGAGGCGATCATGGGAACTCCTTAAATTCTCATCGTATACCCGTGGCGTTTGAACTCTTTTGATTTGTCCATTTGAAAAGGGTTTGGCCATAGTCCACCACACTGGTCAAAAAAACTACTGAGCTGTCAAAGATGCAGTTTTGTGTTTTAGATATCATGTAATATATACGTTTGCTACGTTCTAATTGTTGTTTCAAAGTTATAAAGGTCAAAGGTATAATGGAGCTCTGCAGTTCGTCGTGGGTTTTTTTAAAATTTTTAATTTTATTACTTGTTTATTTCTGAATCTAGAGGTAGATTGTACCGTACCTTTTAGATAAGTAGACGCTGTAGTATTTATAAATAAAGATATTCCAAATGTAGCACTGTGTTAATTTTAAATGCAGATACTTAATGTCAAATGTATTAAATAAATCAAGAAATACTAAGATGTTATTTAAATTGATCAAAAATAAAAAGTTTATTTTAAACTAGCTGATGCCCACGACTTCGTCCGCATGGATTGAGGTTTTTTGGTTCCCGCGGAACTCTTTAATTTTCCGGGATAAAAATCAGCGTGTTATTCCAGACTATAATCTATCCCTGTGCCAAATTTCATCCAGATCCGTTCAGCCGTTCTGGTATGAAAGAGTAACAGACATCCAATACATCCATATATCCATACATCCATACATCCATATTCCATACTTACAAACTTTCGCGTTTATAATTCTACTAGATGATACCCGCGACTTCGTCCGCGTGGATTGTTTTTTTTTATTCCCGCGGGAACTCTTCAATTTTCCGGGATAAAATGTCCTTCCCCGGGGTACAACCTCTCCCTGTACCAAATTTCATCAAAATCGGTTGAACAGATACATTTTTTTGATTCCCGCGGGAACTCTTCAATTTCCCGGGATAAAATGTAGCCTATGTCCTTCCCCGGGATGTAACCTATCTCTGTACCAAATTTTATCAAAATCGGTTGAGTAGTTGGGCCGCGAAAGCGTAGCAGACAGACAGACAGACAGACAGACAGACGGACAGACAGACAGACACACTTTCGCATTTATAATATTAGTATGGATTAGTAAGGATTTAATGCAGATTTTTTTTAATAATAAAGAGTTGAAAACTTGACGATAATTAAGATATGAAGTTTATTTGCTTAACTAAATTGTAACATAATATAATGAGTATAAGATTGTCATTTTTGAATAAATTTATTTTTTATCAGATTTGATGTACACGCAAAAGCGGTGGACCCGGCGCGGATTTTGCATTATGTCATTTCAACTGAGAATTCCACAGCTGGAAAGTCTCTTCAATGGATTTCCTTAGAAACTCAAATGAATTAATTATAGTCCGTCCACTTTGTGGGGTCTCCTTAAATAATTATGTACAGCACTTCGTTCAAAAATGAAGAACTGGTGCAACGTATAAATTATTCCGTGAACAAGTGTCACCATGCAAATAGCCTGTCCATTCATTTCATTCCTTCACGTCATTTATATACAATATACGTACCCAGGTGTGAGAAATAAATTCTTATCTCACCTTTCCAGTAGCAATGAATTGCATTCCGTTTTATATATTCCATTCAAAATATTTAGAAAGTACTCTATGTATTCATATCATTCAACCTATTAATTTTATGCGTCAAATAAAAAATTTTTAGAGCATCTCAAAAATTATAATGATCTGACACTTTAAATGTTTTAATAGGCATTTTATTATACGACTATAGTTTATTTCACCACTTTTAATATTATGAAAGTAGCATAATTCATACATTTATTAAATTAAGTGTCGACAACCGCTTAGCGCATGCGCGTAAGTACGAATATCAGAAGCATTGTACTGACGGAACTTTTAAATAATTGTTGCAATCCTATCATAGAAGAACGATTTCATGGGGAAATAATATATTTTATGTTTAAGCAAAACTTTCACACCTATTACTGAACTGCACTAACTGTAACTACATATATATAATAAATCATCATACAAAAAATAAAGAAACCTTACGTTGATTACCTATTTCCATAGGTTGTAGTTCACTGCATTTAAACGGCTAAATCGTTCTAGCTGCCATGATTTGCCGACTAACACTAAAATAAAAAAATAAAAAGTTTATTTTAAACTAGCTGATGCCCACGACTTCGCCCGCGTGGAGATTTTTCGATTCCCGCGAGAACTCTTGAATTTTCCGGGATAAAAAAGCCTATGTCTATACCAAATTTCAGCAAAATCGGTTGAAAAGATGGGCCGGGAAAGCGTAGCAGACAGACAGACACACTTTCGCATTTATAATATTAGTATGGATATGGATTTTGGCCACCGGGCCAGATAAGTTGGTTGGACTGTATATTATGTTGTACGCGTTAAATGACCTCATTATAAATAAATAAGCCTTTATTTATGTCCTATGTCCTCATTAACAAATTGTTAATGATCATTGATTAATCAATTCTCAAACCGGCAGTAGCAAATTACATTTTCCAACAAGAACGTTTAGACGCACGAAAGTAATATTCGCGCAGCGGGCAGCTAGCCGCAGGCGGCTTATGCCCCACCGTGCGCTAAATTAAACCCAGCTAATCAGTTACTTATGAAGATATAATCTGAGCTGTATGTATTTTTTATGAATTACACACAATATAAAAGAGCATGGATTTGAATTGCTCCAGCAATGTTTAGGACTGCGGTTACTTATGTATCTTCACATTAATGTAAGAATGTAAACAAATATCCAAAAGAGCAACCACCGAGTTTCTTACTGGTTCTTCTCGGTAGGAATTCCGAACCAGTGGTAGATTCACGCGACTATTCAAAAGCAATTGAATATAAAAATATTTGATTTGATTTGAATAACTATAGGCATGTAACTTTCTCCCTGGTATCGCAGTATGAACGCATCGAAATAAGCGGCTTAGTATGTACCCAACTAAATATTTACACAAGATTGTAAACTTTGCCAAAAACATATTGAGCTGATATGTGCATATCTTATTTTTTATTTTGCAATGCGCACAATCTTGTTTATGATTAAACATAGACCTTAATGGACATTCGTTGTTAGATTAGATAGAGTCCTCAAGTGGATCTACCACTGCACTAGTTCAGAATGCGTCGGAACGGTATTAGAAAGCAGGTGACAAGTGAATATAATTAAAATTATTAAAAAATACGACTGCTCTGCCGTAGACACACATATATACACGAACCCTGAAAACATAACGCTCCTTTTTTGAGCAGTCGTGTAAATAAAAATCCCCCCGTAACGATACCACAGTCATTAATTACCTTTGGAATCTTATTCACATTTTTATTAAATGGTATTTTTTTGTGAATTACTAGATATTGAACTATAGTATTATATATTTTTGGAATCTACTCATAATTTTCTAGATGATGATTATATAGTTAATCTTATTTTCTCTCTCTTTCTTCTCTCTTAAAAATAAAAAGTTTATTTTAAACTAGCTGATGCCCACGACTTCGCCCGCGTGGAGATTTTTCGATTCCCGCGAGAACTCTTGAATTTTCCGGGATAAAAAAGCCTATGTCTATACCAAATTTCAGCAAAATCGGTTGAAAAGATGGGCCGGGAAAGCGTAGCAGACAGACAGACACACTTTCGCATTTATAATATTAGTATGGATATGGATTTTGGCCACCGGGCCAGATAAGTTGGTTGGACTGTATATTATGTTGTACGCGTTAAATGACCTCATTATAAATAAATAAGCCTTTATTTATGTCCTATGTCCTCATTAACAAATTGTTAATGATCATTGATTAATCAATTCTCAAACCGGCAGTAGCAAATTACATTTTCCAACAAGAACGTTTAGACGCACGAAAGTAATATTCGCGCAGCGGGCAGCTAGCCGCAGGCGGCTTATGCCCCACCGTGCGCTAAATTAAACCCAGCTAATCAGTTACTTATGAAGATATAATCTGAGCTGTATGTATTTTTTATGAATTACACACAATATAAAAGAGCATGGATTTGAATTGCTCCAGCAATGTTTAGGACTGCGGTTACTTATGTATCTTCACATTAATGTAAGAATGTAAACAAATATCCAAAAGAGCAACCACCGAGTTTCTTACTGGTTCTTCTCGGTAGGAATTCCGAACCAGTGGTAGATTCACGCGACTATTCAAAAGCAATTGAATATAAAAATATTTGATTTGATTTGAATAACTATAGGCATGTAACTTTCTCCCTGGTATCGCAGTATGAACGCATCGAAATAAGCGGCTTAGTATGTACCCAACTAAATATTTACACAAGATTGTAAACTTTGCCAAAAACATATTGAGCTGATATGTGCATATCTTATTTTTTATTTTGCAATGCGCACAATCTTGTTTATGATTAAACATAGACCTTAATGGACATTCGTTGTTAGATTAGATAGAGTCCTCAAGTGGATCTACCACTGCACTAGTTCAGAATGCGTCGGAACGGTATTAGAAAGCAGGTGACAAGTGAATATAATTAAAATTATTAAAAAATACGACTGCTCTGCCGTAGACACACATATATACACGAACCCTGAAAACATAACGCTCCTTTTTTGAGCAGTCGTGTAATAAAAAATCCCCCCGTAACGATACCACAGTCATTAATTACCTTTGGAATCTTATTCACATTTTTATTAAATGGTATTTTTTTGTGAATTACTAGATATTGAACTATAGTATTATATATTTTTGGAATCTACTCATAATTTTCTAGATGATGATTATATAGTTAATCTTATTTTCGAATATTTTTTTTCAACTTTAGTCTTTAATGCAGAACCATGGTCACCCCATCAATTTTTTTTAAATTTTGCTAGCTTATGTCACTCGGAATAAGCTAGGGATTCTAACGATACCTAATTTATCAAAATCGGTTCAGGCGTATGGAAGTTATGGTGGAATATACAAACTCACATACATACATACATGAACCCTGAAAACAATATACTCCTTTTTTCAGGCAGTCGTATAATAATAAAATAAATACTAAGTATTTGGCAATGACTGTAAGAAGGGTTGAAAGTTCTCACGGGCTTTGCCACGTTCGCAGCAAAAGCAATGCGCCCAAAACATTATTCTTATCATTGAGCCTGACATTTTAAAATGTCAAAGGCTGGTCACTATGACCTATGCATAATAGGCAATATTTATTTATGTATCACGAAACTATGTACTTAATCAAATAATGTAGAAATAATACCATAAAATTAATAACCATTATCATTAGCCATAGCAAAGCACTAAGGTCTTAAAAGGCACAGATTTAATTTTTTAATCGGCAGGGTATTTTATAATCTGCTAACTAATAAAAATTCTTTCCATGAAACCGACTTCCAACGCCACTGTAAAGAACAAAATAATTTTGATTTCTACCCAGTATGTTGAAGTCGGGCGGGTATAACAAGGTTAAGCAAAGTTGACGTATCAGACTCGCCCGACTTCAACATAGTGGGTAGAAAATGGTGGCGGTTTTTTGGAAAGAATTTTTATTTTTAACTTTTTAGTGTCAGGGTTGAGGATTTGGGTCAGATTTTTTTATATGACCACCTCTAGAGGTTCCTCTAGACAACTTACGAAAAAAATTCAAATCGGTTCAGAAACCACGGAGATATATGCACCGACATACATTAAAGAAAAAAAAAACGCGCCGAATTGAGAACCTCCTCCTTTTTTGGAAGTCGGTTAAAAACACTGGCGCGTCATAATATACGACGAACACTAGGTAATAGCTGTAGTAATAGTACGCACAGATACGCATTAAGATAAAAATGTAAAGACTTGATGCAACAATAACCTATTAGTAGTGTATTATTATAATAAAGATTGTAAGAGCTTGATTTTGACACATTTACAACATTTTTCTATGTCATTTTAATGTAAGAGTATTTTTTACCTTTATATCTTAATGATGCATCTTGTTTACGTAATAATTAATGTGAATAGGTATGCTCCAATTTGGTAATTTACCCAACACTTAACTATTTTATAACACACTCCACAGTCCACATATTGGTACGACAAAACATTGTAAACTCCAGGTATGTTTACTCGTCGTTCGTTCTTGGTTGTATTCCCTTGAAGGGATTTCCTCACTTTAAGGTCTTGTAATTCTACATACACCATTAGGAGGAATGGTGCCCACAAGGTGGCTAGTGTCCACCATTTCAGCTCTTTATTTATTATAATAAGTTTTTTTAATTCCCACTCCTTAATTTTTCGGGATAAAAAGTGGCCTATGTCACTCCCCAAGTCCTCAACTAGACCCATATCAAAAATCACGTCGAACCGTTGCTCCGTTGCGGCATGATTGAAGGACAAACCAACAAACAAACACACTTTCGCATTTATAATATTAGTTTATGATAAACTTTAAATGCACTTGAGCTGTGCGGCTCATAGTCTATCGATAACTTTATTTTTCTATGGATCTGCCAAAATATTTCATCAGAAGTATTGCAAAAATGTTTAGTATCGAAGAACATATTATTAAGTATACACTCAAGGTGCCATGAGCACAATATACCGGTCGTAGCACCTTAGTTACTATACCATGCAATGCCAAATACCAAATACCTCCTTGCACGCAAATACCGTAGTACCTGACCCCAAATTATGCGTACCCTTGCATGTATTTCCAATATCACGGGCAATCGGTAATCAAAATCAATTTACCGCTACAGAGTCAGTGAACCAGTAACTGGTGTAGACATCGATGACGTGCCAATTTGATCATATTATTACGCTAAACATAACATGCGTTGATCAAAATAAAGTCAAAATAGAACAAGAGACGGTCGCAAAGACTCAGAAAAAAACGAATAGGTATTTTTATTGTTCTTTGTACTGCGTTTTTTTAGTTATTTTGTACTGTTTTAGGAACGGATAAGGAAGAAAGTATAAATTATATACCTAGATTTCAAGTAGGTATCTTATGTTATAAAATTATAATACCATGTTGCAAACCTTACCATACGAACAAATACGTCACTTGGATAATTTGTACATTTATTACTAATAGTAAGAGTTTGAGTTTTTTAGTCCCTTAATCTGTATATTGTGTTCATTAAAGGTTGCCTGGTAGAGATCGCTGGTATTTTTTTCTTCTTTTTTTTTTTTTCTTAATGGTGGTACAAATAAAGAGTATAATAATAATAATAATAATTATGTGTTTTCATATATTATTATGAAGCACATATAATGATATATGCTTTCATATATCATTATATGTGCTTTCGGGATGTTCTGCGCTTGCTAACACTGAGTATCTGCATAGGCACAACCAAGCGGCCAAAATCCTTCACCAGGAGCTTGCTCTGCAGTACGGTCTCCTGGATGAGAGGCTGCCGTACTACAAGTACACGCCGGTGCCTGTACTCGAGCCTGACGGAGTCCGGCTCTATTGCGACCGGTCCATCATCACGGACAGGACTATTCTAGCGAATAAGCCTGACATCGTGCTGTTGGACCGGGCACAGTCGCGGGTGTTTTTGGTGGACATCACCATTCCATATGACGAGAACCTTGTGAGAGCTGAGACGGAGAAAAAACTAAAGTATCTCGATCTGGCTCACGAGGTTTCAGCCATGTGGCATGTGGAGTCCACTGAAACCATCCCAATCGTTATATCTGCGAATGGATTAATCCCAGTCAGCCTCGCTCACCATCTTAGGTGGCTGGGATTCCGTGGTAGTTCACTCGCAGCCAGGATGCAAAAAGCGGTGTTGCTAGACTGGCTAGGATAGTACGCCGGTTTCTCAACCTGTCACCTTGACCCCCGGCCGTCTGGTCTCCCCTGCCGTATTTGTGTATTTGTGTATGTAAGTTTATTCATTTATTTTTATTTACGTAAGTTTATTATAACTCTTTTGGCCATATATGTATTTATTTTGTATGCGGGCGTGAGAGCTAAATTTATGCTGATAATAATAATTAAATTTATTTAGTATAAATCTTAATCGACTGTCTCCGGGTCTAGTCGTTTAATTGTTAGCCCACCTCAGTGCCAAAGCGTTGATCACACAGCGCGGCAAAACACAAATCGCTACCCTTACTAAAATTATGAGCACGACACTAATTAGTATGCTTCGTGCCTAATAGAAATGTTTCCATATTACAACGTTACCAACTTCATTAGAGCTATATTACTAGACTAGATGATGCACTCGACTTCGTACGTGTAGATTTAGTTTAATTTTCCTCAATTTTCCGGGATACAAAGTAACCTACGAGTATGTCCTTCCCCGAGATATAATACATTGTACTATTACCTATTCTGTGATATAACCCACCTACATACCCCATCAAAAGCGGTTTAACAAATGGGCCGTTATAGCGTAGCAGACAGACAGACAGACAGATAGACACACTATCGCATTTATCATATTAGTATGGATATTAGAGTGGAGCGTAGATCTAGGTGAGGTGTTCGATCTCCGGCAAGTACTTAATATTAGTATATGGGTATTAAATATTTATTAATATTAGTATATGGTATTAATATTTCTAAATTCTAAATTGTCTCTTATCTGCCCCTAAAGGTTTGGAGTATGAGTTTCTTGACAGCTCTTTTCAGTAGAGAGCAGTTTCCGAACTGGTGGTAGAGTCAAAATACGAAAATGACGTAACATACGAAACACATGTAATACATGTAATAAATAAATTGAGTATAAAGTAAAAAAAAACAGTATTGATCTGGTGCGGGGAGGGTTCAGACATAGATAGTTACCAACACACCTTCTCTTAATATGTAGCAGCAATGACGTACCTTGTATAATAAATTCTTATCCAAGTCAATACAACTTTTTTTGGAGGATTTTTTTGAAAATCTTGATCTACAATCAAAATAAACAAAGTACCGACTCAAAAATATCTCAACTCAGTAAAGGGTCAATATCAGACTACGTAACAGTTGAAAAGTTTTAAGTATTCAACGTTAAAACAAACAGAAGTAAAAGTGTTACACATGCTCGATATTCCGATCAGATCTTACAACATACTTATTATGTAACTTTTAATAACCGTTAATTAATAAAACGAATATTGTACTGCGGTAGATAATAATAGTTTAACGGGTTTTAAAAGCTTTTTGTAGATTTCGAGCAATCCGTAAGTAGCTACCGCTTCCGTTTTAATTACACACTGTTCGGCAAGCCAAAAGTAGGTTTTAGTATTTAAGTGTAGGTTATTTGTTTTTGTAATAGAGTATACTCAGTCTTTGGATAATGATTTAATTATAGGTAGGTACATAGCTTCAAAGCAATAGTTAACAAGCATCTTTCAATAAGCAAGCGTGATTTATATAGCTGCGGATCGTTTAAAATATTTATTTCTTCTGATAAGTTACAAAAGGAGACGGTTCAGATTTGTATGGGGCGTAGGCCAAGTCTTGTACAAGCAGAGAAATTAAGGAAAATAAAAATTCTTTCCAAAAAACCGACTTCCAAAGCCACTGTAAAGTAAAAAATAATTTTGATTTCTACACACTATGTTGAAGTCGGGCGAGCCTGACGCGTCAACTTTGCCTATCTTTGTTATACTCGCCCGACTTCAACATAGTGTGTAGAAATCAAAATTATTTTTTACTTTACAGTGGCTTTGGAAGTCGGTTTTTTGGAAAGAATTTTTATTTTTAACTTTTTAGTGTAGTCTTAATCCCCACGGCTTATGAGTGCAGTACCCTACAGCATCAGAGTTGAGGAGTTGGGATTTGGGCTTACGTATGAAGTCGTTGCTTGACACCTACAATATGAATTTCCCATAAGAAAGTTTTAAATCGCTATTTTTAAGGAGTTCTGTACCCTGCAGCATCAGGGTTGAGGAGTTGGGACTTGAGTTTAAGTATGAAGTCGTTGCTTGACACCCACAATATGAATTCCCCATAAAAAAATCCTAAATCGCTATTTTTAAGGAGTTCTGTACCCTGCAGCATCAGGGTTGAGGAGTCGGGACTGGAGTTGAATCGTATACACGTGACTTGATACCTACTATATGAATTCACCATCAAAACTGTCTAACTCCCTAGTTTTGAGCCGTAAGTATACCTACAGCATCAGGATTGAGGATTTGGAGTCAAATTTTTTTATGGGACCATCTCGCGAGCTTCCTCTAACCACTGAAAAAAAAAATTTCAATTCGGTTTGGAAACCACGGAGATATGCGGTAACATACATTAAAAAAATAAAAAAAAATATACGCGCCGAATTGAGAACCTCCTCCTTTTTTGGAAGTCGGTTAGTAAAATACTTAACCAGTTCTTATTGGTCAAATCTACGAATTCGTCGTAATTTCATTGGTAAAATTATTTAATCTTTCCAAGTTATGGAACACTAAACATGAGTTGGGTAACAATGGCGGATTCATATTTTTTGATGTTTTCAAAAGAAAACCACTTTATTTCGACAGTGACTGTCAGAAATGACATTTGATACATTTCGCGCCTACTGTTTTCTCTATGGCTGAAGGTTGCCATCTTGGAAACGTATCGAAAACTTGAAATACATTTTATTTTTTTGCTCGTTATTTACTTTACTGTTTTAAATTATTATATTTTTAATACTATCCATGTATTTTCCTCTATTCATGGTAGAGTAGTAGAGAGAAGAGTAGGCCTAAAATGAACCTTTTCCTTTATATATAGTGATTGGGGCCAACCCTTTAAGTTACCAGCAGCAACTAGTACTTGTGGCGGGCGGCCCACATGTTCTGGAGTAGACACCGGCACCGGCAAGCGTAGCGTGTGAAGAAGAAACTTAGAAGACCTCAGAAGATGGCGAGAAGAGGAGGAATGATAAACCGAGAACTGTGTGCGGTGGCGCCCTTTCCTATCATCTCTCCATATACTTAAGTAGTTGATGCAGACAGGCTGATTAACTTTAAGTACCTACCTAGTACCTACAACAGCTAAGCATCACATAAGAACAGGCAAGGGCCTAAATAAAGACATTAAAGTTCGCTAACTGCTATTTAGCAACGCTGTTATTTATGAAATTATACGTGTGGCGGTTTTCAGGCGTGGTAGGTTAATTGTGCTGATAATGGAGCCTAATATCCGCGGTCAACTATCAGCGGCGTGAGATCAAACTCGGCTATTTACCTTGAACGTGTGATACAGAATGCGGTATAACCGCGCTAAATGCGCCAGTTAGTATCAATAGTCAATAGGTACATTCTCGATAGTGTCGACACGTAAAGTGATCTCTATCCAGCGTATCCATTTGTATGGAATTGTCAAGCGGCGCTCGATCAGTTCCATATAAATAGTAGTTAACTTAACTAGAACACGTAAAAAAAACTCCCACTGGGAGGTCTTTTGTTTGGATCTCCACAGACACGGTCTTGGGCCGCTTGCTTCCAGCGGCTCCCAACTACTGGCTTGAGATCGTCAGTCCACCAAGTAGGGCGTCGTCCAACGCTGTGCTTCCGGGGGTGCGGCCGCTATTGAAGCCTTTGGGACCCCGACACCGATCGGTTCTTCGAGCTATGTGCTTCGGTCATTAAGCTTAGAAACTCTTCGAGCGGTGACGGTGACCCTGATTCTCCTGCGAATCTCCTCATTTCTGATTTGATCACGTGGGGACACCCCGAGCATAGGCCTTTCTCCCTCCATCGCCCGCTGAGTGACACAGCCTTCTTATCAGAGCCATAGACCACAGTAAGCGACCAAGTTTCGGAGTCGTATGCACAGAACATTGAAACACCATTTAAGCACGCAAAAGATGCCCACGTACGTTTCACTGCTCGTGGAATCCCCGTCGATTTGTCCATTGACGTCATTGACCTATGCATATCTGTAAAATTGTAAACAATACCTATAGATATCTATCAATATAGATATCTTTTGTTTATTTTAAGCTTGATTAATTTTTACAGCTACCAATTCTTTTTTATTTTAAGTATATGCTTATTGAAATTTATTATTTGTTATCCTAAGATCCATTTAATCCTGAAAGCAAATTGAGTTTAATGATGCATTTAATCGTTTTAGATGCATGATAAAGTATCAGACCGTTGTAAATTCTGATATTGTACACGTTTTTTTAAAGAAAGTGGGTAAGTAGTTGATAGAGATATGATAATAATAAAAATACTGAATCAGATAATAAATTTAGGAAAGAACTCCAGACCCTGTTAACCCAGAAGGGATTCTATGAGGTTGATGAATTTTTAGCCAATTGAACAATCTGCGCGAAAAGCCTAGTTGACATAATATTTAATAGTTTATTTCACTTGACATCATTTTATTTCATAATTTTATTTATTTAATACTTTATAATTTAATTTTGACATAATATTGTAGGTACTTACTTGACAAAATTTAATTTAATTTAATGAAATCTGATGTTTTATCAATAATTTTAATTTGAATATAAATGTAATAATTAAGATAGTTAGAAGTTAAAGTTAATGTAACGTATTTTAATTTTAATTATTGTAACTTTATTTATGTACTTGCTGTGCCCCAACAGGGTTTATAATGCAAATAAATGAATATGATATGATAAATGATAATGAAGACAATAAAGCTGTAATGATGATGCCCGCCACTCCGTCTGCATGGAAGCCCGGGAAGCTTTAATTTTCCAACACATAAAGTGCTTAGGCCTGCGTCCGTCTACAAGTCCTAAACTTTATCTATGCAAAAAAAACTATTCGTTCAGACCGGTGCTCAATTACGCCATATTGAAGAAACACCAACAAACAAACACACTTTTGCATTTATTGTGTGGATGAACTGTCGTATTTATTATCTTATTACTTTATTTTTAACGACCTCCGTGGCGCAGTGTGTAGCGCTGTTGTCTTAACGTGCGGAGGTCCCGGGTTCGATCCCGGCACGGTCAATTTGGGAATTTATAACTTCTGAATTTTCCCTGGTCTGGCCTGGTGGGAGGCTTCGGCCGTGGCTAGTTACTACCCTACCGGCAAAAACGTGCCGCAAAGCGATTTAGCGTTCCGGTACGATGCCGTGTAGAAACCGAATAGGGGAATGGGCTTAATATAACTGCCATGCCCCTAACAGGTTAGCCCGCCACCATCTTAGACTGCATCATCACTTACCATTAGGTGAGATCGCAGTCAAGGGCTAACTTGTAGAGGATTTAAAAAAAAACTTTTGTGTGGATAAAAAGAGTTAAGTTTAGGTAGTCATACAGTTTTGATAAGTATGAGGTGTCATTAGCTAGGTTTAAGCTTGTTAGCATGTCATAATTATTATACCAATGGTCTATAAATTGTATAATAATATAATGTCAGAATAAAAAGGTACGGATTTAAGCATAAGTCGTTGATGACTACAATCAAATAATAAGTCCTGTGATCGTAAAGTATTTATGATAACCTGGCTGTAAACAACCATGTCAAGTAATTAGGTACATAATTATTTTAACATTTCACAGCGTAAGGCATAAATTGACAATTAATTGGTAATCAAAAACCGAAAACCCGGACAGTAACTGCATTTGAAACTCCACCAGAAAGTTCCTGAATAATTATCATATATAATACGGGGTTTTTCCTTACGTACTCTACTGCAGCACATGCCGTTACCGGATATTGGTTTTCACATTTTCATCTGTTGATTGCTTTTATTTATTTATTTTTTTGTAATATTGGAATACCTCGTTTGTCTAGCGACTAGCATAGTCTACTGCGGATCACGGGGTCCTGGGTTCCGACTCCCGGTCGGGCATAAAAATTGTTCGGTATTGGGTTTTTTCATATAACAAATTCTCAGTGCCAGACAGAGTTGGAAGTTTGCGGTGAGTCACCTCCGTGTCTTGGAGAGCACTAACATGATAATAGACCATAAAAACGAACTTCAATACAGCTCGTATACAGCTTGCAAAGCTGCTTGGGTAGTCGTTAAAGCCCGCCAACTCCAAGATAGCATTGGAGCATAGACTCCTATGCTATAATTCCCCTCTCTCCCATGAGAGTGGAGGCCTGTACCAGTGGCGCTTTAATGGGCTGTAGTGGATGCTGTAATATTATTAAATTTTATTGGTAATAAATAATAATGAATACAGGTTAATTTAGAAAGAAAATGTACGTTTTCTTTTGGGACAAAATAAAAATATCATTCGGTATAAATTGCTGTTCGTTTGTCTCGCTAACTCTAGAGAACGGCTGGGCCGATTTAGCTGATTTTGATTTTGAAATGTTTGTCGTAGTCCAGGGAAAGATTAAGCGGTGAGAAAATACGGAAAAATTGCGAGGAAGATAGGGCAGGACAACGTCTGCCCACTAGTCTGTTAATAGAATTGAGTGAGAAGTTTTCACGTTAACTCGGTACCTACTTATTTAGTTAATTTCAAAACTTTTCAGACGAAGTGAATTATTCGTATTTCAAAAATGTTCGTACGCTACGTCAGACATTAAAATAATAATATTTTTATAACTAGCTGATGCCCGCGACTCCGACCGCGTGGTTTAAGTTTCTTTGATTCCCGCAAGAACTCCTTAATTTCCGGGATAAAATGTAGCCTATGTTACTCTCCAGGTCCTCAACTATAACCATGCCAAAAATCACGTCGATCCGTTGCTCCGTTGCGGCGTGATTGAAGGACAAACCAACAAACCAACAAACAAACTGACTTTCGCATTAATAATAATATTAGTATGATATACTCAATACCTGCCTGTTCAATAGCAGCCAGTTGTAGTTAAAGAATTTAAAAACAACTTATTATTTTTAAATTTTAACCGTGAAAGGTATGGTCTGCTCTACAAAATTATTACGTAATAAATCAGAGCAGGTTAAAAGGTCCAATATAATGTCAATACTGAAGGTGTTTTAACAAGGTGATACACGTTAATTATAATTTGACCAAAAATAAAAAAAATATTTAATTAAGTGAGTATACAAAAACTCGAAATAAGTAGTGATTGCGTAATTACTGTGGATTACTGTTTAAACAGCGATGGTACCGCTGGAATGGTTGGCCTCAAACTTAAACCTCGAGTTAAGTCTGTTCTTCGCCGGAGCAACAACATGCGATAATATGGCATGCTACAAACTCACTCACTACAGCCTATTAACGTCCCACTGCTGGGCACAGGCCTCCACTCTCATAGGAGAGCGAGAATTAGAGCTTAGACCCACCCCACGCTGCTCCAATGCGGTTTGGCGGGCTTTAACGACTATTATCATATTAGTTGATAATAACCGGGACCGACGGCTTAACGTGCTCTCCGAGGCACGGGGGTGAAACACCGCCAACTTCCAACTCCGGGCTGGCACTGAGAATTTCTTAATTGAAAAACCCAATACCTAACTTTTATGCCCGACCGGGAATCGATCCCAGGACCTCGTGATCCGCAGTCGACTATGTTAACCACTAGACCAACGAGGCAGTCTAGTCAAGCTACAAACAGAGACACGTGAGTAGAAAGTAGAAACATTATCTAATTCTTCGTTTAGTCGAGCAAGCTTCTGACCCTCGACTCTAGTTCATTAGTCTTAATTCCTATAAAACGTGGTTGCCTGGACTGGAAGAGATCGCTTAAAAGCGATAAGGTCGACATTGGTACCGATGTTGTTTTCTTATTATTCATTCATTCACCATTACGTGAAAAAAATATTACTCTGCTCCAGATATCCTCTCCTCCTAGATCGCTTCCTCGGTCAACTTCTGGTTTGCTGGTTTGCTGAACAGCTTCTTTTTCTAAACTTCCAATTCTAATAAAATTTAAGTTTCAATAACGCCCAGGAGAGGACATAAAAACATTATCAATTGAGTGTTTTTTGTCTTTCTTACTATAAAACATTGATTGTATAAACGGTAGCATACTCTTACTTTCATATAATTTTTTAAATCACAACCTCAAAGCGGCATTAAAAAAACAAGCTTACAATACCTACACCCGAGCCGCTAAAAATAATCTCTAGAATTTCAGGTCTCAGATAAAGTTATTTTTAGTTCTTTCTCGCTTTCAATGGAATTCCATACAAGTACAGGGCGATAACGTTAAAATAACGATCTACCAATTATATAATTTATTAAATTCATTTGAATGTACCTACTCGTATACAGTCTGTTTCAATAACAATATAAACATGAAAAAGAAATCCGAATCCATACTTATCACCCTAATATTATAAAGGCGAAAGTTTGTGTGTGTGTAAGTGTGTATGTTTGTTACTCCTTCACGCCGCAACTACTGAACAGATTTGGCTGAAATTTGGAACATAGATAGCTTATAACGGATTAAAACATAGGCTACTTTTTATCCCGGAAAATTAAAGATTTCCCGCGGGAACCATAAAACCTCAATCCACGCGGATGAAGTCGCGGGCATCAGCTAGTAATATTATAAATGCGAAAATATGTCTGTTTGTCTGCTACGCTTTCACGGCCCACCTGTTCAACCGATTTTGATGAAATTTGGTACAGGGATAGGTTGCATCCCGGGGAAGGACATAGACTACTTTTTATCCCGGAAAATTAGAGTTCCCGCGGGAATCAAAAAACTTAATCCACGGGGACAAAGTCGCGGGCATCATCTAGTATTTAATAAAATTGTAGCATACATTAGATAAAAATAACAGTTTCGAGAAAATCCCACAATCATTATGAGCTGTTTTCGCGATTCTAGCGCGATATCATTAACAGACAAAAGAGTCCGTAATTAAGTATTGTGAGACATGTTCCAAAAATTATGTTTTAGTGTTAGCTAAATGCCTATTTTGTTTAGACTTTAGAAATTTAGAAAATTAATATTTTCACACGGGAAAAATGACACGAAAAAAAATTGAATAGCACAGTCTGGTCAAGTGCGTGTCAGAACACACATAAGGTAGGGTTCGGTACCCATGCTAGTTGCAAACAGCTTTAACAGACATTATTTCTTCCTTTTTTCTCTCTCTCTGCGTCGTATTCCTCATTGCTGAGGGTCGTGACCCCCTTCCATTTATCACATAGTGGCAGGGGTTTTCTTGGGATAATAATGCGGTGGGTTCTCAGGTCCTTCCCCATACGACACGACTAAGAGTACTATTTCAACGCTTAGGTAACCAACGATTATTATCAGATGTTAATGATAACAATCAGGACCGACAGGCACGGAGGAAGCGAAAAGGCCATATTCGGACTTCCAAATTCGGTCACCCATCCAGTTACCGACTTGGATCCACGTTGCTTAACAATCGCAATCGACAGATATGCGTTGTCGCAACTAGGCCACTTGTCCCTCGACAGATATTCCTTCTATTCAGATATTCTTCCTTTACTGATTTAATTGGCCATGAGTGTAACTCACAGACAGATGGTTAGTCAGATAGACCGATAAATATAAGGAAACCTCCATTCCGTATTTTACTACAGAACCTTAAAATGATTAAACAACTATTTCATCAATTTAAGATGTTACGTGCATCATACTAATAGGTTTTATAAATGTGTAAATGTGTGTGTTTGTCCTTCAATCAGGTCGCACAGGAGCTACGGATCGACGCGATTTTTGGCATGGGTATAGTTGAGGACCTGGAGAGTGACATGGGCTAGGTACTAAAATTCTACATCAATGCATGGGCTACTCTTTCACCCGGAAAAATAAGGAATTCCCGCGGGAATCAAAAAAACTTAGGTTTAAACAATACAAATACAAATACTTACAATACGAAGTTAGTTTTTAAATCAAATAAAAAAGAGAATGTCCGACAATTCACGATTAAATAAGAGACATTGGAAAGTCCACTTCCCAGAGGTAAAAAATAAACCCTACGACATACGTAACATTGATCGTATGATCCGATGATCTGATTTGGAATACAAAAATACCCAAACCTGTTCTGCTTTAAGGGACAACAAGTGACATGAAACAGATAAACCAGACCATGTATGTAATATCTCCATTAGCCATTTAACCTCACCCATTGAAATTCAATAAATTATGCTAAATGTTAAGCTGTTCACCTAGACCGCTTCAAATAACAAATATGACGTTTATAGGGCGGAATAGTTTGAGGGCCTCTTGGCTCTCAAACTATTCCGCCCTATACATGACATAGGCTAATTTTCATTCCGGAAAAATCCGTTTTTGGTTTCCGTGGAAATCAAAAACTTATTCCACGCGGACGAAATCGCAGGCATCAGCAAGTCTTATTACCCACAATCTTCTGTCACAATTTGTTTGTAGTGAATATGAGTACAAAACGATACACAATTTATCAAATTCTGCCTAAAACATTCAATATATTATAAGGTTTAAAACCAACATCCCTACTCACTTTTAAAATAATAAAAATAGTCTAGGTAGGCAATGGGGCGGTATGTTGTATGGAGACCCCCGCATTAAATCCTCAGTCGTAGAAACTTGGCAGGGCTGTAGTATGGTATGAACCAATACTTATACAAAAATATCCAACAAAAAATCCAGCTGGAAGTTAGGTATTTATACCTAAAACTTAATATTTATTACTGAATATTTTATCGATTTCTTTTTAAAATAATACTAGGTAGTATATTTACACTCAAAACCGAAATATCAAACGAAATAATCATGCAAAACATCGATATTTAAACCGATTTTATTATCAAACCTTACCTGTTTTTACGCGATAATATACCTTCCTGCTTTAACAATTAGGTATAGCATATAAACCCTTACTTCCTTTCTGTTTTTTTATTGGATATTTATAATATACGTTTAACTCATGATACTTTATCATACTGTAATGTTTCGTCGCCTGAGGAATTATTGTTGGGGTAGACTAGCTTTATTGACTAGACTAAAACTAAAATATGCATATTTTACGTTCCAAAGTTTCGAATTAAGTACAAGCCCTTAATTCATGTGAGTGGCCGTAAACATTTCATAATAGATATCCTGTCGTGAAACTGTCTCACGGGTCTCGTGATATAAAAAAACCAGTTCCGACAACATTCACTTGAACCGAATGTTTATGGCCGAATACTTATCCCCCGTTTAATTCGCAACTTATCGTATCTATAGATCGATGAATTGGTGCAATATGAAAATGGTTGCATAATAATATTTTAAGTGCTTAAGTTACGTTTTTCTCTTCGTAGCTTATAATAGGAAAATTTAAAAATAATTACGTGATTGGAAAAAGTGTAACATATCCAGATAAATTGGTTTGATTCACTTCAATTGCTACATGTTACATAGTGGGAATTCTTGATGAAGGATTATGAGGTGCTGAGGTGCTTTCATTACTGGTATAATGGCTGTGAAATGGCATGGCAATTTTATAACGTGATTACCTTTAATGTCGATGAAGCTTTCCCATTTGCAGACGTAAATTGTTTTCGCACGTCAGAACTTCGCAGAATATACAACTGGAAGACGTCTTCAATTTAATCAAAATGTCCACTAAAATTGCAATAGATAACCGAGAAAATAAATTCAAATCCTTTGCCGAAACTTTTCCTTATTGCGCGTTTGCTCTTGCTATTGCACTTATTTACCCAAATCGTGCAAATTATCGCCAACGAGCTTTTCTATTCAGCTTTGTAGTAGGTTTCAATTCTGTGATGTTATTCTGGTTTCTTGCATATTTAGCCAAATGCGCATATACCTTAGACATGAATAACCTCTCCAGAAATATCTCTATTGGCATCTTAGTCACCGTGTTCTTTTTCAAATATTTTTATGTGAGTTATAAAAATGATAAATTCGCTGAATTATTAAAAAAAATAACCGAAGATCTTTTAAAAGGCAATAACATGGATGAAGATTACCAGGCGATATACGAGCATTACATTAAACTCGGCAAACTTGGTCAGACCTGTTGGATCATCATTCCAATTTTGTTAAGTTCGCAGTTTCCAATATACGCATGCGTATGTATGATATACGAAAGTTTGAAAAGCGATGTTGGAAAGCGATACATGGTCCATGAAATGGAATTGAAATTTATTGAAGACAAACAGTACGATACGCCATATTTCGAAGTGATCTTTGCATACAATCTGGTTCAATGCGTTGTTTTAAGTCCGAATTTCTCAGGTATGGATGGATCGTTTTGCATTGCTACAAGCCATTTATGTTTGAAACTGAAATTAATAACGCTTAAGGTCCGTAGAGCTTTTAGAGATTCAAATAACAGAGATGAGTTGGAAATAAGTATGAAAGAAGCTATTAAAGATCACCAAGAAGTCCTTACTTTTTACGATGATTTGCAAAACGTTTATGGAGGGTGGCTGTTTACAGTATTTTTATTGACTTCAGGGATGATTTCAATGAGTCTTTATCAGATTTATTTAAATGACCACTTTGACTCAAAATACACTATTTTTGCTTTGACTGGAGTAATTCATATGTTTGCACCGTGTTATTTCGCATGCAACTTGATGAAGGTGCTTATTTTTCATCGATAGGTATAGCTTATAATTATTATTATAGTTTAAACAAAATGTACTTACTAATCCTTACTTCCTATATTATTGTCGAAATCACTTTCAGTTCCGAAATAGAAGGAAGTAACGTGTCATGGTAAAATAATTAATAGACACAATAATATAGTGACCTCGTTTGGAGAAAACATTATAATTAACTCTTCTAATACGCGGAAATCCTTAATGTTAACCAAATAATGTTGGTGTTTGAGTTTCTCAATTCTGATATCAATGTTTCCTTCAGATAATTATTCCATGGTCACAAAAAAAATATTTTTGAAGCCTAAATATTTTAATATTTTCAAAATTACCAAAATTATCTCGAATATTGAATTGTGTTGTTTGTTTTTTTATGGCATTAAAATGCATGACTGCCATTGGGTTACTTTATCACTCAAAGATCCAAACGATATACCCTGCTGGCACGATTTTTCCAGGTAGGGGGTAACTATCCACGGCCAAGCCTCTCAGCGACCAGGCCAGAGAAAATTCTGAAATTATAAATTGCCAAATCTACCCTGCCGGGGATCGATACCGTGATCCCCGACTTACAATTAGTTCACATAAAAGCACTGCGCTCGCCGCTGCACCAGGGTGGTGTAACGCGTCAAAAATATGTGTAAATATGTTGTCTCGGCGCTTCTGTCAATTATTTTTTTAGCTTGCACTTGGGAAATTTAGCTCATTGTTATTGTGGGTGGTGGAGGTGCCGGGGTAGCATAGCCTTGAGGTAAAGATGCAGTATAAGATGTTAGCGGGCTAACCCATTAGGGGTGTAGCCTCATCGGTTTCTACACGGCCTCGCACCGGACGTTAAAACGCTAAATCACTGGGTTGTGTCACGTGTCTTTGCCGATAGGGTGGTAACTAGCCACGGCTGAAGCCTACCACTAGACAAAATCTTAAAATGAATATTATATTGTTTAGGTAAGTGAAGAACTGAGCTGGGACTTATACGACGCCCCGTGGGAGACATGGGCAGATCCTGTAATAACAAAACTACTTATATTCATGATCGCAAAATCCCAACAAACGCTTATACTCTCTGGAAAGGGTATAGTGTATTTTAACATGCAACTCTTTATCTCTGTATTACAGACCTCTTATTCTTTCTTTACTCTAATTTCTAGGTAAGTTTTTAAATAAACATAAGCATTTTTAGGGTTCTGTACCAAAATGGTAAAATGGAACCCTTATGGTGCGACTTTCTCCGTCTGTCTGTCCGTCCGTCACACTCGATTATTTCAGTAACTACCGAAGCTATCGACATGAAATTTGGAATAGTTGTGTATATTAGTGGCCCAAAGACACTGGAATTAAAAAAAATTGGAAATTATTTTTGGTCTTATTTAAAAAGGGGGGAAAATCTGAGGGTTGAAATTTAAAAGTAAGATAACTGTACTGTGTGGGGTATCATATGAAAGGGTTTACTTTGTACATTCTAAAACAAATTTTTAATTATTGTTAGTTATGATAGTTTTTGATTTATCGGGGAAAATGTCTAAAAAAATACCGTTCCCCCCCCTTATCTCCGGAGTTTACCAATCGAAAAATTTGAAATAATTATGGTCAATAGGAATTTACGTATATTTTACAGGAAAACTATAGTCAATGCTCTAACTAGCATAGTTTTTTTTATATTAACAATAAACCTCTACAAACAAAGTTAGTCTTGCGGTTCATTAACAAAGGTAATTATTTATTAATAATGGTACGGAACCCTTCGTGCGCGAGTCCGACTCGCACTTGCCCGGTTTTTGGGTAGAAGTCTTAACATGGTGGCAGTAATAATACTTAGTGGTATAACACCTCACTGCAACAAAACACATTTAACTTCAAACACACAACACAACAAGAAGAAAAAAAATGGGTAATATTTAACATGCCGTAGGTAATTGTAGCCTCAATAACTATTAACGTAAATCAGCAAACGTAATACTTATAGCAGACCAGGCAGGATTTATTTAAAAAAATACTATAAATAAAATATTAAAATAAAAACTGTATTTTATTTTATTCATAACTAGATGACGCCCGCGACTTCGTCCGCGTGAATTAAGTTGTTTTTATTCCCGCGAGAACTCTTCAATTTTCCGGGATAAAAAGTAGCATATGTCCTTCCCTGGGTTACAAACTATCCCTATGCCAAATTTCATCCAAATCGGTTGAACAGATGAGCCGTGAAAGCGTAGCAGACAGATATACACTTTCGCATCTATATAACTTATAATAAAACTGTAGCAGGTCCAATTCTGTACATTGAAGATATTTTGAAAATTTTTTTTGGAGGGCACTCATTATTCGATACTGAAGCCAAATCTGTAATTTTTTTCATTTTTCCCTGTCTGTCTGTCTGTCTGTATCTTGGCCGCGCATCACGCCGAAACTACTGAATGAATTCAAACGAAACTTGGCAGGATTTGAGCCCATACTACGAGGTAGGACATAGGATACTTTTTATCCCGAAATTCTACCCCCGAAGGGGTGAAATAGGGGTTGAAATTTTGTATGAAAGTCCTTAAATTCTCAAGTTATAGCCATGAAACTTGATATATGAGCTGCGGGTTGAAAATGAAAACATATGTGTTTCACAGTTTTTCAAAATTCCACACCCGAAGGGGTGAAATAGGGGTTGAGAGTTTTTATGAAAATCCTTAATTTCTCAAGTTATAGCCATGAAGCAGCATTTGGGCTTTCGTTAAAATATGAAGAAGTACTTGTTTCACCATTATAGGGGGATTATACCGTAGGATAGTTATATAGGCTACTTTTATTCCGGAAAATTAAGGATTTCCCGAGGGAATCAAAAAACTTAAAACACGCGGACGGAGTCGCGGGCATTAGCTTGTTTATAATATTAGCATGGATATGGATTTTGATCTGAGTAATTTGTCTATAATTTTGATGGGAAGTTGGCCATATAATATCAGATATAAATATTTTTTCTTTGATTTAAATTTACTTTCGTAGTTTTAACAAAAATTTAGGATGAGTATATTTCACTGGATCCAAATTTTATGTTGGTTAAGAATATTATAAAATCTCTACTAATCATGACTTACAAAAAACTAAACAAAAGGTTTTCTCGTGTAGGAAAACTTGGAAATATTGAAATCAGAAATTATCTTTACGATTTATAAATTACTAGATGATTCCCGCGACTTCGTCCGCGTGGACCAAATTTTTGCGATTCCCGCGGGAACTCTTAAATTTTCCGGGATAAAAAGTAGCCTATGTCCTTCCCCGGGATACAACCTATTCCTGTACCAAATTTTATCAAAATCGGTTGTACAGATGGGCCGTGAAAGCGTAGCAGACAGGCAGACAGACACACTTTCGCATTTATAATATTAGTATGGATTATTATAGCCAATAGGTAAATAGTTTCCTTATGGCATTGGTGGCCAAAGGAAATTTAACGACAAAGAATTATTATTTTTACTTTAGCAAGTCATAGAAAAAAAAACTATAACAAAATATAACTTTAACGTATTCTGTGTGTACAAGGCTCTTGAGTGTGCAAACTCAGATCTATCTCTAGATAAAAATAATTTAAAACATTATAAAAATCCGTGTTTCTGTGAGTGCATGTTTGCGCACGTATATACCTTAAATATTATGCCTAAGTTTGATAAATTAACTATCACCATCATACAATAGTTATTTGTTATACAACAGTGAAAAGTTGTTTTTTAACCGCGTGCTCAATTTTGATGACCGAGCAAGCGAAGGATTCTAAAATTAGAATCCTGAGCGTCAGCGAGGGAATCAAAAGAGCACGAGGTGAAAAATCTTTTCACTCGATGCACTCGAGTGAAAAGATTTTTCACCTCGTGCTCTTTTCACGTAACTTTTCATTCCACCTCAGCGAGGAAATGACATGACGTGAAAGAAAATCGTCGAAGCAAATTAAAAAAGTACACCAAGAAGGTTACGAGTGTGAGTTTTTAACAAATTAAAAACGGTTGTATGGAAATTCGGCACCATAGAGGTAGAAGTAAATAGGTTTTAATGATGTTTTGAATTCACAAACTTCATAGACGAGTGATATTTACTAACGTGCACGCGATGTTCTAAATTCAATTTACTTTATCCTCAAGAGGATAATAACGGCTTTTGCATTCAGATATCGAATAGTAAAAATACTCTTTCCGAGATGGTAGGATGAAAAGTTAATTTATTCAAACTGGGTAACAATGTACACTTTCACAAATAACACAAGCTCAAAAATATATAATTTTTATAATAGGTATATAGTTTTTAATACAAGAAAGGGAATTAACTCTTAAAATTCTCTATTTTATAAAATAATAGGGCTTAGTAGAAAATTCTGCATTTTAATTTAGACACAATATCTCTTCCTGAGTTATTTCATGTTACGCGTTAGTGGATTCGCGATCGTCCGCTTCATTTTCATAACACTCCTATTATGCGTCCATAATTGAAAACACTATACAGTTTAGCGTATAGGTAAGCAATATTATTTATGCGCATACGCATCTGTTGCCACTTCCACTTATTACGTCACCGCAATTTCCGCCTTTATTTTTCTCTTCGCTAGCCGCGATGCTAATCAACTAAGTGCAAGTATTCGTAACTCCTTATACTTACTTAATAAACAAACATTTTCCTCATTCTTGAGAGATTATTGCAAAATTAATCATACAAGGCTGATGATTCAGTAGTTTTTACGTCATAACTGGTTTTCAGCATTTTATTTTATTTTGTTTATTTTTCCGTAATCGACAGCGTTTTACATAATTATATAATTTTACAAGCTTTTTTTTTCAGGATAACTCCGGACGCTAATAATTTGCCACTCTACCGACGATGTGGACCAACCATCCTGGCGAAGTGGCACTATGACTGGGAAATCCAGATTTCATTTTCCAGCAGGGGGAATTCGGAAGGAAATTTCTAAATTGTATCTGGTCTGGTTTTGTCTTGGTGGGAGGTTTCAGCTTCGATTCGTTAATATCTCCTAAGGACAGCCCGCCGCGATTAAGCGTTCCGGTACGAAGCCGCGTAGAAACCAATTATTAGGGATATGGGCATCCCTTCTAAGCTAATTCGCATACATCTTAGACTGCATCGTATACCTATTACCACCAGGCGAGATTGAAGTCGACGGCAAACTAGACATAAATAATTTAATATAAAAAATTCTTTTTAAACAACCGACTTCAAACTCCCGCGCTAACTTTACAACAACTTTTACTTTTACTTTTTCTTATTTTATTGTTTATATTTTAAAAACCACTCGACCGATTTCGATAAAATTTATATGGGACCACTTGGGAAGTATGCCCTTTTAAATAAAAAAAGAATCATCCAAATCGGTCCACCCAGTCAAAAGTTCTGAGGTAACAAACATTTAAAAAAAAAAAATACAGACGAATTGAGAACCTCCTCCTTTTTTTGAAGTCGGTTGAAAAGTTACGCTCTTTAGAACCTTTTACCAAAATTTTTTCATTGTAAAAAAAAGTTGTAGCCTGTACCCTGTAGGTATAGCATTGATCTGAATCTTTAGGTAGGTAGTAGATATGCACCGTTTTATAGTATTTTGCTTTATTGTATTTTGTATACTAATTAGACATAGCAACACGTCGTGTGCAAAATACACATGGTCTGGTCATAAAATATAATCGTATAGGGTATCATCAAAGATGGTTATTATTTTTTATGATCCGGTGAATTTATACTCAAAATTATATGAATATGCATTATGATCTTAAGACATTAAATCATCTATCATATTTTGATAAGCAGGTAAGCTGTATCATATAACTGCACCGTGGGCGATCCAAGCATAATATCACCCTTGCCTAAGATAACATAAAATTCATAAATCAAATATCAAGATATTCATAACTCAAATTAGATCACGATAACACTGATAGTAATTATGTCAACTATTTAATTAATATCTTACTAATATTATACCTAAATGAAAGTTTGGTTGTTTGTATATTTGACTAAAATTTGGAATTTTAGTCAAATATACAAACAACCAGGAGAATAGGGTTGTAAGTTGTAACGTAGGCGTTCTTAGAGGAAGCAGAGGCGGATGCGGAGGTGAAGTGGCTTTGCCTCCGCGGATGCGGAGCTTAACGGAGGCGGAGGTGGGGGTGGATGTGATCGGACAAATGTCCGATCACATCGTCCATTTTCTGTGCTTTTGGATGCGATAAATCCCACATTTGCTTTTTTTTGAGGATTCTTCTGAGGACAGTCGCCTTTTTGCTTGCTATAATGGTGTGACTGACGTCACCTGCTTCGAATTGTAAATCAACGTAAATAAACCTCCGTTACAACTTCGCAAAAAACGGCGGAGGTGGATGCGGAAGCGGAGGTACGATTTTTTTGCGAAAGTTCCGCACTTACGGAGTCGAAGGCGAGGTTCCATTACAACCCTAAATTAGAGATAGCTTATAAAAATACGAGTTTCAGCGGAAATCAAAAAGCCTTAATCCACGCAGTCACGGGCATTAAGTATCTTGTCGAATATCTATTTCGGAACCATTCTGCCGTCTAGCGAGAAAATAGACACTCTGTTTTATTTATGGTGGTTTTGTCAAAACTTTTAAGGAATTGATAAAATACCTAGGTAAAATGTGCAAAATCTAAAACAAATAAAAACCGGCCAAGTGCGAGTCGGACTCGCGCACCGAGGGTTCCGGACAAACCTGTAGTAAGTTTTAAATTAAATGTTTTTTTTAAATATTTGAGTTGATTGAATGAAAGGTGAATTGCGGTTTACGATTTATGACGTATTAAAAAAAAACTACTTACTAGATCTCGTTCAAACCAATTTTCGGTGGAATTTTGCATGGTAATGTACATCATATATTTTTTTTAGTTTTATCATTCTCTTATTTTAGAAGTTACAGGGGGGGGGGACACACATTTTACCACTTTGGAAGTGTCTCTCGCGCAAACTATTCAGTTTAGAAAAAAATGATATTAGAAACCTCAATATCATTTTTGAAGACCTATCCATAGATACCCCACACGTATGGGTTAGATGAAAAATAAATTTTTGAGTTTCAGTTCTAAGTATGGGGAACCCCCAAAATTTATTGTTTTTTTTCTATTTTTGTAAGAAAATCTTAATGCGGTTCACAGAATACATCTACTTACCAGTTTCAACGGTATAGTTCTTAAAGTTTCGGAAAAAAGTGGCTGTGACATACGGACGGACAGACAGACAGACAGACATGACGAATCTATAAGGGTTCCGTTTTTGCCAAATTTGGCTACGGAACCCTAAAAACCATAAAATTAGAATTTTTTATAAAGTATAGTTTTGAATACAATTTCAACGACACCTTGTTTTGGTGTATCTAATTTAAATATGACAACAATGCACACTAGATACGATATATAATACGAGCATGTAAAATGTTTTAGACCTTGGTGTAAACCCGGTGTTAGATGTAACATTAGCTCACAGCTGTAGCATATAGGTTCACTTATAATATTACACGATACACAATTTGAACTCATTTTGAGGCAGAAAGAATATTTATTAAGATTTTACATTAATTAAATAGCACAATTAGGGTTACCCCCATTTTTGTTAATAACCAAAAACATATTTTCTTCTGAATTAGCTTTAATCTTGTTTCAATCTCAAACATTTCCTGGATCTTCACAGCTAATAAATCTCTTACTTTACGACGCAGTTAGGTAGGCTGAAGCTAAGCACGAATTACGATCCCGGATAGGTGCCTTTACTAGTTAGGTTACCTAAATTAGCACAATATATTACGGTTTTAATTAAGGAGAGGAAATTATTAAAAGATTTACAATGTATCAGGTATCATGACTGTTTGAACACACCTTCACATACGTACTTAATATAACAGACACATTAAATATTCATAATATTAATGTTATTGACTAGCGCCCGTGAGCGGCTTCCCTTCCGTGGGAATTTCGAAAAATCCAGCCTTACTCCTTGTTTAACTTATTATAAAGGTAGATAAAAGAACCTAGACTTCTAGGACCAAAGGTTTTGACTTAGCGTTGATGAGTCTGTTAGTCAGTGATAAGAAAAAAATAGAACTTAAAAAAAGAGCAGCTGCAGAGTTTTTTGCAGGTTCTTCTCAGAAGAATCTGCTTTTCGAACCGGCGCGGTGGAAGAATCTTGACATTTTATAAATGGCTTAAGTTGTCCAACGTGCAATAAAACATTAATCATTTGTATGACCTCCCTGGTGCAGCGGTAACCACTTTGGTTCCATAAAGGGGAGGCTCCGGGTTCTATCCCTTGCAAGGAATGTACTTATAATTTGTAAGCCTTTGACCGTGGCTAATTTACTCTACCTGCAAAGCTGCTACGATGCCGCGTAGAAGCTGGATATTGGAAGTGCGAAATTATATATACAAGTTTGCCCACTATCATTTAAGACAGAAATATCATATTATGTTAAATACCATCAGTTGAGATCGCAGTCAAGCAGCCCTCTCATTTAGAAAAAAGTAAAATGTTATAACCATAGAGGTATTATAACTCTATGGTTATATATCCCATATATGACCATTAAACATCCGCCTTATTTATCTATTACAAACAAACACAAGACACTTACGCTATTGTGTAAGAGACAATCCAGAAGTAGGTTTTTATGAGACACTTTTAATATATTTGTACTCTCATTTCGGACTTACACGAGTAAATGGTTAAACGTGTAGAGGTTCCACGAGAGATTTAATGTAATTAGATAAAAGTTGGCCTAAACTTACAGATAATATTCATTTGATCCGGCCACGATTGCTATCGTTAAGCTCTAAATCAAAATGCGATCTAAACACAAAAGTATTCAATAATCGCTGAGTAGCTTTACCATCGTTCGAACACTCGCATTTATACTAACTATTTTCAATATGGCGTCCGTATCTGCAGATTTAAATGACATGAAACGAGTCAAATTGTCAGATATTATACTTCCTGTTTCACGAGATATAATGACAAACAGTAATAATGCTAACAATTGCTTCTCTGAAGTCTGAATTACCAGGCTAAGCCGTTGGGCTAAATAAGCGCCAGCTCTTGGGTCATCAGTAGCGCGGACCAACATCTGGGAAACATCATTGATATAATATACCCATATGGACTTATTACCTGAAATCTCATTATGTCCAACTTACGAAAATATCATATTCCGATATAAGGGCATTGGTTCATTATAACTGCCCCTACCAGGTTAACCTGTTACTATCTTAGACTGCGTCATCACTAACCATCCAAGTTAAAACGCAGCCAAGGACTAACTTTTAGTAGAGAAAAAAAAACAACAAGGAATCTCTCAGAATAAAAAAATATCATTATAAAAAAATATCATTCAGATATTTAATTAAGAATTTAGTTATTTTTCTCTGAGTATTTCTATTAGAAAGTTTATATCTTATCAATCAGCACTTTCTAGTAAAGGTTAGTTAAGGTCAATTTCTTGTCATAAGGTCATGTTTTTGTAGGCTTTCCAAAATCAGGAGTGATTAATTTATTCGAAAGTAGAAATGTTAAATATCTTGAATGACTAGATTAGCATCTAGCATCTATTTAGGAGGCTTAAAATCGCGTTTGCGATGTATCAATGATTGATGCAAAAGATACGCGGTCGCCCTGCTGTTGCTCCGTTGCGGTGTGATTGTTGGGCAGACCAACAAACTAACACACTTTCGCATTTATAATATTAAGTATGATTCCTTAGATCATGGTAGACACGTGCGTCGTGCATCCTTTGATAGACTCCTCGAAACAATAAAACTTCATCTGCACATGCCTCAATGAAATGAAATGATTTATTTATTCATTTCACGTAGGACAACCTGTGATTTATTTATGATAAATTGTCTACTACCGGTTCGGAAAGTATGCCAATATAAACCTATGTATATCAATATAACACAAATATGCTCTTAACGACTCGGCACCGAAATAACCACCCATGCCATGGTATTTAACGACATAATTTTTCCGGTAATTATATGTTAGTAAAATTGCAGCTAAGTGTGTAAAGTTTAAAGTGGGTTCATTGCACTTATTCTTATTCTTAAAAATCCCTAAAAGTATGGATAAAACAGTTTTGAATCTCTAAAAGTCTGTTCAGAAACAGTTGTAGAGCTCAATGGCAAGCATCGCCTCATTGAAAAACTAGTAACATGGTAACTTGTGACGTAAGGCGCAACGGTACTGCCTTAGCCTGATAGCTATCAGTCGACGATAGCAAAAGTGTCTGCCGACCCTGGCTTACCCCCTCCGCCGGTGTTGGAGGGGTATCCAGCTCCCTTCACCTTCGTGTGCACCGCGCCGAACGACCAATAACCAACCGCTTCGAGCCGGCGAAAGGTTTTATATACAAGTGGAATTCGCACTGCCAAATTGCTACAAGTCAAAATATAGGGTAGTCGGGCGGTTCACTCGTCGTCCCGTGCTGCCTACCGTGCGGCTCCGTCAATTTTTTTAAAGTGCTACGCGCGTGTTTTCACGCGAAGTTGGATCGCGGGGCTTCAACACGTGCTGGGCAAATGCAAGTTGGAAAGAGTGCCTTTACTATAATAATCGGGCAATAAGACTGTGTAACAAAAATGGGGTGCAGTGCCAGATACTGTTTACTGACTTTGTCCTTGTGCCTAGTGACTGAACTTACGTTCGGTGTGAGAGTGATGCCAAAGCGGAAGAAAGGTAAACTTCATTATTATAATAATTACATTCAAATTGTGTTCGAATTAAAAGCGCATTATGTATTTAGAAAACGCATACTAAGATTGCATAATGATAATAAATTCACGAGCTGTGAAGTAGATAATAAACGGAAATAGAACACGTTTTATTCTTATCTGAATTAATGTTTAAAGTGGGCGAATATTGGAGTTAAATAATCCTTTGACCCCGTTATATCCGATACGGTAGGAATCGAGCTAACCGCGTAGAGTACGATGGATCATATGATCCGGATTCGATTCACCGAACTGGTGCGCTGCCAACGACCGCATTAACAAAATAATTTTCTACTAGCTGATGCCCGCGACTTCGTCCGCGTGGT
The DNA here is from genome assembly GCA_963932025.1 of Erebia epiphron. Taxonomy (NCBI): domain Eukaryota; kingdom Metazoa; phylum Arthropoda; class Insecta; order Lepidoptera; family Nymphalidae; genus Erebia; species Erebia epiphron. The sequence goes on along the minus strand of OZ009948.1, from coordinate 38,210,768 downwards.
TTAAGTTTTTTTTGATTCCCGCGGGAACTCCTTAATTTTCCGGGAAAGTAGCCTATGTCACTCTCCAGGTCCTCAACTATACCCATGCCAAAAATCACGTCGATCCGTTACTCTGTTGCGGCGTGATTGAAGGACAAACCAACAAACAAACACACTTTCGCATTTATAATTTTAGTATGATGTAAACTGGTTTTGCGCCTCGGCATCACACGATTGATAGAAAAAAACACTAATTAAGTAATCTTAAAAATGCTAAAGATAGTTAGTTATCAGGCAGAAAGAGGGAGAGAAAGCTTTCTAAAAAATGTATCATTTTATGATACTTTTTTTAACCGACTTTAAATAATTGAAGTTTAGATTACTTATTCATGATAACTTAACTAAACTAGCGGCACGCTATGATGGCCGGTTTGACACATTACAATAGTGATGTGGAATGTCAATTTATTCTCGAACAAAAAACAATTAAGTTTTGTTTTTGTACCTGATTAAATAGGTTTAATAAAACAAAAATGTAAATGTTTATTTAATTTATTTGAACGAACTGAATATTTGAATGAAAATGAATATACATACTTTATATGCACACAAGAAACATATGAATACAAAAGATACCAAAAAAGGTGCCACAAAAGGCCATAATTAATCAGATTCGTCCATACTACTATTTTCACTGTCGTCACTGCTATCATCACCTGCATTAATAATTATATGTTCGTTTTCTATAATATTATCTATTTTCACATCTCTTTCATAATCTTCCCTTATTAATTTAACAGTTCTATTCACAACCTTTTCCCAGTCTCCTTTAGTCACATGTTCACAAGCTTCTTCTAATAATTTTAGCATTTTTTTTGTGGTAAATGGGGGTTCTGTATTGTGTCTTGCAGCATATCCCTTAATTTGAGCCCACACCAACTCAATCGCATTATACTCACAATGGTAAGGCGGTAACCGTATAACTCTGTGCCCATGTTCTAATGCTATTTCGTCAATGACGTATCGGATCTTGGTTGGTTTGTTTTCTTTTAAAAGACGTACTAATTCCGCTTTTAACATATTCATGTTTGCATCTACGCCATTTTCACGAAGCCATGCGACGATATCAGCTTTCTTTTGGGATTGGGCAGGTGGCTTGTCAATTTGCATCGAGTGGTATGGGGCGTTGTCCATAATTATAATAGATGGTTCAGGGAGGCTACACAACATTGAGGTAAACCATTCAGTAAACTTTTCTCCATTCATGTCTTCATGATAGTTAACACTGAGGATTGTTGTATAAGCGCCATCTAACGGTATACGACGAACCTAAAGCCAAGCAAATCGCGCTCTTCATGGTACCTATTTTTTTATAAATTAATTCCCCAGAGTAATTTCCAAAAGCCAAACAATATTTTGATTTTATTGATTTGGCTTTTGGAAATTACTTTGGAGACAATGGAATTTAAGTTATTTAGGTAAATAAAACAACAGTTTATCAATTGGACAGTTTATTGTTTCTTTTTCATAAATAAATTAAAGCACAAAAACATAAACGGAGCACATTCACGGATGGAATTACATTCAGACGCAAAAAAGCGATTTCAGAGGTTTGTCCACATAGTGAAAATTGTTCATATTCACAAGTACATTCACCCCTTAAATGGTGCAAACTGATTTTTCTACACTTGTATACATTTTAGAAATCAATTTAATAAATAAATTTTGAGTCCTAAACCTAAAACTACATTCGATAAAATTTATGAATCTCTGCACATCACTATCGTCAATAAAGTAATACAATTATTTCCTTCAAAGTCGTTATCAATTAATACGGAACTTCATGAGCGGACAAACGTCAAACCGGCCATCATAGCGTGCCGCTAGAATAGACGGTGTAAGGTAACTAACTTACTACATGCTAGTCTGGTCAGATATTAGCCGTGATAACAAACGCACAAGTCGATTTCATTAATGTTAATGTGTAGATTTGATTAGATGACTTTTTAGGAAAAATTTAAAAGGATAATGTAATTATGTTTTTTTTCCAAACAACACAGATAATAACAGAAATAACTGTATAAAATATAATGTGTATTTAAAAATAAAAATACAATAAATAATGTTGAAAAATCGTAAAACTACTTATACAAGCGTTTTAATAGATAACAAACATTCATGGATTCAGCAAAGTAATTTATTAACCTATTTAGATTACAAAACCCATTATTTTGGACAAAAAAGTAATTTATGTACAGCAAAAATTCTTATCGCGCTATTTAAAATACAACTTCATCAAATTAAATTACCAAAACTTGCATTCTAAAATATCGTAACCTAAAAATAAAATTCGATATTTTTTATTTATTAAAATTTTTGACGAACTTCCTGGCGCAGGGGTGAGCGCTGTGGTCTTACAGTAGGATCCCGGGTCCCGGGTGCGATCCCTGGCTCAAGCAATTTGAGAATTCTATATTATTTTCTAATTATATTCTAAATTGTCTCTGATCTGATCTGGTGGCTATGGCTGGACCGCGTCGTCGCTGGGACTTCATACTACCATATCCCTAACATGCCAATAACTTGCTTAGGTTTAAAAAAACTCTACCAACCTTTTTGATTATCTGGTATAAAAAATGTCCTGTCTAGCTTAGGGATGCCAGCAGTCTGTACCAAATTTACTTAATAACTTTCATACAAACTTACAACCCCTATTTCGACCCTTTGGGCGTGGAATTTTAAAAACCCTTTCCTAATGGAAACCTACTTTTCACAAAGAACACAATTTTACACATCCTCTAAATTTCACGTCTCTAGGACCAGCGGTTTAGGCTGTGCGTTGATATATAAGTCAGTCAGTTAGTCAGTCAGGACTTTGAATCATACGTACTTACTTATAAATGCGAAAGTGTGTTTGTTTGTTGGTTTGTTGGTTTATTGGTTTGTTGATTTGTCCTTCAATCACGCCGCAACGGAGCAACGGATTGACGTGAGTTTTGGCATGGGTATAGCTGACGACCTGGGAGAGTGACATAGGCTACTTTTTATTCCGGAAATTTAAGGAGTTCCCGCGGGAACAAAAAAAACTTAAACCACGCGGACGAAGTCACGGGCATCAGCTAGTTTTATATAAATATGTATGAATATGGAACATTTTAAAGTAACAAGTGTCCACTAGCACTTAAACTTACAGCTAAAGTAATCCTGGGAGAAATTACGGAAGTTACTTTCCAATGGAAAATCTTGCAGAGATTCGCTTGATGTGAATGACTTGCCAGAGCTAACTACCATCGGTTTTACCAAGGCTACTTTCCTATCATCATCAACTGATCTTCGTCTATCAGAATGAAAAAGGCCATAGTCCACCACACTGGTCAAGTGCAGATTGACGGACTCAACAGATCTTTGAGGCCATTATTGAGAACTTTCAAACGTGCAGGTTTCCTCAGGATGTTTTTCTTTCGTGCAATGATTGTAATTGCTTTAAACTTAATAACTCCGAAAATTAAGAGGTCTCAAGGGATGGCAACCCTGACCCCTTTTATCTTTCTATTTATAAAAAAATACAACTACTTTTAAAAATACCATAAAGACACTTTTTAGAAAACTAATGTCCGCACCACGTTTCCGCCACTCCCACACGCCTCTATACCTAGGTGCTTAATGCATGCTTCACCTTACGTTGATTACAAAGTGCGAATTCTTGACCTAGCACATTTCCGGTGATTAACCCAGGGTCTGTTAACCTACTACCAAGATTTGTCAGTTAAGTTTCGAAAGAGACTGCAATTTGACCTCAACTACCTAATAGACTGTGCGATTGCAGGATTTCGTGGACAGGAGGAGGAGGAGGAGGTGGTATTCGCAATTTTTTTACTGATGCGATCTTATCACGTGCTGCTTTAGTAGTACGTGGTTGCAAATAATTAGTGTAAGACCAAAAACGATATGCTGTGAGTTTTCATGTTAAAAAAGTGACACCGAAGTTAGAATAAATCTGACAAAAATTTAAGTACTTTGGCCAGACAAAATCGCATGTTTAACATAAGCTAGGACTAGCAGCACATTTTTTAATTTACTACTCAGCTTTTTCCCTTGGCATCCTAATTAGTTTCATGCCCGATCTCTAGTTCAAGTGGACTCATTTAACAATCCAATCATTTATTTTTCAATAAGGTAGGCTTTCGTAAAGCAGAATTTTTCATAAATTTTATTTGTAATATTCAAACAAAATACATACATAATTATACAGTCTTCTTATATTTATACTAATACTAGCTGATGCCCGCGACTTCGTCCGCGTGGATTGAGATTTCCGCTGGAACTCTTTAATTTTGAGGGATTAAAAGTAGCCTGTGTGTTAGTCCAGACTATAATCTATCTCTGTGCCAAATTTCATCCAGATCTGTTCAGCCGTTTGGGCGTGATTGAGTAACAAACATCCACCCATCCATACATCCATTCATCCAAATAGTATAGACAATAAATGCGAATTCTATTATAGCTGGATGGATGGATGTTTGTTACTTCTTCGCGCCACAATGACTGAACCGATTTGGCTGTAATTTGGAATACCTTACAACCTGAATTAATACATATGCTCTTATTTTATCCCGAGAAATTAAAAAATCATTCGAAAAAACCTCAACCCACTTGGACGAAGTCGCAGGCATCATCTAGTGTAATATAAGAGGTGAACTGTCTGTAGATACCTAATACTAATATGTAACAGTAAAGAACATAAATATCATGGGAAATTGTGATAGCATACATATATAAAAACTTAATAGACATCTAACGGAATTTTCGGCTGCCTTATTAATCTAGTGAAACTGGATTTAGATATCTTAACAAGTTTTAATGTAAATCTGCAACACGTTCCTTAAATAGCACCTAAAATGCGAATTGTTTTTTTGAATATTTTAGATTGACAACATACTGCGTTTAATGATAATAATAATAATAATAATAATAATTCATTTATTTGCTTTAAACATGGGTTACAACACAGATAGATTATAATTATACATAAAGGTGCCAATCATGTTTTGCCATAATATAGGCGTGCAAATATTAATTTATGCATAGTCACTAGAATTTTATTATATCTTATTACCCTATTATTACCTTAATATTTATTATGTGTATTATTAATTATTATAATTTATTATTCCCAAGATAACTGCTATGCTACGACAATCACCTTATACATTTATACTTACAATAGCACTACTTAACTTAACTAAATTCAGTATATATAATCAAGTTTTATTCATATTAATACTAACTCCATGTCAAATAATTAGTACGTAGTATTTTTAAATGTCCATAATTAAGAAGTCAAGCTCAAAGAAAATAATAAATGTAAAAAAAAACAAAAAAAACAATAAGTAGTAAGCGTTATGTCCATGGTAGGTAGTAAGCATATTAGAGTCAAACTTTATGATGCATGTCAATCAAATTTCATTTTAAAATAATCATTAATGTCATAGACTTCATTTAATAGTTTATTTAATAAATATTTTTTAAATTTATGTATTGTTAAAACCTTAACGCTATCCGGCAAAAAGTTATATATTTTGATTGCCATGCAATAGACATTTCGCTGGTAGACACTCAATCTTTGCATCGGTATTTCAAACTTTAATTGTTGTCTTCTATTACGGCTTACATTTTTTTGAGGAAATAGTTGAATATTTTTTCTTATAAATAGACACATCTCATAAATTGATTGTATCCGGTAACTCTCGCCGTGTTTACCTACGCATCATTATTGCTAAAGAAGCAACGCATATCCAACAATAGCGTAGCGTCTTTCTTTATAATAATTCACGAGCTTATGCCCGGGAATTATTTAATTTTCCGGGATTATAATAATTTAATATTAAAAATTCTTTTTAAACAATTACCGACTTCAAACTCCCGCGCCAACTTTACACCAACAAGCACACGCTATACAAAGTACTTATTTTATTGTTGATATTTTAAAAACCGCTCGACCGATTTTGATAAAATTTATATGGGACCACTTGGGAAGTATTCCCTTTCAAATAAAAAAGAATCATCCAAATCGGTCCACCCAGTCAAAAGTTCTGAGGTAACAAACATTTAAAAAAAAAAAAATACAGTCGAATTGAGAACCTCCTCCTTTTTTTGAAGTCGGTTGAAAAGTAGCCTATATGTTATTCCAGACTATAATCTATCTGTGTGCCAAATTTCATCCAGATCCATTCAGCCGGTCTGGCGTGATCCAAACTTTCGCATTTATAATATTACTTTAGTTAGAGTATCTTAGATACTCGTTGCTCGGACTGCCTCGTTGGTCTAGTGGTTAGCATGGTCGACTGCGGATCACGAGGTCCTGGGTTCGATTCCCGGTCGGGCATAAAAAGTTGGCGGTGTTTCACCCCCGTGCCTCGGAGAGCACGTTAAGCCTTCGGTCCCGGTTATTATCACTAACATGATAATAGTCGTTAAAGCCCGCCAACCCGCATTAGAGCAGCGTGGTGGGTCTAAGCTCTAATTCCCGGTCTCCTATGAGAATGGAGGCCTGTGCCCAGCAGTGGGACGTTAATAGGCTGTAGTGATGATAGTGATGATCTTAGATCATCATCAACCTACCAACTCTCGGAATAAAAAGGGTTTAGGCCATAATAAACCATTCTGGCCAAGTGCAGATTGGCAGACTTCACACACCATTGAGAACATTATGCGGAACCCTCAGGCATGCCGGTATCCCCGCAATGTTACATAGCATAAAGTATCCAGGTATTGAACCCCGGACCCTTAGCTCTTAGGCTCTTAGGCTCGAAGTCTTAACCACTGGTGAGCGCCATGGCCTCGAGATCGATCCCCGGCAGGGGCAGTTCATGAATTGGTATATTTTGAATTTTCTCTGGTTCAGAGGCTGGTTATTGAAGAAGTAAATAAACAAAGACGTGTTCGCCCTAAAAATAACATGAAAACAAAGGAAAGTTCAACCTGTTTTTATCAAAAGTCGTAAATTATATCAAAATTTATGATGCCCACTATATAATAATAGGAATTAAGAGCATTGTAAAGTACTTAAATATATCAAAAACAATGAATTTAATTGCTTGGCACCTGATTAAATTATTTGTAATGTTTCAATAACAATGACAACTGATTAAATAAAAATCAATTTAAATATAATATGCTTCGGTAAGATCATGATAGAGGTAGTAGTAAAAATATTATTGCAGACCGAATTATTTTTGAGCACCGAAAATGAGTAGAGTATTAACTATTGAGGGCATTGAAATAGAGTATAGGTACTAAAATTCTACATCAATGATTGAGGGCATCAGTCAAAGTTAACAATTGAAATACTGCCCATATCATAAATGCGAAAGTATTTGTTTGTTTATAATACTGATATAGCTTAAAAGTTATATATTCAAATGATATATCTTATTTTCATGCCGGCAAGTGTTCCCCAGGAATGTTTTAAACACCTAAATCTACGCAGACGAAGACACGAGAATCATGTACCTAGTTTTTGTTGTAATAATTTCAAGCAACTTTAGCCGGCATACCACCGAAATAAATACATTCTCTCGATAGCCAGTAGCATTTATCTTGTGGATCTTCAACATACAAGGAAACTGTGAACACCAAAGCCCCTGTGAAGTTGTCACATTTAGTTTATTTTTATTTTGTAACTAACCATGGGAAAATTGATCATAACAAATTGCTTAATGCAGGCACAATTTCCATCCGACATGTCCGACAATTTTCGAGATCATGGATATTGCAACACACACTCATGGGTATGAAGTATGAACACACGCACGTAGATACATCCGGAACGCTAATCAACTACCGGTTTGCATTAAGCCCCTTCACACGGAGTCGTGGCGATGTCGTAACACTCATTAAGTCATTACATATTACAACTATATCTGTAACCCAGCATCTGAAGTGTAACAGTATTAAATTGTAGCTACTATCTTAAATGTCGGGCTATGTGCACACAATAATAAGAATGTAAGCTTGTTCCATCTACATTTTTTTTTTAATTTTGGCCCCGGAATCTTAATTAAATTTATTTAATTAAAAAGTTGTAGTCGTAATAGTAACAAAAACAGATAACATATTCATAGATGCAACATGTTACATCTTTCGCCCCAAAGCAGTCATTTGTTTATCACAAATTACTACTAATGATTTATTTGAAGAATTTGAAAATCTTTTTTCTCAAGCATAAGTAGCAGTAAGTATAGGTCTTTTTAATAACTCAATGCTCAACTCAACTCAATTACGGATTTCCCTCAATTTTGTAGATTTATCGAAGGCTCTATTGGTAAGTATGTACGGCAAGAGGCTTCGTTCCAGTTCATGGTCAATAACAGATAATCGTCTCGTAATAGATCGAATTTAAAATGATCGTTGTAGCCTCATGTAAAAGGGCCAACGTAAAAAATCGGCCAAGTGCGAGTCGGACTCGCGCACCGAGGGTTCCGTACTCAAGAAGTAGGTATAATTACCTTTGTTAATGTACCGCAAAACTAACTTTGTTTGTAGAGGTTTACTGTTAATATCAAAAAATTACGTTTGTTGTATGGGAGCCCCCCTTTAATATTTACTTTATTGATATTGAATTATTTATTTTGAAAGGTAATATACAAGTTAATATTCTGTGAAAATTTGAACCGTCTACCTGTTACCGTTTTTAATATTGAACAAAAAAATACGAAAAAAACACGTTTATTGTATGGGGACCCCCCTTAATATATACATTTTTTTAATTTTTAGTATTTGTTGTTATAGCGGCAACGGAAATACACCATTTGTGAAAATTTCAGCTTTCTAGCTATCACGGTCTATGAGATACAGCCTGGAGACAGACAGACAGACAGACAGACAGACAGACAGACAGACAGACAGACAGACAGACAGCGGAGTCTTAGTAATAGGGTCCCGTTTTTACCCTTTGGGTACGGAACCCTAAAAACAAGATTGAATGATCAGCGAGAGCTCGTCCGGTCCGGTCCGGTACACGATGTCGTTTTTCCCATCACCGTTTTGCAATATTATTAGAACTTAGAAATATTTGCTTCATTCGGATTTTGAAAATAACGTACAAAAAGTTAATCGATGAAATATTTAGACGAGAATATTTCACAAAGTTTAGTTATGCCTTCCTGTCTTAGATATCAATAGAATCAGTCTCATTTGGATGCTAAGAGAGTTCACTGAAAATCTGTTGATCATGAAATCAAATACCTTTAGGCTAGAAAAAAAGTGTAGCGACATTGGCGAATGTAGAGGAATCTTCCTAATGCGAAGGAAATTCTTGTTAAAATAATTATAAGGAGAGCGCTTCAGTTATCTACGCGGACTAGACCGCCGAATAAAAGTTTCGTAAGTTTTCCCGCTAGATTTGTCGTGAGATAGTACAGACACCTCACAGACATATATAGATAAGTTTTTTCATATCGGTCAGAGCTATATACTTCACAGGCAATAATAAAACAAAACAAATATGATAATCAAGTTCAGACATCAGTAAATAGAAATCTTATTATACCTAGTTTATTGGTGGGATTACGAATATTAGGATAATGGACATTTTATAGCTCTCATACAGTATGGCAGTAATAAAACCTGCCAAGTAACTAAAGGACCTGTTACTGTTCACACTACTAAGTTGATTTGAAGTATTTATCTATTCCGGTTTACAGGTAATTAGTGAATTAATACATTGAAGCCTACTGAGTGATACTAGTGAGTGTGATCACGAAACGATATGCCCTAATTGTTGGCATTTTCCTTCATTAAAACTGCAATTAGCAACAAACATTTAGCACGAATAAAATGGCCATCCATTTTTCAAAACGAAAATTGCGCCTTCATAAACATGATTTATTTTATAACCTGTTAATTTTCTGATGTAAGGCCCGATGTGATAAGATTGTAACGAAAGTTATAACTACCAGGCCAAGTATGTTGTTATTACCTTGAGCATACAAAATTTAAGGATGATAAAATTGTGTAACTTTTTTAAAAACCTGAAGCGTAAAAACAACTGCATTATAAATAGATAACAATCTTACAGAAATAACTAATTAACTAATTTTTAGATAAAGACACGTTAGTATCGAATATATTATAATATTAGACCTAGGTACGCAATTTATGTACGAGTAATGTTATTTTATAAAAATTTAAGGAACTAAAATATCAAGGTATTTTCATCTTTAAAATAAAATCTACATTATTATCTACCACTCATACAATTTGATACGAGAAAGATATATCACTCATAAAGCTTTATACAAGGACTAGATGATGCCCGCGACTTCGTCCGCGTGAATTGATGTTTTTTTAAGATTTAAACTATCCTATCTCTCAAGTTGGATCGAACTGCACATGGTGTGCGAATTTTATTATAATCGGTTAAGTGGTTTAGGAGTCCATTGAGGACAAACATTGTGACACGAGATTTATATATATTAAGATGATGCCCGCGACTTCGTCCGCGTGAATTGATGTTTTTTTAAGATTTAAACTATCCTATCTCTCAAGTTGGATCGAACTGCACATGGTGTGCGAATTTTATTATAATCGGTTAAGTGGTTTAGGAGTCCATTGAGGACAAACATTGTGACACGAGATTTATATATATTAAGATACAATACTACGCTACAAACAACCTAGTTTGGTCTAGTCGTCGCTAAAAAGTATCTCTTATGTACAGTTGCAAAAAATAAAGAACACAGATGTCGAATTGAAGACATACCGACAAAAAATTGTATATAAAATGGTGTTAGGTGTGGCAGTAATCTATTTTTTATTTAAAGTAGTATCAATGGTCTAATAATTCTCCTTACCTATGCATTAACAGTCGGTATTAGTGATTTCACAAACATTTTTGGAATTCCCTTATCTAAGGAAAAACGTGGCGAGCTTGTAAGACTGTACATGACTGTAATGTAAGAGGATAACATGATGCACTTATTTCTTACCAAAAATTAAACGGACATAGAAATAACAATAGATAAACATGTTATTTATTAGGAATTACGATGAATGGATCAAGATATGGTCATACCTAATCTGTGGTTTGGCTGACCACTAACACTCACATGATAGAATACATACAGAAAATAGTCGTACTTAAACTCAGCTCATTATAGTATATTTTGGATTGAAAAAACTGGACTGAGCAATCTTACTTATAATTAATAAAAAAAGTATTCATTAGTAAATAATCCGTTGCTTATATGGGTCCATAGCTGTATCGTAATAAATTACAACTATTTTACTAATTAATATAAACTTCTTATGCGGGTAAATTACGACGAACGGTCGGTCGGTGGTTACGAAAAAATTAACTTAGTAATAAGTAAAAACCTTAATAACGCTACATTTTTTTGAACTATTAACTTTTTATCCGACTCTAGGTAAGTACGCATAAACCTACATGTCGGCATTTATCAGGTCGCAAACATGTAAATCAACTGTGAACTGGTACCTAACATCTGAAAGGTTAGGTTAAGCTTCACAACTACATGTGACTTAGCGTTTAACAATCCTATTTATCTGTAGAACTTGAATCGATTAAGAATCGCCTATTGATGTTATACAAAATTGCCTCACTAATCACAACCTTTTGTAAATCCTCCAACGAACAGAATTCGAAAGTAGCGTATCTTTTAAGACGTTTTCACTTTTTAATCTAGCATTCTATTCTAATCACATGCCCGTTTTCCTAACATTTCACCGAAAAAAATTACCATCTATATCTAGAAAAACTATTTTGCCATCTTATACATGTCCTCGCATTACAAACAAAGGAGCGATAGTAAAAAATTAATTTGCATTCGTTTCTCCACTTGTTTTGGGCGGTTACACATAAAACTGCTACGTCTAGACGTAAAATGGATTAAATCTTAGTATGGTCTGGTTGCGATAAATAAAAGGTAATTTGAACGTAGTAAAGTACAAGGTAGAAGACAGAAGCCGAGTAAGAGCTCTCGAATCTATCGCTTCATAACTTGTTATCAACTGATGTGAATTTAATAATAATAATAATAATAATTGTTTATTGCTCCAAAAATACATAAGTTAACAATTACAAAAACATTTCTGCGATTTTACAGGGCAAAACTTAATAATATTCCAAACTGTAGTTACAAAAACAAAAATACGTATACATACAGAAACCCACTGTCCCTAAGATAGGTATAGACCTGTGTTTTAGGCGACAGCGCTCTCCTTAAATAAATGGTTCATATAAACAACTACATAGATGAAACCTGCAGGTAAGTATGATAACATTTTTGTTTTAATTATTTTAAGTAATTTTATTTACATTAAAGAACACAGATTAATTAAATGCGCGCGCGGTTTTAGTCAGACGTCACAAAAAAAAGATAGGACAAGAACTGTAGATTGCCATTCTCATGCATTTGTCCAAAAAAAAAAGTTATACTCACGCTAATTTCAACTTTCGAACTTTCAAAATGTAATTCTCTGAAATCGAGACATCGAATTTTATATCAGTGATACACAATTTTCGTTCTTACATACTGAGACATTTAGTTGCTTCCAATGAGACTGTACTGTTAAGTGATACAATTCTATCGACCTCAATATTTTAAACCTTTAAGGTGAACCGCGCAAAACACATGTGAATGTTACTGTTGACTTTGTATCTCGGACGGCTTGTAAGTAACCTTAGATAGATTGATCACATACCAACGTTAATTTATTGTTAAATAATTTAATTCTATATTAATTCATTCCTATTAACAAATTGATTGAAAGTGTCTTTAATCTATTAGTATATATAATATATATACTAATATTATAAATGCGAAAGTTTGGATGGATGGATGTATGGATGTATGGATGTGTGGATGGTATGGACGTTTGGATGGATGTTTGTTACTCAATCACACCCCAACGGCTAAACGGATCTGGATGAAATTTGGCACAGAGATCTGGAATAACACATAGGCTACTTTTATCCCGGAAAATTAAAGAGTTCCCGCGGGAGCCGAAAAACCTCAATCCACGCGGACGCGCAATAGCTAGTATTATCTAAATGTTGAAATACTCTGCTCTGTCTTAAAAGTAATCGTACACCTCTACGTAAACAACGCATTGCTGATTTCGAAAATACGTGATGATGAAGTAAGACGAATTATTTTCGAATGATTACAAATTCAGTGAGTACATTAAATTTACTTATTACGGCGAAGGTCTGTTGTTAAATTATATGCGATCTTCATAAACATGCTTTCACGTAAACAGACCTAGTACTTACTAGAAACCTTGAGCTTTGATCATTTAATCGTAACCTGGAAATGCACCGTTCGTCTATTTCCTGTTAAACTTTATTATTATAACCACAAGGTTCTAAATTCAATGTGAACTTATAGATTGCATGTATCCAAGATTACGCGTGAGATGCGTTACGCAAGAGTAGAATGAACATAGAAATGCGTGCACTACAAGCCCTGCATTCTAAGGCACTATTGTTCCATTCATTTGTTCACCATTCAATACTTGATAATTACTCTACAAACTGGGTTACTTACTCAGAAAGGAAGGAATCTGTACGTTACATGAACAAATCAATATTCTTTGTTACTCTAAATTACTGACTTCTGTATGATCCTGCTAGTAACTAAATACCATTTTTCCGCAACTCTCTTTCATGTCTCTACAGCTCAATTCCATGTTGTCCAGAATCACCTCGACTAAATGTAGGTACTAGGTATGTAAAATCCATAGTAATATTATAAACGCGAAAGTGTGTCTGTCTGTCTGCTACGCTTGGCATTAGTGCTTGTAGTACGCTAACTAGTGCTTTGTTGTGTTGTTTACCGCTACGTAACAATAACGGGCAAAAGCAATATCAAAAATATTGTTAGGTTCAACTACCACAATTATACCTATCTTCCTAGCTTAGCGCAATCCCATAGTTACTATTCCAGTCCAACTCAAAGCTATTAGCATTAAAGTGGTCTAATTCCATATAATATTGTATTACAACTAGCGGACGCCCGCGACTTCGTTCGCGTGGCATAAGTATTTTAATTATAAAAAAATGGTGAAACTCGCACTTCTGCATAATATCTAACTGAAAGCCCTAAACGCTCATGGCTATAACTTGAGAAATGAAGGACTTTCATACAAACTTTCAACCCCTATTTTACCCCTTTGGGGGTGGAATTTTGAAAAACTGTGCCACACGTGCTTCTTTATTTATTACTTAAAGCCAAAATACCAAGTTTCGTTGATACAACTTGAGAAATATCTTGAGAAATGAAGGACTTTCATATAAACTTTCATCCTCTATTTCACCCCTTTGTGGGTAGAATTTTCTAAATCTGTGAAACACATATTTCTTTATTTTTTACCGACAGCTCATATACCAAGTTTCATGGATATAACTTGAGAAATGACGGACTTTCATACAAACTTTCAACCCCTATTTCACCCCCTTAGGGGTGGAATTTTGAAAAATCCTTCCTTAGTGAGCGCCTACGTCACAAAAGGAAGCTACTGTCAAAATTTCAAGTCTCTAACCTTAGCGGTTTAGGCTGTGCGTTGATATATAAGTAAGTCAGTCAGTCAGGACTTTGAATTTTATATATATAGATTTCTACGTTTAAGATAATAAGTAATAGGTATACACAAAGTGTTTCTTTCCTATCTTTAGTGTAGTCAGATAATATAAATATATCTGACGAAGTTTACTAAATGGTTAACTGACAAGACAACATTATAAATTAACGTGTTTGTTTCATCCTAGTAATTAACGTATAACAAGGTAGAACAATGAGACATTTTAATTAATACGATAGTTTGAATTGTCTTACATTAATAATATCATTATGCTATCAAAGTTTAAACAACTTGTATACAAACATATTTTCCAAAATGTTCATAACAAATAATTATCATTATTGACACATTAATAAAGTACAAAGTTATTTACTTTACGAAACCTAATTCTATTAAATTTAAATACATAAATAATATGTAGACATGCTTGAGTACTTGAGTCAATATTTAACTCAGACTTTTGACGACCTCCGTGGCGCAGTGTAGCGCTGTTGTCTTAATGTGCGGAGGTCCCGGGTTCGATCCCCGGCAGGGTCAATTTGGGAATTTATAAATTCTGAATTTTCCTGGTCTGGCCTGGTGGGAGGCTTCGGCCGTGGCTAGTTACCACCCTACCGGCAAAGACGTGCCGCCAAGCGATTTAGCGTTCCGGTACGATGCCGTGTAGAAACCGATTAGGGGTATGGGTTTATATAACTGCCATGCCCCTAACAGGTTAGCCCGCTACCATCTTAGACTGCATCATCACTTACCATCAGGTGAGATCGCAGTCAAGGGCTAACTTGTAGTGGATTAAAAAAAAAAAGACTTACCTGTCTGAAAGTAGTGTCTGATGGAATAACCGTCTACAGTTTGCGACAGTTCTAAATTCAGCGTTGATGCCGTCAATGTTACCAGTTTGCGATGTATAATTTAAAACTTTCTCCAAAGACGCCAGCTTTGTGGTACTATTTGACCAGGTTTCCCTTTCCGTGGCCATCGGTGACGCTTCAATGAGCTCGATATCTTAACAAAATTATTGAAATTTACGTAAAATTGGTATTCTCTCTTGAGTCTCTATAAACCACTTTAAAATTAATATAAAAGTGGTGCACTAGCACTTAAAGTCTTGAAGTTACTATAGCAGATTATAAGGTTACATAATAGCCAAGATTCTCTTGGTAAGTACGTTTCGTGACCACATTATCGCACTTTCGATGGTAATTCTTGATGTTGAGGAGTAGGTCAGTCACGCATGTTATTAATTAGTGCATGTAAAGAAAATTGCTTTTTTCGTTCAAATACATAAAAAATATGGTTCAACTTTCTGCCTAAATAATAAGTAACATATTTTTTGCATACCATGCGATAGGTAAGTAAGTATTGTGCCTAACTGGAAAAAGAACTAAAATTCGGCTGCGGTCTTAATGGAAGATTTTACTATTATGCTATCCTACTAATATAATAAATGTGAAAGTTTGCAGTTTTCAAGTTTCCAGAACTTTGTATGGAAAATAACAACATTGATATAAAACTGATCATTGGGTTTTGCATGTTGATAATCCCAATAATTTTATTTATTTTACGAGTATTAAAGTATTGGCAGTAGAAATCCAGTAGCCTACGCAAATCAACATAATTTAAACATTTTCAACATACTGGTGCCTTATCTTTTTGAGACGAAGTCGTTAAAAGAATTATATAACCACGCATGTCTTTATTTCAGCACATTTTATATTATTCATAATTATTTTTTACCTCGTGATGCATGAAAAATTTTATGGAGTAAACTTATTTAAATAATTAAGTCACACACTGGTTTCGAAAATGACGTAAGTAATAAGATTTCAAAATTGCACGTTAGGTTAATGAAATTAGAAAGTGATCAGTCTTCTAAAGTAATCAGAAACGTTCTACATTCAATGGGCTTAATTGATTTTTTATTTAAACAAACGATTATATTTTTTTATAATCGAGAAATCCAGCGATTAATCGAATCAGTACAATTGGATGCGGTCTTTCACTCGTCAGTCGTCATACGCAACGGTGCGGTGCCAGTGCCTAGGTCAAGAGCAACGGCCGTGGCATCAAAATGGGAATCTTGTCTTGCTGTCATCGAACCCGATTTAATTATACACGTATCGACTTGTATGTATATTGTATAGGTACTACGAGATTTTTTTTACATAGTATTATTATTAGTATTTTGTTCCACCGATTTGAAAAATATATACCTACCTTCAGAAAGTTTTGTGAACTTTTTGACTTGTCTTCTTCTTTTTATGTTGTTTTATGGCTTTTATATTAATTAATTCATCGAAATAATGATTGTGGTTGTCAGAAATAGTAATTATTGACTCTTTACTTACAATTTAATAGAAGTATCATTCGAAACTTTTTTCTTTCAAAAAAGGAAGTGAAAACTTTGCACTTTTCGCATTATAGACACTTCGTTTAAATAAAACCAATAAATATTTATTAACATAGTTTATTAAATTTAAAAAAGCAATACACATTGTCTAAGTTATTATCACTACTTAAGTAAACAAATAATATGAAAGAACCGTATAATAGTTTCATAGAGGCTTGACCAACATCTTAAGAGTATGTTTGAGAATAACAAATTCGCAAAAAATCTCCTGCTTAACGCTCAGCATACGAATTCTTAGCGCTTAACTGTACTTACTTAAGTATGTTTATTTTGCATCGACTTACGCGACTACAACACAATTACTGCTTCCAATTATTGTAACTATCAGGGCTGCCACACACTGCTTGTACAGAATAAAGGTATTCTTAAAACATTGTTGTTTAAAGATTCTAACTACCCAAGTAAGTCATACCTTTCTCCTAAACAACACGTTAACCAATCACTATATAATGAGTTGCATGTAAGACATAGCTTGGACATATTCCACTGCAGTGCGCGAGTCGTAAGCTTTGTAAATGTGAGTGTGCACGGCGGTCGGCGATAGTGTAGAATGACATCCCCATGCGTCCCGACTTTCGGTTACACTGGTTTTTAACTGGTTTCCAAAAAGGTGGAGGTCCTCGATTCGGCGCATTTTTTTTTTAAATAGACACAAATTTTGATGATGTTTAATAATAAATTACCTGTCAATAACAGCTAAAGCTTAACCGTGCAAGTTTCTAAGTCCTATTACAAGCTCAGTTTTACCTATACCTACAGTTTAAATTCCGTGTTAAAATATCTTCCTCACTTCTCTATCTTTCCCCTTAGGTTTAAAATAGCTTCCTCACTCATTCTCAGATCGTAATGATGAGTCGTTAGTACGATTTTCAACAATTTCAGTAATTTTTAAGTTTACATACTCGAGATAAACTGCAATGTTTTAGTGAAATCTGCTTGCCGTCTACTCTCACCTGTAGATCTCCGCAACTTTCTTTGACTATAATATTAAAATAATCTTAGCTCACTTGGATATTTACTAGTTCGTTAGAGACATGCATTACCTTGCAGAAATATGCATGCTCACTTGCCTCACTTGCCTATTAATATAATTTATGGTTGACAATTAAAAATAACTTCCGGGCGGACTTATAACTATATTATCATGTACAGTAAGGTTGTAGCTATTGTTTAAGCCCAAAAATTAAGATAGATGGGCTAAAAAAGCAAGGAGTGAAATGTCCCGTGGGGTTTCTCAGTTTTCCGGGCAGCTTTAGTTATTCTCCAGGTTTTTATAGATCACATCCCGATAACGAAAATATGACTTGTCGTCAAATTTTCTACCTACAAAAAAAACCCAGTTGCATTTAGATTGCAACTGACTAGATTTATTTATTTACTGGTAGGATGACAGCGACCATACGCTACGAACCATAGGCATTCATAGATTGTCTATGCGCTTTCGGTATGCCTTCTACATATATTACTCGAGGTAGAGTAACCTTATGATTCAAAAAAAGCACTTTGTAAAAAAATATGGGATAAAAACCTGTATTTCAAGTAACTAAAGGGTTGTCAAAAGTTCGTGTAACACAATTAACGCCGTGCTGCTTTTGTGAAACCCAACAATAGGAATGAAACAAGAGACAACCCTATCTATAGCAATCATAGGCAAGTTGTTATCAAGGCCTATCTGTCCTTTAAAGTCGAGCGTGGGAACCGAGCTTAGTTCCTCAGATCAACGTCAAATAGGATAAGATTCCAGGTATATTTCAGAAATGTTTACCTCGCATAATTGTTAATTATTTCCTTTAGCGATTTGTGTAAGGAAATCTTTCGTAGTATGCATTTCTTTAAGGCATGACCACACACAATTTTCGACGTCAGCGACAAGCTAAACCTGATATCAAAAATGTAACGTAAGATTTATAATTTATGAAAATGTAGAAAACCACCTTCATAACCCGGTTCTAATGGTTAATTTGTCTGTCTAGTTCAGAAATTTTTAAATCAAACTAAACACGCTTGTGTGTCTTACCATTTAACACTCAAGGTATGCCTGTAACATTAGAAAACTGACTAATACGGTACTGTATTCGTAGAATAGTTTCCAGTACATCATTAAGTACAGGTACGTTTTATCTATAAAAATAAAAACTATTTAAACAACTTAAGTAAGGATTAAAGGCCCTTTAGTATTTCAAAAATAATTTCAATCTTAGTGACAAAATGGTGATAAATACAGCATGTAATTTCAGCTATTTTGAGACTAAGTAAAGCGAGCGGGCAGTATAAATAAATCAGTATAACAATTTTGTATCGAAAATTGACCGATCAAGACGATGTAGATTATGTTAAAAACCCACAATATCTCTTGTTAAGAAAAAATACATTTTATGGTAAATTTTCATATTCATACATTATTAGTTTCAAATTCAAAGACAATATATATTTTAAGGATTAAGTATAAAGCAATGGATATTGTACAAGTTTTTTTTGATCCACTACAAGTTAGCCCTTGACTGCGACCTCATCTGATTGTAAGTGATTTTGCAGTCAGATGGTAGCGGGCTATCCTGTTAGGGACATGGCAGTTATATTAAACCCATACCCCTATTCGGTTTCTATACGGCGTCGTACCGGAACGCTAAATCGTTTGGCGGCACGTCTTTGCCGTTAGGGTGGTAACTAGCCACGGCCGAAGACTCCCACCAGGCAAACAAATGAAACAAGCAGATTCCTTTTTCTGTGGATGTAATGGCTCGCCTACTCGGAGTATCCGCTGCATACTAAATACGTCAGTGTAACAAAGCTGTAACAAATCCACAAATAATAGTTTCATGTCTTAATACAAGTAGATATAAAGTGTAATTTCCTGTGAATGGTTTAACTCAATATGATAAATCAAATAAATGTACTCGACGTTAATACTATTTTACGGCTCTAGCATACATTATGATCGCTTTCACTGTTCCATGCTTTATGTTAATTCGAGATGCGGTAAAATAATTGCAATTGTTAGAAATATACTTAACTAGCTGATGCCCGCGACTTCGTCCACGTGGATTAAGATTTTTTTATGCCCGTGATGGAGTATAACAAACATCCATCCATCCAAACTTTCGCATTTATAATATTAATAAACAATATGTGCTGCATCAGATGTTTCAATAAAATTAAACTTAATATTTTATTATCATCACATACATCTTTTAAAAAAATAGGTCGAAAAGGCAATGACATTAATTTCCTTAATTATGCGTAATTTTCAAACATCAGCCGGTGGTAAGTACCTACTTCAAAAGGAACTAAAAACACATCCAAAGCGGAAAGACAAGTTTTCCAATGTCTTCTGAGCAAATAATGCATTTTTATGCAATTAAAAGTGTACATAATTGGGAAAAAACTGATCGTACTATCTATTTGGGTTTGGGTTATTGCACTTTATGTATTTTACTGAATTATTTTTCATGATTATCTTTTATCGAATAAATAATTATATACCTACCGATAAAAAATATATTATCTACACAGTAATTTATAATAAAAACATGTAATAAATAATGCAATAAAAGTTGCAATGCGTAATTCTTCAGTATCCCTATCTTTTTTTACTTACTGTAAACAAAACCAATCTGATTTGCTATTTTACTAAAAACTGATTTTCCATTTTTAACCGACTTCCAAAAAAGGAGGAGGTTCTTAATTCGGCGCGTATCTTTTTTTTTATCAATATCTTTACACCTTTTACTCTAAAATTCTCCCAATAAATTAAATTGCGTTCTACCACAGAACAGCGAGAAATCGTCAGCATTGGCAGTTGGCACCCTTATATGGTTGACGTCTAATGCTTTTTTTTTGCGTTTTTGCTCGATGCGAAGCGTTTTTGCTCGAAGTCCTGCTCGCACGAAGCGTTTTTGCTCGACGTTTCTGATGCCAACCGCTAGTGTGTGGAACACCCTCTTATCGCACGTGTTTCCAGCCACATATAACTTAAGTACCTTCAAGGCAAGAGTGAATAGGCATCTTCTAGGCAAGCGCGTTCCAACCTAGACCTCATCATTGCTTTGTACTAAGCATGATTGTCGTCAAGCGCAAGCCGATCACGCAATAAAAAAAAATGATCGCATTAATTTTCATATCAAAAATAATCAAATCGTATTTCATTTGGCGAGTCCACTCTTAACATTCTATATAAAGCACATCCGCCGGTCGTTATATGCACGAAAGCCGTCTGTCTGTGCGTCGAAACCACATTTTTTACACAAGTCTTTACTATAAATCAATCTGCGCTAACTTTCATGCAATTTGACTGCAAATTCTTGCAGATCCCGTTTCACGCCTCATAACTAGTAAATTGTAGTATTTTTAATTCAACGCAATATTTTATATGCAAACTGGATTTGGTTTTTTAATATTAATGCAGCGACATGCTCGTGAATTCTTTGGATTAAGGTTAAAGCTGGGAAATTCATTTTGCTTTTTTTTATTCCACTATAAGTTAGCCCGTGACTGCGATCTCACCAGATGGTAAGGGACGGTGCAGTCTTAGATGGTAGCATACTAACCTGTTAGGGGTATGGCAGTTATATTAACCCCATACCCCTAGTCGGTTTCTACACGGCATCGTACCGGAACGCTAAATCGCTTGGCGGTACGTCTTGCCGGTAGGGCGGTAACTAGCCACGGCCGAAGTTTCCCACCAGACTAGACCAGAGAAAATTCAGAAATTATAAATTCCCAAATTGACCCTGCCTGGAATCGAATCCGGGACCTCCCATCTTATGACAATAGCGCTCAACACTGCGCCAAATGCGATATTTGTGATAAATGCCGCATCGCACGCATAACTAAGCAATCAATGGTTTTATTTAGTAACCGGAAGCCTTATTGCAATCAGCCCCCCGATTGTGTAAGGAAATCGTAATATAGTAATCGTTTGTCAAACGTATAATTCGACCTGTTTAAGGAGTTCACGGATGCCTGCACGTCAAAAGGCATGTATGAACTCCTTAAACAGTTTGAGTAATACGTTTTAAGCTGTCAAATGATTACGATTCGCTTATACAATTGGGCCTCTGATATTTTTTGCTCGCATATTTCACACAGTGTAGAAAAAACAAGAGCAGCATATTGTATTTTATGTCACTAGGACCATGAGCTCGTGACTCATGATGACTGATGATACAAATCTCAATTATTTAGGTACTAGCCTACGAGAGATAAGACATCACAGACGTCCTTGGTCCACTAAACAGCGTAAAAAGTCTAGAAGTACATGCTACCTTCACTCGCTTTGGAACAGGTGCGTACTTTTACTTTCGCCAAAGTGGCGTACTGCAGTGCAAGACAGTGGCGCAACGGGTTTCTCACTGGAGCAGCGGTGACAAGGTTGAGAAATAACTCGATCTAGAGTACGCACTGTTACGATACCAATGAATTCTCCAGCGCAATGAGCAAACTAAATCGCTCTCGATAAACATAACTGACGCAATCTAAGGTTCTAATATCTGTCCACGAGAATTAAATTATTATTGTAGATCTATTATTTATCTATCTATTATCTATCTATTAGTATGAATTATTGTTGTGTATCTATTAGTAAGGTTTGTGTAAGTTGCGTAACACAGTTTCTAGTACTGACCGCTCAGCTGACACGCATTGTCAGGCCTAATTGAGAATTCATGTAACAGTAATTACGTCGGATAAAAAAAAATGTTAATCAGATCGAGAGAAAATGCAAATGAGATACGTGCAGCACGCCGCTGTTCTTATTGTTGCGAAGGAATAGATACCTTCAGAGCTTGAGATGAAAAGAAAATAGCCCAGAGAAGACGTGCGAGTCTCCAGGATAAAAAGAAAACTATTTTTGAGTAATGAAAATGCGAGTGACCTCAGTATCACTGGGAACGCCCTGTGTGAGCTTTTTGTTAAAGCTGCAGGATTGTTGCATGAATCGAGTACGTGATCAAAAACTAATTGTTATGTATAGTAAAAGATTAGGGAATATATATTTGCCAGGGTGCCAATCAAAAAGTGGCCGCTAGTATTTTTAATTAAAATAATTGTTTACGTTTAAGTAATTTAGTTTACTTTGTGCCACCTAGATGGCACCATTTGTACTCTAGCTCGTGTTTAGCGCGAGACAAAGTACAAGTAGAAGACCCCTGCTGAAACAATAATTATCTTACTTGAATGCGAAAGTTTGGACGGATGTATTGATGTTTGTTACTCAATCACGCGCCAACGGCTGAAATTTGGCACAGAGATAGATTATAGTCTGGAATAGTAAATAGGCTACTTTTTATCCCGGAATATTAAAGAGTTCCCGCAGGAGCCAAAAAAACCTCAATCCACGCGGACGTAGGCGCGGGCATCAGCTAGTTTTAATTTAAAATACTAGCGGCTAGTTTTTGATTGGCACCCTGGCAAATATAATATATTCCCCAATTTTTTATTACACATAACAATTAGTTTTTGATCACGTACTCGATTCATGTAACAATCCTGCAGCGGGATCTGGGGCTATTATGCAACCATAACTTTAATTACCTACATTTTGTCGAATCAGCGCCAACGAACGCACGACAAACAATATTGTAATTTCCGGGCCATTAAATGTGCACCTCATTGGAGACAAGGCCAGCCCGCGTGAACGGGCCAAACGTTCACGACAATTGCATTCCTTTTTACTTCTGTTCCCGCGATGTAGGACGCTGGGGGAGTTTAGTAACACAGTCTATTGTGATAAAGCATAAATTGTTGCGAAACTATTATGACAGTTTTAAAAGCGGATCTAATTGATTTTGAATAATACAGAGAGACGGATGACGACAACGCCCTTGCCGCCGTCGACGATAAGTGCATTGAATGTTCACCTATTTAGAAATCGTTCATTTATCTGCAATCTGTCACGAATTCCCGTTAAGGTCTATATATTCCATGACTAGATACAACCTAAGACCGATTGACTAACTACGGATCTTTATTTGGAAGTTCATAAAACTACACGTGGGCATAGAACGGGCATATTTTTGGGTAGCAGCGAACAACTTCGCTACCCACAATGTACCTTATAGAAATCCTGAAATAGCACACTAACACATGTGTTAAAGATTACTCTTAAAATGCATCAGAGATTAAATAATAAATAAATAATAAATTGGAACGATACAACAAAGGACTTACTGGCATTTCAGCTATCATCTCGCACACACTTTACTTTCCAACACCACGTCTCAACTCACTCTATACACAAAAGTATAACACTGTATATATCATGATATATAAGAATGTACACAGCACAGGCGTGCACCTCTGATGGCGAGCGATACTCAACTTCCTGTTTACAGAATGACGCCCGTATTTATACACAATGTCTTTTTTGCCTACCCTCTACCAACTCTGAATTCATTAATAGTGCAATACCAACATGAAATCAGTATTGCCATTCTATAAATAATAAATAAATGTTGCCAGTCGAACACACGATCACGACATTCGGCCATCCGACATTGTGCAACCTCCCGGTGCACAACCACCAAACATTTGCTTTGCTAAGCTTAGTTCGCTTCACTCCTTGCAACAGTCTGTAGTGTACAACAAAACATCTTTATCCATTCATACTTGCACGATGACATTTAGTTTTAGTAAATCACGACATTCGGGAGAATTAAAAAGGATAACAAAAAGGAAACCTACATTTTTTCAATTTAGTAATATCAAACTTAAAACCTCAAACCGATCTGAAATCCAAAACTATCGAGCTTTTGATCTTGAGATTTGTGAAGTGTGTGTGAAGTGCAATTAAACTGATTGATATCGCTGAGTTGAAATTTCACAACAGAAATAAAAATATCGCAATTTAAATCTAAAACTCATATAGAATAAAGTTAGGCAAATAAAGGATTAATTATCTAAAGCTGAATAAAAATCTAATCTGAAACTTAATCAAAGTCTGGAACAGTTACAGTCTAAAACATAATCTAAACAGTATGTTACATATACCGTAAGCAAAAGTCTAAAACTGAATTCAAATTTAATCAAATACCCAATATTTATTTTATTTCTTATACAGTTTCAGTTATTTATACCTTACAAGCATCTGACGCTGAATCTAAAGCTAAGTAAATATCAAACCCCTGATTACAATCTGTAACAGACCAACAGGTCCATCATCCTGAGCTCCACCTATCATGTGTCATACATGACGTGTCATGCCTGCTTTTTTTAAAAAACTTTATTGAAATCGAAAAATTTATCAGAACGTAAAGGAAAGCTGATTTTATTAAAATTTTAGGACTTGACAAGAAATAAGTATCACACACTACCCCAGAGTTCACAATAAAATCTACAACCGCATCCAATGCAAACATTAATCAGGATTACTAATCTATCAATTCTTCAATTCAGTTGGATCTGCTGTACCATTAACTAATCTTTACTAATCGTTTGAATCAAATTAAGTCTATGTTAAATTATCTGCTCTAAATTCCTGACATCGTATACCTGTTGGCGGTAGACTGTTCCCACTATGTTAAATTATTACTATTTTAAAATCTTTAACTATGTAACAGTCAACGTTTTTAATAAATGAAATGAAATTTTTCGTAGCTTATTCAAAAATTTTAACAAATAGAGTTCAATTCTATTAAACACGCCTCAAAACACAAGTTGTTTTAGTTTATTCCCTTCTTTTCCTAACCTTTCCTTTCCGTGTTAACCTCTGAATAAACCCATCAAAAAGAGACAGCACCACAAAATTCAACCGAATCAGTTCAGGTTATGTTGTCCAAGACAATCTTTAACTTGTGAAATACTTAGAATCTTACCCAATGCTTTGAACTGGGTCAAATACCTGAACTTTGACTACAATCATCATTGAAAACCAAACAAAAAGTCCAAAACTAAACCTTAGTCCAAAACTAAATCTAACTCTTCATCAAAGGCTTCTTTGAAATGCAAAACTTTTGTATGAATTGAAGTAGAATCGGCTTGCAATTATTGTACAATACTAAATCGCTATCATATAATTATTTTAAATTAACTTTACTCAATGGCAATTTCAAATTAAAATACAAAATTCAAATTTTGCTGTAAATCCAAAGCTTGATACAAAACTAAATAATAAAAAAAACTAGATGACAGCCCAAATTCAGAAATTTGAATTTAATACTCAAAACCTCTTTTGTCTTTTTTTTTTAGAATCATTACCTCAACATATGAACAAAAATCAAACCAATTATAAATAAAAACGTTACACCAAGTTATAATATATTACGTCAGTAACATAATATAGTATATATACTGAGTGTTTTATTCATTCTGCTTTTTAATACTTTTTGCTTTACTTTTCTGCGTCTTTTAATAATTAAAGTAAGTATTTACAAATTAACTGACGGTTGTAAGCCGGAGCCGCTAGGTGAGGGTATACCTTCGTCACGAGCTTGCGGATCCACAACGCCCGTGCATCACACGACATTATTCAATAAATTTGAGAAAAACAATATGGAGATAAAATTAGAGTAAGCAAGCACGCACTAGTCACTCTCTAGAAAATAT
The DNA here is from genome assembly GCA_963932025.1 of Erebia epiphron. NCBI lineage: Eukaryota > Metazoa > Arthropoda > Insecta > Lepidoptera > Nymphalidae > Erebia > Erebia epiphron. The sequence goes on along the minus strand of OZ009948.1, from coordinate 38,184,238 downwards.
AATTTTTACATCATATTATACTCTCGAGATTTTGGACGGCAAAAGATAATTAATTGCGCGATTTCATTTTCAATTCAAATAATAGTCTGTTAAATTTTATCATCCAGTTCATTATTTCAAATCACTCAGATAAATATATAGAAAGAAAACCCAATGTGACTTCGAGAATGGCGCATTTTTACACTTTTATTACTTTATTGAACGGGCTTCTCGTGTCGTGACTGTAGTTTCTAGCAAGCTACTTAACTTCGAGCCTCAAATGTTCAGCCCTTATATTTATTTATTTATCTTTCTTTGTGATTAGTAAATGTTCCAAAAATTTTAATCTTTTTATTAAATTCAATTTAACATTTAATGAACTAACTTGGTCAAACTGAATCACTGGAATGCTAATTAGTATTGACGAAACACGTTTGAACTATTTTTGGAATTATTATTTTTGCGATATCTAGAATTTCAAAATTACTACAACCTTCACCGTTACAAGCTGAAGTATATATCCTTCCGTATTTAATTCTGAACGCATTCCGAACATCGGACCGCATTATGTTGAAAGCCATAAAATAGTGTAAACAAACGAGTGAAAGATCTATTAACAACAACAAACTTGGAACCTTTGTTTCAATTTACTTTATGCATTCCTTGCTTGTTAACTTTTTAAACTACTAAGCATAGTCTACAAGTGAGTCATATATTTGAGAAACACAAATCTTTCAAATATAACGAATGGGTGAGTGACCAACTGATAAGTTGAACCAATGACAATAGGGCTATTAAATGCATCATTTCCTAAACCACATCGACATCGATCTGGTACGTTATTATAAATAGTGTACATATAATAACTATGTTGTTGTATATCTTCAAATGAAGCGTACTCATATAATATCGATCTAATTTCAATTTGCAAGTTCGTTTGATCATCATAGTTTTTTTTTGAAATAACTATAATTCATTCGTATTTCGGCGCATTCAGATTATATACATCCGAAACACGTCGAGGATCGGTCGCCTTACATCGGGATCACTAATTAATCCATTTTAAAGTCCATACAAATACAATCAATTTTTGCGGCTGTACCATTAGGTACAGTTATACTACTTGTAAAAATTGATCTTAGTCGTTTAAAATAACCGAAATCTATCTAAAATCATTCAAAATTTAAAAATGTAGAACTTCCCCTGATCAAAAAACTTTAAAGCACACCGGAACTATGAAAAATGAATAAAATGCCATGGTAGTTCTAGATAGAACGAGTTACTTGTACAGTAATCTACTAAAGCAGCTAATAATTCTGGACTAGAAAACTTGCTTTCATTATGTACATCCCTTTAGTTTGATATGTACGTAAAATTAAGTTAATAAAATACATTAGATCTTTCACGAACAGTTAGATAACATACTGTCAAAAACAGTAACACACTTGTTCACAACCTACCGGCTCATTAGGTCACAACTTATGGAAACACTTGTTCCACTCTAGTAACACACTTGGTTACATTCTATGGACTCACATGGCCCAAATGACACACATGGTCATTCTAAAATGGTGACTCACATGGCCACCTAGGTCACAACTTATGGAAACACTTGTTCCACTCTAGTAACACACTTGGTTACATTCTATGGACTCACATGGCCCAAATGACATACATAGTCATTCTAAAATGGTGACTCACATGGCCACTTAGGTCACAACTTATGGAAACACTTGTTCCACTCTAGTAACACACTTGGTTACATTCTATGGACTCACATGGCCCAAATGACATACATAGTCATTCTAAAATGGTGACTCACATGGCCACCTTAAAATATCGACACACTTGGCCACTCTATAATAGTGAGTAGACACACTCATGACTACTCCAAACGTATACGAGCTCTCTGACCATCATTCAATATCTTTATTCTTACTCCCACAATACCAGCTACGCAAAATCGTCAATTTCAACTTGAAATCTAAGATATTCTAACGTCTCTATCTTGTATTCTTCCAAAATCCTTCATTATTAACCTCAATCACTGATAAATCTGTCAAGAGACACTAAGGCTTCCGTACATGAAAGCGGAACCCCTGATGTCAATCAACCTGTAATGCGATAGAAAGAGGTTCCCCTTTTTTTTTTTAAACTACAAATGATAATGATATCAATAGCTGATATACAATACAGTACTAAAATACATATGCTGTGATAATAGCACATATTAAGAGTTGCAAATGGACTTGGTCAATAAAACCACTATTATTCTTTCAGCATAGGTACAACTACCATCGAACAAATCACTAATAAAAGGGCAAATGATTTTAAGCAAGTGCTTAAATAAACTTATCATAAATTACATGTCTGGCCAATGTACTTCACTAATGTAATTTAAGTTCACTCGCGGCACTAATATAAATAGTTGCCCTGCCACTCAAAAAAATTACTTTTTAAACACTACAAATTCCTAAGACACCTGTTTTGATCGAGTCTAGTACTACCAGACTAAACTATCTAGATCACATAAAATAAGTATACCAGTAAGTATACTTTTATATCGAGAATTTAAAACTAAATCATACTTTTATCGTATTTCTTATAAATCACACATGAAACTAATCAGAGTTCGATTAATTGCTTTGCATCCTAGTATTGACATGAGGGTATCTTATTTGACATATTCACTTCTCTTTTTTTTTTTATTACTATTATTCACTCCATGAATTCTCTTCGTGAATAACCAGTAATCTAATCTATGCCTGGTTAATAGAAATTTCAAATTAAAAACTAAATTAAAAATTAAAAACCTTGTAAAATCAAAATTCGAAACTTAAACAGTGCGTAAAAAAAAACTACAATCTCATTCAGTACACTAGTCTGAAGGCACGAGGCTGCTTTTAAATTCAATAATCATTTAACTACATTTACACTAAATAAAACTTTAGGTAACGTTCATCCAAAGTGATGGTCCAGAGAATAATTCACAAATACTTGAGTTAATTAGAACTGATAATTATTTACCTATTTCATATCTCTAGGAGTACCTCAGGTTAACCAGTAGTAATAACCAAGCTGTATGGTATCGCATTTAATCATCTAAAATGGCTGCTCAGACGGCCGGTGCTAGTGAAATTTATTCCAGTATGTCAACTCTCATACTGGCGAAATTCTCGCTTGACGCTTTATTTGTTGATTATAGCTAAATAACACAAAATTTCTTGGACTCATGTCCAGGACATGACATTTTTACATCATCTATCATAAATAAATACTATGGACACTATATTCAAAACTCAATTCACTGAAATTTCTATCGATGTGTTTTATCTAAACTAAATACCTTAGAATCAGAATTACTTCGACACTAAAGTAAACTGCTTACAAAATCGTAATTCGGGGATTATCCTCCTCGAAGGAAGCCAGTCGCCAAGCTGGTTTGAGTTGGCAATTCATTCAGATGAGACTTCACAGTCTTAACGTCGTGATGACGTAATATTAAAGTTTACAGCAAACTCTTTTCCAATTTGTGGGTAACTAAATACGAAATATAAATGTAATTCAAATATTAATTGCCTTGATACAATGTCAATTATTATCGCACGAGATCATTACCAAACACTCGATTTGACCTCTACTCAAATGGAATACAACATAATATTATAGCCAAAATAGCAAATCTAAGAGTTCACCCAGAACTAATGTTATTCAATGTACCCACACAATAGGTGTCAAAACAGATTTAGCAATATCCAAAAGTTCTTTGCTGCACGTTATCTTTATAGCATAGCAAGAATGGATCTCAAGTACATGCTAACTTTGATTAAAGTAGTCAATCTCTTTTGAACTTAGTAAACGGAATACTCTTTGTTTAAAAGTTTTGAAGGTACGACACAGAGAATTGTGTCACAATATAACTACTTAGTGAACAATATTTTTCTCGTGTTAAAAAAATATTGTTTTCTTGGGTTCATTTTCACTTCTGAAGTTGTCACGAATTCCCGTTAAGGTCTATATATTCCATGACTAGATACAACCTAAGACCGATTGACTAACTACGGATCTTTATTTGGAAGTTCATAAAACTACACGTGGGCATAGAACGGGCATATTTTTGGGTAGCAGCGAACAACTTCGCTACCCACAATGTACCTTATAGAAATCCTGAAATAGCACACTAACACATGTGTTAAAGATTACTCTTAAAATGCATCAGAGATTAAATAATAAATAAATAATAAATTGGAACGATACAACAAAGGACTTACTGGCATTTCAGCTATCATCTCGCACACACTTTACTTTCCAACACCACGTCTCAACTCACTCTATACACAAAAGTATAACACTGTATATATCATGATATATAAGAATGTACACAGCACAGGCGTGCACCTCTGATGGCGAGCGATACTCAACTTCCTGTTTACAGAATGACGCCCGTATTTATACACAATGTCTTTTTTGCCTACCCTCTACCAACTCTGAATTCATTAATAGTGCAATACCAACATGAAATCAGTATTGCCATTCTATAAATAATAAATAAATGTTGCCAGTCGAACACACGATCACGACAAATCCATATTAATATTTTAAATGCGAAAGTGTGTCTGTCTATCTGTCTGTCTGCTACGCTTTCACGGCCTAACTACTCAACCGATTTTGATGAAATTTGGTACAGAGATAGTTTACATCCCGGGGAAGGACGTAGGCTACTTTTTATCCCGGAAAATTGAAGAGTTCCCGCGGAAATCAAAAAACATCAATCCACGCGGACGAAGTCGCGGGCATCATCTAGTGAATAATAATATTTTTCTTAATGATAACACACCCTCCCTCTGCGGATCGATCTTAATAAGCGCTGTCATCAATAAAATTGACCATATTATGTTATGTTTATATTACAAACGATTAAAATCGATTTTAATATCGATATAAAGTACTCATTATCATCATTAGCATTTGGCAACGTCTATAATATCTGTAGGCCGACAAATAGGTACAGCAAACTGAAATTAGTAGTTCAGTCTAACTTCCTGTGACTTAATAACTTTTAATGTTTATAATATGTAATATTAGAAGGAAACACTGGTTATACACATAATAATTATTTATTACTTTAATTTAGCAATGTGCACGAACAAGGCAGCCGGCGCCATTACAGAAGGTACCCATAGACCAGTGTTGCCACCGTAGACCAGGCAGTGATACCATGTTCAGCTCGCTTTAAGTTTCCATCTAACAGTAACTAACTTTTATTCATGGAACTTTAAACCTATTGTAATTGTTATAAATAAGTATTTTTAGCTCAATGGAATCTTGGCATACAGGCAGACATGCCACAAATACTGTTCATCCCAGTATATAATGAATTCTTAAAACATACAAACTTAATTTGAACTACAAAAACTAGATCCACGCGGACTCGCGGACAAGTCAAAAGGAATGCTAGTTCACTACCACTACCTGTGCCACTACAGCCTAATAACGTCCCACTGCTGCGCACAGGCCTGCACTCTCATAGGAGAGCAGCAATTAGAGCTTAGACCCACCACGCTGCTCCAATACGGGTTTTCAGGCTTTAACGACTTTTGTCGTATTAGAAATAATAACCGGGACTGACGGCTTAACGTGCTCTCCGAGGCACGGGGGTGAAACACCGCCAACTTCCTAACTCCGGGCTAGTACTGAGAACTTCTAGTCAGAAAAATCCAATACTTAATTATAGCCCGACCCAGGACTCGAAACCGGGACCTCGTCGGCCGCAGTCGAACATTCTAACCACAAGACCAACAAGGCAAATACAAGTGTATGGCCAGAATTTCTGTACTCGTATCTAATGTGTGTTACCTTTGAATTTTGAACTGACATCATTAGCTTGCGGTTAGCAACAAGTTTATTTATCCGTTCCACATTAGAGCTTATGTTCTGCACGATTAAGTTTAAAATTCAAATCACACAAGCATTAACACGTAGCTACCTAGTCTCACAAAGCTCTTCTTACATTATCATTAAGATAATTATCAAATATAATAATAATAATAATAAATATTATAAATGCGAAAGTTTGGATGGATGTCTGGATGGATGTATGGATGTATGGATGTTTGTTACTCAATCACGCCCCAACGGCTGAACGGATCTGGCTGGCACAGAGATAGATTATAGTCTGGAATAGCACATAGGCTAATTTTTATCTCGGAAAATTAAAGAGTTCCCGCGGGATCCACAAAAAACTCGATCCACGCGTACGAAGTCGCGGGCATCAGCTAGTTGAGATATAAACCATAGAGATGCAGACCTCATTTATGCCGATAAAAAAGTACGCTACGGTAATTATGAAAGGTGTAAATGAACTTATGGATATCAAATTATGTTTATCTCTTAAAATTTTATGAGAATATACTATAAAAATTTACTTTATAGGATAAAATAACTATATTGACGAGAGAGTACACAACCATACTAATATTTATTATAAATGCGAAACTGTGTCTGTCTGTCTACCAGCTGTCTGTCGTCTCCTACGTTTTCACGGCCCATCTTTTAAACAGATTTTAATGAAATTTGGTATAGAGGTAGGTAACATCGCGCGGAAGGACATAATATGGTATTTTTTATCCCGGAAAATTGAGGAGCTCCCGCGGTAATGAAAAAAACCTAATCCACGCGGGTGAAGTCGCCGGAATCATCTAGTATACTATAAAATATAAGTTATAGGATAAAATAGCTATATTATTGACGAGCATAGACACATGCTAATAAGTAAATTAACGTAAAATAGTACAATTACTTATCTTCATATTAAATTCATCCAGATCCATACAAACAGCCAGAGTGAAACCTCTGCGGGACATCATAACTTCTATAGTATAGATTCGTTATCATACTAAACATATTACTATAGAATATTACTATAGAATCTATATATTATGATGATAACACGTGAAATAACACGGTAATAAGTAATTATTTTAAATCAAGCCTAATTTCACTTCAATGTACCGATTAATTATAATTATTATTAATTAGAACATACTTCATAATTAATCACATAAAATTTATTAGGGCGTAGTAGTCAAGAGTTGCAATTTATTAGCGATAATTAATTTCTTTAATAATATTACTAAATAACTTTAAACTTGCAACTAGCATGCCAAAATAAACACATAATATAAATTATGCATCGTTTACGGATTTGGGGCCATACTGCCAGTCCTTAAAGCCATATTGTTTCATTATGGTTGACTATCGTGTTTAAGAATTATAGTCCTTATTTTAGGAATGTTATGGAACGTGACATCAAACTCTCATTGTGAGTAATATTGCTTAAGTATTGCTTAAAGCGTTGGCAGTAGGGTGACAGGACAAGAATTAATGAGCACTTAAATGCACTTATTAATTATGTAAACGGAAAAGTCGTGATCAACGTAGGAACCTAAATAAGACAAATAGATTTATGCGACAAACCTTTGCATAATATAAGAATTATTATCAACTAGGTGATGCCCGCGACTTCGCCCGCGTGGAATAAGTATTTTTAATTCCAACGGGAACTCCATAATTTTCTGGGATAAAAAGTCCTATGTCACTGTCAACTATACCCATGCCAAATATCACGTCGATCCGTTGCTCCGTTGCGGCGTGATTGAAGGACAAACCAACGAACCAATAAACCAACAAACAAACACACTTTCGCATTTATAATAAGTATGATATGAATGAATAATTGATTCACAAATAATAATAAACCCAAAGAATTTTGTACTTATACATTTGTATAATTTCGAAATTCAAATTATGTTAAAAGATACTTGTGTTCCTTTCAAACCTTGACAGTAAACAATCTTATTTATATATAAGTGAAAAATATTTTAAACGAGAGATCAATGAAAAGCAGAACATCTTTTAATATAAAAAATTTTAATATCTTTTTTCATAAAAGCAATTGCTCGATTCTTGCTTAAGGCATTGTTAGAATATGATATTGCTTTTTCATCCTCTTTTTATAAGATTGGACATGAGAGATAGGTAAATAAGTTAGTTTACGGTTGAGTTTTGACCCAATCAAAAGTTCAACTCAATTATTTCAAGCTGGACAGCTATGTTAATTATTTTTATAAGTTCAGACCTGGATTTCCGGAATAAATCCGAAAAAAACCATATCAGCCCTATAACTATTACACCACTGACTATTTTAAATTTTACACAGAAGAAGCAAGTGTTAAATGGTAAATGTAAATTTAGTACTTTCATGATCACCTGACCCCAGAAATCGACCTTCACGGCGACGGTCCAAATTAGGTTTGAATCTACTAGCAATAACAATTGCACATCGGATGTGCCTTCCCCTCTTATAATAACCTATTATAATACCATTAAAGTGCTACCATTGTTGCAACACAAATCACATACGGAATGACATTCAAGTGACATTAAGTAGACAGAAGAATCGCGACGCCCAGACAAGTTAAGACGAGAAAATCGGACAACTACTTTCTAAGAGGAATCATAAAAAAATGTGATGTACGTGATAAAAGACTGCAACAAGTGTTTACTTACAGCACTAGTAAAACTCGATTGACGACTGAAGAGCTCATATGAAATTTAGAACATCTCTCAAACTTCGTAGTCTAGACTGCAAACGTTTGACAACCACTGCGCGATTGAGATGATAATTAAATATTCCGTTTGTGGTCAGCCTATGCCTTTACCCGCAGCTCACGTTAAGTTCGAGTGCAGTGGTTTGAGCTGTGCGTTGAAAGATCAGTCGGCCATTCATTCAAACATTCCGTTTTGAGTAGGTACATCTCTCTTTGCGTCGTATTCCTCATTAGTGAGGGTCATGACCGCTTTCCATCATCGATATATATGTAGGTACTAGATGGGCCCTTTCATAGAAAAAGGTCGGGCGACCGACTTTGAGAGCGCGTTCCTAACCTGTCTTTGTCCCCATCGTAGCGCTGTCACGGTCGCTTGTCGTGTAGATAAATTGTTATTCTTAGGTTAACATCTACAGTCTTATTAGTTTGGCACTGTACAATTTTTATTTTAAGGTAAGTGTTTCAAGTCACAATTATACATTTCCAAAAAAACGTTATTTTATCTTCCTATTAAATATTTTTATCCATTACGCAATCATTTAATTTCCGCGGCAAACTGTATGATATTTTTTTTTTACTAACTGGCCTTACGGCTTCTATGGCTATGGCCTACATTATCTATGACCGAGTCATACGTTTTCAAGCTTTCATTCAAGATGTTGCAAGCAAGTTCCCGCTTTTCACACTAGATGGCGTTGATGGCGTTGCTAAAAATACGCCCACATTCTTTTTTTGATAGCGCCCGTCTATGTAAATTGAGGTCGTTGCTTTCCATTAATCAAATAATAGTAGGAGATTTCTTGGGATAATAATGCAGTGGGTTCCCACTTCCCACGTCCTTCCGCATACGACTCGACTTAGGTTTTTGTAACGATTATTATTAGATGTTGGACTGACGGCTTAACGTGCTCTCCGAGACACAGAGAAAACGAAACGGCCAAATTTGAACCTCCAAATTCGGTCACCCATCCAGTTACCAACTTGGGTCAAAGTTGCTTAACAATCGCAATCGACTGATATGCGTTGTCACAACTAGGCCACTCGTCAGTACATACATGTAGATAAAACATTTTAACTACTGTGTTAAACAGAAACAGTTATAATGTTTTGAATTGGAAAGCACTACAGTTAATGAGCAAGCTAGCAGAGTAGTTTGCGGTCCGTTCGTGGTTACTTGACAGTGCACATGTCACATAAGCCACTTTTACCAGATCTAAAAATATTTACAACTAGTTTTGCACTGAGTGACTGGCCTAAACTCAGTTCTTCGTCATTTTTGCCAAAGACGTCAATTATAATCCCACAAAAACTTTACTCCGAGAATTCGAGGTAAAAATATTTAGTTGTCAAATTTGCAAAGAAAAAGCTACTTATTTTAATATAATAAGATTTATCACTTACCTTGCAAGAATTATTCTGGGATAAAGATCAAGATTAGCATTAAACATGGAAATGATATCTGAAGAAAAAGAAATATTTCATCAAGTAGTTGCAAAATTATGCGCAAATTTATTTTCTTACATTCATGAGTTCTATGCCAAAAAAATATGTAAAAATTTTAGACTTACAACAAATCAATTGATAGAGAAAACCTTACAAAATGATCTTATCTATTTTATTGTTAAGTTTTGAAAAACCCATGAATCTAAATGATCTAGCTAGGATAAATAATAAATGGTGAAAATGATATTAAATCTGTTAATATATTTAATTAAACTTGTCATTATTACAACTACTATTAGCATCGAGTTCGCTTGCCAAAAATAAAGCCAAACTTTTCTATCTAAATATTAATTTAATTCAAGTAGATCTTTGACTCTAACCCGGATAACTACGAATAAATTTAATATAAAATATTTAATTTAACTTGTTTTTACTTTGTTATGCTGTTTTTTTGAGGCCTAGTTCCGTCTACATCTTCATGTACCCCATCAAGGTCCATTTTGGGAAAATTGGTGTCGTCTTATCTAAAATCTTACTTTCCAAGGCCAATTTTGGAGACTACAATGGGCTTAGTGTCCATTGAAGGTGAAATTTTTTCGTGTTTTATATAAATTTATATTACTCACATAAATTTTCTCTAATTTAAATGCCGTACATTGATTAAATCCTAGGCAAACACGACGTGTCCCATATCTATCTTATATACAAGTATATAAAAGCGAAATACTACTCATTCACTGACTGTATAACTGACTGACTAATCACGATATCTCAGGAACTATAAAGCGTACAGACTTGAAATTTGGAAGGTAGATTCCTTCTATGGTGTACATGCCAGCTAAGCAAGGGTTTTGAGAAAATCCACCCCTAAGGGGTTAAAATATGGGTTGGAAGTTTGTATGAAAGTCCTTTGTTTTTGAAGTTAGAGACATGAAAATTGGCAAGTAAGTTATTAGTTATAAATAATAAAAGCTTGCATCATGCAATTTTACGAAAATGTACCCCAATAGGGGTGAAATGGGGGTTGTAAGTTTGTATGAAAGTCCTATGTTTTTGAAGTTAGAGACTTGAAAATCGGGATTTAGGTTATTAGCTTTAAATAATAATAACCTGTATAAGCAATTTTACGAAATTCGACCCCGAAGGGGGTGAAATGGGGGTGAAAGGTTAAATAAAAATTTTATGATTTTGAAGTATACACATGAAAATCAACATTTAAATTATTAGTTTTAAATAATAAGAAAACCTGCATAAGCTATATAAAGCCTCTATAGATAGGTTGTTTGCCTCTATAAACGAAGTCGCGGGCGACCTCTAGTAATATATAAACACAAACGCCCATTACGACGGTAAAACAAATAAAGTATAAGAAAAAACCAACTTCCGAGATGTTGTATTAGTAATAGCGTTATGTAAAATTTTGCAATCGACGTGTTATAGCAACTATATAAAACCGTGTGAAGTCGGTTAAAGCCTCACAACATATTAGCGTCTACGTAATTAATAAACCAGCTGCGCGGTGCTACATGATATTTTTTATGTACACAAATATAAATAATTACGAAATCATCGTAAAAGGAAGTTCTTTTTGTTATAAAATAATTTGGACAAAATGTTACATCAGGAGAAAACATGGCGCAGTTGGTTCTGACATAATTGTATTAAATTTTCATCTTATTTTACGCGCTACATTATACGAATTAATATTTTAGTGAAACGTTAGCTATCTACGAATAGGTAGGTAGTTAAATTATAAAAGTTTAGACAACATAGACATAGATAAAATTACTGTCAGAACAATGTACTAATCATTATTCATTTATTTGTGAGCCTTTGTGCCGATCTTCTAACAAAGCTGTAGTTATTAGGGACATAATATTAAAACCTTACGTAGCTTCTACATGAACATAACCTGTGACATAACGGCTTACTTGACTTCTAAGCCTCTAACTACGTTATTTTCAAAATTAACTTTGATAATACTACATTATACTCCACCCATAGATTTTGTATTGTATTTTTGATTACCCAATACTAAATCGATGACTCTACCACGAATCGCAATATTAATCACCGTATTTTTATACTTAAAATAAAAAGTAAAAACTCTAAATTGTTGTTGAATAATTTGAGCAAAAACTGGCATGCTGTAATCTGCAACAACAACATGAGACGTCTTTTCTTTAATACTGTCAAAATACTCTATTGTATTCAGTAATCGCATTGTTTGTTCTTGTAGACTTTCTATGGTCGATCAAAGTAGCTATTCTATCGTGATTCTATCTTATATTAGACTTGTTCTTTTTATGGCACACGGAACTATGCTTTTTAGTGATACTGACAACTTTAAATAGACGGTGCCAGGGGCCATTACATTTATAAAGCCACTGATTTATGTTACATAAGGACAACACAATATTATTACAAGGTGTAAATTGATATGTTTTGAAGTGATAGAGCATTTTAACCACACCCAGCGGATATAGTGTTAAGTTAAAAATCGGAAGTCAGAAAGTATGGCCTCCGTTTACATGCTTGGGTTTGTTACGTTGACGGGCGACGTAAAATAATGATAAAAAAATTTTTCGTCGTCGTAATTGTAATTGAGTGGGACGTAATCTATGTCAGTACTGAACCCCTCGCGAACAGATCAATTAATTTAGTTAAACACGTTTGTGTCTATCTGAGCCTTAAAATATTTCCAATAATAAACTAATTTGTACGGTACTATTTCCTCTATGGAACTTGTGCAACTTTCCTTTCTATATTCTAATAATAAAAGATTAGTTAAAATGTTATTCTCAATTATGTACTTAAGTACCTACGTCATGGTAATTACATTTTTAAATATTATATATATTGCATATATTTTATAGTGTATATTTACATTTTTACACTTATCTGTTAAATACTAGGTAATCTTAGGTCATAAAACTAAACTGTTGCAGTTTATGTGTTTCTAGAAAGAATAAAACTGTTTATTAAAAATTTATTAACTTTCCAGGTTTATTGTTCTTCTTAGTATTTTTTATTTTGTAATTCTTAAGTATAACTACTTTGACGGCTTTCTTTAAAAATTAAAACAGGGTCCAAATTGAAAATATTTAATGATGATGACAAGAAGGTAACGCGAAGAAGGAATTTGGCACCAGGTATGACAAGAAGGTACGCGAGTTGAAAAATACCTACCAGCCAATGCGCTTCTTAGTGCAAGTGCATAGCATATGAACAGCAAAATTTCACTGGTTGCTAATAGTTGGAAAATTGGATTTTAAGGATCCTCCTCCTTCTCATACGAAAACTCTTATGCTATACAAGCATTGGTACACCAAAATGTAATACGAAAGATAACGGTACAAAACAGCTGTAATTAAGAACAATGAAAGAGAATTGCGAACCATTATGAAATTGATAGCGAGCTGCGATTTAATAATAAAAATTGTGCGATAGAAAAGTGTAAAAACCGAATCGCATAGTGGCGCAAAAGTTAACACTCGCTCCCGACACAAAATCTTTAAGTTCCAAATATTCTGGCTCAACCTACCTGTAGGCACTCGCGCTCTTATAGGACCAATTGGCCTCTGAAGTCCCCAGCCGGCTTACTGGCAGAATTAATATTGTATCGCTACAATGCTAAACATGTGATAAACTACGTGCGCGATATCATCCGAGTGGATTTTCCCTTTTTTTTTTTCCATGGCGTCTGATTGATTTTTTCGGTATAGAAAGCCGGCTTTAAAAAGATAAAAGCATGTTCGTCTCCAGGATGCAATCTATACCAAATTTCGCCAAAAACGTTAAAAGGTAACCGAAAGATATACAGACAGATACACTTTCACATTTATAGTATTTGCACAGAATAGGTAATAGTACAATGTATTAGCGAGTATTCTGTGATATGCGCGTTTATTTTCGTTTCGTTTTTAATGATCACATGATCAATATGCTCACTAGAATGAACTGTTACATTAACGCTAGTCCCGATTTATAGAAAGATCACGTCGGTCTATGTACTGTATAATAATGTATTTCGATCAAATAGTGAAACCAGTTGGAAGAACGCGTGCGGAAACTAAACCGCGCCGGCGCTAAGTCACGTGCAATATTGAAAGTGTAAGTTCAAAATAAACAGTGATGACTTAAGAAGTCAATATTGACAATAACATCAGCAAAGCGTATATAGAACAAGCGATTATGTAGCATAGCATATTTACATCGCTACATAATCGCTTACTAACAAACGAGCAGAACTTTCGATTGTACAACTCCTCAAATTTCGAGATACAAAATCAGGTATGATTGTACTCGTGAATGTTATCAAATTAAAAAACATGACAATGGAGCTACATTTCAATGGTCTTTGCCAGAGACGGACTAAGTCCGAGAATCGTGGTGCCATTACTGAATATCGCCTCCGGTTATTATATGGTGTTATAATAAGTTAGCCCGCTACCATCTTAGACTGGATCATCACTTACTATCAGGTGAGATTGCAGTCAAAGGCTAACTTGTAGTGATGAAAAAAAAAGTTTCAGACGAGTTTGCTTAGTTAATGCTACGTTAAGTGCAAGATCTGCGTCAGCCACAAAGCGATGGTACAATAAAGTCTATTCTCGAGCATATAAAGAATCTATTTAAACCTTTCGTGTGGCAACTAAGCCGTGAAGCGTTCATTATATTGGGTTAAGTAATATTAATTGCTATCCAGCAATCTTCTTTATAATTAAAGAAGAGATTATTGCTAGCAGCCGATTAAACAGGATTGATGCAACTTGTTACAAAAACTGGAAGTAAAATATATAGAACGCATCAATTCGGGTGTAAACTTCCAAGTGATTGATGAGTTGTTATGTGCGCGTTGTTATCGCGTTTAATACTGGCAGTTGGGGTTCAGCTAGGTGGAAAATGTAACCATTTTGTATGAACGACGCGTAACTAGGCATGTATTATGTGGAGAAAGTAATTGAAGTAAATAACGACATAATATGACGCACGGCTTTCATTGAGTCTATCATAATTATTAACTGAGTAAACTATATTGAAAAATAAGTTAAGGACAAGGATTGATTGAAAATCATCGTGCAATTCATGTTTCATGTTCACGTATTCTTAACGATGAAAGATGCTCACTTTTTTCATAATTTTAGCAAAATTACCCAATAGGAATACAATAAACATGTAGGTACTTTAACTTATACCCTATTTGCTAAAACTCGATTTTTTATCAAAATCTTTCCTACTACAAGACCGTAAAGAGGTAAAGCACAATATATATAAATAAAAGGAGGTTCTATTTTAAAGAATTATTAACAAACTACTCTACTTAATTTAATTAACAAACTGCAAATCGCTGTCATTATTCGTTAAAATTAATTGACAGGTTATCAATTACGTGTTAACACGCGATTACTATTTGACCCGCGCGTTCTATTAATTAATGGATACTATAATAACCAACTAATTACACCCGTAACACGTCACGGAGTAACCTAAGACCCAGGAAAATGTATCTTGATCAAATCAGTAGGTCACGTTTGCTTAAACGAGTACTTAGGATTTGAATACAACAGAACACAGTTCGTACGAGAGCGCTTGGGGTCCCAAGAAGCTTTAATGGCGCCCCCGCACTGGAAGACGTTCCTATGTGGAGATTTCCCACTAGATGGATGAGAAATCCTAAGCGAGTCACTTGGGAGCAAAGATAATATATAAATCAGTATAAGACTGTTCACCTCATACATTCAATCAAAGCTCGCTAAATGCGCATTAAAGTCGCCGGTACCTTGTAGTTCTTCGCACAATCTGAGATGGCGTAACAGTGCAAGCTGTTTGTTAAAATTAGTTGAATGTAAATTTGCTATTTGCTTAAGTGATTTTACCAAATTTTTGTATTTTGATAATTTTATAGAAATAATTAATACAAATAATTAATACAAATTGAACCAAGAAAATACGATATTTCACCGATTTTACTATAATCATATAAAGAGCGAGCCTGGTAGCGCCATCTACCGATAATATTAACCTAGAAAAAAATTTATAAGGGAGTTAGCAATCTATACTTGGTATTATAATTAATCTATGCTTGGGAGACATAGAAACAAAGCGGCACAATAGTTATTTGTGTTATATGGGGCCAAAGAAAATTTTTGTTCCCCGAGTGCGCTATTTTGAATTCAGAGCGAAGTGAAGGATTCTAAAGTAGAATCCCGAGCTTAGCGAGGGATTCTAAAGTAGAATCCAGAGCGTAGCGAGGAATTCAATATACGCCGCCCGAGAACAAAAAATTTGGCCCCGAGTGACACACACTATTTTTCATCATTACGTATGAGAAAAAGCTAGGAGTATCAACCTACTATGTATGGACATTACCTATACGTTTAAGCACCAATCGGTGCGCTGCCTGGCGGTGGGCGGCCGCTTCCTCGAGATCGGCAAGCTGGACCTGTCCAACAACACCGCGCTCGGCATGAGCGTGTTCCCCAAGAACACCACGTTCCACGGCATCCTGCTGGACGCGCTGTTCGGCGCGGCGGGCGAGGGCGACGACAAGGCGGCCGCTGCCCGCCACCGTGTTCGGCGAGCGCGAGCTGGAGCCCGCCTTCCGCTACATGGCAGCCGGCAAGCACATCGGCAAGGTGCTGCTGCGCGTGCACGAACGCGGACCAATCAGAACAGAGAAATGAAAACTCCCATGGGCCTAAAAATTACATTTTGCTCCCTCTATCCTCTGAAGCCAATATTCGTTTTTCGAATAGGTATGATGAAAAAAACTATTCAGACCATGTCCATCTATGGATCTATGGATATATCAGTTAAAATGATAATAACTATACATACAACTTTACATATATTGTGCACTTTTCGCAACGTCTAAAGTATGAATATTTTTATTAAATACATGCTCTATTTTCATAACAAATTTTAAGCGTTCAAACGACCTTGCCCATATTATTACATCTACCCACGATTTCGTCCGCGCACCAGAAATAAGCAAATTTAGTTGCTCGAATTAATCGACAAATAACACAGAAATAACTCAATAATATTACAAATATTAAATGTGTGTCTATGTTTGTAATAAAGTTCCGCACACTTGGTAGTAGGTAATACCTGTTAATTACTTTTTTTACCTTATAATGAAACGTTTATGTAATAAGTTAATTAATTTAATTGTATGTTAATATTATGTAATTTACTAGTTACGCCTAATAAATTTCTTTAATTTTCCTTTGCATTGTTAGCATATAATACCAACGGATAATTTTGATATACTACACAGAAAAAAAAATATAATAATTTGGATCACATTTCATAATAATATCAATCATAACTTTTATATGCTGTTATTTAAATAAATTTATTGTTTAATAATCAAATAAATTAAAACTAACATTACAAAAACTATTAAAATAAAACTAAAATAAATTAAATTAAATTAAATCTAAAACCTCATCCAGACCACCGCAGCGAGGCATTGTACCCAAGATGCTAGCAGCATTACCCCTTTGGATGGCCAAACTAGATCTTTGACCAAGGTAGCTGCCAGCTCTCGGGTCCCCCGGTTGACTCGATAACCCTTTTAGAAATTTCCTCAAAAAGAGAGCTCGAGCCCCCGGGCCCCACGGCCCCAAGGTCTCCACACCAAAAGGCACGAATATGAAGCTCCCATCGAGGTTTTCATATTTGCGCCTCTTGGCCTGTTCGGCGCTGATGGCCGCTGCACCCGCCGTAGAGGAGGTCGCCTGAATGTGGGATGCAGCTAAAGTGTCTGCACACGTTGCGTCCCAAACAAGCGACCTGCCCATCTTCCAAGGTATGAGCTTCATACCATCAGGTCTCTTGCCATCGCTACGTGCCAAACCAATAGGTTCCAGTACAGCTGGCACATGGGCGGTGGCAAGGGACCTCCGGATGACGTCATTAATGGAACTATGACGGGAGAAGCGACCAGCGCTTCTCGAACAGGATAGCCCATGGTGTAACACAGTCACCGCAGTGGCAACGGTGAGGCTGGTTTATTGTGGCGCCAAGCCTAAGACCAATTAAAACAGAGAGTGTGGTATGGTCCAACATAGTGCCCAGATTGGCCGAGGGAAGAGCATGTAGCCAGTAGCCAGACTCTTTTGCAGAGACAGCGAGAAGACGAGCACGGTCTTTTCTAGAATTTGCCTCACCTAATAAAGTGTCAAAAGTTTTTTTGCAAAGAATGTCGTCCCACTGTCTCTGGGAAGAAAGAGAAACCGGCACTTTTATATTAACTTTTAAACAATGGTTTTTATTTTATGGTCTTTATTGAGGATATTATATTAAATCCTGCGTTGAGTTACGTGACGGCATTGAGTTCATCTACAATTATAACAATCAACAGAACTTTTATTAATAAAATTTAATTTATAACGATTTAATTTATATAGTTTTATTTCATGAGGATTAAATCGAGATCTACTGCAATCGCTCAAATAATGGGGTGCGTGTATTCCTAATCTATACCTACTAATATTATATATGCGAAAGTTTGGATGGATGGATGTTGAATGGATGGATCTTTGTTACTCAATCACGCCAGAACGGCTAAACGGACTTGCATGAAATTTGGCACAGAAACAGTTTATAATCTGGATTAACACATTTTATCCCGGAAAATAAAGGAGTGCCCGCGGGAATCCAAAACCACGCAGACAAAGTCGCGTGGTTTTGATCAGCTAGTTTTATATATATTTCGTTGCCTATTCATCTTGAAAGAACTATGCTACCTGCATTCTTTTCGAGGAGTGTTGCAGGGTATTCAGACAAAATAATTTCTGTAAACACGTAGATGGTTAGAATGGCACCATAATATTTATTAACGTTCCCTTAAAAAAGAAAGTAATCTCATTCTAGTCTCGACCCGATTAAAGATAATGAAGAAATAGAGCAAACCGGTTAATTACTCTTAGTGTTTACTGTAACGATGCTGCCAGCTTAATCTAGGCTATAAATGGTACGTAATGGGACATAAATTGGTGCGTACTTAACACGGCATTGCCTCACGCGTGGCCTATTGTTTTCCAAAGGTAATTACCTATACCAATAGTCTAAGAGCCTAAGAGGTGTTTTAAATGGTTCATGGGGTTATAACTTAAACTAGATGGTTCCCTGGACTTTGTTCACGAGGATTTGGGTTTGTAAAAAATCCTGTGGTCATGTTTATGCCACAAAGCCTTTAGATCTGTGTTGCTTCCGTAACAATAATAATCTATAGGTACTTGTATTATGCATGCGAAAGTTTGGATAGATGGATGTATGGTTGCAAGGATGTATGGATGGACGGATGTTTGTCACTCAATCCGTACAGCCGTTCTGGCCGATCTGGGTGAAATTTGGCACATAGATATATTATAGTATTGAATAACACATAGGATACTTACTTTTTATCCCAGAAAATTAAAGATCGCGGGCATCAGCTAGTGCATGTATAAAAAATATTCCGATTAATTAAAATTATTAAAAAATACGAATTCTCTGCCGTAGACACACATACATGCACGAACCCTGAAAACATAACACTCCTTTTTTGGGCAGTCGTGTAATAAAAAATCCCCCTCGAATGGAAGTACGGCTACCACTGCTATTACGTAACGATACCACAGTCATTAATTACCTTTGGAATCTTATTCACATTTTTATTAAATGATATTTTTTTGTGAATCACTGGATATTGAACTATAGTGTTATATATTTTTGGAATCTACTCATCATTTTCTAGATGATGATTATATAGTTAATCTTATTTTCGAATATTTTTTTTCAACTTTAGTCTTTAATGCGGAACCATGGTCACCCCATCAATATTTTTTTTAATTTTACTAGCCTATGTCACCCGGAATAAGCTAGGGATTCTAACGATACCTCATTTATTAAAATCGGTTCAGGCGTATAGAAGTAATGGTGGAATATACAAACTCACATACATACATACATACATAGTCAAAGTCAAAGTCAAACAAAATAACGTTTATTCAATTTAGGTAGGTATACTACACTTATTGACGTCGAGTTTTTTATAATATAAAATGGTGACAATCAGTAACGGTATCTTAAAACTAAAGCTACATACAAACATATATGCATACATGAACCCTGAAAACAATATACTCCTTTTTTCAGGCAGTCGTATAAAAAATACAAACAAACCGTCCACTAGCTCTTTGTGTACACGCGGTTATTAATTCAGCAAATGTCTACACCAACACTAATTGTAGGGAGGAAGGACCACGGCCGTTACGGTTACGGTTACGGTATACGAGCATTTTATTGTGTCGCCATGTTTGTGCTCTATCTGACTTCCGTTGTGTCAAAATCGGATTTATTTAAGGCCTGTGTGCCCTGTATTAGAGCAAGAACATGATATTATATTTATTTTATTACCAGATGATTCCCGTGACTTCGTCCGCGTGGACCATGTTTATTCGATTCCCGCGGGAACTCCTTAATATTCCGGGTTAAAAAGTAGCCTATGTCCTTCCCCGGCAACCTTTTTTTTTTTTTTTTTGTTGTAGGAGGGGAAAATCCTCATGGACATCCGGATCGGATAGTGCCGGACTCCTACCGGCTAAAAACCCCTTCTGTTACCAAGCAGCAATGTACCTGCCCAAAATTGGCCTACCACTACTGCCGAATGCCTGTCTCATCCTCGCCCGTCTCTTTCATCCTTCTCTTTCTTTAACATTATATTTTCCATGTAATTTTGAATTATTTGCCAGTTATTTTTGGACTCTAGCATTATGTCTATGAGGCTCTCCACCCCAATTTCTACTCCCAGTACGTCCACGACCTTCCTTCTTTCTTCTGCAAACTGTGCACAGTGGAACAGTGTGTGTTCTGCGTCATCCACAGGGTGCATGCAGTACATACACTTGCTGTTGTTTCTTTTCTTGATACGCTGCGTGTACTGCATAAACACCCCGTGCCCCGTGAGACACTGTGTCATGCGGAACGTTACAGCTCCGTGTTTCCTGGACACCCAGCCTTTTATCTGTCTTATCAATCTGTGCGTCCACCGCCCATTCGTGGACTTATTCCATTCCTCTTGCCATCTAGCAAGGGTCTCTTCTCTGGCAGCTCTTCTTTCTTCCGGCAGTTTCATCCCGTAGCTCTGTACTCTTTCCCTTGCTAGGAGATGTATGGGGATTAGGTTCGCGAGTACGAGGGCGGCATCGGTCGATATGGTCTTATAAGCGCAGCAAGTTCTTAAAGCCATCAAACGCTGGGTACGCAGCACTGTTTTCCTGTGCACTTCCTTGTCCATAGCCACTGCCCATATCGGAGCCGCATACAAAACAGTGGACTGCATTGCCAGGGCCAACGTTCTTCTCTTCTGTGAGTTCGGTCCGCGAGTATTTGGTAATATTGCGGTGAGTGCCTTAATAGTTTTTTGAGCTTTCTCGCACGCCGCATTTATGTGCTTACCAAAGTTCAGGCGCGAGTCCAGAGTCACCCCTAGGTAAGTAACTGATGAGGTTGGTTGTACCTGCGTTTTGCTACAAGTGAAGCTGTTATTTGGGCTTAATCTTCTATTGAAAATGATAGCAACCGTTTTTTCCGGGGCGATTTCTAATTTATTGTGCATCATCCATAACATAATACTGTGCAGAGCTTCATTTCCTTTCCTTACTAGGTCTTCGGCGTTGTTAGCTGTCACTGACACTGCCAGATCATCCGCATAGCAAATTAATTTTACCCCTTCTGGAACTTCCACTGTCATAACATCGTCATATAAGGTATTCCACAAGGTTGGACCGAGAACGGAACCTTGGGGAACACCTCCTCCTATCTCTACTTTGACTCCATTTTTTAACTGAACAGCTCTTTGTTCTAGGTAGTCTATTATGCTGTTTATTATATATGTGTTTATATTTCTTCTTTTCAATTTCTCTATTATTTTTGGCCAGGAGGCCGTATTGAATGCATTTCGAACGTCTACCAAAATTAAACCATTCCATTTATTTTCTTGTTTGGCATGTCTTGCAATACTTACTACCTGCTTTATTGCATCTGTAGTTGATCTGCCCTTCCTGAAACCATACTGATTTTCCTGAAGTCCTCCATTTTTGTCTATGTCCTGTGTGAGTCTGGTATTAAGTAGTCGTTCATATACTTTTGCAAGTATGTTTATTAGACAGATTGGTCTGTATTTAGTAGGTTCGCTCAGCGACTTCTTTGGTTTATCGATGAGGATGAGTTTTGCAATCTTCCAGCTTTCAGGAAACTCCCCTTTCTCTAGGAGTCCATTGAACAACTGGACAAAATATCGAGGATATTTCAGTATAACCTGTTTAATGACTTCCGGTGGTATTAAATCTGGGCCTGGTGCTTTTCCGCTCTTAATTCTATCAGCAGCATCTCTGATGTCTTTCTCCGAGAACCTTAAGCTTTCCAAATCCACATCTTCTTCATCTAAAAGCTCTCTTTTAAGCTCTTCGCATTTCGTTACTATAAACAGTTCTTTAAACACTTTCTTTTTTCCTTCCAGGGGTAAGGTTGTTTTAAGGTTGGGTAGCTGGAGCTGACTTTTTACTATTTTATAGGCACCACCAAAAATATCCTCTTCTAGCTCGTTACATAAATCGTCCCACTTTTTTGCTTTTGCTAGAATTAGGGCGATTTTTAATTCACTTTTACAGGATTTATACTCACGTTCTAGTTCTTCCCTTTTATTTTTATCCTTACATTTCTGGAACTTTCTTCGCTTCGATCTAGTTTCTTTTATTTTTTCTTGTATACCTTGAGTCCACCAGTATGGTAGCATGTAATTGTCGTCACATCTTACTCTCGGTGTGCTTCGGTTATACGCTACTTTAAGGGCGTTGTCACATTCTCTATAATTAATATCTCTATTCCTGACTATATCCTCAAATGTCGCATTAAATATTTCTAAATTAGTTTTACCAAATATATATTTTGGCGTGCCTTTATCCTTCTTTCCTCCCAAGCTAGTCACTATTATCCTATGATCGCTCATGGATACGTCATCTTCTAGAATTGTCCAATTGAATTTATCAGCTAACGCGTTGTCACTTACAAATGTCATATCAATGTACGATGTCCCGTTTGGTCGTATACAGGTTGGTATAAGTCCATCGTTAATGATATTTAATTCTAAGGAATGTGCCCATTCGAGTAGTTCAGTCCCTCTTCTTGTTGTCAGATTGCCTCCCCAGCAAGTATGTTTGGCATTGAAGTCTCCTGTTACGATCAGTTTGTTTGAAGCGCTGACAAACGTCTTTATATCGTATTGAATGGTGCTTAGGTAATTCACGAACCCTTCAGTAGTGCATTTGTTGGGGCTAATGTATACACTATAAAGTGAAACGTCTGACGTTTCAATGCAGATAAAACATCCAATTGTACGATATTTTGTCACGATGTGTTTTTTACTATAATTGATTATCATTGCACCAAGATCTTCACTGACGTAATGATGTTTGTTATTACTCTTGCATTTTGCTAGGTTGGGTTCACTAAGGGCAATGAAATCGCATTTTCTTTCTGAAGCCACTACTAAAGCCATATCATGGGCACTTATACTTCTATTCGCGTTGAGTTGTAGTATTGTGAATTTTAGTATCTATTTAACCCCGAGTCTCTTCGTCTTTTGCTCTGTTTAGCTTTAGCCAAAGCTTGCTGGAATTGCTCACATCTGCCGCTGCCTGATGAATGGCCCTCCATGTTACAAAGTGGGCAGAAAGCGTTATTTGTACATTCTTTGGCTTTATGGCCGTCTTCAGCGCAGATATGGCATTTTTGGCTCCTATCCACTCCTGCACATTTTGCAGCTATGTGATCGTGTGCCCAACATCGGTAGCATTTAAGTACATCTATCCTCTGTTGTGCTTGGCATATGCTTAGTCCTATCCTAATTTTATTCATTTCTATTAATCTTTCTGCATCTTTAAGTTCTAGCAATTACTGTGGCTATCTGATTTCCATTCTTCATGGGTCTCAAAGATCTGACTTCTAGTTGTTCTGGCAATTGTATTATGTTTGCGTCTAGAATAGCTGCTCTGACTTCCTCCATATCCGCGACGCTATCAATGTCCTTAATGTGAATAGTACTCTTCGTCTTTTTAGAAAGTGTCTTCACATTTTTATTTTCTACTATGTCTTTAATCGTTTTTGACACTTCCTTAGCATTATCTCTAACACTTACTAGAACATCTCCTTTATTTGATTTCCTGACTCCCTTTATTTGATCCAGGGCATCACTTCCTTTTAGACCAAACTTTAGTTTTCTTAATACTTGTGCATATGAGTCCGAACCTCCTTCAATTACTATTACTTCTTCATTCCTGTCTGTATGCTTACTTCTTTTTTCTGTTGTCTTGTACTTTTTCGCCCGCATAAATATCAAAGTCTCGGTCTTATGGAAAGTGACTGCGAGAAATTTCTTCATCACATCCGTTGTTATGCCCTGCGGCGTGACGATAGAGATTTCGCTCATACAATGTTTTGCTGCTATTTTTCTGATTTCTTGGCATAGCATGAATACGTCTTGTTGACTCCTTCCATCCTGTTTGGTTGGATCATAGAACATGACAACAACTTTGTTCGTCTTTGACATGTTCTCTTCAGAACTCAATATGGTAACAGTCTGTTCTAATATATTATAACTCCCGCCTTCACAGCTTATTCTATCTCCGACTAGTACTTCAGGGTATCTATTGAGTACCCTTTTTCCTGTCCGTGATTGAGATTTTGTTTGGTCCTCGCAGAAATATACTGTGTTGCTACGTACATCTTTGAATATGTCTCCATGGTCTACTTTTACATTTGCAAAACTATCTGGGGTCCATTCTACATGTAATTTTGTCATGAGATGATCATAATCCTTGATTACTTGCTGGTTTAGGTTGAACCTCTGGTCGGAAGTATCGTCATTTTTGTTCCTATTATCTCCTCTCTCTCTTTTTAGTTCGTCAAATCTTTTTTCATAATCAGATTTGATACTTTCTATCTGTTCTGCTAGTTCCAAAACTCTTAGTTCCTGTGTTTTCTTATATGTGTTAAATTCTTGTTGCAATTCGTAAAATTTGGCCATATCATATTTATATTTAGTTACTGTTTGTCTGACTAGACTTGTTAGGTCTGATGCAAATTTTTTTACTTCATTGTGAACTTTTTTATTCTCTCTAGTAAACTTTGCTAGTTCTTCTACTTTAGCTTTAATATTCTTCAGTTCTTCAGATGGTTCTATTTCACTCGGATGTACCATAGTAGGACTGGAGACCTTCTTTCGTTTTTTGGGGCGTCTGTCCTCTTCCGTGTCTTTCTTCGGTGTGTTATCTTCCTCTCCTATGTCAGCTTCAGTAGCTTGTGCAGGAGCATCACCTACTATTTTTTGGTTTTCTTGTGTTTTCGTGTGTCCTGGTGGTGTCCTCCTCAGAGATTCTCTTCTCTCAAATGGATTTATTAAATCCTCCAACGATTCTCTCCTTTTCTCTTCTTTGTCTCCTATTGTTGATTTTGGTGAGCGAACTTTGCCCCCCCCAGAATACGTGGGGCAGACTGACGAAACGTCAGTGAGGGATTCTCCTTCTGCTGTACAGTCGGTACCCTCCTGGGGTAGTCTATAATTTTTCTTTAAATTCGCCATCAAAATATTCCCAATTCCCCTCCCTCGTTTGCAGAGCGCCCGCCGGGTTAGCAGAGTAAACCCCACTCCTCCCGCCAGCCGCCAACATCTGGACTGACCTTTTTGGTTACACGTCGACCTCATCAGCTCAGCCCAGTACTGAGAGTGCTGCGCACATACCACCCTCAGGAGTTTTAAAACGGCTCTCCAGCCGGTTTGCTAGTATTGGTCCGCGCCAGGTATTTGATTTCCCTGGTTCCACCCATATCTGGGAGGTATTCCCCTATCCGCCACCTGGGGACGCGCCCGATGGGGGGACTAGCAACCCCACACGGGACTACATTACAGCCGTTCTGGCCGATCTGGGTGAAATTTGGCACATAGATATATTATAGTATTGAATAACACATAGGATACTTACTTTTTATCCCAGAAAATTAAAGATCGCGGGCATCAGATAGTGCATGTATAAAAAATATTCCGATTAATTAAAATTATTAAAAAATACGACTTCTCTGCCGTAGACACACATACATGCACGAACCCTGAAAACATAACACTCCTTTTTTGGGCAGTCGTGTAATAAAAAATCCCCCTCGAATGGAAGTACGGCTACCACTGCTATTACGTAACGATACCACAGTCATTAATTACCTTTGGAATCTTATTCACATTTTTATTAAATGATATTTTTTTGTGAATCACTGGATATTGAACTATAGTGTTATATATTTTTGGAATCTACTCATCATTTTCTAGATGATGATTATATAGTTAATCTTATTTTCGAATATTTTTTTTCAACTTTAGTCTTTAATGCGGAACCATGGTCACCCCATCAATATTTTTTTAATTTTACTAGCCTATGTCACCCGGAATAAGCTAGGGATTCTAACGATACCTCATTTATTAAAATCGGTTCAGGCGTATAGAAGTAATGGTGGAATATACAAACTCACATACATACATAGTCAAAGTCAAAGTCAAACAAAATAACGTTTATTCAATTTAGGTAGATATACTACACTTATTGACGTCGAGTTTTTTATAATATATAATGGTGACAATCAGTAACGGTATCTTAAAACTAAAGCTACATACAAACATATATGCATACATGAACCCTGAAAACAATATACTCCTTTTTTCAGGCAGTCGTATAAAAAATACAAACAAACCGTCCACTAGCTCTTTGTGTACACGCGGTTATTAATTCAGCAAATGTCTACACCAACACTAATTGTAGGGAGGAAGGACCACGGCCGTTACGGTTACGGTTACGGTATACGAGCATTTTATTGTGTCGCCATGTTTGTGCTCTATCTGACTTCCGTTGTGTCAAAATCGGATTTATTTAAGGCCTGTGTGCCCTGTATTAGAGCAAGAACATGATATATTTATTTTATTACCAGATGATTCCCGTGACTTCGTCCGCGTGGACCATGTTTATTCGATTCCCGCGGGAACTCCTTAATATTCCGGGTTAAAAAGTAGCCTATGTCCTTCCCCGGGAACCTATCCCTGTACCAAATTTTATCAAAATCGGTTGAAAAGCGTAGCAGACAGACAGACACACTTTCGCATTTATAATTATTAGCAAGGATTTTTTTATCGAGTGCATAAAGTTTTTTAGGTATACATAATGTAGGAATGCATGCAATTTCTAGGTACCTACTAGGTTACAAAAAGAACCAATCGTGTGAAAAAATTAACAATAACCTCAACAATCAATAAATTTCAGTTATTATTAGATTTGTTATTGAGCTTTGATCTTATGTTATAAATTGAGGCATAAATTTTAAAATTATCTCATTCATCATGGAAATGGGAGGGTACCAAATCGACATCGATTTTAACGAAATTTGGTATCGGGTCAGACCGGTTGCAACACGCGTTTCATCCCGGAAAATCAAAAAGTTCCCAAAGGAACTACAAAACATTTAAATCCACTTGGACGAAGCACAAGCATCATCTAGTTTTAATATAGGTATATTAGAATAATTAATAACTAATGTTCTATATTTGGACATACCTAATAAATGTATGAGAGAACACCAATAAATGGCATTAAGTACAGAAATGTTTCCGAACAAATAAGGAAGACGTATGATCTTATAGCTGTAATATCAATCACTTTGAAGTTTACACTCATTACCCGTCAACCGTAAGTAATCTCTAAATTGCCGTTTCTCGTAATAAATTGTTCAGCATTTCAATATTGAACAACTTTTTCTTTAATGTACACGGAAAAGCGATTTTATGTTATTACCTAACTTGGAGAAAATGCGTAGAGAAACAACGTTTATTAGAAATAATTAAGTTGTTGATACTGACTAAACATAAAACTGTACATTGAAGAAAACATTTCACTGATTCACTGTCGAGTGATTATCACTACCATCTCCGAACATCTTTGAAAGATGGTCTAATTTGTTTTAGCTACAGATAGCTAGCTTAAAATCCTTAATGTGAACGAAATGAAGTCAACCTAAAGGTTCAAATAACAGTCAAATCATATCTAGATTATATGAAAATAGAGTCCAAAAATATTGGATTGTCCACCAATCTAGATTAAATGAATGGCAAAATAAACATCTATTTTTTTATCCACTACAAGTTAGCCCTTGTCTGCGATCTCACCTGATGGTAAGTGATGATGCAGTATAAGATGGTAGCAGGACATGGCAGTTATATTAAACCCATACCCCTATTCGGTTTCTACACGGCATCGTACCGGAACGCTATATCACTTGGCGGTACGTCTTTGCCGGTAGGGTAGTACGGCCACGGTACTAGCCACGGCCGAAGCCTCCCACCAGGCCAGACCAGGGAAAATTCGGATATTATAAATTCCCACAATGACCCTGCCGGGGATCGAACCCGGGACCTCCGCACGTTAAGGCGCTCAACACTGCGCCACGGAGGACATCAAAATTACATAATATTTAAACTTATTAGACCAGACTATCTCTGTGACCACAGATCAGAAAATTTCTGTTACTATTTAGTGGGCGTAGGTACATTTACGAGCCACGACGTTAACCCTTTTGCCCTTTTAATGTCGTATACTGTTTCCGAGTATTGTGCAAGAAAGCTCCTATTTGTGACCTTCTCCGCATTAATCTAACTTACCTCGTCGAGTAAATCAAACTTAATATCATATCTATTAGACATTACTGAGTCGCCATTTACATTATGCTTCTTTTTCATCTAAAATGATTTCAAAAAAATAAATAAAAATAAAATAAAAATGGTTTCAATTTTACATTAATGAAGCACCTTAATTAGTCTTAAATTATAATAATTCATACCATTTATAAATTTATTATCTTTCTAGTGAATGATAATAAATTTTCACTTCAAATGAACCGTCTAATTGGACATACCTAAGTATAGGAATGTTATTGAGTGTCTGATAGTAGCCGTACTGCTTTCAAACTGGTAGCTGCAAATTACCAAGTTAATTTGCACTTTGCCGGATTTACGCACATTAAAGCTATCAGATACGTATACCTAGTCGCAAACCGTTTGTTTTATGATCTCGTGAGGTGACTTTATTGAGCTAACAACACATATCATACTAATATTATAAATGCGAAAGTGTGTTTGTTTGTTGGTTTGTTGATTTGTCCTTCAATCAGATCGACGTGAATTTTGGTATGGGTATTGGGTATAGTTGGGGACCCGGAGAGTGAAATTTTTGACGCTGGGCTTTTTATCCCGTTCCCGCAAGAATAAAAAAAACTTATTCCACACGAACGTCGGGAGTCACGGGCATTAGCTAGTTTTAATAGAATTATTATGTTTCGATTTTTCAAACTCCGAATAACTTTTAAAACCTAGGAATAATATTTTTCAAAATTTTGTCAGAAAATATTCAGGTAGGTTAAGTATACGGTATTCGGGGTTAGATACTAAAGGTACCGTCTAAATCCAACCGGATATACAAGATATTGGGTAAAAACGTAAGAACAAACGTAGGTTATAAACTCATAAATGAGTTTATTTCAGAGAAATTTCTCTTTGACGCCTACTCGTTCAACCTACGCGACGTTTTAAACTTTTTAAGACTATATTTAACACAGACGTCACAATCCAATGACTCAGAAATTCCATGTTTAATTATAATAATTGTATGAAACGAGTCCTGTGCATGCGCACTTATTTAGTAAAGGTGCTATCATATGAAACTATTATTGTGACGTCATGGAGAATCTTATTACCTACTATGCAATCATACTAATATTATAAATAAATGCGAAAGTGTATTTGTTTTTTGGTTTATCCTTCAATCACGCCGCAACGGAGGAACGGATCGACGTGATTATGCATGGGTATAGTTGAGGACCTTTACAGTGACATAGGCTACTTTAATTCCCGGAAAATTTAGGAGTTAATAAAAAAAAACTTAAACCACCAGAACCAAGTCATCAGTCAGCGTGTAATAAAAATATACAAATAGTTTTATCCCGTGTGGTAGAGCCCTGTACGTCAGTACTATTATATTATTCTGTGCCTGTACTCAAATCAGACTAGATAACTAGATACCCCTTATTATTATTATATTATCGTTCTCACTCTATAATTTACTCCGCCCGGCTGGTACTATTGTGATTTGTGACTCTAATTTAACAGCGACTTATCACGACTGCCGATATTAGACTGTTAAACGCACTCGATTTCTTCTAAGTACACCTTAGAATCCTTACTAATATTATAAATGGGAAAGTGAGTTTGTTTGTATGTTTGTTCCGCTTTCACGCCGTAACTACTGAACCGATTGCTTTGAAATTTTGCAGACGTAAAGTTAGAAGTCCGGATTAAATAATAGGGTACTTTTTATCCCGGACAACTAAAGAGTTCCCGCGGGAACTAAAACTCCTCAATCCACGCGGACGAAGTCGCGGGTATCAGCTAGTTATTCAATAAGTAGGTTTTTTTTTTATCCACTACAAGTTAGCCCTTGACTGCGATCTCACCTGATTGTAAGTGACGATGCAGTCTAAGATGGTAGCAGGCTAACCTGTTAGAGGCATGGCAGTTATATTAAACCCATTCCCCTATTCGGTTTCTACACGGCATCGTACCGGAACGCTTAATCGCTTGGCGGCACGTCTTTGTCGGTAGGGTGATAACTAGCCACGGCCGAAGCCTCCCACCAGGCTAGACCAGGGAAAATTCTGAAATTATTAATTCCCAAATTGACCCTGCCGGGGATCGAACCCGGGACCTCCGCACGTTAAGACAACAGCGCTACACACTGAGCCACGGAGGTCGTCGAAATATCATTGAATTGTTGCACTGGTGTTAGAATTAATCAAGGTTTCACAGGATACATTTAAATGCCTTGGCTTTATTGTTTTACCTGAAATAAATTCTAAAAAATTAAGGATAGCATCTCAGTATCTACTGTAAATTTTTTAAGTTTTAGAAAGGGCAGAGTTTCAAAAAGTATTTCAAAAATGAAAACTTATTAGCAAAATCGTGACGCTGAACTTCATGAATTGTTTTTAATAAATATCAGCTAAAATTAAAATCCCTCACAAGTAAAGACTCATTTTATATCTAAAACTACAGCTTTGTTTTATACTTATTGAGTCAAATATCAACCCAAGGTATTATTACGGATATTTACGATCTATAAGTTAAACGTTTGATTATTTGTAAATTTATTTTGTAAGGCGGCCAAGCAAGAAGTCGATAGAGATTGCCGATATTATTATTCGTGAATCAATTTACCGTTGTTAATATCTAGATCGTGACATTCATGGGTGTTGACTAGTTACATAGTGAACAGTTTAAAGGACCGTGTTTTAAATACGAGTACGTAATAATTTTAAGAGCACTTACACATTCACTTGGATATTCCCTTCTCTGGTTTAAATGCTCGCATTTAGGCAAAAGCTTAGCAGATGACATTAGTCATATCTAAGATTACTTGAGTCTAGAATTATCCAAGTACCCGGGTTATAAGTGTAAAAGACAATCCAGAAGTAGGTATTTATGGACACTTTTAATATATTTGTACTCTCATTTGGAACTTGCACGAATAAATGGTTAAACGTGTAGTGGTTCCACGAGAGATTTAATTAAATTAGATAAAAGTTGGCTAAACTTACAGATAATATTCATTTCATCCGGCCACGATTGCTATCGTTAAGCTCTAAATCAAAATGCGATCTAAACACAAAAGTATTCAATAATCGCTGAGTCTGCCGGCAGGAGACTGAATTACCATTGTTCAAACACTCGTATTTATACTAACTATTTTCAATATGGCGTCCGTATCTGCAGATTTAATCGAATGACATGAAACGACTCAAATTGACAGATATTATACTTTCTGTTCGATGAGGTATAATGACAAACAGTAATAATGCTAACATAAGGGAAACGTTCGAGGTCAACTTTGGAAGGGTTTTCTAAACTACAGGCATGCGTTGAAGAAAAGAAGTCGGTGCCTATTAAGTTTATAAGAAGAATAGTTTTTTTTTCAATTCTTGATTGGGCTTTATTCCAAAAGTAGTTTGAGGAAAAACGTACTTCACACGAATGTTTCTGTACATGTAAAGGTATTGGTAATATAAAAAACTGATGAAGATTTCTTTTGTTTCAGGTAAAGGAATTTCAAAAGCGGTAAAACCTGCAGGTTTTACGAGTGACGTCATTTATCACGACCCACAGCGAACTCTTAAAAAATAATCCACACAATAATACCTTCGATATTTTACTGCACACATAACTTTGATGTTACACGTAAAATCCATACTAATATTATAAATGTGAAAGTGTGTCTGTCTGTCTGTCTGCTATGCTTTCCCGGCCTATCTTTTCAACCGATTTTGCTGAAATTTGGTACGGAGGTAGGTTATATCTAGGAAGGACACAGGCTACTTTTTATCCCGGAAAATTGAAGAGTTCCCGCGGGAATCAAAGAACATCAATCCACGCGGACGAAGTCGCGGGCATCATCTAGTATATTATAAATCCAAAAGTGTGTCTGTCTGGCTGTCTGCCAGTTACCTTTTCATCATTTTAACTTCCAAAATAATCGTCATTACGAATTTCGGTACAAAGATAGCTTCGATCCCAGAGCATTTACCGGAAAATCAAAGAATTCCTGTGGGATGAAAAAAGAAAATCCACACAGGTGGAGTATCAGTCATCATCTAGTCCCGTAAATCATAAATATGGCATAGGGTCATTAATGTGTTCATAATCCGCTCATCAATATTAAAGGCTTGTTCAATGCACTTGACTTAATTACCTAAGTAATGTACTGAAAATAAAGATGCTTCTCATTAACTATATATTATTGATAGCTTGATTAAAATGCTGACTACTGAATAGAACTCTGTTATATTTACGTATAATTGGCGGGTACTCTTTAGTAATCAAATAAATATTATAAATGCGAAAGTTTGGATGGATGGATGTATGGATGGATGTTTGTTACTCAATCACGCCCCAACGACTGAACGGATCAGGATGAAATTTGGCACAGAGATAGATTATAGTCTGGAATAGCACATAGGCTCATATCCCGGAAAATGAAAGAGTTCCCGCGGGAACCAAAAAACCTCAATCCACGCGTACGAAGTCACGGGCATTTGCTAGTTATGCAAATAAACTGTTCAATCTTTGGTTATTTGGTCACTGTTCTGTCACACAGTTTAGGTAATCGATGCAGTCTAGAGTTTTGTAAACTTGTTTGAATAAATAGGTAAACTGACGTCTTTTGAATTTAGTTAAGTTAAAAGATTGTGTACAACAGTATTAGCCACATTATCCATACTAGTATTATAAATGTGAAAGTGTGCCAGTCTTTCTGTAGGTACGCCTGTCTGTTTGTCTGTCTATCTGCTACGCTTTCACAGCCCATTCTGTTCAACTGTGTTTGATGAAATTTGGTAGGTATAGGGATAGTTTGTATCCCAGAAAAGGACATAGGCTATTTATTATCAAGGAAAATTAAGAAGCTCCCGCGGGAATTAAAAACAAAACCTAATCCACCGTCCACGCGGACTAAGCGGGCATCATCTAGAATAAATATAAAAACTAATAAAAATAGAAACATTCAAATAATTACAATATTTAAGTGCTTATCTACTGTAACATATACTTATGTTCTAGTTATTTTAGGGCAAGTAATATATTATTATGTTGTAGTTTTGCGCGGTAGGAGGCGCCTCTTCGGCGTAAGCCTCCCCCGATTTTCTATATACGTCCTATGTCTTGCTATTGTAATCCAGTTTTGTCCAACAAAATTGTTAGAAGATATCTCTGTATCGTTTCGATGACGATTCCTGGTTTCAAAGCCCTGCATGCAGCCCTGTGGCATGCCACAATGTTGCACTTTACTTCTCTGGAAGTATAATTGCAGCGTGCAATCACCTTCACATGAACACTACGCAGAGCCTTTAGTAACTGTATTAGTTGCATAACTAGTGCAAAGGGCACCCGCAACTGTATCAGTTATTGTATGAACTAAAGTATTGGACAGACACGTAGACACGTTAGACTCGTACGCAACTAAGCGACAGGACGTGCGTTCTATCTATCTGTAATACAAGCCGCTGCATTAAACGAGACAATGATGAGCGCAACTACAGATAAAAAGTTTTATAATAGCTATTGAATCATCGATATTTTAGGGGCCTTTGCTATACAACTCTTGCCACTCTAAAACCATAATCCTTTCCTCCTTTTGTTATTTTCAATTAACAATAGGTATATCTGAAAGTGCGTAACTCACCTACTGTCAAAATTTTTACGTCGTTTTGTTACAAAACTTATCTCAAAAGCTTTTTTTTATTATTGCGAGATAGGCTTGCGCTTGACGGCAATCATACTCAGTGCAAAGCAATGATGAGCTAACTATTAAATACTCAACAATGATAGACTTAACGACCGCGTAAAATAAAATTTTGATTAAAATTGACACAGTATTGAATTGCGTCCTTGAAAAAGGGTGGGAGAGTGTACCGAGTTAGAGGGTGTGGTCATAATGTGACAATCGTTGCGTTAAAGTCGCACGTTGTATGTGCCAAAGCCTTAATATCAGCGGCTAAGACAGGGGTGGCCATGAGTTCCGAAAGCGTGAGTAATGGGTGATGTCAAGGCACCAATCGCAGTCTGACAGATTATGAAGGATTTTCTTCTATTGTGCTTGTTCGGAGATCGGACAGGTCAGGTTGTTTTGCTATCGAACCTAGATCTCGACAAAAGGTTTTTTGTGGGTAAATCACAATCGTCCGAATTTCTTAATGTAAATTATATGATTTGCTTTTTTATTTGAGCGTAATAATTGTCATTGTGCTGTAATAAATTATGCTGTCTTAAAAAAAAAATTAAAGACGAAATTAGTAATTAAGTAGATAATTATTTGAAATCGGTAAGTATATACAATTAGTGAACGCCAATTTCTCAAATGCGACATATAATTAATCATAAATTTTAACTATTACACTTTTTAAGACTTCAAATATCAATTTTATTTGTTAAATTTCAACTTAATAGCATATTAATTATCCGTAAAAATATTAAATAAACCGTCTCCTTACAAACATTTTTTTTTTGCGTTGGCGGTAATGGCTCGATATCACAATACTATACCTACTCAGATACTTTAAATATCCTGAGGAAACTTCTACCATTATACGATTAAAATAAAGGGATCATTACCCTCGGCAATGAGGAATATGACACAGAAAGGTATGCAAATTAAATAAACGACATTTTAGATTTGAAATCTGAGAGTCAACACATTATAATACTTTTTTCTTACACGATATTTAACGGGTCTAGTCTAGTGCCTAGGATTATTACGTTGCGTCTACTTATTTGAATTAAGTAGCTTGAATTTACTTAAAAAATAAGCATGAAGCGGCGTGGGAGCTAAGTATAGCATGAAATTGTCTGGATCAATTTTCGTAGACATTTGATGGCTTCTGTTTAGTCTAACATTTTGCTCGCTTTGGTACTCTATCGAGTCAAGTTTAAGTTAGTATCTACGACAGCATAAATGACGTAACCCACATATTATATAACTGTGACCACTGACCATAATATATCCAGAACCATTAACTGTAATAACAACAGTTGACATGGGAACCACAACGTCGGACATATTGTAATACATATATTATATTTAAAACATACGGATGTGGGTCACAGTCTCGAATTATGCCGCAATTTATTACGTGAAAAAATTAAAAATAATACCACGAGAAGAAATTTAATAAAAATATGCCTGTCTCTAAAATACCTAAATTGAGGCTTAATACACATTTAAGTTAAAATGTAATATTATATCATTCGATAGGTAAATACTCATTTTTGTATATAAGTTCAATTAGAACCATATAGCCTTATACTTAACTAGTATGGCGCGTGGATGCGCGGCCCGCTGAAGCGGACCGTGGCCCACTGCCTACTTATTTGCTCTCCTTCTATCCTTATTACTGACTACGTTTCTGAAGTTCAACACACTGCTATGCTAGCGAGCACAGTGGAAGCGCCAGCGTGCCAAGCGTCCGACAGACTTAAAAAAAATTCTCCTATGAAAACATAAAACAGAGACCCCCCTAAGAATCTAAAAGGGCCTTTAAATGTAAAAAAATCTTTCCAGACATGCATACAGTGTAAGAGACCGTTGAAGTAAAAACACAAAGAACACATATCCTTAGTTGATTAATATCAATATTCAATATTATACCGATTACCGCTGACGATCGGGTACTTTTGGGTGCCAATGATATACTTAATGTATGCTCTTGTTATTGCTATAAAAATGAGCATAGAGCACCCAATTTGCTTGTATTGTTTTCTATGGGAATGTATAGACAAAGGCTCTATACACTGCGCAAATTAAGGTTAAGGACGCAGTTGCGAGATGGTTTTTTCGTCCGCTAAAAAGTGTACAGCCTCGCCTATTTACTTTGGACCATAATTATCTCTTGATTGCGTTTCGTACGCGTTTTTACTATACATATGTCATACATAGTAGGATAGTTACAATGCCGTTTTATTAACTAATAAATTGTTAGGTTTATATAGACCCTTATGGTTTATATGGTCCTTTATATGGATATATTATATTCATTTTTGTTCACTGTAAAATATAAATAAGCGGTGATAACCTATTGGTACAGATTTTTAATCTCCTGTACTGATGGTCGACAGTTTTTCAAAGTGCTGTCAAAGGTGTATGAATCCGCCCTTGCCAGCGTGGTGGAATACGACCAAGAATAAGAGGATACTCGTCTTCAGTCATGAACCGCTATGAGTTGAAATTGTGAAAAACATACAAATAAAGTTAACATAGAAATACGATTTAATTTCTACATAAATATTCAGAAAAATGCCAAACCTATATGAATTCTGAAAGATATGCATATCCTAAAAACTAAATACATACCAAAAGCTATTCTGTTCCAAAAGGTCGATTTCATCTACCATTAATAAAGACTATGGTAAAATTGTAAGAGCTCTTTGTCACTAGAGTAATAAATATTTGTAGACTGTAATCCTAATGTGTTCGCTTATTTTTATAATAACGTTGTTATTCGCCTTTAAGTATAGCCTTAATGTCTATAATTCGCTAATTTTGGACTCAGCTAGATGGAATATCTACCTATACGGTATTAAAATGATAAAGCGCAACCTCCCAATTTGGAAATCGTTATTCGCTTAAAATTGTCTTGATCCATAATTTCATTCCCCCTTAAGGTACCTTACAGCCATCTGTATTCAGCACCATGTTAATTAGATTTCCTTGCTTCATTAGATATTTGCTACCAACGAAACATCGTGGGAACAGGCTTTTTATTCTAGTGAAAATTGTTTTCACAGCAACTTTGTGTGATGTAAATAGGGGCGTTTGGGTACGTTTCAGTTTGAACCTTGACCAATTTACAAATAATTGCAGCATATTTGTTATTTATACGCTATTATGTATAATTATTCATATTAACATAATATTACAGTAACTTAGTGCGCTTAAAACATATGCGTAATGCCAACTAGCCTTTCCCGTTCTTACCCCTTTCAAAGGATAAAAAAAATATGTATCTTTATTTCGAGTAGAATTTTGTATTAAGTACAAGGGTGATACCAACCTATCAATCAAATAAGCAATTTTTTATCATTTT
The DNA here is from genome assembly GCA_963932025.1 of Erebia epiphron. Lineage (NCBI taxonomy): Eukaryota > Metazoa > Arthropoda > Insecta > Lepidoptera > Nymphalidae > Erebia > Erebia epiphron. The sequence continues at coordinate 38,146,442 of OZ009948.1, read as the reverse complement.
TTTAAGTTGGTAGTTTTTATGAAATACAAACTTGTGACGCCATGAACTTTCGACGCACTTTTTAATTTCATCAGTATTTATTTTTTAAATAGGCAAAATCATCATTCCTATTTTAACTGTAAGAAAAAGACATCAACGCTTGTTTTCATTGAATTAAGTGAATTGAAACCATCAAATTCTATCTCAATTGTTTAATCTATCTCGATTTATTATTTCTTGAGAGGATGGGTAAACCTAAACAAGACATCTCTTTGTTTAAAATCACGCTGCAATAAAAAGTAACAAAATCCTGATTAAGTTTCCAAATACTTGCCTGTTGTGCCATGTCCATTAGATTATTATTTCTGTTATATTTTAACCGACTTCCAAAAAAGGAGGAGGTTCTCAATTCGGCGCGTATTTTTTTTTAATGTATGTCGGTGCATATCTCCATGGTTTCTGAACCGATTTGAATTTTTTTTCTATCAGGCGTTAGAGGAAGCTCTCGAAATGGTCCCAAAAAACCGCCTTCCAACGCCACTGTAAAGTACAGAATAATTTTGATTTCTACCCACTATTTTGAAGTCGTGCGAGTCTGGATGCGTCAACTTTGCTTATCCTTGTTATACCCGCCCGACTTCAACATAGTGAGTGGGTAGAAATCAAAATTATTTTGTACTTTACAGTGGCGTTGGAAGGCGGTTTTTTGGAAAGCATTTTTATCTTTCGTATGGTGTACAATAAAGTATATTTTACTTTGACTGTTACTTTACTTTTGTCGTACGAAGCCGGACTTCCGGAACGCTGACAACTCATTATTCGTTATTAATTAATGTAAATTACTCAACGGAAAAAATATGGCGTTGTCATATCCTTCTCTACTATGCGGAAACTTGTCACTTGTCTGCAGTTAGTGATTGGAAATTCATCAAGCATGAAATCTGTTCGCTAAGGTAGACTATAATGTTTCGATATTTTTATAAGTACTCACTCACGTGAGTAACTGCTACTGTATTTGGGTTGGACTTAGTATCCCTTACCACGAATTTGGAGGCAAAAACAATTGTAGTTGATAGAGCTTTGGTCCACGATTATAGTGCTACTAGTCTTATTACAAGGTAATGCATAGTTTTCAAGAAAATAACGAAAAAAAATTCTAACCTTAAAACGGGTAAAACACGTATAAAACATACATGAGCGTAGTTATGGCGGCGGGAGGCTAAAAGCTGTCAATTGTAAATGAAAAACAGTGAAATGAAACGTAAAAAACAAAGTAAACGTCAAATATGTACCATAATAGTCTGTCACAGACGGAGTCTTCACTGATTATTTGATTAAAAGGACTAGAACCCAGAGTTGTAAAGCCATTTGAAAAAAAAACATTATTATTTTACGTTTATTATCCGATATTGCTTATTCCGTTTCTGTCGTAGTTGCGTGAATGTTCCTGTGTTTTGTTTCGTATTTCTTGTGGTTTATTTCGACGACTTTGGCTTATTTCCTGGACTTTGATTGCTTGCTTACACGTTTGACCTGCGCTCGTACACTGGACACCGATTCTCTGCTTTCCCGACCGACCCGTGCGCGTAATATATTGGACTTTGCCGATTCTACCGTGTTGCGTTTTGCAAAGATGTCGGACGCCGAGCAACCCCAGCCATCAACTAGTCAGGAATCCCAGCCTTCGACTAGTCAGGAGCCTCTACCATCAACTAGTCGTGGTGATTTTGAAGTTGACGAACCAGTGATAAAACGTCATCATTATGTTGAAGAATTCAAAGGAATGTGGAATTTAGTGAATGTTTATCGGCAACTGGGTACACGCGAGCAAGCTCTTGCCTTCGCTGAAAGCAAAGGAATGATTCCTACCGAGAAAATGTGCAATTATCATAAAAAACCAATGACTATTGTATACTCATCTAACCGAACTGTGGGCTCTTTTAGGTGTTTTAAAAAACCATGCAGAGACAAGTCAACTGTTAGCCGAGGAAATGGTACTTGGTTTGATGGTATAAGAATAACCTTACCACAGGTATTCTATTTAATGTATGCCTATGCAAGCAAGTGGAGTTATTATGTTACTCAGAAAGAAGACTTTACAGAGGGAGAGCACTGCCTTTCTAGGGCAACAATTATGGATTGGTTTAATTATTGTAGAGAGGCAGTTGTTTTGTACCAAATAGATAAACAAACTTATACTGGGAAGATTGGTGGTCCCGGCAAAGTTGTCCAGATAGACGAGAGCAAGTTCGGAAAGAGAAAGTATAATAAAGGTAAGTTCTGACTAGCAAAAATGCACAAAAAATGAACATGTGCTACAGCATATTATGAATAAAATTAAAATGAAGTTTTTTATTGTTTTAGGACGTCATATTGAAGGTCATTGGGTGCTGGGTCTTATAGAAGACGGGAGTGAAGACCTACGTTTAGAAGTCTGCCCAGACAATATCCGTTCTGCCGAAGTATTGGTGCCATTAATAAAAAAGCATGTGGTTGATGGCACCACCATACATACCGACTACTGGCGGGCATATGATTGTCTGGGGGATCATGGTTTCATACACCATAAAGTCAACCACAGTGATCCGGAGAACCCATTTGTGGCTGCAGACGGCACGCACACTCAAAGAATTGAGTCACAGTGGCGTGTCGTCAAAAGATTTTTTCAAAAAGACAATTATAATAACAGAGAAAATTTCCCCGATTTAATTTTTGAATATTTGTGGAGAAGGAGTGTTGAGAAACATAAAAAGGATCCCTTTGAGGAACTGATAAAAGCAATAATTTATGTTTTTAATAATAAAGGTTTATAAAAAGGTTTTGTTTTTTTAACCACACATTTCCAAAAGAAAATTAGTAAGTATTATAACCTAACCTAAGTAATAAATCCCCATTTACAAGTAGGGGTGGGCAGAAGCTAGGTTAGGTTAGGTTAGAACATAAATATTCATGTGCCCGGCCGCAGGCCGGGCACTTAGGTTCGAATGTGAGTGTCAGAACCGAATTGTAGGCGTTTTCTCCCCTTTCCCTCTCTTTCCTCCCCATTTACGAGTTATAAGGGGGGAGGAATCATCCCAACTCTTAAAATTTTCATAGTTTGAGGTTAGGTTATATAATCGTAATTTTCTCGGCAATGGTCCATTACCTTGTAATGGGAGTAGTACCAGGGGTGAGGGGGCACCCCCCCTCCCCTCCCCCCTCCCCTCCCCCCCTTCCCCTCGTGGTAAGGGATACTAAGTTTTACCCCTGTATTTCCCAGTATGGCTAGCATGCGCACAACGAGTAAAATTATATCTACCCGTTAGGTATCTCTATTTCTATACCGAATCTAACATGGATACTTTTCTCGTTACGTCAAAAGTAGAGATAAGAGTAATATTTCTTATCTGTGGTATTTTTCTCTACGAACCTTTATGTCGACTATTTTTTTTGTACCTAATATACCGCATTTTGTGCATGTTAGACAACATCTCTCTCTCTCTCGTCGCGAGATAATCTCGTTGTGCGCATGCTAAGCACACTGGTTAATTTTTACTTTTTAGTTCCAAAACAAAGGGAAAGGCGTTTATTCGAAAGGGATCCCGAAACAGTAGAAAATCTAATAAGTATTTAATAATACTATAATAGTAATTTTGTATTGTACTGAACACTGAAATTCGATCGTGTCATTTTAATTTATTAAAAGCGGTAATTCAACAGTTTGAAATCCGAATAGTCTTCAGTTCAATACCATCTGCAGTATTTTTAGCTCAAACTTTACGCTATTGTAACTGGAGATAAACATAGAAAACATCATACTAATATTATAAATGCGAAAGTGTGTTTGTTTGTTGGTTTGTTGGTTTGTTAGTTTGTTGGTTTCTTGGTTTCTTGGTTTGTCCTTCAATCACGCCGCAACGGAGCAACGGATCGACGTGATTTTTGGCATGGGTATAGTTGAGGACCTGGAGAGTGGCATATACTTTTCGCACGGGAATCAAAAAAACTTAAGCCACGCGCACGAAGTCAGCTTCAAGTCATCAGCTAGTTGCTAATATTCTTTAAAAAAATACAGCAGTAAGTACAGTCTAATGCAAAAGTGTGACAATTTTTTTCAACAAAACAAAAGACAAATCTAAAAACCCTTTTCGCCGGCGTGTGTCTGGTGTATTAACGGATTTGTGCGGTTGTTTAACTGCTACCAAACTGTGTGAAAACAAGAGTTGAAACAAAAGCTTAGTTTCACAACGATACATCTCGTGCGTCACACTAATCCGATCATATTTAGCAAACGTTACCCAGTTTGCGTTTTACATACGTAAAAAGAGAGAAGTTATGAGAGACTAGCTGATGCCCGCGACTTCGTTCGTGTGGATTGAGGTTTTTAGTTCCCGCGGGAACTCTTTAATTTTCTGGGATAAAAAGTAGCCTATGAGCTATTCCACACTATAATCTATCTTTGTGGCAAATTTCATCTAGATCCGTTTAGCCGTTGTGGGGCGATTGAGTAACAAACATCCATCCATCCATCCAAATTTTCGCATTTATAATACTAGATGATGCCCGCGACTTCGTCCGCGTGGATTAACGTTTTTTGATTCCCGCGGGAACTCTTTAATTTTCCGGGATAAAAAGTAGCCTGTCCTTCCCCGGGATACAACCTATCTCTGTGCCAAATATCATCAAAACCGGTTGAACAGATGGGCCGTGAAAGCGTAGCAGACAGACAGACAGTTTCGCATTTATAATATTAGTATGGATTAGTATAGTATAGAATTATAGATAGATTAAGATAGGTGCACTTTAAGAGCTAGATTAAATTCTGTTGGCTTGTTTATGACCGCCCACCGGACGCGACTTGTCACAACCGATCTCCTTACCAACCTAAATTGAAAACGACGGATTGAGATATTGTTGATAATCTAGAATCTTTGTAGATAAGCGGGGTATAGCTGGCCCGACCAAATAACCAAAGAAACTCACGATTCAAGTCTATTCGAGTTGGTGCTTATGGCATATTTTGTATTTATGGCCCTCCGTAGAGGGCATGAATTCCCTGAACGGATTTTCCCCACACACGGGTTGACTTATTATGCATTTTTAATAGGTACTCTTTATTTAAGTGCATTCGGAGTATTCAAATTAAAACCACGCTAAAACTTCAAGCTAGTGCCGAAAAATCCAGTTCCAACTTACCAAGAAAACGTTGTTAAAAATTTTATATTACTATTCACATTTGTGTGAACACAATTTAAACCCTATTTTCGGAAAGAAAATAACAAGAAAACCGTTGCAGCAAATAAATGTATTACTAGGATCACCAAATCACCAATGTAGTTCGATACTTCGTTATCCTTTTTTACATATATATTTCGAAACTTTTCTATGGTATACACTAAAAGTGTTTTCAATTCAAACATTCATTCAAGCTAGTTCGTGATATCAGCCGATCTTTCAAGTTAATCTCATAACATCAATTCAATACTATTAATGCCTTTAAACACTGATTTTATTCGATTGAAACATAAATATTCATTAAGATAGCCGCTGGTTAGAGTGGTGATTTATTTAGACGAGATTAACTAAGCCGTCTTTGAATCCTGTAATAATTTTAATCTCCGCAAAAAACTAACACGCGTGGGAAAAACTGAATATGCATTCCAAGAAATATGATTTCGCATAGATATAACGTCAATCTATCTTCTCTATATATATAAAAGCGAAATACCACTCACTCACTCACTCACTCACTCACTGACTAATCACGGTATCTCAGGAACTATAAAGCGTACAGACTTGAAATTTGGAAGGTAGATTACTTCTATGGTGTTGACGCCAGCTAAGAAAGGGTTTTGAGAAAATCCACCCCTAAGGGGTTAAAATAGGGGTTGAAAGTTTGTATGAAAGTCCTTTGTTTTTAAAGTTAGAGACATGAAAATTGGCAATTAAGTTATTAGTTATAAATAATAAAAGCCTGCATAAGCAATTTTACAAAAATTTACCCCAAAAGAGGTGAAATGGGGGTGAAAGGTTACATACAATTTTTATGATTTTGAAGTATAGACATGAAAATCAGCATTTAAGTTATTAGTTTTAAATAATAAATAAGCTATATAAAGCCTCTATATATAGGCCGTTTGCAGCGGGAAAATTTCATAATCTTATAGGACACATAATAACAATTGTACGAGGACGAAGTCGCGGGCGACCTCTAGTTTATTTATATAACGGTTAATTATCACCTAATAAACCTTCTAGTAATTAAATTACTTTATTAGGACCACTATCTATTGTATAACACTGACCCAATACTAGAATAACATTTATGAACTGGTGCAGAACCCTTTTTTGTGGCTTATGCAACCTTTTAACAGTACAGTAAAAACTCACTTCAAGTGTTTATTACTCAACACCGTTAAAGATGTTTAGTTAAAATCCATAACAATATGGATAGATACATGAAATAGATACCATTATAATTTAATAATATTTCACCACGAAAATCGAACCTATTTTGTTAACAGTAATGAAAATTTCGTAATAAGAATATATTCGCGATCTGATTCTTTACTAAAATTCTACTGCAATGTTCTCAGGCTCAGTTAAAAGTTCATAATAAATACTCTTTTAAATATTTTCATTCATAAAAATTATCGTTTGTCTGGCTTTTCGTTTCCTACCTAATAGTTGAAACTTTTTAAAGTTGTTGTTGGGACTTACGTAGAAATTACTAACAGCGTGATTAATGGCGTGTAAGTCCAATTTACAACGCATGGCAGAAATTACCTTGCTACTTTTCATAAATTGAGCTCAAAAACTGGTATGTTTCGAAATGTCTATCCTCGTACTTATTGGAAAAGTTTACTAGTTCCAAGTTTTAAATAGGAACAATAAAATCGTGAACTAACCGTTTAGTTTAAATAATAGTACATAGAATCATTATTACTCGATCTACTGAAGAAAACCTTTCTCAAACAGTCGTTTGTACCTTGAAGGTATGGACAGGGGTTGAATAGAGTCCCACAAACTTTACCAGTACTAATCTAGTTATCTAGAATAGTGATTTCTTTTTCCAATGTACAAGTTTCATTTCGTTCTTTCTTTAATAAACCGGCACAAGTTATTCAGGGGCGTCCACACCTACCTATAAAAAATGTGTTTCCTTACAATTTTTATGGGGATAATTTTTAGGGTTCCGTACCCAAAGGGTAAAAACGGGACCCTATTACTAAGACTCCGCTGTCTGTCTGTCTGTCTGTCTGTCTGTCTGTCTGTCTGTCTCCAGGCTGTATCTCATAGACCGTGATAGCTAGAAAGCTGAAATTTTCACAAATGATGTATTTCCGTTGCCACTATCACAACAAATACTAAAAATTAAAAAAATATATATATTAAGGGGGGTCCCCATACAATAAACGTGTTTTTTTCGTATTTTTTGCTCAATATTAAAAACGGTAAAAGACGGTTCAAATTTTCACAGAATATTAACTTGTATATTACCTTTCAAAATAAATAATTAAATATCAATAAAGTAAATATTAAAGGGGGGCTCCCATACAACAAACGTAATTTTTTGATATTAACAGTAAACCTCTACAAACAAAGTTAGTTTTGCGGTTCATTAACAAAGGTAATTATACCTACTTCTTGAGTACGGAACCCTCGGTGCGCGAGTCCGACTCGCACTTGGCCGGTTTTTAAAGTTTAATCATGCTGAATAATAGTTTCGGTTTAAATAGTTGGTTCTCGGTGAAGATGTTATAAATTGGGAAAGTATTTTCTCAATTTTTAGTTCATTAAATATGCAGCTCAGCGTAGACTATTGGCTATTGCTAACACAATTTTATTTTGGTATCATTTATATCTAACTAGATGATGCCCGCGACTTCATGCCCGTTGATTAAGATCTTTTGATTCCTGCGGGAACTCTTTAATTTTCCGGTATAAAAAGTAGCCTATGTCCTTCTCCGGGATCTACCTACTCTTGTACCAAGTTTCATCAAAATCGATTGTACGGATGAGCGTGAAAGCGTAGCAGCAGACAGACGGACGACCTCCGTGGCGCAGTGTGTAGCGCTGTTGTCTTAACGTGCGGAGGGCCCGGGTTCGATCCCCGGCAGTGTCAATTTGGGAATTTATAATTTCTGAATTTTCCCTGGTCTGGCCTAGTGGGAGGCTTCGGCCGTGGCTAGTTACCACCCTACCGGCAAAGACGTGCCGCCAAGCGATTAAGCGTTCTGGCACGATGCAGTGTAGAAACCGAATAGGTGTATGGACTTAATATAACCTCCATGCCCCTAACAGGTTAGCCTGCTACCATCTTAGACTGCATCATCACTTAATACCCATCAAGTGAGATCGCAGTCAAGGGCTTACTTGTAGTGGATAAAAAAAGAAAAAAAAGACAGATAGATAGACAAACAGACAGGCACACTTTCGCATTTATAATATAAGTATGGAGGTATGGATTAGTATGGATACTAGCTCTATCCAGCGACTTTGTCCGCATAGATTTAGGTTCTTTAGACGTGGGAATTCTTTGATTTCCTCATTTATAGCCTTTTTCACAATGCAATGAGCATTGCTGGGTAAAGTACCTATACCCGAATGCTACTACAGTTCAATTAAAATTGGTTCATTTCGAATCAACCGGACAAACAGACAGACAAATGGGCGTAAACTATGTATTTATGTCGTAACGAGTAGGTATTTATTACGGAACTCGATATAAACCGAGGAATGTTAATGTAGTTCGACTTTGCGACACGTAATACAATCATGTAAATGAATTATTCATTGAGCAAAAGTAGATCAATCTTGAGTGATAAAACCTGTAATATTTAAATTAATTTCGTGTCATAAGTCAAAATTTATCTGAAAGTTATTGCGTTAGCTACTCGCCAACGCCGTTAAACATCTTGTACTTATACATAAAAAACTTAGCAAATTATATATATCTCACGAATGTCGTTGGACATATTATTATATTGTACAAAATCTGCACTAAAATGTATTGCTATGCCTGTGGCTATGCCTTTCATAGCTCTCTGAGAAAAGGGATAGAGCTAGATTTAGAACTGTCGATTTAGTTTTAACTAGAGATTGTGAACTAGTTAGTTAATTTAATACATTTTTAATTTTTGTTTAAAATTACTCAGGACAGTTTGAAAGCTAGAATCTTAATCTCTTAGTTAAATTCGTAACATTATTTTAGTCGAATCGCCTATATTTTCAACCGACTTCAAAAAAAGGAGGAGGTTCTCAAATTGACTGTTTTTTTTATATATATTTGTTACCTCAGAACTTTTGACTGGGTGGACCGATTTGGATGATTCTTTTTTTATTTAAAAGGGCATACTTCCCAAGTGGTCCCATATAAATTTTATCGAAATCGGTCGAGCGGTCTTTAAAATATCAACAATAAAATAAGTACTTTGTATAGCGTGTGCTTGTTGTTGTAAAGTTGGCGCGGGAGTTTGAAGTCGGTTGTTTAAAAAGAATTTTTTATATTAAATTATGTCAGTTGCTAATCGCCGGTTGTGTCATAAATCCCACTGCACTATACAAAACCTTCACACGTCACGTTTTAAACATTCACGTTTCATTCTCCAATGTTATAGATTCTAAAATCGATGTAAATATGTAGGAACAGTTTGTAACAAAAACATTAATGAACTTCCCGCAATGAGATAAATAGGTAAACGAATACAGAGAGAGAATTCTGGATTGGTTTGAAAGTTTAGTTTAGTTGCTTAATCCTTTTCTGACTTTAATTAAATCACCCAAGTGATCAAAGTGGATAGTGGATACCAATGTACAAAGTTGTCATGGAACAATTTTAAATTGATACGAAAGGCTGCACTTTACACGCCTGCTAAATTGACATAGAATTAATTTCGTGTCAACGTCAGAATGTCGCCGTAAGCTATCGCTCAACGAGCTAATCTAGAACTTCGTGTACGATTTATAACAAGTTAATTAACATTAAAGCTCAAAGCAAAAGATAGATAGATAAATTCTTTATTTCCACACACAACAAAGAAATAACTTAAAAATAAACAAAAACAGAAAATAACACGTGCGCAAGGGCGGTCTTATCACTAAAAGTGATCTCCTCCAGACAACCCATTTCTAAAGTAACTTTATAAAGGAGCGGGAAAGTGCAACAATAATAATAACATGCAATAATAATATACTACTTAAACTATGCATACTAATAATACATAAATAACTAAACATAAATAAAAAGAAAAATTAAGAAAAAAAAGATTTCTATCATGATCTAGACAGAGTGAAAAGATCATGTATCATTAGAACTGTATTAAGTATAATCCATGCTAATATTATAAATTTGAAAGCGTGTCTGTCTGTCTGCTACGCTTTTAACGGCCCATATTTTCTACCGTTTTTGATGAAATTTTGTATACTTAGAGGTAAGTTACAGCCTGGGGAAGGATTACATTACATTACACAGGCTATACGGGCATAGGCCCTGAAAATTAAACAGTTCCCCCGGGAAATAAAAAACCGCGAACGAAGGCATCATCTAGTACCTATACTATATCTACCTAATTTCTAAACAATGCGCATGGCTTTGTTTTTACCCAAGTTACGCTCCAATACGTCGTTTTCATCTATAATTAATTTTATTAATTTATCATTTATTCAAATACTAGCTGATGCCCGCGACTTCGTCCGCGTGGTATAAGTTTTTAGTTATTCCATAATAACAAAAAATAATTGATAAAAAGTAGCCTATGTCACTCCCCAGTTCCTCAACTATATCCATGACAAAAATCACGTCAATCCGTTACTCCGTTGCGGCGTGATTGAAGGACAAACCAACAAACAAACACACTTTCGCATTTATAATATTAGTATGATTTTCTAGCTACTAGACTATTGAAGGGGTTTCTAAATAAATCAATTTTGAATTTATTAGTTCTTTTGGTACAGTACCTATCTATACTACCATTATAATTAAAGTCATTTGAGCGAAATGCAATCTAGCAAAAAACAAAACTAAATCTTGTACTTATCCTACAAGCTATTTGTAGGATGGCTGCATTTCTGCGTGACACAGCCAGATAAAATCTTAGCACAAAAAATTGAGCCTGTATCTTTCATCAAAACAGATAATTACATTTGCGTTACGTAGATTAAATTACTAACCCTTGCTTTATGATACATTTTATCTTTAAAGAAAACAAACGTCTTGAGAGCTACAATAGAAAAATATCTTACATAAAATGCCCATACAATGAGAATTGAGTCTTTTGTTGTAGTTCTTCTATGTTTTTTATTTTTACAACCCGTGTGTTCAGCGCTAGTTAACAGTTCACTCGATAAAATGACCGCTTTCACCCGAAACGCTCGGCCGCACACCTTTATAGTCTAGTCCCAGTAACACTTCTTTCTCACTAATGCACATCACTTTTCAGTAAAGAACTAGGGCGTTATATTATACTAAGGAATAATATCCGCAGTTGGCGTTTCGAGTTCACTCATTTTCAAGCAAAATGAGGTTGAATGAGGTGATCGCGAAGCATTTTCGAAGCTTGAGAATACACCAAACTATAACCATGATTCGCTTGCATCGAGTGCGTATCTCAGATGAAAATTAAAGCCGAAAACATTGGCACAAATCGTTACATACATGTGCATCTTCTGCCCATGAATTTTGGAAGCGTACGTCCGATGTCACGACGTCAACAGCATTTTCAGTTCGCTTCCCTAGTGGCTCTTTTACGGCTTTAAAATTAAGTTATCATGACATAAAATACTTGAAATCTGTGTCACTGTTAAACGTCTTACTGTGTCCAATAGAGCATTAATTAATAAGTGGTATCAATGCACGGATCTGAAGGCTTCAAGCCTAAATCCGGGTTGTTATTCGAAACCGGAATACTAATTGCACTATTTTGGTCAGATAACACAAAAAATTGGGGAGATAATAGCCAACAGCTTAGCTCTAAATAAAATACAACTATCATATTAATATATAATATTATAAATGCGAAAGTGTGTTTGTTTGTTGGTTTGTTGGTTTGTCCTTCAATCACGCTGCAACGGAGCAACGAATCGACGTGATTTTTGGCATAGGTATAGTTGAGGACCTGGAGAGTGACATAGGCTACTTTTTATCCCGGAAAATTAAGGAGTTCCCGCGGGAACTTAAAACCAAGCGGACGAAGTCGCGGGCATCAGCTAGTATTATAATATGTTCTTATATTACCTACTTAAATATCTTACATCAAATTAATAATTATTGTAGCAGTATGCTTACTATGAAGGCAGCCTTTAAAGACTGCAAAATACGTTTTGGTAAGTGTGTGGCGTTACCTCCTTGCTAGCTGGCAACGCACACAAGCTTCGCGTTCGGAATTCGAACTTGCTTTTGGAACCTTTTTGGATTCGGAACGTCCTGCGCGCGGGAGCTGCGCTGTAGCAACAGACGACACACCATTCTATTGCTGGACGTCCAGCGCAACGCTCCCTTTGATATATTTCTATTGTACAGTTTTACATAATCTATTGTATCTTATTAATATACTTGTAAACGTGGACCAAGTCTATTATTTCCACATCACATAGGTGGGCAAAAGCACGCTATACGTGCACGTATATAGGTTCTGAATGAATAAGTTAAATATCCAAATTGTATGATGGGTATAAAATATGGGGACCATATTATTACCCAGTCAATCAACATACTTTTCAGTCTTGCATTCATCGATTGTAATTCCCCCACTGCAAAACTTCATCGCGTATCAATATTGTACCTCCTGACATAAACCTTAGAAACCATCTTAACTAATGATACAAATATGATTAATATAATGTACTTTGATAGTAGCTAAGTGTAAATAGCAGTTGGCATTGTTTTTAAGTGTCCATGAAGCACCAAATACTATAGAATTAAGTAGCTGGCCTCCGAGTTAATTTGTTTTATTGCGTCTAATCTAGTAGGTGCTAATTGAAAAACGAAAGTGTTAACCTTTGTATATTATTGATTATGATTACGCCTACGATTCGAACAATCTAGTTATGACCGAACCAATTAAGGAAATGTACAAAATTGGGTATGCCTTGTTACACTGACTATACCTAATATTAATCTTCATTTGGGTTGTCAGTTTTATGTGAAATCCATACTAATGTTATAAATGCGAAAGTATGTCTTCTGTCTGTCTGCTACGCTATCACGGTCCTCCTGTTCAACCAATTTTCTGAAATTGGGGAAGGACATAGGCTACTTTTTATCCCGGAGTTCCCGCGGAAATTGAAAATATTTAATCCACGCGGACGAAGTCGCGGGCATCATCTAGTATTAAGGCCCTGTGTAGCGTAAAAGGGGGTTTTTAAAGCAGTGTATCCATCAAACGGTGACATAATTATGTACTATGCTTGTAAAAATAATTTGCTGTTTTCAGGACCTATAAGTATAGCCATTGACACATCTCAAAACACAATTTTTAAAAATCTCTGCATTGAAATTCATTTTAAACATTCCTCTTACTTTACCTTTTAAAGCAATTTTTCTCCATAATGAATCCAATAATTTGCTCTAGAAATATAAAGTAAAATTCATATTTATAAATCAAACACATTGTCGGATTAATTTGTATTGAAAAGTAAATATTTATTTTTTTACAAATGATTTCTTGCATTTTTCAACCGACTTCAAAAAAAAGGACGAGGTTCTCAATTCGACTGTATTTTTTTATTTTTTTTATGTTTGTTACCTCAGAACTTTTGACTGGGTGGACCGATTTGGATGATTCTTTTTTTATTTGAAAGGGCATACTTCCCATGTGGTCCCATATAAATTTTATCGAAATCAATCGAGCGGTTTTTAAAATATCAACAATAAAATAAGTACTTTGTATAGCGTGTGCTTGTTGTTGTAAAGTTGGCGCGGGAGTTTGAAGTCGGTTGTTTAAAAAGTATTTTTTATATTAAATTATTGCGACATGCGCTTGCTCGATTTCACCCCCGCGCGCCTGTGTTTTCAACTAGTGAGCTCACAGCGCCATAAATAATGGCGTGATGTTATACATGTCACCGTAAGATTGTAAAAACCGTTAGATTATAATCTTACTCGCGAAATTGTAAACTGTCGAATGATTACAATATAACGGATTATTTTTCGGTAGATTGTAATCTGTTAGGTTTATTAACCCGATAGAACCTACGTGCCTACTTGATTATTTATGTCGAACCCTAACCTAACCTACAAGAAAGAGACAAGAAAACGTAAATACAATGAATATTTCAAAAATTGACACTTAAAACATTGAACGATTCACAATCTTTCGACTGTTTACAATCTATCGGAAAAAAAGCGTTATATTACAATCTTACGGTGACATACATATAGCTAAAATATAAAGCTGAAAAACAGGCGGGTCCTCGGTCATTTCGGTCAATCATAACAGATAATTATGTCTTAACAGTATCACGGAATAATAACTGTTACCACAGAATACATATAATAGCACACAGCTATTACCTACGATGTAGTATATTGTGAAAGACGCCTACTAATTTGAATAGGTAGGTAACGTTGATACCCATTTAAATTGGTGGCCGTATCACTCATGAATGTTTAAATTCAAAAATCTATAATCGTGTATCATAATTCATAATAGTTATTAGACAACTCAGTTTTCCACGTCGACATTGGCTCAAAGGTAATACTGGAAGTTTATAGCACCACAGAGTAGGTAATTGCTATATCATACTTAATTTTAAAAGGTGTGAGTATTAAATTGCACTCGAGTAGGTATATAGTTTCAATAAGAATTAGAGAATTCTCAAACCGACCATCAGCTTCACCTGTCATAATCTATACTGATAAGCTGATTGCAAGTGCAATATGCAATAAACCTTTTAGTGCATTTGGGGCGTTCATATTAAAGCCAGTCATACGGAACGGAAAATACCGTGGTTCCGCTTATTATCATACTCGATTGAAAACCCACTAACAATTTACAGGTACCTATCTAGCTCAGAAGCCCTTGCACCTTTATCAGTTATTATCAATGCGTTTACCTTGAACTGTTTTAATTTGTTTCCTTTTCAATGTTTTCTTTTATTATGACTAATGATTTCGAATAGTCAATAGCCAATTCGTTTTCTTGATACCTATTGACCACCGAAGACAATTAAATGTATCTGCAACTTTTCTTTTAGATGCGAAAGCGTCACCTCTCTGTGTGCCTGACTGATTAACTGACAGCCTGTACGTATGTCTGTCTGTCTTTTTTAACCTATTTTGATGAAATTTGTTCAATGTAATTGATAAAATATAGACAGGTTGTATCTATGGGACGAACATAGGCTACTTTTTATCCCAGAAAATCAAAGAGTTCCCACTTTATTTTTAGATGAATTAAAAGTTGTCTTTATTCGTTCCCGGGATACAAGTTATCAGTGTTATTTGATAAGGATGGCTTGCATCCCGGGGACGAATACAAGTTCTTAAAAATCGATTGAACAAACGGGCCTCGAGAAGATAACAGACAGATAAATAGATATACTTAGATTAGCATTTATAATATTAGAAGTACACGTTAAGTAGGTGTATGCAGTACGTTGACTTTGTCAGAATCCTTAAAAAAGAAGTCGACCTGTACAAAGTTTGAACCCAATCCATTAAACACATTAAGTTTAAAAGTATAATTTACTTACATTAACTTTCCTATCATGCATTAATTTTATTTGATGAAATGATTAATAAGACGCCTTTATTTACCTGTTTTGAAAAGAGATCTAAGATTGATGCAATAAATATACCAAAACTAAATGGAAATTACCTGGATATGACTGACAAGTAGGATTATATAATAGTATGCAAAGAATCTAATTGGAGGCCCGCCTGCAATTAGATTATGTCGGTAATCATATTATTATTAATCACTTACAATTTAACTATCGTCAATACTAAGCATCAATCTTATACAAATATATTTTTGTTTAGTTAGAAGTTCTTGAGTAATTACTTTGACTTTTGAGATAAAAAGTAAGTAAAAATTTTGATGATGCTTTAAGAATCAACAATACCTACCTATGGCGTCGATAAGCAACTTTGACCAAGTCGGAAGCTGGACTAAAATAATCTTGAGATTCCTAAATGTTTATCTTAAAAATCTAAAACCTTCCGGTTTCTCAATTGAGAATTTCTTGTTGACTCTGTCTCAAAGACTACTTAAGGACTAATTAAGCAAATTTTTGTTTCTGAATTGATATTGGGCCGGTTACTGAATTAAGCATGCAAGCAAAAACAGCAAGTTCCAACTCTCAAACCTTACACAATATCAATTCAGAAACAAAAATTTGCTTAATTAGTCCTTAAGTAGTCTTTGAGACAGACTCAACATGAAATCCTCAATTCAGAAACCGGCCGTAAAAGTATTCTCAAGAAAGTTGAATGCGGAAGCACTCG
This sequence comes from Erebia epiphron, assembly GCA_963932025.1. Lineage (NCBI taxonomy): Eukaryota > Metazoa > Arthropoda > Insecta > Lepidoptera > Nymphalidae > Erebia > Erebia epiphron. The sequence continues at coordinate 38,130,037 of OZ009948.1, read as the reverse complement.
TTCTAACTATTACAGCTTACTAAGTATTACCTATTTTCTGTGCTATTACTATACGTGGTGGAAGTACCTATCTGGGATTCAAGTACATTTTCAACCCAAAAACCCACACTTTATAGGTTTACGGCTATTAGCAATTAGGATTATAAGTTATAACACAAGAGAAAATAACGTTTCTCACTTACCTAGGTGAAACGCATTACGTCAAATAACGAGTAAACGCCTGCCAGCAATGAAACACTCAACGCGTAGCTGTAAATTTGCTTCATATCAACAGGTCTGTGATGAATTTGTTAACTAGCCTTAAAGTGCAGGTAATAAACTTTAAGCGATATAATATTAATCTACGAAACAGGACCATATGATCCTAAAAAGTCCAACTCAATCCACTACTCATAAACTATGTACCTATATCACTCGAGCTCATAGACCTAATCTTGAAATAGACCTAGGCTTGAAAATATAATGTATACTAGATAGTTTGGTCAATTTTCGTTTTGCTTTTAAATACCCTTCGTAAAATCTTCAAATCTTTTTTTCCTACGTACCTTGCATACAAAGGACTTGAGATTTGAAAAGAGTTTGAGTGGTACGCTTATTATGTCAGTAAGTCAGACTCCTTAATACGTACACATTGGTAAAACCTGTCCTCTTCAAAGAGAAATCGAGTAAATAAATCTATTGAATTTCTTCCCACATAAACCCAAAAACACACTCAGCGCACACTGAAAAGCTCCGGGAACCCTTATGTTTTGACTCCCCTGTAGAAAAATATTTCTGACCTCATTTAGCTCACAGTTTATGCCACGACTTCTTATTCAAACCTGACCCCCGATTGTGTAAGGAAATCGTAATCGTAATCGTTTGTTAAACGTATAATTCAAACTTTTTAAGGAGTCCATAGATGCCTGCACGTCAAAAAGCATGTATGAACTCCTAAAACAGTTCGTGTAATACGTTTTAAGCTGTCAAATGATTACCATATTTGCTTAGACAATTGGGCCTCTGGGATGCTGCCGTATTCCTAGGGCTGCATACACCTGATAATAATATGTACAAAAATAGTCGGTCAACATCCTACACAGTACACCTTCTGAACGTCACGTTTACAAAGTATAAGACGTGATGGTGTATCTTAAAACTAAAGCTACGAGGGTTCCATTTTAATCACACTTCTGTTATATATATGGTATTTACCTACGATAGAACTGAACTCTTGCATATTTAACACTTTTACATAAACTAATTCAGTTAATCCGTTAATTACATGATCGTATGTGTGGACTAACTATAATCTTCACATTTTTAAATAATTGAAACAAACTCAACTTAGATATTTTATATCTGTGTTAAAGCAGCAATTAATTGTTGCAATATGATATGCTGCTTTTGTTATAGGTACACAATTTACTTACATAAATAATATAATTACACAAACGTTCAAAAATACTTTCGAAAAACATGAGGTCGAGGCGTTGACTGCAATCACAGGTGAAATAATGAATTAGGCTGACTGTTATTGTAGGTAGTGTCAGCTTTGCGTTTAAAATTGAATTGATATTTTGGAAAAGATAAAAGATTGTGTATTTGTTTAGTGATGAATGTTTAATTAGGCTGATATTTGACTCATTCGATGTATTTCACTCGGTTCGTTCTTTGGCGGTGATATGCCATACTGAAATAATTTGCATAAATACGAGTATTTTGACTTTGGTAAATCAGTCTCCTACCGGCAGACTCAGCGATTATTTGTGTTTAGATCGCAATTTGATTTAGAGCTTAGCAGTAGCAACTGCAGCCTGATCAAATGATTAATTTATTATTGTTGTGATGCTTTGGCCTAGTTTTATAATTAACTGTTTACATTAAATCTCTCGTGAAACCGCTACACGTTGTGACCATTCGCTCGTGCAAGTTTTAAAGAGAGTACAAACACATATTTTAAAAGTAATTTTCATTGTTTGCCCACTTCTGGAATTATGCTTACAGTAGATACTAGACTTTAGTAGATAAACGTTATATATAGTGTTATCCTTGCATAAATTACATTTTAGTTTCTTGCATTTTTCACAATGAATATTAAAATGATTGAAATACCAATGGCAGCAAGTGTTCTTGTTTGTTTGTTTTGTAGATGTAGAATAGTATAGATATACTAATCTATACTAATATTACAAATGCGAAAGTTTGGATGGACGAACGTATAACACATAGGCTACTTTTTATCCCGAAAAATTAAAGAATTGCCTACCGCGGGAACCAAAAACCCTCAATCCATAGGGATAAAGTCGCGGGCATTAGCTAGTAAATGATCATATAATAAGTGACTTGCAGAAGAGCTTAAAAATACCAAAAAAATATAAAGGCAACCATCAGAATGTTACCCGAATAATAAAACAGTAAACTTTTTAAAAAATATCATATTATCAAATTATGTTACGATTATATTCCTTGACACATTTTTAACAAAACAAAGCCAACAAAAAGGTTAAAAAATATTGGTACATTTTAATATCAATACGGTACGACACGTATGCTTCCAAATATGTAAAATAAAAACTGATCTATAAACGCACAGCTCAAACTACTGAACGGATCGTGCAAATATTAATATTTGTGATAGCTAGTATAACGTAGGCGTCGACTAAATAGGATTTGAAAGTAGTGAAGCCGTGGATAAAAGCTAGTATAATTACATTATCGTCATTGGCGATGCTAGAAGCAAATTATAACTAAAATAAAACCTAAAAAAACGTTACCTATTACCGCATGACAATGTTAATAGTAATAAGGAAGTAAAAGTTATTCGGTTCAGGGTCGGGGATACTAAGCCAAACTAAAAAAAACTGTCGGTATTGAAGTAAACTACTGCACCGTTGAGTAATATAATGTTGAAATGCGATTGTATCTAACAAAATGTCCAATAAAATGTAGCGCTAGACAAAATATAGAACAAGAATAGCTGAAATGTAACACACGACGGTAAACAAGGAAGTAAAAGTCCCTACATTTTAAGGATAGAGTCCCTTTTAACTGGTGAGATTGCAAAACGAGCGTGACACCGCATTCACTAGTATTGTAATAATAATTTGCATAAAAGCACCTTTAAGAAAACAGCATTGACTAGTTTACGAGCACATGCATCTAAAGGACATATTAAGGCGCTGTGAGCTCACCAGATGAAAAACACAGGCGCGCGGGGGTGAAATCGAGCAAGCGCATGTGGCAAAAAATGCATGAAATCATTTGTAAAAAAAATGATATTTACTTTTCAATACACATGAATCAGACAATGTGTTTGCTTTAGAAATATGAATTTTATCTTATATTTTTAGAGCTAATTATTGGTTTCAATAAGGAGAAAAATCGCTTTAAAAGGTAGGTTTAAGAGGTATGTTTAAAATAAATTTCAATGCAGAGATTTTTTAAAATTGTGTTTTGAGATGCGTCAATGGCTGCTCAAAGCTCAAAGGTCTTGAAAACAGCAAATTATTTTTACAAGCATACATTATGTCACCGTTTGATGGATACACTGCTTTTAAAAACCCCCTTTTACGCTACACAGGGCCTTATCGAATTATGTAGTACACGGTCCATTTTACTAAGTGATTTATTGAAAGCATGTACACAAATGAAATAGAACGCTTGTTTAGACCAGTAATAATTTTAATTAAGTTACATAACTTAATGAAGTATTAAAACTAAATTTAATTTGAATACTTAACAAGTGCATATAATTAAAATTATTAAATAATACGACTGTTCTGCCGTATACACACATACATACACGAACCCTGAAAACATAACACTTTTTTTTGGGCAGTTGTGTAATAAAAAATCACATTTTATTAAATGATATTTTTTGTAAATCACTGGATATTGAATTATAGTGTTATATATTTTTGGAATCTACTCATCATTTTCTAGAAGATGATTATATAATCATCTATTAGTTAATCTTAGTTTCGAATATTTTTTTTCAACTTTAGTCTTTAATGCGGAACCATGGTCACCCCATCAATTTTTTTTAAAATTTTACTAGCCTATGTCACCCGGAATAAGCTAAGGATTCTAACGATACCTCATTTATCAAAATCGGTTCAGGCATATAGAAGTTATGGTGGAATATACAAACTCACATACATACATACATACATGAACCCTGAATATACTCCTTTTTTCAGGCAGTCGTATAAAAATGCACCTATTCATTGAATGTTCAAATTAATCAAAATATAGCTAGTCATACATTTTCAATTGCACTGAGTTAATTTATGATAATTCCAATAATTGCCTAACATAATAAATTGTTATAAAGAGTTCGTTAATAATTGAGTCTATGCTTACTAATTAAATGATTTACTTTATTAGAACAAATTCGATACCGTAGGCATACATCATCACCATCATCACACATCACTACAGCCTATTAACGTCCCACTGCTGGGCACAGGCCTCCACTCTCATAGGAGAGCGGGAATTAGAGCTTAGACCCACCACGCTGCTCCAATGCGGGTTGGCGGGCTTTAACGAATACTATCATGTAGTGATAATAACCGGGACCGACGGCTTAACGTGCTCTCCGAGGCACGGGGGTGAAACACCGTCAACTTCCAACTCCGGGCTGGCACTGAGAATTTCTTAATTGAAAAACTCATTACCTAACTTTTATGCCCGACCGGAAATCGAACCCAGGACCTCGTGATCCACAGTCGACTATGCTAACCACTAGACCAACGAGGCGAGACCGTAGGCATACAGAACATCTCGTAGCATTATATCACTAACTTCAAAATTATTATTACTCAGTATCAGCAAAACAGCAGTTTTTGTGTACCTTATAAAGTAGGTATTGTACTTACCTTCGAAATGATAGCTGTTTATTAGGGTTCCGTACCCAAAGGGTAAAAACGAGACCCTATTACTAAGACTCCGCTGTCTGTCTGTCTGTCTGTCTCCAGGCTATATCTCATAGACCGTGATAGCTAGAAAGCTGAAATTTTCACAAATGATGTATTTCCGTTGCCGCTATAACAATAAATACTAAAAATTAAAAAAATATATATATTAAGGGGGGTCCCCATACAATAAACGCGTTTTTTTCGTATTTTTTTGCTCAATATTAAAAACGGTAACAGGTAGACGGTTCAAATTTTCACAGAATATTAACTTGTATATTACCTTTCAAAATAAATAATTAAATATCAATAAAGTAAATATTAAAGGGGGGCTCCCATACAACAAACGTAATTTTTTGATATTAACAGTAAACCTCTACAAACAAAGTTAGTTTTGCGGTTCATTAACAAATGTAATTATACCTACTTCTTGAGTACGGAACCCTCGGTGCGCGAGTCCGACTCGCACTTGGCCGGTTTTTTTTCTATAATAATATGTATATGAAATTTTTCCTCTTTCACATTTGAACAAGAATTTATAAAATAATTAATTTTTACTACACCACGGAATGTTACTTATACTAAAAAGTTTTAATTTATTTTTTACAGAAGCAAACGAAGATCTGGATGATCAGTCAACATCAGCATCATGGTGGCAGGCAGGCACAGCAACGCCCTTCCAAGAGAGCAGTAACCCCTTCGCCTCAACACATGGTCTAGTTCAAACTCACCCGGGCATAGATGATCCATTCATTTCCCCGAATCAATACGTGCAAACAAGCGGCACGGGTCCACTTAGCGGAAACTTCAGAAGTAATCCCCTGCCACCAGTGACAAGGTCATCAAATGGCAAGCTGTCACTGAAACATTTGGACTACACGAGTAGTGCGACGGCTGAACTTAGACGAAATCCAGCACTATCCGCCCCTGATGAGTGCGCACGAGCATGTAGAGAAGGGGAGCCGCCAAGGATATGCTACTATCACTTCACCCTCGAGTTCTACACTGTATTAGGAGCGTGAGTATCAATTAATACTAATACTAATAGTATACCAATAGTATATTAATACTAATAAAAAATTTATGATTAGAATGAGAATATAAAATGAATTAATAAAATAAATTCCATAACGTGTCAACTAAGGCCCACTTGGTAATCTATTACATCCAGACAGCCACCACAGAAATTATAGCAGAATTATCTATACATACATAAATATTTTTTGAAAATTTCAGTTGTAGAGAGCTTTATAGTGTTGATAACATAGAGTAAAAAAATTTTTATAGTAGGTATTTTTGTCTGTCTGTTACGGCATCGCACGGAAACGCATATTGCGGATTTGAATGCAAACTTCTAATATTATACCGGGTCAACATATGCATACATAATAATTTTTTTATCCTGAAAAATTAAAAGAGGTCCCTTCGTGATTGAAGATGAAACTACTCCATAACTCCGTCCAATTTCGAAATTTTTTAGGGTTCTTGAGGTACAAGAGGAAAAAAGGAACCCTTGTAGGATCACTTCGTTGTCCGTCTGTCTGTCCGTCAACCACCTCTTTCTCGGGAACGCGTGAAGATATCAAGTTAAAATTAACATTAAAAAAACGTGTGGTTTCGTGGGATGCCAGATAGCAACGAAATTCCTTATTACATATATATTAATTTCAAGTTCTAGTCGAGGTAAAAAGAAAATAATTATTCAGGTAGGTATACATTTTTTATTATGATATTTTATCGATAAAAATTAAAGACTACTTTTTCAAAATTATCTTAACACTTTTTTTTATTCACAACTAATCATAAATATATATACATTTTATTAATTACACACTGTATAGCGAACACACATAAAGTATACATAAAAAAAATTGGCAGTCATAGAGACTGCCGATAGAAGTGGAAACGAATATTTCATTATGTTTTTTAATAATAATATAATAATGATAATAATGTATTTATTAGAAGGCATATAAAACCCAATATAAAAAAAATATAAAAAAATTGAAATATAAACCTTTACTCTATATAAGCCAACTTCCAACTCCGGGCTAGCACTGAGAATTTCTTAATTGAAAAACCTAATACCTAACTTTTCATGTCCGACCGGGAATCGAACCCAGGACCTCGTGATTCGCAGTCGACTATAAGCTTCTAAGTCAATGCATTCAAAAGATACGGCCGTTTATGCTGCATGTTTTGCATAGGTCAGCTTCATGTAAATTTCATGAAGATCTGATTATAAGTTTGGAAACGGGAGACGGAACTCCTCAACGGGTAACAACAAATCAATCACTATTAGTTGAGCTTAAGCTCAACGTTCTTGTATTTATTCAACGCACCTAGTACACATCAGATAAACCCACCCGTACGAAGCAGGGTCGGGTCATCTAATCCTTATCCTTACTTTAATATTATAAATGGGAAAGTGAGTTTGTTTGTATGTTTGTTCCGCTTTCACGCCGTAACTACTGAACCGATTGCTTTGAAATTTTGCAGACGTAAAGTTAGAAGTCCGGATTAAATAATAGGGTACTTTTTATCCTGGAAAATTAAAGAGTTCCCGCGGGAAGTAAAACTCCTCAATCCACGCGGACGAAGTCGCGGGTATCAGCTAGTATTTTATAAGTCACAATAAGAAGGCGTATTCTGAATGGGTGTGTTTGGTTTTCCTACAATTAGAACTATTACTTTTCTAAAATAGTCTCCTATTTATCAATCAAAAACGCCTTCAGCTTGATAGTACTGTTATTAAATAATGAACGTTTCTTTTACTGAATTCTCTAATGCGAAACATTGGCTTCTATATTATAAATGTAGTAAGCTTAAATTAGTTCATATTTCATGATTACAATTTAACGCATTATCTAAACTACAAGAAAGAGACAAGAAAACGTAAATACAATGAATATTTCAAAAATTGACACTCGGAACATTGAACGGTTCACAATCTGTCGATAGCTTACAATATCGCTAGTTAGACAATACAAACATGTTTTCTTTAGAGGTTACTCTTGAAAGTGCGACATAGGTATAATTGGCCATGTGTGCATTTTAAATCTGTAATATCTTCGAAAATTTTCATTTAAATTACATGCTATAAGGGTATTAATCTATATTAAAAGCACAATGTATTTAAGGTACTTTACTGGTAAGGATTTATTCTGTATTGCTTAAAATCGCTTCGTAAATAAGCCATTGTTTCTCGTAGAAAGTAGACGATAAAAAATGGTTATTGTGGGTTATCCCTAAAAGAGATCTCGTAGAGTTCAGCCAGCCTTTGCAATGTAAGCGCAAGAAATGTGTTTATTTACGACATCACATCAGAAACCTCTAAAATTATTATTAGTGTTTCTCTACTATATTATGCATGTATTATACATATAAACCTTCCTCTTGAATTAATCTATCTATTAAAAGACGTGTGGCACTCGGAGACTGCCGCGGTAAAGCTATTGCAATTTGCATAGCCTGTAGTCCTGGTAGTCAGGGGGCGGTGCGGGTAGGGCTAAGCTAAGCTTAACCCGCTTGTCCTCCTGATTTCCGGACGAGCCTGAGGAGGAGGAGCTCGGACGTGCGCGCTTGGCCAATTCGAAGCCAGGCGTAGGTACAACTACGCGGGCTACGATGGCAGGCGTATCGTCGTCGCTGTCTTCGCTTGTTTCCGATTCTATCGGCGAGGTGGTGGCGGCGGTAGTAGTAGTGGTCGGAGGACGACTGACGAACTCGGCGGCAGGGAACGGGGTAATGGATGGTCCATTATATTCCAGCGTACCACTGCGCGCGGAATCCCTGTTCGTCCTCTTCCCTGTTTCGGCGGCCTCTGGTCGAGCGGTTGCTTGTCGGCCATGGCGATGCGATTGAAGTACGTTTAAAATGTATTTAAAAACGATGAAACGATAAAACGACAAAAATAATGATTTAAAAACGGGTTAAAACGGTTAAAACTATTAACACTTAATTTTTTTTTGGTAAATCAATTTAAATTAAATTCAAATTTAATAAAAATAGAAATAATAATAATCGAAAAATAAAATAAAAATAATAATAACCGAAAAAAAAAATCGTACTGGAGACATCTGGATTCGAACCGGGGTCTTCTGGTATCGTGACCGCCCATTTCCCACCTGAGCTACTTTAACCTTGTAGATAGTGGTGAAATTTACCTTCGTATTGACAAATTATAATATTTTTTTCGTTACGGAATTTCTGGATTCGGTCTCCCCGCTCAAGGCCCGCGATAGAAGCTATGCAATAGCTTAAAAACCGCATCCAAATCCGTTGCGTAGTTTTAAAGATCTAAGCATACATAGGGGCAGACAGCGGGAAGCGACTTTGTATTTTTAAACGATGACGTGAGACTTGCCCTAATAAAATTTATTGCCCTAATAAAAGCTATAGGTATTACTTCATTTTCTAAATTTATGTATAGTGATTTTGAGTTGTTTTTCCAGGGCTTGTCAGTTATGTACACCCAACGCAACCAACTCAATCTGGTCTCATTGCCAATGTGTATTAGCCGACGGAGTCGAGCGTGGTATCCTCACCGTAAACAGAATGTTGCCAGGCCCATCCATCCAAGTATGCGAAAACGACAAAGTTGTCATCGACGTCGAGAATCATTTTGAAGGGATGGAGGTAACCATTCACTGGCATGGAATCTGGCAACGAGGGACCCAATATTATGACGGCGTGCCGTTTGTAACTCAATGTCCTATCCAGCAAGGAAATACGTTCAGGTACTATTTTGAGTTACTTTAAATTAAACTAAGTTTATAATCGTTATTTAGTTAATGTTTCCTTTATTAACAGAGCTTTATTATTAAACGTTTAACACGATATGTATTATTCCAGATATCAATGGAAAGGAAACGCAGGTACCCATTTCTGGCACGCACACACTGGTCTTCAAAAACTGGACGGTATATATGGAAGCATCATAGTTCGGCAACCTCCTTCCAAAGACCCCAACAGCAATTTGTACGATTATGATTTGACTACCCATGTTATATTGATCAGTGATTGGCTGCACGAGGACGCTGCTGAAAGGTTCCCTGGTCGTCTAGCTGTTAACACTGGCCAAGATCCTGAAAATGCATTGATTAACGGAAAAGGACAGTTCAGAGACCCTAACACTGGATTCATGACAAACACCCCTCTCGAAGTGTTTACTGTTACGCCTGGTAAAAGATACAGGTTCAGAATGATAAACGCATTTGCCTCAGTTTGCCCTGCTCAGCTCACGATTGAAGGTCATACACTTACAATGATTGCCGCCGACGGTGAACCGACTCAACCGGTTAGCGTTAATACAATCATCTCATTCTCCGGTAAGTAATTTGTAGTAATCACAGTAGTACCTACAATCTATGATGATAGCCAGATTCTAATCACGCACGGAACTTCTTTATTATTTAACGTTACCGTTATTGATATGGTTATAATCGACTGCTAGTCAATAAGGCTCGCGCTGTTATTTCGTAATTTGTATCTGAGTAACTCGACGACATTATCGACTACAGTTTTGACGACCTCCGTGGCGCAGTGTTGGGCGCTGTTGCCTTAACGTGCGGAGGTCCCGGGATCGATCCCCGGCAGGGTTTGGAATTTTATAATTTCTGAATTTCCCTGGTCTGGCCTGGTGGGAGGCTTCGGCCGTGGCTTGTTACCATCCTACGAGCAAAAACGTGTCGCCAAGCGATTTATCGTTCCGGTATGATGCCTTGTAGAAACCGAATAGGGGTATGGGTTTAATATACCATGCCATGCCCCTAACAGGTTAGCCCGCTACCATCTTAGACTGCATCATCACTTACCATCAGGTGAGATCGCAGTCAAGAGCTAACTTGTAGTGGCTAAAAAAAATAAAAAAAACTCAACCGAAAAGAATTGAATAATGTTGATTAAGCTGCTTCCTCGATTACAATTTTTACGTGCTAATTACTGATAACACAAAATCTGTGAGAAATATCTGTCATTGTCATTTTAGGTGAGCGCTACGATTTTGTCTTAGAGGCAACAAAAAATAAACCTGGTGCGTACTGGATTCAAGTTCGTGGGCTTGGAGAATGTGGTATAAAGCGCGTACAACAGTTGGGTATTCTTCGATATGCTAGAGGACCTTATCAACCATCATCTCAACCGCCATCCTACGACGTAGGACTCCCGCAGGGAGTGGTAAGTTTAAGGCAGATGGCTAAAAAGTTTGAAAACTATCGAAAATTAACATTTTCCCAAATGTAAATATACGTAAATTTTGGTCCAAAGCAATAATATCGCTATGAATGAATTTCCTTTCCACTAATCATTTAAATACAGAGCTCATGACTACTTCTCTTGCTTATTAATCAGCGGATATTGCATACTGGATTCTTGCGAACATGACAACCTCGATAAGCTAAATTGTTGGTAGCTAGGTATTTCTCAAACATAAATACTGGTGCCGGTTGCACATAATTTAAGTTTTATTATCTTTTAATTCGTTTCCAGTATGCAGTTGTATAGAAAGCTGGTTTTAAGTGAGATTTGTACATACTTATTATTATTATTAAGACATGAGAAATATTATAATTATACCATAATGTGATAAGTAGAAATGGTAATATGATGTAGAATTCCTCGCACGTCCACAACCAACAAATTGTGAAAATATTCCATGTTACTTTTTTGGCAACACTTTTTACTGTTGAAGTGTTTGAATGGAATATCTTTACACATCCATCCTACAACCCTACAAGTTCACCTTTCTCTGATATTTGATAAGTGATTTCTATCAGTAGTTGTAATTCCGTAGTTTCTCCCTAAATATGGACAGTAGATCATAAAGTAGTCGTAGCTCATGCACGTAATATTAGTAATTGCACGTACCTTTTTCCCACTAACTATTCAGGTATTGAATCCTTTGGATGCAAGATGTGATGTACCCCGGAACGATGCTATTTGCGTCAGTCAACTGAAAAACGCAAGACACATCAACCCCGCAATCTTACGAAAGAAACCGGACGTAAAAATCTTCTTGCCATTCCGTTTCATGGGCTATATGCCAGAGAATTTATTCCAGCCCAACACCTACAATAAATTTTTGGGTAAGATTTTATTAGTATAAGTCACATCCATTTTTTTAATTAACTGTGGATATTAATAATTACATATCAATTTTACAGTGGCACCATCAGGAGATCACGTAATTAGTTTAGTTGATGAAATTTCACACATGTCCGCACCAACACCACTTATCAGTCAATATGACGATATCAATCCTGAACAGTTCTGTAATGGTGACAACAGACCAAAAAATTGTGAGCAGAACTGCATGTGCACACATAAAATAGACATACCTTTGAATGCTATAGTAGAAATGGTACTTGTAGATGAAGGTAGGTTAATGATTCACTTTTTTACTTTTTTTATATGGTCAGATGTAGGATGCAAATTGTTCATGCCTTTTTTTTACTTCCAGTTCAAATCGTCAATTTGTCTCACCCGTTCCACTTGCACGGATATGCATTCAATGTAATCGGTATTGGTCGGTCTCCAGACAAAAACGTGAAGAAAATTAACTTGAAGCACGCTCTCGATCTAGATAGGAGAGGATTGCTGGAGCGTCATCTGCAGCAAGGAGATCTTCCACCAGCGAAAGACACAATAGCTGTGCCAAACAATGGTTACGTCGTCGTCCGTTTTGTAGCAGACAATCCAGGATTCTGGTTTCTCCACTGCCACTTCTTGTTCCACATCGTCATCGGAATGAGCCTTGTCCTCCAAGTGGGCACTCACGCAGACCTTCCTCCTGTTCCTCCCCATTTTCCAACTTGTGGAGACCACCTTCCCCCTATCCACTAAGCGGTTCCTAAGCCCATCTTCAGTTTTCATATTATGAGCAACAATTGGTATAACAGTTTATGTTAACTAAGTGTTATTTTGTGTTTGTCTTGTGTGATGTGATCGGTAGATTCGAAGTGCTCGAATCTGCCTTATGTGTTTCATTTTTATTAGAGAATGTTTTAACTGAAGTTCATGCTGGTTTGTGAATTTATTTAAAGGTGATATTTTGAGTGAATTTCAGTACATTCTTATGCCATATTTCGGCGATTCCTATCAGGTGTCAAACCGAATATTGCATAGTTGAGGCTCTTAATTGTACGACATCATTAAATGTATTTTTATATATTACTACGAACGTTTGTTCTATAACTAACGACTTGCCATTTAATTTTTCACCAAGGATATTTATTGACTGTATATATATTTAAATATTACATAACAAGCGCTTCAAAAATAAGCCACCCCAAAATTCTACGTTGACTTTTCTAGCTTCTTTGTTATCGCACACTTTTTTTATCATTAAATATTGTCTTAGACCGCTAAAAATTTTGTTCTGAGACAATAATGTAATAAAGTAAGTTAGTATATGAATTTCAGTATTTGGATATTTACGGGTGGCTTACTTTTATTTGTGACAATTTAAATAAATGTGTTTAGAAACGTAAGTTAGTTCCCGTTACTAACCCAAAATTGCATGTACCACAAACATTAGAAAATGTAAATACTTAACAAAAACTGCGATACTTGTAAATACACGTAGGTACCTAAAAACCTGTAGTAACCGCTATAAATCTTTGCACAGCACCCAAACAACGAAGACTGTTTATAACCATAATAATATAATATGAATAGTTACCAAAATGTTACCATACACAGTTACCATTATTAATTTAAGAAAAATATTTTTTTATTAAAGTATACCTACCTACTTATTATAATATTATATAATACCGCGAGAGTGATATAAAACTACTGGTAAAACCAGTTTACAACAAAAATATTGTATTGGCTATTTCAATAAAAATAAATTACATGCAGTTTATTCACATTTATTACGATTATTTACGTTTATAGGAAAATTGTACGTTTTGTGACACGTCATATTAAAATTTACAAAAATACATGATAATTTTATTTTCTAATCTTATAATATAACAATATGAATAACAAAAAATATTTTGTTTTGCAAAAGGGTCGTACCAACCTATAGTTATGGACTTTTATCTAATAATTTTGAATAGATACGTCGGGCCCTGGCTTAGCTAACAGAAATAAAAGTGAATATTTTTTTAAAATCGTAGTCAGCTTTACACATTATTATTCAAACTTAGCTGATATGTAATCAAGGTAGGTTTCACAACACTTCGAACGAAAAGAGTAGTATTAACACTATTAAACGCTACTCTGATTATCCTTCAAAAACTTTTGATAGTTGTATATGTCACCGTAAGATTGCAAAAACCGTATGATTAGATTATAATCTAATGGTTTTTGCAATTTTACGATGAAATTAACAACTGAATAACGATCAATGTTTTTAATAGGGACAATGTACACGCGCAGAGTGGAGTGCAGCTAAGGTGCAACGACTTATTTGATATCAAATCAAAGCTTTATTTTCTTTTGCAAAATGGCGGCAGCGTGCCAAGGCATGACTTCGCTCGTTGTCCCTCCTTGTACCGTTTCGTGCCAATTTCAATTGTATATCAAAGTTTATAAAGCTGAGATTAATTTGTTATCAAAAATATAAGCTGCACTCCACACCGTATACGTCGGCACTTGGTAGCATTAGTGTATGATACTGGTGAAATGCACTCACTCCTAAACGGTATACCTCATAGCAACCACCGATCCTCCTGCAGTAGTGACACTCCCCCGACCCAGCGTGATTTACTTCTCTTCAGGTTGTATATTTTTATTTTATTTATCATTAATAGAAGACTTTTTTTTTCTAATTTCAAATCAAATTTAACCATCCATAAAACTATTGAATCCGAAAAGTGTACCTCACAGTTTGTTTATGCTTTTTTTTATATCTTCTATCTGAAATATAAAAAAAACAACTGAGTGATATCAACTCTAGGTACAATTAAACCTCTTGGTCAAGGAATTTGAGACTTCGCATGAAGGTTCTCTGACGTAAAGAATTCCGACGGGATTTTAAAAAAGTCCATACAAAAGGAGTCTTTTATATAGTCTATTATTATTTTCTTTCAATATTCATCAGGTCATGAACCCATTGGACGCAGTCTGCGATGTCAAGCGAAATGATGCGGTGTGTGTCAGTAACTTGAAGTCAGCCAAGCCAATAGACAAATCTATCTTGCAAGAGCGGCCCGACGTTAAGATATTCCTGCCGTTCAGATTCCATTTCTACAAACCCAACGATCTCTTTAGGGAGAACACGTATAGAAATTATTTAGGTATGTTTATGATAAATATTCAGTTGATAGTAAAATTTCATTACAATAATGTCAGTCCCCAATTATAGTTAGTTTGTAGATGCCTGACAGGGCTAGCTACCCGACCTTATCATGAAAATATGAGATTGCAGCATCGATTAAGTTTGGAATTAATGCATTCAGGATGCTGCCGGCACTGCTCCGTTTTTGCAATGCATCAGAGATAATCGCGGCGCGTGTAAATTAAACGGAAGATGATGATTGCGGAGCAGTACCTATCCAACCAACAGTATCCGGAAGTAAAACACTACAGATAAATTTGCGAATTATTACTGCGCTGTTTCTAAACAAAATAGCGTGGCTATGATTTGCATCATAATAGATTTTTGATAAATTTAGGTATAAAATCAATCACCAAACTTTTATCGATAAAAAAACAATGATCAAGGTTTACCTACATATTAATAGCGTCATCAATGCACAATTTGAAGAACAAGAAAAATACGTTAAAATCATTTCTGTTTTATTTTAGTTGCTCCCAGTGGAGATCATGTCCTAAGTTTAGTGGATGAGATCTCCTACAGTGCGCCGCCAGCTCCTCCTCTCTCACAAATGCATGAGCTTCCGCCTGAACTGTTCTGCAATGGCGACAACAGACCAGCCGACTGTGCTGTAGACTGCAGATGTACCCACATGATCGATGTGCCTTTGAATTCTATCGTCGAGATTGTCTTGGTTGATGAAGGTACATATTACATATTCGATACGATCCCTATAGAGCCGAAGAAGTTTCTACATCCCAGAAAACATGCTTGCCTGATAATTTCATCTCTTATTTCACTTCTCGCTAAATCCAGATTTTTTTCTTCATACCTACAAATTGTGGACCTGTTGTTCCTAATTATTCAAGGAGCGGGCTAAATGTTTGAACACGTTTGAACTATGTAAATTTAATATCTACAGCACAAAACTTACAAAGAACTTCTTTTGATTTCAGTACAGTCACCAAATCTCTCACATCCCTTCCATCTCCATGGAACGTCATTCAGCGTGATTGGAATGGGTCGATCTCCGGATAAGAATATAAAGAAGATCAATTTAAAACACGCTCTTGACTTGGATAGGAAGGGTCTTTTACACAGACAGTACGATTTACCACCTCTAAAAGATACCCTAGCCGTACCAAATAATGGATACGTTGTATTGAGACTGAAAGCCGATAATCCTGGTAAATATTAACAATTTTTTACCATTTCCTGAAGCTTTTTTGTCGATTAAATTGGTTTATAGCAAAATTATCTAAATTCACTTCTTGTGTAGTTTCGAGTTCTTTTTCAACCGTTTCAGTGGTAATTTTATTTTAACTATCAATAATTTAAAAAATTTCAGGATATTGGCTGTTCCACTGCCACTTCATCTACCACATAGTGATTGGAATGAATTTGATATTACATATTGGAACTCAGAGGGATCTACCGCCAGTACCGCCGAACTTCCCAAGATGCGGTCACCATTTACCATCAATAACATCGCCATCATACTATCCTGTTGGATACTAACACTAAGTAATAGCTGTGAAAGAGCGATCTCTTACGGCAAAAGGCTGTAACCTTATACAGGAGTTCAACATCAAAAACGTACTGCCATATTTTATAATGTTGTTGAAAATATGAACAACGTACGAACGAAAGAAATTATAAATTTATTGGATGATACAAGGGATCCATGATTATCAAACATAACTTTCAAACTAGGAGACCAAAGTTATCGATTATGCTACTACCACTCATTCATACATATTTTCTGAAACATTCTATTTCCACGTTATCTTTGAGTCTTGCTGTAATTATTATTGTACTTTGTATCTTTATTTATGAATCTTTGTATCCTGATGTATTGTATGTTATATCTCAATTGATGTAAACTGGTTCAACGGATTTATTTTTTATTCATTATTTAATTTTCGTTCAGATTTTTTTCGCTTGTTCCTTTTGTGTTTAGTCTATTATTTTTATCCGTTGTACCTGTTTTTACACAATTTTTGTTACTTGTTTTAGAATTGTACATAAATACTATTTAAGTAAAGTCGCGTAGGTTTTTGTAATCATCTATGGTAAAGAAGAACGTATGATGGGTCATATTTAATTCATTTTTGAGACTAATATTGTAGCTGTACCTTGATGAAACGATCATTACACACAATAGATACGAAGGCTGTTTCAGTAAAAATGCTTATCTACAAATCAAACTTAAAGAGAATAGTGATATCTTAAAATATATCAGTCACAGCGCCATAGAGTTTAACATATTATGTGTGATTTCTGGTCTCATATCTACATTATTTTACCTGATTTTACTCATAATATCTACTTGGTCAACTTTTGCTTGCTTCATTCATTGGCACTTGGTAGTCCAATCTTGTTCTAGTAAAATATTTGTTTGTATGGCAACATTTTGGAAAGTCATCGAGTGCACTGTGCAATGCATTTATAGTGTCCATTATATTCTTCTTAATTAAGATATTACTGGTCCTCTTAATAATTATTCTACTAGGATCTAAGATTGCCCTACAGTTTTAAGTTGTACGAATTCGTTCTTTTCTATCCAGCTCTGCCTGTTGTTTATCATAGTGCCTCTTCGTGCAACATTTTCGCGTACAGCCATTCCATGTTAACAATGGAAAATTTGATTACATCTCGTTCGCCACTCGTTTTTATGTTTGGTGCGCTTCAACTGTTTCTGAAAATGTCGCCATGTGCGAAATGCTCTCGATATTCTGCACGTGCGCCCGTGCCCGCTCCGGCCCGCTCTCACGTAAGCGACCAACGCAACAACGTGAATCGATACTACGTATGACGTGATCGGTGATAGTATCAAACAGTAGCTGACGCTTCACGTGTCCTACGTCGCTTCCGTTGCTCACCTGAGACGACGGGTTACTGTAAAAGAGTTAGCTAAAGTGTACAATAATCGAAAGATCATCTTGGGTACAGAAGTGTAAAAGCCTCAGTAAAATAATTCGATGTAGAATACAAATGTGCCTTATATAGTATTGTTACAGATTTTTTGTTTCAAGTACATATTATATTAACATTTGAACAAATACCCTTTGAATCAAGTCATTCGAGTGACTTAAAACCGTAGGTAATATATTTACGGTGTCTCTTCCACTTCTCATATAAGACACATTTTGTTGTATACCTTTAAATATTTTTCATAAACTATACGTCACCTATGATCACCTTAGACTAGAGTAACGATAAAAAATACAATCTGTAAGCAATCTGTAAACCAGCCTAGTGCGAGTCATGCTCACTGACGGTTGCGTACGAAAAGAAACTTATATTAGCTACAGCCGTCTCAAAAACCAATCCTTTCATTCCTGAAGCTTTATCATTTCCTTTTTTAAATTTTGATACAGAAGCTTAACGAGATCGTGTATTTATATAACCGGACAAAATATTATATTGTATTTTTCCAAACAATTGTAGAGCCATTAACAATTCGACAATTTATATCCTATTGCAAATATATGTACAGATTTTAATATTAATTTTATTTATTAATATTGATGTACAAACTGAGGTACTAACGTTGAATTTATAGGTCTCTATTATGCTCTAAGGTGAAACCTAATTTCCTAGTTGTATAGTTTTGAACTTAAAAACTTCGCACATGATATCATAATTTTATTTAAGAGTATGATGGCTGATGTCGATGAAAATAGAGTAATCATTAAGTCTATTATTATAAATTTTAACCGCTAACTTTTTAGTAGAAGTGATAAAAGTCATTATTTTCTAATTTAATTTTAAAATATTTTGTTAAGATTTTTACTATTAATGATTAATAATAATTTAATTAATATACACGTCAATAAATCCAATGCATAACATACCTAAATAACTTAATTCTACAAAAAGTAAATAATTTACCTGTACATTGAGACTTTTTCTAGAATTCAGTTAATTTAAGTGCAGTATTAAATGTACATAATATCTATAATAATAATTAAAGGAAGCATAATAATAAATTAACCTAACTTAATTGTCCTGTAACAAGGACTTCTTTTAGTTTCTATTACGTGCAATAATTTTGGGACCAAAAGTTTCTATTTAATTTGTCATCAGAATAAAGGGAGCCAATTTTTTATTTCGACACAGAGTAGTATTTTGATATTAAAATATACTACTGTGGTGGCTTGGATATAATAATTTTTATTTACTTTAAATTATTTAATCATCAAAATAAATTTATTATATCTTTGTAGAATTTGTCATCCTTTATAAAATGTAACTACTTTTTTATTCTACATCGAATAAAATATTTTAAGACGTTTAGATACCTAATAGTCTTAATAAAAACAAATAAATAAAAAACTATTTAAGTAAAATATTGTTTTATTATAATTTTTCTCCACCCTTTGCACGTTAGATAAGGATTGAAACAGTAACCGAAATAAGGGGTTTAAACACTGTTTTTTGAAACTGTAATAAAACAGAAACACTTATAACGGAAACAGAAATGATACTGTTACCCAATCAATCTGTAACCGTTTATTTCTGTTAATAAGCGTTTTTATCTGTAACCCTAATAGGTACATGCCCTAACAAACTGCACGGTGTGACAACGCGTTCTTCTCACTTCATTGTACTTTACACTCACTGACACAACATGGCCATGTTTATCTTAAAACAATTGCAACCATCGATGCTTCCATCTTAGGTTCAAATTTGAATACGCGTCAACAGTAAATTAGGCAACGTCGCTATTTCGGTTACACTTTAAAACCCTTTATCTCTGGTACAGATTCATTTCGGTTACAGAAATATAAGTGTTTCGGGTTAACAGAATTAAAAATACATTCAAAAGGGTTGCAGATTCGATTCTGTTACACTTTCAATCTGCAACACTTATATTTCTGTAACCCTTATTCTTTCAAACAGATTTCGTGACGTGACGCGGGTCATCGGCGTAGGTGTGCCTGCATACATAGCGCTGACACGAACCATTATACCGATTTATAGGACTCTGTAATTTAACGCGACATTTCCACGGCACTTTCTACGTAGTTGTTGAGGAACATGTTACGCAACATGTTGCTCCATTTGCCCCCTAGTGTATCCGAGGCTTAATTAGAACAAAATTAATTGTGAAAATGTGTGATTTTATTAAAATAGGTTAGGAGTCATTACCTGGAATATATTTGCCTAGCTGATGCCCGCGACTTCGTCTGCGTGGATTGAGGTTTGTTTTTTGGTTTGAGGTGGAACTCTTTAATTTTCCGGGATAAAAAGTAGTCTTTGTGTTATTCTAGACTATCTATCTCTGTGCCAAATTTCATCCAGCAGGCCGAGTATGGGAGGGGACAAAAATCTTATCCCCCGATTATATCCACTGACATGAGATAAAATTATGCGAGAGCATGGCAACAGGGGAAAGGAGAAGTATATCCCTGTTTGACTTGTGCATAGGATGTGGGTTTAAGTTTATTTTCATACCATTAAATTATAAAAAAGATGTGTCGAGCCTACTGGGACATCTTATCCTTTCCCCGTGGATAAAATCTCCCCGCCCATGCTCGGCCTACAGATCAGTCAGACTGGCGTGAAAGAGTAATAAACATCCATACATCCATACATATGGATGTATTATGCATGTATTCTTATACGATCAATCGAATTCAAACTTAAACTAGACATACTATTCTAGTTTCTAGTCATAGTAATGACAGCTCTATTCAATTCTGTTATGCATTCAATTATATTAGTTACGATATTTCCACGATTTGATTTTTCTCTGTAATTCTAGACTAACACTACTTACGCATACCTATATTGAATACCTGACCTACTCCGATATGTAAACACCCGTAGGTAAATAAACATTACCTATGATAATTTGATTTATAGGCAGATGATCTCAATCAAATCTTATTTTCGAGCAAGTAAATCTTTTTCTGCATCAAGATTTCTAGGAACGTATTTGCACGCTTGTAAAGAAGGTGCAGATGCCAATTTTCACGTATCAAACTTAAACCCGTAGGTACATCATTGTATCGTTTTCTGCCTCTTTCTAGGAGAACCATTAGGTATGTCAATGAGTCAGTGAGTGGTAATCGAGCGAGTAGGTATATTATAGTATAATTAATAATTATTAATCTATGGCTTAGGCAATGATATTATGATATTATGTCGTACTTAGATAGGTAAATAAAATAATAATTTATGTCATTGCTTCTAAGGATTGGAAGAATCCGCATTTCTTACTTCGTTTCCATTTATCTTCAAAATAATAACGGTCCAAGTGCGTGTCGAACCACACGCAGTGTAGGGCTCCGTAGTTGCCCGTCACAAATAACAGACATACACAATTTACATAGACGGGCCCTGTCAAACAAAGAATGTAGACTTATTTACGCCATCTATTCTGAATAGCGGGACAGCGCTATGGCGGGGACGAGGACAGGCTTATACAGGTGTGGAGCGTTCTCTACAGGTCGGACGTCCAATCTTTTTCTATGAAAGGGCCCATCTAGTACCTACATAAATAATATCGAAGGTTTTCCCACATACACAATACTTTTGAACGACCCACACCATGGAATAGAGGAGAAAAAAAATCATCCCCACTTTACGCATAGGAGGGAGTTGTTTCAAGCAATTAACACGAGACTTAAGTGCTTGAAGCACTTAAACTTAACTCAAAAAAATTTAAGTGCTGGCCCGAGGCTCGCACACCTCCGACCACCCAAAAAGGTGGCAGAACAATTCAGCCTTACCGTAACCAACAGAACGTTAACCAAACAAAATTAACTAATTATTACTCGTTAAAATAGTGATTTTTGTTTTTCATTATGGTTGATAACACCTGACATCTTCATTTATGCAGAAGCTATGTACCTACGTAGGTATAACTGCTAAGCGAAGCTATGTACGTGTATGTACGTATAACTCAGTCAAATAGGTACTATTTAACCGCACTACAGAAATAACATTACTAGAACAAAATGAAACTGTTACTGGTGTTAGCTTTGCTGCTTAAATTTAACTTTGCTAAAACAGGTACGTAAATATAGAAAATATATTTTTCATCCCACCATCTCGGAAAGAGTAAGTATTTTTAATCTTCGATATCTGAATGCAAAAGCCGTTATTATCCTCTTGAGGATAAAGTAAATTGAATTTAGAACATCGTGTGCACGTTAGTAAATATCACTCGTCTATGAAGTTTGTGAATTCAAAACATCATTTTTACCTATTTACCTCTATGGTGCCGAATTTCCATACAACCGTTTTTAATTTGTTAAAAACTCACACTCGTAACCTTCTTGGTGTATTTTTTTAATTTGCTTTGCGCGCACCATTTTCTTTCACGTCATATTGCCATTTCCTCGCTGAGGTGGGATGAAAAGTTACGTGTTGCACTCGAGTGAAAAGATTTTTCACTTCGTGCTCTTTTGATTCCCTCGCTGACGCTCAGGATTCTAATTTTTGAACCACTCGCTGCGCTCGTGATTCAATTTTAGAATCCTTCGCTTGCTCGGTCATCAAAATTGAGCACGCGGTTAAAAAACAACTCTTGTATAACAAATAACTATTTTTAATATATATTTATATAATTACTAGCTGATATCTGCGACTTCGTCCGCGTGGTTTAAATTTTTTTAATTCCCGCGGGAACTCCTTCATTTTCCGGGATAAAAAGTAGCCTATGTCACTCTCCAGGTCCTCAACTATACCTATGCCAAAAATCCCGTCGATCCATTGCGGCGTGATTGAAGGACAAACCAATAAATCAACAAAGCAACTAACAAACACACTTTCGCATTTATTATATTACTTAGTATGATTCTTATTCTATTCTTAAAAGACCTTTGTCTTGTGAGAGTGAGATATTTACCTATCTATCAGTCTATTTCTTGATATGAAATGATGCCGAGCCGGCGTGTCCGGCGATCTCGTGACCGCCGCGAATTGGTCTGCAAATAGCTGAAATATGAAATCGTCATTAAACCTATGGCTGGATGGAAGTAACGCGCAGGTTACTTTTCCGTTCGCGCCTGAAGAAGTTTTACGTCAATTATATCATAATGGCGTGATTGCCTTGCACTTACCTAAGCTTTGCGGTAAAAATTCCGCCGAATCCGTTTCCACATTCCAATTTTGCTCAGGAATTTAATATGTTGCTCAAAATTATAGATATTTTTTTATTTTAATGTCTTCTTATGTCAGCTTTAACGAACTCCCAAATTAAAGAAGAAGCAAGATTAATTGGTGGTCACGAATCCAAGCCGTACAGTCATCCCTACCTGGTGTCTCTTCAAACCCGGTTCCTGTTTCTGCGATTCCATGTTTGCGGGGGAAGCATAATTAACGAGAGATGGGTAAAGTACCTAATGCATTACGAATTAGACTGGCTCTCAAGGCCTTAATATCTACCATAGTATAGAATGTAGAGTAGATGCTATAATTTGCCAACGAATGTTCACCCTTAATTTTTATATTAATTCGATGACAAACCTTGTCTATGATTATCTCACCTGATGGTTCCCGGCTCTTTTCGTCAAAAGTTGTCTGGGACAGATCGCTTTAGCGACCACACAGCTTTTGCAATTCTCTTAGTTATAAAATGCTATATTAAGATGATGCCGACGACTTCGTTCGCGTGGGTAAATTTTTTTTATTCCAGAAGATTTTGGAACTCATTAATTTTTCGGCATAAAAAGTAGCCCGAAAAGTAAAGTGGTAAAAGTTCCTTCCCCGGCATATAACCTACCTCTATAAGTACCGAAATCGGCTGAAAAGATGGGTCATTAAAGCTTAGCAGACAGACAGACTGGTTTTCTTGCTTGATTCCTTGTTATAATATTAATAGTATGGATTATCAACTCTTGCTTTGTATATGTTTATAACAGATTGTTCCAGTGTGCAATAATTTATATAAAATAAATAAATTGTAGGTGTTGACAGCTGCTCATTGCACCAAGGAATTCTGGTTGATAAGATGGCTGCCACTAGACGCAGTCGCTGGAGATCATAACGTTCACGACATCGGGCCTGGGGCTCAGATCATCCCTGTTGATATACGTATAGAACATCCTTTATATAAAGGGTATGAAAATGTTTTTCTTTTAACCAACTGTGCTCTTGCTACTTTTTCGGACGCCTGATAAATATAGTGATACCTAAAGACAGAAGAAGGGAAATAATATGTTACATTTTCAATCAATAAACTTAACAATTAGGTAATTGCGAAATACTTGTACAGTATTTTCGCTTTGAAAACGCTGGGAGGTTTCGCGCTGGGAGGTGCCCATTGGTTTCCTCTTAGTCTGCTGAAATAATGTGGTTTTTTTTTTTGGTTCGTAATTAAATGACGGTGGCTGTTGGTGAAGACGTCTTTATTCGGTGGTGTCTTAATATCTACTCTTAACTAACTACCAGTATTAATAACGAAATCTTACTTGCTATTGTTTTAATAATATTTCTTAATCTAACCTTATTACATTTTCAACGCACCTTTCTTCCAAATCGATGAGCATACAACCTACATCGATTTATTGAGGAGTTGCATCTTTATGTTGAACTGAGTACATATTACACTGCCTTTTAAATAGCATCCTACTATCCCTCTGTCTTTTAATGGTTTCGTACTTAAAAGGTAGGGTAGGTAGGTTAGCAACCCTTATGGTGCGGCTATGCCCGGCCGGTCACATCTTGCAAATTTTTGTAACTATTTCGTATATCATAACAGTAGTATTATTTTTACTAACTTAATGTAATGTGTGTAATTTTCTACTGGTACCTGAGCATGTGATTCTATCTAAGGAACAATTTTCTGCAATACGCAGCGGGTAGGGATTGTCATAAAATATATTATAATGAAATCCCTAAATAAATTATTATTTTTAAAAGCTAATACACGAATAAAACTCTCATTTTTTAAATATCCCAATATTATTGAAGACTGGTATTAACAAAAACTTTTAAATTGTTTTTAGAGGCATCGGTCCACATGATATTGCTGTTCTCCGACTTAAAGATCCATTAATATTCACCGACCAAGTACAGCCAATACATCTCCCTTACAACAATAAATTAAGCAACGGCGACCCTCTAATATTGGCTGGTTGGGGTGTTTTGAAGACAACATTTTTCATTCCAGATCTGCCAAATGGATTGCAAGAAGTTAATGTAACCTATATTCCTTACGATGGTAAGTTTAACATTTTGATGAATCAAGCTTTTTATCGTGCTGTTCTTTATATTTTCGTTTTGGACTATTGGTTCCACCACTTGGTTGCATTAACGAATCCAATAGGATTTTCATTTAGATAATATCTTCACTGCATAACATGGGTGGAGTGGAGCTTATAAGATGTGCATACTTCTTTCTCCAATCCTGTCATAACGAAGTGGGGTCTATTTTGTATCATAATTAACAATTGCATTTCAGGAGTTTCTACTTATCGTACTTATACATTCGTTTATCAGGCTCACACTATAAGTATACACATATGCATTAATATGTACGTCTCTTTGTTCCAGAATGTCGTAAAGCTGTCGACAAAGTAAATGATGTCTACGAATACAACCCACTAAATAAGGAGGCTAACATCTGTACTGGACCCATTAATGGTGGAGTCGCAGCTTGTAGCGGAGATTCAGGTGGTCCACTTATACAAATGGTCCCCAAAAACAAAATGGACCATCGGATTGAAGAATCTGAAGTTTTATATGATGAAGTACAAGATGATAACAAAGTTGATGAAACAAATCCAGTTGAAGAAGAAACTGTTGACGATGAAGAAAAAATTCCTGTAGTACGAGGTATTGTATCTTGGGGTATATCCCCTTGTGGAGACAAAGGTGGTCCAACTGTCTATACGAAAATATCTCAATACATTGATTTTATTAAAGCGCATACGAAGTTTCAATAAATAAAAAAGTTGGTGTATTTGTAATAAAATAAATTAAATCACAATTAGAGACCTTTTATTTACAATTTTTACCGTTCTAATTTAAATTAATTATAATACTAATATACAAACCTAAAATCATTGGTCATATCTCAGTTTTATATTTACACGTTCTAGTTGACCAGTCTATATAAATATCCATACTAATATTATAAATGCGAAAGTGTGTCTGTCTGTCTGTCTATCTGCTACGCTTTCACGGCCTAACTACTCAACCGATTTTGATGAAATTTGGTACAGGGATGGGTTGTATCCCGGGGAAGGACGTAGGCTAATCATCTATATCTAATTTTTATCCCGGAAAATTGAAGAGTTCCCGCGGGAATCAAAAAACATCAATCCACGCGGACGAGTCGCGGGCATCATCTAGTATAATAATTAATAACTTAATCTACTCATAATTAACTTTTAATTAAGTAATGTATCTGCGGGCCTGTAGTTCCCGCAACTCGGTAACGCATCAACCACTAATTTAGGTATTGTTAGAGGTACATCGATGAGAATCGCAACTGGTAATACGGTGGAACATGATCTGCATTCCAAAAGCCAACTCCCACCAAAGGTCGGTGTATATCTTACAATAGTAAAACCTTTATTCGGCACCACCACCGTATCCTTAATAGGTGGACTCTGTTCATTTCTGGAATAAGAAAAAAGATGTTACATACTTTTGCAAGGTATTCATGTTATATAAACTGGAGAATAATATAACAAAGAAAAGAAAATAGAGAACATAACAATACAATACAAACAATAACAAGGAGGACATAACAAAGAAAAGAAAATACCAAAAATATGATTACCTTGTGATTAAGTTTTCATTGTATAGTTTCAAGAAATCTGCCTTAGATACTGGAAGGTTTTTGGGGTTTTTCCAAGTTGTGATAACTTGCATACTCTTGCCATGCATATGAAACGTGAAGGAGTCATTAGTATGCAGACCTGAAAATAAAGGATTACGTCATTATCAATTTAATAAATAAATAAAATCGTATTCAATTTTAACAGCACATTCAATATTATTATGGTGTTGAAAAAAAAAATAACGTCTAATACCACTGGTTTCATATTTAATTTATAAAATCGTTATTTGTTCAACAAGATAGCAAAGTTCACTTTTGTTGTATGTGAGTTTGAAACGAAATGATTCTGAATGGACTTGTGTCTGAAATGTCCAATCCACAGCGTTCTAAATTCAAAATACTTTTTCTCACTGAGAGAAAATTTGAGTCAGCCAAACTCAGGTTTTAGTCAGTAAAAGCGCGTTTTTCGAGCTAGAGAGGTGAATATTATATTTCTTAAAAGAGACCATAAATTATACGGTAAGGTTTTAACAATTTTTTACTGAAACTTAAGAGCACTTAAAGTTACTATTAAGTTAAAAATTAGCAGAGAGTGGTAATGATACCTTAGCAGTTTTCCAAGCTAACATTACTTACACAATCGGAGGGCAGTTCACGGTGTGAACTGCCCCCCGATTGTGTAAGAAAATGGTAATCGTAAACGTTTGTTGAACGTATAATTCGAACTATATAAAAAGTTCATAGATGCCTTCGTGTCAAAAAGTATGTATGAACTCCTTAAACAGTTCGAGTAATAGGTACCTTTTAAGCTCTCAAACGATAACGATGTTCTTAGACAATTGGACCTCTGAACTGAACACTGAACTGAGAACCTACTCTGTGATGATCCTAAAATATTGTTATTTATTAAAACGTGGCGACTCTGCCACATGCACAGATACCTATAATACATACATACATTTAACTATAATATAAGCCGGCCATACACGGACTGCTCGAGCAGTTAGCTAGTAATCAACATACTGCACGGACCGCTCTCGCAGTCATAGTCAAAAGCTTGAAAGCTACCATTGATAACTGCTGCGAACCGTCCGAAGCAGTCGCAACTGCTCGAGCGGTTCCATGTATGTGTGTCAGTGTACGTAGAAGACTGTATCACCATGCAGTCGCAGCTTGAAACAGTCCATTCTGACTGCTTCAAGCTGTCCGTGTATCCGAGGCCATAGTTGTAAAAGTGTGTATAGACTATAGACATAAAAAAGCTAACCTTCATTTGCTAAAACGAGTTCTATGACTTCATTAGCTTGTGCTTTCAAAACTTGTAAGCATTGTGGCTCCTTGTGTTCACTTTCCTCTCCCACATTGCAAATGATCTCTGGATTAACATCACGTGACTTTAGCAGATATGGTGCATTGGGGTATAGAAAATTCTTGCCGTTAATCTGGAGCACGCTTTCTGAAGCTGGAAAATAATATTTCATCTTACTTTAGAAACTGGTGATAGTAAAAATAATTAGACCGTACCCAATGTAAAAATATATTGTATGGTTGTGGTGGTAAGTAGGTACTATATTATATTTTTAACGTATTTCACTTAGATTTCCTTCTTTTTTAGGAAGTAACAAGGAACTCTTATAGTTTTGCCAAGTCCGTCTGTCCGCGGCTTAACTCAGAGCTTTTAGTACTAGAAAGCTGTAATTTTTTGTAATGCAATGTAATTATTGCTGTAGTTTGTAGCTGTTATTACCCATGCCAAATGCCACGCCGACAACACAGTATTGGTATCTATACAATACTGTGCCGGCAAAGTGGTAAAATAAAATTTTGAAAAAATAATTTTTGAGGTATCTCCCCTACACATTTAAGTGTTCAAGTGAGTGGAGATGATTTTTTTTTCTCTTCTGTCCCATGTGGGTTATCGTTGGTGAGTCGCTCAAAAATATAGTAGATGTGGAAACACCATTTTTCAACTTAGGTATCCGCTTGCGAAATATAAAGCTTAAAAGTGCAAACTATGGATAGAGTCACGTGCCCCGGTGGTTTTTAGATACGTGGAAAAATTAATGGCATTTAACGAAGTTAATATAATATTATTGTGACTGGTAACTAACTACGGAACCCTACACTGCGGTTTTCGTTTGTTAAGTGTATGATTTAAGGTTATCTAGATCACCTCTGCTGTGCGCAAGCAATTTAAAAACTGTTTTAAAATTTTCCTTATTCAAAACATCAGTTAGTATAGGCGAATTTTGTTTGCGCACTTCTGATGTCGTCAGCCTTCTACGCAGGCATCACAAGTGGAAAAACCTGCTCTCTTATTGTTATGATACGAAGATACTCGTACTCATCGACACGTAGGTACTATTATATAAGAATCGGGACTAAATTATTTGTACCTTTACTTTACACTAGCTGATGCCCGCGATTTCGTCCGCGTGGATTGAGGTTTTTTGGATCCCGCGGGAACTCTTCAACTTTCCGGGATAAAAAGTTGCCTTTGTGTTATTCCAGACTATAATCAATCTCTGTGCCAAATTTCATCAAGATCTGTTCAGCCGTTCTGGCGTGATTAAGTCACAAACATCCATCCAACCTTTCGCATCCATACTAATATTATAAATGCGAAAGTGTGTCTGTCTGCTAAGCTTTCACGGCCGACCTGTTCAACCGATTTTGATGAAATTTAGTACAGGGATAGGTTGTATCCCGGAGAAGGACATTGGGCTACTTTTTATCCCGGAAATTTAAAGAAAAATCTTAATTAGAAGACGAAGTCGCGGGCATCATCTATTTTATAATATCAGTATAGATTACCGCAAAGCAGACACAGAGCTTTTCAATAAAAACTTACCTAACACTGCTGGGAAAAACGGTTTCTTTGACATAGCATCGCTGCGATAGCTAAAGTCAATGTCGCTTTCCTTGAACTTGGGCGCATTTTTGTCTATACTCAAATATACGGACTTTATTTTGGTAACAGGAGATGCATCGCGTAGGGAATGCAATTGTTGGCCGTAAAAAATTGTCTCATAATCGTTTTCCATGTATGCATGCTGAAAAACAAAGTTAAAATCATTATTTTCATGTAACTAGGCCCACTTCAGAGGTGAATAGAAACTGGCTCCATAATCAGAATCAACTGAGAAACTGGCAAGAAATGTAGCAGGTTTTTGTTTTCTTAAATAAACTATTTGGTTACGGGGGGTTATATTGCATTCTAATATTATAAATGCGAAAGTGAGTCTGTCTGTCTGTTTGCTACGCTTTCACGGCCCACCTGTTAAACCGATTTTGATTAAATTTGGTACAGGGATTAAGTTGTAGGTATCCCGCGGAAAGACAAAGGCCGGAAAACAAAGAAGATCCCGCGGGAATGGAAAAAACTTAATCCACTTATTATCTAACAGGTCGAAGCGTGCGCATGAGTGACCACGCGGTATATGAACCGGCTTGCGGCTGATGTTGAAGACAGCAATGCAAGCCATTTTTAAAGCCGCCAATGGAGAACTTGTCTTTCAAATTTAAAGACTTCTTACCGGGCTTTGTTCCAACATGTTAGTGTAATTGAATCCGGAGTACAGAAGCATGGCGTGAGCATATAATCCATCACATGCACCTTCTCCGGTGACTCGAATCCAATACCCGCCGCTCTGCTGGTTTGCTCTAACCACCACGTCCATACGCTCGCCTGTAAGTTATTATAAGAAAGTTTGTAGGGTAGAATTTCGGTAAAAGCAGAGATAATATAGCCTATACCTAATGTACCGACCGCAATCACCTCAGATTGGCCACTCTTTTGCTATTGGCTAAAATTCATCGTCGCAGGAAGACTAGGTATCATAAATTCAACCAATCACAACAAATTAGATAGGTACTTTTTAGCTTTTTTGTATGCTTTGTTAGTTCTTTGTAATGAACCGGTAGCCTACTGCCGTAGTTTACACACCAATGTTACACACATTACATTGATCTTCGAGGCATGATACATAATATGTACGTATGATTCATACCTTTTTTTCACCGTATTTACACATACATGTGTAAATACGGTGAAAAAAAAGAAAATTTCCAATTTTCACCCGTTATTCTTTAATCAATCAATCAATCAAATCAAATCAAATAATAAATATTATAAATGCGAAAGTTTGGATGGATGGATGTATGGATGTATGTATGGATGGATGTATGTATGGATGTTTGTTACTCAATCACGCCGCAACGGCTGAACGGATCTGGATGAAATTTGGCACAGAGATAGATTATAGTCTGGAATAGCACATAGGCTACTTTTTATCCCGGAAAATTAAGAAGTTCCCGCGGGAACCAAAAAACCTCAATCCACGCGGACGTAGTCGCGGGCATCAGCTAGTTGATAATAACTAAGGAAATGCTTAGCAGACCACGCATACTAAAGTAGGGTTCCATACTCATGCTGAAAACTTTTATGATCATTATTTCTTTACTGCTAGTTTAATTTGAAAACCTCATGATGACACCTCATGACCTCACCTTTTCAACGAGGTATCATTGAGGGGCTGAAACACAAATTTCTTTTCCGTTCTCACTTTAATTGCTCAAGAACTCCGAACGAAATCTTTTTCCTTGAATAATTATCTGCCTCTATAATTACAGCGGTAACTGCTCTCTATAACACTGCTTTTCAACTGAACAGCTTCTATAGGTACTTAATTAATTTTTTTAAATTTATGACTGTGATCAGGCGGATTGGACCAAACTACAAAGGTTTTATGACTAGGTACGTTTTACCACGGAACTCAAAAATTTATTCTATCGCGTAACTAAGTAAAATGAGATAATGTTGTAGCTAATACTGAAATGATGACGACAAAAACATGATCAATCTAAGAAAACTGCCGGGATTTCATCACATTAATAGTGATAATAATAATATGAGATCACATCCTGAATAAAAAAAGAATCATAATTTTCCAAAATTTACTTAGTAATAAGACACCAAGAAAATACCTAATACCTATTATACATAAAGTACCTAATATATACTATCACGTATTCACGTTTGTGAACAACACATTTACGTTTTATTATTTCTTAAGCATAATATTCTATAGGAGTCCGCAAAATATCTCATAATAAAACATATTAGGTAAGCAAGTGCAATAACTTGGTTTTGCCAATGAGTTGATTGGTACTTTTCGGTACTTATGTAACTTGACAGCATAGTAAGAATAAAACAATACTGCTCTAACCGCAAGATCCCAAGTACCAAAATATTCATGGCTACTTTCATCACATTGATGTAACTTTCATTAGCAAAACAGCGATAACTCACACAACACACATCAAGTGACTCTAATATTAAGTTTTTTTTTTTACATTTAAGTTTTTTTTAATTGAAAATAATATTAAGTTAATTTGAGGAAAGTGATTAGGCCCCTGTATCTGTTGTCCTCGAATAAAGATTTAATGGCTTACCTACACAAAGTTTTCCATCCAAAATTACTAGTCAGGCAATAAAATAATAAAAGCAGTGTTTTTCTAAACGATATCTAGGTATATATACCTATACAGATTCGGCTTGTTATATAATTTTTCTATTAAAAAGCTATTGAATCTTGATGTTCCTATAACTACATGATGCTAAGTAATCTCGCGTCCGGCAAATGGCAATTGCATAGAAAGTGAAATGAAAACAGTGAAACCGGTTCACAATGACCTTAACTCTGAAATGGAATTGACAAGCCTTTCTCCTTTCACTCGTAATAATGTTGTCACTGTTAGGTTAATCACCCCTAATGTCGGGTAAGTATAATCGCAACTCATATTTTTGTTCTGGCCTACCGAAGTAGTAGTGGTCTAATGCTTTTGTTGCTTTATCACTAGTATTAAAAGAATTTCTTTTGATTTTTTTCTCTTGTTATTATTTGCATGAAAAAAGATCCTAAAATCTAGTTTTAAATAGATATTTAAGCTGTAGGTACCTATTGAAATTTTTTCACACACACACCTAATTTACACCTTAACAACAGAACAAGTTTTGTTAGTTTGACGTAAAGAATTTCGTTAAGCCACGTTTACTTTGATGAAATTAATTTAAAGTTTTCTTTTATTTTTTTACCCGCCTTTGCCTTAGAAAGTCATTGTAAATGTTGTAATTTTAGCAATATTACACTGCCATTCATTCACTCATTTTATTGAATATAAATGTAACAGATAAACACACTTTCGCATATAATATCCTAAACACATAATATCAAAAAGTATGCATAGTTTGAGTATTGGTAATGTGGTAAATACCCGGATAAAGACGAACTGCATCCGCGGTAACTGGCTGCACATGACTAGCATCACTCACTATGATCGTCATCGGATGGCGTTCCACATTGATGAGCAAAGGGCATTCTACCGCGATTGCGTTAATGAATCGAAATCGGTATCTGTATCCTTGCATCATGAAGATCCTGGAACAATTTCATACAATTGCAAGATTATCTCTATATTTATTCATAAACATAGGTAAGCCTTTGACTGCGATCTCATTTGGTAGTAGATAAAAATAGCTAATGCATCTAAGTACCATACAATGAATGGCGCTGTCTAAGATGAAACGGGCTAACTTGGAAGGGGTATGGTTACTACGCGTCCAGGACGCTAAACCGCTTGGTATCACAGCTTTACCTATCGGCGTAGGCTATTTAATAATGGCCACGACAAAAGCCTCACCCTTACTTCCAGAGCATAAAAAATATTTTTGATCAACCCCTGTCATCTCAGTCTGTATATTCTTACAAATTTTTCCATTGAAGTCATAAAATAGTAAGCTGTAGTAGTCTAGTGCAAAGTTATTGCCATCAACTAGAAAGTTAAATTTTAAATGACAACCAAAATCTTACCTCTAAATTGTTATACTCATCTTATTCATAGTATAACTTACTTGGTATTCATTTCATCCCCGTTCACAATAAGGCTATCAGGTCGAATTTCGTTGACATCTTCTAGACGTCCTGTAAGCAGTTCATTAAACTTTGCTCCAATAATCATCGTATGGTCTTCGCTTCTATCATAATCATATAACGAAGAATGGGGCTCTAAGGGCTGCGGTTGCTCCACAATAAGGGTTCCGTACACGCCATCACTTTGGTGGTTAACTAAAAAAAAAGTTAATTAAGTATATCATAGAAATTTTTAATATCATCACGGAAAATGTACAGCCAAAAGTGGCCCGCGTTGAAAAGTAGAGCAGCGCACAAAAATTTGTTATGCTGGAATCAACGCTGATCCAAGTCTATCTCCAAGACTCTGAATGATGGATGATGAGAAGAGGTTTATCTTTACCTTATTGGAATAAATATTCTGAGCCTGAGCAAATAATTCAGCCTTGATGGGTTACGGAGCTTCTGACAAACTTGTAGCCTGTCAAACTAACTTGGGATACTAATCTGATCTTGGCCAAAATATACAAAGCATCTATGCTAATATTATAAATGCAAAAGTTTGGATAGATGGATGTCTGTTACTCAATCACGCCAGAACGGCGGAACGGATCTGGATGGGCACAGAGATAGATTGTAATCTGGAATAGTACATAGGCTAATTTTTATCCCGGAATATCAGAGTTCCGACGGTAACCAAAAAACGTCAATCCACGCGGACAAAGTCGCGGGCATCAACTAGTTATATTATAAACATGAATGTTCGTCTATACCTGAATCAGAATGATAGAAGAAAGTTCCTGGAGTTGAAGCAATGAAAGCATATTCGTAAGTAGACCCATAAACAATAGGACACTGCGTTATCATAGGAACGCCATCCATATATGGAGTTCCTTTTTGTTCAACTCCATGCCAATGTAACGTGAGATCTTGATTTGGAACTTTATTCTTAACTTTGACTATTACAATGTCATGTAAACAGACTTTGATAGGTGGACCTGGGGTCAGATTGTTAACTGTAAGTGTTGGCCGTCCGTTTTCTTCAATAGATGGACTAATTTCGAAATCGTAAGTGCACCGGCGCGGCTTCACGTTGAATTTGCAAGGTCGGCTGCAAGATTTGTCTGAAATTTTAGATTGAGCCACATCCATTAAGTAAATATATGCTTTTTTATCTAACTTTCAACAGAAATTGCCGGTTATAGTCTTAAGTATGTGTTAGATAGTAATCTTGGAACTGTTTACTTTGTGTATTTGTACATTCTAAATTGGATACCAATTGAAGAGACCAACAAAACTTTTGCTTACACTTTCTATTTCATAAGTGAGTCATTATTTAAAAAAAATATCATCGTGATGGATTACGTTGCATCAATAAAAATGAAAGTACAAATCATGCACAAATATAAGAAGTTTTATCTATAAAAAAGGAGATCCACTCCACCTTTGCTCGGGTGAAATTCAAGAAATGCTATCGGAATCTCTTAAAAACTTGATTAAGTACAATGAAATGAAATGAAAAATAGAATCGACAGATTTTATTATGACAGAGAGATTAGATTTATCAATTCAATTTTAATTCAAGGTTCCTAAGCAGAAAAACTTAAAGATATATAATTTGATGATGTATGAGTATATGAACTGATGCGAAGTTTATCATGACCTTCATTTTCTGTATTGCATTTACATAAAACGTATAGTTTAATACAGCTTTTTTAAACACATAAAAATATCGAACATCATTGACTACATGCATACAATCAATATACAGATTATAAATGCGAATGTTTGGATTGATGGATGTATGGATGTGTGGATGTATGGATGGAAGTTTGTTACTCAATCACGCCCCAACGGCTGAACGGATCTGCATGAAATTTGGCACAGAGATAGGTTATAGTCTGGAATAACACAAAGGCTACTTTTTATCCCGGAAAACTAAGGAATTACCGCGGGAACCAAAAAACCTCAATCCATACGGACGTAGTCGCAGGCATCAGCTAGTCTCGTAATATATTTAAAAACAAAATACATAATATAAAGTACTTACGCGATCCTTTTGTCGTATCAGCTAATATCATGTTATAGTTAGTCGGCATAAAACTTTCCAGAGAAGCTTTCCCACTATAGCTAAGATTTGCGATAATATACAAACATAAAATTAACAACTTCATATTTTCAATTCACTTACAACCAAATGAATGTAATTGGAATCAATTAATACTCGGAACTATCAAAAATTATCGAGACATCAATATAAAATCGAGTTAACCTTTATGCTATCCAAAACACCGACCCGCTTGGAATGGTTTGTTCGGTAAAACTGGCTGTACATGGCAAAGGCATTTCCACTTGGAATGCCGAGATCTGACTCTACACATCACATTGCCACTCAAAAATCAACTTTAAATCTAAGATGATATAATTTAAACTTACTTGGCCACTGAAAGAATTTTCGTAAGTTTAATTTAGTGCCTAACATAAACTTTGCAAACTTTACCATAGGTAATTATTTAGACATTAAATTCATAAGATTTGTTATTATTCTTCATTTTCCGGATTATTATCAGAGTTTTGTAGAGGATTTCGCATTACATTTAAGGAACATGCAAGGAATAACCACATTTCAATTTCACTCTTGACAGCGATTATTTTCATGATTAGGTAAGTATTTTAGACAAATACCTAAGTACATATCCTAAAAAATTTGGTCAAGAACTTAAGTCAAAATTAACATCAACATAATCCGTCATAACACTGGCGATAAAAAGAATATTTATCTTTGAAAATTTAGTTTAGGTAAATCATTAGTATTACAACATTGTATTTTTTTAATATGAGGATTGCATACTTCTTCAAACACGCGCTACTTAGTCCACGGCAGGTCTCTCGTCGTTCTATTTACTTTGCGACATTACTTCATAGAAACCTAAGATGATCGTATCTGTATATCGAAGAAGCCCTTTAAAACTTTCGTCTTACGAAACCTCTACGTTCTTCTTGTAACTTCACCGATCACTGATTATGATTCAATGCCGTAGATATCGCTTACCAGTGCTAGAACCGTAAGTGGCGCATTTTACAGAAAATATGATTTACTGAAAATGCGTCAGACGATAGCAACAGACTGCAGCATCAGTATTATTATTTAGTTTTTTTTTCAAATATAAGATAAATATTAATTACGATCCCACCTGGCCAATGATAATATTTATAACTAGATGATTCCCGCAACTTCGTCCGCGTGGACCAAGTTTTTGCGATTCCCGCGGGAACTCTTGAAGTTTCCGGGATAAAAGTATCTATGTCCTTCCCCGGCGTAGCAGACAGACAGACAGACAGACACACTTTCGCATTTATAATATTATAGTATGGATTTGTACTTATAATAATTATTTTATTTCTATGCAACTGGCGGTAAGTGATAATGTGGTCACAATTATCGGATTTAAAACCAAATAGTTCCCGAGGATTTTTAAAATAATCTTTTAAGGCATACGAGTAATTCAACGTTATGAAATTCTATAAAGTAAGATCTTTTTCTTTGCAATTTTAGAATTCTAAATGTGTACCTATCGAATTTTTACGTAACATCACCAAGAAATAGCAGATTGAGTGCCGCCGCGCTGTCTGGGAATCATTTCTAAAGCATTCACATACCTAATTAAAAAGTAGCACAAAATTCAGATTAGGCTAAAAAGAGCGCAAAATTTACAAGTAGTGAAAAACGTTTTATTATAAAACTAAGCAATGATATATTTTTCTACGAGAACAAGCATCAATTGATAGTATTTTTAAACCTAATTCATGTAACACAAAAAGTTCACGCATCTACTGTAATAATTATTAGTGTATTAATTTCGTGTACCTAGATAAAAAAATAACTAAGATCCAATACTTAAAGCTATTGGTATCCATAATATTAAAATTTGACTACAGTAACAAATTTGAACATCGCTTGCAAAGTAGTGGCAAACGTATAAATGTTTACGGGTATAATATCAGCCGCTAAAAGCGTTACGGGTTTTTGGGCTAGCAAGAGCATGATATAAACAGTTTTCTTCTCCTTCAAATCAAACTTTTCCCACCCGCAACCGTAAATTGCATTCTCAAATGCTTCTGAAGCGTTAATCAATCTCTGGCAAAGAAAACAGTACAAAAAGAATACAAGGAAACAGTAAACAAGAATGGGCGTGAACATCACCCATTCTTGCAATGGTAGATAGAAAAACAGGCTGATGCAAACGGCGTTCGACCCAAAATTCACTCCGATCGGCATACTATACAACGCTTTTAGGTTTTTAATTATATCCAAAATCAAGGCATGACGTTCAATAAGAAGCGGCAAACGCTCTTTCACTCTGGCGTTAAGTTCGGAGCAATCCTCATAACCATCAAAGGCCAACATTTCAGCAGAAAGCATTTGATACATAGCCGAAGTGTGATCTATCAGAAACAGCAAAAGAGCTTGATAGTTGAGAACTACCGTCATTATAGTCAGCTCTTGTATAAATAATAACGCATGACAGATCTCCCTATTTGGCGTAATGTTTAGAGGTTCTATACCTGAAAATCAAGATAGTAATATTATTTATTATGAATCAATGATATATTAGTGGTTCGCCCCGAACTGAGACCTCGCGGTATCGCCATAACAGAGCGCTATCTATTGACATCATTGTGAAGTTCTGCTAAAAATACTGAAGCTAATTAAAAATTAAATAATTTCGTTTCCTTAGCCTTACTTTTGGAGCCATATTCGGCTGGAGGTCATCGGTATATATATTATATTTAAATTTGAAGTAATTACGTTCAGTAATTCAGAAGTTATAAGGCTCTGACAGACGGACGGACGGACGGACAGACAAGTGCAAATTCACTCAAGTAGACTCAGAGACCTTCGCTTCGCTCGGTCAAATATTTTTTTTCTTGAACAACGTGTAGACATATTCTGATTTCTTATTTATATTATTTTCTTATTTATTCTTATATATATTTTATTTTCGGAAATAATACATACCCACGCAAGGTGTCATAGAGTAATAATCATTTGATACATCAACTCTGTGAGGTAAATAAATAAAAGATGCGTTTAAATAGTTGAAACCATAGAAAATCAGCACAATTCTCTTAACGACTGACAATAACTTTTCATGCTTATCCTTTAGAAATTCGCTCTGCATTGCTAAGCGGTCATTTCGGCTCACTTGTTCTAGCACCGTTCTCAAAAGCGGCCTGTAAAAATTACAAAAAAAATTGCAAAAATCTTACAGCTAAAATAAATAAGTTAAAATTACAAAAATCTTGATTTCATGAATGCAATATCTAAAATATTAATATTTAATAATTAATTAATATGTAAGATTTTACAGTTTCCTGTAAAATAAAATAGTGATTAAAATGTAATTTACATTTTATATTGGTGTGGTTAGTGTGCACTTAAGTTTTTTGGAAATAAAATAATAAGTTTAAATTAATTAAATTAAAAATTAAAAACAAAAAAATATCACCTTTTCATCAAAAACCAATAACTGTTATTAGATGTTAAAATCAATATAGAAATATTGACATAACTTTTTATGAAATCGCGTGCTCCCTGAGCGAACTTGACTTGGTACACGATACTGCCGACACCATACACGTATATAAGCAAAGAGAGATGTAATATCCAAAAGGGTGCTAAAATGTTAGAATTTTTTTAATAAGTAGGTATCTACTATCTAGGTATCAAAAAGATAAAGAATTCAAAGTTATAACATCGGTGATAGGTCTTCGTAGTAAATTGATCTAAGCTACTCAAACTTCGTCTTCATGACCTAATAATACAAGAATTTTCAGCAAAACTGTCCTTACCAGAAATAGTATCTTTCAAAATTGAAAAACCCGCCCAAGATGGGACCAAATTCACGAGCCATATTATGCTCTCTGTGCTATTGGTTTTCAGATTATATTTGATATGCATCAAAAAATTTTTTATAGAAGTAAAGAAAATCATGTTGTGACTGCTACTACATATAATAAAATAATGAAATCCGAATACGACTCTACCTTTAGAGTAAAAGAAAATGAAATGAAAAATGAATCTAGGAAAAAAGCAATCGAAAGTGTGAATGCTATTAAAGTAAGTAGTAATTAAATATTATGATACTTTTAACCGAGGCTTTACCTATAAATTATATTTTTTATATTTAAGTGACGACCTCCCTGGCGCAGTGTTAAGCGTTCGCTCAGCAGCAGCAGATCGAGCAGTTTAAGCAGGGTTCGATCGCAGGCAGGGTCAATTTGGAAATTTATAATTGCTGAATATTCTCTGGTCTGGCCTGGTGGGAGGCTACTAGTTACCACCCTACCGGCAAAGACATGCCGTCAAGCGATTTAGTGTTCCGGTACGATGCCGTGTAGAAACCGAATAGGGGTATGGGTGCCATGCCTCTATCATGTTAGCCCGCTACCAGCTTAGACTGCATCATCACTTACGATCAGGTGAGAGATTGCAGTCAAGGGCTAACTTGTAGTGGGAAAAAAAGTCCTAGATAACCTGTTGGAAGCATGGCAGTTATAATTAACCCATACGTTCATTATTATAGCTGCCATGCTCCTAATAGGTTAGCCCGCTACCGTCTTAGACTGCTTCATCACTTATTATTAGGTGAGATCGCAATCAAGGGCTAACTTGTAGTGGATAACAAAAATTGTGGTAGGTATAATTACCTTAAACCAATCTAATAGAAAATAATAAAGATGAAGCTCAAGAAGCAAAGATGTAAAAGCGTATAATTCAACCATTTGCTTTTGTCGTTCTTCTTTATACGTGTGCCTTAACCACTGTAACGCAATTTTAACGAGATACAGTTATTATTCCTTAGTTTGAAGACTCATATGTACCAACGTAACTAAGAAACTAGACTTGTTTTTCATGTTTAATAACGAAACATCCAGGCCGTCGTCCTTGAAAGAACGAAATTGAAATAAAATTTCAAAGTCATAGATAGTTCAGATGCAGCACCGAGTTGAGGCATACTATTACCACGTAATATTCCCTAATCTTTTACCTGAACATCCTTTTTCGGACGTTGGTATTTATTTACCAGGAAAAATCATCACCAAATTATTATGATCACCATATTTTCAAATCATGTTTAGATAAAATTTTGTATACAAAGAATATGGTGTAAAAGGTTGCTTGTATCTGCAAAATAGTAGCGAAAGAAATATACGCTTTCATAAACCTGTCATTAAATAATTGTAGGTCAGGATATACAGTGTTATTAGCTTTTCATCGTCTGTCATTACAAGGGTAGTGGGTGTCTGCCTTTTATATCCTGTAATTATCAATATTTCACACTTCGGAATATTCTTATTTTTTTAAGCTAACATATATTTTCTGTAGCATAAAAAACCATGAATTTGGTTGGACAAACTACAACCAGACATTGCAGAACTGAACAACTGTCGTCTATGATCTACAATTCTACAATTAGAATAATAAAAAAAACCGGTCAAGTGCGAGCGAAACACGCGCACAAAGGGTTCCATCCTTTTAGTAGTTTCAGCGAATCGGTCCAACAAGTCTCTATTCAAACCCAAGCCTCTTTTTTCGAGTTTTTAATCTTCTTTCGATTTTTTTCAAAAAAAAAACTATGGCTTGAAATGAATCAGCCTCATATAAGTTGTATCATAAGCCGTCCGATAAATTGGCTTGGAGTAGAGTAGCGTCTGCCCATGCTCTGCCACCAGGACATATTCGTAGGAAGTTTGACGACCTCCCGACGTGGTGAGTGCTGTTGTTTTAACTTGCGGACGTCCCGGGTTCGATCCCCGGCAGGGTCAATTTGAGAATTTATAATTTCTGATTTTTCCCTGGTCTAGCCTGGTGGCAGGCTTCGCACCCTACTGACAAAGGCGTGTGCCGCCCGCCAAGCGATTTAGCGTTTCGGTAGATACGATGCCGTGTAGAAACCGATTAGGGGTAGATATGGGTTTAATATAGCTGCCATGCCCCTAACAGGTTAACCCGCTACCATCTTAGACTTCATCATCACTTACCATCAGGTGAGATCGCAGTCAAGGGCTAACTTGTACTGGATAAAAAAATTACTTACCATAGTTTTAGCATAGTACAATGGTTTTAGGGAAGTGGAAATAAGATGCGATGGTAGTTTTCTCGAGTTTCAAATTGCAATGAAGCTCCATCTAGTACATTGTGTGAATAGCACTTTACAGACTGTACACAGCAAGCAAGGCTTAACAACGTGAATATTATTCGTCGTCATAGATGGCGCTTCATTCAAAAGATGGCGTATATTTTTTTTAAAGAAACAATTTTATAAGAATAATTATTAATAATATAATATCATGAGGCTCGATCAATGCTTTCACTTATTAGAAAGCTAAACATAAATATTATTAACCGATTATATACGAGTATTTACATTCGTCACATATATAACAATGCCTGTTCGTTTTGGTTCAGGTCACATGATTGTTTAAGGTCATTACCACCAGTAACAGTATACTCGGACCACTGGAGGACACAAGCATAGATTAAATAAAAATACTGGTTATATATTGTCTTTGGACACAAGGAAAATCTAGTTTTAAATCTCACTTAACACTAAATGATCCTATTCATTTGTATTTTTAACAGAGTCTCTTCATAGGTAGTAAAGGTACTACAGTTATTGAGGGGAGTTCTACTTGGTAGTGGTATAGGTACGCTATGCAGACACTTTAAATGTGTTATTGATTTTTATAATACCTACTTAGTGCTCCATTCTACTAAGTAAATTTTATGACGACGTTATGAAGGTCAAATGCCTGCGCAATGGCAATGGAAAAAAATAACTCAGTAAAAATAGCACAGACAGATCAATTCAAATACAGCATTTTTGTTAGGAATGTTTGAACACCTACCTATTCATTCAACAGAAATCGAACTAATTAAGATGCACCAAATTGTGTGAACATGTATTTTTATTTACGAAGCGCTTAATCACATAAACACATGACTCATGACAACATGAATAATCTCAATGCATTATATTTCACACAAATTCAATAGATATGCTCTTTTACAAACAGCTTATCTAAAAATATGTTCAAGAATGTCACAATGGGGCTGATTCTGTAGTGCACAATCTCTAAACTAAACTAAAATTAGAGCATTACAACTATTGCTAACCCTTTCATAATACTTCCTACGGAAAGGGACAGAACTAGAATTAAAGCTGCCATTTTAGTTTAGTTTAGAGATTGTGTTACACAGAATCAGCCCCATTAAGTTTTATAAGTCTACAATAAATTTTAATTTATTAAATTAATTTCATAGAATATAAAAAGTCATCTATACTTAAAATAAATTAAAGCTTTTTTACGTTACGCTATAAGCCGAGGGTACCCGGCTTGCCTCATGTCAGCTGTGCTCAGAGCTAACACTACGCACTCTCCGAAGGAACTCCTCTACTTTCTTATACGGACTCTGACATCCTTGACTAGCTTCTATGAGATATGGTCCGTTATTGCCTTCGCGGCCCTCCGGAGTATGTCTTCCACTTGAATTCTCAACAACATTTCTATTCAAAAAAGGTTCTAAATCTGGATTAACTCTCGAAGCTGGTACAGCTTTGCTTCTATCTTGTGTTGCTACCAATTCAGCTTCCTTTTGTCTCAGCCATACTGGCGAGTTTACGTACACCCTCGGTCTCTCCCTGTAAGCATTACATCTTTCTAATGCTGGTCTTCTTACTGGTATTGGTGGTCTATACGCCGCGGGTAGAGGGACGCCTCTACCAAATATAGTGCAAATTAGACCTTTCAAGGCAGCTCGAAAATCTTTTAAATGGTAGGCGTATAGCAGCGGGTTCATTGCAGAATTTAGATGAGAAAAAACAATACAAAAGTATGTGAGCGGATTCGGAATATCTAATTCGGGCATAAAGGCCTTGATCGCGTTGATTGTATAGAGTGGTATCCAACAGACTATGAAGAAGAAAACGATGATTGAAAGATTTTGAGTAGCCTTGACCTCACGCTTCTGGGCTGCTCCTAGGACTCGTAACATGGTACCTCGACCGTGGCTTCCTTCAACTGTTACTACCGCGCTCATCTGTAACCAAACAAAAATTTTTAAATGTTTGATTTCGCAGAACTAGTTAACTATAATTACGCCTCATATTTTTAAGGTTCGTTCTTGTGAATTTAGGACGTAAACAAAAAAAAATATTATACTTATTATCTAATCTAATCCTTACTAATAATATTATAAATGGGAAAGTGAGTTTGTTTGTATGTTTGTTCCGCTTTCACGCCGTAACTACTGAACCGATTGCTTTGAAATTTTGCAGACGTAAAGTTAGAAGTCCGGATTAAATAATAGGGTACTTTTTATCCCGGAAAATTAAAGAGTTCCCGCGGGATCCACAAAACCTCGATCCACGCGTACGAAGTCGCGGGCATTAGCTAGTAAACTTATAGTAGTGTTATGTCTACTTGTTTGGGATTCAAATATCAACAAGTTTGCCTTCAAAGTTCAATCGTCTCTTTTGACTTTGTACTTTTGACGTGTATCTAATACGCAGGAATTCCTTAGTTCCTCACAGAATTAAATTATGGTTGTCGTTATTTTAGTAAGAATTTCATTTATTGTAGCAGTTTAATTGAAAATGAGTGAATGCATAAGAAAATGTAGAGCGGCAATTACGTATTATAATTTTAATGACTAATACATAACAAAACAAATTCAGGTAGGTACAATAGTGATAACTCATAATACAAACATGACGATACGTTTCAGAATAC
Source organism: Erebia epiphron (assembly GCA_963932025.1). Lineage (NCBI taxonomy): Eukaryota > Metazoa > Arthropoda > Insecta > Lepidoptera > Nymphalidae > Erebia > Erebia epiphron. The sequence goes on along the minus strand of OZ009948.1, from coordinate 38,085,424 downwards.
AGGTGTTCAAGTTCATGCCGAATAAATGAAATAAAACAAAAAAATTGTAAACGCTTCTTTATCTTTCAATATTTCCCTTTGTTAAATTCATTGCATTCACAATCTGTGAACTAAAATAACCTTCTAATAAACTCAAGACTTGATTTACCTTAATAATACTTACCTATCGAGTATTTAATAAAACACATGCAAAGAAACAGGTAAATAAGATTGGTAAGTCAATGTAAATAAGGATAAAACAACCTAATCTCTGTCCAATCATTTATTTTACTTTTGACAGATGGAGTCAATAATGGTCTAATGCGTTACTGATTCGATTTTTGATAACAATCGACTTTCTTTATGAAGAAGTTTTAATCAATTTAACGCATTGATATTTATCTTTGCTCAACATTTTTTTATTATTTTATAAACGTTCAACAAGCGTTCAAATGACTAAGTATATTAAAGTATGTATTAAAATAAATCATTTTTATACAACAGTACATTAAATGTACCTACTTGAATCCGTCAGGTCTTAGAAACCATCCATCGCCAAAGATGTATGGTGCTTAAAAGGCTAACAAGAAAGCTAGTGTTGAAGTTCCGTGATTATAAGCAAAGTCATACTTGTAATTACTAGATGAGTAATGAGTATACGAGTTACGAAATATCGGATAAAAGTGCACGTTTCTTCACTATTGCAAAAAACGATATGCGTCTATGGAGTATTGCATTTTTTTTTGTCGATGGTTGTCTGTCAATAATTATGACACTTCATAGACCTGCATATGCTAATAGTAAAATTAATCGTTGGACAAGGCATAATCGTAATGTACCAACATCATGAATCGTGATATTATCTGATGCAGCTATGATCTCAAGTTTAGAAATTGATAACGGAAAAAAGTGTTTATAAAAAAACTAAATACCTTTTTTTTATAATGCCTAAGTATAGATTTTTATTTTTGTTTTTTCTAAACTTCGTTATAAAAAATCTAAGTAAGTATATATTTAAATACTTTTATACTTATATAAAAATGAATACCTATTTCTCTTGGTCACGGCATCACTCGTGAACGGCTGGACCAATTTCGCTAATTCTTTTTTTGTTGTGTTTGTTTGGACCTAGAGAGTGCCATAGGGTACTTTTTATCCCGGAAAATTAAAGAGTTCCCGCGGGAATTACAAAAAACTTAAGCCACCCGGACGAAGTCGCGGGCATTAGCTAGAAAAAGCTATTAAAAATCATTAGCATTAAGAATCTATAGGTATGTGTGTGTGTGTGTGTGTACTGAGTACCATACCCAAATTTTTCAAGCAGCCACATGTTTTATTTATAAAATCGTATTGAGATGGCGAGACAATATTTTCAGCTGAAAGTTCACAATCAAACGAAAATAAGCGTGGGTATAGAATTCTCTAAATTGTCGTCAATTAGCTATTTAAACCGCAGCATACTTACCTATCACATCATAGGGACAGACATGCGGGAGTGGTAACACCGGATACTTGGTTAGGCATTTAAAGCCTGACTAACCTCACTGTTGTTACCCACAATTTGGCAAAATAAAAATTATGAATTATGAATTATAAACGACAAAATTCGGACATAATAATATTAGTCTCTAAGAAACTAATTTATAGTGACCTAGGTATAAACTTGATTTTAGATGATGGTAACTGCTAATGAACAATGAGATTCGTTTCTTTCCTTTTTCTTTCACTAATATTTATTTTAAATGTGGGTGTCTGAAATCTGTATTACGAACAAAATAATATCAGTATTATTATCATCATAATTCAGGATTTTCATCAAATGGAAATCATCAGATAAATTTTTAAGACCGGCTGGCTTATGAACCGTTGTCGAGTTCAATGTTTTAATATCCATGAAAATGACGTAGCGAAAAGGAAAAGGAAAAGGTTCATTTTAGGCCTACTCTTGTACACTCTACCATGAATAGAGGAAAATACATAGATTGTATTAAAAATATAATAATTTAGAACAGCAAAGTAAATAACGAGAAAATAATTAAAATGTATTTCAAGTTTTCGATACGTTTCGAAGATGGCAACCTTCAGCCATAGAGAAGGCAGTAGGCGCAAAATGTATCAAATGTCATTTCCGACAGTAGCTGTCAAAATAACGTGTTTTTCTTCTGAAAACGTCAAAAAAATATGAATCCGCGATTGTTACACACTCATGTTTAGTGTGCTTAACCTCGGAAAGATTAAATAATTTCGCCACTGAAATTACGACGAATTCGTAAATTAAAACTGGTCTAGTATTTTATTTTCCTTCATTCCTCTACTTGTACAAGACCAGGCCTACGCCCCATACAAATCTGAACCGTCTCTTTTGTACCAACATATTGACACAGAGCATTATCATTTTGCAAGGTGGCAAAATGAGTCTTCTCATAACTTTCTAAACAGCTCAATAGTTTTAGATGGTAAGAAAAAGGGGGAGGAGAGTTATTTGATGTGTGAAAGTTAGTAAATTAAAATGTCTTTAGTGATAAAGGCGCACGGATTTGACTCGCTACAGCAATGTTCAGCTGCGGTTACTTATGTATCTGTATAATATGTTGTATGTATGTGTATGTAGATTATTGCAATTATTGTAAACATACCATATATTTTTTCCAAAAGAGCAACCACCGAGTTTCTTGCTGGTTCTTCTCGGTAGGAACGGCATTCCGAACCAGTGGTAGATTCATTTTACTATTCATAAGCACTTTTAAAAAGTCAATTTGAATAAAAAAAGACGTGTGGCACTCGGAGACTGCCGCGGTAAAGCTATTGCATAGCATTTTTTATCAACTTACCTAACACTTTGGTTGCTATGACTACCCGCGTTGCTGACTTCAAATTATTGAAAATAAAAAGACCATTTTTATGAAAAGATGATTTGGAATATAAAGGCGAAAGTCATAGCAACCAAAGTGTTAGGTTTTCAATTTCGTTACGGAATTTCTGGATTCGGTCTCCACCCTCAAGGCCCGCGATAGAAGCTATGCAATAGCTTAAAAATCATTTGAATTTGAATATGAAATTGAAATGAACTCTAGCCATAAGAAGGTGATACGAGTATAATGTACCTACTCATATCCTGCAGCCATGGATAGAGTTTTAGTAAGCGCTATTATAAAAATACATAATATTGGTTTGAGCGGAAATACTCGTATCCCTAACAAATCATTGCCATACATTCCATTTTAGATCGCCGCGAGTGTAATCGGGGTCCGGGGATATGGATTCTAGACTCTCCGGTGTAATCTGTACCTACCATTAAAAAAAAAGAAAATGCAATGTGTTGCGATATTTGGGTATCTTGAATTGGTTAATTTGGCCAAATTGCTTTTTGTATTGGTCATATAGGTAATTAAACTCAATTCATCACAGCAATGGCGCTATAATTCTGGGTAGCTGTTCACAAAACTAAACTAAACCGACAATACTCTTGAACACGCTTATGTTTTTATACGACTGTCTGAAAAAAGGAGTATATTGTTTTCAGGGTTCATGTATGTATGTAGATTCCAAAAATATATAACACTATATAGTTCAATATTCAGTGATTCACAAAAAAATATCATTTAATAAAAATGTGAATAAGATTACAAAGGTAATTAATGACTGTGGTATCGTTACGTAGTAGCAGTGGTAGCCGTACTTCCATTCGAGGGGGATTTTTTATTACACCTCTGCCCAAAATAGGAGTGTTATGTTTCTAAATGTCTAAACAGATTTGCATGTATGGGGTATGTACCTAACGATAGAATCCTTACAATATCCCGAGTGACACGGGCTAGAGTCTAGACCTACAAATTTTTTGAAAAAATCAATACGGGCTACGGCAGAGCAGTCGTATTTTTTAATAATTTTAATAATTATATTCACTTGTCTAAATGAAACATTCGGTCTATCTTTTTGGTATCACAGAGTCTTAATCTTAGTGGAGACTTATAGGTCACGTCCGATAACAATAAACGAGATATTGTTTCCTATGTTGGAGCCCAAAAACAGACTGTGTCTATTATATCTTCCTTATCAGCAGTTTCTAACGACGTTTGTCTGTAAACATAGCTACTGCTACAAAACAAGTATTCGAAACGTGACTCAAAGTTTCCTAATCACGCTTGATTACTTTGTCGATCACTTTTGCGGCGGGCTCGAGTCGGTTTGATGGATAGTTTTTACGTTTCATATGGAACCCTGTTTAAATATATCTAAGGCCCCAGCAAGCGTAACAAATAGGCAAAACAATAGTCGAATCAACAGAGATGCCTTTTTGTCATGTTAGATAGGAAATAAATTATCCTTGACTATAATGACAAATGAGATAAATAGTGATTTAGTTTGGATTGAAGACTGAATAGCAGTCTAGACAGAAAATAATTGTAGATTCCAAAAAGTATTACGTTGTTATTTCAGTATTGTCTTTGCACACCTGCATAGAAGAGCGAAAAAGTCTAGAGTTTTTTTTTATTCGCACACATTTTCTTTTAAGGGAAGATTAGGCTCACCATCTAAGGGTTTGTCATCTGGCATCCACACTATGTTTTCGTCATAATCTACTCAAACTAATTCAAGCGTGGTAGTCCACGATCTTGTTTGCATGGTGGGCACAGGATATAAGTAGTTACTTATTCAAGGATATATGTATAGGCATTTTAATAACTTAATAATTTTTTATTGAAATCATAAATTATTGCAGCAACAAAAATCTTTAAAATTCTCCTCGACACAAAAGCTACTTTCTCTACAGGTATTACTTTCTATAAGGAAATTGACAATAAAACTGGTTCCTCAGTTCGACTCAGGAGTCCAAACACTACGTTGACGTAGCATGATGACGAACATGGACCAGACGGTTGCCTACGTCAGAAATAATTAGTGCAAAAAATGACACGTCATGAGAATGCCCCAGTGAAGCCTGTTAAGTACCTAGTTGATTGTTGTGTAAACTATATGCTAGTTTACTGGTTACTCGTAACTACACAGCTGATTCACTTCGATAGTAATTCCCTTACACGGTGCGTGGGATTTTAACAGGAAAACGAAACTACTTACAGTGAAATCATATCATTGTTACTTTGTTGTCTCATTGTAGGTACAGGCAGATAGACACAATTTCACATTCATAATATTAGTATGGCTTTGTATCTCTCAGAATGTTGTGAGATTTGCTCGGTACGTTAGGCCAAGTGACTGCCGGTAGCGATATTCGTTCACTATGAAAGTGTGCATGGCACATAATATAAATACGAAAGCGTGTCTGTCTGTATGTCTGGTACGTTTTCACTTTGCTACAAATATAGATTGCATACCGTGGACTACTTTTTATCCCGGGAAATTAAAATTCCCCGCGGGAACCGAAAAACCTCAATCCACGCGGACGAAGTCGCGGGCATTAGCTAGTGTAGTAGTAGTGTTATTCGATACAAAAAAGCTAGATAGGTTTGGGTACCTGTTTAACAACCACTCTGTAAATGTGAGCATAGAACGCAGCAAGGACGACGCTAGGCGTCACAATTGTCGCGAAGTAGAGGAACAGCAGATAGTTGTAGTCCATAACCTCGACGAAGTAGCACCCAGGAGGCGCCGGGTCCTTGTCACCCGCGTGCCAGCCGAAGAGCGGCAGCAAACCCACCCCGGCGCCGGCTACCCAGCATGCTGAGATTATAACTGAAAACAAAACCATGACGATCGCTCAAATAATCATATAAGCTTTATAATAAACTGAAACTCGTTTTTCTACAATTCCAAATCCAATCACAATTACTGACCGATTTTCAAATTTTTTTCGCCATTTTGTAGCTAAACTAATACCCTAGGACCCCGTTTTATTTTTTTCTTAAGTCGGTTTTTTTCCGAAATATTTACAGTTTAGTAAACAAACACCTCCCATATTAAAAAACCGTCTTTTTTACATTTTTCAAAATTCCAAAAAACGTTACCAGCCTATTTTCAAAATTCAAACTTTCACTCTTGGTTGGTTCCCAATTCGATCCGTCCAAAATCCTCGGAGCTATGGCACAGTAAACTCGGCCGTGTCCTTGAATTAAGTACCTACAGCTGCGCGGTACGTACACACGCGATAGGGCTGCCCGCCTACAGTAGTCAGTACTTGTTTTAATTTCATCTACCTACCTGAGTTTCTTGAGATTTGTAATCCGCTAGCAAAGATGTGAATGAGATTCAGGCCCACTTGCACAAGGACTCTTAAATTGATTTCGTTAAATATTTTAATGCTGTCCCTTTTTGGCAACTACAATATGCATTTGCTAAAAAGGGACAGCATTATAAAACTTAACTAAATCAGTTTAAATGTCCTTATGCAAGCGGCCCTTAACGTTATTTTATATACCTACCAAAAGACCACTAAAATCTAACATACATAACTCTATGGTGCATTACATCGCGAGAGCGAGAAGTACGCGTTTTCTGGTCGAGTGTTAGTTAGACGGCCGAGCTACGCGAGGCCGGCTATATACGAGACCCAGAAATGCTCTCCCGGTTGAGGTGTGTATAGTGCTTTTCTAAAAAATGAAACAAGTGACTTTTCTTTGGATTTCGGCGGAAGCAAATTATTTTTAGCTAATTCGGCCTCCGCTCTCAGAAAAGGAGGCGTACAATCTAAATCCATAATATCCTCACTCGAACTCATTTTTTCGTCACTTTTAAATAATAAATTATAACGATTGGGTATGTAGTTAATTCCCGCCTTTCAATATTATAAAGATAAAAAATAAATATTTTTTTTTTTTTTTGTAAGAAAATATGTATTTGCCATTGTAGGTATTTAGCTTGAAAATATTGAAGCACTGAATTAATATTAATAATAATAAAATTAAAATCTAAATTAAATCTAAATTAAAAACTAAATTTAAAACTAAAAAATAAATATTATATGTTTAATTATTTTTTTTGCGCTGTGAGTGCTGAGCGCGTAATACGGTAGAGTTCCAAATTTAAACTATTTAAGCCAAAGAACATTATAAAAAGTTACAAGATATTCAGGAAGAAAGATTCCAAATTCAAACTTATGATATGTAATGAAAATACATGCATTCTTTACTGGCCTAGGCCGGGAAGTTTAACTTTCGAACTCGTTTACAGGGTATGAAATGTGCACATTTCATGTCATTTTTTAGAAAAAGCTTTTTACGCCGTTTGAGTTCAGATTTTGTTTTTCGTTTTATATTGTTTTGGTAGAACTACTTAATCTTTTTGCTTTGCTCGGTACCAAATAGGTATTACTAAAACACTATAAATAATCTCTCGTAGTCTCATTTGATTTCATGACTTTCCACCCGCGATTCTGACGAACACTAGCTACCTACCTACTATAAAATCTTACCTATATTTCGTCTAATTCAATATTATAAATATAATACTACTAGCTGATGCCCGCGACTTCGTCCGCGTGGATTTAGGTTTTTTGGTTCCCGCGGGAAATCCTTAATTTTTCGGGATAAAAAGTACCCTATGTTTTAATCCAGGTTATAAGCTATCTATGTTCCAAATTTCAGCCAAATCGGTTCAGTAGTAGCGGCGTGAAGGAGTAACAAACATACAAACAAACTCACTTTCCCATTTATAATATTAAGTAAGGATTAGGTTCTATCGGGTTAATAAACCTAAAACAGATTACAATCTACGGAAAAATAAACCGTTATATTGTAATCATTCGACAGTTTACAATTTCGCGAGTTAGATTATTCTAACGGTTTTTACAATCTTACGGTAACAGATACCTACATACCACAGATCACGGAAACAAGGTTTCCGTGATCTGTGATAGATACCAATACTGTGGCTATGGCCAAAAACTTAGAGGCCAAAAATACGTCTCAGGCGATTTGCATCTGATTATCTTTTTCAATGGTAAAACAAAATATCACGAGTGAGGGTCTGTGGCGAGAGGCCCGTGAGCACCCCGTGAGGATCAAGCGGGGGTACGGGCCTCGAGGCTGAGCCCAGAGACAAGTTAACCAGAGAGCTGAGCCGAGCGGGGCGCGGGGCAACACTGTGCTCCGGTAAATAGCTTTAAGCCGAGAACCGGCTAGGGCCTGCCTTGTAGGCTACGGGCCCCAAAATAATTCTTGGAGATTGTCATAAATATATATACTTAAATTAACTACATGCTGATTTCCCGCCTGTGAATAGGCCCGTGATTTTCTCCGCGCGTAAGTTTTTTGTTTACCCGCGGGAATTTTCCGGAATAAAAAGTGGCCTATGCCCTTCCCTGCAACTGCCCTACCCTGCTTTGCAACCATCTCTGTACCAAAGGCTGGCCTTAACAATCATAGAATGTGTGTGTGATAATAATATGTTTATTAGGGTCTAAAAATAGACAGACTAAGCGTCTGTTTAACTTGCAGTTTTGATATTATTGACAGACTTATACATATATTAATACCTTATAATATTGAATATTAAAAGCAGCTCCAGAGCCAATTTGTCTATTGACAAAATTACGACTGATGGCCTTCACAATTCACACCAGTTAGTTAAGGCCAATTTGTGGGGCATTGGAAGCTATAGTCATATATAGGTAGGTACCTACATGTAATATTTCCTTTGTGTACATTTCAGAGTGATTACAATAGTGCTAATAAAATGCTTTTTTGAGTGCTAGTTGGTCTAGTGGTTAGCATGTTACACTGCGGCCGACGAGGTCCCGGGTTCGAGTCCCGGGTCGAGCCGTAAGTAGTTAAGTATTGGGTTTTTCTGACAAGAAATTCTCAGTAGGTACTAGCCCGGAGTTAGGAAGTTGGTGGTGTTTCACGCCCGTGCATCGGAGATCACGTTAAGCCGTCGGTCCCGGTTATTATCACTAACATGGTAATGGTCGTTAAAGCCTACATACCCGCATTGGAGCAGCGTGGTAAGCTCTAATTCCCTCTCTCCTATGAGAGTGGAGGCCTGTGCCCAGCAGTGTGACGTTAATGGGCTGTAGTGGAGTGCTAGTACCTACTAAGTAATACAGTGCCTTGTATGTTTCGGCTACACTCAAAAAAGGAGTCTTTCCTTTTTTATGTTATGATTTTTTTTTAATAATTTAAAAATACTGACTTGCACGGCAGTGCACTGACCCGTTGTCCTGCGTGAGCGACAAACGCCCTTCACGCGGCCTACGTTGTCGCGTAGACAAGTTTGTCATTTTCTATCGTGTCGCGTCGTATCGTGTCGCGTCGCTTCTGAACTCTGAAGCGGGACGATCCACAGGCGGTGTCAACCGAACAGTATATCGATAGAAATTAAAATAGGTACCTAAGTAATATTTCTTACTAGCTGATACCCGCGACTTCGTCCGCGTGGATTGAGGAGTTTTAGTTCCCACGGGAACTCTTTAATTTTCCGGGATAAAAAGTACCCTATTATTTAATCCGGACTTCTAACTTTACGTCGGCAAAATTTCAAAGCAATCGGTTCAGTAGTTACGGCGTGAAAGCGGAACAAACATACAAAGAAACTCACTTTCCCATTTATAATATTAGTAAGGATTTCATGTAGGATATAATAGGTAATTAGTATAATCCTCACCATTCCTTTGCATTAAGAATGATGAGGATAATACTAATATTATCTCGAGCACACTTGACGAAAATATTATTTGCAATAAAAGAAGAAATATAAGTAAGTAGGTACCTTATGTGTCTCATATGAGTTATGAATTTTGGTAGGTAGGTACCTATATTCTACGTCTTGTTTTGACTCTACAACCGGTTCAAAATGGTGATCTTACAGATAACAGAGATCATGCCGGATATTACATAACTACCTACCTACCTACTTTCGATTTGTCCTATACAATGTACATTGCACAGGCAGAGTTGCAGTAAGTACATAGGTATATTATTGATACGTCTACGTTGTGGTTGTCTATTGTTTAATATTATGGTAATACTAGCCATCAGCGGTCCGCCCCGGCTTCGCACAAAAAATTTACAGATGAGGTTTACATTGTTAATGTTACCTACATAATTTCTATTATGCGTCGGTATCCGTTTTTCCTCCCCAGGTGGCCGCAATTGCGACACGTATTCTCTCTGACTTGCAAGACGATAATATCGTGTCATTTGAATCTTCATTTGAAAATGAATATTATTCATTTTCAAATGAAGATTCTCCAATACGACGTATTTTCACTACCCTCGCCTGGGAATTATGTTTAGAAAGTTGAGACCTTGATCTTTAAGGCTTTTCGCAGTCTGTCTACAGCAGTTAGATATTAAAAGCATTGACTTACCATGATTAAAAGGTTTAAAAAAATGTTGGTAAGTTTTCTTGTAGGTACCTATTTATTATGTTTGTCTTGACAAATAATATGACATACTAGCTGATGCCCGCGACTTCGTACGCGTGGATTGAGGTTTTTTGGTTCCAGTGGTTCCAGCGGGAACTCTTTCATTTTCCGGGATAAAAAGTAGCCTATGTGCTATTCCAGACTATAATCTATCTCTGTGCCAAATGTCATCCAGATCCGTTCAGCCGTTGGGGCGTGATTGAGTAACAAACATCCACCCATCCATACATCCATCCATCCAAACTTTCGCATTTATAATATTTATTTGATTATATTTGAAAATACTTGTACGGAACCGAATGTACCGAACAAATTGTCCAACTGTTATTAATTATTTAACTAGTGCACTCATTGATGTAGAATTTTAGTACCTCTGAAACCACACTGGAACCTTATATTTTCTAAGCACAGACACTGCAATTGCACTTTCATGACGCGAACTGCGCTATGATGGTATTAACATAACAGTTATATATAAGTAGGTAAATTCCTACTTCAATTATTTGTATTATTACATTTTGGTTTGGAAAATATAACAAGGTCAGCCAACAATGGCAGACTGAGTGGTAATTACATGCCTAGGTATGCAATGTTATATCTATTTGTTTCAAAACCGGTTTCGTGATAACTTTGGATACATGTTTAAATTTTTTTTTTAAATAATAACAGGATTCCAATTTCGTTTTAAAGTCCTGTAAAGTTGCTCACATCCTTGCCTTCATCAACTAGAAAAGATGATCCTGATCTGATGATCTTCAAACGGCTGATCCAATTTTCTTGAATCATAGGAACCTACACTATTGAATTTCAAATTTCATAGAAACATTAAGAACTGCAAAGATTCAAGTTGAGATTGCTATCAACTGCCATCTTAGACTGCATCATCACTTACCATCAGGTGAGATCGCAGTCAAGGGCTAACTTGCATTTTAAAAAAATATTTCAAAAGAACAAGTTGACCTACATTTTCTGCTTAACATTTGCTACACATTAATAAATGATTAGTCCATATATCATTAAATGATTTACCTACCTATTTCTGGAAAAATGACCCATTTGATTGCAAATTATAATACCTTGAATGGACCCACAGATGAATTTAATGATGAGTTTTATAAGCTGGGACAAAGAAACCAATTTTTCTTTTTTCAAATTTAATAATAGCCAAAAACTGTATAACAAAATATCACATTCAATATAACTCGAGACTAATGTATATTCAGCTGTGTTAAGCTCCACTTACATAAAAATCCAAATGTAAAACTATAGGTAAGTATATTATAATTAATTGAATATAAGTACAATAACAGATTAGTCCTTATTTTGGCCTGTTTTATATTTTAGTTTGCCACATAGCTACCTGTCAATGGAAGAAATGTTAGAAAATATGATTTTCTTTGGTTTCTATATCATATTTATACAAAATATAAAATTTCAAAAATATACAAGTTACCTGAACCATATTTCTGTTATCTAGCACAAGTATGCAGCTTAAATTAAATTATATTTTTTTTTATTGTGATACATAAATAAATTCCAAACATTTACTTACTTAATATGTATTTAAAACACTAACGCTGAGTTGCACGAAACAATTTTATAAATTTAAGTGTTGATTAAACTAATTTAATGACAAGACTTCATACAATTCTTGCGATTAAATAAGTTTAACTGCCGCTTAAATTTTTGAATTTGTTTCGTGCAACTCAGCGTTAACCCCCTAACCACAAAAAAAAACAAGTTTAACTGATGCTTAATTCAACATTTGACAGATTTTGTATGGGAAATCTGTCAGGTTGAAAATAAAGCATCCAATGCATGTTTATGATTTTTGTGTTGGGAGGTTCATAACTATCACATTAATTTTAATATGCAACAATCACAGAAATCACAAAACTCAGTATTGAGAGTACTGGGAGATTCCTTGAAGCTGAATTCTTTTTCAAAGACTGTGTTGCATATGTCTGTAAAAGACCACAAGGTACAGATCTCTTCATGTTACTGGTTGGACTATGCCTTAAAACATAGCACTGCATGCCCGGAGTAACTTCTACAGGTTTGCCTTTGACGTCAAGAGCATTTGTAGTGGTTGTGTTTGTCGTAGTGATTGTAACTGAAGAAGTCACAGGGCCTGGAGATGCTGGGTTGTTGGTTGCTGTAGTGTTAACATTGGTTGCATTAACTGGTACCAATGTGCCGTTTGGTAACATTTGATACAAGGTATTGGCTTCCTGTGGTGGAGAATAAACAGATCCATTTGCATTCAGTGTGGTAACATTAGTCACTGTTGTAGTAGTTACTACAGTGGCATTGGTGGCACTGGTTTGGTGTTTGGCCTCCTCCTCATAAATGAAACTAGATATCAAATTACAGTCTATTCTAGTTTCCTCATAGTCTCCATTGTCTTTTTTAAGGCCAAATTTGCACACTTCGCCTGGCTTAGTTACATAGGTTGACTGTCCTGATCCTGAATGGGCCTTAGCGGCTGCATAAGTGGCAACACCAAGTGTTCCAAGGTTGAGTAAAGCAAGGCCAGCTAACAGGGTACCATATTTACTTCCAGAATCTTTGTATTGGTACACATAATTTGGTGGGTTACCACGGTAGACTGGATAGTTAACAGCTGGTCCACCATATGTGGGAGTGTATCTGATCTGTTGTGGGGGATTGTAATTGTAATGGTGGTGGACATTTGTCGTGTGACTCACTCCAGTGCCAGGACGACTTGGTGTGTTACCAGAAAGGCCATTTCCTGACGGGTACCCGTGACCTTGTCCCGACGAGCCATGCGTGCCTGAAGAGGGGTATCCGTGACTGCCTCCAGATGAAGGATACCCATGTCCACCTCCCGTACCCGAGAGTCCGCCTGATGAAGGATAGCCGTGACTGTTGCCGGACGATGGATACCCGTGGCCTCCACCGGAGAGTCCGCCGGATGACGGATAGCCGTGACTGCCGCCTGATGAAGGATAGCCGTGCCCGCCGCCCGAAAGGCCACCGCCGCTAGACTTCGGATATGAATGCCTTCCACCACTGAACGATCGTTTTGACTTTATTGGATCGACAATAGAAAGTACTAGTAAAACCCAAAACAATGTTTTTAAATAGCGATGCATTTTAATGTTAAATCATCGACTTTCACCACTAAAAAAGTAAAACACGTGATTCACCACAACTCTTGCGCACTCAACTAAGTCTAAAACATAAAAAATCTTGAATCAATCTAATTTTTAACCACAGAGTTTTTAACATTAGCCAGTGACAAGGAGTTTAAGTGTTCTGATACATCACTGACCACAGAACTTCTGTGGTCAGTGACGTATAGTAGGATGCTCATTGCTCTGTGATTTTTTTTTTATTATTAGCTGGCTTTACGGCTCTGGGTTCCAGCCCTTCTGAGATGATCTGTGACAGTTGAAAACACGGAGACTACCTAAAGCGTAGACAGAGTGAGAGATATAGACATGGCGTCAGCGTATACAGTATGCGATAGCGATAGTCTTAAGGGTCCAAGTACTGAAACATTGTTTTCTGCTCCGACGTTTTAAGATAGGAAAAATGAAAATTTAATTACTAAATTAATACCATTCGCTACTCAGTTAAATGAAGTATGACGTAATTAAAAAAAGTGGTCATAAAATCGTATAGTAACTGCAGAAAATTATTGAGAAATTCATGGAAAACTCAAAAAAGGCGTTATCGCGTTCCGACTATTGTGATTTAATCTGAGACCTTATTTAAACAAAAGTTATTTCAAATTAATCGTTAAAGATCAAGGAACACTTTAATTAAACAATATTTTCAAAACAACTTAAAGTTTTTGTACAATCTGGTTCCAAAGATCCCTCATACGAATTTTTCATACAAATTTACACTGGCTGGTCCAACTCAAATGTCAAAACTTATAGCCTAAGAGATAACTGTATTTGTGGTAACTATCTTTTGGTAACTATAATTATGTCTTACTATTAATTTCCATGTTTCAGATTTATGTTAGTATTATCACAGGTGGTCTAAGAGGTGATATACGAGTTATTTTGAATACTTAAAAATTAAAATACTCGTAACCTAAATGGGAGATATTTAAACTACACATTATCACATCAAAGCGGCGAACTTGATCAATTTTTTACCCACGACGGAACGGACTGTATATATTATTATGTGTTTCCCCTAAGAGGTTGTGCGATTGTTTGTTTGTTTGTGTACTTTTTAGTTACCATTTTCCTGGAAAACTACTGGACCGATTAGTACCTATGCAGTTTTTTGCAATAGATATGCATAACTTCTGTCAAGGTTCTTGAATATGTTTTAGGGCCATAGTCCACTAAGCTGAGCTGCAATCTGGATTTTTATTTTTCAATATGTTTCCATTTTTCTGAAAAAGTACTGGGCTGATTGAGATGCGGTGTTTTGCATTAGATACGTTTAGCTAGTGAAAAAGTTCTTAGATATATTTTAAGTTATCGTGCTATCGTGCGCGCTGCTATCGTGTTTTTTATTATGTTACCTTTTTTCTGGAAAACTACTTTGCTGATTTAGATGCGGTTAAAAAAAAATATGTTTAGCTTCTGAGAAGGTTCTTAGATATGTTTTAGGGCCATAGTCCACCAAGCTGTGCTGCAATCGTGATTTGGTAGGTGGTCATAGGAACCCCTTCTCATCGTAAACCCGTCGTGTTTGGACTCTTTTGATTTGTCTTGACAAGCGCTAACCTAGATGCTGTGGTCACAGGAACTCCAGTTTTTTATCCATTATACGTTATATTATAACGTATTTTTTTAACTGATATATTTTAACATTTATTTATCAGAATATTAAAGTTTAACACAATTTGACACCTCTACTCATTACCATTTGGCCATAGTCCAACACGCTGGTCAAAAAAACTACTGAACCGAAAAAGATGCAGTTTTGTGTTGATAAAACTACTTCTGCGTAGATCTAATTGTTGTTACAAAGTTATAAGGTCACAAATTATAATGGAGCGCTGCAGTTCGTCGTGCGTTTTTTTAAATTTTAATTTTATTACTTGACGTACTACTTGACGTACTTAACGACGTATTACGTCTTTGAGAGGCAATATCTAGTAAACGCCCCGATGAATAGAGTCAGTTTTTATACTGGCTACTTAGGTACAGCGCATACTTTAATACTATACTAGAATAAGCCTTCCTCGTTATTGGTCATTTCTGGTAACAATATCTTTGAGCGGCGATAAGTAGTCAGGTCCCCAGCCGCTTGCAGGCAGACCATCACAAATTCCACCAGACGATAGTTACTGTTGTGAATGATACGAGCACTTGATGAGAACTGACATTTATTATAACAATATTATATAAAATTCACATAATCTTTCCCTTTTATTTTTTAATGTAGATTATAAGTACATCTAGTTTTATTATAATTTTATAATTGGCTTAGATATGTAATTATATTTAAACAATACCTACGTATCTAATCCTAATTTATTTTTACTGAAATACCAACATAACAATATTATATAAAAATCATATTAACTGAAATACCAACATAACAATATTATAATATGAAAATCACATCAGCAGCTATCTCCTAGCCTATATTTTTTTTGAAAGCTTGGCCCCTTAATGCGATATTTTCTCTACGCTAAATAAGTATTTTTTTTGTATTTCTATACTTTGTAGCATTCATGCGAGTCTTTACAAATATAACCTGTTTTAATATGTAACAAACAGGTTAAAATAAGGTCAAAATTGTAAACTTACGTATGAAAGGTTATCTTTTCGTATATAAGTTCAGTTTGGCTTTTGCAGCCCAACACACAGCAATACACCACTTTCGTCTATATGTTAAACCACTTTTTTTTCCTAAGCTACGAGCACAGTTACCACTGTCCAATTCAGATTTCGTACGAATATGGGCGAATAACAAAAATGACACAGGATTGTCTGACCTAAACTGCCGGATGAGTCAAACAAAAAAAAACTGAGCAGGACCAGAATACACTTTCTCGCTCTGTCACTCCTTGACTAATATTAGCGTATACTCTTACTCATTCCACTCACCTGTGATATTATTATTACATTGCCTCCTCTTCCTATGTATTTACTTATTGCGCTAAAGTGATAACTACAAAGTACTCTGTGACTTCTACGAGTGTCTTCTTCACCAACCACACGAGGGTGAAGTGCTGAAGATCGCGAAAATCAAATGTCACAAATGAACAATGTGACCAGATTTAAATTGATGATCCTGCTAGCTTTAAAACATGCTATACTTGTTTGAATAAATGCTATGTTAATGTTAATGATATAATATGTAACGAATTAAATTAATAAACATCAAAAAAATATATTAAGCTGAAAATTTAAATATAATCTTTATACGATCAAATACGAACGCTCTTATCAAATTGTGCTTAGCCGAGATTTGGGCATGTGGGCTATTTTTATCAGATTTTTTGAAGGAGTAATTGAGTCACCCATTTTGTTCTTTTACTGTCTGTTTAACTTTCTCAGGGACTTGTAGGATTGTTTTTTTTGAATTCTGTATCATCGGTACGTTCAGTTGTTTGCTTGAGAAAATATGAAAAAGAGGCAAAATCATCATTGCTAAAATCCATCAAGTTAGAGTAGGTACTTTATATTTATGCTTGAAACGGAACATTTTTTTTTCATTCCTGGCAGCACTATAGAGCTATTGAAAGTTTAATTGAAAGTTTGCTGTGTGTCCTTATAGCATGCCTAAACAAATTGATATTTGTGCCATGTATGACAAACATTCTTTTTTTTTCATTTTGTTTGCCACTCAGGTACCTACATCTTTAAATGTTGTTCGATTCGTATTAAATATCCTAAACAGAATTGGAGTTGATATCGTTGTGGAACTGGGAAACGCAACTCAAATTAGTACATTTTTGGAAAAGAATATGTTGAAGACAAAATTTTGGGCAAATGTTGATTGTGTCTTATTGATTTAATAAATATTATAAATGCGAAAGTGTGTCTGTATGCCACGATTTCACGGCCCATCTTTTCAACCGATTTTTATGAAATTTGGTCAGGTTGCATCCCAACAAACATCAGCTACCTTTTATTCCAGAAAATTAGGGAGCTCCCGCAGGCGGGAATTGAAAAAACACGTAATCCAGGCGGACAAAGTCGCAGCTATTATCTAGTATTATGATAAAAACTTAATACAAAGCTGCATTGTAATTAAAAAGTACTTGCCGTATGGTTATATATGTCACCGTAAGATTGTAAAAACCGTAAGATTGTAATCTAACGCTTTTTTTCGATAGATTGTAAACAGTCGAAAGATTGTGAACCGTTCAATGTTTTCAGTGTCGATTTTTGAAATATTCATTTTATTTACGTTTTCTTGTCTTTTTCTTGTAGGTTAGGTTAGGGTTCGACATAAATAATCAAGTAGTGCCCGGCCGGGAGGCCGGGAACTTGGGTTCTATCGGGTTAACAAACCTAACAGATTACAATCTACCGAAAAATAATCAGTTATATTGTAATCATTCGACAGTTTACAATTTCGCGAGTTAGATTATAATCTAACGGTTTTTACAATCTTACGGTGACATATATAAATAGACACGCAAAAGATTCCATCAGTATAATAACTCGTATTACTTGTACTAAAGCTATGTAAACAAAGTACGTCATTCAAATCGTTACGAACTATAGCTATAGATTAAAGTTTGAAAGGTAATCGCTCTTCTTTATGGTTTACACTAGGGCTTCCATTACCGGGGTCCCGGTATTGGCTAATACCGGGATCCCGGACTTTTTTCGCCGGTTTTCAATACCGGTATTGTAATGTCTAATACCGGGATACCGGTATTGGCGACACTATATACGAAACAGTGACTATTGCATATATTTCTTGGTACATGCCACTGTATTTTTAGGGTTCCGTAGCCAAATTTGGCAAAAACGGAACCCTTATAGATTCGTCATGTCTGTCTGTCTGTCTGTCTGTCTGTCTGTCTGTCTGTCTGTCCGTCAGTATGTCACAGCCACTTTTTTCCGAAACTATAAGAGCTATACTGTTGAAACTTGGTAAGTAGATGTATTCTGTAAACCGCATTAAGATTTTCTTACAAAAATAGAAAAAAAACAATAAATTTTGGGGTTCCCCATACTTAGAACTGAAACTCAAAAATTTTTTTTTCATCTAACCCATACGTGTGGGGTATCTATGAATAGGTCTTCAAAAATGATATTGAGGTTTGTAATATCATTTTTTTCTAAACTAAATAGTTTGCGCGAGAGACAGTTCCAAAGTGGTAAAATGTGTGTCCCCCCCCCCCGTAACTTCTAAAATAAGAGAATGATAAAACTAAAAAAAATATATGTTGTACATTACCATGCAAACTACCACCGAAAATTGGTTTGAACGAGATCAAGTACCTAAGTAGTTTTTTTTTAATACATAATTAATGGTAAATCGCAATTTACCTTTCATTCAATCAACTCAAATATTAAAAAAAAACATTTAATTTAAAACTTACTACAGGTTTGTACGGAACCCTCGGTGCGCGAGTCCGACTCGCACTTGTTTTCGGCTAGGTTTAAAATTTGTATTTATGCATATTAGTTCAAAAAGAGCGCCTTTTTTGCTTAAAACCAGTGATGAGAAGTCGTTTTTGTTCACTCTAGGGGAAAAATTAGTGTTTTAATTTAGATCCCTGTGGCTTGACATTTCTATTTCATTGTCTCTCAAAACGTTCATAAATTTGTTTTATAACTATTACATATTTTATTATGGCGTAAGTATTTTCTATTAAATAATAGCTATTGAATTTAAGATTAATTTGTGTTTTGACAAAATTATCGTTTTCTTCGACTTCGATCGACTTTTTACAAAAATATCGTTTATTATATTTTAGTAGTCACAATACATTTTACTATAGCGTTTTAACGCTCAACGACTTTAGCAGAGTTTCTCAACAGCTGAGCCTACAAATGATTATAAGCTAGACGAAGATCATGTCTAATGCACACGTTCAGCCCCACCCAGTGTTAGTTGAGAGCACTGCACTCTAAATTGTTGATGAGTACATAAGATACTTGGGACGTACAGTCCAGTTAGGTAGGTCCAGTTTCGATAAAGAGGTCAACCGCCGAATTCTACTCTGCTGGGCAGCATTTGGGAAACCACGACATCTTCTCGTCCAAAATTCCTCAGTGCCTGAAGACGAAAGTTTTCGAACAGTGCGTTTTACCAGTGATGACTTACGGCTCCGAAATATGGTCGCTAACTATGGACCGGATAAGAAGGCTCAGGGTCAATCAGCGGGCGATGGAGAGAGCTATGTTTGGAGTATCCCTGCGTAATCAAATGAAATGCGTCAGAAATAAGGAGATGCGTAGACGAACCAAAGTAACCGACATAGTTCGAAGAGTCGCCAAGCTTAAGTGGTAATGGGCGGGGCGGGGGCCGTAGTTCAATGTTCATAGAACCGATAGGCGTTGGGATCCCAAAGTGCTTGAATGGCGGCCTCGCACCGGGAAGCGCAGGGTTGGACGACCCCCCACTAGGTGTATGTCAATCCACCTCTCAAGCGTGTAGCTGTGAGCCGCTGGAAACAAGCGGCACAAGACCGTGCTCTGTGGAGATTCATGCAGGAGGCCTTCATCCAGCAGTGGACGTCTATAGGTTAAGACGACGACAATGATAGTCGCTTAAATTACAATTTTCGGCACTTATTTCACTCATTATTTAAAACTTCCAGCTTATTCATTTCTTAATATTTATTTAATTATGAGTGTAAAAAAATATTTCTATATTGAAAATAATACAGTTAATGTATATAAAAATAGTTCTTTATTGAAAATAATACAGTTAATGGTATATACTGATTGATAATTAAAAAAAAATTGATTATTTGATAATTGAGTATTTATAAGATTGTAAATAAAATAATGTGATGGAGTTTCAGAACGTCCCGTCATACGTTGTCCGTAATTTTCACCTTATACATGAAACACACGATATTTTCGTAAGAATTAAGTCAACGCATAAATAAATATCTCAATTCTCAACACACAAATAAATCTAAAAATCTATACTTGGTGATTTTTTAAAGAAAATAAAATTTCATACAATATTGCATGATGTAAAAAAAGAGTGAAGGAGTTATTAAACGTTTCAAGAGACAATGAAATAGACATACCAATCCACAGTGTAAAAATCAACCACAGAATTGAAGCAGCATTTTGAGTTAATTTGGTGAAAAATTTTTTTTTATGAAAATCTGTTGGTTATTGTGCCGTTTGCTTCAGAAAGTACTAATTTGAAGTTAAAAAACATCTACGCCAGTTTAATTTTTTTCCAATACCGGGATCCCGGTATTGAAAAAAATCTTTTCGGTATTAATACCGGTATTGAAAAAAACCGGTATTAGAAAGCCCTAGTTTACACAGAAAAATAACAAAAAAAGACAAAAATTACCCTCTTTTTTTTTGGTACTAATAAAATAAACAATATTACCCGCCTCTGTACTTTTAGTCGCTGATTTGCTATATGGTTAGTCATTTTAGAGTAATAACACACGAAACAAAGACTCTTTTCCATAATTCTTACTCTAGAACAAAAACCAAAAAAAAAAAAAAAAAACATTTCGTGTCAAGGACGTCAAAAAATTCCTACTGTGTCCTTGTCTATCCTAGTATTTAATACCAAAGTTAGAGAGGAATCGAGACAGTAATCTAAATATAAAAAACCAAAAATGTCGGCAACCGCGGTGGACGCGTTCCGCCATTTTACTTGTAACCGGAATCCGGTTACTCGCCATATAGCTCGTAAACGCCTGTAACCGGAATCCGGTTACTTGCCGTCCTAAAGGATCAGATAAGTATCAAAATTACTCAGTCATACTAGTGGGGTGGCTACTTAATTTATTGCCAAGCTGTCTTTTTTTATCCATGTTTATCTAACTGGCTTTAAGCTCTGGGTTCTAGCTCTTTTGAACAGCCGTAAAGCAAAAAATAGTGTTAATGAGTTTGGTTTTTAATAATATTAAGTATTGTAGGAGTTTCCAGTGTACTTCCCATGGACGATTGAACAGATGGGCCGTGAAAGCGTAGCAGACAGACGGACAGACTGTTGCAAATTCTACTTCTATACTAATATTACTAGAGGACGCCCGCGACTTCGTTCGGGTGGCTTAAGTTTTTTAATTCCCACAGGCACGCCTTAATTTTCCGGGCTAAAAAGCCCAAATATGTACCAAGTTTCATGGCTATAGCAGCTTGAAAACCGACGGACTTTCATGGAAAATTTTAAGTGGGGTGGAATTTTAAAAAATGTGCCACACTTCTTTCTGCATTTTTAGCAAAATCCAAAATACCAAGTTTAAGATTTAACTTGAAAAATATCCTGTTAAATAAAGAACTACCCTATTTCAACCCTTTGGGGGTAGATTTTTCAAAAATGGCGAATCACCTATTTATTTATTTTAAACCAGAAGCCCAAATACGACCTTTCATGGCTATAACTTGAAAAATAAAGGATTTTCATATCAATTTTCGTCCCCTATTCACCCCTTTGGGAGGGTCGAATTTTCAAAAACTGTGAAACACGTCTTTCTGTCTTCATTTTCAACCCGCAACTCAAATACCAAGTTTCATGGCTATAACTTGAAAAATGAAGGACTTTCATATAAACTTTCAACCCCTATTTCACCCCTTTGGCGGTCGAATTTTCAAAAATAATTGTGAAACACGTGTTTCTTAATTTTTAACCCGCAACACATATACCAAGTTTCATGGCTATAACTTGAGAAATGAAGGACTTTCATATAAACCCCTATTTCACCCCTTTAAGGGTGGAATTTTGAAAAACTGTGACACATGTACTTCTTTTTTTACCTTTAGCAAAAATACCAAGTTTCGTTGATATAACTTGAGAAATAAAGTACTTTCATACAAACTTCCATCCCCTATTTCACCCTTTAGTTAGAGGGTAGAATTTTCAAAAACTGTGAAACACATATTTCTTAATTTTTTACCGGTAGCTCATATACCAAGTTTCATGAATATAACTTTAGGAATGACGGACTTTCATACAAACTTTCAACCCTTATTTCACCCCCTTAGGGGTAGTATTTTGAAAATCCCTTCCTTAGTGACCGCCTACGGCATAAAAGGAACCTACTGTCAAAATTTCAAGTTTCTAACTCCAGCGGTTTAGGCTGTGCATTGATATATAAGTCAGTCAGTCAGTCAGTCATAATAATACCAATTATTAATATGTCAGAGTTTTTTTTAGTCCATCAATACATGACATAATTACGCACAAATCTTTAAAATAAGTCTTTAAATTATGAACGACCGTTCCAAATGGAGAAGTTTACCTTTTTTTTAAAATTTATTATGAAAATTAAGATTAAGTAAATAAAATAAATTATGAAAGAATCGTTAAAATATCTCAACAAATGAAAAAGTTATGGAACTTTAAAGTTGCGCTTGCAAGACGGGCGACGTGACGTTATAATTCCCTATCAACCGACTTTATAAAGCCGAATAAAAGAAATAAAATATGGACTTTACGTGACTTAATTGAATTAAAAGCACTTCATTTGTGCGTGAAGATAATTTTGAAGTAGGTATTAAATCTCGGCTAGGTATTAAAACTCACTCACAAAATTTCTCACTCCAGTAAGATGCAGCAATCGGTGTACAGTACATTAAATAATTAAACTTTTAAATCGTCATTTCTCAGTCATTTATTGATGGCTTTAAAAAAAACACTGATTCATTAGTTTTTAATCTATATTTTACTTCCGTTGTGAATATGATAGGTATTCACAACATCATGAAACTTCTCCATTAGCACGACCGACTGAAATTGGTTTTAATTTTGTAGTTTGTGTGCATGGTGTTTTATTGATGTTGAAGGTTTTTTGTATTATATTACAGGTAGGTACCAATACTTGAACAGAGGTTCATTACACAAAAATCACTTTTTATCATATTCTTATTTCAGATGCAGGTAGGACATGATTAGGTATTCAATTTTTTGCATTCGTGAACGAAGTAGGTATGTAGGTAAGTAGGTACTTTGTTTTCGTTCATAAATATTAGAAAGAAAAGAAGAAATAGAATATAAATAATATTACCGCTTGTTTTATTATCTGTTTTATTGTTGTGGTGAACAGGAACAGATATTTAGGGTTTTTGAAAACTAAAAATAAACCAATATAAGTACTTCATTGAGCTGTTCTTCTTGATAAATCCCTTAGAACAGGTTCCTTCACCATTACGAGCAAATAGATATAAATATGAATTTATGAATTAGGTAGTTAACCTACAAACAATATCACCCTGAAAATAATAATAAAGAAAAAAGAAAATTGATTTTGATAATAGGTATTGCGCCTCTTATTTTTTCTTAGTTCATAAATGGGCGGATTCCGGTCACAATAGGGAATATGCATAAAATTTAAATTTGTCTCAAATATTTTTTTCTAGATTCTTTATTGTCTTTACATTATACTTAAAAGGTATTTTTTTTATTTAGTTATTATTTAAACCCAGAAAATATTAAATAGAAAGTGAAAAATAAGGGAGGCAAATTCAAACTTGCAAAACGCGTCACCATTGGTCGAAACGAAATGTGACGTAAATGGTCACGTCAGTGGATTTATCGGCGTCGATATTCATACTGTGTTAGTAGTGTTTGTGAGAAAAAATTGTTTAAAACTGTATTCCTGTGTGATTACTTGTTTATATATATTTGTAGTCAATCTAGGACGATGACAGAAACTGGTTTTGTCAAAGCACAATCGGATAATCTACCGAAAATAGATGCATTTATGATGTCAGGCATATTTTGCATCAAATCTCGATTTTACGAGCGCAGAGATCAAAGGAGTGAAAGCTGCAAGGTAATTATTATGTTACATGGTATATTTTAATCCATAACATAGATTTCAATGCATAAATATTTAAATAATACTTACAACTAAACATAACCTACACATAACCATTTGTCATTAAAATTGTTCCTAAACTCCTAATTTACGGGAGTTTCCCCGCCGAGACGAGCTAAGCGAAGCGAAGCCTCGTAGCTTTAGTTTTAAGATACTGTCAAAGACATTAGACCACACTGCTAGTAGGTTAAAAATAAACACAAAGATAACCATGAATAGATTTTAATTTCTGTTCATTCCAGTTTGTTGTGTATGTCAGAATCACATTCTATCCAGAAGAAACTGCAAGAAACTGGTATAGTTGCTCTTTAAAAATTATTGAACAGCCAATGATATTAAAACATAATATTATATAAAAACGATGAACTATTAAAGTTGATTTTACAATTATATTGATTTTCATAAATATCACTACAAGATCTGTCTCAAAATATTCCAAAAGCCAATTGTTTAGAAATCGATAATGATAACCTAACATAACCTCTTAAAATAGTATGTAATTATAATTTATAATGCCGTAATCCACCCTTAATCTTCACCAATACAATCAATATTAATATACACTTATCCACTTGTAATAACTCCTCAAAATTTTAATACTGACTGAACTCCCGACGCCATTTTCTCTCACCTTTATACTATTTTTCTGTTACCGTCCCACCAACATTCTCCTGAATTTTTGTGATTGGCTGTCATGATTACAGCCTATATATTGAAAAGCTACGATTGGTGATTAAATTACTTAGCATCAATCAAAATAAACTCTGCATCCTGCAACACTCAATGTTGCCAAAATATAACCTCCAAAGTAAAATCAACAATTCATTGCAAGAAACCTAAATTGAACATGAAATGCAATGCAAAATCACCTATGAATCACAACTCAGTATCGCAACAACACTGCGAATAGCGTTCATTCCTCACACTCGCCCATCCTGACGCCTCTTTGCGTCCCTGCAAAGAAAAATTGGTATGAATAGGTTCGATCACCGCATACATGAAAACAACCAAGCAACCTAACCTTGGAGAAAAATGAACTCTATGTAGTAACGACCAATCAATCCCTTGCTCCCCACTGCTTTTTTCTTTTGTTACTTGACCAATATGAAGACTCTATTGCGAGCAAAGTAAAGTACATAGTTTATTTTCAAAGAGATTTTCACAAGATTTTATAAAGCACCGACTCATAAAATACATCTGTTTATAAGAAGAGTATACGCATTTATCAGATAGTTTCCATTAATTTCCCGTTATTCAAGTATATTATTCATTATTTATATATGGAAGAGCTGTTCATTTATTTATAACCAAAATAAACACACTTAGATAATCAGGCCTATTTAACAAATAATCATAATAATCATTAAATATGACCATTTACCAAAGTACACATTTTGCCCATCTGTTTATCAAATTGTTATAGTGACAACCCTGTGACTCTAAGACAGCACCAACCCTACGGCTGACAGATTACGTTTGCACTTCATCAGCGTATAGTGTTACAGTGAGCGAAAATGTTAGATTTAGTATTCTCACGGACAACTATTTTCAACCATGTTCGCACGTTAATAAGTAATTATAAAAATCGCAACTGTAAAATTATTCAGTAAACCCTAATTATAAGAAAATTTCAGACCTTCCTCAACCTCCACCTGCCGGCTTTCATAATTAAATTTATTCACCAAATGTTTATAATTGTAATTTAATTGTAATTTACCAAATACACCCATAAGCTATTTTTTTTTATCAAACCAATTCATCGAGCAAGTATACCTTTTCATCAAAATATATACCATTTGCTATGAGCCTACTCAACAAATAATCATCGAATATGACCATTTACCAAAATACACATTTTGCTCAGCTTTTTATCAAATTCATTTACAAAAGATTTATTTGCAATCATTAAAACTATTCAAACCTTTCAGTCGCAACCATTGCAACTGTCCAAAGAAATCTGTAATAACCAGTATAACCTTCCAGAACCAAATAGTGGCAACCGTCATAACCATTTTTCCAAGTGGCAACCATATAAACCATTATAACCATTTTTCCAAGTGGCAACCATTAAAAACCATTAAAACCATTTTTTCAACTTTCTCAATTATATATTCCAATAAACCATCATATATTTTTGCCAAGTAAAACCATTTATAACCATTAGAACCATTTTTTTTTGCCACAAATATTTCCAAATTTCCATTTAGCCACTTACAATAAAACCATTTAGCCACTGCGGCTTTTTCCAAATCACTTAGTCGCAAACCTTGCAACTTAATTTTAATCGATTATCCAAACAGTATAATATTTTAACTTCTATTAAATCTTTAAACTCGAAATTACGAACTTCTTTTAAGTTTTATTACGAACTTGTTCGGGTAGGCCTTATATTACCAACTTGTTTGGGTAACCAATTAGTAATAATCAAGACCAATCATTACCTCTAGTACAGTCTTCATAAGTCGCCATCAGACACGTCTAACTGATCCATTCACCGACGGAGTATCAATAGGGGTATCCAAGGTAAAACTTACTTGTAGTCAAATCTGTATGTTGTAACCTGGTAACCAGCTATTTAATATTTGTAGTGCCAAGTCCAATTTTTATAATCCCAGCTACTGCACCTGGCCAGAGATTTTGATTTGAGACATAACTCAAAAATTTCGCCACATTTAACATGCGACTTACCTTAAGTACTGTAGATACCTTCAGCACAACTGTTTATGAGTCTTCGCTCTACACTCCTTGTCCTCATCAGCATCAACTCTATGTGAGCACCAGCAGTATATTTCTAATCCTCTCATCTTCAGCAGCAGCAGCAGTATATTTCTTGTCCTCTTATCTTTGGAGATTATGATGAAAGCATCTTCAACAGTTCGGAAATGACGAAAACAAAATCAGCAGCAGCAGAACTGTATGGAAGTCCCCACTTTTACACTCTGTTATCTTGTCTTCGGAGATGATAACGATGAAAGCATCTATGAGTAGATATCCTATTCAAATCCTCGACGCCGGTTTTCCCGTGCATCATATTTCTCAGTCAACAACCAATCAACTTCAGTCTTTTGAAGTTTTCTGCAGCGAGTTGGCCTTAGTCCACTATGTTTACATGATTTTTGATCTGCTAACCTTGCTGTGTCAATGCGTCTCTATTAGTGACCGGATCTTTACTTTCGTCTAGTTCATTACTCTGACATTCCGTTCATAAGACTTCTTATAATAACTCATATAGTTAAAAACCATCAACTATAGTCTCTCCATATAGACCCTCCCTATCACATTACAATAGACGGATAAATATTGACTACATTGACGAATATATCTATTTAGGGCAGATAATTTCCGTTAAAGATCTAACAACAAAAGAAATTTAGAGAAGGGTTGCAAATGAATGGAGCAAGAGACTTATGACTTGGATTGCGCTTACAAATAGAGTAGTCAACGCTTGTGTCTTACCATGCTTAACCTATGGTTGCGAAACCTGGGCTCTTAATGCAAACCACGAGAAGGTACCACCACGAGGCAAGAAGTATGCTGGTAGTAAAGATCAAAGACCGACACAGTAGCCGAGGCATAAGAAAGCAAACAAAAGTAACCGGTATTCTAAATAAAATAGACACGAAGATTGAGATCAAAAACGTTTCGAGGTAAAGCGCACCGAGGAGGCTTTTGTCAACAAGCAATACGAAACACGTGACACTAAAATCTGAATTAAGTACTTCACATTTGTGAATTTCATTTATAACAATAATTAAATTTTCTTAGGTAATCATATTATTATAACAACTATACCAACTATCAGCTCTGCTAATTCAACTCTATCGACTCTACCATATCAACTCTATCGACTACCATATCAACTCTATCGACTACCATATCAACTCTATCGACTCTACCATATCAACTCTATCGACTCTACCATATCAACTCCATCGCCTCTACAATATCAACACTCAAACTATCTATCAATTAAATTTTTGAAAACGCAATTAATAGCAAACTTCAGTAAAAATAAGTGAAACTAAAGCCGATAGCAAAACTCCAGAGTTACAAATCTGAAATCTTTAAATTGTTGCTCAATACTTTCAACGAAACTCCGCGACAGTTGTGTTTCGGATGAGAAGAATTTGCCAGAACAGTAATCAATTTAAACGCAAAAATAAACCCAAATACTTCTATCGGTGCCTCTTCTATCGAAGGTTGGTGATAATATTGGCAACTTGAACATTCGACACTGCAGATGTAAATAAGGATCGGATGATTTAATTGAACCACTGGTGTATGTGCTTCAGTCAGGATGTCCTTCTCTGTCCCACGCCCCTTTTGCCTTGTATTTTGCCCTGAATAATTAATAGTAGAGGGTCATACTTAGGGCCACGACACAGGTACTCCAGTTTCCTCTCTTTTTTTCATCTAGAAGAATCCTCTTCCAACCCAAATACGACAAAATCCCCATAAAACAGCCATAATCAAAAATTCACTTCAATGACACTCCATTTACAATCCTTTCGTTTTAAAATGAACAATATAATAATAATTTAGCAAGTCAAAATACGCTAAAAAATTGGACTGCTCACGCCATCCTGTCATAGTATTTTTGTTGACGATTTAATTGGCATTTAAGAATTAAAGTAAACAAACTATACTAAAACGTTTGCAGTGCAAGTAGTAAGACAAGAAAATTTTATTGAGGAACTAGATCAAGAAATATGTAGCATTACTAATATCAATAGTTACGTATACGATTCGTTTTTCAAATTTAAGTATTTACTCTTAATTTAGAATATTTGCTTGAAAACTTTGCTTTTGTTAATAATTTGTTTTAAGTAGAATAATTACTTTTTGTTGATAACTTCGAAATACGTTAAATTTAAACCATAGCACAAATTATCAAATGATCATTAATACGGCACTGAACAGCAAAACTTTAACCACTTAATCTCAAAATAAGGGTATATAGAAAATAATAAAAACTTTTGAAAACCAAGATCACATGTCGTACCACCATAACCATAACCATCCTGATATTAACCAATTAATAAAACAATATCCCAAACGACACCATGTAAATCGAACCATAAATTTATGCTTTCTTCTATAATTCCTGTATGGAACGTAACGTAAAATAATTGGAACATAAGTAATACCTGTATAACAGTAAAATAAACCTGCTAGGAAAATCTAATAATTATAACTAAACCACCAATTGTAGGACGATCGAATTTGTATAAACATTAGATAAAATGCGGGTACCGTCCCAGCATAACTATCGGTAATAATAATTTAATTAGATCCTACCAGTAAATCCGGATACTGATTTGATGTACTGCCTCCCAGGAAGTGGCCTCATGCTCCAATTGCATCAGGAAGTGGCCTCGTGCTCCAATTGTATGTGGGCTGATGGGATCCTACCTCTGTAGGATCCCACTTCTGAAAATGTCAAAGACATTAGACCACACTGCTAGTAGGTTAAAAATAAACACAAAGATAACCATGAATAGATTTTAATTTCTGTTCATTCCAGTTTGTTGTGTATGTTAGAATCACATTCTATCCAGAAGAAACTGCAAGAAACTGGTATAGTTGCTCTTTAAAAATTATTGAACAGCCAATGATATTAAAACATAATATTATATAAAAACGATGAACTATTAAAGTTGATTTTACAATTATATTGATTTTCATAAATATCACTACAAGATCTGTCTCAAAATATTCCAAAAGCCAATTGTTTAGAAATCGATAATGATAACCTAACATAACCTCTTAAAATAGTATGTAATTATAATTTATACTTATCTCAGCAAAATGCCGTAATCCACCCTTAATCTTCACCAATACAATCAATATTATTATACACTTATCCACTTGTAATAACTCCTCAAAATTTTAATACTGACTGAACTCCCGACGCCATTTTCTCTCACCTTTATACTATTTTTCTGTTACCGTCCCACCAACATTCTCCTGAATTTTTGTGATTGGCTGTCATGATTACAGCCTATATATTGAAAAGCTACGATTGGTGATTAAATTACTTAGCATCAATCAAAATAAACTCTGCATCCTGCAACACTCAATGTTGCCAAAATATAACCTCCAAAGTAAAATCAACAATTCATTGCAAGAAACCTAAATTGAACATGAAATGCAATGCAAAATCACCTATGAATCACAACTCAGTATCGCAACAACACTGCGAATAGCGTTCATTCCTCACAATACCGTAACCGATTATCACCATCATGTTTTCTATGTAATTTTTAACGTCAATAAGTCTACCTACAGTGTACCTATATTGAATAAATGATTGAGTATTGAGTACTTACGTTAAAATGATCTTCACAACAAAATAAAACCGATAATGGAGCTAGATTATCCCTTCTCATCATCTTGCACCATTTTTCCCGTAATTTCGCATCGCGTGGAATACGAAAAAACAATTTATCGGGTGTACTAAGAGTAGTATTTTTGCACTTCGGTACCATACAATACTAGATAGAAGGTTTTTTAACTTCTTCCATAATTTGTGTACTTAGCAATTAAAACTAAAAATAATAATTATGAAGTAACTGAACTGAATCGCTATAGTAAACAAACAGGGGACATAACCAATGACGTCATCAAAAGCGCGCGATTAATGGTGGCGTTTGAACGGCTCAAATTCATACTTAACTTTGAAACACCAATTAACGTAATTATTTGACTATTTTCAAACCTATTTATATTTTTTACCATGTTATAAAGATGTAAATGATTGATTTAAGAAATAAAAATAAATCATGCATATTCCCTATTAGGCCTTGATCGGTCACTTTTCAATATTTTAGCTATTTTAGCGTAATTTGCGTTAATTTGCGTTAATGCGTGGAATCCACGTATTGATATAACGTAAAACATTTATTTAGAATTCAGTTCATAGGAGATTTGAAAAAAATTATAACAAGTTTCATTCTGCATAGATGTTCATCTATTGGTCCGGGTACCTAGTAGAAATATAGTAAGGTATTGATGATGATAAGTGTAAAAATAAAAAGCCAGAGATATTGAAAAACGATTATTTAATATACTTACTTAACTAGGTACTTACATAAAACTTAGGCACTATACATTCTTATCTAACTAGGTATGCTTTATATAATTTTAGGTTTCAAGGTTTACACTTCTCTAAATTGAATTTAAAAAATCACAAAATTATGAAGATTGGTGATCTCGCGAATTCCTTATGGATTCGCTCCTAAGTCCTAAACTCCTAACCCTAGTGTTTGTGTAAAACGCGAAGACAGAAGCTCACGGAGGA